>NKDA01000001.1:22808333-24091666 GCA_002872375.1 Eulimnadia texana
TACTTTTATCGGGAAAACTTCCCTACTACATGGAGTGCGAGTACAACTACGCTTATGCCCTGTGGGAAAGCGCCATAATGGTAAATGGGCGTTTGAAGAAAATAGCGCAAGTTTAAAATTAATATAGTTCTAAAGAGAACCTTTCCCAAGAAAAGAGCGATTTCCCTGTAATGAGCAAACTGTAATGCATTGTTCACTATAAAAAACAATAGCAAAGGCGATGAGTAAGCATATAAAATCTATACGGCGTATTCACCTAGATTCACCAAAACTTTGTATTTGATTTGTTGTATTCCGTCTTTTCGTAAAGGTAACACACCGCTAATGTACGCCTGCGCTGGAGGTCACGAGGAAGTCGTGAAGATCCTGATTGATGCAGGTGCCAACCTGGAAGACCACAACGAGAACGGGCACACACCCTTGATGGAAGCGGCTTCTGCGGGACATGTCGGTGTGGCGAAGATACTTCTCCAGTGCGGAGCTGGTATCAACACCCACTCGAACGAGTTCAAAGAGTCGGCACTAACACTGGCTTGCTATAAAGGTACTGTCGTGTTCATAAAAAAGGGCATAGCTTGAGAGGGTTGGAGGTCGTTTTTTTGCAGTTCACTAAGTTATTTATGCATTAAATTTAGTTCGGATATACTGAATTAACTGTATTTTAACTAAATTTAATGGATTTGATAATTTAAAATTATAATATTCTCGCCAAAATCAAGAAACAATAATGTTTAACCTTCCCATGCTGTACCTTTTTTTTAATGAACAGTATGCTGTGTTACATTTTCTTTAACCTGATTTGTTCACTTATTAAGACTATTTGGTTTTAAAATGAAATTGCAGGACACTTGGAGATGGTTCGTTTCTTACTGGAAGCTGGAGCAGATCAGGAACACAAGACGGACGAAATGCACACAGCCCTGATGGAAGCGTCCATGGACGGCCACGTCGAAGTTGCTCGCCTGCTTTTGAACTCTGGGGCACAGGTGAACATGCCTGCCGACAGCTTCGAGTCGCCTCTGACCCTGGCAGCCTGCGGGGGGCACGTAGAGCTGGCCATGCTTCTCCTGGAGCGCGGAGCCAATATAGAAGAAGTCAACGACGAAGGCTACACCCTCTGATGGAAGCTGCCAGGGAAGGGCACGAGGAAATGGTTGCCCTGCTTCTCAACCAGGATGCCGAAATCAATGCACAGACGGAGGAGACGCAGGAAACTGCGTTAACTTTGGCCTGCTGCGGAGGCTTCATCGAAGTTGCCGATTTGTTAATAAAGGCGGGTGCCGATATTGAGCTGGGAGCATCTACTCCGCTTATGGAAGCTGCTCAGGTAAAAACTAATTAAAATTTTCATGTTAAAGCTATTAATTTGTATGATTGTCTAGGAGGGTCACGTGGATCTGGTAAGGTATCTTCTCGAAGCTGGAGCCAACGTGAACGCTCAGACGGCTACAGGTGACACAGCACTGACGTACGCCTGCGAAAACGGCCACACGCAAGTGGCGGAGGTGCTACTGCACTGGGGAGCTGACCTGGAGCACGCGTCAGAGGGTGGGAGGACGCCGCTGATGAAAGCAGCCCGTGCCGGTCACTTGTGCACGGTGCAGTTTCTGATTGCCAAAGGAGCGGACGTGAATCGAACCACCACCCACAACGACCACACTCCATTGTCGCTGGCTTGTGCGGGAGGCCACTTAAACGTGGCCGAAGTGCTACTGCTTCACGGAGCCAACCCTTTCCACCGCCTTAAGGACAACTCGACCATGATCATCGAAGCGGCCAAGAGCGGTCACACGCGCATCGTCGAGCTCCTCCTCGACTACCCCAACTCCCTCCTGGTCTCGTCGGACCCCCAGAGTCTTGTGGGAGGAGGTCTGGTGGCTGGAGTCTCTGCCCTGCCCTCTGGAGACGATGTCATCAGCGGCGTGGTTGCGGCCGACTCTACCGCTCGCGTCTCGCCGACCACCGTCTCTCACCCCGCGATGCCGCGACCTGAACCCCAGGGAGCTGCGACCACCTCCTCCCCCGCGGCATCAGCTCATGGAGTTGCGGGTGTCCAGCCTTCTGTGCCTTCGGTGTCTCAGAAGGCGGCAGCCAAGAAGAGTCGAACTGGGGAAACGGTTACCCCTCCCAGCGACCAGCCTCTACCTTCGAGTCAGCCCTTGACAATCGCCGAGGTCCAGCAAACCAAGAACCCGCCCACCGGTGAGGAGGACGACGACAACTGGGTTTCCGGGGATTTGCGCTGCCACAAATCTTTCTTCGAGAAAACCCCCCTCTTTGAAGAACTGGAGAACATCGAGCGGGAGCTGCGTGGCGAGAAGACGGACAAGAGCCAGGCCACGCAGACGAGCAGCACCAGCCCCCTCCAGACGCAGACAAGTCATCCGTCGCCCCTCAGCGCCGCTCTGTCCCACATGCTCACTGAGGTGGCCGAGCTGAACCGCAGCAACCCGGGCAGCTCGGTGGGCGGAGTCGTTGCCACCACCATGCCGGTCAAGCTGGAGGATATCGTGAAGATGCTAGGAGAACTACCCTTTGAGGCGGAACCTACTCGCACCGCGTCTCCTAGTAATGTTTCCAGCACCCAACCTGTTGTATCTGTTCCCTTGCCCGCGCCTCCACAGTCCCGAGAGAGTGTCATTGTCACTAATCCCAACGCTATGAGTAGCACGACTCCTTCTGCGGCTGTGGCGGCTGCAGCAGCCTCGCTACCGCCTTCCGAGAGGCCCAAAGTGAAGGCCGTCTCAAAGAAAGACTCGAAAAACGTGAAGAAGCTGCCGATGCCCCAGCAGCAGCTGGAGACGAGCTTTCAGCAGTACCCGCAGATGCAGCAACTTCAGCACTTGCAGCAGCTGAACCAACATCTCCAGCAGCAGCTAATGCAGCAGCGGCAGCTGAAGCAACAGAACCAGGCCAAACTTGCCGTGCTGCAGCAAAACGCCCTGCACAACCAGGTACAGCTGGCCGCCCTGCAGCGTAACGTCGCCCAGCTTCAGCAGCTGGAGCAGCAGGTCTTGGGACCGGCTTACGGCGCTGCGCTGGAGGCTGGGCAAGGCGCTTCAGCAGCAGCCGCCAGAGCCGAGTTTCAGAACTGCGTCCAACAGATCCTGCGCCAGAAGCAGCAGCTGCAGCAGCAGATTCGCCAGTTTCAGATGCAAGTGGAGCAACAGCTTAACCAGCCCCAGGAACAGCAGCAGTTTTCAGCAGCCAGCGTTACAAGCTTCGACCGCATTGATACTGAGCTTACCTCGGACCAGACTTCCCCCGTCTACAAATCACCTTTCTACACTGACGATTCAAAAGGTACAGTCTTGTTCATAATAAAGGGTACAGCATGGGAAAGTTAAATGCGACTTTTTCTCATTTGTGCAAGAATATTATACTATTGATGGTAAAATGCATTAATTTAGTTAAAATACGGTATATTCAATCTATCCTAACTAAATTTAATGCAGAAATTATTTGTAAACAACAAAAAACGACTTTCAACCTTTCCGTGCTGTACTCTTTTTTTATGAACATGACTGTACGTACCGGAGTAGTTAATCCACATGTCTTACCCCCTATTCAGCATTAGTTGTAATAATTTATATGATTGGTACTTTTTTCAGTTGAAGAAATCAAGCCCCACAACAGATGTGAGAAGAGACCCATAGACCGGACCTTAACAGACGACAGCAGTTCAACTGGACTCCACGTCACTGGAGCACCAGTGCCTTTGTACGCTGCCCACGATGCTGCGTTCGCTGCGGCGACCGTGGGTGTCCAGATGCAGAACACCTCCAGTCAGTTGTCAGTCATGAACGGAACCGCCCCTCAGCCCGGGTCCGCAGTCCCCTTCCCCAGTCTGAACTTGACCAGCACCAGCCTGTCCAGTTCTGCGTTTACGTCCACACAGGTAACCGTATTGAATGTTACGGCACAGTCATGGTCATAGAAAAAGGGTACATCATGGGAAGGCTAAACGTCACTTTTTCTTGGTTATAGCAAAAATATTATAATATTACTTGAACATCTACATTAATTTAGTTAATTTAATGAAACAGAATTGTTCAAGAAAATTGTTCAGTTAACTTAATTTATCTTAACTAAATTTAATGCATAAATAGTTCTATAAACTGTAAAAAACGACTTATAAACCTTCCCATACTGTACCCTTTCTTGATGAACATGACTGTATGTTCAAGCAACTGATGATTTGCTTTGGAATAGGTGGCAACTGGTCCCTTCCAGCTACCCTATCCAGGAGGACAGCCGGCCTTACTCAGCGACAGGCAAATGCAGCCGTTACAACCTCCGAACCTGAATTTCCGACAGCAAGTTTCCCTGCAGGCTCATCCGTCAAGTAACTATAATCAATTTTAAATTTTTTCCTGGATTTTTTAAATGTAAATTTTTTTTTTGTGCAGCGCAATTGGATGCTGCTGAATCGCGTTTGGCTGCCGCCTCTTCTTCAGAGATGCCTCTGACAGGGTCTGGAGTCACTCAGCAGCAGAATGCCATTGCAGCAGTAGCGGATAAAAAACCCAAGAATGGCAAGAAGCCGAAACCTGCGACAACCCTCAACAGCAGCTGCAGACCCCTATCCCAGCCAGCTGATTGAAAATACGGGTAAGTTACCAAATCCACTCTAAATGAACCTCCCATTTAAAGAAAAAATCCTGAAATTTCCTTACGTGTATCAATAGCAATCCTAAAAATGCTTTCTAAATGATTTACACATTAAAAACCCTAATAGTTAAATGCTCTACTTCCCCGTTTTTCATTTGCGCTGTTGCTGTTGTCTGCTTCGTTGTTGCCTAAGTTCACGCATCCCCTCAAGACCTGAAAAAAGATCCTTTTTTCGAAGGAACGCGTTTAAATTTAAACACAATAATCGTGCGTGATAAACGAAAAGCATAAAACAAATTTTGGTTCTATTCTTACTCTTTGGGGAAATGTGAAGCAGGGACGGTAGCCCAGCAGCCTGTCGATTCGGCCCCGATCTACTTAGCGTCCTCGGCAGATTTTCTGTGCCACGTAGGATCCAACGGATCGGGCCTGGGCCACTTCAGCACCAACCCCTTACCGTTTACCCTCCCACCTTCCCTCTCGCTCCCCCAAGTGGCGTCAGGCGACGAGGGCCAGACGGCAGCAACAGCCGTAGCCGTTATGGGCGATCCCTACACGGGCTACATCACAGGTGCGCATCACTATAAGCCCATCACTTATCTAACGCGCCTTTTCCCTTGGTTTAAACTATCTAGTAACTAGTGAGCGCTTTCTTTTGACTAACGAGATGTTGTATTAGACTTTGTTTCAGGTACCGGCACTCCTGCTAGCCTTCAGCACCAGTCTATGGCTACCGCAGCATCTGTGGGACTAGCTGCCGGCATCGGAGCCTCACCTTATGTCACAGATATTACAGACTATTCGTCAATGGGATACCTGCCCAACAGTTTGTCCACCAATGGGGCTGTAGTGCCCGGTGGATCTGGCGTCGTGTCGCCTTACGGCGTCCCAGCGCCAGGAGCAGGTCCCGTAGGGTCTGCCGGACCTCTGCAGCCTCCTGCAGCCAGCAGCAGTGGGACGGCCGGGCAGTACCTTCCCATGCTGGACCTTGACTCGGAAACAGACTCTAATCATGATACTGCCTTGACCTTAGCTTGCACAGGTAAGCAAGATGTCATAGTTTATTTTACTGTTTCTTTAAGGTTTAAAAGGAAGAAGTCGTGGCAATAACTACTTTTATTAAATAATATGCATAATAATACTATGATGATACTACTACTGCTACTACTAATAACAATAATAATAATAATAATGATAATGATAATAATAATAATTTAGTTTTATTTAAAATAAATTTTGGAATTTTCTAGGCGGTCATGAGGAATTAGTGGAGTTACTGGTTGAGCGGGGAGCTGATATCGAACACCGCGACAAGAAAGGCTTCACGCCATTGATACTTGCAGCCACGGCGGGACACGAGAAGGTGGTCGAGGCGCTACTCAACCGCGGAGCTAACATCGAGGCCCACTCTGAACGCACCAAAGATACGGCGTTGTCGCTGGCCTGCTCCGGCGGTCGCTACGAAGTCGTCGAGCTGCTACTTATCCGCGGTGCCAATAAGGAACATCGAAACGTCTCTGACTACACGCCGCTGTCTCTAGCAGCGTCCGGAGGCTACGTCAACATCATCAAACTCCTGCTTGCCCATGGAGCTGAAATCAACTCACGCACCGGCTCCAAACTGGGCATCTCCCCACTCATGTTGGCCGCTATGAACGGACATGTAGCTGCTGTCCGCACCCTCTTGGAAATGGGCAGCGATATCAACGCTCAAATCGAGACCAATAGGAATACAGCCCTAACTCTGGCCTGCTTTCAAGGTATGACAACATTCTTAAACTCTGTAGCCTGGTTAAGTGAAGCCTATTGCTTGAGGTGAGCAAATAATGAAATTGTAATGATTATTTAGGGCGTCATGAAGTTGTCCAGCTACTTCTGGAGAAAAAGGCTAACGTGGAACACAGAGCAAAAACAGGTTTGACTCCTCTGATGGAAGCGGCCAGCGGTGGCTACGTCGAGGTGGGCCGTGTGCTGCTCGACTACAACGCCGACGTCAACGCTCCGCCAGTGCCGTCCTCCAGGGACACGGCGCTGACCATCGCAGCCGACAAGGGTCACGTGGAGTTCGTCGATCTGCTGCTGAGCCGCGGAGCGCAACCCGATGTCAAGAACAAAAAAGGCAACTCGCCCCTCTGGCTGGCTGCCAACGGAGGACATTTGGAAGTTATCGAGCTGCTCTACCGAGCTGGAGCTGATATTGACTCCCAGGTATGCAACAGCCTCCACTACAAATAGTTACTACCACTAGTACTACTTAAGCTACTACTGCTATTACCACTGCTAGTTTTACGGGTGAAAGTATTATTAAAGCTGGGGATATTATTTCTACTGCTACCACTAGTACTACTACTATTTCTTTAACTATTATTTCTGTAACTACTACTTCTACTGTTACTAGCACTGCTGGTAGTGTTCCTACTAATACTACTTGAACTGCTACTATCGTGTTGCTACCAGGCATACAACAACATCCACCACAAATAATCGTTACCGCTAATACTACTATTTCTACCACTACTGGTGGGATTACTGCTGGTAGTATTATTACAGCAAACTGATAGTATTACTAATACCAACACTAGTACTACTACTGTTTCTTTAAGTATTCTGTAACTACTACTTCTACTGTTACTAGCACTACTGCTAGTGTTTGACTAATAATATTTCAACTGCTAATAGGGACTAGTACTAGTGCTACTACTAAGTGTACTACTACTAGTGTTACTACTTCTACGAGCACTGCTAGTATCACTGCTAAGACTACTACTAGCACTACTGCTAATACTAATAGTATTACTACTGCTAGTATAGTATTAATTATGTAACTACTGTTAGTACTACTACTACTACTACTTCCACCAGCACTACTACTACCACCACCACTCATAATTAAATAATAAACGTACTTTATCCATTTTCTTGGGTTCACCTAATAGGACAACCGGAAAGTCTCTTGTTTAATGGCGGCCTTCCGGAAGGGTCATGTCAAAGTAGTCAAATGGATGGTGAAAAAGGTGACGCAGTTCCCTTCGGATAACGAAATGACCCGCTACCTTTCAACGGTGGTCGACAAGGACGTCATCAAAAAGTGCCACCACTGCATGGAGATCATACGGCAAGCTAAAGATCACCAAGCTGCCGAGGCCAACAAAAACGCAGCCAACTTACTGGACGAACTGGACATGGAAAAGATACGCGAGGACCTGAAACGAGCAGCCGCCGCCCGCAAACGAGAGAGGAAGAAGCGCAAGAAGCAAGAAAAACGCGAGGAGAAGAAGAAAATTACCGGCGATGAGTACGGACGGGTATTAAAAAAAAACATCTCTAAAATTTTATGGGTTCATAATTAACGTATTGTTTTCTTTAGGACGTCAATGGAGATGAAGACAAGGACGATGACGACGACGATGCTCAGAGTGACAGCGAACTCGGAGCACAAGACCAAGAAATCAGCGAGAGCGTCGTGGAACCGGCGAAAGTTGCCGCGACCGTCGAAAAAGTCGCCGCGGCTTCTCAAGCCAAGTCTTCGAAGAAGCGAAAGAACAAAACCAACGAGATGAAGAAAGAGAACCTAACTAACGAGACCAGCAACCAGAAAGACGATGCCGCTGAAGCTCGACTCTCGGCAGCAGAGCTGATCATCGCCGAACCGCCTGCTGTTCCATCAGCTGCAGTTGCTAGCAGCAAGTCAACGAAGAGTGAAAAGACGTCAGAGAAAACTTCAAAGAACAGTGCGAATAAGAAGGAATCGCAGGAAGGTTTCACACTGGCGGATACTCTGAAGGACGCTAGCTCGATTCCTGCTGCCCTGAAGTCTCCAACGTCGGTTACCAGCCCGAAGAAGCCGCAGAAACGCGAGGAGGGTTGGAAGGAAGTGGTGCGAAGGGGTCCTGTGAGCAGCCGAGATGCCGGGGTCACCAGCACAGTGACGGCGGCCACAGCCAAGAAAAGCTCGTCGAGCGACAGGTCCACAGCCACTCTGTCGGTTCTGCAGAGCTCTGAGCGGTCGAAGAAGGTTTCGGTGCCTTCGAATGCCATCAGCAGAGTCATTGGACGAGCCGGATGCAACATTAACGCCATCAGGGAGATATCGGGGGCCCATATCGAGATTGAGAAGCAAGGGAAGGGCCAAGGTGACCGCAGTGTCCTCATCAAGGGCTCTGCGGAATCGATCCGCCAGGCGCAGCAGCTGATAGCAGCTTTAATCAAGGAGCCTGAGAAAGAATTCAACGAACTGATGGCCAAGTTCCGCGCAGCCAATGCTGCAGCAGCTGCCGTTGCTCCAAGCGTCCAGCCCAAAGCTGCTACGACGAAAACCTCAGCTGTCCCAACTTCGAGCTCCGCTTCAGTTGCTGCTACCCAACAGCAGCAGCAACAACAACCAAAGGTGACCCGTGCCGCTACGACTATCATCAGTACGAAGCCCGTTCAAGCCGCTTCTGCTCAGAGCTCAGCAGCTTCGACAACTTCTGCCTGGGGAACGGCCAGCACTACGGCTCATCCGTCGCCCAAGAGAAGCGTTTCGGTCTCGGGAACCAAGACTCCGCCAGTCACGGCCCAGCAACAGATTTTACCGCAGCAGCCTAAGGGCCAAGCGGTTCGTCAACTGTTCCCAGCTGATAGCAGCCCGCCAGCACCCGTCTCGAATGCTGCTACCTCGAACGTTTCCTCCACGACCACGACGCAAGCTTCACGCACCACTCCGATCATGTCGACGACGATCCAGCCTCGGCAGACGAGCGATTCACCAGGCGGACAGCAGCCGTTTGGAGTTCGGGTCGGGGAAGTCAAGAAACCGGTAGCTTCACACCCGCCTGCTGCCAGACCCAGTAGCGAGACGTCGCTCCTGCAGGAGAACACCAGCCCCGTCCAGGAGTACTCGCCCTTCAATAACCAGTTCAGCAAGTACCACCCGACGATGTGGTCCAAGGACGCGGGCAAAATGGGTCGGGGTATGAACTTCGCCAGCGCCGCAGCCGCGGGAATCATCTCATCGTCGTCCCGCCTGCCCACGTCGATGTCCATGCTAACTTCAGTCGCCCCGGTAGAACCGCAGCAGCCTCAGGTTGACCTGTCCAAAGCCCCCGGCTATCGAGGCAATATGGGTTCGTCCGCGAGCCACCACGGCGACATGTCCGGAGTCGACGTGCCAACGTCGCTGACATCAAGCGCTCCGGGTACCCCGATACCTAGCGGGTTCTCGCGCCTGCAGGGCGGCTCAAGACCCAACCCCTGACGCCACCGCCGAGAATAGGATCGCCTGTTCCGCTCTTCAATCCTACGCTGGTGCCTCCGTCAGAGTCGATCAAGAGAGATTGCAACTCTCCCACGGCGTTCCCCGTTCCTCCTCCGTCGCCTCTGGCTCCCGGAGGCCCGACCACCGTCCGAACTGGTAAGTTTACCTTAAAAGGCAACTCCAGACAACTTGGGAAAAATGTGTGTTATAGAACTTTTGACTCTGATTCCAAATATGTATAGTGTCCCTATCTCATTTTTCTACCGTTTGGCCGATAAAGTTAATTAAAGTTTGAAAATGCACCTAGCAAAGATGGAAAGAGACCACACAATATGATTGGTTCGCACTGATCACGTGGTCAAAACAGCCAATCAAAAACTTTGTCGCCTCATAGTAACTAACATGTAGCATGTTGAAAGGAGTAAACTGTATTACGAAATCGTCTGCGAACAAGTCAGATCTTATGCTTAGTTTCCAGCGATGCCACGTCCATTTTCAAACTCTAATTAACTTAACCGGCCAAACGGTAGAAATTCGAGATAGGGACACTATACGTATTTGGAATCAGCGTAAAAAGTTCTGTAACATATTTTTTCCAAGTTGTCCGGAGTTGCCCTTTTACAATTGCAGTAGTATGATAAGTAATGGCAATCGGTTATTCTATAGGTGGCCACGGTCCCGTCTTTTCCGTCGCAGGCGGAGTGAACGCTTCTGTGACTGGAGAAAATCCGTTTGACGGAATGAACTATCCAGGCTTTCGAGGCTTGCCACAACCCGGAGGAGGAATGCGTTCCACAGGTCCCAGTTTCCCTCTAGCGCCCGGAGTGGGTGGACCTCGGTTCGGCGGTCCCTCGATGCCTCCCCTGCAGTCCAAACTCAACCCGAACGCCCCGGACTTCTCGAGCCGCGGCATGGGACCTTCGCCGCCCTTCCAGCACATGTTCGGAGGGAGGATGTCCATGCCCACGGCTGGGTTCCCCGGGATGCAGCCGCACGTTTTCAATGCCGATTTTCCGCCTCCGATAGGCGCGCCGTTTCCGAACAGCGAGATCCAGCGCATGCTTGGCTTCCCGCCTGGTCCCTTACCCGTCAACCCGCGCGTAACGATCCCTCCGCCACCTGCGCAGAACATCATGAACCAGGGAGGCAACAGCTCGCCGCTAGTTTCTCCGGTAACAAGCACCGACTCTGCCAGCACCGGCAACCAGACGGACACTTTCTCGCAACACGTCCCGCCGAGTGAAGACGTGAATCGCAAGGCCCTGCGTCCCATAGGGACGGAACGAGCTCAGCAGCGCCGACCACCGGCCCCTGCGCAAATGGCAGCCAACTTTGGGAACCCCGACCTCGGACTGTGGGCCTTTGGCGGGTCCTCAACGGACTTGGGGGCGTCGGGGAACCCCTTTCCGGGCGGGTTACCCCCAACCGTCAACGCTGATTGGCTTATGGGACCTATGGCGGGACTGCACGCGTCCGTAGCTGCGGGAAGCGGTGTACCGAACAGCGTGGACGAGAGCGGCCTCCTCTTCATGCAGAAACAGGGTCTTCCGCACCCGGGCCACCATCACCTGCTTCAGAGACAGTTGGAGGGGATTGCCGAGCGGCCTGGGGATCTGGAACTGGCCTTCTCGCAGAACAGCTGCAACGTGAACGGGGCTCCCGGCGCTACGCCCTTCCACAACTCTGGATTTATGAACGGAATGCCTCCACCAGTTTTACCGTCGATGTACCAGCCGGGCGCGGCGGAGACCAGCGGCGAGGGGGACATGGCGAACGGCATCTGGATGGGTCCTGGAGCTCCGATTGGCTTGCAGAAAAATAAAAACGTACCAATCGGCACAGGATCTGAACAGTCGCTGGCGGAATCTTCATTGGTATATTTATTTCTATTTGTCGTTATTTTTTATTATGGACATTTTTTAAATGTATTTAATGTATTTTCCAGGGTTGGGGCAAATGGGCGTAGTAGATTTGGACCTTGCGTTTGATTTGACTGCAGGAAGTTAACGGACTTGGATGTAACTTGACATAATTCTACAGAATGAAGATATGGAAAGCAAAGAACACAGGACTTGGAACTGCACTTTGAAATCGCAAATTTTTTTTTTCTTTTTTTTTTAAATGAATGCTTGCTTTACTGTTTTTTTTCAAAAATGGATTATTAGTTTGGACGACATCCCCAAAGGAAAAAGTGTCATGATTTTCTATTTCGGTTGGAAAACTATTTTTCTTTTCATAGTGTACTTTTGTTTCACTGATAAGTTTTTGATTGTTGCCTTTTTGCCCCCCACTTTTTGGCTTTTTCTCTGAAGAAGGAATTGATTAAGTTTGTGGGTCTTGGGCCCATTTGGGGAAGTTCACAGCTTGCGGTAAGGCTGCTATGTTCACTGAGAAAAACTATTGTCTTTATCATCTTTGCATCTAGAGCTAGCCACAAAACACTCGATAAAGAGACAACCTAACGTGCATTAAATGTGTTACGTGTTGACAAGGGGTTTGTTTGACTGAAGGATTATAAACTTGGAGAAAAAAAAAGCAAAAGAAACGAGAATCGACATGGAATCCTTCCCCTTTCCCTTGAATTTTTCCCTTTTTCCTTTCTTTGAAAGCATACCCAAATGAAAAATGCGACAAGGGAATAGATCTTCTGAAGACTTTTTTTGGTATTAATAATCTTGTAGTGTGCGTAGTCTGTAGTAGTCATTTTTTGGGTATGTACCGTGTATATGAGGACTGCAGGCTGTCTCGATTAAAAAAAAGAAAAGGTGATAACTGAACTGAACGTCTCATTTTATAATCTTCAATTAGACTTATACACCTTAGTTTATATTCACTCGAAAGACTTTCGATGTAGAGTTGGATTCATCGTATCATGTATATGATAAGCTGTTCACAATCATTAATCATAGATAATTATACCTGAAACGTATTATTTACTATATAATTTATGTAATTATCGCTTATCGGTATCGTTATCACTCGCCGTAACCGGCAGCGTACGCGTTAAAGTAGGATATAGTTCACTTGTTCACCGCTAGATGGCGTTGAAGTCAATGATATTTTGAATACAAAAACTATTTTTAATTGCTATAAATACTATTTAATAACAAAAATACTACGAAAGAAAATATCAGAAGTAGTTTTTAGTAATTTAATACTTCATATTTACAATAGGTAGTTCGCAAAGTTTCGCTACCAAGGACCGGAAGATTCTTGGGCGATCTCGGGCGGCAGTTCCACAGCAACCGGCACACGGCGCGGTCGCACTTTCTTGAGCTAAGCCAATTCAAGTGCCTTTTTAAAGAATTTTTGCCTGATTTTCTAGATTAATTTCGAGCAATAATCAAAAATGTTGTTCACCCCCGTGACACCAAAATAGTTTAAGTCAAAATCCAAGGTTGCTTTATTTTATCTTTTCCCCTCTTCCCGACCCAGCATCAGTAAAGCAGCTGAAGAATTACCAACTCAACGAAAAGGTTCTAGAAAAAAATAAAAGAATTTATTGTACTTTTTATTTGTTCAGTTATGTATTGATTTTTCACTGTTTTTGTGTTTTCTGTTTAATTCCCTACATTCCTATTTTGTTTTGTATTTTTTCCCAGATTTTCCCGCAATCATCGTCATTATTTCTGACTTTTCTTCCATTACTATTTATTATTCTTTATTTTTCGTTTAGAGCACAGATGACCAGTGTTCGCTTTTTCCGATATCGATACTTTGGTATGATCTTGAGGGAATTCACAGCCGTCTGGAAAACCTGAAAAACACGGAAAGCTAAGCTCAAAATGACCAGACACGTTTGCCGCACACCCAGTGCCGGACTTCCCTATGGGCCAGTATGGCGACGAGCCACAGGCCCGGACATGGAATAGGCCCGCTAAACTGCTAGACTTGAGATGTTGATGAATTTTTTTAACGGTATCTAGTAGACCCACTTCAGCTTTAAGCCATAGGCCCATAAAGGCTCAGATCCGGCCCTGCACACACCAGGTATTAAGAAGATCTCGCACGGGGAGGAAACTGTAAGATATCAAGAGAAAGGTACTTAAAGAGTTTAAAAGTTCAACGCTGCAAGTTGAACATTGTAGAAATTATTAAAAAGAAGGCAGCTTTGGATGTTCAAGTACTACATAAGGCCGATGGGGGGGGGGGGGCCGATATTGAATTATTTAAATCCAGCTAAATATAATGTGATCCAAGAGACATTCCCTGCTCTTTAGTCATTGTGTGCCGTAGTCACGTTTTCGCTCAAAAGGCAGATCTTCCATAACTACTGGAAGAGTTAACACCAGCCATTCCCGCACAAAGTAGTAGTACAAACACCAAGTTAGTCGTAATTGAGCCACAATTTAGTTCGGGAATTCCAGAGTCCAACATGGCTGTGAACCTCAGATTTGATATTATGTATTGAATTTTCCACAAAGTATCGGTATAAAAATTTCTCTACTTAAAATTTGTACTTGGATTACCCCGCTGTTGTTTTGCATGACATTTTTTCTTACTGTGACAAGATAATGTTTTATTTGCTCGATTTGAATGCATTCAGTTGTCGTTTACTCGTTTTCAGTTTTTTTCTAGTTAAGTTCATTTTGGTTTCATTTTGAGATCAGATTCGACATGAAACTTCGAAGATATTCAACAATTTCCATCCCAGTGTTTCCACTTTCAGTTTTCCCTTTTCGCCCTCTTCCCTTATTTTCCCCTTTTCCCCTCTGTACTAGAATGCAAAGCGTACTTCCAGATTTTCCCTCTTCCCTGTTTCCTCATGTTTCCCTTTACAGGCCCCATTTTCCCCCTTTTTCAGGGAATTTTCCTGCAAAAGTGGAAACACTGGCCATCACTTTCGTCTGGTGGAATTCAACTCAGTTTCCAAACACGTATCATCGATCTTCACTACAACTTCTTGTCTTCGCTCAAATACTTGTTGGCCCGTCAGCAATGCTGGCAACTGCGTCTGTATTACAGCCTTTTCATCTAAAATAATGTGGACCACAATTTTGCTAAAAGCTTTAGTAAAATTGCCAATGTTTCGCCCACACTACTTAGTATTTTGAAAATCCAGCAATGTGAATTACGTGCTGTGAATTTGCGTTCGTGATGGGAATTTAGCAGGTACAGCTGATAATAATAATAGATTATTAGACAATAGCTTAGCCACAGACCTCGTTTCTTGTTTGTTTATTGTTATTACAAACACAACAGTGTACTTTCAGACTGATAATAATGATATAACCTAGGCGAAATTATTGTGTTTTTCGATAAATTTTCCATAATTAAAAATATAATTCATGTGCCTTCGAAATCTGGCTCTCCTTCCCAGAAAATGTAATATACCTTTCTGATATTGGCTGAAGAAAGTTTTACTCGTTTTAAAATTGCCGCGTTTGTCTACATCCAATAGGACAGCGGGCGTGGGCGGAGCTCCCTGGTACACGTAGTTTATTTATCGGCCGCTAGATGGCGCCGTAATCACAGAAATTTCTCATGCAAAATTATATTTTTTTGTTATTTATATGATTTGATATGAAAACTATTGTGAAATAAAATATCAGAAATAAGTTTTTTTATCAGTTAATATTTTATATTTACTGTAAGTAGTTTACAAACTATCCGCTGTGGCGCTGCGAAGGACCAGAAGACCTTCATAAAGCCACAGGCCGGGGGGGAACGTCTTGCACTCCGGGACCTCGTAGCAGGCAGAAGAAAACAGTGCATTTTGAGTCACAGTCACAAAATGCTTCGATTTTCAGCTAATTTACTTCGGGTTGGCTCCAACTCGGCCAACCTGGTGAAGCTGAGCCCAGCAGCTGCTCAAACACTCACGCAGCAGAACAGGAAAAATTCCGATTTCGTCCAGATTCCCGATCGTCTGAAGGGAGTCGAAACTGCCGATGATCCCCTTTTCTTCGATATGGTAGAATATTTCTACCATAAGGCCTGCATGGTCCTCCAGGACAAGCTGGTCGAGGAGTGGAAGGGACCCCGAATGACCCCACAGGAAAAACGCAACAAAGTCGTCGGCCTGATGCGGATCATGCAGCCCTGCCACCACGTCCTCGAAGTCTCGTTCCCCCTCAGACGCGACAATGGCGAGTACGAGATGATCACTGGCTATCGCGCTCAGCACAGCCAGCACAGACTGCCCTGCAAAGGAGGTATAAACGAATCAAATTTTTCGCTTTTCCTGGTTTCCCGCTCGTTCACTTATCCAAGAAACGGGAAAAGTCTTATCCCTATACGTTCTAACCAAGATAAACCAGCGGAATCTGGTTTTTCCTTGTTTTACTAAAACTTACGTCCAGTATCTCATGACTATGTAATAGCTGTATGTTCTTATCAAGTCGTCTAGGCTCGTTTACATAACTCAGTTTAGTTAAATCTTATTCCAGTATAAAAAAGACCCACATTGCATCAGATTTTGATTACTTTCTAACTTTTTGGACACTTTTTCTACTATTTGCACGTTTCACATTAACGCTAAACTATTTAAATTTTGTTAAAATGATGTATACAATAAGTTAAATATTTATTTAATGTTAAAAAGGATTTATAGTGGGTTTTTTTAAGGGAAGCGTGTCTTGGCCTCGTAACAAAAGTTTAAATTTAACGACGCATCGCCATTGGCTGCAAGGGGGATTGCGTAGAGAGGTGTGTCGCGTGATCCTCTCTCCTCGTTGGCTATTGGCCCCTGCCTCGTGACCTCGATATCTTCCAACTCATAAGCAAACGACAGGGCAAAGAAGAAAAACGTGATAAAAGACCAGCACAAAAGGAAAAGTTCTGATAACGCGTGTTGCCTCTAACGCGTGCCCCTCTATAGCGGACACCTTTTTAAAATCAACCTTTAGGAATTTTGAAACTTTTTTTGCATATTAATGTTTCTCTGATTTTTGCGTAAATTTTGAGCATATTTTAAAAAGATTTTTGCGAAATTTGCTATTTTTTTCTTGTGCCCGTAGTAGAGGGGTCCTTACGGTGGCCCGAGGGGAAAAACCCTGATAAACGGTGAGGAGGGGGGAAAAAGTTTCTGATGCAATTTGGGTTCACTGTAACAAGAAGGGGGGGGGGTCTTTGAAAAGAAAAAAAATTAGCTAACGTGTGATAACAGATGATAACATGTGATAACAGTGTTAGAAACCACACGTAATGAATACAAAATAGTAATTAACCTCGTAAAAATTTAATAAATTCTACAATCACTATTTAGTAATTAAAAAAATTAAATGGAATGAACAATTAAATATTAATTCTAATTTAATTTGTAAATATTCAGTACAATCTGAAACTACGATTCAGTATAAATCATAAAAAATTTAATATAATTAACAAATTAAGTATTAATCTCTTAATTATGCTTAATGAATAATAAAATAATTAATTGTAGCCTGTTAATTGGTCTTGATTTTTGAATCTAATTCGTGTTTATTTTGTCGATTTTTGCCATTAGGTATTCGTTATTCGGACGAGGTGACGGTGGACGAGGTGAAGGCCCTGTCCGCACTGATGACCTTCAAGTGCGCCTGCGTCGACGTGCCGTTCGGTGGAGCCAAGGCCGGAGTTAAGATCAACCCCCGCCACTACAGTGACACTGAACTGGAGAAAATCACCCGCAGGTTCACCCTGGAACTTGCCAAGAAGGGATTCATTGGTCAGAAAGCCCGCACCATACATAAAAATTCATATCATTTACGAAATTTTTTGATTGGCTGGTTGCAGGACCCGGTATCGATGTGCCTGCCCCCGACATGGGAACTGGTGAACGAGAAATGGCCTGGATTGCCGACACTTACGCCATGACTATTGGTCACAACGACATCAACAGCCACGCCTGTGTTACCGGAAAACCAATTAACCAAGGTTTTACCTCAAAATAGTTACGAACTATAAAGCTATATTCAGTGCTTCCGCTTTTTTTTGCACGTTTTCCCCCTTTTTCCCCCTCCGTGCTAGAGTATATCCGCTCCAGTTCCCTCTTCTCTTATTTTTCCCTTTTTTCTTCTTCACTTCAGAATATCGGTTTCCCCTTTCCCCCTCCGTGCTAGAGTATATCCGCTCCATTTCCCTCTTTTACTTATTTTCCCCTTTTTTCCTTCCATATTAGAATGTGAAGCTCTATTCTTAATTTCCCTTTTCCCTCTTCCCTTTCTTGTCCCTTCCTAGACCCCGGTTTGCCTTTCTCAGGGAATTTCCCTGCAAAATGGAAGCACTGGTTATATTCAAGCGTGTGTTTGTAGGCCTCGCCATCCATTGCAGGAGGAATAGCACTTTTTAACAAAATTATTTCGAAGTAGATAGATAATAAAGAATACTTGTAATGTTATACTAACTTTATCTTTGTTAGGTGGTATCCACGGTCGTGTGTCTGCTACTGGTCGCGGTGTCTTCCACGGGCTGGAGAACTTCCTCAATGAGGCTTCGTACATGGCCATGATTGGAACCACCCCGGAATGGGAGGAAAGACCTTCATTGTTCAGGTATAACCAACTGCTACCACATTGGAGTACAGTCGTCATTTCGTAAGATAATCAGTATTAGTACTGTTATTATCATCACGGGGTCCGAAACTCCCAATAGTCTACGTACACCTAGGTCATGTTATCACTGCTATCAACCTGTTATCTCCGTGTTATCATGTGTTATCAAATAATCCTCGTGCACTTTTCCTTGGAGTTTCGGAACTCTTGATTATCATTATTACTATTTTTATTAATAATAGTTATTCTATTACTTACAGTATTATGACTATTATAATTTCTACTACTACTATCAGTATTACTATTACCATTTCTATCAGTATTATATTCATTATCGTTATTTTTCATTGATAGGTATTAGTAGTGTTGAATGAATTACTACTAGTACTGTTACTATAATTATTAGTATTAGTTATTCTATTATGTCTAGTATAATGACTGTTATTATAATTTCTATTACTACTACTACTATTACTGCTCTTGTTATCAGTATTATTATTGCTCCTTCTATCACTGTTATTTTTATTATCATTGTTTTTCATTAGTTATTATTAGTAGTGTTGTACGTAGTACTTCTACTACTACTGTTACTGTCAGTATCTTTACTTTTATTATTTTTATTGTTATTATTATTATTATTATTATTAATTATTAATTATTCTTATTATGATTGTAGGGTTTCGGTAACGTCGGTCTGCACACCATGCGTTATCTTCACCGTGCCGGAGCTACTTGCATCGGTATCAAGGAAATCGACGGATCCATCTACAACCCTAAGGGCATTGACCCCAAGGTATTTTACGTTAAATATATATTATTACTTTTCATAATATATATAATAAATAATAATATTTATAAATATATATGTATATATGTATAATACTAATGTTATAGTAATATATGCGTACGTAGAATTTATAATCTAAATTAAAAATTTTATTTAACTGGTAAATAATTATTTACGAATAAATTAACACTAAAACATGTTACATTTTTTCAAATTTTTGTATTATAAATTAAATCTAAATTTAAACTTTAATTTGTAGTAGTTATAATAAATAAGTAAATAATAAAAGATTAATTTTTCTAATTTTCAACTTAAATGCTTACGTTTTAAATGGCTTTGATAATTTATAGAAATTTTATTTAGACCGTTCATCTGTTGTTGTCTTTCACGATATTTACTTAATTTTTTTGCCATTGTACCCTGAAGTCAACGTAATGTTTGAACCAGCCTTTGGCTTGATGCTTTGAAGGAAATTTTAAAAATGTTCTAATTTGCATTAGGAATTGGAAGATTACAAGATCGAGCACGGCACGATTGTCGGATTCCCCGGCGCTCAGCCGTACACAGGCGAAGACCTGCTCTACGAGAACTGCGATATCCTCATCCCTGCTGCCATCGAGAAAGTCATCCACAAGAACAACGCTCACAAGATCCAAGCTAAAGTAAATGCCTACATCAGTGCTTCCACTTGGAAGCGAAACTCCCTGCAAAAGGGGGGAAAGGGGTCTAAAAAGGGAAAACCAAGAGAAGAGGAAAGAGGGAAGACTAATAGAAGAAGGATAAGGATGAAATCTAGAAGTACAGTCTGTATTTTAGCACGGAGGGTAAAAAGGGAAAAAATCAGGGATGCGGGAAAAGGGAAAATATAGAAGTACAGCCTGTATTCTAGCACGGAGCGGGAAAAGGGAAAATCTAGAAGCACAGCCTGTATTTCAGCTCGGAGGGAGAAAGGGGGGAAACTGAAACTGGAAACACTGGCCTAACATTCTTGATATAATAATAATAAAACTCCCTGTTGCATAGATCATTGCCGAGGCTGCCAACGGCCCAACCACTCCCGCTGCCGACAAGATCCTGATCGAGCGCAACATCCTCGTGATCCCCGACCTGTACATCAACGCTGGTGGTGTGACCGTCTCGTACTTTGAGTGGCTGAAGAACCTCAACCACGTCTCGTACGGCAGACTCACCTTCAAGTACGAGCGCGAATCCAACTACCACTTGCTCGGTAACGACTCCGTTGAACTCATCGACTGAAAGTATCGTAACGCGTCTTTGTTTTTTTTTTTTTTTACAGAATCGGTTCAGCAGTCGCTGGAGAGGAGATTCGGACGCGTTGGTGGCCAGATCCCCATCACGCCTTCCGAGGCCTTCCAAAAGAGAATTTCTGTAATAAAATCCCTAAAATATAAAAAATAATAGGATAAAATCAATAAATAATTGAATTTTCATAGGGTGCTTCTGAAAAGGATATCGTCCACTCTGGTCTCGACTACAGCATGGAGAGATCGGCCAAGGTATAACTAATAATTTCATAATTAAGAATCATTCATTGAATTTTATTGCTTAATGAAAAATTCAGGCCATTATGCGAACTGCCATGAAGTACAATCTGGGTATCGACCTTCGTAGTGCTGCCTACGTCAACGCTGTCGAGAAGATCTTCAATACTTACAAGGATGCCGGATTGACCTTCACGTAAATTTGTCCTACCACCCAGCTCAGATCTGCCACGGTACCAGCTAGCAAAAATGAAAAGAAAAATAAACCGAAAAACAGTATGATACCCGGTGACATATAGACCATCGACAAGTTTCTCTACCTACTACCTATACCTTTTCTGCATCTCTTTAAAAGTTTTCTCTCTCTCCAAGTGCGGGTATCGTGCCCGACTTTTTATGAAATCGTAGAAGTCTGATTGGGATTTTTCTGTTAGCTAAATTTTCTTCCTTTTGTAGTAGAGGGTCAGTGTAACTCGTCCAGTGAAATGGAACTTTGGATGGAGCAATAAAAATCAATTCCAACTTGATAGTTTCGTGTTTTTTCTTCACGTTTTGCGCATACCATTTAAAAATACATTTACTGTATAATTTACTATATTAAAGTTCACAATAAACTTTTGGTTCAAGTAAGTACGGAAACGTCACTAGTTGAGGATTCATCAATAGAACGAAAGCTTCCGTAAACATATTGCTCAATGCTAGAACGTAAACTCCACCAGCATTTCATTTCAAACGTCGTTTTATTAGCAACGAACCCAATTTTTTTACCATTTTTGCAAGTGCATAGTGTTTAGCATACATCTTTGGCCTTTCGACTTCATATGGACCGAGGATTAAACATTTGTCGATGAAGAATTAGAATGAAAGAAGTGCTAAGGCAAACAGAAAACTCAAAATCTCTATAATAAGAAGAGGAATCTACTCAATAGAGAGAAAAATTGATGACAAAAGGAAAAATCAAACTGAAAGACAATTACATCAAGTGGGAAATAGTCCATATTCCTACACTAGCCGAATAACTTTTCCTCCAGCTAAGTCAGTCATTCAGTATATTCATTAAATATGGATGTACACAGAACATCGGTAAGATAAAAAAAAAAAAATTCCCAAGATGCCGTACCATATAATTACAAAGTGGCTATTATTAATAGTGTTACATTAATTATTACTTAGGGAAGATGTTGAATTTCAAAATTCGCGGTCTACAGTTTATCCTGAACCTTTTCATAATTTGACAGTGTTACTTCCACTTCGCAGGGAAATTCCCCGAAACTGAAATCTTCAAAGGGAAAATAAAATAGAGGAACAGGGAAAGGGGAAATTGATTTATAGAAGTAAGGAGGGGGAAAAGGGAGAAATCGGTATAATTCGAGTGAAAGGGGAAAAAGGGAAAAGAGTGCCCTCTTTAAGGGAACAGGGAAACAAAAAACTGGAAACACTGAAATTTTCTTCTGCTGCAATTCCTGTTTATTTTTCAGCCCATCTTTATTTAATAAGTCGGCTCAGGATTAGATGAAAGAAAGCTAAACCATGCCCTGTTGGTATTTTGACAAGAAAGATATTCGCAACTCGCCATCATCTCAGGATGGTATCGACTATGAAACCGAGTGCCGCTACCGACGGGAAGGTGCTCGTTTTATCATCGACACTGGAACCAAAATGGGTCTTCGTTACGATACCATGGCCACCGGAGTTGTGTACTTCCACCGGTTTTACATGTTTCATTCATTTAAAGAATTCCCACGCTACGTAAGTAGTGCACTAACACATAACGATTCATTCAAACTTATCAGAAATTTCTCGTTTTCCAGGTAACGGCCTGTTGCTGCCTGTTTCTGGCAGGAAAAGTGGAAGAAACGCCAAAGAAGTGTAAAGATATCATCAAAATCGCTAGAGGACTCGTTACCGAGTCCCAGTTTGCTCAGTTTGGCGAAGATCCGAAAGTATACCTTTGCACAAACAAATCGTTTTTATGTATAGTCTAGATATATCATTTTTTAGGAAGAAGTAATGACACTGGAGAAAATTCTGCTTCAGACGATTCGCTTTGATCTGCAAGTCGAACATCCCTATAGTTTTGTTATCAAGTTTGCGAAATCTCTCAAAGGTTTGTTAAATAAAATACTTGATTAGACTGAATTAGCCATTATTAACGGGGTCTCGTTTTATAGGTGAAAAATCTAAACTCCAGAAAATGGTGCAGATGGCTTGGACCTTCGTTAACGATAGGTAATTTCAGTATTATCTTAAATAATGAGAAATGCATTTAACTTTGTGCGGAAATTGTAGTCTTTGTACGACACTCTGCCTGCAGTGGGAACCTGAAGTCATCGCAATTGCTCTAATCTACTTGGCCGGAAAACTTACAAAGTTCGAGGTGCAAGACTGGTCGGGCCGTCAGCCTCGCCACCTCCGTTGGTGGGACATGTTTGTCGAGGACATTGGTCTCGAAGTTTTGGAAGGTACCTACAGTTATATTTAGTATTTATTTTGCTTTTAATATAAGACTTCGGTGTATTGTTTACAGATATCTGCCACCAAGTACTGGACTTGTATTCGCAACCGCAGTCGAATCGAGGAGATTCTCCTCCGCCAGGAGCTTCAGCGGGAACACCAGCCAAAGCCCCCATCACTCCCGCTCCTCAGCAGCCTCAGCAGCCAGCGATCCCCACTACGCCAACAGTAGCCGTTCCTCCGCCATCGAATGCTCGGAACCTTGGTTTTGAGCAGCGGATTGACGCCATGAAACCTAGCATGGATGTCACAGCGTCCGCTGTGACGGCCAGCTATGTTAACTATGCCATGGGAGTGGCCGCCTCAGCGTCTTATGCGTACAATTATACCATGATCCCAGCAGCGGCACCTCCTGCGGCCAGTCAGCCCGTCCCATCCGCTGGACCTCCGCCACAGTATATCGCACCTCCCCCACCGCCCGTTGGAAATCACGCAGCACAGTTTTACCCCCAGTTTCCAGCTCAGATGTACCCTGCCCAGCCCGGCTACCCACCACCGATTCCTCCCACGCCAACACAACAGCCCCCTCCACCACCACGACCTTATTAATTACGAATATTCCAGCAAGCGTTCAATACACTTTTTTCTTTATCTTTTCGACAGTACAAATCCAAGGTAACACGAAGTAATCGCTAAATTATCAACTTAATTTAATGTATTTCTTTGTTAATAGGCAAGTTTGGGTTATAATAGGAACCACGTCAGTTCATAAAGGTTTAAAAGGCTCGACTGTTATTCAGAACGTAATAAATAGTTGAATAAATATGTTTAAACAGAAGGACAGTTGCTCTGGTCGGTGAGCTTCATCAGATTAGGGTTGATTCCGTTCGAGTTGAGGACTTGAATGGCTGTGTCTACGACAGACTGTGCAGGGGATCGGTCTCTCGTCAAGATCCAGGCAATCTCTATATAATTTAAATGCAAAACATAATATCATTTAACGAGACGGTTATAGAATTACGCGAGTTGAAAAATCCGTAGTTGTTGCAGCTCCACACAACCGAGTAGGTCTTGTAATCAGTGCCCAGCACCCAGTAGGGTGAATTGGAAGGTGAACCTGGTTTCAAAAATTATCTTGAGTAACTAGATAAGATATCTAATAGTTTATAAGTAGTCGAAATACCTGGAACGCTGGAAAAAGTGACCCCCAGCTTAGCTGAAGGAGGTTCCAGCTGCTTGGCCACACCAGTCACGGAAACCTGTTTGCCTATACTGTAATAAAAATTGATATCATTCATCGTAATAGATTCATTTAAAGGAATAAATTTACAAAATCAGGACCGCCCTGTTGAGCACTTGAACACTTCCGTCTGCGTTGGGAGTGTAGGTTGCGGTAATACAGCGTTGCCCAGCTTCAAAGATCGCAAAGTATTTTCGGTTTTCGTACCAAGTCCCGCCGTACTAAAATTTCGTCAAGACAATCAGTCAACTTTTCACAATTTTCGTTAAGATTCTAGGATTTACCGCTGTGCTGTTGAAAGGACTGACAACAGAGACTGTAGGACAGCTGCCTCCGAAAAGTAATTGCCCCTGAACAACGCACGTGGCCAGGCACGCGACCAGGAATACGACGCCTAGTTTGCCGTTCATTCTCCGCGGTGTTCTGCTAACATGCGACGCCCTACACGTCGACGAAGATACTGAGTGGTTCACCCAGTGTTCCGTGGTCTTTTATAAGAATGATTTACCGTTAGACCGCGCTGTTTAGCACCCAACCCACGTATGTTTCTTCCAGTCCAGAAACGCAAATACACGTGATAATACCTGATGATAACTTTGAGGATAATAATGATAACATGGAGTTAGGTTTAAAAAAAAAAAAAGGTCTTGCTTCTAGCATTATCTTTTTTGGACAATCTCCAAAGCTTACTCTTATGGAATGTCAAACCTTATATAACTGCTGAATCCTTGGACACCCGTGTTATCAAATGTTGGAAACAGGGTGTGTTATATTATTTTGATATTTTTCGATTTTTGTACGAAATTTGTGCTCAGATGCTATAAGAAAATCTGACGTTACTTGAACCAAGTTTGCAAAAACCACTACAACCGGTGCTTCTGAGAATCGTATTTTTATGAAATTCAAGTTTTCTCAATGATTATTATAGACTTAATTTTGTAGATTTATAATATTAAAAGTGCATTATGTCGTTAGTAACTTAAATTGTGACGATATAACAATACGGTACGTGCGGATGTGCCGAAGAATAGCAACAGGTAACCTTGGGATACTTTTGTTACTTTGGCATAGTTTCGTCATCTATTGGATCATATGGAAAATTATTGACGGTCACGCAATATACTTTCTACTAAAATTACATCTGCGTGTAATATTACCTTACAAATTGATGCATCATATTAAAAGTTTGGATTTTTACGGCAACTTGTTGGAACATTGACTACGCCATCTAGCGGGAAAATAGAAAGACATTCCGAATTCGAATGTTAATATTAAATTTTCTACTTATTTTAATGATAATTTATTTTATATAATTTACAGTGTTTACTTTATTAAGTTTGATGTAGTAAAAAATTAGTTTTTGAATAAAATCAAAAAAATTCTTTTTGGCTTCGAATGCCACCAGCCCGTAGTTTCTTTTATGTGGCATTCTTTTTCGGCGCGTTGTGAGGAACGTGTGCGTCGGTCGGCCATATATGACAGTTCCCTTTGAATTTTTTCACTCTTCATAAATCCACTAACAAGAGGAAAAAGAACAATTTTTAATCCGTAGATTCTGGTTAAGCACGTTTAGAACATGTCTCGGCATTCTGGAGCTAATCTCGATGCCAAAGTCTATGTTGGCGACTTGGGTAAGGGCTGAACCCTTTTCACTTTTTCCCGGTTTGCCGTAGCGTAATTCTTTTCATGTTTTGTAGGAAATAACGCGTCTAAAGCTGAGCTGGAAGAGGCTTTTTCCTACTATGGCCGTCTCAGGAGTGTTTGGGTCGCTCGCAATCCCCCAGGATTCGCGTTTGTCGAGTTCGAAGATACCAGGGACGCGGAAGATGCCGTTCGAGGCTTAGACGGAAGGTTTGATAGCCCTACCCCTATTTTTTACTTTCATTGCAATTTTCCGCACATCCAAGTTATGTATCGCAGGTTGGCGATAACCAAAATATTTTTGCATTTTTATAGGACGGTGTGTGGACGCAGGGTCAGGGTGGAGCTTTCTACTGGACGTTCGAGGTCCCGGGGTTTTGGCGGTTCTTCCCGCAGGAGCAGTCGCCCATTTCATCCTGAGGACCGCTGTTACGAGTGTGGTGACAGGGGTCACTATGCTCGTGACTGTCCGAGATACAGGCGTCGCAGGTAACTCAGGCTACTACCAAACAGGCCTATCAAATTTATTTTTCAAACTCATTTTTTCCCCCACAAAACTGCAGTAACGTTTCTTTTCAGTTAGTCGATGGATGGCCTACTACCTCAATCAATATACATTACCGATATAAGAAAGCTAAAAAGGGGACTTGTTACTAATATGGGCTCTTGTTCAAGCAGGTGTATCAAATTTCATTGAAACTCAGTTTTTTCTTAAACTGCAAGTAATGTTTTTCCAGTTAGCAGTTAGCAGATGGATGGCCTACTACCTGAATCGATATAACTTAATTAATTTAAGAAAGCTAAAAAAAGGGACTTGTTTTAAATGTGGGCTTTGTTCAAGTAGGCCTATCAAACTCATTTTTTTCTCAAACTGCAAGTAACATTTCTTTCCAGTAAGTTGATGGATGGCCTACTACCTCAAGCAATAAAGTTTCTTAATATAAGAAAGCTAAAAAAGGGGCTTATTATTATTATGGGCTTTGATTTGTGAAGGTCTATATGAAGTTCCTGTATTAGTCTATTTTTCGAGCCGCAAAAAAGTGTGTTGTGGCGGGAAATGGCCTAATGCTGGAAGTCAGCAGGAGATTTGCATAGACTAAGTACGAGAGTGAGCGGGAACTCATTTGTTGGTGGCGTTTTGTAGGCCGAACGTCGGTAGCTGGGCCGGCGACGGTCTCCGAGTGTCGGCCAGTCTGTCTGCCTTGACTCTGCTCAGCGACTGTCGTCTGTTGACTGCGTTGAGTCTCCGTACACAAAAGCGCTTGACATCTCTGCTCAGATCCCCGCAACAGTTTAAGCCTTCCTTCGGCCAAAAGTTCAACACCACCCCTCCCCGTCAGCAAACAGAAAAGAGAATGACACAGTTTTTATCAAGTTTTTGAAACG
Source organism: Eulimnadia texana (assembly GCA_002872375.1). Taxonomy (NCBI): domain Eukaryota; kingdom Metazoa; phylum Arthropoda; class Branchiopoda; order Diplostraca; family Limnadiidae; genus Eulimnadia; species Eulimnadia texana. The sequence goes on from NKDA01000001.1 coordinate 22,835,665, forward strand.
CTTTCCAAACTGATCGTATAGAAATTTTATCGCCGAGAGAAAAAAAAACAGCCCGCGCGTTTGACAAGAGCGAGAAACCAGAGACTCGTCTTTGCTTAGTTCATCCCTGCGAAAGAAATATCTCATTTTTAAATATGTTATAAGATTCTTAACTTAAATGTTTCTTATCGTTTTCTCGTCGTGTGGTGGTAGGTCTTCGAGATCTCGCAGCAGGAGCCGCTCGCGCAGCAACTCGCGTTCGCGTTCTCGCTCTGTGGACCGCCGCTCGCGCTCCAGGTCCCGCGGGTCAGTAGACCGCCGCTCGAAGGATCGCTCGCGCTCTAGGTCGCGTTCCAGCGGACGTTACGCTCGTGGCAAGTCGGGATCCCGCGGCCGTGGCGACCGCTCAGCGTCTCGCACGCCTTCTCGAAGCAGGTAAAGCCATGTTCATTAAAAAAGGGGTGCAGCATGGGAAGGTTGAACGCCACTTTCTCTGTTTTTACGAGGATGTTTGAATATTATTTGATCATGTATGTATGTTTGTTCAAAATATGGCATGTTTAATTATTAGTTATAAGAATAATTGTATAATAACTTTATAAATAGTGTAAAACGACTTCAAACTTCACCCATGCTGCACCCTTTTTTATTGAATATAACTGTACAGTGACCGTAATAAAGTACTGAAGTAAATGGGAATGCTTAATGGTTGGTTTTGTCGTGCAGGTCCCGCAGCCGTGGTGCAGGAAGCCCCAGAGCCAACGGTGATGATTAAGAATGAGACGATACGGGCTCCTTTTTCTTTTGGTGCGAAGTTTTTTAGTGTAAACCCTCTTTGCACCATGAACATTGACGTGAAACAGCATGCCTGAGTCGTATTTCTACCCTCTGTCACCTCAAACTACCCCCTCCCCCCTCAAAAAAAAAAACAACAACAGCATCCCTCTTTTTTTCGGTGGAGCATTCCGTTTAATTTCAACAGACAATACACATTAACTGTTATCCAGTAATCTATCGTAAAATTTTAAGAATGCTTTATTTACTGTGGTGTTTATTCATCTAAAATGCACTTGGAAGTTCAGTTCACCCGAAGCGTTTGACCGACGCTGCACGACGCTCGTTTTCAGAAATCGCAAGTTCGACGATATTCATCCCGAGGAAGAAGTCACAGGCAACGATAGTAGCGTGCTGCGCCCACTCTTCTCTGAACCATGACGTCACGTTGCGGTTAACGTCGTCTGCTGCTCCCCGTAGTCCATTGAAACGATCGAGGACCACGTCACCGTTGGTGGGAGTCAATTCAGCCATTGCTGACCAGGGAAACGGAAGGAATCCTTGAGACGCGGAATCAATGACGTCCTGGAGATATTCCCGAAGATCAGAGACGTCCTGGACGTTACCCCATTGATGAGCTACCGCTGTCCACATGAAGGGTGATCCTTGGTAATGTCCGTCATTGTAAGTAACGATAATTTGGTTTCTAGAATCCCATAACTGGTTTAAAGTCACTTCCCAAGTCAAAGAAGCCGGAGCAATCCACTGAGAGAATTCCTCAACCAAGAGATCCTGTAGCTCGTAGTGGGCGTTAGGATCTGTGCTGAAGTCTCCGTCAACTCCGTGGATATCGAAGATTATGATATCCTGGCTGTTCGTTAAAAATTCGCGGATCAAAGCTGTATCATTAAGCAGAGGTCGCAGGATGTAAGTTCCATGATGAGTCCAGAAACGCTCTTCAGTGTTGGGTCTGAAGATAATCCTCATATCCAAATAGCGGACTCCATATTGTAGTTGTAGGCCAAGATTTTCGTCTTGTGTGATGGCGTATTTAGTCGCTGGGTTATTCGAGATCAGGCCTCGGTATCTTTCGTAAGCTGCGGCATCGTGTGTCCCTGGCAGGAAGATTTCCCGCAGCTTGAAGTTGCCTAACTGTTGCCTGCGTTCCCACATCCACGACGGATACGAACGCAAGCAATTGCAGGCAGCGATCTGTCCGTCACGTATCAGGGCCGCCCAGTAAACCAGGCACTGACTCTGATAACCGATCTCTGCAGAAGTTAAATGCGGGAACAAAATGTTGAAGCGGATGAATCCTTCATCACTAAAGTCAACCAGCTGGGCTTCTTCTAGCCAAACGGAGCCTGCGGAACAGTAAGGCGCATCCTCTAACGAGTAAATGCGGATCTGGTCATTGGGCGAGACTGTTACCCCCGACCAGGTTACTTCCAGCTGCCGCTCGACAATCGTCCCATCCTCTACCCGGGCCAGAGAACTCACAGCGACAAATATCTGCGGAGAGGCTTCCCCTGTTAAATAATTTTTAAGTAAAATAATTCATTTTATTCACCAAATTTATACGGAAAAATAAATTACTTGTTAAAGGTGCTCCTTTGCAAGGGTTAAGTAGCATTAATATTACTGGCAGTGCTAATTTAATCATTTCTTCAAATTTAAAAGGAAATGTGTAGTTTCGTGCACTGAATATGAGTTATAGATAACGTTTGTTTATTACAGGTGCACTTAAAAGATTCGCCCTTTGGAAGCATGGCTGATAAGATGACATAAAAACCACATGCGTAGATCCCCCTTAAGTAACTATTTCTGAAATTATAACTCGACTTTTTCAATCCTGAAACAAGCATTCAGGCGTAAGCCCCTTAAACGACTAGCTTGGGTAAAGACGAAAAGTAATTCGTCGAGTTCCAGGGAGTTTGAATTAAAATCGCCAATATTTTATCATCCTTTGCGACTTTGCTGTTACTGTAAAATTAAAAAGATAAGATCATCTTTATGTTTAGTAAAAATGAAGTTAGGTACATGTAATATTAAAATGTTAAATTTATTGGACTCCAAAAAAAAGTACTCAAAACGAAAACCGAACAATTGGTCTCTTTGAATAATGAACACTTCCACCATATGTATATACGTCTGCCGACTAAACGTTTGTCAATATCCTCAATAATAAACAATTGCGCTGTGGGTTTACGAGTTGAGTGTGGCTGTTGCGGAGGCAAGATTCGTGGCCCTGCGTGCTGCTTCCTTTGCGAATTCGTTTAAATTAACTTGGCTGCCTAGCGAAGAAGAATCTTTTGTCCACATCTTGCTCAGAATCCAGTGAAATCCATTGAGAGTCTTCATGCAATTTTTCCTGAAACGTTCGTACCCGAAAGCTTCGATCGGCCGCCTCAGGGCCGGGACATGGAACTTGGACTCGATCCACGCTTTCCGCTTGACAAGCGTCTGCTGCGGGTTCTGCGGGTCTGACAAGTACTCAACTCGTTCAACCACACTCTGTAACATCCCATCAATTAGCTACAGTAAATGTGGATGAATTTTTAGATAGATAATCACCATGATTGTGTTGAGTCCTATGTTGCGAGTGTAAGTTACCAGTTTCTGGTTCGCGGGGTCGGTCTCTGATTCCTCAACAATGGAAACGTGCTTGTGAGGTACAAAACGTTCGGCCCATCTCGGGATTCCTCCTCCCGTTTTGACCAAATATCGAACCAATTTCAGTTTTCCTTGGTGAACTTCTCGTTTGATTGTGTCTTCGCTCATCACATGTTTGCTGTTCAACAAAGAAATAATTAAGATATACTGACATTATTACGAGATATTTTGTAGTTCACCTGAAAGGATTGGGATAGCGATTCCAGTATGAAGTAACCACTTGCTCCCATGAATAATTCAGTAAATTGTCAACCTCGTAAAATTTCATGTTTCGTCCTTTTCGGCCGTCTTTGTTTTTGCTTCAAAACTTCAAGTCGGTAAACGTTGAACTTATTTGGCCGACTAAAAACATGTGCTCGTGCCGCAAGGCACGTCTTGATGATAAATAAACGAAAGTACAGCCTGAAGCTGAATATGTTAGTTATGAAACCTTTTTAATAAGTAGTCAGTATCTTTAATATATTATTGTTACCTAGACTGTGAGTGAAATACTTGGCAAAAATTTTTAATGAAAATTTGAGAGAGGAAATTAAAAGTCGAGAAAAGAATTTGGGCGAAAATAATTAGGGCGAACTGGCAGGGCGAGATTGACATGGGCGAGTTTTAAAAGGGTCTAGTTGTTTCTAACTAAAAATAACTTGAATATAATAAATACTACACAAATTTATTAATTATAGAATTTATTGTATAAAAATTAACGTAGATAATTCTTTTTTATTTGAAATTTGTTAATAAATAATAAATTATTTCAGCGGGCGAATGTAAAAGATACATGTTTACACCGCTAGGTGGCATTGTTGTTGATAAAACAATTTTGTGTCTCGTTCCGAAACACGTGGGTCTTAATTTCAACGGTAGATTTCTGTCAATTGTATAAAAAATGAATTTCATACCACTTGAAGGTGGTAATGATACCAAGAAAAAAGGCCATTTCAAACAGAACACGAAAAAGGGTCGCATAATCATTCGCAATCTGTCATTCAAGGTACAGTATGACTTTGCTGGAGTGAATTTTTTTTCTCAAATCAATAAATTATTTCATGTTTTAGGCGACAGAAGATAATGTCAAAGAACATTTTGCTAAATTCGGTGACGTGCAAGAAGTCCGTTTACTCAAAAAACCCGATGGCAAACTCGTGGGTTGCGGTTTTGTCCAGTTCGTTAAAGTGCCCGACGCAGCGAAAGCTATTAAAGAATGCAATGCAAAGCCCCTTCTTGGTAATAGAATAACAAAAATCAATTAAAATATTAAATATTTTATATGGTACTAATAGGGAGACAGATTGCTGTAGATTGGGCCATACCCAAAGTACAGTACGCTGCACAGTCTGGACACACGAAAAAAGATTCGGCAGAAGCTTCTGTTAAAGAAGAAGTGGAAGAAAAAGAAATAAAAGAAGAAGTAGACGATGAAGAAGAAGCAGAGGAAGGTTCGGACGATGAAGTAGATTCAGACGAGGACGAGGATGAGGAGGAAGAAGACGAAGGCAATGAAAACGAGGAAGAGGAAGAAATGGATGAAGAAAACGGGGAAGAAGAATCTGATGAAGAAAAAGGCAAAGGAAAGAGTTGGCAGGGAGATGATTCTGGTTACGAGAAGCCCAGTGATGTTAACGAGGGCAAGACCGTTTTCATCCGCAACCTGGACTTCTCGACTACCGAAGATTCTCTGAAGAAATTTGTCGAACAGTTCGGACCTTCGCATTACGCCCTTCTCTGCATGGATCCTGTCATGGAAAGACCCAGAGGAACAGCTTTCGTCAAATTCAAAGTATTTTACAATTTAATTTTAACAATTATATCTAAGTTCATGTTTTTTTTTGGTGACTTTAAGAGTCCAGAAAGCGCACAGAAATGCATAGAAGCCTCAGAGAACGGGCTATTGCTGGACGGCAGGCAGATAAACATTATGCTGGCCATGAGCAGGCAGGATCTCGCCACCAAAGCTGCGGAAGATAAGAAAAACAAGAAAAAAGATAGCAGAAACCTGTTTCTTGCTCGAGAAGGCTGTAAGTTACTTTTTAAGGCTCTCCCAAGTAAAAATCTAGCATAGTGCATTATAGTAAAACTATGTACAGTCATGTTCATTAAAAAAGGGTACAGTATGGGATAGCTGAACGCTACATGTTCTTTGATTTTGCGTAGGAATTATGATATTACTTGATAATGCACATTAATTTAGTCGAAATTCAGTTAATTTAATATATTCTAATTGAACTAGTTGCTTAAATAATGTTATTAATTGGAAGAAAATTACTTTTAATCTTGCCGTGGTGTACCCCTTTTTTAATGAACATTACTGTACTATGTTGCAAAATACTAGAGTACTAGACCACACTGTAGTTTACAGCTACAGTAAATTTTTACTTGGGCTCTAATAGCATTTATTATGTTTCATTTATATACATAATAAAATTAATCAATAAAGTAATAAATAATAAATATATATTAATTTAAAATTGTAAAAATTTTACTAGTGGTAAGGCCTGGCACTCGAGCGGCTAAGGACGTCTCGGCCTCCGACATGGCTAAACGACAACAGGTCGAGGCCTGGAAACGACAAATGCTGCGGAACCTTCACATGTACATCTCTAGAGAGAGGCTGTGCATTCACAACTTGCCTCTCTCGTACACGGACAAACAGCTGAAGTCGCTTTTCGCAAAGCACGCGCCAAAAGGAGCCAAAATTACCGAGGCTCGTGTTATGAGGGACCTGAGGAAGCTGGACGAAAACAACAAGCCTGTCTCGAAGGGCTACGGTTTCGTGACGTTCGAGCAGCATGAACACGCGCTGAGCATTTTGAGAACGTTGAACAACAATCCCGACATTTTCAATCCGAATAAAGTAAGAATTCAGTACATACGATTTTTTTTACGTACGTTTTCTCCGTAACAATTCCGACACTTTCACTCCGAATAAAGTAATGATTCAGATTTCCCATTTATTTTACTTAAATTTCTCGTAACTGGTTATCGTTTTGTGTAGCGGCCGATTGTGGAGTTCTCGGTGGAGAATCGTGCAGCTCTCCGAGCCAAAGACAAGCGAACGGAGAAGAGCAAAGAAATGCGGGACGTGAAAAAGAATCAGGTGATCAGCATGCCTTTCAGCGGTAAGGTAGCAGGAACGAGGCAGTCTGCGGTAATAGAGCCAAAGGAGTTTATGGGAGCTAAAGCTGATCCTAAAGTTAAAGGTACAAAATAAAATATTTTATGAAATAGTTATTAGTTTCTGATTATTAAGAAATAAATTCCAATTCTAATTAATAAGAAATAATAATAATTAACTGAAATTTTCCAGGACTGCCTTCGCACATGGGCCCGAAGATCCGACACAAGAAACGGGGGACAGCTACAGAAAGCGGTGAACGCAAACCCAAAATAACGAGGAAGATGCTGAAAGACCCCGCAAAACGCAAGAGGAAGATGCCCGAACGACAGGTTGTTAAACCAAATAATAGAACTTGTATTATTTTTAATAAATGCATAATTTAAACATAAATAATAAATGTAAAATAGGTCGCTGGTGGCGCAATGGTTAAGACCTCAGGTCAAGACCATCATCCTTCACCTCTGGGTCAGTGGGGTCAATCCCACTCGACTCCATGTGAGGCCTTTCCGAAACCAGCGACCCTTAACAGATGAATCTGCAATCCCCCGCCTTGGGGTCATGAGCAGATGCCTCACATACCCGACAAGTGAGATCCAAAAAAATAAATGTAAAATCTTCATAAGAGAAAGGGTACATCACTGGTAGGCTAAACGAACTTTGCTAAGGAGAAGTCCTCAGTAGTAATTAGTTGATTATTAGTTAGTATTAATTAGCCATTAAAAGTAGCAGTAAAGAGTTATATATATATATATATATATATATAAGTTATAATAATATAATTTTAAGCTAATATAATATATTAGTATTTATATTAAATAAGTTAGTAGTAGTAGTAAAAGGAAAAATAAATAGTTGTTGCTACTATAATATGATATTACCGGATGAAATACGCTAATTTAGTTCAAATATAGTCAACTTAATCTATAGTTATTAAATTAACTGCGTAAATGAATTAATAAGTTGCAAAAAAGGTTTTAAGTTGAGCCTTTATATATTATTATATTTATTAATTCAAATTATTATATTTGTTCAGGATATGCCAGCGAAGAAGCGGAAGAACTCGGGTCGCAAGCAAACCGTCACCAAGTTCGACCGAATGGTGGACGACTACAAGCGGAAAACTACGATCCCGTCAACACAGCAAAAGAAATGGTTCGACTAGGACATTTTTTGACAAGTGAAATGTTTGTACTTTTGATGGAAAATACACAAATTTATCGTGAAATGTAAATATAGATAACAATCTAATAGTTAATAAGGATTCTGGACGCTAGATGGATTTCCCCCGAGTCCTCGTTTGATAAAACTAGGTTAATATTGTGAGCACGTGAAACTTGACAGTGAGGAAAATGTCTAGTCGACAAGAAATAATTGAAATTTTGCGAAAAGCTGACGCCGTTTGCTTCGACGTCGACTCGACGGTCTGCGTCGAGGAGGGCATCGACGAGTTGGCGGAATTTTGCGGAAAAGGAGAAAAAATCCGAGAAATGTGTTTTTACTAATTAACTACTTATATAATGAAGTTAATATTAATGAGGTCGATTTCTGCAGGACAAGTCAGGCTATGGCGGGAAATGTGGATTTTCGAACCGCGCTGGAAAGGAGACTAAATATTATTAGACCTTCCGTGAATAGCGTTAATCAAATGCTGAGTGAGCGGCCATTTAAACTAACTAAAGGAATTAAGTAAATAGTTTATAATAGTATGATAATAAAGTATCCACAAATTGTAATTAAATGTAGGGAATTGATTAAAGTTCTTCAAGAAAGCGGCAAAGTTCCGTTTCTCGTTTCCGGCGGATTTGAATTGCTCATCAAACCAATGGCGGATCAGTTAGCCATTCCGGAAGAAAATATTTTCTCCAATAAGATTTTCTTTGACCAGAATGGCTATTATGTGGATTTTGACAGAAATCAATTCACGTCGAAATCCGGAGGAAAAGCTGCTGTTATAGATTTCCTGAAAAAATCACGAGGATTTGAAACTATTGTTATGATCGGGGATGGAGCCACAGATATGGAAGCCTGTCCTCCGGCGGATGCTTTTATTGGTATTTATTAAATATAATATTTAAAAATTAACTTAATTAAATAATTTCAATATTTGAAGGATTCGGTGGGAATGTAATTCGTCCCTCGGTTCAGGAGAAAGCGGCCTGGTTTATAACTGATTTTCAAGAATTGATAAATGTCCTGATAAACTAGGTCAGAGGTCATGGTTTGGCCTCAGCCTTTGACCTTTGACCCTATCTTTGGGTCGTGTCATGGTTTTTTTTTGTTGACCTCTACTCAACATGTGCGAATTTTTCTTCCAGAATACAATAATATAAACAAAGACATGTGAAATATACTTGTGAAAATCAATCATTTCGGTTTGGTTGAAATCAAAATTCATTAAAAATACTATTTACATTTTGGAAAATTGGATTGTTATGGAGTCTGTCAAAGAAGAAATTCCCTTGCCGCAGTATTTTCCGACCAAGCAGTTAAATGGAGGTATCTAATAGATTTTAAATTGAACTAAAAATTTGAATTAAAAATATATTATTAAATCGCAGTCAACTCCAACTTGCCCGCTTATCAGGTAACCCGCAGCGGGGCGTATTACGGGACGGTAGAGAGCGCAGGAACTCCATACCGCTCTACCGAGTTCCCCGTTCTTCTAGTCGGGGGCTGCCCCGTTTGTCGAGTACTTAACGTTTACGTTTTTATTTCTAAATCTCAATTATATCAACCATTTTTTGAAAGATTGGAGTACTCGAGGAAGAGTTCACGTGGCTGGGTATCATGCTGGGTGTTGTTTTTTTCCCCATTGGGATTCTGTGCTGCTTGTCGCTGCGGCAACGCAGATGCAGGAACTGCGGAGCAGTTTTCTGACTTTTTCTTTTTACCAGTGAGCAAAAGTATTAAAATATAACATCATTTGGTTAAACGAGCGTGTTGGGAACGTGTGTGGCAAAGTATATTTTCATTTAAGGCAAAAAGTTCACTGTTACGGGCTGCGGTTCGAGGGTCTTGACGTTGAGCAGGACGAAAGACCCCGTCTCGGAGAACTTGGGGATGGAGAGGAGTCGTACCTGTTGTCCTTTGCTTCCTGTGTGCAATAATAAGTTGAAAAATAGAATTAATTTTTGAGAAAAATTTGTTTCCAATGCAAAATATTAACCTTTCCATAGTCTTGTTCCGTATGCCTCTTGGTTTGCAGCAAAATACACGTCTGGACATTCGTCAAGAATGAACGGATCTTCCATATCGTAAGGATAGCTCCCTATTTTTCATTTCATGATTTATTTCAATCATTTATGCAATTTTTTTTTAAAACCTTGAGTATCTGGAGCTGTGGGAGCAACGTGTCTCCATTTGAGCGAGTGTTCCAGAGCGTCGAGGCTGTTTTCGAATCCTGAGTTACGGATTATGTCTGTTGCGGGCTGTCCCGAAGTTCCCAGGATAACTCGTCCCCCAATGCTAGCGCATAAAAATAAAATTTACTCATAAATAAATCCGAAAAAGTAAGAAAACAAGTAATAATAATTAATGATAATATTTAATAATGATAATAATAATTAATATGTAATAACGTAATAAATACTAGCAAGTAAGAAAACGGCGTTTACTTGCAGTAGTACGGGTTAGAAACCAGATTCAGATTTGATGACTGCGATCGGGGAAACATGCAACGGTGAAGTGGCTGCTGCGGAAGGACGAAATTTGACGGATCGTTGGCACCGGGCATCAAATCAACTTTTAGATTCCTCTGAAAATTAACAATTAAATTTAACTAATCATGTAATAAAAATCAATAGAGTATTACCGTAAGCTGGAATAGAAATTCATCAAGCAGTTGAATAGGAACAACACTGGCCGTAACAATGTTCTTCATCAGGTATCGAGCTTTGTCCAGCGCTCCGCGATCCTGCGTTTTCTGGTTTAGTGAGTCGCCTTTAATAAATTGGTTGTTTATTCAAATATTAACTCTTCATAAACTATCCCGTATATGTACTGTTAGACTGATTCATTCAATACCGGCTATGATAAGTCGAGAAACAGAAGCCATTCTTGACTGAATCGCAGGGTCTCCGATTTTTCCTGTTAGTAACTTTATCATTAGGCTGAGGTTGAGCAGAGGGTCATTTGGTCCGCCAAGGTCCAGTCCTGAGACAATAGCGACCAGAGATTCTTTGCTCTCGAATTTCCGAGGCTGTGGCAGAGGAGGTACTTCGGCCAAACAGACATCCTCCACCTCAAATTTGCCGTTCTCGTCTTCAGTGCCGAGCAGAGCGGCCACGATTCCAGTAACGAAGTGATTGGGAACAATCTTCCCTGTTAGAAGGATTCGCTGCAGTTCGTCCTCGAGAATCAGAAAATCTGACGGTGACGTAAACCGAGCTTTGGCTGGGAGCGGGAGGATTTGTTGCTGAAATAAAAAACCAAAGTAAACTTTTTGATAACATATATGTGGTAAAGTTACGAACCTCTTCACTGATTTCTTGCAAAATACTCGGTTTTAGTTCTTGTTGTTTGTAAATCGTTCCGATGATGACAGTCCTCTCTCCTTGTACCATATCTGCTAGGCATCTGATCGGAACATCTTTTCCTGCATAGAAAACACTATTACTACGAATCAAGGTGTATAAATTATTGTAAGATATTCGTTACCCCATTTTTCAACGGCACAATCCCGAAGAATCGGTTTCAGCGTGCCGAGGCGGACAGCGTAAATGTGTGCATACTGTCGAGCGAAGTCCCGTTTCAACGGAAGTTTGAATTTGCCCGATAAGTTCTGATAACCAACTTCAACGCGTTCATATTTCTTGCAATCCATGTGGAAAATTTACGTGAAAATGCAAAGAAGTTATATCAAGGGGTTTCTGGTTGATTTCTGTGTTTTTGTGGTTGACGTCTGGTTTCCCGCTTCTTTCGAGCAGAAGTAAACAATCGCTTTCCAAAATCAAATTAAATCGATTTATTAATAGTCGATTATTATTTTTATCAATTTTTAGTCTGTTATCTGTTTTATCCCATTATTATTATTTTAATTATACTTGTAACTATTTTGTTAGAAACAGTTATTTTGCAAAGTATAATATTTAAACTGTGTTCCCACTTTGCAGGGAAATTCCCTGGAAAAGGGGAATGAGGTCCGGAAAGGGAAAAATAAGGGAAGACGGAAAAGGGAAAATCTGGAAGTACAGCTTTGTATTCAAGCACGAAGGGGAAAGTGGAAAAATAAGGGAAAAGGGAAAATTTGGAAGTACAGCCTTGTATTCAAATACGAAGAGGAAAGGGGGGAAATAAGGGAAGAGGGGGGAAAGGGGAAATTGAAAGCGGAAACACTGTTTTGAGGTGTTCTATTCATTTAGTTTAATTCATTTAACGTTTAACGAAAAATTAAAATGAATTAATAATAAACGTATACTTAATTTTTTTTTGTTTCATTATTTAACCTTTATTATGACTTCCAAGAGCATGGACTTTTAACCAAGTTAAAAGACCCAGTTTACATAGATGATATTATGAATGAATAATAATGGATAAAGTTATACTTGAGTGTTCCCACTTTTAGCTCCCTTCTTTTTACTCTTCCCTTATTTTTCCCCTTTTTATCCTCCGTACTAGATTACAAGGCTGTACTTCCAGATTTTCTCTTTTCCCTCTTTCCTTATTTTTCCCTTTTCAGACCCCATTTCCCCCTTTTTCAGGGAATTTCCCTTCTAAGTGGAAACGTTGTCGGTATCTCCCTACCCCTCAACACAATACTTGAGTGTTTCTACTTTCAGTTTCCCCTTTTCCCCCTCTTCCCTTATTTTCCCCTTCTTATCCTCCGTACTAGAATACGACGCTGTACTTGAAGATTTTCTCTTTTCCCTCTTCCTTTATTTTTCCCTTTACAGACCCCATTTCCCCCCTTTTTCAGGGAATTTCCCTTCTAAGTGGAAACACTGTCGGTATCTCCCTACCACTCAACACAATACTTGAGTGTTTCTATTTTGAGTTTCCCCTTTTCCCCCTCTTCCCTTATTTTCCCCTTCTTATCCTCCGTACTAGAATACAGGGCTTTCAGTTCCCCTCTTTTTACTCTTCCCTTATTTTCCCCTTTTTACCCTCCGTACCAGATTACAAGGCTGTACTTCCAGATTTTCCCTTTTACCTCTCCCCTTATTTTTCCCTTTGCAGACCCCATTTCCCCCCTTTTTCAGGGAATTTCCCTTCTAAGTGGAAACATTGCTGGTATCTCCCTACCACTCAACACAATAATCAACTCTATTTGTTGAACAAACGGCTTTAAATCTTATTTATTCCACCGTAATCTACACGCTGTGTTCCGAAGTATCTATAGCGCAGTAAATATAGATTCAGAAATATAGTAATATAGAAATTAGTAAATATAGATTAGGTGCACTGTTACCTTTAACTCCATTCCAAACTCATGTTTTGATGGTTTGTTAATTCATAATTTTTTTTCTCCGCTGTTATATCACAAAGACCTAACAGTGACCCAAACCAGTCCGTGTATATACTTGACGTTTACCTGAGCCACTTAATTCAAGGGCTCCAAGGTAAAATACGAAAGATACCTGGACAAATTAGCTATCAAGTTCCATTTTCCGAGAAATCTGGAAATCTCTGTGAAGCCCTCGATTTAATTTATTTGATAAGCGGACATTAGTATTTGATTCAGCGGCGCGCTAATCGTGCGGCTTGGGGCTACCGCTATTAAATGTAATTTTAAATAGAAGATGATGTTATAGATTTTTATTGATAATTTCTTCATAAACTGCGGTTGTTGTTTGATGTTTTAGCTTTTGTTCCATGAAAATCGGACGTTCCTGTGATTTAATAGAGCTTCCCAAAGTTGTAAGTGATGGGAAAAAGTTTCGGACTCTTTTCCCCCTGTAATTTTTGCAAAAATTTCGCAATGACTCTCTTTAATATGTTCTCTGTGGTTAAGAGTGGTTATATCCTCAAGAAAAATATGTGTTGGTTCAAAAGTTCGGGGAAAATTTTGTAATTTTCTACACGCGATATGCACTAGTACATGTAACAATAAAAGACGGGAGGCCAGGAAAGTTTCTGTATAAAACTGGAAATAAATTTAAAACGGAATAAATAAAAACCTGCGCGTTATTTTTCAGTTAATTTTTCATTTTTTACTGTCGAACAGAACGCGGCAGTGCAGGAAATAATTACAAGAAAACTGTAATCAAATAAACAAAAAGAGCTGCCAACAATGTCCATCCGCATCTGTACAATCCAACGAAAGTTTCAAGTAAATAAATAACCAAAAATAAGAAGAATTAATTATTGCCCCGCATCCAAACCACCTTGGAAAAAAACGTTAAAAGAGATTTCAGAAAAGCCGTGAACCGAACGAAGCTTCCATTTAAAAAAAATCACTGGGGGAAGGCGAGGACTTCAATGAATGCGAGAAATAAAACGGTACATTAAAAATAATGGCTGTTGTTTCTAGAATACAATGATTTGGTTGATCCAGTCTCGGAATTCGGTAATACGCGTGTAGACTCCAGGCTGATTGGCTTCCGCACATCCGATACCCCAAGAAATGACTCCGGCCAGTTCCCAGTGATCCCCGCGTTCGAGTACCAGAGGACCGCCACTGTCGCCCTGTTTGTTCGTTCATCGATTAAGTTATAGTTTAAAATTATTTTCAGAATTACGGGTTTACCTCGCACGAGTCCTGTTTGCCTTCCGCATAGCCTGCGCAAATGAAGATATTCGGAATGTGCTCGACGTAACCCGCTCGTCTGTACATGTTTTCGCAGTCCGTGTTGTTGATGATAGGAACGTTGACTTGTTGCATTTTGGACGGCAGCGGACCATCTGTTACAACCAGAATAATTTAGAATCATAATTTAGAGATTATTGTGGAAGATTTTGATTTACCTTCGTAAAGTCGGCCCCATCCCGTAACGAAAGCTGTTTTCCCGACAAAATCTTCGTTGCCTTCCGCGAGACAGATCGGGACGATATTGGGCTGGAAGCGAACGGGGTCGTAGAATCGCAGCAGGGCGAGATCGTACTCGAAGGTCCTCGAATCGAACTGCGGATGTGAAGCGACGATCTGAACCTTACGTTCCGCGTAAGGATACGGCTCTTCGTCCGTGGCTAAATCGTACTCGCCTAAACGCAACAGCAAGTCGTCTGGTTGGACACTTTCGAATCAAAACAAACAAATGCCAAATTAGAAAAATAAAATACACATTTTGTCTTAAATATTTACAAGTAATATTCTAATATTTATTTACGATTTATTATTTACTATTTCTGTGTAGTTTTATTAGTATTATTAAATATTTGTTTAATTAAATTTAATACTTGTCAACGCAGTGAGCAGCAGTGATGGCCCAGTTCTCGTTCAGGAGTGCAGCTCCGCATTTGTGCAAAAACGTGGATGTTCGCCATTGCCGTAAAGAAATCTATATTTAACATTATAATAAGTTAATAATGTTATAAATATGTCATTTGACTTTTATTAGATTTACCTGCCAAGGCCACTGTCCGTAAGAAGCTGTGGAACCACCGACGATACGCGAAGTCGGGTACTGACGACGACCGCAAACTAAAAATGTAATTTTAATTAGTTTTAATCGCATTATAATAATTCATGAATTAAATAAGAATAATTAAGCAATTAAATTGCTAAATAACGACTTGGTGCTAAGTTCTACGAGATACAAGTGCTGAACTAAAAGCAAGAAAAGCTAAGCGGTTAGAAGATTATCTGATAACAAGTGATAACAGGTTGATAACAAGATGATAAAACATTGATAACGAGTGATAACATTTATATTAACTAGATTTGAAGTATATTGTTGAAACTGAATTTTAGTTTGGATTTTAAGACTGGGTCTTTTGATACAGAAACAAAGGTTGATTAGTGTTGTAGATAACAACAGCTGTTGTTGTAGGGTTGTTGAACTTCACCTTATCGAAAGCAATTACACTGATGACGAATCTCGAGACAAAAGCATCGCTTCAAGTCTTTTTCTTGTAATTTTCCCACGCTATTGAACTTTGAGTTGGAGTGAAAAGACCTGCGGGAACGTTTACCTTTCCGATAGTCTTGCGAATCGAGCGAGGCAGCAGGTGTTGTAGTCTCTACAACAGTTGCAGTTGTTGTTGCGGATGTTGTTGCTTCTGTGGATGGTGATGTTGCAGCAGTGGTGACGGTTGTGCTTTCGGTTGTTGTGGTTGTTGGAACGGTTGTAGTTGTTGTTGTCGATGGTACAGTTGTAGTTGTTGTAGGAGTTAAAGTAGTAGTCTCAGGCTGGGCAGTTGTGGCAGCTGTAGATGGTTCAGTGGATGTGGAGCTTGTTGTAGCTGTTGTTGTTTCTTCTACGGTGGTTGGTGCTGCTGTTGTAGATGTTGTAGATGCCACAGAGCTTGTTGCAGCTGTGGTTGTTTCGGCTACGGTTGTCGGTGCAGCATTAGACGATTCAGTTGTTGAAGATGGCATGGTTGTAGTCGTTTCCGTTATAGTAGTTGGTGCTGTTGTAGAGGATACTGTTGTTGAGGAAGTGACTACTGTAGTTGTAATTTCTTCCACTGTTGTAGCCGGTGCAGCAGTGGTTGTCTCAATTGGTAGGGACGTGCTAGATGTAGTCGAAGTAGCTGTGGTAGATGTTATAGCTCCTTCCGATGACGAAGCAGCTTCAGGAAGAACTGTTGTAGGGTGAGGAGTTGTAGTTACAGGAGCCTCAGTTGGTGCGCTTGAGGTAGTAGTTTCTTTCACTACCTCGGCTGTTGTAGTCGAGGGTGTAGAGCTGGTAGTAGTTGTTTCAGGTGTTGTAGAGTGCTCTACTACAACGGGAGCCGATGAAGAAATTGGTTGTTCAGACTCTGGTACTACAGTGGAGCTAACGCTAGAAGATGTTGTATGTGTATTAGTCGTTGATTGTTCTGCTTCGCTGACTACAACTGTTGTAGCAGCACTTGGCGAGCTGGTCGAGGCCGAATCATCGATTAACGCATCAACAGATACTTGTTGTGTAGTATGGTGTGTTGTTGTTGTTGCTGATTCACTTGTTGTAGGTGGTTGTTCTGTAGTTGTTGTTGTCGACACTGACACAGGAGAAGGCGCTTCCGATGCAGTCTGAGTTGTAGCTTCCGAATGCTGAGTTGTTGTAGTAGATACATCAGAGGTGGTAGCGTTGTTGCTGAGCTGTTCGTCGTCTGTTTCCGGTACATCAGTAGTTAAGTTTCCGGAATCGTTTTCGCTAATTATTTCGGTAACAGCCTCTGAATCGTTAATGTTAGTTTCTACGTCTGTGGTTTGTGCAACATCATTGTTGTTGGTTGGTGCAAAAGTACTGCTTGTTTCTACAGGTGGTTGAGTGTTGTCAAGGTCTTCGTCAACGAGATCAGTCGTGACTACAACCTCTTGGTTCTCATACAACAGTGTTGTTAAATCCTCTTCGCTGTTGTCAACAGGTGCGGAAGAAGAGCTAATTACCATACCTTCTGTTGTAGTCGGTACTGTTGTAGTAGTCGTCGATACAGTTGTTGTTATTGTAGGCTCAGTAGTTGTTGTCGTGCTCGGTATCTCAGAAGTTGTCGATTCCGACTGCGACACAAACAGAAGCTGTGCTGTTGTTGTAGGTACTTCAGTACTACTTCCGGTTGTAGCTACAACACTGACCAACTGTGGCGGAGTCAGGAGGGTTGTTACATGGGGAACAACACTTTCTGTTGTAGTAGTAGTAGTCGTAACTTCAGCTAACACCGGTTTGTTGGAAGATACCGGAACCGGAACATCCAGCGGAAGAGCGTTCAGGATTCCGGCGGAAGCCGGAAGAGAAGTGGATGTCGGAGATACAGGAACAACCGGGGTAGAGGTACCAAGCTCATTGGATACTGGCTGTACGGCGGGTAGCAAGGTATCGGGTAGGTGGTCCAGTTTGCAACAGGAACCGAAGTAGAAGCGATCGATGCAAGTACCTAAATGTTTGCCTTTGTTCTTCATACAGTCCCACGCGAACATGCAGACTCCCTCTTCCGATGTTGTCTTGTTACTGCAAGGCATGGGCCGGATATTTCGCCCTAAAAATTACAATAATATTATAATAATAATAGTTAGTGACATTAGTAAAGCTTTTAGTTCTAAGATTGTATGTATACGTGACGTGACGCTTCCTTATTGAATCCCGTTATTTTGCATACTTGCACACTGCAGACAAAGCGCTGAATACTAACAAGTCGTTTTTTCCCGTTAAGTGAGACAGAGAGGAAATGATGAAGTCATTGAAAACAGGCAATCGATGCAAGGACACATCACTCTCTTTACCTGACTTGTTTTTACGTTAGGCCGTACCGTGTAAAATCAATAGCTGTCAGTGTAAATCCAATGTTCGACAAACAGCCGAATGGTTTATTTTGTTAAAAGATGGGAATCTTCTTGAGTCTTCAGTGTTTAGCGGTCGACGACTCTTCCTCCCTTTGAAACATTTTGTCTAAACCAGAGTCGATGAACTTGACAAGCCAAGGTTAGACTGAAACTGTAGCAAAAAGGGGGGGAAAATAATTAGGCAAAGGTTACCTGAGGTCAAACAACCTACTACACAAAAGCTGGTTGAATTCCCTGCTCTTAAAAACCTGCTTCTTCCTTTCCCCCGAACTGAAATTCCTCCTAGGCCACACGAAAAAAAAGACGAACCACCTCAAGGCAAACCTTCCACAACTGGATCTTCCTCACATTAAGTTTTAATCTTTATACTATAATCTCGATCGAACATATCTAAACGGCCATTCCAAGTCTTTTTGTCCGTTATAATCTCTATGTCGTAATCTTTTCTTCAAAGGGAATTTACAGTTAGACCCCATTGACCTTAAAAAGCGCAGATAAAAATGGGCCATCAAGTTATGTGTTGCCCAAGATGGGTGTGTATAGCAAGCTGAGTAAGTGAAGTTTTTTTTTTCCTTCCGTATGCAGCCTGATTTCGTATTCCCCACCTCTTGTTCTATTCTTTAAAAACTTAAACATGGCCCAAGGCCAGAGGAGGGTAAAGTAACTCGTGACGTCAGGTGAACCTAACGGTACTCGATAGATTTTCGACCCGGTCTTCCTCGAGATTTCAACAGCGTATCCATACCCTGAAGGCTCGGTGGTCCCCCCCGTTCAGTAAGTAAACCAGAGGAAGATATATAAAAAAAAATATGTGGTTTGGATCCGTATACACCTATCAATCGTACACATGAGTTTCCGGTTGACCGCTAGTTACGTTTCACTCCAAGGAATGTTACTTGCACTTGAGTCGTTCACAATCGAGTTCAGACACTTCCGTTTACTTGTACAGCACAAGGCCGTCGCCCTCTCCTTTTCCCCGAGTAAGTAAATATTTTGCTGTGTACAAGTTTGCATAACTTTTGCCCGGTTCATCAAGTCATGGACACGTACTTTATCTAATGCATAACGTGAAAATATTTACCTGTTTGGAATTTGAATACTGGACTAGCAGCAGCAAGTGCGACAAAGGTGAAGCCAAGAATCCAAAGTAGATTCGTCATTTCCGCTCTTAATCTCATGGCTGCCGATCTGCTTGAGACAAAAATTTCACAAAATGAGTCAAAGGCTGAGGTCAGTAGGTAAAAAGTACGAAAAGTGGGACAATTTGCAGACACTCCAAGTCGCGGAAGTGCACCCTGTTCTTTTTTTTTATCGGTAAAAACCTAAAAGGTCAAGGACAGGACAAAACAGTACCTGAGCTTTGAATCACCGTGTCCCATAAAACCTATCCCGCGCTTGTCAAGAAGAGACTTAAAAACGAGCCTTAAGGAAACGTCAACTGAAGTCTTCAAACCTGAATTTTGTTGTAAATATGAAGGTTTACCATTAAGGAAAAACTTGAAACGATTAGTTGGATGTTTTTGTCCGAGTCTTGGGAAGAGCGCAGCGTGACAAGACGCCTCAAGCGTCTCGTAGCGGTCGATGTCCGCAGACAACTAACGTGATGCGCCGTTCAAGTTCCTTTTGTCAATGATTTCCCAAGCTTCCTAACTCGAATAGAAAAACTTCTACTTCTTTATCCCTAACTGGAGACTAAGCAGACTTAACTTTTAGTGTTTAGTTCGTTCGTTTAAGTCTCTGTGAAAAATTTACACGAATACCCGAGCATCAGTGAAGCGTAGTGCTTTTTTTCTGTTCTGTTCTGGCTAGTATAATGCTTAAAATAGTAAAAAGGTTCACTCACCTTGATTCTGGTTTTGGATGAGCAGCTGACTTTTCTGGTTACCACAGAAATTTACTAGAGATTATATTGGATTTCTCTGTTTCTTCCGCCAAGAAGTTGATGGAGTAGGTGAAATCTTCCGACTTTGAAAGACGACTTTTCAGTACTGAAGATTTTTTTTTTTGTAAAAATTTAAGTTGAAAAAGTGCAAGTCTTCATTGCTGAGGGTCTGCAGTGACGAGAAGATGCGGAAGGGACCCACCTTGAACCTCTCAACTGGCCGGCTGCTTACAGACTGAAGACCGCCGACGCTGAAACGTGCGTTTTCTAGCGACTCCCACCGTTAGGGTTGGCAACACAGCCAACTATGAAGACTATCAATCGAACTACGCATCTCAGTTATACCTGAATCCAATAGAACTAAGTCTCTAAAGTTCGTAGTAACTATTTTAAACCCATAACTTGGACTATACCATCAAGAACTCCTATAGGAGAGTTCATTAACACAGGGTAAACGTTCGGAACTTTCTATGGAATTCCCAATAATGCAGATCTTCATTTCTCACAAGTTCATTTCTTTCTCGCAGAACGGAACCTGTTCGCTGTGTCCGCTAAAAACAGGTTCCCTCAAAAGTTGCATACGCATACAACCATTCGTGTCTTTCTACGGTTAATATTAATAACATTATATTTAATATTATTAGAATCCCAGTTGTTGGGACCAACTTAACCTTTGGTTCTTAATGAGAAAAGAACTACTTTCTAAATGAAGATATGCAAAGAATGTAACGGGAAGTTCTTTCATCACGATTTTGGTCCTATAGACAGAGTTAATTATTAGATCTTATTCTAATTGAGTTTAGTTTTAGAAAAACTATTTGTCATGGTTAGATGACCGCGTGAACAGTATGAGATTTTTCTGGGTGTAGTGTTTTTATTTTTCCACTAGAAAACGGTATTTGCATGCGGTTAAATGCACAAGGAATTTGTTACAGGTGAAGCTGTTTTTCCGACATCTTAAACCTCCCATTAGAGCAACCGTTACAGCCTCCAACATGGAAGCCATTCACTTGTAAATCACGGCCTAATAAATCATAATAATAGTAATTAGAATGAATCCCATTGACGGACAAGGAACTGGGGGGTCCGAAACTCTTGGAAGATTGTTTGATAACACGTGATAACAGTTTGATAACAGGTGATAACATGGCTGGGTGTAGGTCTGCGACCCTCCTTGGTTTTTGGCTGTACCCAAGAAGTAACGGTGTGACCTTTATGGCTAGATTTCTCAGTTAAATATTTATAAATATTTTCGCTTAAATTCTTATAAAATATAGCTAATTTACTATGTCATTAATATATAATGAAATTCAATGTATGTTTGTACTTCTAGTAAACTGTGTTGAATGTAACTTAGCACCCAGAAACGAGCAATGAGTATTCAAAATGATATAATATCGAAAAACTATTATATTAATAATATTTATTATGTATTTTAATAAAATTAGACATTGAAGGTTGTCTTATTTACAGTAATATCTTTCAAATTGTAAATTTCGAAAGCCCAGAAAAGCGGGAAAAACCCCAACAAGCTATTGTGTTGAACGCATACAAATAGATCGAAGAAAGATTTAAATTTATTAATTAAATTATACATTTAATTAGAATTTATAATAATTCATAAATAATCCTTCACCTTTAGTGGATTTACTATAATTAAATTAAATTATGGAATTTGGTTCGTCTGTTTTTGCTGTTTGGACGCCATGTTGTTTTTGCTCCATGATGCAGCATTGCCAGATGTTATTTAAAATGCCAAAAAATTTAAGCTAAAAATATATATATATTTAATTTTAATATATTATTAAATGTAAAATAAAATATTTAATTTTTGGAATTAGTAATTTTTTTTTACAAATTCGTTACATTTCAAAATTACTATGTTAATAAATTTTACAGATCATAGACATTTTGCGGAGTTGGGACACTTAAAAGAGCCGTGTTAATCGGTGTTAATTCAACTAATATTAAACTTAATAATAATGTTTACGTATAATAAAGAATGTTTAATATTATTATTAATTTGATACCATAAAAATATGAGGAGGAGGAAGATTCACCGCCATTGTGAAGGTCAGTAATGATACAGGAAGCGCTGCTACTTTTTTTTTTAATTTTCCCCGAAGGCCATGAGAGAGCTTCTTTATTTATCTCCAATTAAAGTGTACACACTTTAAAAAATAGAAAAACACTTACCGTAAGTCTTGCAGAAAAAGAAAAAAAAGTATTTGTCCCATAACGAAGAAGAATTGAAAATAGTTACAAATCTGACCGCTAGATGGCGTTACTTTATTTAATTTGATTTTAATTTATTTTTGGAGTTTAATTTTTTAATTAACTAAATTAATTATCTAAAATATTAAAAATGATATAAATTGAAATATTTAAATTAATATATTGTACATTTATTAGTATTAGTTTTTATAATGAAGGCTTCATGGCGTCGCCTAGTTTTCAGTAGTTCTTAAGAAACTTGTAAGTCTACTAATACCACTCTGTTAGTATGTTCTACCAGTAAGTTCTGGTTTGGTAGTAAAAGTGTAGTTGTAACACGTAGAATTAGTGTAGTAACAGCAGCAGTAGTAGTTAGCAATACTGTTAGTAATTAATAGTTACCACAGTAGTATTAATAGTAGCAGAAGTAGCAGTGGCTTGAATATCACAAGTAGTGGTAGTATCGTATTTGTAGTAATAGTAGTAGCAGTAGTAGTAATAGTAGTAGAAATAGTAGCATCATGCAGTAGTAGTGCTTAGCAGTACGAACAGTAACTAGTAGTCACCATAGTGGTATTAATAGCCAGCAGAAGAGCCAGTAAGCAAGAGTGCTGGTACAAGTAGTAGTACTATATTGGTAGTAGTAGTAGTATTAGTAGTAGTAGTAGCAGTAATAGTAGTAATAGTAGCAATAATAGTAGCAGCAGTAGTAGTAGTAGTAACAGTAGTAGTAATAGTACCAGTAGTAATTATGGTAGTAATAGTACTGGTAGCATTACTAAGTACTACTCTGCTACCACTACTAACTCCAATATTACCCACGTATGAAAATGATGGTGTCTTTTATGGCACATTTTTAATGGAGTAACCGTGAATTTAAGTTTTCGAAAAGGTACTGTAGTGGTGCCTTTTTACAGTGCTTTACACAGTATAACCCGGCAGAAAATTAAGGATAGTTTCAGGACCCTGAAGATATCCTGAAAAGGACTACATTTTCAGGATGCCAATCAGGACTCAGAGTGCAGTGAAATTGGCCCACTTCCAGGGTGTTCAGGACCCTGAAACTGGAATACCTGAATAACACATGTTCAGGGTACTTAACAGCGTCCTGAAAAAACGCTTTTCAGGATACTTAATGGTGCCCTCGATAGTCAAGATTCACAATGCTCAACGCAATTTTTTAAAACTCATCCATCGATCGGACGTGGTTCAGGATATGTTATGGATATCGTTCAGGGTGTAGCCGATATCCTTAATTTTCCGCTGGGAAAACACCATTGCTGGGACTCATTTCCGCGCTGGTCGGCGATTTCAAACTATTATTTGATTTTAAGTCAAGTTTTCCAAGTAGTTAGTAGTTAACTTATCACATTTGCTTGGCTTTTTTCTCTGAACTACTTTCTACTAACTTTCCACGTCCCCAAAAAATTCGCCATTGATTTCTTTCAGTAGTTCAAAAATAGTTAATAGTTGGTAGTTATCTTCTTATTTTATATAACAAATTAAAAACACGATTAGTTTTAATCAATCCATTTATTATAATAAAATATTTAATAAAACTTTCAAACAAAAATATAAAATCAACATTTCAAAAAACAAATTTTAGTAAATTTCGGTGGGAGGTTCAGTATCGGATTCGGTAGCGGGAACGGTTACTTCAGGAGTGGTAACCGGATCCGCTGAAGAGGACTCAGTTTGGGGAACGGTTACTTCCGCAACCGGATTCGCTGAAGAGGATTCAGTCACTGGAACGGTTGCCGCAGTGCTAGTAACCGGATTAGCAGAGCTGGATTCGGTCTGAGTAACGGTTACTGTGGTAACGGGTAACCGGCAGCAGGATCCGATGTGGTAGCGATCCGCACAAGCTCCCAGTGAGGAACCGTTCAGTTTGATACACTCCAGGGCGAACATGCAAATTCCGGATTCAGGACTGTTTTTGCTCTTGCAAATCAACGGACGAATCCTTCCACCTATTCATAAATTAAATAACTAATAATAATAATAATAATAATATTTTAAATATCGATATTATTTATACAAACGTGAAATCAGTGAAAATAGTTCTGAGTACTTGGTTAGATTTATTCTCAATTCATTGGAATTACGTTTAAATAATTTATAATGACGATCATATTAATGGCAAATGTTAAACTACTTAATTATCTCGCCCATTGAACTATTTATTGACTTATTGACTATATTATTATTCATTATTTTCATAAAAATTACCGTTAACAAGAGGTCCAGCTTGAAGCTGGTACACAGCAGCCGCCAAGATAAGTACAGTCGCAACGTAGACGTTCATGTTTGCTTGTTAGCGAAACTACTAAACGAAAGACTTACAAGAAAACGTACAAGTTTTGAGTTTGATGTTAGTTGTTAAGATTTAAGTTTCTGGAACTGAGCTGATTTTCAGCAAAGTTGTTGGTGTATCGAGTAGCGCGAAACAACTGACCGATGGCTGCGACTTGTTGCGGATAGACTTATTGAGTAGCAGCGGCGAGAAAAGAGGCCGTGGGAAGTGAAAAGCTCAGAATAACGCTCTCTCTTTTTTACCCCAGCTTACTATCTACTGCTTTTACTCCGCTTTTTCTCCAAGTTGTTTCCAGCTAATCAGATTATACGAGGTGATCAACTGGAGTAGCGCTAAGCTCCATAGCTGATTACTCTGATCCGGTTAGTACCCGGTTACTATGCCGGTTACTAACTGGTTACTAACTGGTTACTAACTATCCGCTGCTTTTACTCCGCTTTTTCTCCAAGTTATTTCCAGCTAATCAGATTATACGAGGTGATCAACTGGAGTAGCGCTAAGCTTGATAGGTGATTATTCTGATCCGGTTACTACCCGGTTACTACCCGGTTACTATGCCGGTTACTAACTGGTTACTAACTATCCGCTGCTTTTACTCCGCTTTTTCTAGAAGTTATTTCACCACTAATCCAATACTGGAGTAGCGCTAAGCTTGATAGGTGATTACTCTGATCCGGTTAGTACCCGGTTACTTTCCGAGTACTATCCGGTTACTACCTGGTTCCTATTTACTGCTTTTACTCCGCTTTTT
The DNA here is from genome assembly GCA_002872375.1 of Eulimnadia texana. Lineage (NCBI taxonomy): Eukaryota > Metazoa > Arthropoda > Branchiopoda > Diplostraca > Limnadiidae > Eulimnadia > Eulimnadia texana. The sequence continues at coordinate 22,860,723 of NKDA01000001.1, forward strand.
CTCCAAGTTATTTCCAGCTAATCAGATTATACGAGGTGGTTAACTGGAGTAGAGCTAAGCTTGATAGCTGATTATTCTGATCCGGTTACTACCCGGTTACTATCCACTGCTTTTACTCCGCTTTTTCTAGAAGTTATTTCACCACTCATCTAATACTGGAGTAGCGCTAAGCTCGATAGCTGATTACTCTGATCTGGTTACTACCCGGTTACTATCTACTGCTTTTACTCCGCTTTTTCTCCAAGTTATTTCCGGCTAATCAGATTATACGAGGTGATCAACTGGAGTAGCGCTAAGCTTAATAGGTGATTATTCTGATCCGGTTAGTACCCGGTTACTATCCGGTTACTATCCGCTGCTTTTACTCCGCTTTTTCTGGAAGTTATTTCACCACTCATCTAATACTGGAGTAGCGCTAAGCTTGATAGGTGATTAATCTGATCCGGTTACTACCCGGTTACTATACCGGTTACTAACTGGTTACTATCCACTGCTTTTACTCTAGTTATTCCACCGACAACCAAATATGCAAATCCTCACTGTAGACTACAGTTGTTTGACTCGAGTAGCGCTAAGCTTGATAGGTGATTACTCTGATCCGGTTACTAACCGATTACTACCCGGTTACTACATGATTAATATCCGCTGCTTTTACTCTATTTTATTTCCAGATAATCAAATTATACCCAAACCTTCAATGTATTGTTGAACTAGTAGCACTTAACTGGTACGTGATTACTTTGATCCGATTACTCTCCGGTTTAGTACCCGGTTACTGTAGTAATCAATCAGTAACCGTGTTCGTTTGTTTGTATTAAAGGGACAGATTGTGTCGTCAGTAGAGCAGAGATTCATGGAAGATTCTTAGCCTCATTGTGGTTTCTTATGGGAGAATCTTATTTATTACACTTTTGCGGGAATTTTTTTTCTCCGGTCTTGGTTCATGGCGCCATATTTATATAATATTTATGCATATTATTTTACATTCATTAGCATTTATTATAAACTAATTTTATTTCAAAATGTTTAAAATCGCCAGAATCGTAAATAAACGAAATATTATAATAAACGAGCTATTAATTAATTAATAATTAATAAATATGAATAAAATTAATTATAAATAACAGTAAATAATTCAGTAAATAATTCAGTGAATAATTCAGAAATTTTTTAATAACTTAAATTGAGTTAATTTCAAGGGGTCCGAAACTTCCAATAATCTTCGTAGACCTAGGTGATGTTATCACTGTTATCAACCTGTTATCTCCGTGTTATCACATGTTATCAAATAATCTTGGTACACTTTTCCTCGGAGTTTCGGACCCCTTGGTTAATTCATTACAGTTCCTAGACTTAATAATATAATTATTATCAGTAAATATAACTTAATTCACCAAACTTCTAACTTTTGATTATTTTATTATATTATTTTAAATTTAAATTATTTATTTAAACTATTTCTATTCATTTCATTGATTTATTGGTCAGATTTTTCAAAGTCTTTTGACTGTGGCCCACAAACCTATAGCCCTCATTTGCCGGCCGGGGACTCTTACTCAGATTTGTTATCACCGTGTTATCACCGTGTTATCACTGTTATCTCCGTGTTATCACCGGCGAATCCCGTACCTGAGTCATCGCACCACCTTTCTCAAGTGTTATCACCGTGTTATCAAGTGTTATCAGCGACGAATCGCGTACCTGAGTCATCGCACTACCTTTCTCAAGTGTTATCACCGTGTTATCACCATGTTATCACTGTTATCATCGTGTTGTCACCGACGAATCGGGTGCCCGAGTCATCGCACCACCTTTCTCAAGTGTTATCACCGTGTTATCAAGTGTTATCAGCGACGAATCGCGTACCTGAGTCATCGCACTACCTTTCTCAAGTGTTATCACCGTGTTATCACCATGTTATCACTGTTATCATCGTGTTATCACCGACGAATCGCGTGCCCGAGTCATCGCACTATCTTTCTCAAGTGTTATCACCGTGTTATCAAGTGTTATCAGCGTGTTATCACGTTTCCAGATAACGCGCCCTCCGTCTATAGAGCGTTAATGAGCGATTCACTCGCTTAACGATGTACTGCGTCATCGTTAACATAATGGAGAAAACTATTTTTCTTTTAAATAAAAAGAAAGTTCTGAAAGTTATTAATGAAGTCTAAACTGAACTTCAATATTTGTTCTATATTATTATAATAAATTTGAATGAATAAAATATTTTCCGAGGTCTCCAAAGGTTACGGGAGCATTTCTTTGTCCTGGAATCTGAGGTTTAGGTTTGGCGCGGTTTCCTCAAAACCAGAAGAAAAAATAAATTGAATAATCTTTTACAAAACCGTTCCTGAATATTTCTCCAAGGGATTTTCGCCATTTTGTTGATTTTTAGTCAAAAAAAAAAAAAAAATAGTAGCGGATATTGAGGTTTGAAGTAAAAAAGAGTTTGAAAATTCCGTCACTGCAAACTATAACGGAACCGTCAATTAAACTATTGAAGAAATTTTTTTTTTGTATTAATTTGTTTATAATTCTATCAATTTCACGTCTGGAGAAATATCTGGAGAAAAATCGCTGAGAAACAGTGTCAAGCCGATTGAATGAGCCGTGACCAAATCCTTTTTATTATTTCTATATATACTATTTTTTTTTAAATATCTATCTATTTATCTATCTATTTATTATCTATCTATCTATTATCTATCCATTTATTATTTATCTATTTATTATTTATCTATTTATTATCTACCTATTTATTATCTATCTATTTATTATCTATCTATTTATTATCTATCTATTTATTATCTATCTATTTATTATCTATCTATTTATTATTTATCTATTTATTATCTATCTATTTATTATCTATCTATTTATTATACTACTATTACTTATCTACTTATCTATTTTTTTAAATATCTATCTATTTATCTATCTATTTATCCATCTATTTATTATCTATCTATTTATTATATTACTATTACTTATCTATTTATCTATTTTTTAAATATCTATCTATTTATCCATCTATTTATTATCTATCTATTTATTATACTACTATTACTTATCTATTTATCTATCTATATCTAATCTATTATATTATTAAAAATAATATAATATAAATTATTTTTAATTGTACTATTATATTGTAATTATATTCAACTATTTATATATTATTTAAAATGAGTTATTTATTGTAGGACAGCCCAGCAGGAAATTAAGGATAGTTTCAGGACCCTGAAACTATCCTGAAAAGGACATTTTCAGGATGCCAATTAGGACTCTGAATGCAGTGAAATTGGCCCACTTCCAGGATGTTCAGGACCCTGATATTGGAATCCCTGAGTAACACATGTTCAGGGTACTTAACAGCGTCCTGAAAAAACGCTTTTCAGGATACTTAATGGTGCCTTCAATAATCAAGATTCACAATTCTCAACACAATTTTTTTTTTTTTTACTCATCCACGATTGGACGTGGTTCTGGATATTCAGGATATGTTACGGATATCGTTCAGGATGTAGCCGACATCCTTACTTTTCCGCTGGGAGTGAAAATTTTTGAATTATTTTCTAAAAATAAGAAATCGGTGATTGGCTTTTTCTTGCTTGGTTTCAAATGGAGGCCATGACAAGTTCTGCCTGTTTCAATATTGGTTTAAATAAACAGACGTTGGTCAGCCCCCAACAAATTTATTTCCTATTATTACTTTTCATTTTCTCTTTCACCAAATTTAGACACGATTATTTATATCAAAAATTTCTCCAACTTTCTCTTGGATTCTATTTAAATTCAGTTAAACTTTAAATTTTAGGTACGGATCTTTTACGGAGGGGCGTATCTCTTTGTTGTGGAAGATACGGATCAGTAATCGATAATGGGCCGTAAAAACAGGCAAAAACACCTCAAATCGATATCCATTACCGCAATCAGTCGTATCGATATCGATTTTTACTTTGGTTTCAAGTCTTTAAAAACTTGTATTTCATTTCACGTTACGGAATATCGGTTAGCTAACTCTTCGGTGAAGCACGACAGAGGGTTAGTTATATATTATATAAATCTTTTTTGTTTTGTTTTGTTTGGGGTGAAGAAAAAATGTTAAGCATTCTCGAAGACTAGTGCAAGAACATGTTTTCCAAGTGTGATAGCACCGAAATGAGTATAAAGAAAGTTTTAAGGGTCTACTATCAGTCTACTACTGGCCAGCAAAGTGTCCACTCATAAAACAGATTGGGATTTTTTAAGAAAGTTCGCCAATGGGAGCGTTCTGGAGCCACAGCTGGTGAAGGAACGTGTAAAGCGAGTCCGAGACGCTGACTTTGTACGGCGTGGGGTTCAGGTTGCGTTTGTGGTCCTGTCGCAGGTTGTGCAGCTCGTTCTGCACTCGCTGGCGGATCTCCTCGAGCGTGGGCAACTGCTGCACGCACTTGCCGTCCTTCCAGAAGAGCTGCTGCAGTCGCTCAACTCGGGCCGGACTGACGTAGGCCCGCTTCGACTCGAGGAACGGGTGCCGGCAAAGAACCCGTTGACCTTCCACGGGCGCTGGCTCACTGGTCCCCTGCATCAGGTCAATCAACGAATGACCTAAAATCATATAACCAAGTAAAAAATCTGCAAAAATTTACGCTGGACTGGATGTTACCATCAGACCCGAAGAGTCGGTAAACGTCTTTGCGACCAGGAATGGTGACTTTCTCGATATCTTCGCTCAGCTTGATTTTAGCGTGGCCATTGATCTCGACCAGTTTGTAGACGCAACCCAGAGCGGGCTGTCTCTGACAAGTAACTAAGTATAAAACAATAATAAAAGTTTTAATAAATCTATGACTGAGACAAATTTTTACCAAGATGAGTGCCGATTCCGAAGCAGTCGATCTGATGGCCCTGGTCGTTGAGACTGAGGATTGTTTCCTCGTTGATGTCGTTCGACGCAACGATGGTCAGGTTAGCGAACCACGGGAGATCGAAAGCCTCGGCGACTTTGCGGAAAGCGTCCCTCGCCCGGTTCGACAGATACGCGAGATCCCCCGAATCGAGACGGATTCCCAGGGGCCGGTAGCCAAAATCACTCAGAGCCACGGCAACAGCGCAGAAGTTCAGTAGGCCACTCCTAAAAAACGTGAAATCAAAATAACGTAATTAAACTTCCCAATACAAAACGCTGTGACGTGATAAAACGATTGTCTACTGCCGAGCAAAGCCTAGTTCGAGAAAACAAAACCTAGCATGCCACGGAGCAAAAATCGAAACGGATGCCGGTAAAAATGGGAATGTAAAAAAAAAAAACAACAGTTGGAACAGACGGAAAGGAACCTGTATCGATTAAGAGGCTGCATTACTAAGCGACGATGAGGCTCAGGTCCGCTCCAACTGAGGCAAAAAAAGATAAAAATAGAGACAGATGCAGAGAAAATCCCACACAATTTCCACACGAAAAAAGATGACACACAATAAGTAGTTCTTAGCTATTATGTTACTTTTTCTGTGTTTATCGTTTAGGTCACGAAATAGTTCGTTTACCTGAGGACTTCGTAAGTATCGACAAGCGCTGTGAAGCCGTTGGGGAAAGCAATGGCGTACGAAGCAAAAGCTGCTAGTTCTCCATCATTGGCTTCTTCTTCCAAAATGCTCAGCAAAGGTCCCAATTCCGCTCTCCGACCCAGACAGCTCTGCAGAAAATCCCGTTCTGTTGTTACTCCGTCCCGCTTCTCTATCAGCATCTGAAACGATATAATTTTTGTTAAACTATAGAATAAGGATACGATTTCTAACAAGTACCCTGTTTTTCAGATCATCTATTGCTGAGAACGAACTGATGTAAGCATGTGCGTGTGTCCCCTTCACAGGAATGTGGAAAAGTTTTCCTGCAAGAACGTTGCTCGTCCCGTCGAAACCACCTACAGATCCAAAAACGTAAAACTTAATAGTGTTTTGACAAAATTTCACAATAAGATTTGAAGAACAGAGGAAAAAAGTCGGGCCCCTCCGGGATTTGAACCCGGGACCTCCTGCACCCAAAGCAGGAATCATACCCCTAGACCAAGAGGCCGCTGATCAATTTCGTAAAGGAAAAGGTATTTCTTAATAAGAAAATTTAGTTCTACTTACCCAGATACGCATATCTTGAAGCAGATAAGCCTCCATCAGGTCCCTGCGCTCGTCTCAGACCAAACTCGAGGAGTTTGATATGCTTTCCCGCAGCCAGACGGAATCTTGCTGCGTTGGTGGCTACCAAACTGCGTATAAACATACTTATAAACTCTGACGAACAGAGCTACATTATTTAATACCTTGCATAGTTTACTAAAGTGAGCAACGTAGTCTCCAAAAGCTGCACGGTGATCAAAGGTCCCTCGACACGCAGTAACGGACACCTTTCAGAAGTACAAGGGTTTTTAGGTGAAATTTAATCAAGAGTACTGAGAAAAATACCTCGGGAAAACAATCGAGCCTTCTGGAATGGCGTAGAGAGTCACATCTTTCACGTTCAGCGCCTGAAGAAACTGGAAAAACTCTTCCTCGACGTGCTGCGGCAGAGTTTCCCTGAGGTACGCCATGTCGCTATCCGTGTATCGGAAGTTCTGCAGGAACTTGATGCATTCCTCCAGCCCGGCGAAGATGGTAAACTCTCCATGGAACGGATTTTTGCGGAAAAACAAATCAAACACTGCTACATCGTTCACTTTGCCCGACTTCCAGTAGGCATAAGCCATCGTAAGCTGATACAAATCTGATGCAGATTGCGCAGAAAGAGGAAGATTGAATTTTTAGTGTCTGTCATCATTAAATATTATATTACCAGTGAGTAATGGCTGGACAATTCCATTTTGCCGGTTATTAAATATTCTGGTTTCGGTCGTAGCCATTGTGTTGTTTGGTTTGACCTTCGTTTGGGTCGTTTTATTTTTGAACCAATTACAGAAGCTACCGCTAGGTGGCCACACTCTTCCCCACGTGCGCTGAATAAAAATTATAAATAGAAATGACGACAATATTTCAAAAAATACTCTTTATTTAAAAAAAAATTATATTATAAATTTCAAATACGTTAATATTTATCCCGATTAAAAAAAATTTAAGTTAAATAAGAGCCGTATGCTAATGTACAGTAAGTTCAGACATCTACGATTGTATTGTATTGTTCGGCAAAGCTGTAAGCAAACTAGTTTGTAACTAACTAAGTAATAGTTTGTAGTAAGTTCTTACCAGTGGATGATAGTTCAGCACCTCGAGACTGACTGTCGAGGTTTAATTGAATGTAGGCTTTTGATATAGCCAACTGAAATGACTGGATAAGCAATTGTATTGATCAAACTTCTATGTACCGTGGTACTTGTTTGCCTCGCTGATAACTTTTTATTATAGGCGTTTGCCTTTCCAACAAAAGACACTAACACAAAAAGACAATATTGAACTATCTTATCGTCTACTTATTTATTACCTACTCACTTCATAAAATATTCAAGAAATTTGCAACTTTATGGATTAGAATCAAAAACTATAGTCTCGCTCTGTTTTTAAGTAAGAAAACCAAGTTTTTTATTTTCTACTGCACTGCAGTCGATACAAAGCATAATTCCACACAGTAAGAACAAAAGTTTCACGAAATAAAAAAAAGTTTTATCATTAAAAGTTTTTGATTGTGGCAGCCATTGAGATTCTTCACGAACGGCACCAGAGAGATCCGCGCGTGTTTTCCGCAATCCAGTCGTAAAATTCTGCAATTCGAAATCAATCGAAATAAATTTCACGATTAAATAAAATATAAATTTAGGTATTTAACTATGTACAAATATATTAGAAATACCTGTCATTCTGGTGTAAATTCCCGGTTTGTTTTCTCGGGCACAGCCGATTCCCCACGATACAATTCCGATTTGAGTGTACCTGTCCTCCAGGACATCCTTCAGAACCAAAGGGCCGCCGGAATCACCCTGGAAAAATCAATAAAATAATTCGATTATTCCTTGATTTATGCCGATATAATGATAGAATATTGAGTAGTTCACAGAATCGAAAAATGTCACTTTTAAGTACCTGACAAGAATCTTTAATGCCTTCGTCGTATCCAGCACAGAGCATTCTCTCTGTGATCTTATTATTCATTTGGATGTTGCATTTTTCCTGGTTGAGAACTTGGACATCGACTTCTTTCAGAACCGGTGACAACTTCCCGCCTTTTCAATAAGTAAATTCTCAATCAATTTTACTATAAATAATCATTAAAAAAAAAATTATAGTAGTAAACCTTCAGTAGTAGTTCCCCAGCCTGTTACTTTAGCGAACAGTCCTTCAAAATCAGGATCCTGATCCCTGGGAGGCAGGCAAACAGTTCCCAGCGCATTTTCACCTAAGAAAAAAAAAATCTCATAATTTATACATTATAAACTAAATAACTTATAATATATACGAAAACCTTGGAATAGGTCTTCATTTAGAGGTTCTGCAAGTTTCAGCAAGGCGATATCGTAGTCAGTTTTCTTGCGATTGTAACTCTCGTGCGGAATGGCTTCAGAAATGTTCATTCGAATCAAAATGTCGGACTGGTTGTTGGAGAAATCGTGGCCTTTCAGTAACACCCGAACTTCAAGGGGACGTAGCAACCTTGAACAAAGATACATATATTAGTGCTGGCTTTGAGTAGGAATAAGACTGGAGAAGCCCTTAGTACCGCAAAACCCGGCCTCAGCAGGCGCGGATCCGTCCCTCAACCACCCACTTTATAGAAGGTACTTAGAACAGAAGAAAAAAATGACGAACGCAGTCCGCTAAAAAATATTTGATTTGCCCATAGACACGCTTTTAGTTTGTCTCTGACTTCGTCTGCTTTTCTTTTTTACATTAAGCGATAGTGTTTTGTTTCTTCTGGAGTAGTCCAGTCGGAGCGAAGCACCGATCCGACTGAAAATTCTCATAGAGTATGTAGAATTTGGAACAGAGACTCAGTTGGGATCTCAGTGAGAAACTCTAAAAAGTTGTGAGATCTCACTGAGTCTCTGTTCCAAATTCTACATACTCTATGAGAATTTTCAGTCGGGTCGGTTGCTTCTTTCCAGAGTTGGTGGGACCGGGTAGTTTCTTAAGGAGAGATAGCCAAGGGCCTCTCTAGTCTTATTCAATACTCAAAGAGTTGCTTACCCGTCGATGCAATGGGCTGCCGTGAGGACGTAGCGGTTGTTGATGAGGGAAGCGCCGCAGAAGGGGCGCTGACCGTTGCGGTAGCTGAGCGCTACCATCCAGGGGTACGCGTGAGGTACCGTTTCCTGGCCGCCGACGATCCGGTTCCCCGTCTGACTTTTCCCGCACTCTAGAAATCAATATTAAATAGTTATACCGTAAAAAACAACACCAACAAAACACTCCAAACGCACCATCACGGTGTCTTTTTACAGTGACTTTTGTATTTCCCTTTATACTGACTTTCAGTAGTAGCCTGTAATACCTCCCCCCAGGCGCCCTAATTTTAAACTATGTCCAAAAACCACATCATTAAAGGTCACCAAAAGGGCACCGCAAAAGGCACCGTAACTTTATTGCGGGGCACTTACTGCAGTTCATTGGAGGCCTTGGCTTTTCAGGTTCTATAATAAAATAAATTGAATTAATTTATAAATTTTGAATATATTTAAATTACATAAAATAAATTTTACCTTTAGGTCTGCAAGAAACGGCACAGGCAAATCCCAAATCGCTGATTTCATCGCTATCAGAGTGGAATTTGATTCCCAGAGAATCATTGTCAGACACAATGAATCCTGAAGGGACGTAGTCACCACAGAACCTATTAATTTAAATCAAATTCAATTACTTTAAATAATTTAGCAATAAAAAATCGCCATTTGATTGAATCGATGAATAGAACTTGTAGGTAAAATCTAATTACTGGTCCCAGCGGAAAATTAAGGATGTCGGCTACATCCTGAACGATATCCGTAACATATCCTGAATATCCTGAACCAAGTCCGATCGTGGATGAGTAAAAAAAATCATGTTGAGCATTGTGAATCTTTATTATTGAGGGCACCATTAACTATCCTGAAAAATCGCTTTTCAGGAGACGCTGTTAAGTACCCTGAACATGTATTATTCAGGCATTCCAATGTTACGGTCCTGAACACCCTGGAAGTGAGCCAATTGCACTCAGAGTCCTGATTGGCATCCAGAAAATGTCCAATTCAGGATATTTTCAGGGCCCTGAAACTATCCTTAATTTTCCGCTGGGGTGATGTTACTGAAAGTTGATCGATAATTTGATTAGATCAGATTAACAAGTGGAATAAGTAATAAATCGATTATTTAGGTTTGTTCATAGAATCGATACTTTTCCCTGAGTCCGGAACGATTGTCAATCTCCAGGTAATCCTTGCTACAGTCCGGCGATTCCGCAATGTTGACGCTAAGACAACGCACGTTCAGAATGCAAGAATCCGTAGTCTACACCGATTAATTCAATTACAAATAATCCAGTTTGAATATTTGACTAAAATTTAACGGATTTAAAGATTAAAAAACCTTGAATTTCCATTCGCAGTGATAAGCGTCCGGATAATTGTCGACCTGGAAGTTGGGAGTCTGAATCAAACCGCGGTCTCCGGAACCCAGAACGTGCGATCCGCACGAAAATTTCCTCACCCCTTAATTATTATTATTATTATTATATATCATTACTTTATGAATAATTCTTATTTATTATTGAATACCGTAGTAAGATCCGATTTGGCGCGGTTCGATATCGTCGAAAATCACACTTGCGTTGAAATTCGCCAACTGAGGTTGAACTGCAGTTGTAAGCGAATTACCAAGAAACGCTTTTCCCTGTATAAACTTTAATTCATCAATTTGTACCAGAATTATTATTCTAGTTAAATTAAATGCTACAACTACTACAACAACTAATACTACTGTTGTAATATTAGAAGTAACTACCTCAACAATACAGGCCAGAGTTGCCATGACAAAGACGAGTGAACCGAACCTCTCCATTTTGCGAAACTCCGGAAAGTTCTGGACGTTCATTTGACGTAAACCTTGGGTATTTATAAGAAAAATGTGGCCATTCGGCCATCGTGGGAATCAACAGTGACTTCTTAATGCATTGGCAAATAAAGCTGTTGCGACAACAAACATGTTTTTGCCAAATTTTTCGCTCTTTCGGGACGGAAGGAACAACAATTGCGGAGGAACGAGACCCGTGCAAAACAATGGGGAAGGGGTTGTAGGACTACATTATTTACAAACTAATAGATACGTGATAACACAATATTAACATGATGATGATAACATAAAGATATAGCATGAATGTTGCAGTGTGACTAGTTACGGTGATTTCACGGTAATAATTTATGGATGCGAAGCAATTATTTTATCACGATGATGTAGTATAACTATAACGCTTACATGATACTAACCTTCATAATTTGGAGGAGAAACATACAAGTTTAGTCACGATAAAAATATATTGTATTGATAATAAAAACGTTTGATGGAGGTAATGATAACACTGGATATAGTGTAAGTACATTATAAGTGAAAATCGTCTCTAAAAATCTGAACAAATAATATTTGTGCCATCATTAGTGGATGAAAACACTTAAGTTATAATGTCTGATGGTGATACGATAACAGGGTGATATTTTATCATCCAATACTGATAACATGATGATAACGTGTTGAGATTATAGTTCTTTTCAGCAACGCCATCTAGCGGCAGATTTTTGTACTAGAAATAATGAGTACTCTTGAGTTCGAACTAAAAAGTGTATCCAGATGTATATTTTTATGATTGATTAATGAAATAAAATTAAGAATCTAGTATTGAAGAGATTTTAAAATGTTCTAAAAAAATTTCAGATCCGCGTAGCCGACAGGTGAAGTTAGATTGCGCAGGGTATACCCTGCCTGTGGGAAGGCTGGTTCACCAAAATGGCGGCCACTGTCCGTTGCCAAAGGCTCTACGGCTGAATTGACTCTCAAATAACAGGTAAGTCTTTAAACAGATTTCGTCAGTTAATCTGGAACTTCTAGAGTCACAGAGTAATTAAGTAAGTTGTAGATGTCCCAGTTGTTTACAATTCTTCAGTTAAATTGCAACAACTGTCCTCCCACTGATACAGGCTTCAGCAGAGGTAAAGACGTTTGGTGTTACCATCTCGCCATAGCCACGATGTTCAGTTCTAAGGGTTGAAAGGAATTGTATTGGTACCATCCTGCTGGAACGGCCAGCTTGTCGAGTGAAACAGAAGTAACGATTCGTAACGTAGGTCATGAGGTGTAACTGCAACTGTTTGACCAAGGGTTTTGTTGTACCCATATTGTGGGGCAGCAAAGTTTTATTTAGAATTAAAGTAATTTGATACTGAAATGACTGAATGCTAGTTGAGTCTGGTTTTCTCGTAGAGGAGTGGTGACTACTTAGGATGTTAAAACCAAATCGCACGGAAAGGGAAGTGAAGCAAGGTTGTTCGAGAAGATCACATATCGTTGGCCACAGAAGAAGAGAAACTTTAAATTCTGTTATCACATTTGTGGGTTGCCGACAGCGTCGGTGTAAAATTTGGCATTCAAGACTAAGGAAACCTGACGACGGCAGGGTCTTTGAAATTTTGAGGTGTGCAGCTCAACATGTAAGAGAGCGTTATGAGACAGGCTTATTCTAGAGATCACCAGGCGTTTTTCTTCCTAACAGTTTTGAGGTTGCAGCATTAGGTTTGCCTACCTTAGTGGCAAAATTTGAGTATGGTGATGTCCGTGTAGGTCCTATTTCAGACGGCTAACCTACACATTTGGAACATAACCTTCGCGAGTAGACAACAGATACAAATCGAGTTTGGGCTTTTTGAGGTGTTTTCCATCTTCTTCCTTACAAATTGCAGTGGCGATATAAGCAGTGACACCCGGTCTTTCCGTTCGTATTTTCTCCCACGAAAACTGTTTAAGTACTTCTTTCATCTGGCTCTGTACGGAAATCACAGTATTTCTTTATGAGACATCCTCATAGTGACCGGTCTTTTCGTATATTTTCGGTGAATTTTATCACAACAGAAATTTTCGATTGCATAGTACCAAAGTTAGAAAAAAATCTTTTAACAAAAATAAATGTCACATGCAGATAAATATATGTAAATAACAATCTTGCAAACAAATACACTGGATTTCGATGGTCCGCCTTGAAAAACTTCCAACATGCCACGAACGATACTGTAATATTAAATGAAGGAGTTCTATGATGACTGAGCTAATTTCCATTGGTTGATTCGTTCCTTCAAGTTAGTCTGCGGCACTAGCATTGCAGTGTATACCAGCTTCAGCATGGTCAATAATATCTGCGACTGCTGAAGTCTTGAGTCCACACTGCTAACAAAAATGGTTTTTTCCCTCCATTTTTTGGAGAATGTCACCCTGCCACAAATTTAGCCATGGAATGGAGAAATTCTCCACCCTGTGGAGAAGTTTCGTTCGACAATGAGAAAAGCTCTAGTGATGGAGAAATTGTACATATGGGGAAAATACCCATCAGTGAAGAATTCCTCCTTCGTCGGTGAAAACCTACCCTGGTTACTGAGAGGATCAACCCGTAGTTCGTGGGAAAATTCTCAACTACGCGTCGAATTCCTCCACGGCTTATACGAATTTGGCCGGGACTAATGGTTGTTTTATCCTAGCTATGCGGGCTCTTTGCCCAAATAAATAGTACCAAATCACTCGTTCCGTTTGGTCAAAACTCCTAAATTTATTCGACTCATCGGGTCATCAGGTGCACAGATTAAAAAAAAAAATGAATTGCTGGAGCCAACAATGCTTAACTGAGGCACACAACATTATATGAGTAAAGGAAAAACCAAGATCTGGACTGCGTGGCGGGAGGAACGCTTAGAAGAAAAAATTTAACGGAGTGTGCAGAACTTGAAAAAAAAAACATACAAGAAGGAAAGAACATGACATTAAAAAACAATGTTTCTGAGTTCACGAATGAAAACACTACCCATAAAATGAACATGGAATGGAAAAAATAAACAAAAACAAAACCAAAAATGTATAACCTGTATAAAGAAGAGTGTTGAAACTCCGGTTTTGAGAAGGTCAAATCGACTTGCTCGGATCCGGAAAAACAGCTCTGGTCACCCCGTGTAGCAGGCCTTTGGCCTATGAGTCATTTTCTTTGCCTATTATATCTATTAGGTGGTGGGTTTTAGTTAGTTAGTGACTTGTTGGTCTTCGGCCCTTCAACGACAGCAAAATACAGTTCATTGAAAAACCTTAAGTTTCTTTTGCCTTCACTATTTGGTTAAGCTATCAGAAACAAAGAGTTAATTCAAGTTGCCATCTTATTTAAATACTGCTTACTTGGCTCCTGTCTCTCAGAGCAGGGAATTCTTCTAAGAGTAATTCGATGGATGTTCCTTTCATAAACTTGGCGTGGCGTATTGCGAAGGTCTCTGACAGCAATGAATTAACGAGAGTCGAGCGTAAATCTTTCTTCCTCTTAATTGGTTTTACTTGGATGTCATACGTTTCCTCGTCGTCTCGCGAAAACTCTTCGGAGGTGCTCCTTTGTCGAGGGCCGGAATACACCGCGAGTTTTTTTTTCGAGAACTTTCCTACCTTCTTCATCTGTATCTCGATTCCGGCTGCAGCCAGTTTCCGTTTGGTCTCCTTCCGCTTCGTTCGCAGGGTCGCCTTGAGTCGTTGCTCAGTATCCACCTTCAGAAAGATTGCGATGTAAGTAGTTTAATTATAGGAGTACAAATCACTCTTTCAAGTTACATTCTCTTTCCCTGGCTGATCTGTTGCAAGTCGAGGCTAGGGGGCGATCACCTGCTTGCTGAGAGAATCTAATTCAGTGGAGGTGGGATTCGATGTGAAGCGTGTTATTTCTGTAGCAATTTCCCTTATAAGCTGGCATTTAAGTTTTGGCGACATCATTAGCTGAGGGTCCATTAATGGCAGTTGCAGCTCTTCAGGTAACCTGCAATGTCACAAAAATGTAAGATTTTTCCCCTGTTGTAAGCCCGTCTTGGAAGTTTATCTATTATACACCATAGTGCGTAGTTACTTCATCAGAAATATTATATGCCTCTACTTTGACATTATTATGACTTATTATTATTAATAATATGGGGATGGAGGACACTGGAATCGGTATTAAGAACAGGTTATCTTTCTCTTTACTGTCACTGGTAAACATCACAACTCCCTATTAATCAACAGTTATTATTTCGTCAAAATGTGAGCGAGTCCGATGAGTGAATGTCACTGGCAAATCGGCATCCCTCTGCGCTGTCGATACCTTCTTTCTTTGGAGGTTGAGTTGTTAAACTTAATTATTATTATTATTGTAGCAATGTTTCAAATTCGTCTAACTGAATACTAGTGTTGTATTAAGGTACTCAGTCACATTACGTAACCTTCGACTGCGTAATTAGCTTTTGTTCTTACTCCGTTAAGTAAAGTGGGCGGAACCTGATTCTCATTCGAATCTATGTCCATCCTATACAGGATTTTTTTGCGAATATAACATGGGGTCGATAATAGTGGTGTAGCCATGAGTCTCCGTCTGTGTGCATGTTGTTCTGGATTTTTGAGAATTGTCATATGCACGTCTGTTACTGAAGGAGATGAGCCCTTCTCCAGAGCGGTCTGCGTGGGGTCCCAGATTAAATTATGTTCGTTAAAGCCTCTTCCAAGGGTGGAGATCGCCGAGTTCTTTGAAACAGTAAAAACTCAATGGAGCTCATTGGAAACGCGTACTAGTGATATTATTGGGCAGGGCTAGATTGTCAACAGTCGTACTCATGGTAATCTATTTGATGGAGTACATATCAAACTGTAGGTTAATCGGTTTCCAGTTGTTGGTGCTTAAAGGACTCGATAGTACGATCTCTGATTTGGAGTTCGGAACAGTTTCGTTATTCCAGTCGGCGGGGTTTTTCGTTTTCAGACGGTAATAACAAATCACAAAAAAACAAGGTCAGTTTTGGTTTAGTCTGCGTTAAGTAAAAGTGTAGGTAACACTGGCAAGCCCTAGTGGGGATAGAACTGAGCAATTTAATGGTTCGTGTTCATATACCGGCTGTTGTCCCAATAGATATTTTCATGTGGTCTTACTTCCTGGATTGTGTTCGTGTAGAATGCTCTACCAGTGTGTGCTTTCCGTCGCAATGGAGGGAGGCCCCGAAGTGCGACCGTTACAAGCTATCGGTGACCAGGCCACACTCCAGATGTGACTATAGCGTGTGACCCGGAGCTTTTTTATTAGCGACCAGAGAATACCACCTAGAAGTCCAGAATGCGATCCTTCGAAAGACTTCTGAAGCATGACTGGGGTGGAAACTTCAGTGAAGAAATTCTATCGTTATGTGGCACAGTAGGATGGCCAGACCACCCGGCCTTACGTCGTCTTGGAGGAAAGCTCGAATCTACTTTCTTGTATTGAGTAGGATGGTAGGACTACACCACCATAGTAGGTGATGAGATCGGATCTGCGAAAGACAAACGGATCGAAAAGTTTGAGAAATGACAAGGTAAATTGGGGGGGGGGGACAGACAGGGAAAGAAGCTCCAAAGGGATGACGAAACCCACCCCAGCCAAATGGACTGAGCAGATACCACAGGCCCCACCGCCGACTCCACCACTCGAGGTCTGAACGTTCACCCCATGTACGCGCTGTATGGCTTGCCCTTACCAATTATCAAACAGGAGAGATACGAAACTTAAAGACTGAGTGAGTATACCAGCTTTAGTTAATGCTATAGTAGGTGTTCCCGGAAAAACACTTGTTTAACGCCTGTTTGATATAGTTCGATGTCACGAGTAGATGTATTGCGCAGGTATTCTTGTGAGTTTAGAGGTTAGTCAGTGGATGGGGTAGTGGACATATTTGAGTAATATTTGGTTATGGAAGATATCCATGTTCTCCTGTCCGTGCCAATATGAACATGCATTATGCAGGTTACGTTTCTTGCTGACGAAACTGCTATAATGTCCGGTTTGAATAATCATTTCTCGGTTTTTAGTTGTGGTTCGATCAGCACTTTCCATCTACGCTGGATCTGTCTCGATGCTGTTATTTTGGCGATAATGTTGTGCTAGTTGATTCTCCTGTCGTGGGTCCGAGTGCTATTGAACCGGTTAAATACCATGCTCTCCAGGCAAGGGCTACCTGCTCTACATGTGATAGGCCCTCCTGGTCTACCCCTACTGGCACGTGATCCTCTTCGTAGGATTCCTGCTTTCATGACAGCAGCTTTATAGTTCAGGTTCCACCATACATGTGATGGTATCCCTTAATCCAGTTATATGTGGACGGGTTATCAAGAGACAGGGCTAAGCCTGCTCTAGCTTGAGTAATATACATAGTTTATCGTTTAATATCGTTTAATGTTGAGTTTGGTATCGAGGATGTCGACATCATACGGAGACATAAACTAACCAGTCCGCGAGGGTTGATTATTTGAGATAGGGTCCGTACCTACGCAAACAATCGATTTCCTAGTAAATGTAATTGTTTGGAAAAATCTTTGGTAATGAATTGTCGGAATGGACCCCCGAAATGGCATAATTCGTTCCTGAAGTACCATGGGATAATGTGGCATAGACGAGATGGAACATCGTGTCTTCGGGTAAACTCGTATCTTAACTAGACGCCTGAAAAGTTTGTCGGGAGTCCTCAGCATTGTGTTTGCCATGTTGGAGAATGTGGAATGATGCGTTTATCGTTGGGTTATTAATTGTTCGAGAACCATGAACTGCTAAGCTGGTTTTATTAATTTTCCTTTGGTTTCCTCTATCTCCCCCACGGGTTGTGCTTTTATTGAGATGTCGAGAATATAGGCAGCCGTGTTTACTTGAGGGTGTCTAACGTCTGCAACTGCGGAGTAGTTTGTCCGTTTCAAGAGAAGGCGTGGTCGATGACCTTTCAGGTTTTCAATTTGTCGGATGCCTGCATCGGGTGAATCGCGCATTTTGAGGCATCGAGTTGAAGGCCCTCATTCACCAAGCCAAAGCTAAGTATAGTAATACTGCGCTTACCAATGCGCTTACGTTCATTAATGGTATATTTGTGAACTATTCCATGAAAACGAGAAAGAAAAGAATGATTTAATAAATGCAGACGTGTAATTTGGCATAACACTAAAGATTAAGTATTTTATTTTTAATCTAATAAGTTCAATAGGAAAATACAAAAACTGTAGAAAACAAGGACGAAAACTTTTGATTCTTTCGACTCTGGAATTTGGCCTCTAAATTAAGAATTTTGCTCCCAGGCACGGGAAATTCTGGAGCTCAGGCAGCAACTGTTTTGGTTTCGTCCACTGACTCCAACATTTGCAGATTGGCTGGCGCAAACTGCAAAACAAATAATTAGACTAATTAATAATCAATTGCCGTTAAAGTTTACTGAATCGATTCATGCAATCATCGATACATACCAAAGCGTGTTTATCTTCCTGCATGGCCTCTTCAATCAGTCGTTCGATCTGCGGGCTCTCTGAGTCGGACAGTACCTTCTCAGCAGTCTATAGATGTAACATGTAAACACTAATTTGTCAGAATATCCTTTAAAGATTTGTCGCAATACCCTAAGTCCCTTTTTCCACCACATTGATATCACACCTCATTTTCAACACATTGAGATGTCGAGAATATAGGCAGCCATGTATACTTGAGGGTGTCTTACGTCTGCAACTGCGGAATAGTTTGTCCGTTTCAGGAGAAGGCGTGTCGATGACCTTTCAGGTTTTTAATTTCCCGGATGCCTGCATCGAGTAAGTCGCGCATTTTGAGGCATCAAGTTGAAGGCCCTCATTCACCAAGCCAAAGTCAAGTATAGTAATACTGCGCTGTAGTCTACCTGGTGTGAAAGCCAGTAAAATGATTTCATTTGCAAATGACAGCAGAGGTATGTTGCCTCCGTCGATATAAAAACCCTATAGGGGTCAAGTTTCTCTGCAGGTGTACTAATTACCAGACTGTATGGGAATGGTGAGAGTAGATACGTTTTGGACTTCCCTCCTGGGATTTGTTGGCAGTGAGCAATTATTGAAATGCAAAGTAGTATTTGAGCCATTATACACTGCCATAATGTGATTGATTAACGGGTTGGGTAATTCTACCATCAGTAGCACTTAAAAGTGCCGTTATACGACTGACAGGGTTATTACCCATTGCGATATCTGTTACTGCGATGCAAAGATATATATGATTCTTTTGTCTAGCTCTCTAGTTCCACCAGCTTTGATTATGTGTTGTGGCATTAGGACGTGAACTCCTAACTTGATCCTCCAGTAAAGAGTGTTTCTTCATGATTTGGTAATAAATGATGTCCTTCCAGTTTTTTTTTGGTAGAACCGGAATACACTAACAGAGCAAGGCATACCCAACTTAGATAGGTCCACATTTTCCCGGGTTCATTGTTTTGCACTTGAGGTAAAAATATACTCCAAGAGGGGAGTGCCACACTAAAGCAATGAACCATAAAACAGACTAGATTAAAACGGGTTTTACTAAAAACATTTCAAACAAGTTTAAAATCGCCTTTTACCAAACAAAAAAAGATGGCAGAACTAAAAACTGCCGGAAACAAAAAAACGACGTAAAATGAAAACTGAACTGTCATACTTTTGTTGTTTGCTTTTTTAGAAACTTTTTTGAGACTTGCATAACTTGTTTGACTTGACTCTTCACTTGAAAACATGTTAACTGTAAAAAAAAACCTTCGAGAAAAAAATATAATTTCAGCTCTTTTGCTTCGTTGGGATCTTCTCCGCTAAACCCGCAGTACTGATATCAGATGCAGTCTGTGGTCTCTCCTGCCGCAATTTGTTCCAGGAATCCTGCTTAATGCATTCTTCAAGTTGGTCCGCATAGAATAAACTTTTTTTTTCCTCAGACGCTCCACATTGTGGTCCCCAGTCAGGGTAAAAAAAAAAATAACGTTTTCCATCTCCAGTGTAGTAGTGAGTAGAAATTGTTCGCACTGAAGTTTCAGGCTTCGCACGTCGTATTGGTCGGCGATAGATGCGAGAGACATGCTGTGGTCAGCCCGCCAATTATTGTACAGTCACCTAAAAGCAAAAAAAAATATAGTAAATGACAGCGAAAATAATACTGCCATTCGAAGCTTGGTAAAGAAAAACAACAGACACATTGTCAACAATTTCAGAGGTTTGAAAACTCGATGAGCTTTGGAAGTTTGCAGTGTTGAGCAAAAAGTGGTTTAAAAGAGTTTGGGAAATAAGAAATGTTTACTTAAGTTCCTGGACCTAATTACTTCCCGAATTTGGGGAACTATTTCTTTTTACCTGGTTTTTGATAAGTGTCTTTAGCTGATATAGCTTCTGAATATCTTCTGCATCATTTTATCATCCTTTTTGAGCCTCTCAGCTTCTGAGATCATCTCTACATCTTCCAGTTTTTTTCCGTGTCTCGATTTTCTCGAGCTTTCCTTCTTTGTTGGCGTTCGAGGTCCTCGGGTGTTATCGTTACCGCAGTTCGAGGACTCGGTTCGATCATTTCGGAGCTGCTTGAACTTCGGCACGCTTGCTGGTGAGATTTCTTATCAAGGTTCTAGAAACGTTGGATAAACCGAGGTCAAGGTTTGTGGAATCGAGTTGTTAATGTCGGTGACGACTTGGAATGTTGGGACGGGCTCCAGCGGGGGAGGAGAATCGAGTGACGTGGGGAATGTTGCGGGGACCTCCTATACAGTCAAACTCCTTGAGCTCTGCCCAAGCAGTCCATAATTCTTCGTCGCTGATCGGACGTCGACCGTTTCAGCTCTCTGAAACTTTTTACCAGCTAAGGAAAGTTCAAGTCTACCAGTAATTTGTCTGTATCGATCGAGCAGGTTTTGAAATCTCCGAGGACAATATCTATCGTGGGGTTTGTTTGTTCGTTCGTATCCGTTGAACTCGTCTTTGTCGTGGAGTCGTTCGAGTTCATTTTGAAAAAAGCTACCAGCAGGTTATTGAAATCCTCGGCTAAAAGTTCAGTTCCCACGAATCCAGGTTAATTGGAATTAATTTAGGGTTCAATTTCGTGGCATTAGGCCCATCCATACTGTTTGACAAATTTAGTCGAGCCGCTCTCCTTTCGGCGTTTGATTCAGATCTCCCGGGCGGACTGCTTGAGGGCCTCGATTTCCCGAGAACTGCTGTTGTTACAGTTGATCCTCACGCTTGCGATGATTTCATTTTAAAGTCAGAAGTGTTTCCTTGTGAAGAAATTGTTGCAGGGTTTCGAAAACGGGGGCAGGTGCTGCTGTCCAACGCGCTACTCAAGCGAAATCACTATGCTGGTTCCCGAAATCGCGACCTAGGCCATACTCAAAGACTGCGGGCCTTTCAACCCACTCTTGGACGCCTACTGTACAACGACAGTAAGAAGATGTCCGTTTGCAAGTAAATTGGCAGGATCAACATGACGATAACAAACGATAACAAATGTATATTTTGGTCGTTGATGATAACACCATCACCGTTTGTCCCTCCTCCGGTAATTCGGACGTGTGCCCCATGGAGCTTCCGGTACACAGACGATGACGGAAATTCGCCAGCAAGGTTTCGACAACACCAAGCGGTTTCAAGAACGCAACCGACTGATAGGCTGCGAACCCTGTGTGGCGTCGCGATGGACTCGTACCCATCTGAGCAGAGACGTCGATAGCTTTCTAGAGTACTAGATGCACTATGACGTGAAGTTTTAACCGACCCTCTGTCCCCATTGCCTCGACACCACAGACCACCATTGAGTCGAGTGCACCAGTCCTCTAGTTATTTATCATTCCTTTATTAATATTTGCACCAAGTGCAAAACCCTTCTTCTGGTTCTTAGGATCTATACTTTTTATGCATGTGTAGTACGCAACACGCATAAGATAAACTTTTTGTTGCAAGTCATTAACGGACTGAAACCGAGCTAGCTAAGACTATGATGCAAACATTTCGTTTTACGTCACCAGCTGGCTATAAAAGCCTAGCTGTTCATTAGCTTAAAACAACGTCCTCAGTTTTCTCCCAGCCTAGTCAACCCGACATAACTCGCTGTAGCCTGTTTCCTTTGGCTGAGTGGCTTTCTTGACACATGCGGTAATAATTGGAATTGCTCTCTAAGCATTTCGTAACGACTTAACACTCGAAGTTTGTCACGGGGGAAATGGTCTTAGCTGCAAACTTTGGCCGGTTTCTATCGAAGCTCAGTGCAGGTAGGTTCTCGAGGAATTTTGGCTCACTACGCGTGTACATCGTAAGCAGCTTGAATAATTTAATTGTATGATTGAACAGTCGACAAAGTTTCGATCGACTGATGCTGAAACTCAGCTGTGCCGATTTGATACAATCTGGCGGGCCATCTCCTTCTCGGAGCGTTCTGTCGACGTGGCACAACCGTGTGTCGTATGGTGACTGCCTCCTTCTCCTGTAACTTGTGGCGCTAACGTAGACCTCGTCATTGTATCACCGGCCTAAATCTGACATTATTTGCATATTGTTCCTTCAATAATAGGCCACTGCGATTGAAATACCGGACTGGGTAGGTAAATGTGTCGCAGTACATCAATTATTAGATATGGCGTAACTTTCTGAAAACAAATAAATAATTTGCCCCTATTCGGGTCCGTTGGCGAATTGACGCCGTAATATTTTGAGGCGGAATTTGTAGCAGTTTTGGCCTTGTAATTCGCCCCAAAAGTTAAGGAGTTTTATAGCAAATGCTATGTTTAAGCACTTCACCCTGAGCCTCTACCCATCGCCACTGCGGCGCCACTTCATTCGGAATAAGCTCAGTTTGGCATGGTGGGAACTCTCCCGGCTAGACAACTCGCGCATGGCGTTGTCCGTGATAACATAGCGCACTTTCTACTATGGCATTGCTTGGCATAGAGAAAAACGAGGTGCAAATCTGGTGCAGGAAAATTCAATTCACTAAAGGTTTGAACTGAATCAACCATAAGATATAGCTGTACGTATTTTCCAAGAGTGAAGGGGTTTCTTACCGTAGTAGAAAAGTGGCAGACTGGTTTAGTTAGCAAGTATGGAGTGCAGTGCCATCTCTTGCTTACTCGTCTTGTACGTCCCGCCAATCTGAATTGCGTCTCCCGGTTTTTCGGAACAACCTTTGTTGAGATCCACTTTCCGGAGAACAGGATCGCGTTGTCCTCGTTGTAATTAACAAACACCAAGTTCTCTTCAGACGTGACAAGCTGGCTAAGAATTACCGGGGTTTGTTTCGCCCCACTCGTTTGATCCGCAGTCAATGAGATCATGATAGAGGTCATCAATGTCTTGATTTTTCAGTGAATTTAGTAGAAATCTGGGAGTAGCTCCAGAAGCGAAAGAAACGGAAATGAACTCCCAGGACAAAACGTATGAGAAGTGATGAGAAAGAAGGGACATTCCGTGACACTAAGGGTAGTTTTGCCTTCATTTAGTCCCACGTTTCTAAGAATGCCAGAGTGGAACAATTTAGACATTATTGTTGCACTGTCTACATGTATATATTCTTTTCGTTTAGCGCCATGAGGAATGTATCTATTGGGTGTTAAACAGATCAGTTAAAGTCTACTTTACTTTATTTTAGTTAAACTAGCTCATACACTTGTGTTATTCCTCAACAGGTTAACTTCGCCGAACCTAAAAGAAAACGAGGTTACTTTTGAGTGTGTTTTCGATCATTACGGTACTGGGAACTTTGGCATAAAGTTGTCAAACCCAGAATACGTTAATCCTTCCTTTGTCCCCGCTCTGGGAAGTTAAATATCAGTGTTAGTGGTCACCCCTTTCAAAGGTACAGTCCCCTTCCTATTGAAAAGCTCAGAGTCAAGCAGAAGAACATAAACATCTTTCGCAACATGCTGACGAATTGTATCCGTGCATTCCGTAAACTGCTTGCGTAGCAGCGGGTCATGAGTATTCTGGTTTCCGACAGCGCCGCACAGTTCCTGATGCAGTCATTCGACGAGAACAATATCATTGACACTTCAAACTTGACTAACATGTAATGAAATAGGCAAATCTTGTAGGATTGTTTTGCCCATTAATGACTGAGGACTCGCTTCTTCTCACTGAGACGGTAAATACGGATTGGTCGTCAAGTTATGCAACTGATTATTTCACGGATGTCCTTGGCGTCAGTCCCGAGTTATTTCCTTCGATCTTTCGTCTTCGCTTTCTGCGGGACCTAGTTTCAGAGTTGGGCCTACTTCTAACAATGTTTCGTTCACGTTCGAGTGGAGTAAAATCCCCCATGCAACATTCCACCCCCTGCGTTGGAGGAATTCGTGATTGTCGGAAACTATTCGTGTATTTTATGACGTCCTATGGAGACTGTTGAAGGTATGCTGATTCCTTAGAGGACATCGACAATGGATCGGATGCTGCACTCCGATGATTAGCTTTCGCGCTCTGGTCGATGAAACAGAGATTCGATTTTGAACCCGACAATTTCTATAGAACATATATTCACATGATGCACCCTGTTGCATTTCTTGCGGCTGCTGCTTGGATGAAAACTGCTAACAAAAATGGGTTTTTTCTCCACTTTTTGGGAGAATTTCTCCTTGCCACAAATTTGGCAAGTGAATGGCGAAATTCTCCACCCTTTGGAGCAAACCCCCAGGGTCCGGAGAAAACTCCCGCTCTAGGAGGTTTTCTCCCTTCTTGGAGAAAATGCCCAGCGGGGCATTTTCTCTCGTTCTGAGGCAAAATGAGCCGGGCTAAGGGGAGAATATGTCCATATATCGCGAGGGACAATGTCCGCTTCTGGTGGATTCAGCCATAGTTTGTGGGCAATAGCCCTGTTAGAACTGGTTCATTTTCTAGATTTTAGGTTGTCTTTTTTCTCCAATTAATAGTATAAAATACCCAACAAAGTTTCGTAAAAATTCCTTTTTATTCTACTCGTTGCACAGCATTTTAAAACAAAACACACTGGCAGCAAACAAACAAACGAATCCACCTTAGCAGTCCAGCCCCTTTAGAGCCGCCGTTTGCCCAGCCCTCGTAATTTGACTGGACTTGAGCTCTAGGGCGGGTTTTTGTCTCCCTGGAAAAATCGGCCGCGGAAAATTCGTGGAACCGTTGGGGGCAACTCGGCAAATTTTACTATGGGCTCTTATGGAAGAAAAACTGTTATTTAATTTTTAAACATCAAAAGTGGAACAGTTACAACAAACGAAACTTAGTTTTCCATAGAAAAATGTATGCAGTATTTTTTTCTGAATTTATCTGCGTGGGGGCAAGCCATCCTGATTTTTAATCTCATTTACAAACTTTTTTGCGTACGCCTGGCAGAC
The DNA here is from genome assembly GCA_002872375.1 of Eulimnadia texana. NCBI lineage: Eukaryota > Metazoa > Arthropoda > Branchiopoda > Diplostraca > Limnadiidae > Eulimnadia > Eulimnadia texana. The sequence continues at coordinate 22,886,021 of NKDA01000001.1, forward strand.
GCGGTTTGCGCTTTGGTATTACTTTTTCCTAGCTTTTTGTCTGCAACATTTAAATACTGGAGAGCGCGAACTTTTCAGATGTACAAAATTGCAGTGGAAAAAATTATTAATTAAACGTTTTCAAAATATGCCGAGGCCAAATTAGCGCTCGCCCATTCGTTTTAAAATGATATATGCATAGATCAATTTTATTCTAAGAAACAAAGAAATTAGTTAATATTTCCAAAAACATAACATGCGTGATGCTAATATCTCGTTAATCTTCATATGCCCATACGACAGAGTTGTTCGTTATTTGTTTTCTATCGATTTTAGAGTAAGATTTTTAGAAATTAACATTTAAAAAATGTTTTTTTGGTAGTTGTTTTCTTATTTTTGTGAAATCAGTATCGCGCTCCCCGCAAGCAGCTGATGTACATGGCCAAGAATTGAAGCGGCTTGTGCCTTAAGCTTGCAGGGGCGCTAGTACGAATTAAAAACTTCGCGCTTGGGTCACCCGGGTCAGGCAGAGGTCAAAACGCTTTTGAGAATAGTTATTCTCTGAGGGAGGGGCGCAAAGATTTTGGGGGCTGGACTGCTAAGGCTTATACCCACACATTGACAACAAATTAAACTGCAAGAAAACGTTTTAGTTGGAACAGGTCCAGAATGTTGGTAGAATGGAAAACGCACGTTGAGAGTACAGAATACTTGCAGTACACTGGAAGTAAACAAACACAACTGAGAAAGACAACATTCAAATAATCACGTACTGGAATTCTAACACTGCAAGAACATGTCAAATGTATGAGACTTCAAACGTTTAACAAAACAATTCATACAGGAATTTTGGGACTTGGAAATTGAAACACAAGAGGTAGAAAATATCCCCTACCACAGAGTTCATACAAAACAGGCATACTAACGAAATATGAAACGGGGGAGGGGGGGAATCTAAGTCGTGGTGAAGAAATTCGTGCTAAGAACGAAGCATTGCGTTAGTCATAGTATTAGTTAGAAGCAAGTCGAGCTGATGCTGCAGAATGATGCCCTTTATGAAACTCTGACTTCTCGCTCGGGAACCTGTGCATGCTGTGGTACGTTCGTACTGTTCAATTACAGCTCTATTTATTGGCTGCGCTACTTTATAAAATTTCTAATTGTAAGTTGTGAACTTTTAGGAACGGAATTCATGGTGGATATCTGCGATGGAGAAAGATTCAGGTCACTACCACCCATGAACGAGGACGGGATCCATATATTCCTGATTCTGTACTATGACGATTTGGAAGCGTGCGACCCTCTAGGCAGTAAGAACAAGAAGCATAAACTCGGAATGTTCTACTTCTGCATGGCCAACTTAGATCCGAAAAGCAGATCATCTCTAAAGGCAATCAATCTTGCCTGTGTGGCAAAGTCAGACGACATCAAAAGGGATAGCATGGACAAGATTTTAGAGCCCTTAGTTGCAGAACTTAACATGCTTGCTGACGGCGTTGACATCACTGTCAAAGGAGATACCCGGAAGCTGTACGCACGTGTATGTGCTATAGTAGTTGACAACTTGGGCAGTCACGCTCTTGCAGGCTTAAAAGAAGGTTTTACTGCCCAAAGGCCTTGCCGTGTCTGCATGACGCTTTTTGAGTCAATGCATGACAGATACCGGAACAGGCAATTCAAGCTCAGAAGTAAAGAGGATCATTGTAAACAGTGCATGGTTCTCAGTGATGCCAGTGTTGACAAAAAATTTGTTCAACATTATTCGAGTATGCATGGAATCAACAGGGACAGCTCCCTCAACAGCATCAAAGGCCTCCATGTGACCGGTGGGGGCATGTGTCCTGATGTTATGCACGATCTACTTTTAGGAGTGCTCCCTCTCAAGCTGAAATTGATGCTGTCTTACTTTGTGAAGAAACGTTTCTTCAGCCTAGACCAGCTGAATCAAGCAATCGAACACTTCAGGTACGGACCCTCTGAGGTGAAAAACAAACCGAGTTCAATTGATCAAACAGCATTAACTAGAAAAGGCCATTTACGACAAAGTGCTTCTCAGTGTTGGCTGCTCAGCACGATCCTTCCTTTACTGATTGGGCACTTTATTCCCCAACGGAATGGAGTGTGGCAGTCATGCTGTTGCTGAAAATTTGCCGGATTTGTTTTGCTCGTGAAGTGAGCCCCGATATGTTTTCCGTTCGTGAAAGAATAATTGAGGATTATCTTGTGTTATACAGACTTCATCTGAGATCATCGCTGATTCCAAAACAGCATAATCTGGTACATTACCCGCATCATATGCTCCGTCTGGGACCGCTTTCAAATCTCTGGGCCATGCGATTTGAGGCGAAGAATGGCTGGATCAAGAAAGTTGCTCGCATTGTTGGCAGTTATAAAAACTTACCATGGACTGTTCCACTGAAGCAACAGAAGTTGCAGGCCTCATTTGTTCACGACTTCGGTAAAGAAAGCAACATACGAGGCATGAAGAAACGAGGGGATGTTCTTCTGAAGAATGTTGTGTGGGATGCTCAGCTGTGTTGCTTAATCGGTCGTGACTCCTTCGACATATCCGTCGAAGAATTTGGGAGTCTGTCTGTACGATCCCAAGTGTAAAGTCAGCGAGCCGGGTACATCCTTGCCTATGAGAGCAATGGGCCGCCCCAGTTTGGACTGCTTTGCAACATCTACATTTTTGGCGGTGAGGTTTACTTCAACCTAGAAATGCGCCGAACCCTAAAATTCTCCAACCATTATCAGGCCTACAAAGTTGCTGAGAAGGGCACCAATCCCAATTCTGCAGAATCTCCTCATTACTGCGTCGTCAGGTACGACGATATGAGAGACACGACTCTTTACCACGTCCATTGCAAAAATCTTGGCTTTACACCCCGCGAAAACGTCTACAGACCTTCTCTCATATCGGATTACATCATAATGAAGGTATCGGTCTCGGGAATAGCTGAAAACTAGTATGGATATTAAATAGTAATTGAACATTAATCACGTAATGGAAATACAGTGAATCAAGTAGACTTTTCCTTGGAATTTATTTTTTTTATTCGATTGATGCACAGGAATAGAAAAGATCGATAGCATTCATAACATATTAATATTTACAGAATAAAAAAACATGATTTCTTCTATGATGGATACGGATTACAGGGAAAAGGTAGCAAGAAATTGGGCACAAGATGTCGCAGCTAACGGATCAATTTGATTTCTTTAATTAAATCAACCACTCTTCTAAACTTCGTACACTCATTATCTGGTAGTTCCAGCATCATTGACTGCACGAACAAGAAAAATCCCTTTGCCTCTGGTGGATAATCTGTGTTAAATATGTAAAACGTTGCCATAAGTAGGGCCAGGGCGTCAACCGTGTCTTCCTTTTCTAAGACCAGAAAAGGCTTCTGTTCGAGGACTATTAGTAGCTGGTCGCCAATTTCTAGGATGAATGGCTGGTTCCTGGATCTCTTATTCCCTGCAACTACTGCCGATCTTATTGCAGCTTCAAGACTGTAGGTTTGCTATTTTCAGAAAAAAACAGGTGTCAGTTAAACCCAAACAGCCCAACGACTGCTGCAGGATAACTTACTTCGAAAGACTGAAACACAAATTTATCTCTGTCTTTGGAGACGCAGCTCCCGAGCAAAGTGCGGGGTAGTGTCCTCATTACACGCTTCGTCGTATTGTCTGAGAAGAACAATATTAGTTACGAATATTTCCACGTCGCGACAAAACTTACTGGAACTTTCATTGCCGTGGCGTTGGGATATCTTGTATTCCTGCGCAACACTCTTGTTAGTGTCCTTAGACAGATATAACAGCAGTTTCGGTAAAACAGACGCCCAGTTGTCCTTGGCGGTCTGGAAATCTACTTTCGGCTGGACTCTTTTAAATTCACTGACAACCTATTGAAGGAGGCCTTAATTGATATTTTCTGGCTTATTAAGTCATGTTTTATTTGAGTCCTGTCGCGCAATGCGGGAAATTCTTCCAGCAGTTCTTCAATTGGGGCCCCCTTCTTTATTTTTGCTTGACGCACTTCATAGGTGTCATTCATCAGCGTCTGCATCATAATTGACTTGAGATTCCTTTCTTCCTTCATTCTTCTTACGCTTATTTCGTAGTTCTCGATCTCGTCTTGGGGAAATTCAGTCATCCTGCTTCTTTGCCAGGGGCCATAATGAACAGTAGTTTTGCTGGAAGACGATTCCGGTTTCGCCAGTTCGACTCCAGCTGCGGCTAGTTTACGCTTGGTGGCTTTCCGCCTTGTTCGTAGTGTCTCTCTAAGTTGCTGTTCGACATCCACCTTGGAAAAGAATAAAATAAGCAAAATCAATGATTGAATTAATTTCTTCCTTAAAATTTATTACATGTTCCTCGCCTGGCTGCTCTGTAGGAAGTCGTGGCCAGGTCGCAATAACTTGTTTACTGACAGCTTGCAATTCCTCAGCGGTCGGTTTTGACGTGAAACGTACAATTTCACTTACAACAGCTCTCATGAGCTGACATTTAAGTTTCGGCTCCATCACGATGTGTTCGTTAAGTAATGGGAGCTGTAGTTCATGCGGTAATCTAACGCCAGAAAAGTGAAATTTTAACTTTGTAAGTGACGGACAACTACACGCGCAGTAAAAACGAAAATATAAACTACTTGAAAAAAAATCATACTCAGAGATGGCAGGCAGTGGGAAGACTGCAGGCAGGGGTTTGTTGGTCCTTTCAGGTATTTTTATAGATGAAAGGGTTCCAATGTTTGCCTCACCAAGGTGAGAACTTGGAGCGAGACCGAGGACTTCCTCGTCAAAATCGCTCAGCGGTGCAAGCATCTCCAAAGAACTGCCTCGAGAGAAAGTCGGCTCTGGAACCTAAGTAAAATATTTCCATGTAATGCTGGAAACTATCTGTCTTACATGTGTAATACTTGGGGCATAATAATAGACTCTGCTGGGGAATACAGCTGGCTTGAAGAGGCAGATTTTACCTGCAGCAATTAAGAAATGTATTAGGTTACGAGTAGGTTGTAAAATAACAATAGGCTGCATTAATCTACTGAAATAAACAAATTAAAATATCATTATATGATGAACAATATTGTTTACATAATTAGGTTCTCAAACGAACCATGTTTCAAGCTTTATCCTCACTGAAAAGTTCTCCCGGAGAAACCATGTCCTTTTCTTGGTTAGGAAAACACACAAATTAAATACTGCAAAAACTTTAAGGCACAATGTAACTGTTCCCACTGTATTGCTAATAGCTTTATTGTCCAACGAGCGGCAGTATCGAGATGAAACATTTGGCAAAACAAGCAGGAGAAATGTAAATACCTGTTTGGCACTAGATTGTGAGGATTGGGACGTCCTCGCTGATTCTTGTGGTGAGGTCTAAGAAAATAATTCTAAATTATTTTATAATTCTTTAGTTGCAATATGTACCTGCTCTTCCTCGAAAGGTTGGGATTGGCTTGGGACACTGCTGCTGTCTGAAGCAGACAGAACATAAACATGCTGGCCCTGCACCAACTCGTCTTCTTCTTCTACGTCCCTTCTTACACTTAACTCGTCATCATCGATTTGGAACACAAATCCGTCATGACCACATTTTTTCAGGCGAATTTGTAACAGATTGTCAGACGCTACTTTTTTCTCCCAGTGCGCTCTTACCTGTTCCAAATGGCTTGTCTCATCGTTAACAGGAGTTACTTATTTACGGTTTTCAAAGACGATTATAGCTTTCATTTTTTTAATGTTCCTGAAAAATCACGCGAGTCTAAGCAAGTTGCGATGCACGAACCAAGTAAAGAACTCACCACCTGGATCAGTTCAAAGTTGTCATTTGTTTTTGTAATCGTCGAGCTTACGCTCTGCAGCGTTGACAGATTTGAAATATTAGCAGTCAAAATTATATGCAAAAAAAAATTATATAATTATATTATATGGAAAAAATCAAAACTGAATTGAAAAGTTAAATCGTAAATCGTGAAATTTGAAAACGATTTAAATCGGAAATCGTAAATCACCTGCATTCGATTTAAATCGCGATTTAAATCGAATTCGATTTAAATCACCAGGCGATTTGGTGAACACTGGTTCCAGCACACCTATTAAACCCCAGCAGTTGCAATTTTGAAACGCAGGTTTAATTATATCTTTGATTAATATTGTTATCTCTTTTTTGGGGTGGGTTGGGGTAGGGAGTGGGGGTTTAGTGAACCTTTGGAGCATTCAACAGAATCAACTTCACAGTTAAGCAGAGGCGTCGGAACCGGAGTGGCAGGGTGGGCGACCGCAACCCCTAGAATTGGACATTTGTTTAATATTTTTCGTACGAGTACATGTAATAATGCCTTTTCGCCACCCCTACCCACTGAGGCTTCGTTTTGCCACCCCTACCTACTGCATCTTCCCACGCCACTGCAGTTTAGACTATCACAGTTACGACAGTTCGCGAAAAAGCCGTGCGCGGCCATCTTCAACGCCATCTATCAGTAGTCAGCAGAACTCTTCTTTCAAATGCTCGTGATATGTCAAAACTTTAATTTGTATTCAAAAGTCATGCGTTGGGCGGATCTACGTGATACTTGGTACCCAAGTCCTTCAGTTAGTTGCTTATCGTGGGCTAAATCCTCTCAACGTAAATTTCATTAGAAATAAAAGTAATGACGTGACACTATGCAAACTTCCACGCAGATTCCTAAAATCTCTAACGTATCTGGGAAATGTGACAGGTATCATTTGATAGAGCATCTCAAGCTCTATAAAGATCGCTAAAAATATTACAGCGGCTTTCATGAGCGGAGTTGCTATTCACAACGAAGCGTTAACGGAGAAAGCATCAACTCCCGTCCGATTTAGATTACTGTGTCAAATCATGAAGACCGCGAGACTTTTTCTCATGTTTATTAATTTGCTAATTATTTTTGCTGTTAAGTATTAACTCAATAAATTTTACGTCAAACTCGTAGAGCACCTTTTCACGGTTTTCCATCGCAAGATTGCCATCGTTTGTACTGATAAGTAACAACTGTATGTTAAAGACTGAAAGGCATGTTTCAAGTGAACAAATTTATTTATTACTGTTCCGCGATCTTTTTAATTTTTTTTTTGTGCGATCTGTCTTGCAATACTTCTGAAATGTCTGGATTGGCAATTTGCAACAGTGACGTAAACGAGGAGTTACATAAGACAAAATTAAAGAAGATGCTGGAAAAGTATTGCATGCCGCTGGAAATGACACTGACATCAATTTCGTTGCCAGTAGCTTGGCAACACCGCTTTCGTTTGGGTTCGGCAGAAAATTCTGCTGGAAAACCTCTTCATGTGTTTGAAACACTCTGAAAAATTGTTGTTCTACTATGCTAAGGTTTCAAGTTCTTTTCCAAGTGTTTTTTACGCTCTCAAGAAGCAATATGTTCCAGGTAGGTGTGTTCCAGGGTTGTGCACTGCTAACAAAAGCGGGTTTTTTTCTTTCTAAAAAACGGAGGAAATCGGCGAACCAAAAACGACCAGCAACGCAGCTTTTCTCCACGTCTTTGAAAAAAGGCCCAGGGCGCGGAGAAAAGCTCCCGGCTAGGAGAAAAACTCCCCCATTTGGAGGTTTCCTTCTCCTGAGGTAAAAGGCCCCTCAGGGGGAGAATTTCTACAGTTTTTGGTATGATGGAGCCTAGTACTGAGGGGCATGATATCCTTACTCGTGGAGAATCTCTCCATTATGTCGGAAGCTTAGACCTATTTTTCTTGGTAAAGTGGCCCCGAAATTAATGGCAGTTTATACAAGCATTGCGGGTCGTGTGCCCGATAATATAAGTAAAATTTTCCCCAATTCATTACTATTTATTTATTTCTTGTTGGTATCTATTCCTTTTAATCGCATTTTACATACGGGAGCATGGGTAAGACATTAGTACTGATAGAGGTTTAAAAACAGGGAACTTTAGCTGGGTTTGACACGAATAGAACTACAAACGGCAAGTTAAAAGTGGCCACAAAATATGTACATAATTCATGAGGAAAAAAGTTGATTGCACTTGAAAAGCGTATTACACAATCTAATGAAAGGACAGCCTGAAAAGTTTTAAATATGAAGAACTAGGGATATAAAACCAAGCCCGAGAAATGACACAGAAACAAGAACAAAATTATAAACAACCATCCAAGATTTTCTTGACTTCAACATAAATAACGAGCAAAAATATACATAACAGAAACTTTTAAACATAAAGGACACAGTATGGTGAATTCATCGGCAAATGACAAAGTGTAAATGCAAACACGAAAGAAATGAGCTTAGATCACACTTAAGGCGATACGCGCTCAACGGATTATTTTCAGTTCTTTAATTAAATGTGTTACTCGTCTAAACTTAGCACACTCATCATCTGGCAGCTCCAACATCACTGATTGTATGAACAAAAAAAAAATCCCTGGGCCTCTGTTGGGTAGTCGATATTTAAAATATATTACGTTGCCATAAGAAGGGCCAGGGCGTCAACTATATCCGGAAGTTACATTCGTAAAGGAAACGTGGTGTGGCTATTCTATCACTTGCTGCTAAGAATTTCCAGGTACAGTTTCGCTCGCGAGGTTAGTACCAGCATTATATCTGTACTTGAGGGACTCGTCGAGGACTATTTTAACCTGTTTGTTCTTCATTTAAGATCGAAGCTGACACCGAAACTACACTCTCTTGTCCATTACCCATATTTGATGAGGTTTCTTGGACCTCTGTCGAATGTTTGGCCGATGAGGTTCGAGGAGAAAAACGGCTGGATTAAAAATGTTTCTCGAAGCTACTTCGAACTTCGACTTCGAAGCTACAAGAACGTACCAGTGGCTCTGAAACATAAAAATCACAAGCTTTGTTTGTCACGACTTTGGGAAAACGAGACCCATCCGTGACCTCAAGAAAAATGAACTTGTCCAGCTAAAGGACATTGTTTGGGGTCCGCAGCTTTGTTGTGTCATCAGATTGGATAGCATTAACTATATTGTAGAGGAAGTTACCAGCGTAACCATAGGCTCACAGGTCTACAAGCGTTCAGCTGAGTTCATCCTTTCTTACGAAATTAAGGGTCTTCCCCAGTTTGGTCTGCTCCACAGTATCTATGTTGCAAAAGAAGTCTTTTTCAACCAGGAAATGCGCCGCACGATCAAGTTCTCCCAGCACTACCAGGCCTATAGCATTACAGAGAAGGGCATCAACCCTAGATCTTCAGAAAGCCCCACTACACCATTATTGCCTACGACGAATTACGCGATTCTACTCCATACCACGCTCACGTAATGCGTGTTGCATATTACACACGCATCTTCTCTGTATTATTTAGTCTTGGGCAGGGGTTATCAACTGAGGAAACAGACGGGTGTGTCGTTTTGCGCCGTCCAGCAAGACTGGATCCCGTGAATTTTCATTGAATTTTGTCATCGTCGATGACAAGGTCGTATTTGGCCAGGTTGTTTCGTACACTTTTTAACAAATGTTGTACGTCAAACATGGCGTATATTTATATTTTTTTTTTACCGGCAACCAGAAAGTATGGCCTATTTTCCGTCACTCCAAGAAGTTTGGATGCGTTTGAAAACCTCCTCCCTGATCTGCAACACAGACCTAGACTGTGAGCCCAGCATCCTTCAAACTCGAAATACACTCTAAAATTTTTGACTTGAAGGTTGAACCCGTCTCATCTCCTTTCCCCCCAAAAAATGCATCAGGAATCTTCCACGACGAAAATATTCCCCAAACATGAAAGACAGTGTCCTTGTCGACTACCACGCGTTCTTCGCCTAAGCTTGTTCTAGGTTTGGAGACGAGGCCCACTATTTTGGCTTCACTCTTGTCGTATTGTAGGTGGGGTTTCAAACTAATTTCTCGAAGCAAAGGCTTGCGTATCGCTCCATTGGCGGCATTTGTTTTATTCTTGTGGCAATTAGTTGGAATATATCCTGGAAACCATCCGTCAGACGAACTAGTCTAAACCATCGTCTGACGGTTCGCACAGAGGGCATGTAGAACAGACAAGCCCAGCGTTTGTATGCCCCTAGACCTCAGACGAACAGGGCAATTGCTATCATTCGGTAAGAGGAAGAGTATCTGCGCCCATGCTTACTTTTATTAGCAAAAACTAGTTGACTTGCTATAAGTTTTTCGCTATCCATCTGGTAACATCTCGTTGATTGCTGCTAGTAAATTCTTCTGGGTTGACAGCGCAGTCGATTTTGTTTGTCACAGACGTTCCTTCAACTTCGAGGCTAAGATTCAGCTTCGATGGAGTTGTTGCCTCAGAAGTTTTGTTGTTTTTTTTCAGACACTTGTTTTCTGTGGTTAGTCTTCGCATCCTGACAGACTGCAGCGTGTCTGTATTTGCTTCTTTTCCCGTTCCACGAGACTTTGTGGAATTACTGAGCTGTATGCCCGCAACACAAACACACCTCTGTCAGTCTCCATTGTGATCGAGGGTGCTGTTTCCAGACAAGCTATCGAAGAAGTTGATGGTGGCGCACGAATTTCTGGAAGTTCCTCCAACTGACGAACGTCTGCGTTCACAGAGTTATGTGCCTCGTACGCTACAGCATGACCTCAAGTTAATACCTTTTTTAATGACCGTCATAATGAATATATCCTACCCGATTCTGACCCCGCGGTTCCGAAAAGGGAAGGGGGCGCGACAGCTGCATTGTAAATTTCGGTTACCGTCTCACTGTTGTTTGGTTCAAGAACTCGTGAATCAGAAAACTTTTGCTTACTAGTCTTTGTCAGGGGAATTCCAACAACCATGCGAACAGCGGCTAAGTGGCAGGAAGAATTTCTCGAAGGACACGTGCACTCATCCGGGTTGAGTTTTACAGTATGGGTGTTTTCCCGTTTAAAACAATAAAACAGCGGAATACGGAGTTGAGGCTGACGTGACCTGCCTTTAGAAGAACAACAACAAGGGAATCAATTGTTTTTCTCTGTGCCTCTTGTAATGGTGGTTCTGCTGTGTTAAGCAAACTTAGCTATCCTTTCATAAGCGGGACCAGATCGTCAAGGTTTCTTAAGACTCCGTCTTAGTCGAGTTCCTCAGGCCTAAGTTTGAGGTGTCTGCATTCTTCTTTGAGGAGAAAATTCCCCAGCGAAGCGAACCGACGAATGATTTCGCCATGGTAGTAATGCTGTAGGTAGAACAGGGATAAGATAAATACCTCGGGTGTTATTCAGTGAAGCTTTGCAACCTTTTCTAGTGACTGTGGAAACTTTCTGCTAGATTTATAGTAACACCTTGCTCTTCACTCGTAAATTGAAATTCTGGAAACAGCCACTTCCCAGCATCTTTCGATTCTCTCGTTTAGATAAACACCAAAGTGCTCTCGAAACGCCCGAGCACAGATTTCTCGGTATTCATGCTTTTTCTGTTGAAATTCTTTGTGTGATGTTGCCAGTAGAAGGGTCTTTATGTGGTGTACGTAAGCTGACACCACCTCGCTTGTAGCGTTCGTTTCTTTCGTCAACCATCGTTTGACATCCTGAAGGATGTGGTTCCAACATGATAGCCGTAACATGTTTGGAAATACTTGGTCAATCGGAGCTTCGATGGCTTTCTCAGCATCGGTCACAATAGGTATTCGACGACTTCTTAAGAATGACTATTTCTCGCCCAGCTGTTCAAAAAAGGTCGTGTGGGTTTTTTTAAACTTCCTCTCACGTATTAGGAACGCCACTGGTATCCCAGGTTCTTTTTGAATGTCGCTGCTCGGAAGAGCAGATTTGAGGCATGGAAATTTCCCAAGTTAAAAGTGGTATCATATGTAAGAAGCTGTGAAGGCCCCGTGCATTTTTCGAAACTTCGCCAAGCTGGGGAAGTCCACAAACGACAATAAGGTCAATGTGCTGAGATGCTCTAAACAAAGTCCTCCACACTGTCGCGGTAAAAAGGCACTTTCACGGGTTTGTATTCTCAAACCTTGAAAGAATTTTTCACGGATCAGCAAATTTTCACGGATTTCTTGAAAACGGATTTCCACGGAATCCGTGAAAAGTTGGATTCCTTGAAAAGCGTAAATCCGTGAATAACGTAACCCGTGAAACTATACCGTGGCGTAAACCCCCTCACCCTCTCCTTCACCTACCACCCACTCTTAGAAAAACAGCCATAATATTAATGAAAAGAATGAGAATTTTCAAAATATTTTGTTACAGCACTGATATTACAAATAACCAAAAGATTTCTTAATATTATCCGCAATGTGACCGTACTTCGAAGTTTCTTTAATCCTGATCTCTTGGATTTCCTTCGTACTCTTAACGAGGCAGAATTCATCAATTAACTGCAAAATCTTGTACGCTTTCGGGTACTGCACTTCATACGCGTAAGTACAGGGCTAAGATGTGTTTAACGATATCGCCGATGTCTTGTGGCTCGAAGGAGTACAGGAGCCTTCCAAACCCCATGAGACTGCACCATTTTACAGTCGAGCTGCTGTCTTGAAACACCACCGCGAACGGACTCGCAGATTCCGTCACGCTATCCAAAATTTCTTCTCCAACCTGCAGATAAAAGAACAGTAAATGTGGGTATAAACAGCTGATTCAGCAAGTTACCTTTTTAATCAGAATAATTGAAAACTCGGTTTTCTTGAGTCTACAAGAAACTAGTTTGTTATTTAACGAATCAATGTGTGACAAAGCTGGTTTCTACTCGAGGCCCAGCAGCTCGTACACTGCAACACCCATGAATTTAAAAAATCGGGAAGAGAATGCAGCTGTGCTTTCAGTTAATTATTCGAACTCTGCAACGACCTGAAACGTAGCTGTGTCAGTTTGAGGATTACGTTACAGCTTACTGTGTTCTTTAAACTTTCAGAAATACTGTTGGCAAGGTAAGAAAAATCGGTGTATCGATCCATCAAGCTCTCGATATTGCGTAATTTTGTCCCGTCGTTTCGTGAAGGTCATGCCCAACAAGTTCTGCAGCGTTGAGGCGGACTTCACTCGAGGGTCGCGAAGCTGCTCCTCCGCTGCTGTTACACGATCCGTATCTTGAGCTAAAGAGCCTTCTGTCGGCGGGGAACTTTCATCTGCAGGGGAGATTTTTCTTTTCTTCGTGCGGTATCGGTCGAGAGCTTCTTTTTTCCTTTCCGCTGCATTTTCTTTATATCTACGTTTATAGTAAATGGTTTCCGTGAGTTTTTGCCGGAAAGGTCCCTTTGAGAAAATAACCGAAACGTTTAGATTTCAACCGTACCCAAAGAAAAGAAGCCAAAAGAAAGAAGTGGAACTTACCCAAGGACTGCTTGTACTGCCACACGAAAAGGCATCGTACTTTTCCACGACAGTTCTGGCATATGCTTCTTTTACCTTGGCGGTAGGCGAGGAGGTCATCTGGAGAAGGAAGTCGGCGTGTATTTTTAGAAACTCCTTTCTATGGCAGTATAATTCGTTGTTGGTAATAGCTTCTTTTAGGTTGTCTGGCAGTTCAGGCAGACTTGTGGGGTAGGTTAAAGCGTAGTGAGCATGAGATGCTTCTTCTGTTACGGCTTCTGCCACGTCCTCAGGAGAACTGTCTTCCGAAGATTTGTTAGAGATTGTTTCTTGGTCCTTAACAATAATCAGAAGTCTTAAGCCCGATTCTTTGTGTTTGTGGGTTACGTGTATACTTACTAAGGCACGTGTGCTGGAGTTCTTAGGCATTGGAACGGCACTTGTGATAGCCTTAGATGGTTGTTCGTGAAAGTCCGTATTCTCTTCTTCCACGTTGGTTCGGTGGGAGACCGTGACCACTGATGGTACGTCTTGGGTTGGCACTATATTATTGTGCAAGATATTGTTGACCATGGTATTTCAGTTTCAGAATTGCAGTTGTGCAGATTTTGAAATATTATACTGTTGTTCAATACGAATACTTCTTAACATCGTACAATTCAATATGATTCTATTAATATAATTAATGTAATTCAAATATTGAATTTATGCTTGTTACATTCACCAAGTATTATTAATAATGATAATGGTAATATCATTTAAAAGTGCAAATTTTTATTCATCAGTAAAAATTAAAGTAAAAGTATGTCCGTAAATGTTTTCATAATACCCGGGTAATTTATGGCAGCTGGTTTAGTTACATCCCACGTAGACAGTCCATCCTACAGTTAAAGAAATTTAGACCACATACAACAAAATGAATTTGATTGGCCTGCTTACCTCACTCAATTCGCAATAAGATGGTGCAGTCTCGAGTTCAGCTTCTTCGTTAACATTTTCATATAGAGCATCAAATGCACTGTTTACAATGATGCCCAAATGCTCGTTACATTGTGCGGAAGACTGGCTCTCGTTCTTGCCATGGGACATGTCCGATATTGCTGCATCGTCTTCCCTATTTGTCTCATACTCGGCCTCAATCTCGCAATACGGATACAAGAAATCGTCATCTTCAATTTCGCCAAAAATCCCAACGGGAATGAGACCTGCTTTCCCTGGTATCTTGCATAGCTCCCATTTAAAGTAAATCCTTTCCCTGGATACGGGCCCTGAACTTCCTGAGAAAACTTCACGCAGCAAACTGTCTTTTGTGAGCGGTTGAACGAACTCGTCTTGTAACACACTCAGATCTGAATAATTCGAGGAAGATGTACGTTGAATTTTTACCTTTTTAACTCTTCCTTTAAATTTCATTAGCACCTCCATGGTAAAGTTAGATGAAATGCTCCTGATCAAAATTTGCAAGTTGGGCTTCCTTGTCAAGGGTATGATACTAAACCGCAACCTTTCCCAGAGTTGGGTTGGATCGAATTTTTCTCAAATATGTTATATATTTTTGTTGTTAATGTTAATTAACATAATAAAATGTTATGTTAAACAATGTTGTGAGGTGAATTTCGGACCCCTCATTTATTTGGCATGCTATGTGTGTAACCCTATTAAGATATTTACGCCATTCGGTGTGGACGTAACCTTTGTCGGAACCGACTGAGACTCGGGACCGCTTTGTCGGATACCTCATTAGCCTTTGTCGGCCAAGATGATTCACGCCGCAACTTCACATTGACCTGTTGCGTACGTGACCAAAGAGGTATATAAACCCCAAGTTTGGGCTGTGCTAGGGAGAACACTTACAGCCGTTCTCCAGGAAGCATCGGCAGCCCGTACCGGGTCAGTACGACCACCGTAGTTTAGGTGCCTCACATAGTTAGGCTTATTCATGTATTCTGTCGCAGACCTAATACACCGTTTCTAAACCTAACGCCGGGACGTGACGCCCGTTTATTTGACCCCGCCCATTTTAACACGTCACAATATGTTAAAAAATAAATCCATATAGAAATTTTATATATAATTGGAAAAATAAAATGAAAATATTTATGTGAAAAAAAAACATAAAAACATATACATATGTATATTACATCATTAAATTGGGAAATAATTTTGAAGACCATATTTTCTTTTTTTCCACTGTACTTGTAAGTTATTAAATTAACAATATTTTATCTTATGATCGATTGTAATCCTATATCGATTATGATTTTCTAACAGATGTAAAGGTGCAGGTTCTCCTAAACGGCTCTTGTGGGGAAAGGGTTTCTGTGCGAGTTTGAAAAAATTTTTCTCTCGAATTGAATGATCTTCGAATAAAAGTGTTAGTAGTCTTGAAAACTATTTGAATGGGCGAACCTAACTATATTATTAGTTCTCGTAAAAAGTGAATCTGTAATTTTAAAAAAGCAGAAAACTTACAGTTTGGTATCAACGTTGTGTTTGGTATCATTTTGTTTTTACTAATTTTTTGACTTAATACACAAATTTTTATGAATAATTTTATATTTTCTGATTGCTTAATTAGTACAGAAACTATCGTGTAAAAGGATCGTCAGAATATGCAAATTAGGCACAAAATTCCACGAAATTCTACAGTTCAGTTTCGGTTGCGGTATCAAAGTGGATTTTTTATTATGCAAATTACTCACCAATTTTAAGACTTTAATCAAGTTTCTGCACGGCATTATAAAGCATTCACATTAAATTATTGAAATTCACTAGTATTCCACCTAACTTTTGTCTATCAACTTCACAAATTGTCGGATTCCTACAGCTCGAACTGAGCCGGTGTTTTCTGCAGCCATATTCGTCTTAAACTGGTCGGGTTGCGCATACCCTCTAGGAATAAACCGACTTGGCAACCTCGGACAGCCAGTCCCAAAACAAACTCGAATCTTCAAAGCAATCAAAATTTCCTTTGATATATAATTTTTCTGAAATAACATCTGAGACATATATTCCTTGAAAGGTATACGGTACTATTTATATAACTATATCAATATGTAGACTGGTATTTAACATGTTATGACTGCTGCTCAATTTTGTATTTCCCCGAGCTTAGTCCAAAGCATGTGCTAATGTGAGTCTCGACCACAACATGATGCATTTAATTTTTACTGACATCCTATAGATTTGCTTATTTATGTCCAACTAAGAATTATCTTTTCATAGATGAAGCCCACTGAGGGTAGAAGTTTGCAAACGAAGAAGAAAGGCCGTTGTCGACGGAAAGTACTACGAGTGGAAGAAATGTTTGATGCTAAAGCAGTTCAAGCCCACAATAAAAGGCTTTATCAAAGGAGGTACCAGGCGCGGAAAGCCCTTTTAAAGCATCAAGTGCAACTAGCAGTTGAAGATGCCCAGGAGCAGTCGAACAATGCTGATAATCCTTTGCAGGGTACATCTGCTACCTGCACGTCCACAGATGCTGCCACAGAAAACGCAGGTGGATCTGGCACGGGAAGAAAACAAGGCCGACCAAGGAAGAGAATGGCAGCAAATGACTGGCTGGATGAAAGGGCTTTAGCTGTTGATGCCAAAAGGAGACGTGAACGTGAACGACAAGCAGAGAAGAGGAAGGCAGAGATGGCAGCAAAAGAAAAACAAGAAAGGCGGAGGGAACAGTTGCGAGCAACGAAAAAAAGATATTACCTGAAGTAGGAAGTGCTGCGTCTCCAGCAACGTCTATGGAAGGGCATGAAGTTTTGACCACCTCAGCACAAGAGGAAAGCACTTGTGAACAAGATGAACCACTGGAAAGCGTCCCAGGTCATTCAAAGGTTTTCGAAAACCTGTGGCACGGCTTGCTGGCCAGAAGGGGCAGTGGAAGGCCTTCTCGGGAGTTGCGCCAGGCTCGCCACACAATGGTTGGATTGGCCGCGCAGGGCCGAATCCAGTTACAGCAGGTTTGATAAGATAGCCACATCCTAGTATTGCAATAAACATTTTATTTGTTAATAGATCAGCTAGCTGCTGAATTAGGTGTCAGCCAAAAGTATGCCCGCCAAGTACTGAGACGGGCCGAAGAAATCGATCCACTAGGGAGACCCCCAACCAAGAAGAGGAAGGATGCACTTCCGGAAGATACGCGCAAAGCCATTGAGAAATTCTGGATCGACGTCTCGTACTCCACTGCCAACAAGAAGGACGTTTTGAAGCGGAAAGGTAAAGAACCAATTCAAAAGCTCGTTGCTCCGAGTAAGTTTAAGGCATTGCACGAGCTTTTTCAACAGTCCACTGGTACGAAAGTAAGTTTGTCAACTTTCAAACGGCTTAAACCAAAACACGTGAGGCCTGCGCAGAAGTCTGATTTTATGACTTGCATGTGCAAAACACACGTTGAAACTCAGTTGTTTCTCGACAGTTTAATAAAGGCAAATGTAACAAACAAAACACTTGTTTTGCAAGAGCTAGTCGACAAAACTTTATGTGATTATGGTGGCCAATTATTTCCCAATTTAGAGTGCATTGAGAGAACCTGTACTGAATGTTGTATTAAAAAACTAGATGCACATTTACCCGAGTTTCTGTCTAGCGAAACAATAGTGCCAGTGCTTGTTTACGCTACAGTAAATAAAAAACTAATCCAGGAAGAACTGCAACCTCCAGTAAAAGAAGTTAACCAGCGTTTCCGCGAGAAACTGATTAAATTTCCTAAGCATAGTTTCACTCACAAATGGCAGCATAAAAACGTTAGAAGCCTTCTCGCAAATCTTCCAGAAAAAAACACTTGTAATGTTTCAGGACTTCAGTGAAAAGTTTTGTTGCAGACCTTTTAGAGAAGAAGACGGAAGAAGTTTCTCCGATGCCGGATGAAAACGGTGGCCGATTGCTGCAGAGAAAGTTTTTCCTGCTGACACCAGAGGAAATGACGCTCAAGCCCACTGAGTGCTTCAGAGTTGAGGGCACACAGAAATACCACGAGTGGCGGAATATTCCGAAGGGCGACTCCCCCACGGTTGTAGAGCATGATCACGGCTTCTACAGCGGAGAAGAAGTGAGAATAATGTGCCGGCCCGTTTCTTGTTTCTGTGCTGCTTGCATGTCCGGTCAAGAGTGCAGCAGCCCGTGGGTTAGTAGTTTTCAAACTTTCAGGTTGGTACAAGTTCCGCCCAGGCCCGCGCAGGCGGTCTCTTCTGACCCACTGGAGTCGGAGGAACACAACTCGGTGGAACACCCCGAGGAGACAGACGACAGTAGCTGGCCAGTTGAACCCGTTGATGGTCTGCAATGCCAAGTTGGCGATATTGTAGCCATTAAATGCCAAGACGACCCCGACTATGAGTACTACATCGGGCAGGTGGACAAGGCGGCGCACGTGCTGCAGTCCAATGCAAAGGATCGCTGGGGCCAGAAATTCCAAAAGAACGAAGTCGTCCTAAAAGGGATATACTTCCAACGGGAGAATCCCAATGACCCCACGTTGCTTCATAGGTACGTTTTTACCGATAACAAAGTTTTTCTTCGTGCGGCCAGATGAAATAGTCTGCAGATTGCAGATCTCTCTGGATAGCAATTAAAAGCTTGTACTTGTTCCTGAGATCGATGATGTGATTCTCAGTTACTTGAGTTCTTAAATCATATATTTGTATATACTCTAGAGCTCTGAAGCCACCTTTGAGCGTCGTTTGCGCTGTTGAGACCTTTGCAGGCGCCGTTTGCGCTGCAACTCAATCCAACCTTCATATTTTTTACCTGTCCTCCCTCCGTGTCTTTCGGTAAGAGTAGAACTCAAGTCCTTCTGTTTGAAAGCGGAAGTCCCCACTTCTCAAGAAAAAGAAACCTCTCTCTACAGTAGTCTTGCTTGCCGGAGCAGGAATATCGACTGATAACCTCATAACTAGGACGGAAGATGCTTTCTAGCACTTTTCATTGCCAGAACCCTGATACAGGATCAGTAACGAGACAAAGGTTAACCAAAAATTTCTATTTCTCGTCCCGTGTTGGGTATACAATTTACAAATTTTAAAAAAAGGATGTTAATGACAAAAAATAAAAAAATAAAATCAGGATTATATAGTTGGCTCCTCAAGAACCGATTCGTCCTCATCGAGTCCTTTCTTCTCGCGCACTTCGGTGGGTCCTTGACCAGTCAAGGCCCCTCGTCTCCCATCTCTACGTCAGCTGCAATGCCCAGAGCCCTCGCTGCCTCGAGTTTCTTCTTCGCCCGGCAGTTCTTCTGGAAGTGCCCGGGCAGACGGCAAAACTTGCAGCGGCCGTCCAGCAGTCGCGCGCCAGGTGCCCCTTTTTAGGCACAGGTAGCATCTGCAATATTGTAAGTAACGTCATTAGTCGTGACTTTTGCTCAAGCGATATATTAAGTCAAGTTGGAAAGTTGACTATTCAAATTATGCAACAGATTTTATCACACTTACTGGAACTCCTGGCGCCGCCGCTTGCTAGGACAACTGCCGCCTCCCGAGTTACTCTGCCGACCGAAGAAGAAATCCCTCGGCAGCGTGACCCCCGATTGAAGTTAAAAACCGGGGCGCTGGTGTGGACTTGGTATGTCGCGCTCCCAGATGACGCCGAGCGCTTCCCTGCCAGTCTGGCAGCTACCACCTCGTTTTGTTGGGTTGACATCCTGCAAAAAGTAGGTTTGAATTAAGTGCGAATTTACACTACAATAATACAGTTACCTGAGTAGTCTTTGTACGGGGAATAGAGGCGTACTGATAATGAGCATGAAGTGAGTGCGGTTTATATAGGTGCTGAATACTCCCTGATGTACGGTGAATCTAGAAAATCCGTGAATGCTCATAGCGCATGCAAATGAGGAAGTCGTAAGGTATTACCTTTCACATCCTGATTTTGTGCCTTTTTTCTTACATGAAAAAATTAAATATTTCTCCTTATTCAGGCATAATTCTGCTAACATATACTTTGATGACCTTATCTTTTCTGGAATTTTCTTACCAAATTATCTAGTGCATATGAGCATGGCATCTACCGCTACCCAATACCGTATGTACCTGCACGTGACGTTTATATTGGCATTTGGTCTAGTCGATTGCAAATGTTATCTGTTGCTTCTTATTGATGTGCAATAATCGTGATAGTTTGATTTTATGTTCCGTATATGTAACGTTGCCAGTAAATTCCATGCTTGCCACAAGTGCAAACAATAATGTCCTACCTGCTTATGTCGATGACTACATTGAAAAGTCTTTAGTAATATACTGAGCGAAGCATTTTCATTCTGAGAAGTCATAGAGAGTCCTGTGTAGTTTAACATTCATGTTTAATGTAACAATTTTCGCCAAATTTCCAAAATTCTTTCGCGGATGTTGTAAGCGTCCCATGCACGTTTAATACATGTGATTTTGCAGTAAGGTGCACATCTTGCTAGTATGAAAACCCAGTGTAATGAGAGAATAGATCATTCCACACCCAAAATTACGATCTTCAACATCTCTAGCTTTTCGTTCCTGGTGCCAAAGATGAGCGGTGTCTTTTCCCATATGGAGATCTGCACTTCTTTTATGTCGATTCGGGACGACAACATTCGGCGGAACGTGGAAGAGAAGCTGCTGCAGCATGGTGCGTCCATAATAAGGAACCCGAGCCGTAATAATGTTTTATTTGTACGTCATATTGTAACTTATTATATCTGTTTATTTTACGTAGACTCCGGTTCAACGGCTGTAGTGGTGGGGGTCAAGGCAGCAGTAAACATGAAGGCAATTTTCCAGGTTACGGGCATTCCTGTCGTCACCCCACAGTGGTTTATGACAGTATCGACCACCTGAAGATCCTTCCTTACACAGACTACATGGTGCCGGGTTTAGCAGAACCGATTTTTGGTCGTTCTAAGTGACATATTTGAAGAAATGTTAATACAAATGAATCACAACCACACCAATATTGACTATTATTCAGGTTAAGTAGAGTAGAAATTTACTCCTCGACTTATGTCGATTTACTTTGCCTGGGCCAGGGAACTCATTTGATGTTTGCTCAGTTTTGGGAAGAATATCGATTGATTAGTCATGTTCGTTAGTCAGACAACTGAAGAGTGGGGTAGGATTCGAATTCTCGTGTGATCAGCCTTTTAATTAATTGAAATTATTTAGTAATTTGTCACCTTTCCGTCCTCGTACTAGTCATACTATTTCCACAAAACTGCATTTATAAGTTGTAATATAAGGCGTTACTACAAGTGGGTTACAACTTAATTTCATCTTCTGAAACCCTGTAATAGAAAGAGAATTCGACATAATAGAAGAACTAAAAGAAAAAAGTGCATGTAGAATAATTTGTATGAAATAATAAACAACGAAATAATGCATAATAAATAATTTCGAATGAAATATAGCGAAAAAATTTTTCTTGCTCTTAATGTTCTTAAGATTTACCCTTCCTTCAACAATCATTTCATACCGCGCGCCAGGTTGTTGCCAATTTTATTTAATATATTTCAGGATAACGAAATTAGAACTTCCATGAACTTATAATGTTTGAGGACAAAATTAACTTATTTTTGGCCCAAGAGCTAAAATTTTAGAATAAGCCGTTCATTTTTTACGGACGTGTAAAGTGACCGGTGATTTTTGCTTATTATTTCAGTTACCGTCCAGAGCTAAGGTATTAAGGTATTAATTGGTAAGGATTTATATTCCCTTGTTCTGTATAATTTTCTACGTTTTTTATGTATGACACATGGGTAAAGATTTACAATCATTTTTAATTAATTTCTTCCGTCGGGGGCGCCACGCCAGGAACCTTTAGCAGATTCTCCACCTAAACAAACATAATTCGTCTGGGCGTCTGCTATGCTAAAACTCCCAATAGATGTCCACAAATCCAAATATTAAAATAATTTTTATAATTGCAAATCACTGCAATTTTGGTTGTTTCTTCCTGGTTCCTGGAAGGCCAGAAGTACAGGAATTTAGAATAAAAATCAGAAACGAGAAATTTAATAACAGTCCCGAGAAACTGGCCGACACGATGAACACGCTGAGTTGTCTAAAAAAAAATTTCTCGACCAACTCTGTACGACACACGAAACATTCGCTCAGAGAAACCGATATCATAAGATTACTTATCATGTGAAGAATTTAACGGTTGCAGAAAGAATTCCATTGGACCACTGGTTGATTTAGTAAAAGCCGCAAATATGTTATTTGTTTACACGTATTCATGAGAAGTATGTTCACTTTGAACTCGTTGTACAGCAAGCAGGCGAAATTTCACAGCACAATTCCACAACTCGGTGGTTCACTAGATAATGTAGTTTCTGAAAATGTATCAATATCAGCAAATCCGCTCGTAAGTTGTCCAATAAAATGGAAAAACTTCATAACTCACTGCAAATCACACCTGACAAGTTCTGTCAAGACCGGCCATGCGCACTCGTCTGCAATTTGTCCGAGACGGCAACGCTGCTTTGAACTTTCTCTTTCATTCATGCGCCAAACCTGAATTGGGAAATTTAACGTGCAGACTGAAGTATTCATTAAAAAGTGCGATAGAAAACGGAGATGGTATGTGATTTTCATATTTTTTTAAGGCAGGACTGAATAAATCCGTAGCGTTCCACAATGTACAAATAAGTGAAATATTCTTTCTTCATATGGGTTTTTCTAATGACCGTAATAACCAAAAATAACTTAAAATTTATTTAAGTTAATAACAAGGATTGTTAACAATTGTAATTATATGAACGTTATACGTTATATATTATACTGCAGTATGAAATGGAGTAATGTTTAAATACCTGTATCCTGTTTTCAAAGTAAAAGTAAATTGCGTGTAATGTATGTGAGATATATCTATTTTATTTTTTTATTCATGGTTTAACATTCGACATACTGTTCAGTGCTGTACAGGAGGAAACTATTTGCATGGCTCCTTTCCTGACTAAATCAAACCATATATTTATGTGTGCTAGGGAGCATTACGTCCTGCGTGCAAGCGTAAAGCCGGAGAAAAGACCAGTAACAAGGGCAAAAAACCGAGGAAAAGGCTTCATGCAGAAGGTCAATTCGATCCTGAAGAGCTGCGAAAGGCTTCGGTAAGGCGACGAGCTCGGAAGTACAGAGGGAACAAGCGTAGACTGGAAGAGGAGAAACGGCTGAAAGAAGAGCGTCGCCGTGAACAGAGAAGACTTTCGAAGCAGCGTCGCCGCGCTGAAAAGAAACGTGAGCACGAAATCTCTGAGACCCCGATGACCGCACCTCCTGATCCAATGCCTAATCCAGTGCCTAGCCTTCCTTCACCATGCTCCAGCGAGTCTAGATCAGCATCCTCCAGTAACAGCTGCTCGATATCCAGTTCCTCACACGTTGTTTCCAACATTATGGAGCGCATGGAATGCTTGAAGGTTGCAGGGAGGCCTAAGAAGAATACCCGCCTGGTTCGCCACACATTGGTCACCATGGCTGTACAGGGCTCCAAGAATGTATCAGCAAGTAGTGATCTGAAACTACGTTTCATATTTGTCATATATGTAATGTTACTTATTGCTAGGAGAGATTTCGAAGACCCTGCACGTGTCCAGGAAGTACGCGGAGCGAGCTTTACGCCGCCGGAATGTGAATGTCGACCCATGCGAACCATCGAAAACAAGGAAGCGTAGCGATTCCCTTGCGGAGGAAACGAAGGAATTGGTCAGGAACTTTTGGATAAGCTCATCGTATGGTACAGCAGGGAAAAAGGACGTCAAGAAACTGAAGAACGGTGAGAAAATCCAGCGACTTGTGGCATCTGATACGTACAAGCAATTGTACAGGATGTTTACAATGATGTCGGATACAGTAAAGGTAGGTTTTTCTACATTAAAAAAATTGAAGCCTCCCCATGTCAGACCACCAAGAAAGTCAGATGCTATGACATGCACGTGCAAGAAGCACGTCAAGGTACAGTATCTGTGGCAGCCACTGCAGAAGTACCTGAAGTCGGAGATGACAGTAAGTGACGTTTCTGCTTTAATGGTGTGTGAGAACGAAGATCGTTTCTTCCCCAAGTTGTCTTGTTTAAATGGCAACTGTGCCACCTGCGGGATTTCTGAGATACAGAAGGCCTTTTCAGCGGCTTCGCAAGATGCTGAAACAAAAATGCAGGTAGAGTTACTTCTTACGGTCAATAAGAAAATGTTGCAGAAGTCTGCCATGCTACCTGTAAGTGAAATTTTCGCTATGTTTTGTAAAGAAATGGCCACATTCCCGTTGCACTGCTTTGTACATAGGTGGCAACAACAGCAGATCAAAAACTTGCTAGCCAACTTACCCGAAGGTACATTGCTTTTGTTTCAAGACTTTAGTGAAAAGTATGCGTGCAAAAATTTTTGCGAAGTTCAATCTCTGTATTTTTCCCAGGTTCTAGTTACATTGCTGGTAACTGTTGCTTATTTCAAAAAAGGGGGTAAAACATTCAAGTACTATTGTTACACCTTGTCTGATACGCCCAAACAAGATACCGAGTTCGTAATTAACGCAGATGCACAAATCTTTGAGTTTTTGAAAGAGAAGGATGTCCAGTATGAACGAATAATTAAAGTTTCAGATAACTGCGGGGGACAGTTTAAAAATAATATGCATTTTTTTACGTTGGGAACCAGGAGATCCCCATAACGCTGTGGTTCACTGCGGCAGGCCATGGTAAAGGAGAACACGACGGAGCCGGTGCCCACGTTAAGAGAAGAATGACAGCCGACATCATCAAGTATTGTGACGCTCTGAGGCTACACAACGCGTATGAAGTATACCGTTACTGTGTTTCTACGATCGAATCTGAGGAGCTACCGCAGAAAAAGGACGGAAATGGAGCACAACTCCTCCAGCAAAAATTCTTCTAATCAGAGGGATATATGAAATTGTAAATAACTATTACACAAATGATGGAACGAGAACTTTTCACGAATGGAAAAATTTATCACTCGAGGAACGAACTGTTTTACAATCTGCGGGCTCTGCAGCGCAAGCGTTGCCAGATGCCCGCATCAAGTGTCGCCAGGTATCATGTCTTTGTCGTGCATGTCTTGCGAATGAAGAATGTCCAAGTCCGTGGGTGTGTAGCTTCCAAGTGAAGCCAGTTCGGCCCAAAAAGGTTAAGACTGTTGAGACAAATCAGGAAGAGTTATACCCCGAATTCGATGATCTCGATCTCATTACGTCTGAAAACATAGACGTGGCTTACGAAGAGGTCGTAGGTGACTATACGGAAGAAGTTACAGCCATAGATGGTTCAGAATGTGAGGTAGGCAACATCATAGGAATTCAGTGTGAAAATGTTGAAGACTACCGCTTCTACGTCGGAGAGATTACCCACGTTCCTTACAAGCTTACGCGTAACGTGACAGACCTATGGGGGAATTCGTTTCAGAAGGATGATGTAGTTCTTAAGGGACTATATTTCGAAAGAAACACTGAAGCTGGCCTGTCTCTTCATTGCAATTATGTTTATAGCGACAAAAAGAAATATTTCCTCGTGAAACCGAGTGAAATCTTTTGCAGGCTCAATATAGCTGTTAGCAAAGATAAGATTGTCATTTTTGATTACATGGAACAATCGATTTTGCGGTTGCTTGAATCGTAATAACATTTGAATTAATGTTAACCTAAACAGACTCGGTCGCAGTTTCTGCATGGTTTGTGCATCCCTGGTGTTACGGTTTTGTGCACCAAGCGGAGCGACCTCGAGCTCTGTGAGCTGCACGGTTTTGTGCTAGCAAGTGACTTTCTTTTATTGCAGGGCAAGACAGGAAGCACAGCACAAATCCCAAGGACTGAACGAAGGTATATCATGATTCTGTCGATTTTTGTTTATAGAATTTTTTTATTTCTCACCGCAATCTCACCGCAGTGACACAGGGGAATGAGATTAACACTTAACTACTCCATGCCATCACCGGCACCTGCTCCGCTGCCTTCTGTCGAGGGCCTAGTCGGGCCGGTCCCGTGGGTCGCTTCCTGTGTCAACGAGAAAAACAAAATCAGTTTTAATTTGTACAATTCTTACACTATAAATCAAACAGCAGCGAACCGTTGGTTGCCGTTGCGGACAGGCCTGCCGCCTGTGGCCCGTCTTGCCACACGATAAGCAGCGTCCCGAGAAGCAGTGGGGAGCTTTGTGACCCGCTTTGCCACAGCTTTGTCACCTATAGAATATCATGAAGGTTTAGTTAGTAATGTGCCCGTAATATTTTCTTGTTGCATTCTGCTTAAATCACTCCCGCCTGCTTCTTAGAGCGACGGACCGGCCCACCTCCGTTGAAAACGTTGTCTCCCGCAGCCATGTTTATATTTCGAACGTTTAAGCGAAGGTTTTGAAAGAGCCCTGTCATCAGCTGGTTGCTTCGTTGCGCCGCTGCAAGGCCCACTTCTGCAGCAGCCGCACCTCTTTTACACGCAGCAGGCGGATTACCTGTCGGGTCCTGCAGCAGACGTTCCTCGTCCGCGTCACTGATCGTTGGATTGTTAGTGTTGCTCATTGTCGGAGAAGGACTCGAACTCAGAAATTTTCACCTTCCCAGCACGGCTTATATATAGTCATTTTTTTCCTGATGCTACGTTCTTGTAGAAAGAACATCAACTCATGTAAATTAGACATTACGACCCTGCACCAAGTTGAGTTGTCTTGCATTTGATTCAAGTAAATGTGTACAACACAGGAGTACTGAATTACACTGTATTCACCCTGAAAGACTTGTACGTTTAATATATTTAATATTTGGTTATTGTTAAAACATATGTAATACAACGTATTGGAATAATATGTATTATAGATTATGGTATTGTACATTTTCATTCTTTAGAGAGCTTAACGCATCATTTGAGTCTGATATAACTCTAAAGAATATTTCCTGTGTGAAATTGGAAACCAACCAACGAACATTAGATTCTCAGAAAATTTTTACGATATAGAGGATTGAAAATCCGTTTATACGCAAAAAGAGATAATACTAAAATTATTAATTATACGATTCCTTGCATTGAGCCCGCGAAGGTTTGAATGCCGGCTTTTCCGCGTCGCAGCGCTTGCGCAGTTTACAAACCTACGGCAAGTAAGTGACGTTGCCATAATATACAATCTAATTATATTACAGAACTATAAATTATATTTATACTAGTAATAATTACAAAATAACAATTGGAATGTTATATTTCCCATTCTTATAATTTTTGCGACAGACAGTAATTTTATTTTTCGTTCAACTGTCTGGATTGTTTTAATCCAATATAAATTTCGGAACTGATTTGTAAGACAAATGCTTATTTTTGCCGTATTCTGCAAATTTTTCTCTACATATAGATATGCAACACTTTATATTTGGTTTACATGATTTTTTTAATTTTCCAAACTCCCGCCAGTTTGTGCTGGGAACTTAAGCAAAGCTGATGCCTCTGCTGCTGTCAGTTATATTTAATGAAGGAGAAAATGAAATGTTCAATTTGCAATTACAACTCCTTTTATGTAAGATTCCTCTTAATGCACTGCGGAAGAGAACAAGCTAACGGTTCTGTTAATCAGAAGTGCAGTTTTTGTGAAAAGTCCTTCTGTAACTTAAAAAGTTTTGAGAACCATTTGGATAGGACGCACAGTTATTGCTTTCCTCCTAAAGGGAAAAAATCAGCGATTGTTGTCAGTCAAGTTCGCTCACCGGTATTTGGTATGGCGTTTTTTTCTGGCTTCCTGCTTTGGTTGGAGTTTACATGTGTTCTTCTTAGGAACGGGAGAATGCGAAGGCAATGATAACATAAACGAGGACCTCGACGAGTATTCTTACCAGCATCAGTGCGACCTACAGAATGACGAAATGGAGTGTGATGATATTTGCAGTTCCCTGAGTAATGATTGCTGGCAAGTTGCAGACTCCTCGACTCTGGGTATTCGTAACCAGTATTAAAAAGTAAGCTTAGTTCTACATTTCTCTGTGATTTTAGATGTGGATTCCACTCCACTATCACATAGCTTCATCATCACCGTTCCTGAAAATGATGATGATCTATTTGCGTGAAAAACATAACTTAACCTTCGATGCTTTGCATGATGTTGTACAGCATGTTGGAAAATCATCCCTCTCAGTAGTCCAGGGTTGTGCAAAGGTTATATTTTTATGTTACCATTACATCTTACAATAACGTCTTCTTACCACAAACAGGAACTCGGAGAAATCGGGAATTTAGATGCGGTGCAGACTTCTTCCTATGTTAAGAAATGGTCAACTTCGCTACCGTTCAGTCATTTTACAAACCGTCACTCACTGGAGAAAGTTTGGGACAACAAACTTGCCTTGATAAAACCTGTTCCTGTTGAACTTGGAAGAAAACCCATGTGGAAACGAGTTAAAGGCAAATCCAGAATCGTTTATCAACCTGATCTTGCATACGCTGTACCGTTCCTTCCAAACTTACTTCAGTTACTTTCAATAAACGAGGTAAGCCAGTATTTGCTCGACACAACCAGTTACCAGTTTGAAAAGTCCAGGTCAACGTACTCGAATTTACATGATGGATCCTACATCAAAGGGGTGCCAATTTTCTCCATATGCAGCAACTATTTTAAGATACTGATTTACTACGATGACATAGCCACAATCCTCTTGGATACAAGAAGGGGAAGAACAAGCTGGCTATGTTCTATTGGGTCCTGATGAACTTGCCGCCGCATTGTCGGTCAGCTCTTCGCCATATCAATTTGCTGGCGGTTGCGAGGACGAGCTCGATTCGAAAGAAGAAATTAAAGACGCTGCTCTCCTCGTTCACTGAGGATGTGAAAAGGCTTGAACGTGGAGTTGAAGTAGAGTTAGAAGGAGACAGACGAATGCTGTTCGGAACAGTTGTTGCTTTTTCAGGAGACATTCCCGCAGCACATTTTTTCGGAGGCTTCAAAGAAGGTGTCCCGTTTGCCCAGTATCCATGTCGTTCCTGCATGACAGCGAGAGCTGATTTATCTATGGTGTTTCACGAATCCGACTGCACCCTGAGAGACAAAGAGCAACATCTCCGTGATCTGAGGAGCATTTCAGACACTTCTTTGACAAAAGCTGAGAGGGTTTCAAATTCAAAAACCTCGGGAGTCAGCGGAAGCTGTGTGCTGATGGAATTGGAAAATTTCGACGTCACCAAGTGTCTGCTTTACGATATCATGCATATATTTTTTGAAGGTGTCCTTATTTCGAGTGCAGGCTTCTGCTCCATTATGTGATTACGACTGCGTCACTCACTGTGGACAAATTAATCGCCGACTTTCGCTATTTCCGTTTCGGAAAGGAGCTTCAGTTCCTCCACCAGTGAGAGAGAAGGAAGTAAAGGAAAACTGTGGCAAATTCTCGTTCAGCTCTGCAGAGATGTGGAACTTCTCCTGGTCTCTCCTTTCATACTGGAGGGACTTTTTGACGCCGGAGACATAAGATGTGAAAACTTTCTGCTGTTGATAGATATCACCAGAACTTTGATGTGTTTTTCGTTCTCGGAAGAAACTCTCCTGAAACTCGAAGGTGACATCGCGGTACATAATAAAGCCTTTCTAACTCTTGACCCAGGTGTAGGGAATACCCCAAGTTGCACTCCATGATTCATTTGCCTCATCAAGTACGTCAATTCGGTCCGCCGCGAGGCTACTGGTGCATGCGCATGGAGGCGAAACATCGCGTCATCAAGAATTTCGTTTCACGCGTGGGGAATACAAAAAATGTTTGTTTTTCGGTAGCCATGAGGCATCAGCGACAACAATTGCTGCATAGATCGTTTGCTGTTGAGGGAAAGGATCCAAATTTTTTGAAGGCCCGTGCGACAATTTGCAGTAAGCTTAAAGTGAAACTGGAAGAGTATGCTTTCTGTACCATCCTGGAGCAATCTGGTCTGATCGAACTGTTTGTTAAGGAGAATGGTGTTTTTGTGGACGTCGTTCGTCGCTTAAAGTTTGAAGGTTTCTGTTATGAAAAGGGCACTGCTCTACTTTTCCACCGCGGGGCCAGTACATTTTCCCATGAGTTTGTTTCTATTACAGATATTATTTTAAATAACGCAGACGTTATTTTGGTGTTAGAAAAAATCTTCAATGATGCTTACAATGATACGAAACTGGCTTTTGTCGTCAAAACTGATGTTTCAATCCATGAGCAAGGAAATTCTTTGTTTGCATTACGGGCGGAAGAGCTCAAGTATCCGTGTCCAATGGAGAGATTTCAATATAATAACTTTGATTATATTTTCCCCATTGGTTACCTTTAGATCCTTTCATGATGTATTTTGCCGACTGATTTGTTTTTGTTCTCTTCCCTTCATTACATACGACAATACAGAGTTTCAAGGTTCCGTTAAAAAAAATCGTGAAAAACGGCTGGGTTTTCCAAACAGTCTCACGGGTTTTTCACGGATTATGAATCCTTGAAAAAAACTTTCACGGATTTCAATTCGTGAAAGGGCCTTGTTGCGCGACAATGCAGAATATAAGGAAGGAGCATAACATTATAGATAGCGTCTCGTGATATCCGCTTTTCTCTGTTGATGGCATCTTTTATATTTGAAACTTGTTTCAAGTTGCGGGGTTTTTGCACAGCTTCTAGTCCCGTTTCTACTACTTTCTGTCCTGCCCTTTGTTACACCCTTTACGCTTTTTTGTTGTCATCCGCGAGAAAGGTGCCTCTTGTCGAAGTGATTAATGATGGGCAACTTCGAATGTGAGGCCTATTGGAAGCCGTGCAGTTCCCATGTTCAAGTTCTATGAAGACATGTTTCGTCCCCAACATAGTGGATAAAAAAGTATCCGTTGAACTCTAGAAGACCGTACACATGGCGCTGAAATCTTGGTGAATAGGAGGGCTTACCATCGCTTCACTGTCCAGAACAAACGTCAAAAAATCTTTTGCAGACTAGAGGATTCCGCTCTGGGCGTTTGCGAACCTCATTTCATCTCCATCTGTACTGGTCCGCTCTCCAGTCTTCGAGGAATACAAAAAAAAATTACATTAAAACATTTTCAGATTATCCTATACATATTTTAAATATTTCCCAGTGCTCATATAGCCGCCCCGGTTTAGACATTTCATTACAGTCGTTACAATTTCTTTTCATATTTTATTACGATGGGGCCGGACAGAAAAACGCCTAATATTCGCGTCTCTCATCTACGCTACCTATCGCAGCGCAAGTATGCGGAAGTTCACTGAAAAGCTGGCCCTGGCAGCTACACTATGTACTGGTGTACTGAAATAATAAGATTAATAATTGATAGCGACTAGCTTTGGATCGCAACAGTTTAAAATAATTTGACGAAAGCTTACCATTGTCATCATTCTCCAATTGGCTGCATTTGTAAACGAAGGACTCTCTTCCTTTCGGTTTAACTGGAGGCTGTGTAATAACCCGTGCAGGATCTGGAGAACGTAGTATCGAGACGACTTTGTTCAGGTTGATCAGTTGTCGGTTGTCATCGAACCTGGTGTAAACAGTGACACATTCTCTATGAGGAAATTTTGATTTGAAACCTGTTCCGGAGATAAGTGTACAACCTACTAAGCTACAGGCAGTCTTACCAAAGCGGGGCTTCACTAGACATCAGCCAAGGGAAAATCGCCAGTCCAGTCGCTCTGGCGGGGCACACTGTAGCCTGAGGGCATGGCAGGCTAGCTTCTGTTGTCTGGAGTGGACGTTTTAAAAAAAAATTGATTTGCGGGCTGACGGCTCGCCAGGCCCCGGCCGGGTTGGCTTCCCAACCATGAATTTCTCGGAATCCAAGTAGTTTTGGGCTACTGCCGGCTCGTAATTCCCGCCTCGCGCGCCAATTAATTCGCAGAAACCAATGAACAATATAAGCGCTACTACGGACAACACTAAAACGAAACCTCCATGTACTGGGCGCCGCACCACTTTCACCTGATCGATAGACGCGAGGGCTGATGCTAGTGTGGCAGGGGTCCAGGCAAGAAGGATGGCAGGGTCAACTGGCAGCCTCGTGGCCGCCGGGGTAACCTGGCTCTAGTGAAAACCATACTTAAGCAGTCTTTATCAAAGATTTACCTGGTATCGAAGGAGACTTCGTGACGAGCAGACGGTTCATTACTCATGTTAAGAATACTTTGGCAAGACGTTGTAGTGCTGCTGTATTTCTTACAATGTGGTGACAAAACTACAATTTACCCCGATGTAAATTGTTCCATTGACTGTTTCAAACTTGAATGTTCGGTTCTTGAGGCCTTTATAAAGGTTCTGCAAGGTCAAGACAAATCTACAGAGACTGGATGCAATAGTCAAAAGCCAAGAGTGACTCTTCAGAGAGTAATCAAGGGTCAAGGCGAAGGCTACTGAAGGTCAAGATTGTTTCGGACAATCAAATGATCGAGAAGTGTTTTTTTTCTGTTTGGAAAAATATTAAGGATTTCTCTGGGATTTGAGAAGAGAACCGAAAACAATCGATGTAATATGGTACTTCCAGCACTGATAATAATAGCAGAATTAGCTTCATAATTTGTTTTTTTCCTTCGAATCATGTGTTATTGAAATTAATTTTGTATTGCAGGATTTCCTCTTCGTTTGTGAACCGCGGTTTTGGATCCAATTTTAAGGCCCGCAAAAGCATGACAGCAATATATCACAATGGCTTTCCTATGGTGGACGTTGTCACAACCAACTTGCACACCAACTAGTGGATGCTTTCGGAACCAAAACTTGGAACTATCCCATTCCAGGTCCTCCCATCCGGAAGCTTCTAGGGGACCAGGTTTCTAAAAGTTATTCCAGCTCCCTCTGTCCGCACATGGGCAAGTACTTCCAGCTACTTCAATCCTGGAGTTATAGCACCAAATAACTTGTTGGTTTATTCGAATTTTATTTGGCTTGGCAGTTAAGCACGGTGTGAAAAACTGTTTAATCTGGACGCCGACAAAAACTTAACTTCAGCCTATATGCGTTGGGAATTACGGAATTATCATAATATCTTAATGGTTGTCTTGATCGATCTTGATCTTATTGATGGATTGATTATGACCTTGGATCTTAACAATTGTAAAGTTTGTCTTGATACTGTTTTATTGTGAACTTATTTGGATATATACGGTGACTATACAAACGCCTGAGATTGCTGGTTCTGTTCCTTTTTTCGCAACAAAACTTTTTACAAAATATTATTTCCAGCTTCTTAATATCCGCTTCAGGTTTCAAGTAATTCTAGCTCGCCTCCAGTACACATTTCAGTCGAATACTTCGAGGTTCTTCCATCCGTTAAAGCTTCCAGTGGACATGTCCTGATGGATAATTCCAGCTCCTACCATCCACGTCCGTTCTAGCGGACAAGGTCTTGGCGAAATACCTGTAGCTCCTCCCATCTGCGTCCGTTCTAGCGGACAAGGTCCGTTGGACATTCCTCATCCTCTAGCTTTTGTGTCTTACGGGCTGGGGAAAGACCCGGTTGCTCTGTTAAGTACAAGTATAAAAAAGGACGTTACGGCACAACTAATTAAAGAAAATACCTGGCGGTGGACCTGAACACGGCTCGATAATATGGGCTTGCACTGATAGAGAAAACTACGCTCTTCTCCACAATAGTGACTTAAGACTTGCACTGATATGGAAAGACTACGATCTTCTCTACAACAGTGACTAGACTTGCAATGATAGAGACTACACTTTTTCTCTACAACACCGACTAGGCTTGCACTCATAGAGAAAGACTGCGCTCCAATCTCTACAACGGTAACAGAACAACTTGTTGTAGAAAGGATAGAAACTAGTACTGGTTGTTGAAAGGATAGAAAGAGTACACTCTTCTCGACAACAGTGACTAGACTTGCACTAACAGAGAAAAACTACGCCCTTCTACAACATTGATCAGACTTGCACTTATAGAGGAAGACTACATACACTCTACTCGGCAACACTAACTAGGTTTGCACTGATATGGAAAGACTACACTCTTCTACAACAGTGACTTATCTTTCTGGAGGCCTTGGTCTTAAGCTCACGAGTACTCTTCAAGCTTATTTGCTCGGTTGCAAATCCAGACTTAACTCGATACCTCTTGGAATGGCCTACACCCCAGTAGTGTTGTAATAGGTTGAATTGCCATAGGCTATAAAGTCATAAGTGCCATTCACAGTTAAAATGAATGCATAGGTTTGGAAGATGTTAAAATTTTAAATTGATATAAGTTTACTTATCCCAGAATTAACAATATCATTGAATACGTTACCAAGTGGAAGTTCTCAAAGCACATCCTCTTCGATTATGCTCATGAAGCAAAAAATGTATCTTGTTACATAGACGGATCGCTTTTCGTTCTTGATGAGGTTAGCTTCAAAAATGTTGTCATGCTGAAAATGCTGTAATGATTTAAGGTCTAACTAACATCTTTAGTTGGTCCTTTCCTGCAAATACTATGTCCTTTCTTTAGGACAGTCAGATGGCAACAAGTGTGTGATTCACAGAGTGAAAGAGCGAGTGCGAGGTCTTACCAGGACTGAGGCACGTGAGACAAATCTTGCTGGCCCCTGAATAAACAGAAGTATGTAAGGACCTCAACCCTTACAGAACTCCCTCTTCACTCTTGTGAAGAATATGTCTCACCTCTTTTTCAGTCAACACTCGTACTGGTAGATCCCAAACATCTTGGTTCGACTTCGGATTCACTGCTGGGTCAAAATTTAAGTACCACCTCTAGCCACTGAAACAAATCAGCGACCAGTAAATTCTGAACGCAATTTCAACACAGGGTGAATACTGTGCGAATCTTCTTGAAAAGAGGAGAGCACCCAGCGAAGAATTAAGGATGTCGGCTATATCCTGAACGATATCCGTAATATATCCTGATTATCCTGAACAACGCCCGATCGTGGAAGAGTAAAAAGAAAAAATTGGGTTGAAAATTGTGAATCCTGATTATTGAGGGCTCCAGTAAGTATCCTGAAACGCGATTTTTCAGGACCCTGTTAGGTACTCTGAATATGTATTATTCAGGCGTTCCAGTGTCAGGGTCCTGAACACCCTGGGAGGTAAGCCAATTTCACTGCACTCAGAGTCCTGATTTGCATCCTAAAAACGTCCTTTTCAGGATATTTTCAGGGTCCTCAAACTATCCTTAATTATCTGCTGGGCAGAACTTCGCAAGGGAAACCAGAATAGGATTAAGTTGCTCCGGCCCTTATACTGCAGCTTTGTACAACCCAGTACAAATAACGTCAAGTAGTTCATCCTCCGTTTGGCATATAGCGTAATTGAAGTTTCGGAGGAAGTCGGAATAAACTCGAAAACTTTTTTATTTTAAAGAATAACAGTGGCTAGGCACGGATATGTGCAGCTTGGACTTATGTCACTGTGGGGCACGAGTTAATGGGGTCCTCTCTATTAATGATGTTCCTAAATGCAGGTGGCCAAGCGTTCGTTTTAACTGTTTAGAAATTCGATTTTAAGTTCATACATTCTGTTATTAAATTCTCATTTTTACCAAATTGATTCTGTAGTGTCATTTCGATTTTTTCGTATGTGTGTAATTTTCACGCGGCCGGAAGGAATAGAAAATAATAAGTCGACTGGTAGACAGGGGTCCCCCTGAAACTCGGGAACATCGGCTGTAGTACTGCCTAGGAATCACCAATGTGTAGTACCAGAAGTTCGGAACGAGTCCGAAATGGACCTGGAAAGGACCAAGGAATCAATCAAACACCAAGAGGTCAGAAACTTGCAATAATCTTCGTACCAGTACTTTCTCTATGCAGGGAAATTCCCTCAAATAGGGAAAATGGGGAGGAGGGAAAGGGGAAAGTGATATTTTCAAGCGGAGGGGAAAAAAGGAGGAAAAAGTGGAAGCACTGCTTCGTACACCAAGGTCATGTTATCACTGTTATCATCATGTTATCTCCATGCTATCATGTGTTATCAAATAATCTTCGCACACTTTTCCTCGGAGTTTCGGAGCCCTTGTCAAAAACGATGAACAGAGACTTACAAGGTTACTAATAGAAAATATATAAGTAGCAATTATTAATTATTAATTGCTATTATTATTATTAAATAAACTCAGTTATGAAGATTATTTTTACAGATTAAAAAATTATATTTGGATTTTTTTTTTCTTCATAACAGTAATTAAATTTCTCATACAAATGTTAATAAATTTTGATGCAGGTAAATGGGGTAAGGCAGTAGTTTCTTCTGTGTTAATAGTTGTTAGTTGTTAGTTCTGACTAGCACTCAAGTTAATGGCGGAAGAAAACCGGGGAGAGTCACAATTCATTCGTCGTGGGAAGACTTGGCGAAACCTAAGTGCAAAATCGGAAAAACATAAGAAATAACGCGCAACTAATGAATTCATTATAATATATAATTAACTAATTTAAAGAACAATTAAAACAAAATGAAATTATCTGTAAGATTATAGAATCTATTAATAGTACTAGTGCTAAGTAAGGTAGTTACTTAATTATTACATTTGTTGTAAGATTTAGTAGTTACTTTTTAATAATGTTGAAACTGCGTTGGTTTGGAGATAATGTCTATAATAATATGTCTGATATCTGGTTGTATTTCTACTGGACACAACCAAGAATATCAAACATATCTCACAGCCACCACTCTTTTCAGTACTTAATAATATTAATATTAATATTTAAATATATTACTAAATTCATTAGATTTCTGTAAATAATAAAATTGATATAAATTAATTCTAGTTGAATATTACTATATTATATGATATATACTCCAGTTTAATTTATTAGATATATTTATGTAAGTATATGTAACATTATCGAATTTATTACGTTTCTGAGGTATCGAGATGAAATGGACCTTCGCCAAAATGGACCCTGAGAAAAATATCACTGGGGATGTAAAAAGTAGGCTAGACCCTGCCAATCGAGTAGGCCTATGGAAGATCCATTGTCGGGCTGAGGTGGGGATGGTAGGGCTCGGATTGAGGGCGAAATCAAGCTAGGTTAGGTAAAGTAAGGTATAGTAACTTTTGCTACAGCAAACACAAAAAGGTCCATTTTGGGGGGTCCATTTTGGCGAGGGTTCATTCCGGCCAGGATTCGTTTCTGATTGGCTCACGGGATCCACTTCCAAATCAGCTGTAGAAATTCTCCTAGAAAAAATTCAAAAATATTTAATTAATGAAAAATTGCAATAAAATAAATTAGTAAAAATCATGCTCTACTATTATTAATTTTCTATCAAATGCTGTTAGTAATAAATTTACTGAAAAATGGGTTATTTTCCATGCTTAAGGATCACGATCCTGGCTGACTGTCGAAAATAACGTACCGTATCAATTTTGATTGATTAAAAAGCCGATTCTCAATATTTAATATTATATTTCGATTTTTTTTATTCCAGTAGCGCAAGGACAAATAGAGAGAAAAGCGGATTTTAAGGTTTTTTGGTTAGTAAACGGGATTCTGTGTGTCTATAAATCCTTGTTTTGAGGACAAGGGACGATTGTCAAGAGTTAAATTAGTATTTCATTGATTGATTGAAAGTTAATTAATGGGCCTGGATGGTTCTAATGGCGATATCGGCTTCTGCGAAATCAGAATCGGTAGTCAGAAGTCGAATCAGCTCTTCCTCTTGATCGGAGACTAGCCAATCAGAATGCTCGGTATCCGTGATGATCCCCGGACCATCGAAATCGCAATCAGACATTGGCGGGTACTAATTTATATATTTTTTATTTAAATTATTTGATTGGTTTGATTAGAATTAATTTTTTAAGGCTATAGTGATCGGTGATTGGCTGTTTAACAGGATACCTTGGGATATTTTGGCGTAACGTGATTGGTGTAATTGTTCGATGAGGGTTTCGTTGTGTGGATCAGATCTCCTAGTGCGGCTACCACGTCCTTGACGGCATCGAACAGTAGCGTCTATTTAAACATGTTCAAATTTTATTATATTGTACATAATAAAAGTATCTACTGTAATTGGAGATTGCTAATCAGATAGTAGTAGTACTGTAGCAGTAGTAAGAGAAGAAGGTGTAGCAGTAGTAAGACTAGAAGGGGTAGGAGTAGCACTAATAATAGTAGTATCAGTAGTAATAGTAGTAATGACAGTCACAGCAGTAGCAGTAGTAGAAGTATAGCAAGAGTAACAGTAACAGAAAGGCTAGTAGGAGTTGCAGCAGTAATAGTGGTAGTAGTAGTAATATTAATAGCAGTAGTAGTAATATTAATAGCAATAGTAGTAGATATAATAGGAGCCGTAGAAGTAGTGAGAGTAGCACTAATAGTGAGAGTAGTAGCAATAGAAATAATAGTATTAGTAGAGGCAGCATTAGTAGTAATAGTAGTACCAAATTTAGTAGTAGAAGTAGTAGAACTAGTAGTAATATAGCGATTGTAGCAGTAATAGAACTAGTAGCAGTAGTAATAGCAGTAGCGCTAGTAGTAGCAACTGTAGTAGTAACAATAATAGTAGTATTAGCAGTAGTAGTAAAGGTTTTGCTACCTGAGTTTCAGTGATAGACGATCCATCAGCAGCCGATCCTGATTGAGCAGCTTCAGCCAGCTGCACAATGGTAGCAACAGCATTTTGAGCAGCAGTAGCAAGCTGTTGCTGCGAGGCAGCAGCTCCTGCTACCAGAGTTTTAGTATCTTCAATCAGAGCCTTAGCCGTTTTGAGGATATCTTCTCGATTTCCCGATCCTTCAAGGGTCTCTCCATTGAGGGTACCAGCCGTGGCAAAGAGTATCGTGGTATCAAGGTCTCCGATGATTCCCGATACCGTACTAGCTGCTGAAGGTACACTCATACCCTTAGCTTGCAGAGCTGCTAATACGTTATAAGCTTTGTCTTCCAGGATTTTCGAGGAGTGGGATAGATCCTGCTGAGCGTAGCTGTCCCCTGGAAGACTCTGACACACTCCAGCAGCTTTAATGAAGTCGATACAGGATTGGCCGAGATCCCTGACTGCGTATTTGATCCTGGACGAGGTCTCCACGCTGGAGATCCTGGAAATCAAGCGACGGGTATCCAGTGATAGCTGAGTATATTTATGAGAGATCCCAGCGGCTAATGGACCAACTTCAGCATTGCGGGATCCTGATTTCTCCACCTAGAATGTATTACCATTTATTTATACGTTTTGATTTTTATAAATATTATAACATATTTTATTAGCATTAAACATAATTTCAATTACATTTATATTTGATATATAATTTAGATAATAATTAATCTGAATTTTGTTGGACTTGCCATTTGCTGTGAGGATTGCAGGATCTCTTTGACAAGAGCAGTTACGCGTGCTTGGTAGTCGCTAAAAGAAATGTTGTCCCTGTCCATTGTAGCCATCTAAAATCAAATATATTTTTACTATTATTATTATTATTTTCATATCTCATTATTATTTATTATTATTGTCACGATTACTACGTATTATTACTTACTGTTAATGTTATCATTATTATTGTGTGTTAAAATCAACCTATTATTATCATCTACTTATTTTTTTATTTGCTTTCATTATTGTGTCATTATATTATTATTATTAAGTATTATCTTTATTTGTAAATGATGTGGGTATTGGTATTACGTTATGTTCCATTTGGTTTATGGCCGTGGTGATGGTATCGACTAGTCCGGAAACGATTCCGGCTTCCGCAGAAACGGTCTCGACAGTCGACAGTAGCTCCCGCAGGGAAATTTTCATGCACTCCGCTGATTCGTTCAACTCGCCGTGGATGTGAGAGGCCTGAATAATAATAATAATATTTAATGATAATGAATGAAAATATAATTGAATAAGAAATGATGATAATAATAAAGAATAATAATGCTGTTTCTATTAAAATGGAAATAATAATAATAATTATGATTCAACGCTACTGTTACTACTACTACTATTGCTAGTGCTATTAGTACTACTATTTCAATTACTAGTACTACTATTACTAGTGCTACTATTGCCGCTAGTGCTGCTACTACTATTATTGCTACAGCTATTACTGCTACTATTACTACTATTTACTTGTGGATTTCCACCAGCTTCTTTGGCAGCGTAGACAAGTTGCAGCGCGCATTCTGCCACGGTTTTGGTTTGATCGAGCAGCATGGTTTGCTGCTTCGAGTTGAGAAGATGCGAAGTCCAACCCGTTGCGCTGATCACCAGAGGCTCGAAGTAATTCACCATTTGCGTAACCTAAACGATTGAGTACAATAATAATAATTATAATATTAATGGTAGGAAATAATAATGATAATCATAATAATGATGAATAATAATAAATACTATTAACCACTATTACTACTATACTACTTACCCATTAATAGAAATTTTATTACTAGTGTAACTACTACTATTAGCACTATTACCACAAATATTACTCCTACTACTACTACAACCACTACTTCTACTATTACTCTTAATACTACTACTGCTACTACTCCTACTAATGATAAAGTAAGGATCAGTTTACTGAGTGGCCAAGTTTTTCCGCTTCTCCTTCAGCAGCGGCTCGGACCGGATCGACGTGATGCGAAATCTCCAGGACGCAGTTAGAAATCTGCTCTGCGAACCCTTGCAAGGATTTCTCCTTCCTGGGCTGCAGATTCTGGGAAACAGCGTCTGAATAGACTTGATTCAACTGCCGCAGACAGAGAGACAACTGAGCTAACGCCTTATCGCAATCCTTTTGCCCAGGAGCGGCATCCCGAATAGCAGATACGATCCTCTTGATGGATTCTGAGACTCCCTTGCTGTGATTAGCAAGATCCTGCCATGCTGGAGGGTCTTTAGGGTTAACAGCCAATGCTTTAGCGGCCAGGATCATGGAACAGGATCCTTCTATAATGGATTTTCCAGCAGATAGAATGGGTTCCTGCTGCTGGCGACCTTCCCCGGAGATCCTGGCCGGGACTGAAGCGAATTCTGGAGAGTTTGCGTAGGCGCAGAGGTTTTCCACAGCTTCCAGCAGAGGTTTAGTGGCTGCTGCGCAGTTCTCTCGACGCTGTTGGCTGTAATCCTGATCCAGGTCTTTGATTTCCTTCACCAGGTTGGCTGTTGCGTTGGCAACGTCTTTAGCTGACTGGACGAACTGTCGCTTGGCTACTGGGCTGCTGGTTTTGGAGGAAGCAGCACGGCAGGCATTGCACAAGGTGCTGGTGTGCTTGGCGATGATCGTGGCTGCTGACAAGACCTGCTGCTGCGTGCTGCTGCGGTTGCAAAGCACCTGACATGAAGCATCAATAGCCTGGAACCAAACAAAATATTATATTTTTATTATTATTAAGTATATTGGATAATAGAGTTACTTAATTTTTTAAATTTTTTCTTATATTTTGTGCTTTTTTAAGTTTAATTATTATGTTTCTATTTATTGCACGTAGTTAGTTTTCGATTTTTCACATTTTGTATTAACTAATATTTCTTGATTTATATCATGATATTTTATATTTATTAATTAAAAACTAATCAACAAATTCAAAAATTTTTAGTCATACTAATAACAATTATTATAATGAAAACAAAAACATTAATAAAGATTCTAATACGTTTGATGCGCGCGCGAAAGCTGCCTGGTCGATCAGCCCCGAGCGTGCGGTAACGCTAGAAGCTTCCGAGACTCCGACAAGGTAGGCAGACTGCGCAGCAGCTTCCAGCAGCCCGCAAATAGCTCCAGCAACATTCCTAACAGCATTTCCAAAAGCTTCGTACTCCGATTTCTTGACGCTGTTGGCTATTCCGGTCATCCCGTCTCCGAGGTCCTTGGATTTCTCCATAACAGTTTCCAGACAGCCGAAATACGTTTCATCGCTGATCGGCTCTGTGACGTTCTCCAGGAGAGGCCGCATGGACTGAATGGCTCTTACGGCGTTGTCGCATTCCTTCTGACCAGGAGCTGCTGCAGTGCAAACGTCCACTAAGTCGTTAATGGCTTCAGTAACTGCGCGAGCTGCTGAAGAGAGCTGAGTTTTAGTGCTCGTAGCTTGCGGATTAGCGTTTACTGTCTTAGCAACAGTCAGTAGCTGCGTTGAAACCATGGAGACGTTCTTCAGGGAAACGACCATTTGTCCGCGGACGTCTTTGTCTGTTGTCTGTCCGGCCATTTCCACTCCGACGCCCATCAGTTGTCCGAATGACTGTCCGTAGCGTTTAGAAGACGCAGCCAATCGCGAGGGAGTTTCCCGGGCTGTTGAAACAACTTCCCCAGCTGCGTTGTTGAGGTCCACAGCAGCAGTTCCCAGCATCGTCTGCAGTTCGTGATAGGACTTGTCGCTGGTGCGATAGTCGATAGTGTCGACGGCTTTGGTGGCTTCGTTAATGGAGTCGATGGTGTCGTCGACGTCTTTCTGTCCAGGAAGGCAGTTGATGCATTTGTTGAGGGCCGAGTTCAAGTCGCGAGCAGCTTGAGACATTTGCTGCTGATTCTCGGCGTTCCCAGGACTCGTTGATACAGCACGCGCCTCTTTAATCAGCAGGATTGCCTATTCCCAAAACAATTTTCATAACTAATATACTAAATACGGATTTATTAATTCGTTACCATGGTAACAACATCCTTAGTGCTGTCAATAACGCAATGCTGCAGTCGGGTATCGTTAGTAGTAGCCGCAACAGCCCGAGCAGCGGAGGTAAGGTCCTGCAGCGCAGACGCCAGGCTACGAGCAGCCAGTCCGGTGTGGTTTTCATTGCTCTGGGATGAAACAGTCAAAAGCTGGGCAGTTGCTGATCCCACGGACCTCGAAGCCACGGCCAAGTGCTGCGCAGCAGCTTCAGCAGTTTCTCCAGGCAGCGGTTTCAAGCTGGAGGTTTCAGCAGTCGACTTGAAGCTCTGCAGCTCGTCCCTTAGTCCGTTAAGGATGTCCAGGGCCCAGTCAATGTCCAGGGGACCGCAGACTTCACGAGCTCGGGAGAGAGCAGCGTTCAGGTCAATCAGAGCCTGGGCGTATTGTTTCGTGCTGCTGGAGAGCTGCATCGAAGAAGAGGAGTCGCTCACAGTGGGAAGAGCAGCTTTCGAAGCAGCAACCATCGAGTTGCCGACCTGTAGAAAGTCTTCGCAGGACTGGACTAACGCAATTTGCTTAGCAGGTGATTCGGGATTAGCTAAAGTTCCTTTAACTCCTTGAATCATTGGAGTTACGTGCTCCGCAACAGTCCTGCAGGAAACCATTAACTGATCCTGGGTAACAGGATTCGTGTTATAGTGACCAGCAGCTTGAGCTGCAGTAATGTTTTGAGTAGCAGTAGCAGCAGCATGTTTAGCAGCTGTCTCTAGTCGTTTGACAGCTTTTTTCTTCAAAGCGTCACCCGCAGCAGCATTGGTAGCAGCACGCAGTTCTTCAGCAGCTTTACGAAGCTTCAGCTGCTGTTCTGGATCGTTAGGGCTGGAAGCGCAGCTTTTAGCAGCTTCGACTAACCGGGCTGTGGCTTCAGCTAACGAGCGAGCAGCAGCAAGCAGCCGCTGTTGCAAATTGCAATCTGGTGCTGATTCCGCTTCACCTTTAATGGCTTGAATCAGCTGAGCTGTAGCTTGGGCTAAGACTCTTGCCTGCCGGACCATTTCTCCAGCATCGCCTTCGGCAGCCAATAGGCG
This sequence comes from Eulimnadia texana, assembly GCA_002872375.1. Classification (NCBI taxonomy): domain Eukaryota; kingdom Metazoa; phylum Arthropoda; class Branchiopoda; order Diplostraca; family Limnadiidae; genus Eulimnadia; species Eulimnadia texana. The sequence continues at coordinate 22,929,764 of NKDA01000001.1, forward strand.
ATCAGAAGCTGACAGGATACTATCGACAGCTCCTTCGTGAATACTCTCGAGCGCTCTGCTGCGAGGGCCGTCCTTGATGTGGGCAATCAGATCATTGAGAGCTGCTATGACCTCAGCAGCAGCTTGGTTAACATTGCCCAGTAGTCCTTGGTCCTTGCAGTTTTGCTGACAGACAGCGACGACAGCTTCCACAGCACGAGCAACTTCCCGAGCAGCAGCAATCAAGTGCTGCTGACACGCGGGGTCGTCTATGGTCGGGGCGACTACTTTAGCGCAAGCCACGAGCTGCGAAGTCGCTAGGGCGCATTGCGTTGCTGCTGAGATAACCTGGTTCCTCGTGGCCTCGTCCTCACTATTTGCTGCTACCCCTTTAGCCTGGAGGACCAATGCTGCTGCTGTGTTGGCCACAGCTTTGGCCAGACCCAGTAGGATGTCCTGGACTTCCTTGTCGATGACTGTTTCCTCGCCAATCGTAGTCAAGACTGTATGTGAAGCCTCCCCTACTCTGCTTGCTGCTCCCAGAAGGTTCTGACGCGACTGGAAATATTTAAATAATATAAAATCAGCTCAAAAACTTAAATTAAATGAAGAAATTTATTTACGTCTTTGTTTTCTGGTTGAGCAGCGACCAGCAGATCGGAGAAGGCACTGCAGAGTTTCCTAGCGGCCTCCACCAAGCTGTCACCTTCCTTCTCCTCTTCCGTCAGGGCTGCAATCATCTTCACTCCTTTGGCCACTTCTGGAAGATTCGACGAAATTGTCGAAATTGCTACCCCAACAGCTTGATGATCAACGCTCTCGGCAGGTCCTGTATAGTAAGAAAATAATTAAATTAATATAATATAAAATATAATATAGAAAGTATGTAGTAACTCCACAATGCTTGATTATGAATAAAATTTCTTTATTGATTAATTTAACATTATGGTATATAAATGTAATTCATATAATATAGACAATATTAAGCATTTTAATATTTATTAGATTTACAACATTTAATCAACACTTACTTTTCAATGAAATTTAATAACATTGTACGATAAAATTTTTGTTATATTTTAAGTATATCAATTGTTTTAGATTTTGTTAAAGTTTTCGAGCTATTTCTATATAATTAATCTTGCTGTAAGTAAACAGGGTAATTTTAATAGATTTTTTACGTAGAATACATACCTGATGTTAGAGTGACAACACTTGCTGTGGCAGCGTTCATAGCAGCAATCTGAGAAGACACGTTCTGCTTCGTTGTGTCCAGCTGAGTCTGTTTCCATTTGAGTGAAGCCTATGTACGCAAAAAATCAAATTATAATAATCAGTACAAATAAGAAAATATATATTAATATAATATATGCATGGTAACATCATAGAAAATTATAACGTAGGGTACTCAACTGTAATAGGATAACTAAACGTAAAATTAAATAATAATAATCGAATATTTTGATAATTTACTAAATTATTCACAATTAACTTTGAATTTATACACGATTTTCGTTGATTATACCATTACAATAATTCTAAACAGTTAATATTGATTTATTATATTATTATCGTTATATTTATTATAATTATTACGGAATCGGTTCCCAGTTCTGGAACTTGTATCTTGGTTTCCAGAATGGTCTCTGCCTCAGAAACAGCACGTTGTCCTTCACCAATAGTCCCAATGAGAGCCCTCTGCGGTTCAGAGAGCACACTGCTTATCAATGGCTGCTGAAGCTAACACACAGAAAAATAATAAATTATTTATGATTCATATTTGTATCAAAATTGTGATGAATTTTTATAATAATACATATGAAAAAATAATAGAAATTATTCAAGTTTCCTTATATTTAAATTGAATTACTATTAAACATTTGTAAATTTATATTTGATTTAGAAAGAACTTACGGGTGTCGGGGAGTGGCTAACGGGAGCTTGTCCCTGAACTACGAGCTGCTGGGGAAGTGGAGAGTGTCCAGTAGTGAAAGGCTGCGGAGCTGCACAAAATAATATTAATAATAATAGTAAATGTTTAAATACTTCAATAATATCAGAAAATTCTTCAAAATAATGATAATTTATTAATTCTAATAATATATAATATAAACTGTGCAGCTGCAAAGCAAATCACAAAAGAATGAAAATAATGTTTTTTTTATTTTTATCGGAAAATTGGATAAACTAATGAATTAGATATATCAATACATAATTATAATATAGGCTTTGAAAAACGCAGAACAATTAAAATAAAAATAGAAACATAAATATTTTAATACTTTAAAAGAAACAGATAAAATTAGTTAATTAATCCAATGAATTAGTATGATAATATATAAATTTGCTTTTACTGGACTGTAGAGGCTTTAATTCCTAGGTAGATTCGAAGTACCTAATACACGATTCAGTAATATATAATAAGTTACAGACGCTTACTTACTGATTATTAAAAAATCATAATAATATATAATAATGAATTTTTAAATATATTTTACGAATAAAATTTTTCTGAATAGATAGATTACATTCTGCTGCTCTCATCACTGCGGGAAGGGCTACGGAGTCCGTGCTGAGTCGATTGCTCTTCACTGCTGGAACAGACTCGTGCTGGACAATGGTGGCCCTGTTTTACGGAATTATTTATTTTAATTAGCAGTCTTAATAGTAATTAGGTTTCAATTATTTTACTAGCAAATTTTTGTTTGAATAAAAGTGTAGTAATAAGTTTTGTGGATTATTTTTTACAGTAATTAGGTTTGGTTTGTTAGTTTTTAGTATCTTAAATAAAAGAAGTTTTACTTGTGTGGCGAAATGCTGTCTTCCACCATGGTCGATCCTTCGTCTCCTTCGATTCCGAAGTGATCCTTGGCTTGTTTCTGGAATGAAGATGGATATAAAAAAAATATTAGTTTAGAGTAAGTAATAATATTCATCTAGTGAGTCAGTAAACAAGATTAATTAAGTAGTAAGTCAAGTAGTAAGGAAGCTAGTAAATTGGTAAGTAAGTAAGCCAGATAGTAAGTAAGGTAAGCTAGACAGTACGTTAGTAAGTCGGTAAGTAAGTAGGTAAGCTAGTTATTAAGTTACTGAGTGAATAAATAAGCTAGTTAGTAAGTTAGTTTAGTCAGTAATTCATTAAGTAAGCTAGACAGTAAGCTGGATAGTGAGGTAGCAAGTCATTAAGTAAGCAAATAACTAAGTAAGTAAGCAAGTCAGTCAGTAATTAAACTAGTAAGCAAGTTAGTAAGTAAGTTAGTCAGCAAAGCAGAGTAATACTACTACTATTTATCATATTACTATATATTTATATTTATTATGTATTATAGTATTACAGTATTACTTTTTTGAGGATGATGTCAATGTATCCGGCAATGAGTTGTGAGATTTGTTCGCCCTCGGTGGTCTGGACGGAGTAATATTGATCGGAATAATCCCCGAAATCCAGGGTGAAAGTGTTGGGGGAAGCTGCCCATCGGCGGACAGTAGTTAGTGGCCACACTTTGAGGATTTCCTTGCTTTTCTCGTCCAAACGAAGCACCGAATCCTTTGTGACCCCCAAGAGACGCGGCACGAGTTTGTTCTTCCCCTTCACTTTTTCCTACAAACACAACAAAAAAGATAAACAGATGAGAAATATATTTCTTTTAATATTAATAATTGATTATCAGTGGCTCCACTATAAAGGGAAATTCCCTGAAAAAGGGAAAATAACTTAAAAGGCAGATATAAAGAACGAGGGGAAAAGGGAAAGTTCAAAAGGTAGCTTTATATTTTAGCACCAAGCGGAGGAGGAGGGGACATGAGGGAAAAAGGACAAAGAAGCGAAAATGAGGGAAGAGGGAAAATGAAGAGAACAGTGAAATTTTTACAAATACAGTTTCATATTTTAGCATAGAGGGGGAAAAGGGGGAAACCGAGCCCTCTAAAAGGGAAAAGGGAAAAGTGCGATTTTGAAATACAGCTTTATATTTTAGCTCAGAGGGGGAAAAAAGGAAAAAAACCGAGCCCTTCTTTTAAGGGGAAAAGGGAAAATCGAAAGTGGGATAAGCACTCTCCCTGATAATAACGAGAGATATATACCTTGACCAGGAAGAATGTGACCCCGAAAGTGCTGAGTGAGCGTGCGGTTTTGACATAGGCCACCTTGGCTTCGATCTCTGACAGTCCGGCGTATTTTTTGTGCTCACCGAATATCTTCTTCTCCACGCCCTTCACTTTCAGATACGACTGCGGCAGAAACTCCTTCAGACTAACAGAAAAGAATAAATTAAAATAAAATAAAATAAAATGTATAATTAGAATAGACCGTTTGGTAGTTAGACATCATATAATGATCCATGATTTAATCCATCCATTAATTATGCATTATTGTTATTAATTATCCTATCCATTAACTTAGCAATAAAACTTTGACAATTATATAATATCATTTTTATTAGTTATATAGTTGACTCAATATTCTATACATTTATGTATTTCTGGCTGAATTTAAAATAAGTTTAAAGTTTAGTTATTTATAACGGGTTACGGTTAATTATTTGTCTATCCAATAATTTGATCATGAAATATTAGCAAGTATATAATTATAATTAATTGAATAACTTAAATTATATTATATTAACTTAATATCTTATACTCCTGTATTTATGACACAATTAAAACACATTTTAATTTCAGTCAGTTGTAGCAGTTTTATAGTTAATTTTTACCTAATGATTAAGTTAATTATAGTTTGACACAATTTAACATAACACTCAAAATGATATATCTAATATTTATTACAAAATATATCCCAATTCTGGTTATTCATATCGATTGTATAGTTCATTGTTGGTCTGTATGTTAATTAAATCATTAACTTAATGTTTCATATCTATAATTTAATATTTAATTTTAAGTACGTTTTAGTTTTGGTTTTTATATTATAAGGATTTTACAGTTCATTGATTTTACTTAATACTTATCATTATACCAATTATAGATATACAAATTTAAATAAGGTCTTACTGGCTACAGTAAGTCCTATATAACTCCAAAATATACGCATCTTTTTATCATTTTACTAAATGACTATAATCCAAGTCGTGGACTAAACTCACGCTTCAAATATTTTAAGTAATTTTATATACGAAATATTTAAATATATTTAACGTAAATTATGATATACGCAGAAATAAGTTTTTTTCGTAATTTTTTCCCCACTTACTCAAGAAATCCGGGCTTATGTTTGGTTTGGTGGTGATCGCCGAACTGAGCTTGACACTGAATCCCGGCAAAAGTCGACGCCTGATCCACGGTGACGGGGTGCGTCCCGTTGAGGATCGAGTCCCTGGCCTGGACGTAGAGCAGATTCAGCTGCACGGGATCGTGCGAATCGACGTTTCCATCCGAGAAGAAATATTTTCTGCGCAGAAGAACCGTTTCGCTCTCGTCGATCCCCTGTTCCCGCAGCGTCTTTGAGTGATCCACCCAGTTCACTGAAAACACATTTTATTAACAATAAATCAGTTTCCACTTTGCAGGGAAATTGCCTAAAAAAAGGGGGAAATAAGGGAAAAGGGATAATTTAGAAGTACAGCCTTGCATTCCAGTACGGAGGGAAAAAAGCGGAAAATAAAGGAACAGGGGAAAAGGGAAAATCTTGAAGTACAGCCTTGTATTCTAGTGGAGGGGGAAGGGGAAAATAAGGGAAGAGGGGTCAATTCCCTGAAAAAGGGAAAAATAAGGGAAGACGGAAAAAGGTAAAATCTGGAAGTACAGCCTTGTATTCTAGTACGGAGGGGAGAAAGGGGGAAATAAGGGAAGAGGGGAAAAAAAGGAAACCGAGAGTGTAAACACTGACATCAAAATTATGTTTAATATTTAGAAATTAGAAAAAAGTTACTTTCGTCGTCGGTTTTGATTTTCTTCTTCAGCTGCTCCATTTTCGAGTCTCGATCCTTGTCGTCCTTCTTGCGTCTCATCGTCAGTGTCCCGAAATTCGACTTGTTGTCGACGTCTTCGTCCTGGAACTCGCGCACCAGTGAATACTCATCGTGGTTGGTTATCCCTATACCATTAATTTATTTAATTTAAAATCCTTTATTTTATTATTTTTATATTTGTGTAAATTTTTACTATTTTATTATTTTTTATTATTAATTTTTTGTATATTTATTACAGTTGTATTATTTTTATATCTACTTGATTTTTTTACTATTTTATCAACATTTTTTCATTGTTATCCATTTTTCGTTTAAAATTTTTGTAGGTTTATTAGTTTTATTACTATAAAAATTTATTTTCATTGTATTATACATTTGTTATTATAGATTTTTACTGTTTATTTGATTTCATTAATTAAATTTTTTAATTAATTTTCTATTATTTTATCATTATTTTTTAATAGCATTAATTTTTTAAAAGATTTTTTTGTTTTACATTTTTGTAGATTCATCGCATTTTCTTTATTATAAAATTTTGTCTTGGTTATATTATATATTTATTATTATAAACTTTTGTTATTTAATTTACTTTATTTTATTATTTTATATCTATTTAATTTTCTACTATTTTACTATTATTCTTTAATTACTACTGAACATTTAAAAATATTTTGTAGATTCATCACATTTTTATTATTGTGAAAATTAATTTTTATTATACTAAATATCTATTATTATAGATATTTATTATTTATTTTATGATCCAATTTTTTCAAACCTATTTTGGTGCAGATGACGACCATCAGATTGGCCACTGGCTGACTGTCGTCGACCAGGATTGTTTTGACACTGCCGTCCAGCATGCGAACCTTCAGGGTCCTTATCTTCTTCAAGTAGTCCACCACATCCTTTCAAAAACTCGAACTTCTTATAATAAGCATTAAATATAATTTAAATTAACTTACTCCATTGCGTAGGAGATAGTAGCCAAGACTTCGTCCAGGTTCCAGCCAGACTCCTTTCTTAGGATCCTCGTCCGGCAGGAAGATTCCATAATCTTTGGCTATTTAAATTATATTTCATAAAAGTTTATAGATATTTTAAGTGTAGACTTACGTTGTCCGACATTAGCTTCACTGCTTTTGTCTCGTATGATTTTGCAGGCGTCGAAGATCGTAGTGTTGGGATCGAATTGGATCGTCTTGATCACATCTTTCTCGACGATCCTGACCTTCAGCGACAGGGCGGCCATTTCTTCTTAAACTGCACCTAATCGACACATTTAAACGTATTACTAAACTACGAATCGATCAAGTTTGTATTGTTAAACTTGTAGACAAAAGATCCTGGGCGACAAAGTTTTCGCCAAAAAGTTTCGCCAAAGTTTTGAAAATCTTTGACGAAGAGCAAACTTTCCTTAAGCGAATCTAACCAAGTCATTAAGAGACTGTCTCAAAAAGAGATCCTGCCGATCCTGCGACTTATAAAATAGCCATAAAAGTCAATTAAACTAAGAGACTTACAAGAGTAGCTCAACCAAGCTGTACCCAAGAACCGCCATGCTGAATCAAAGTACTAAAAAGATCCTGCAGGATCCTTGGAGAGTGAGGAGAGAGAAGAGAAGAGAGCAACCTTACTCTTCGGCAGAGGAAGACCGAGTGATCCGGCTCATTGGATGTTAAAGCCAGGGATCCCCCGTTTTGTGTCCCGGGTCGAAGGTTAGGGAGGGGAGTCCCCTCGATCCTGATTGGACAATCCACCACAGAAGGGGGTATGTCCCTCCCTGGGTTCAAGACACTCCCACCTCACCCCCCGCCCCAGGCACAATCCCCCAAATGGAGGGGCGTGTACAGCAATTGATCTGAAGCTTCCAGCAGCGACTGTGTGGCGCCCCGAGGATCGTTTTCATATCTTGATGGTCAAGTCCTCCTCCTTCCTCCACATCTACTCCAAGCCAGGGGGTCAAGCAACTGACAACACGTGATAACAGCCTGATAATAACTGATAACAGATGATAACAGAGAAAGGAAGCCTAGCCAAAAGCCTCCTCTTCGCTCTGGTTTTTACGAATCTGAAAAATGTCTCTCGATCCTGGCGCTCTGACAAACTCGCCCAAAAACCTTCTCTCCCGACACAGACTGCAGAGAAAAAGAATAAAGTATCCATAAAAGATCCTGCAAAAACAAGTAAAAGACAAACTACACAGAAAACAAATGGAAGAAAAGCGTTACGAACTTCTAGAAAACCCAGAGATGGGCGGTTCATTGAACCGTTTTGTGAATCTGAACCGTGAACAGGATCGGTTGAACCTTGAATTGAATGAACCGAACAGTACGCTTTCTATAACAAACTGAAAACGGTTCACGGGATCTTGGTTAAACCTTTGAAATGAACATGTCGAACCGAGCTGAACCGTGAACCTTATCTAGTCTACACTTTGCCGGAGTTACTGGCTTAACTAGAAGTTTCTGGAACGGTTCGAACCGTTTCTCTTCAGACGATTCTTTAGCTTTTTCCTGCAGAGAGAGAGAGAGAGAGATAGAGACAGAGAGAGAGTAGAGGGAGGTCAGGGTAGTGAATGATACCACTGGGGACGGAAATATTTGTCTGGCTGCAGTTCAAAACGAACGAATTGAGCGATTCTTATCCGTCTAACCAATTACTGATGGTATCTTAGCCACTGGGACATTGTGTAGGCCCCCCACAACCCAAGGCGAACCTTCTTCTCCCCAGTGTCTCCCCAGTTTGTGGGAAACAAAAGTCACTCAAGGGTCATATACTACTCCAATGGCTCCTTTACTTTGGCTGTGCCAATACTACTCTTTTATGGGAATCCTTGGTGGTATCAGTGATGCTATCGGATGAGGTGTAAGTTTAGGGTATCGAGGTTCTTGAGGTATCGATAGTTCTCTTGTATCCGGTATGAGTTGAGGGTATAAAGAATCTTGAGGCATCAATACTACTCTTTTATGGGAATCTCTGGTGGTATCGTATCTGGTACTATCGTATGAGATGTAAGTTAAGGGTATCGAGGTTCTTGAGATATCGATACTACTCTTACTGGTGGTATCAGTGATGGTAAGATGTAAGGTGTAGGCTATGGGTATCAAGAATCTCCAGGTGCCGATACCACTATTGTAGGTGGTATCAGTGATACTATCGTACGAGGTATAGATTAAGGGTATCAAGAATCTTGAGGTGCCGATACTACTATTGTAGGTGGTATCAGTGATACTATCGTACGAGGTATAGGTTAAGGGTATCAAGAATCTTGAGGTATCGATACCACTTCTACTTCTATATTGTAATCTTTACTGGTATCAGTGCTACTATCGTATAAAGTTAAGCGTGACGCAATTTTGAAGGTAGCAACACTTCGCTTCTATGGAGTACCAAAAGCAAAGTATCGTACCCTTTCCGTTACAGTGATTCCTGACTTTCCTTAGTTGATACCTCTATTCAATTCTTAGGTCTTGGGTAACTCCGGCGGTATCAATACTACTCTCTGATTGTGGTTATCAAAACCGAGAATCATCCTTCTATTCATTCACTACATGATTCTTCAAGGTAGCAATACCATTCTTGTAGTACCGATTCTACTCTCATAATTGTGGGTATCAACCCTCTATCATTCATTGAACGATACTGTTCTTGAGGTATCGATACCACTTTAAATCAAATCCAAGTCCCCTCATCCTTGGACGAATCTACAGGATATCGATACCATTCTTGTAGTATCGATACTACTCTCTATAATTGTGGGTATCAACCCCCTATTATTCAATGAACGATACCATCCATGACGTGTTGATACCACTTTCGTTATCCCTATCCTAAACCAGTACCTATACGCATTTATTCACTAAGGCGACTCTACAAGGTATCGATACCATACTTCTAGTAACGATACTACTCTCATACAACACTGTAACATATATAGCATAAATCAAAGCAAAATCTGATGGTTGTTGTGACGAATGATACTGTTGGGAGGGTAGCAGAGCACATAGGATCGCCTGCTGGTCTACAGGCAGTCACAATGCGACTTGGCTTGGCGACAATTTATTCGTCTGTCGACCGTATCAATCTACTCGTAACTCGTGTCAACTGCGGACACCGACTGCATTATCATTCAAAAGCGCCTCTCCCTCTCTCTCCCTTCGTTGGTAGCTTGTCAAGCGATCCCGCATCTCATCGATTTCTTATTTCATTACTTTTCCTACTTCCACTGGTGCGTTATAACAACGCCAGTTTATTAGACGCCATTTGCTTTCTGTTTGGTTATGATTTCTTCGTTGACTTGCAGTTAACTTCTTGCGATTTTTCTAAGTCTTTGAATAGGAAAGATACAAGCGTATGCTGGCTTCCTGGAGCGTTCCAGAAATAGCTTTTTCTATGGAAGTTGGGGAGGTACATACAGCGATGCTAAAGAATCAACGACAAGTTGAAAAACTGCTGGAAATAGCCCTTGATGAGAAGCAAAACCGACGTCAAATGGAGGCCCATTAAAATTAGCTTTGATTCATCTGCCAGAATACACTGACGTTTCTTATACAAACCTGAAAGATTCTTGATTCTCTACAGCATAGCAGTTACTTAAATGGAGACGGAGCGTGGGAAAATTTCCTCTGGCGTGGGAAAATCGTCAGTCAAGAACAATATGGCAGCCACTGTCGGCTCGAGATGAGAAGTAATACACACATTTGATGAATAAATAACCCTAAGAAGCTTTTAATAGCCCAGTCGTCCGTGCGTTTGGATAGAGACAGAGCATTTGTATACATTCCCGCTTCCACTTTACTCAAGCATATCAAACACTCGGCAAATAATATTCAATTATATTTCATTCATTCACTCATTCATTCATGCGTTCATTCGCTATTATTGTTAGCCGTCCTTGACTTTAAGTGCACTTGCACTTGAAGAATCTTGGAAAGAATCTTGAATATGAATCCTTGTTAGCATTTGGCTTACGGTACAGTGCAAGGGTGGTTCCGCAGAGCACTAAAAATAACTCTGTATATAAAAGCATTCAATGAACGCCCAGAAAGGAATCTTCTAACACTAATAAATATCTCCCCGAAAAAGTTAAAAGCGGATCCGGTTACTCGTTACCTCAAGTAACGGTTACTTTTGAAAAGCCGAGTGCCGGCGCGAAACTGGTTTTTCTGCTTTTTCTTTCAAGTGTCGCAGATAAAATTACAGCAATTGAAGAGACGGAGAGAGTTACAATTGACGTCAGAACTGAAAAAAAAAACTTTTCTTTTTGATGAAGCGAATAATTTTCGGGGACATCAGGTCTGATGAGCTCAATTTTCTTCACGCACCGAGAAGCCCCCACACAAACCACATGCTGCAATACACAAACTAAACATGAAGATTAAATTTCATCTTCAAAATAATTCTTTCTTACTGTTTTTGGATAGCGTGGACATAATGAATAAAATTACCTCTGACGCATGCACGGGCTCTTTTTTTTTTTCTTTTCAAAACCCCCTAACACAGCGCGCGCAAATTTAAGAAATTCAGAAAAAAAAATAACAAAATAAATACTTACTCTGTTATTAGTGCAGGCAGATAAGGAATTTCAGTATTGTTTGGTGTAACTCTTTCCGCATATAAGGAAAATGGAGTAATTCAAGTTGAATTATAAGAGAAATTTAAAGAAATTTGCTAGAGGAAAGAGGAGAGCGAAACGAAATGACCGTCCCCCTCCACGCCCTTGTTGTTACTGAATTTGCAGCGTTGCCACGTGGTGCTAATTAACCACACGTGCGCAATTAAAATAATAATTACTTTAAATTGTAAAATCTTAAAACCATTATATTAATCTATGTTTGATATTTATTAATTATCTAAATAATTTAATATATCATTATTTGTATCATATATTATTAAATTTGTAATATTTTTATATACTAAATAATTTTTAGAACAGAGGATGTTGCCAGATTGTCGGTTGTTTTGTTCTACAAATAGTGGATGATCTAATCGTTGCTCTGTTTTTTTATTATTAAAAGCCAAAACTGTAAAAATAAAAAAAACACTCTCAATTAATTCAATTAAGTAATATCCATTGATGAATCTATACGTCATCTAACAGTATTTGATTAAGATTGATGCATCTTTTTCTTTGTAATGGAAATCTACTGCGTAACCAATTGGTATTACCCTTCTCATAGTGTTGTTTTGCATTTCCCAGCCAAGTGCATGTGACTATTTATATCTTCATACATTCATATATGGCCCTGCAAATGTATTGGGGTAAATATTCAACCCCATGGGCTTGTTATGGGGGGTTTGTAGTGGGGAAGAAACGGGGAAAAACAGTCTCCCCCATTTCTAGTTATCATCTGAAAAGCCTCGTAACTCAAACCAAGTGCTTTTCATGTGTAAATGCGGCTAGCCTTGTACACAAGCCATGAAATCCTTAAAACGCATCTTTAAAAAAAAAAAAATCACAAAAATTCCTCCAAAAAAATCTTTAATGTCTAAACTGAATTTTTATAATTTTTGGGGATTTTTTTTTTTGGGTATGTTATGGATAAATTGTACTGGCTCGGATTGTTTGGTAGCAACAGAGCGAGACGGAAAACAGCAATCGAAACATGGAGGGGATTCTGCTTGAATTGACATGTCCGTCAATTGACGATAGTTAATGAGCCGAAACCTATACACACATGAACGTAAAAACGTTACTGGATATTCTTCTACAATTCTGCACTTCAAATTTTCCTGTATATTTATTTAATAGAACCTTTAAAAGAGCAGCGCCAGAAGTTAGCTTTCCCATAGATCCGCACATCTGAGATACTATTTTGACATTCTCACCATTAAAAATTGTTTTATAAATCTTTTTAATATTCAATTTAAAGTTCTTGTGTTGTGTTTTGGCAAGGCATCAAGGCTTCCCTGTTGGGTAGCTAGTGGCTTAACACTCAACTTGATGGAAAGTGGGGGGGCGACTGAATGACTTATGAAAGTATTGATGAATAATGATGCCTCCATAGTAAGAAGCATAGGAGGCAGACAAAAGCCAAGCGAATCCTGCTGTTGCAAGCACTCGATCCATTTCCCGTATGCGGCCGGCGAGCGAGTCGATCCCTCAGGCCGGAAGCGACGCATCCCAAGCCAGCGGAGTTCCGCTCTTCTCCCTCAACCCCCCGGAAGCTCCGACGCCGGAAGCCCCGGGAACTTTTTGCCTCTCTCCCGCGCTCCGCGCGCTCGTTTTCTCTTTTCTCTGGTACGTATACCCACGCCAAAATATCTTACCATCCTTAAAAAAAAAAGTTTTTAACGCAAACTTGTATTTAACCCATCCAGCAATAAATATAATTAATATTTGATTTTTGTTTTATCAACAGCAAATTTGTCGGAGGAAGAAAACCGACGAAGCTGAAGATTTCGCTGCAGCGTTGCCAAGTAATTTTTTCCCCGTTTTTCCGCCTTTCTTAGCAACTCTATTAGAGCTCTCTTCTCCATTAAGTGATTAACTTCCTCAATTGACTTTTTGATGGCTGTGCTACGTTATCTCTGTTTCTTGTGTGTACAAGAAATAACTATCCCGAAGTTATCCCAGTACAATTAGTAAACGCGTTAATAAATCTCCGCTGCTGCAACAAATCCACAGCCAATGAATTGGTTGACAAGCTCGTTGATACACAAGTCCCTCGGATGGCGTCCTATGCCTCTTCCTTATAATTGAATCATCGCTAAAGCAAAATGACAATCGATCCATTACGCCTAACAACCCACACGGGCCTACACACACACACACACACACACACAAACGCGGGATTCTGCCTTACAAGCTTATGGCCTAGGACTAATACAACATACAGTGGGTATGCATTAGACGTCCACTGGACTGTAACAAAAGTACTGCATGGGGCTATGGAAGCATCAGGGGCAGAAGAGAGAGAGTAGAAACGATCCACTGGCAGTCATCCTGATAGATATGGCCTGTCTGCACAGCCCATCTCTTCCATGACAAATTGAAGGCTCGTGACTTTGGAGATCGTTCTAGATGGTCGCTATAGATTCTTTACCCTCTCTTCCCCCTTGTATATATCCTATTACCATTTTGTCAGCCCCTTGCTTGACGTGCACTTAAAAGCCTAGTACCCTACCCCCCCACTTCTGTAGAAGTACTATGTATATATAAAACCATAACAATGGCAGATATATTAGACTATCTCGCAGAGCCTTGTATCGTAAAACGGCAAGTTGGTTTAAGAAGATCTGAAAAAGCAATCTGGCAATGAATTGTTTTAAGATGTTATCGAATGCTATAGCTTGTTACTGTGTGTGTTAGATTCGTGTAGTTAATTTGATTTGATTCAAAATTTACGGATTTTAAACTTTTGACTCAGACGCGCGCTATCCAACATGGCGGCGGCTTTGGATGGAGAATCAGCGAGTTTTTCATAGAACTTTGAATCAGTTTAAAACATATTTGGTTGGTTGTAATTATCAAATTTTCATTAACATAAATTATACAGAAATGAAATGAACTGATTATAATATTATTTTGATGTTTAATAGTTTATTAATATTAATTTAATCAAAATATAGGTTCTGATAGTTTGTAGCAGATTCTTGGATCGATTTTTAAAATACTAGGTTTGTTGTAGTTCTCAAATTTATATTAAAATAATCTGTAGAATCATTTAAATAGTCAGTTTATTCATATTAATTTAAACGAAATATTCAGTATGTTGCTTTACAAGCAAAGTTCTGAATCATTCAAAATAGTCTGGTTTGTTGTGCTTAACAAATATGAATTAAAATAAGTTGTAGAATTACTTATAATAAACTAGTTATAGTAATACTGAAATCTTACACAGTTTACTAATATCAAGTTAAGCTAAATATAGTGTATACTGCATAGAAAAGTCATACGGTTGGGTATCGAATGAATAGATAGCTGAACACTAGCTTTCCTCTGAATCACTAGCTGAACAGTAGCTGAACTGACTTTTAGTTGCTAAAATTGAACCCTCTGAAAAAGGGGTTGAATACTGCATGACTTGGTTCTTTAAAAATTCCAGCGTACGAACCGTGTGAAAGTGAGCCACTTCCACATTATCATCTAGCTGAATCCATGGTAATCATGCATCATTCAGACGGTCATTCTGACGTTTGACTAGCGTATCTTTTTTTTTCTATTGGGATACTGCACTCGTGGTAGATTTTGGAATCATTTTTTACAGACATTTTGGTTTTGTTGTAATTATTCCATATGTATTAAAGTAAGTTACGGACTCATTATACTAACCAATATGTGACAGTATTTAAATATTTATTATTATATTAATATCAGTTAAACCAAAATAGTAAGTTGCTGCATAAACCTCACGAGTTTCGCTCTACAAAATGGCGGCGGATTTTCAAGCGACCATGTTTCTGACTTCGAAACTATTCAATAGTAATTTTAACAATTAGAAATTTACATAAAATTTCAGTTAAATGTTCAGTTACTTATTCTCCTTTTAACGGAATGGAATTAAATACTTTCTGTCCTATAAACGGTTCTAGTGAAAACCTTTATTGGTTTGTCATTTTTGCAAGAGAGAAGGTATAATTATTATCTTAATTATTATTATAATAATATCACTCATGTTAGGGACTAAATATTTAAAAGGACATTCTGAAAGTGTTTGTTAAATTATAACATTCAATGTGGATTATACGATGAGGAATAAAATACCAGTTCGGGAGAATAGTGTAGAATGTTATATATCACTGTGAAATAAAAGAACCACGTAAAAGATGTATCTTTAATTTGCCGAAATGTTCTATGTGAACTTTAACGAGTTAGTTAATTTGTTCATTATTTATCGGAAGTACCTAAATAAAATAGAAAGTTATACTGATAAACGTCTAACCGTCTACAATAAATTTGTATGAACACGAAGTTTAAAAATATTATATACACTATTATTATTACGTATAATATTAATAATTCATTTTCCTCATACTTAGTACAAAATTTGTAATCCATGTTTCCACTTCTATCATACTTTTTTCCCCTCTTCCCCTCCGTACTAGAATACAGGCCTACGTTCAGATTTTCCCTTTTCCCTCTTCACTTATTTCTCCATTTCTAGGCCCCGTTTTCCCCTTTTTCAGGGGACTTTTCCCTACAAAGTGGAAACATTGTTTGTAACTCTCGTAATAGTGACAACATAAATAATTCAAAACTAATATGATCAAATAACAATCAAATATTTTATCACACTACTAAACTGAACTAAAACTAATAAAAAACTTAACTAACTACAATTAGCAATAAAACTATACAAACCTCGAATCTATTCATCTTTGTCCATAAAAGTTTCCTCAACGGTTGCAAGCGAGTGGATTGGCTGTTACACGCCAGAAGAAACATGGCTCAAGACGTCGCCGGATGCAACCAGACCATTGGTCGGAAGGCAACGTCGCCAAGGCGACGCCGAAGACGCTGGAGACGCCAGACTGGCGGGCGCCGCACTCTGCGTCCAATGTCATACAATGAACCCAAATGGCCTCCATTCCGCATCTTATAAATCTATATCTTCCATCCGCAGCTTTTCTTCTTGCTTTCTCTATCTCTTAAATACAATCAACTTTTATCCTAATACAAGTAAATCTTACTGGAAGCCAGCTTACTGAAAAGACTGTTACCTTGTTATCAACGCTGATGATTGTCGTAAAAAAGAGTAGCCAACCCCCTCGTCCATATAATCCCAACACAAAAGATTGTTTACATAAGGGAAACATGGCGCAGTGCTGACAGCTTCTGGACCCTACAAATCCCTGGATAAACATAAAAAATCAGTGACAACAGACAACACATCGTAATTTCTGATAACCACTGATAACACTTTGATTTTTTTCTGTAATAAACATTTAATACCTCATGGAACACATCATACAGTTCATTGATTTGAAAAAAAAAACACATGATGCATTGCAAAGGAGACATTTTGAAAGCAAAAATGGTGGATTTTTTTGTTCATTAAAATTAAGAAGATAGAGAGAAAGACCGAAAGTTTAAGAGAGCGGGATAGGCGCATTCGTTACTTGCTTATAAAAATATAAAATCCGCCACCGTTAAGTAACACAACTATCAGTTTGGTTCATCACACGTCAGAGGATTGCACAATCAGATCAAAGTTTAAAGAAAAAGATCCCTCCACCATTTAGATCTTCGAAAAGGTCACTTCCACGTCCAATGGATTCGTGCTGCGTCAGTTTCTAGTAAAATTTCTTGGCTTGGGCCTCTTTGTTATCCCTATATACAAACACGCACGTTATTTATTTTTTATATTTTTATCTATTATTTTTAAACAATAATAATGATATGTATATATATATATGTATAATACATGTAATATAATAATAATAATTTCAGAAAATATTTTATTACATTTATTTTTTATTATACGCTTTTAAAAATTTTATGCTACTATTTTTTTCTACTTTTTTACCTATAAACGAAGTAGCCTATAAGCAGTATAAGTTCTATAGCCATGAACACGATGAAGACCGTCGTGCTAAGACAGCCCTGAGCTTGCGGGCAAGCGGCTGGTGCAGTAGCCAGTCGCTGTGCAGTGATGCTGATGTCTCGCTTGACGATGTTGATGCCTTCCTTCATCTCGTTCAGCGAGCTGTGCACATGATCGTAGCCGATACTCTGCACCTGAGCCGTAGCCGCAGGCTGCTTACCCATGTTCTGCATGATCGTACCAGAACGCTGGTGAATCTCAGTTACGAAAGCCCTGAAATCCAGTAATTTATTTCATATAAATTGTTTCTTAGCAAAGTGAAAAACAGCAAAAAAAAAAAAAAATACCTGATTTCTCGAGCAGCTCCGACAAGTTCTCGCTGGTTTGCAAGAATAGCATCGACTTCGTGTCTGCGAATCGTATCAGCAGAAACGGGGACTTGTCCTGCAGAACCTCCAGCGGGTTGGGCGACTTGACCTTGACCAGCCTGGACGGTGGAGATCATGCCCATGGTTCGTTCCTGGCGTCCGACAATCTCGTCCATCTTCCTCTGCAGATCCCGCAGGGTCTCGAACATCTTGCTCTGGCCAGCGAAAATCTGCCGAAGTTCCCGCTGGTTGTCTGTCTCGAACCACTCGTCGTAGGCTTCGGGGTCTCGCTGCTTTATGGCGTTGGGATTTTCTCGATGATAACTACATTAATTTTTTAAAAATTTTTATCCAAAGAAATGCTGGGAAAATTGAGAAAATTAGTACTCGTCTTTTTGCTGCTGCAGTTTCTGCTGATAGTCAGCGAATTCGCGAGCAAGTTTTTCGCGGTCAGCCTCAGGAATCTGTGATCCTTGCGTTCCTGGTGCCACGTCCTGCGGGTGAAGGCTGTGCGTTAGAAATTTCAGAGCGTCATGGTCGTCTGTTAAGAATGAAATCAATTAATAAGGTTTATTAATTTCTTATTTTTGTAGACTTTACCAGCTAAGCCGCCTGTGGCTGCCGAGAGACCGAAGAATCCAGAATTAGGCAAGAAAACGTTGTCAACTCGGAAACACATTTCGTAGTCTTGTTCGTTATTGGACATTCCGTTGTGGAAAAGAACCTATTAATTAAAACATTAATTAAGAAGACATTTATTAAAGAATGAAATATATTTACTGTCAGAGTGTTTTTAAAGTATTCAATCTTGGCTCGAACGGGGAAGGGTTTGTTGCGGAAGTCCCGCAGACATCCTCCAAGCTGCTGTGTTGATCCGTCCCTACAAAATACCGAAATTTAGAACAAGTTAAATTAGTGTAGATAAAGTATTTTTTTACATTTGGTGGTCATAAACCCGAGACCCGTCGTTCACCATAGCCATAATGTAAGGGTTGTTGTGCTTGTTATCATTATCAAAGGAATCGAAGAAGATTCCGAGACCGTTCCAACGATCGGCAGACCCAAAAACGGGGCCTTCCAGACTCGGCTTGTCAGTAAACCAGAAAGCCTGCGGACAAAAAATCATTAAACATTTCTAAACAAGCAAAGGAAACTAAGTATTACCAAACCATCAGCTCCTATTCTGCCGCGTCCAGTCACTCGGAAAACGAGCTCGACTTCCCACCACTCAAAATTCGTTTTGAGACTCGACCATATCGAACCTGCGGGGAAAAAAAATCAAATACTAACTCATCAGTAAATAAATATGGAGGGTTTACCTTTTTGACTTTTCAGGGAAGGCGTGATTCGTACCATTTCTTCGTTGGCAATGGCATCTGCGATAATGAAATTAATTAGATTTTAATTGTAACATATGTTAAGAGTTGTAGGAGGAAAACAGGTAGCAACTTACTTCCAGAATATTTCCAGAACGGAACAGTTCCATCTTTTTGTGCTAAATAAGGCGGTTTAAAACTGTATTTGTACTCGAATCTCCGGAAAACATTTTGGGCTTCCGTAAATAAACTGCAGCAGAAAAATAAAACTAAAATAATCTCCTTTTCCCACCTCACCGGTCCAGCCATGTTGGATGAAAGCAATGGATGTGACAGCTTTCCCTATGTTTTGACAAGTAATATTTGATTAATTTTCTCAAAGCTTTCTTGTACACAAATATTCCATAAAATTCGTAAAACTTAAAAAAATACAATATTATTAATAACTGGGTATGTAAATAGCACATGTCGATACAAAATTAATAATTGAGAAAAGTTGCTGAATAGTAGGGATTTTTCCCTACGATGCACCTGCGAATTCAAAGCTGACGTGGGAAAACCTTGCAGGTGTCGATTTTAAACACGTGAATGTTGATATTTGTATCAAAATGTTTAAATAATGTATAAAAAATGAGAAACTATTATTGTTAGCTTTTAATAAATATTTATAATTTTTATAAAAGTAGAAATTTATTAATGAATAAAAGGCAATACTGGTTGCTATGGTAACCGCGTCTGTGGCAGCACATGCATTAAGAAATTATTTTCATAGTTACACAGCAGCAGAAGTCATTTTGGTTCCAACTTATTTCTTAAAATCTGAACAGCATTTTTAAGGAAATTTAGCTTTCCGTACGAGTTGAGAAACAGAAATGGGCTACAGCGCTTTGATTCGAAGCCTTTCAGCAATCAGACAAGGCAGTATTCGCAAAATTCAAAGATATTATGGAGGAGCAATGCTTTATCGGCAAAGATCTTCTGTTACATCAACAGATGAAGCCCGAGTAAACGTGGGTATTCAAAATCTATCTGTAGGTTCCGTCTACGAGGGTTTCAAACTAACAGGAATCGATGAAGTTCCTGATCTGAATCTGACTGCAGTAAGGCTCGTTCACGAGAAAACGGGGGCCGATTACTTGCACGTTTCTAGAAACGACCCCAACAATGTCTTCTGTATCGGTTTTCGAACAACTCCGAAAGATTCTACTGGAGTATCGCACATTCTCGAGCATACAGCTCTTTGCGGCAGTCAGAAGTATCCTTGCCGAGACCCCTTTTTCAAGATGCTCAATCGTTCCCTATCAACGTTCATGAACGCGATGACAGGTCCCGATTATACTATTTACCCTTTTGCTTCTCAGAATGAAAAAGATTTTCAGAACCTGCTCTCTGTTTATCTGGATGCAGTTTTCAAACCTCAGCTGCGGGAGCTCGACTTTCTGCAGGAGGGCTGGCGGCTCGAACACAGGGATCCAAATGACCCCAACAGCCCATTAGAATTCAAAGGCGTTGTATTCAACGAAATGAAGGGGGCGTTTGCTGATTCGCAGCAACTGCTCGGCCAGAAATTAATCAACCACCTTCTGCCAAGCCACACATACAGCAACGTTTCTGGAGGCGACCCCCCGAGAATCCTCTCGCTAACCTGGAACCAGCTGAAAGAATTCCATGCCAAACACTACCACCCGAGCAATTCCCGCATCTTCACTTACGGAAACCTTCCCCTGAAAAATCACTTAAAGTTTATTAACGAAAACTATTTAGCCTCAGTGGCTAAAATCAATCCGAGCGAAGAAGTTCCGTCTGAATCGAGATGGAACGAACCTCGGAAAGTTCACCTCAGCTGCAGGGACGATCCCATGGCTCCCGAGCCTGCAAAACAAACTACTGTAGTCGTTAGTCTGTTACTAAATGACGTAACTGATTTGTATGAGAACTTTGTTCTTGGTATTATCAGCGAACTGTTGATCGGAGGCCCTAATTCTCCGTTTTACAAGAAGCTTGTCGAGCCAAACATCGGAATTGGGTACTCACCAGTCGCGGGCTACGACAGCCATACCAAAGATACGTCCTTTTCGATCGGTCTTCAGGGTGTTCAGGAAAGTGATACTGAAAAAGTCCTGAAACTCATTGACGAAGCGTTTAACGAAGCTGCGGAGAAAGGTTTCGATAACGACAGGATCGAAGCCGTGCTTCACAATATCGAGCTCTCTGTCAAACACCAGAGCAGCAATTTCGGGCTGTCCATCGTGATGGGACTCTTCCCGCTGTGGAACCACAACGGAGACCCCATCGAAGCGTTGCACATCAACTCGAAAGTCGAGAAGTTCCGACAGTGTCTGAGGGAGAACCCTGATTACTTGAAAGAAAAGATTCGCCAGTATTTCTTGAACAACAAGCACAGACTCACAATCACCATGTCGCCTGACGCGGACTTTGAAATGAAACAGCAGGCCGAAGAACAGAAACTTTTTGAAGAAAAATGCAACGGGTTGACCGCTGATGATCGCAGAGAGATCCTCGTTAAAGGAAAGAAGCTTCTCCAACTGCAGAGTACCCCTGAAGACGTTTCATGTCTCCCAACACTGCAGATGGAGGACATACCCGCATCAGTGGATCAGACGCATTTAGATCACTTGAACATAGAGACTACCCCCATTCAGGTGAGCGTTCAACCCACGAACGGTATCACGTACTTCAGGGCTGTTCTCAACGCCTCGGGTCTTCCAGCACAGTTACGGCCGCTTCTCCCGGTTTTCTGCACCGTCCTGACCAAAATGGGTGCGGGCGATCTGAACTACTACGAGCTGGACCAGGAGATGGAGCTGCGGACTGGTGGTTTGTCTGCAGGTCTACACTTGGCTGAAGGTCTGTCGTCCTCAACAGATTACGAGCAAGGGGTTTTGCTTTCCTCGCACTGCCTCGACAGGAACGTTGAGCACATGTTTGACCTGTGGGGCAAAATTCTGAACACGGTTCGGTTCGATGATGAGAACCGGCTCAAAACGCTTTTAAGAAACACGCTGGCAGACGCGCTGAACGGTCTGACGTACAGCGGCCATCACTACGCCATGACTTCTTCAGCCTCTTCGCTTACTCCGAGCTCCGCGCTCAAGGAGTTCAACGAAGGAATCACTCTAATCAAACGCCTGAAACTCCTCAGCTCGCTGGGGCAAACGGAGCAGCTTCTAGAACAACTGAAAGACGTCGCTCAGATCCTTTTGACTAAAAATAACATGCGCTGTTCCGTCAACGTCTGCAGCGAGCCGTCGCGCGAATCAGCGATCGGCCATCTCGACAAACTTTTGAAAAACCTTCCCGGAACAACCGAAAACGGAAGACTTTGGAGCGAAAACCCTCAGTTCGAAGCTCACAAACTACAAACCCATCACGTGATGAACGTCCCAGTATACTTCACAGCCAAGTCTTTGAGAGGAGCCTCGTTCCTGTCGCCTGATTTCGCGGCTCTTCGCGTGCTGGCCCGCCTCATGAGCTCCAAGTACCTCCACCCCGAGATCCGCGAGAAGGGAGGCGCTTACGGCGGTGGGGCCGTGGCTTCACCAGCCGGAGCTTTCACCTTCTACTCGTACAGAGATCCCAGATCACTAGAAACCCTATCATCTTTCGATAGTAGCGTAGGCTGGGCTATCAAAGGCGATTTTAACGAAGAGGCTATCAAAGAAGCTAAGCTGGGAGTCTTCCAGAAAGTCGATGCTCCAATCCCTCCGGGCAACAGGGGGATGGTGTACTTTTTGAACGGCATTTCCGATGAACTGCTCTATCAGCATCGACAGGCGATTATTGCAGTGTCTAAAGACGATCTTGTCCGTGTTGCGCAAACGTATCTTCAGGACCAATCGCTGTTTGGCGTGACGCTTATAGGACCGCCCAATGATGTGGTGGATCGCGATCTGACGTGGAACGTCATGGAGTCATAGTTTTTTTACGTTTGAATAAATAACCAGAAAATTGTAGAAAAATTAATAAACAAAATATGTTTTTTTTTTAATTTTTCGCCTTGTGTTATTTTTGGTTTAATTAGTATTATAAATAATTTAAATTAGAAAGTTGAAAGTTGTGCAGTTGGAAGAACTGGTGAACACAGCCAAATAAAGTAAAAGTTAATTTATACACGTCAAAGATAAAATTTTAAATAAAATACTGATTTAAATAAATGAATTAATCATAATAATACATACTGAATAAAATAAGAAACAATAAATGAGGAATTTCCTGTCTCTCCACTTTCATTTTCTCCTTTTTCCCCTCTTCCCTTCTCTTTCCCTTTGTCACCTCCGAACGAGAATACAGGCCTTACGTTTAGATTTTCCCTTTTCCCCCTTGACTTATTTTTCCGTTTCCACACCTCATTTTCCCTTTTTTCAGGGAATTTCCCTGCAAAGTGGGAACACTGGGAATTTGATGAGTATCTGTTACTGGAGTAGTAAATGGTTCCCTCGAGGAGAAAAGGATTGACGAACCAAACTGGATGGACTTCTTTGCCTGCGGAGGTCAGCAACAGCTTCCCAAATGGGTCACACAAAGTTGATAACATCTGATAACACTGCTGATAACTCGGATGGAGCCATACTGGGAGTTGGTAACCCGCTGAAGTAGAAAAGAAATCGGGTTCACCAATCAGACGGTCAGAAGCTGAAGGTGCGTTGAAAGGTGCGTCAGCACGATTAACAAGCCTCTTTCTCTAGAAAAAACAAAAAGTTATTTTTAGAAACATTAGGCAAAATGGATGAAATTAATATTAAATCAACGGATAATAATCACGTAGAACCAGTAAAACAGCAGGTAAACTCAATAAATATTATATTTTTCAAAATTGTAGGTGCTCAGTTTTAGATTCACTTTATAATTTAGTATTTAATTAACATACAATGGAATTTATGGAATTGTTGAAAATAATTTTATTGAAATAATGTTGATATTAAATTAATGCATAATAATAACGTTTAACTGATTAAAGAACAACAGGTAAATTTTATACCAAATTAATTATATCTTATTTTTTACAATTTGTTAACAGTTTTAGGTGTTTTATAATTAATTAATTCATTGATATTTAATTGACTCTATTTCCATAATTTTAATATCAAATCAAAAGGATAGTAATAACGTCAAATTAATAAAGCAAAAGGTAAATTTCTATTTTTCTTAACTCTTATTCTCTTAGTTTTAGTTTTAGTTTTATTTTATAATTAACATTTAATTAATATGTAAGTGATTTTAAATGAATGATATTATTTAAAAAAATTGAAATTATGTTTTAACCGAACTGCGTAGTCCCATTTGCGATCCCTGCTAGAAGAAAAGGCCTCGTCTCTGAATGTGGATCTCTTGGGCGAGAATTTCGCACTAAAAATGGACGAAACGGATCCACTGCGTGAATTCCGCAACAAATTTTGCATCCCAAAAATCAAGGACCTTCCCTGCAGTAAAAATAAATTGCAAAAAAAAATCATTAAATACGTAAAATATATATAAGTTCAATTATTTTATTAGCCGACCATCAAACTGTCGATCCTGACGAAACTTGCATTTATTTCTGCGGTAATTCCCTGGGACTCAAACCTTCTACTGCGGATGCTTACATGCAAGACGTCCTAGACTGTTGGGGCAAAACGTAATTAAATTTAATGTTAATTAAATTACCTAATATTAAGTGAAAAATCCTGTAGTGGAGTCTTCATGCATTTCAACGGACGTTTCCCTGCGGCCTACTGCGATTTGCTGGTCAAGGAATCCATCGCTAAATTAGTTGGAGCTCACGATACGGATGAAGTTGCTGCTATGAACGGACTATCCGTTAATCTGCATCTTCTGATGATCGCCTTCTACCAACCCAGCGGCAGTAGATACAAAATCCTGATTGAAGATCACGCCTTCCCTTCTGATCGAGTAAAAATTTTAGTAATTCATTTACAAACTTATAAAGCTGAATTTTTGAATTTTTAAGTACGCAGTCGTTTCCCAGCTGAAACTTCACGGATTTTCTGAGGAAGAAGGCCTTCTGGTGGTGAAACCACGTCCTGGAGAACATAATATCCGCCATGAAGATATCATCGAAGAAATACAGAAAAATGGAGACGAAATTGCGCTCTGTCTGTTCTCTGGAGTCCACTACTACACTGGTAAACCGAAATTATAATTTAAATTCATTCATTATTTAATTGTAAACTGAACTACACAGGTAAATGAATAGTGCACTTTATACTAAAAATGTCTCTAAAAATATACCGCAAGTATTCTAAAAGTGTTAAATAAATATCTTAAATAAGTATACTTAAAGGATACTCGGGTAAAAATTACGGTGCCTTTTGGGGTGCCTTTACGTTAACCTTTGAACTGGGCGGTCTAAGCGATGTAGACAACTGTGAAAAGGCACTATAAAAAGGAACTGAGAAACTGCGAAAAAGTACTGTAGTGTTCTCTTTTTACAGTGTTTCGTACGGTATTAAACACCATTTGCTCGGACCAATTTTTAAGTGGATACTATTTTTACCTGGACATCTAACTCATGATAAATGAATGATTAATACTTTTTTACTAGGACAAAAATTTGATATCGAGTCAATCACGAAAGCGGCCAAAGCTGCAGGCTGCGTTATCGGTTGGGATTTGGCCCACGCAGTCGGTAACGTCGAGCTGCGACTTCACGAGTGGGACGTGGACTTTGCTTGCTGGTGTTCGTACAAAGTATTCACACTTATTTTGAAATATCAAAGTTATTATAAATGTTATTATTAGTACTTGAACTCGGGTGCTGGTGGAATCGCGGGTGCTTTCGTTCATAAGAGATTTCACGAAAGCGACTTGAAGATTCTGTCAGGCTGGTGGAGTAACAAGACCGAGACTCGTTTCCAAATGAAACATTCAGTGGATCGTGCAAACGGAGCTGATGGCTTCCGACTCTGTAATCCTCCGCCGTGGCTCGTCTCCCTGCACAAAGCGAGTCTTGAGGTAAAGAGAATTTGTAAAAAAGCAATTTGTAAGTTAACGGTTTTATATCACATAAATAGTAGGGCGCGTAAACTACAACTGGCTACTTTTCACAATTTAATTTTTGAATTTGTTCTGTGTTGTAAGATCTACGAAAAGGCGACTATGGATCGCTTACTCGAGAAACAGCTGCTTCTGACAGGATACCTTGAATTTTTGATCGATAAATTAAATGAAGACTTCCAGAACGGGCATCTGGTTCAGGTGATCACACCGCGGGATCCTTCGCAACGAGGGTGCCAGTTATCGCTGAACTTTTCTTTCCCGCTGAAGAAAGTCCACGACGAGTTGGAGAAGCGAGGAGTGGTGGTAAGCTGAACAACTGAAAAAATTAAGATTTGTAAGTATGATATTTAATTTTGAAATATTTTTCCGTAGTGCGATGTTCGGCTTCCCAGTGCAATGCGATTGGCGCCAGTGCCGTTGTACAACTCCTTCACTGACGTCTACCGCTTCATTCAAATTTTGCGCCAAGTTTTGGAAATCACCACTGAATAAAATATTTAAAAACTATACTTACACACTAGAAACAATAATAGTTATCCATAAATTTGTGATTAACAAAACCTGCGGATAAATAAAAGTTAAAAAAAAAATTATGAAGAACAATTTTCTGAATGAAATTATTATTTCTGCCACTAGGTGACGCTAGCGAGCGTAAACAAAAAATGAAACAAAAACTGAAGAAAGTAAATTAGAAATATTAAATTCCTCAGCTGAAATGCAATGCCGAAATCTAACCGTATCTCTCCGTTTCGTATTTATTTTGAATTTAGTTACATTATTTGCAGTGATTTGGTATATCGCATTACTGGAACATAGAATCTCAGATGTCAATACTCGAGACACTAGCGAACCGTCCCTAAGAAGTAGTCACAGGCAAAATTTAGACATTCCATTAGAAGATAGGCAAATCGTTATTTATAACAGAGTACCCAAAACGGGATCCACAAGTTTTGTGGGCTTAGCCTACGACCTGTGTGGCAAAAATAAATTCAACGTCTTGCACATAAACGTCACTAAGAACTCGCACGTTCTATCACCTGCCGATCAAGTATTTTTTCACTACTTATCTAAAATATTACAGTCATAATGTTATTTATTAAATTTCCAGTTAAGATTCGTTAACAATGTCACGAACTGGACTGAAAAACTTCCTGCGCTTTACCACGGTCACTTGTCGTTTTTGGATTTCGCAAATCTTGGAGCCTCAGAATTGCCGTTATATGTAAACGTCATCAGAAAACCGCTCGATCGTTTTATTTCTTACTACTATTTCCTGCGTTACGGGGATGACTTCCGACCCCATCTGGTTCGGAAAAAGCAGGGCGATAAAATGGTATTTTCGTAAAACAAATTTATACTAAAATGAAACAAAATTTTGCTTCGTTTAATCAGACGTTCGATCAGTGCGTCCAAAAACGCAAACCAGAATGCGATACTTCGAATCTCTGGCTCCAGGTACCTTTTTTCTGCGGACAGTCTGCTGAATGCTGGTATAATCTCTTTATTCATCATAAATAGTAGAATAAAATTTAATTTGAAATTTGTTTAGGATTCCTGGTAACGAGTGGGCCCTGGACGAAGCCAAGCGAAACTTAGTTGAGAAATACTTTGTCGTTGGTCTGACAGAACAAATGGAGGAGTTCATTGCAGTCCTCGAAGCTTCTCTTCCCCGTTTCTTCAAAGGCGCACTCACTTTGTACAGAAAAGGTTAAAAAAAAATCAAATCACCCAATACTTCAAACTACTAAATATTTCACATTTTATGTTAACAGGCTCAAAATCTCATCTCCGTAAAACGAACCAGAAGGTCCCTCCTTCTCCGGAGACTTTATTGATAATTAAAAAGTCCAACGTTTGGAGGATCGAAAACGAATTTTATGAGTTTGCTGCACGACAGTTTGAGGCCGTGAAGAAGCGAACGCTTGAGATGGACAAACCCGAGTGGACAGATCGAGGGCAGCAGTTTTTTTACGAAAAGATTCGACCCAAGTAAACCAGAAAATCTCCCGACAGATTCAAAATGTTGTATTCGTTCAAAATAAATGAAAAAAAAAGTTTTTAGTCTTTCGACTTGGTTGCGGCCTTAACTTCAGCCCGCTGTTTGGCTTTTTCGTAGAGCGGCAAAAGTTGTCCCTTGCTCGCTAGCATTTTCAGCAGCTCGACGATCATCGGGATGTAGTTGTGTTTGCGCCGGACGTTTTCCACTTTCTGCTGCTTTCGTTTCAGGTCTTCGTCTTCTATGAGTTGCTGCAAGCGGCTGGCCTTCTCCTGCAATTCCAAAGCCACTGTGCTATCAGTCATTGTCTGGAGTTGCTGTTGAATTTCAGCTAACTGTCGTTCATACTCGAGTTTTCGGTCTGAAACGACTGCCATCAAGTTAAAACGAATCTCTCCAGCACTATACCTGCAGAAAAAAATCACACTCAATTTATAATTTAGCAAATATCAATATTTTTATCGATCTCCCGTATCAGGAAACATAGAAAATCAAAATCAAACCTTTGGATTCGCTCTCAGCAATAAGAACAATTATCAGAAATAACTAAAATTTTTTACAAATATCAATATTTCCATCGAGCTCCTGTATCGGGAAAACGTAGAAATTTGTAATCAAACCTTTGGATTCGCTTCTCAATAACAGGCCGAACTACATCGATCCATTCATCAGCATTAGGGACAGGGCCGAGATCAACAGGCCCGTCTTTTAGACCGTCCAGTTCATACAAACGTCCATCGATAGGGACGTACCCGATAAAATGATACGTCTCATCGTCTTTAGTAGCCGCCTTCGAGTCAAACTCGAACAGCGTTTGCCTAAAAATGAAAACTTATGAAAGTTCTTTAAGCATTACTGTGATGTAGACAATACCGAGCAAATGAATTATGGACTCGTCGGATTGTGTCCGAGTTGCTGAGCGCTAGTCCCTTCATCGCGGGATCAAAATACTGACAAAATTCTTTGAAATCGCCAAGCGTCCCACCGAGTTTAACGTCTTTATGTCTGCAGTTTAACAGGATACTGATGATCGCTTGAGTGGCGCATGCGTTATTAATGACCTGGCAAAAATGATATTTGTATTTTCTGCTGAAAAATCTTAAATCGAAATATACCTGCTTGGCAAAGAAAATTTTATCGAGTCTGCCATCCTGAACGACTGAACCGTCCACATCTTCGTTCGGGACCCATTTAAACAAGAAAATCAATCCGTGGATGGGTCTGCATGAAAAATTGCATAAATGATTAAGAGATGAAAGATTTACGTTTTCGATTCTATTTAGAAACTCACTTGAGGTTCTCAAACTGATCTGGATCTAGACTCCACAGCTCCTCGACTTGAACGCCTTCCACACCTGAAATATATGCAGAAAAATAGTTAAAAACCCTAGAAAAACTATAAATTATGATGCACATGTTAAGTTTAAAGCAAAAATAAAACAGAAAATAAACTAGAAATTTTTCAGTTCACTTACCGAATTCACGAATAAGTTCGGAGAAGACTCCGGGATCGCTCTCGATTAAACACCAGTTTCCAGCATCCGCCATTATTGTCGAAATATGTTAATATTTAACGAGAGAAAGAAGTTTCTGGTTGATTTGTCTTAAATCTCGTCTTTTTTAAATTTGTCAATACAATGATAACAGTACTTCTGCTTTCGGTTTCGCCTTTTCCCTAAAAGAGGGCAGTGCTTTTCCCCCTTTTCCCTTCTTTCTAAAATACGAGCCCTGTGCTTCTATTCCCTTTTTCCCCGGCGCGCTCGAGCAGTAGTCAAACGTCTGTAACTTCCCTCGTTCCTTATTTTTCCCCTTTCAGGGAAATTCCCTGTGAAATGGAAGCACTGAATGACAAGGCAACCTACGAAGCCTCGTCTGCTACGGGCGAACTACTACGGGCAACATTATCTTCACCATACTATTAATACTATGAATTGGCTCCATTATTTTATCACTATTATTTAATTTAATTAATATATTTAATTAATCATACAACAAACTAGATATTCGGAAGATTTTTGCCGTGTGTATCTGCACTAGTACAAGGTATGGAGAGCATTACAACAGTTACAAATTATTTTTTTACTGCAACCATATGTTTTGTTTGAAATATTTAACAGCATTTTAAGTTTCTTTTTGTTTCCTTTAAAGAAAAAAAAAACACGGATAGTTAGGTAAAGACAATATACGAGCCAAATAAGATTTTCAGATAGTCAAATACAGAAAAACCAAAAAGCGTTGAAGCGAGAAATCCTGTTTCCAATATTTCAAAAAACACGGGAGACAAACGACATATTCAAAAGACACCATTTCTTTTAACACGTCCTTTTTTTGAATTTTCAATCTGAGTGGATCAAGTTGAATTCAGTGATTTAATGAATATACGCCATAAAGATAAAAGCTTCCGAGGAGAAGATCCGCTTACTGCTGCTGCTGCTGCGCAACAACAGCACCGAGGGCCTTGTGTCACTTTTCACCAGTTTTCTTACGAGACTTTTCACAAGATTTCAGATAACATGGTCAATTACAAATAACTGAAGAAGCCATTATTTCTGCAAAAAAACCGGCAAAGACAAAAAAAAAAAGAGAGAGAAACACAAAGGACGAGATTTCTGGCTTTTTGTTTGGTTTGTACAGTGCTGTTGAAATCGATTGTACCTTGACTTGTACAAATCAGTGATGGACAAATTGTATCGATACACAACAAATGCTACACTTTTTGTCTTTTTAAACCTTCTCAATAAATTTTTTTGCGGAATTGCTTGAACGCACCTACAAAGAACAAGGACACCAAGACACTACACTGGATCATCACGGTACCAGGTTGTTCATTTCAATGGCTTCAAAAAAAAAAAATCCTTTTCAACACAAATTAAATCAAAAATAATTCATCAATAAGGACAAATAGGTTTTTCTTCTTCTTTTGTTTTCAGTTCTGGAACATGGACTTAGGTCGCAATAGGCCCTCAGCCTGAAATTGCACACATTTCTCAAATCCGCGGATCTTCTCACTCGGTCCAAAATATTTTTTAAAAAAAATCCTAATCAAATCAAATAGGCAAAAAACTGACGGTCAAAGAGTACGGGGGGGACATGAAGGATCTTTAGGCAAACAGCTACACACACTTCACTAGCCAGATACGATTTTCCTCTGCGTGAAAAAGAATCTTATTTCCTCTACGTAAAGAAACACCGAAAAAAAAATTGAACGAGACAAATTAGTTGTATCCTTCTCGTAATTCACGGAAGGAACCATGAAGGGGACAAGAGATATATAGAGAGAGAGAGATACATCCACCACAAAGACATGTTAAGAAATCAGCCCACACCTAAACTTTGCGTCTGGGATTATCAAAAAATGATCTACTCTACAGAACCAAAAAAAAAAATAAAAAAAATAAAAAAAAAAAAGATAAGACCTACACGAAAAACTTCTTTTCTTCCTTTCTCCATTGGTTGAGAGACAATTAGTTCGGTACAAAGTAAAACGAAGACGGCAGCCTTGATTTGACAGGGTGGATCAATGGTTCCTACAAAATCGATTCGGATCGGAGTTTGAGTAGTAGTAGTAGACATTTCCAAGCAAAGCTAAAAATCGTAAGATTTGAAAACAAACAAAAACTCGGTTTTTTTCTTCCTCTGTTTTTTCACAGCGATGAGCAACGTGAGACAAAATTAGCGTCATTTTCAGTTAAGGATCGCTTCTGTTATCGGCAAGGAGATTGTTTCTTTTTCCCTAACACTTATTGGACAAAATCTACGGTTTCGCTACAAGGATAGACAAAAACAGAATGTCGATTTCGTTTGAACGGGGGCAGAAAGTTGTCAAAAGTTTGATAGCAATTATTTTCAATGCAAATGTTTTCTTTTTGTTTTCAACTTGGACTTTGTTTAAAACCTGAGGAGGGTCATTTGTTTCCTTTGTTCAAAGAAAAACCTCTTCTTGTCAAATAGCATTTTTGCAACATGTTTCGAGTGTACAGTTGGCAAATCTTATCTTATGACACTGTGGCGATAAACTTTAGTTGGAAAATTCGCGGGGGAAAATAAATGAAGACTGTTCTGGTTTGGTTTTTGGGAACAAAACTTTAAAAAAAGCGTGGTGATTGAATAGAATAGTAACTTATCCTGATATTGTGTTTGAAGAACAAGTATTCAAAAAAAAAAACGAGTCTGACGCGAGAAAAAATTCGACAAAAATCAGGAAAAACTGTGGATTTCTAGGATACTGAAAAAGAAAAATCAAGAGCGGCGAGTTAGGATGTTTTTTTTTTTAAAGAAAAATAATACGTTATTCCTTGCTTGCGATGCGCACTAAGACTGAACCACGACAACACGAACCATCACCACCGCTACCTGTGGTATAAAAAAAATCAGGATTAAATTTAAAAAACTAGTTTACGTTTATTTAAGAGGGTTTACCTCAATTATGTGTGTTACTACTGGTCGCCAACAGGAGCCGAATAGCCGGCGTAGTTTCCTGGGAAACTATAGGCCCCTTGAGGTTGTGCCAGTCCCGACTGGCCGTAGAAGCCGGCAGCTCCGGCGGGTGCTGCACCCCCTGCTGCTGCTCCCAACCCTCCTGCACCTGGGAAGAAGGCTTGTGCAGGTCCCGCTCCCTGCTGTCCAGGGACTTGGCCGGCCTAAACCACACAAAAGATTAAAAAAAATGTCTTAAACAAACTAAATATATAAAATAATATGAATAACCAAGTACATATATAAATAATAAATAAATCTCTATAAATAAATCATAAATAAATAAATCTTTTGTTTGGAGAATAATTTTTACCTGTTTTAATCGCGTCTGAGCTTCAAGTGCCTCGGCTTCTTGGATTTTTCCAATGGATCGGTAGTAGGCTATCCATTGGGCGCTGTAGTCCTGCTGCTGCGAGCCAGCAGCTGGAGCTGCGGCTGGTGCCGGTGCTGCTGCGGCTGCCTGAGGATTCGCCATACCCTAAGAAACGTTCACGTAAGGGTGCATCTTCTTTGCTTAACTTAAAACTAATGGAATTTTTAAAATTTATTGTCGCTCAGCTCCCATTTCCAGCTTTGGAAGGTAGATGCCGAAAGCCAGTCAGTATTGCTAGCCTTTTGCTCTTGCACCGTGGCAATAGTCGAGTAACAATAATTGCTACCCACTAAGGAAAATCTGCTTGGTGCCGACATTATTATTATTATTATTATTAATATTAAACTATTTTCTTCTTATAAATATTGCACTCTAGTTCTCGTGTTGTTGCAAAACTTTACGCTTCTTTAACATTCTATCCAATCATCTATATGCAACTTTCCTAGAAACGTAATGAGTAATTACGCGCGTGACGGTGTCACTGTCACTAATTGTCCTTTCCCACTGTACAAAAGGATACCGAGTAGTTACGAGTATTAATTTTCAACTTAACAGTCAGTCTGTTTGCATTAATCGTCAGCAATAAAGTATCGCAACTAAAGTCGTTCATCTTCTAACTCTTATTAGCCATCTCGGAAATCTATTTAACCAAAACACAACGGACGGCTATCTTTATACTTTTTATGAGAAAACTACCTTTGCGGCTTTCAACTGCTGTTCCAGGGCTTCAGCGTCCTTATGGGCGCCAATGCTGCGATAATATTGGATCCATTGTGCGGTGTAGTCCGGCTGTCCCGTCTGCGGGTTCACCGGTGCTCCTCCTTCAGGGATACCGGGCGTTCCGGGTTGCTGTCCAGCTGCCGAGGGTGCCGATCCTTGCTGGAAGTACTGCTGTTGGTAATAGGCGGCCCAGGCAGCAGTGTCGGTTTTGCCCAGTTCTCCAGCCTGTCCTGGCCACTGCTGATACGCACCACCGCCCCATCCTTGCGAAGGGAAGCCGCCACTTGGTCTGAAAAGGTTATTTTTACCTTAAAGCGTCTTAAAACGGGTCTGGCTATTTTTAACACTTACGGTCCTTGTCCCAGGGGAAACGGCGAGGCTCCAGAACCCATTGGACCCTGAATAAACAAACAGACAAAATATTTTAGTCTTTTAAATATCGACTCCATCTCTATTATAACAATGAGGAATCCTACCATGCCCAGCTTTTCAGTGATCATCCGCTTTGCCATTTCCACTTGTTCAGGCGATCCTCGAATGATGAAGACTTTTTCGTTGGGATTGGGGGCGGCCTCCTGTCCAGCTCGCAAAAGGCTCCCGACTGCTGGTTGATTTGTTTGATAGTTTCTCCGCCTAAAACAAAAATTTAAAAAATCATCATCATTAAAAACGTACAGTAATGTTCATAAAAAAGGATACAACATGGGTGAAGTTCACAGTCGTTTTTCGCTATTTAAAAAGTTATTACATATTAAACTTATATAATAACGGATAAAATAAACTGTATTTGAACTTAAGATACATAAATGATCAAATAATATTCAAACATCTTCGTAAAAAGGCTGTACCCCTATTTAATGAACATGGCTTTACACATCATCCTATCAAAGATACTTCATACCTTTCCCAATAACAATGCCAGTCTTGTTGGCGGGAACCAGGAACTGGTGCTCGATCTTATCTTGACCGTTCCTCATCATTCCCATTCCCGGGCCGCCTCGACCGCCTCCAGGGCCGTACTCTCCCCAGGCAGACGAACCGCCTCCCACGGGACTTCTTCCAAACTGGGACCCGTTAGCCCCTCCGCGGCCTCGACCCCGACCCATCTGGCTGTCGCGGACCTTAAAAAATAAACCAAAAACTTACAAATACAATTCACTGTAGTCGAGTAAATCGATCTTGATTACCAGAACAGATTCAATAAGATCCTCAATCCGCTGCTTAGCGTCCTGGATCTGACTGGGAGAACCAGTGACAGCACACATTCGGTCTTCGGGGACGTCGTCTCGGGCCTGCTGGAACTGAATGCGAGTGCCAGTCTCCATCTGAATCTTCTTAATCGTCTCGCCACTTTTGCCGATTACTACACCGACAGCAGACCTCGGCACAGGAACCTACAACAATTAATCCGACACAAAAATGATTATTACTAAATAATTACTATAATGTAATAATATTATAATAATATAATGATAATTACTAAACAATGATAATTAATGATTAACTTGCTTTGATTCAATGTAACATTTACCTCGATAGTTTGTTGCGGGCCATTTCCAGCAAAGTTCCCAAACGCTCTCTGGCCTCGGTCGAATGCCTGAAACATTTTAACATTTAACTCGACTTCAGTTTTGAACCACAAATAGAAAAAACTTACAGGAACGTCCCCTTCTTTATCAGCAATCAGTTCGTAGACCGTCTGTTTGGCAATTTCGACTTTCTGGGGGTCTCCGTAGATGCGTAGCGGTTTTTCGTTTTCCTGCTGGGGACCTTCCTGGACGACAACCATTCGAGTTCCCGTCCTTTCCTGGAGCTGCTTTATCGTTTCGCCACCTTTCCCGATGATCAGACCCACTTTCGGTCCAGGAATCATAACTTCCACCTAAACATACAACAAAGAGAAAATTACAATCAACAACAATTTAAATTCGGGAAAATCTTTGTACCGAATGCTGACTCGCCAAGTTTTCTGTGGTGGGAGGGCCGGCATCTCGAGGGCCCCCGCGATTCTGGACGATACCCATGATCAAGTCTCTCGCTCGACTAAAATTCGTCAAAAAACTCTTAGTTTCCAAGCACGAAAACTAATTTTTCATGTCCTTCAACTTACTTCACAGCTTCCCTTGAACCAGTGACAGTGCAAATTCTTTCTGGCATGCCGGCACTGTCCGGAGCCATCTGGATCTTGGCTCCCGATTCTGCCTGCAAGCGAGAAATCTGCTCTCCACCTCGACCAATAACTGCAGGAAACAAGAAGTCATAAGTAAAATGT
Source organism: Eulimnadia texana (assembly GCA_002872375.1). Lineage (NCBI taxonomy): Eukaryota > Metazoa > Arthropoda > Branchiopoda > Diplostraca > Limnadiidae > Eulimnadia > Eulimnadia texana. The sequence continues at coordinate 22,965,697 of NKDA01000001.1, forward strand.
TTGAATGCTAGAGTTAGGTAACCTACTCAGTCCAACCATTTTGTCTGGGACCATAACCTCCTCCGTCAAGACTGGTCCTAAGGCGGCCATCATGGCGGGCATTCCCATTCCTGGAAGCTGGGCTCTGGGTATTCCTGCTGCCCGCATGTAGGGGTCGCTCGCTCCAGCAGCCGCAGCCGCAGCAGCTGCAGCCGCCATTCTCTTCGAGTCGGGCTCCTGTCCTTCCATTGACGAGCTCTCGCTGTTGCTATGTGGTCGTTTCAATCCTCCCGGACTTCGGCTGCTGTTCTCTGGGCTTCCTAGCGAATGAGTCTGCGATGAAATCTACGAAAAACGCACACGTTTCATTCTTTCCTCAATCTCTCATGCCCCGACAAAACTTTTCGCATGAAAGTTTTCAGCGGGTTAATCAGTGTTATAAAAAAAGAATCTCAATGGCTTCAGTTCTAGGTTTCGGGCAAAAGAAACAACTAAATGGGAAAATTGCGTTTCAGTTGTGGTACCTGCAGTTTGGTAGGCTGCACGACCTAGAGCCAAGCCAGGTTTAGCTTCTGTATGCGTGAAGCGTACACGAGCCTGACGGGCGGGGTACGCACTAGAGAAACAGCTGGGTAAAGATTTTTTTAATGGCCAATATTATCAGCAAACCCTGGCAAAAATGACACGAACGTACACTCGAGGGGACAATATGCAAGCAAAAGATTACAATCAAGCCAGAAATGAACACTTTCACTCAATCTCATTCACGCAAAAACGACACGACACTGAGAGTGCACTTTCGTCACGGCCATGTCGTCTCAGGCCGGACTGGCTACGCTTCCCTTCGATTTCCAACCAGTGCTTCCACTACGCAGGGAAATTCCCCTCAAGCAGGGAAAAACGGAACATGGAGGGAAACGAGAAGCTTGCAAAGCCGGGGGAAAAGGGGAAAAAGGAAAATAGGGGGTAACAGTGACGTTCACGACGAGAGGGGGAAAGAGGAAAAACGGGGAAAGGAGCCCTCTGTACGACAAAATGTGAAACTTATGGTACTTCAACCCTCTTCTCGTACTACTACGGGCCAAACTGGCTCGCTTAGTGGGCTAATTTAGCTCATTCGCTTCATAATAAATATTTACGTTCCAGACAGCTTCTTTTTTTTCCTCTCTATATTTTTCAAGTTTAAAAATAAATCACAGAGTTTTAAATTTCTTTACTGATTTTTCAAATCAAGTTGTACAAAAATAGTACACACTCAAAACACATAAGGCAGTTAAGCTGTGCTATTTGAGTCAAACAAAGACAAAAACCACTGGGATAGAAACTGAATTTGATAACTAATATTTTCTAGTAGAATTCATTTTTCGAATTATTTCAACTGAAACTAACGAGCATCGTGGCTAGAAAAACATGGCGGATAGCCCGACCACGCGATCAAGGTCAATGCCTCGTAAAAAAAAATCGTCACGTAACGTCTAGTAGAAGACTAATACCAACACAATCACAGCAAAATCTTTCATAAATATTAATAACAGGTTATTGGAAAACTATGAAAAGGCCATTGTTAAATCTAATGTTAAATTGTAAATGACAACTTGACAGTGGCGGCATGATGCGGAACGCGTACGAGGCGCGAGTATGGCCGATACGACAGAGCTAAACCGGCATTTCAAATTTGAAATTTAACTCCAACAGAATGGCCGAGTTCTCTCAAGACCGACAAAAAGTGGTTCAAGAATGATTGAATAATATAAAGGTTAGGTACTTACTTTGTCTGAAGTTTTATCAGCATCGGCAAAGGCAAATTTATCGAAGCTGTTTTGGACCGGAGAAACTACAGCCGAGTCGCCCATGCTGCCGTTACCCGTACCCGCTTAGCCCGGTGAATGGTTCCTCAAGCCTATTGCTCGCAACGCCATCTAGCGGTCAAATTTTTAACTATTTGTCTCATAAATTTGAATCAATATAAATTTTCAATTAGGATGTTATGTTATTGCTTAACTGTCAATTAGTAGATTATAGAAAGAAAAAAAAATATTCCGCAATTTTTTTTTGTAATATACTTTTTTGTGTTAGTGTGCTTTGTCGCAAAGATTCAGTTCACGTTTGTCCATAAGAGTACGTTACATACATGTAAGGACTTTAAGGTGAAGCTGGGAAAGGAAAAAGTTGAGATGTGCTTCGGTGTGTTTTGTTTCTAGAGCAAAAGTCACGGATCATGTGCGGGAGTGGAAGATTGCGCGTGCTGCCAAGTAGTCAACAGGATAGAGAGAGAGAAACCGCGCGCGTTAAAAACACCACACCGACGCTGCGCATTCTTCAGTACTATTCGTATCGACCTTTGCGTTGGGTTCGTTTCATCTTTTCAGCTTTAAAACACATCCTCATTTCATATAGCCAAGTTCAGTTATACTTGAACAGATATGTAAGAAAATATCTGACAGAGACAAGAGGACTGGTAGCTGTTAATGTCACATTTATTTTGTAACTGATACTTCAAGAGACTTGCCGCCCTGCTTTGGTGTTTGGAAAAAAAAAACGCTGACGATGATGTTGCTGATCTCGAATTACGTTTCATTCATTCTTCTCATGAGCTCCTTCAACTGCCGTTTGAATGGAGTCGAAGGTAATTTAACCTGCCTCAGCACAAAACCATAGAAAACCGCATTCAATAATTTACATTCTATCAACTAAAAAAAAAACAAACAAAGTAGAACACATAGTGACGCAAATTCATCAAAGTAATAACTATCGACTGGAATTTGAAAGTCCCGTACGAAACAATGGTAATGGTAATGGTTGATTAGATAGCCTCGGTGTTGGATATGAAAGAGACATAGTGGGACATGAGATTAAAAGATGCATTACTATTGATTGGCATTCCAATATCCGGGGATGGTTCCATATTGGGGTTGCCGTTTGGTAAGACAAGCATATGCGGAACGGCGGGACTACTACATCCCGGCTAAACTTGATCCCCTTCCCGCAGCTTTTAATGGATTGATTACACTTGGAAACTCATCAAAGAAGCTTTTGTTTATTTTCTCCCTTCCTGCATTAAAAGCGTATACGATTTTGATGCAGTTCAAACAAAACCTCTAATGGACCCGCATACTATACTCATCTGGGCATCTATTCTTGCAACCGGATTTCCAGATCCGTCTGCTTTCATTTCCAGAGTTTTCTCTCTAAAGCTCTTTAACACGAATGGCCATAAGGCTATACGGATTTATGGTATCTGCTCTGTTCTTTTACATACAAACGACCTATCGAACAATAATATACGAGGCCCCCCATTAATCAAATGCACTCGTCGACCGCTCGCAGATTGTTCGAAACAGTCTCAAGTCGCTGGTAAAAGGCATAGGAAAGATGGATGATAAAACTGATAACACTGAAAGTTGGCAAAACCCTTTCTTTGCATGCTGGGTACTAGAAGAGGGTTTCTGGTGAAGTAGCATTTGCTTGTGATATTCCGTGCTTTGCTTGGATAATGAATCGCAGTACCACCGAGCTTTTGGGGTCCCATTGTGCTGGTTGATATGACACATATTCCAAGCAAAGATGTGCACAAAATGTGACTTGATGAGTGTCACAAAGAAACACCAAGGGCTAACTAATGAACCAGATTTCGTTACCGCCAAACCAACCTAACTTAATTGGTACTATGCTGTAACCAGAGAACTCTATTTACGGTACCTAATCAAATCTATAAAGCCGTAAAATAGAATCATTTTTCTTGGACATATTTCCTAAATGCAGTGTTGAGAAGCAATGAAAGGTTAAGCCTAAAAGGGAATCCATGTTTTTCGAGCGGAAACTAAGGTTTGTTATGGACCATTTCAGCTGTTTCTCGTGAAAACAAAAAGATACATTATTTGCTCTCCATCCAACCGAATGAAAAACGTCATTGATGATAAACGACTCCAGTTTCTCTCCCGGTCAGTTAATCCGCATTCCGGGTTCGAATCCGCATTTCGGTTGACAAACCGCATGTTGTTTTTTTTTCATGTCAAGTCATCCATTACTTTTTTATACGTAGTGTCCCAAGTGACCCATTGCGTAGGAAATGATCATTGCGACGTCCCCCGCGTTACGTTTGCTCAACATTATACCCTATAAAACTTCGTTCCATCCTAACTGTGCATAAAATTAACGAGTATTAGCTCACCAAAAAGACTAGAGGCTTATCAAAGTTGAACGAGAGTAAGGTCTGAGTGTGATAAGTCTGTGCCGATAGTCGTAAATTTATTGCCAGCGCCTGAGCGACTTCCAGATAGAGTGGTCACTCTTATTGCTCTGCGGGGAGGCGTAACGATTGATAACCACCGGATTTTTACGGCGTTACTTTTGCGCGTCTTGTCTTTCCGACTAAGTCCCACTTGTCCGCTAACCGTGTCTCGCTTGCGTCAGTTAAACGGCAAGAAAGACACGACAACTGCTTACACCCGCGCCTGAGAAATTTGTATCGCTGTTTATTAGTAGAATTCAAGTTAATTGTAATGTACAGCTGATTGTTGAGAGATTCACGTCGTCTGCATCAAAGTCGGATCGATGGTTGCTTGTCCATAGTTTTTCTGGAAAGTGGAAGAAAAGTGGAGGAAAAGCCTCTAAAGTCTTTGGTGTCTTTCTTGTTGCGCCACACTCCATCTTAATCCTCTTATATTCACTCCGGCACTACTATTATCAGTCACTTTTCAATTAAAAAGTAATCTCTTTGGTGAAATGAGAAACAAATCGATTCTAGAAAACTACTTATTATATTTTATCTAGTGCTTGTAATGCAAGATTAGTAATGTAGTATGTTTAACAGTGTTTTTTTTTTGTGCTGTGATGGCCGCAGCCGTTAGATTGCTTTGTAAAAGCGTCAATATTTGGTAACAAGATTACCTTGTTTACAGTTGTACAGCCTCTTCGGGGAGTTGGCAAGTAATCAGAGTCAAGCAATCGAGAGAATTGAGTTGACTGATAAATAACGACTAGTCCTATCGATTCAATAACGTCCATTATTAACGCCCTACTTCTATACAAACGCAATCAGCAAAGTTATTTTGTTTGTGTGCAGGACTGGCTGAGAAATACGGTTACGGTTTTACTTACGTCAAAGGCTCGAAATCTTGGCGAAATGGCGAGGAGGGTATTGCGAATCGTTCGAGTTTGAATTCGCTACAAAGTGTTGCCGAATCGAGTCATCAAAGTCAGATGCTTCAAGCAGACGAACCCTATTCAGATCCGACGCTATTGCCTGCATTTCCCTTTGAAGAGAATTCGCATCTCCAGTGGCCGCTCAGTTACGGCAGAAACCACGCGGATCAATCCACCAGGAATCGTTTCAAGAATCCACGCAATGTCCCCTCGGAGTCGTGTCCTCGAAACGAAAATGACGCACAAGCACAAGTAAGTCCAGTTCACTTGCTGCAGTCTGTTGTACTATTATTATATATTGGTGTTAGTAGGAGTGTAGTAGTAGTACTGTAGTAAAAGTGCTAGTAGAAACAGTAGTTGTCATAGTAGTAGTGGCACTGAATTAATAATGGTAGGAGTACTAGTAGTAACAGTGGTATGGTAGTTGTTGTAGTACTGACGTAACAGTGGTACTAGTAGTAGTAGCTGTCAAAATAGTAGTAGTAGTACTGTAGTAAAAGTGCCAGTAGAAACAATAGTTGTCATAGTAGTAGTGGCACTGAATTAATAATGGTAGGAGTACTAGTAGTAACAGTGGTATGGTAGTTGTTGTAGTACTGACGTAACAGTGGTACTAGTAGTAGTAGCTGTCAAAATAGTAGTAGTAGTACTGTAGTAAAAGTGCCAGTAGAAACAGTAGTTGTCATAGTAGTAGTGGCACTGAAGTAATAATGGTAGTAGTACTAGTAGTAACAGTGGTATAATAGTTGTTGTAGTACTGACGTAACAGTGGTACTAGTAGTAGTAGCTGTCAAAATAGTAGTAGTAGTACTGTAGTAAAAGTGCCAGTAGAAACAATAGTTGTCATAGTAGTAGTGGCACTGAATTAATAATGGTAGGAGTACTAGTAGTAACAGTGGTATGGTAGTTGTTGTAGTACTGACGTAACAGTGGTACTAGTAGTAGTAGCTGTCAAAATAGTAGTAGTAGTACTGTAGTAAAAGTGCCAGTAGAAACAGTAGTTGTCATAGTAGTAGTGGCACTGAAGTAATAATGGTAGTAGTACTAGTAGTAACAGTGGTATAATAGTTGTTGTAGTACTGACGTAACAGTGGTACTAGTAGTAGTAGCTGTCAAAATAGTAGTAGTACTACTGTAGTAAAAGTGCCAGTAGAAACAGTAGTTGTCATAGTAGTAGTGGCACTGAAGTAATAATGGTAGTAGTACTAGTAGTAACAGTGGTATGGTAGTTGTTGTAGTACTGACGTAACAGTGGTACTAGTAGTAGTAGCTGTCAAAATAGTAGTAGTAGTACTGTAGTAAAAGTGCCAGTAGAAACAGTAGTGTCATAGTAGTAGTGGCACTGAAGTAATAATGTAGTAGTACTAGTAGTAACAGTGGTATAATAGTTGTTGTAGTACTGACGTAACAGTGGTACTAGTAGTAGTAGCTGTCAAAATAGTAGTAGTAGTACTGTAGTAAAAGTGCCAGTAGAAACAGTAGTTGTCATAGTAGTAGTGGCACTGAAGTAATAATGGTAGTATTACTAGTAGTAACAGTGGTATAGTAGTTGTTGTAGTACTGACGTAACAGTGGTACTAGTAGTAGTAGCTGTCAAATAGTAGTAGTAATAATAGTGATAGTAGTAGCAGTTGTAGTAGTGGCACTGTAGTAGTGGTGGTAATGGAAGTAGTAGCACTGGTATTCGGAGCTGTTGTTGTAATATTATTAGTAGTAGTTACAGTAGTATAGTAATCGTATAGCACTAGTAGTACTGGTAATAGTTGTTGTATTAGTACTGGTAGTAGTGGTGGTAGTGGTAGTAATAGTACTAGTAGTCATTAGTAGCTGTTGTTGTAGTTGTAGTAGTACTGGTAATAGTTGTTGTATTAGTACTGGTAGTAGTGGTGGTAGTGGTAGTAATAGTACTAGTAGTCATTAGTAGCTTTTGTTGTAGTTGTAGTAGTATTTGTGGTAGTGGTGGTAATAGTGGTAGGAGTGGTAGTAGTAGTGGTATTACGACTAGTAGTTTTAGCCTTATAACGAATCTACAAAATACATGGGCAGTATATGCAAGGGTAACTACAGGGACACACTATCCGTCCACTTATTCGACAGATTTATTGTACTTTTTGCCATGTCATGTTATTATTATTATCTTCTTCTTTCTCTTCTTTGTCTTATGATTAATGAAGTTTGGGTTGTGGGATCCTAGGGTCGGACTTGTTTGAGAAAGTGCACAGCTGATGAGGATTGCCGCAGTCCGCGCAAAAAGTGTCTCTGCGATGGAGTCTGCGGAATGTCTTGCATTAAACCAGGTAAAACAATTTAATAAATCCAAATTCACAAAATAAATGAATAAGACTTAACATACTCAACTAGATTTACTCACAAAGCATTGTAATAGTAAACTACAAACTAAAAAAATCACGTAAAATGTTAATATATATCTGGAATTTGTATTATATTTTATGTACTTTAATTGGTTATTTTCCATAACTGTATCTCTGATATTTTAAGTTTACTGGTTCTTTAGACAGCTCTATATTATAGTTATCCCTTACACTTCTATTATTATTTTTATATCCTCTTGAATTTATATATTACATTATTCTATAATAAAATTATTATCTTTATTTGATTAAGTTTTTCTTTTTACGTTACACAACGTTTGCGCTGTTCCCGTGAGATTAAAGCGCGGGATCACGGAATCCTATATCTGAATTTTTACAATATTTTTACTCTTTATATAATACATGATAAATTATTCCATTAAATCAATGCAAACAGGGTACCAAAAACATATAAATACAAAGTTACAACTCTAACTTCAAAACTTTCTATATAATACATTAAACACTGAAAAGTGTAATGTTCAAATACAATAAGGTACATAATTTCTATAAATTGTGTTGGGTACACGCGTGTGCATATCTTGGCAGCATAATGTGGTCTGAATAGGTTGAAAGCACTGACGCATGAACATTTTCCAGGAAATTTAATATTACCCATTTGCATAATGTTTTCTTATACGAGCCATTCTTTTCTCTGCTTTACACCTTCCGCCTTTCTTTACGACACTCTAAAAGAAAAAAAAAGACTATTCCCCTAGTATTTTCTAATATAACTGTATAATTAAATATTTTGGCAGCCCTTGAATTCCTCGAACCAATAAGCGAGGAAACTTTCCATATGCAAACTCGGCAGAGAAAACTGAATGATTTATTGAGAAGGAACAGAAGGATTCCAATGAGAGGGGGTCTTTTGACGAATCGATCCTGGTAAACATGGCTACATGTAAGCCATGTACATAATAGGAGCTTCATGAATGTATTGTTTCTAATGAAGACGGTCGTGGACGGTCTGATGAACAAGTCACAAGCCTCAATGGCAGTTGCAATGACAAGACATTGATTTTAGCCATCAGGGCTTTTGCAGGGTCTCACGGCACACAGCAGCTGTTGCCCTTGCACTCGTTGTCTTCATTATATGGCCGCTTTTCCTTATGCTCATAATAGCCCCGTGGCCCCGCATCGTATTGTCATCCTGGGTCCTCTTTTATGAGTTTCATTATCCTCCATGAAGATCAACCTTTAACCAAAAATAAATCGTCCACAAAGATTTGAGAAACGATATTGCAGGATTCTTTGAAAGTGTAATAAAAGTAGGGATCTTCTTTTTAATTAGAAAGCGGGAATAACGAGTTTTAATCAGTGCTGCAGAGGATTGGTAAAGGCTTTCCTCTGTCATTTTCCGTTCCATAAATTTATCTTTTTAAGTGAGGAAACCTAATCCCGCTGGATTTATCCTGATATATGATACAGAAAACACAGAGACTAGAAGATATAATAAAAGCAAAAGGCCATCGAAGTGGAATGAGAAATCTTCGACCAATGCACAACATCTCTTACCAATCCAATTTGGGATCTGTGGTCCAGTCCCGTCTTCTTTAGTCACAGCATTCTTGCATCGTTTGTTCAGTCCTAATATGTTGCATTGATTTTTTTTTCCTCGCTGCAGATAAGGAGTGCCACGAACTGGGCAACCCCAACAAAGGACGCGTCTTCTTAACAGGAAGATTCTTCGGTGACCGAGCTATTTACTCTTGCGAGGAAGGATTCATTCTTGTCGGAGTTGAGTCCCGACTCTGCCAGGCAGATGGATCCTGGTCAGCAACTGAACCATCGTGTCAAAAAATAGGTACAACTTTCATCATTAGTGTGAAATATCCTATCTCTCATTTTGGGGGCAGCATGGGTTGTGTAATTCCCCTGATAAGACGGACACGTTGGGGTATGGGAGTGAATAACTTCCTGAGAGAAGCTGCGATCAAATTATCGAGCGTATAACGAGGGTTTAAGCAAAATCGATTCGCCTCTCTGACAGACCAAATAAACAGGAACGCTACATGGGCACGTGTCACAACACCCGGACAAACTACGTACATTCTACACCATTTACTCCCGACACGAAACAAGATACATGATGTCAGTACAAACACGACATACCATGATAATAATAAGAATAATATAGATACATGTATGTTATAAGTACAAATGTATTACAGATCAGATAGATTAATGAACTGTTGTTAGTGCACGGGGGTACGTATTGTGGTGATCCTCCCGTGGTGCAGCACGCTCGACACAACGCCCCGCTGGAGCAGAGCAGCTTTGCGCTGGACACGATGTTGCAGTATCAGTGCTACCCCGGATACAACACTGTCGGATTTGCTCGGGCTAAATGTCTGCTCTATAACAACACTGCCATGTGGTTCGGACCTGATGTCACATGCGAACGTGAGTCCCTCAATCTCCATTACCAAACGTACAAGTGTCCAGAAACTAGGCGAGGGCTTAGGCTGACATACCATCGATTTTTTACTATTCTTAAACAAAGAGATAAGCACTTACTAAACTTAATAGTAGTGCTAACTAAACTTGGTGCTACAAAACTACTTTCACTAAAAATGACCGACGAACTTTACTCTTTCTAGCAGAAACTTGCTTCTTCGCAAGTTAGTTAAATAAGTTAGAAAGTAAAGAAACTAACTTTAGATGTCGTTCTGTCAAACTTTAAGCTTTACGTCAATACTCAAACGTCACAAAAATTAATATCAATAACAATAATTTACAATTTCAGTTCAAAGATTTTGAGTTCTCCCAGCCAACGTGGTGTATCTTTCAAGAAAAAATCAGTTTCAAATTAAGTTCATTAGCTATTCCATTACTTCCCATGGATTTTCAAAGATGTCAAACCGCTAATAGGATCATGTAAACTCGTCTCTTGTTTGCAAGTCTGTTGTCTCTTGTAGAAAAAAACTACTTCTTTTACATAAGAATGGAAAAGGTCAACAGTTTCTTTATATATATAAAAAAAATGGTCGGGTATTAGTGAAGGTTAAAAGAAAATTCGAGAAAGTTCTGGAATTTTCAGCGAAACGCGCCACGCTGGATTGAATTGTTGACGGGCCTTCTTCATGAATTTTAAAACCTTCCGTTATTTATCAACACGATATTGGTGTGTTAGATTAAATTGAATACTTTTGCAACACTCGTGGCGAAAATTGAATTTCAAATCTCAGAATCTCGAAAGCAGATTTGAATTCCACTGGAAGACAAGGTAGGCGAAGCTCCATCTAGCAATAGGAACAGGGCCGCCACAACGGAAAGCGGGGCCGGGTCAAAGAAATAGTGGGGGCCCCCGTGTTTTTTTTTTTTTTTTTTTTGGTCCTCTGAAATAGAAAGATATTGTTCATACAATCAATCAAAGATTGCACAGCATGAATTTGGTATAGAAAAATTTGCGAACGCCGCGATGATGCCATCGCAGTCGATGGTTTTCGTAAATCACTCTTATTAAACAAAGCATACAAAACCAATCCCGTTCGTGAGGGGTAATTAATCGATTGAAAGGAAGCTCAGGGAGTATCCTCCTTCAACTATTCAGCAACAGAGATGATCAGAAAAACTCTTGGAAGTCAAGCGATTTTGTTGCAAAAGATGCGTAACACTGAGTAAAAATAAATTATCATGTTGCACTGAGTAGAGGGGAGATTTCTTTTCCGCAACAACTACATTTTGTTAACCAGAGAAGATGTGAAATAAACTGATCGAATCGCTAGCATATTCGGCTTTTGCACTACCTCTTCAGTATCGAAACTCAAACGATCTCGAATTCGCTTAATCCCATTTTAACGTTCTGAACCTCAACAAAGTTTGTCAGTCGCCAAGCCCATGGATATCATGAAACAGATGACTCGGAAACGTCTTTCTGTCCTCGTTTATTTATTGGGTACCTCTTCGCGAGAACTTTCATTTTAAGAATTAATCAGAGACCTCTTATGAGCATTCCAGATCAAGCAGACATATCGACTGTTCAGGATAGCTGCTACTGTTTTACGAATATTTCTGAAATGTTTCTTCGACTTTTCAGTGCACTTGTATTAAAATGAATGCCATAGAGATTAAGCGAGCAAGGTACTGGACTGGGATGATGGCTGAACACCACAACTGCAAACTGATTGACCTTCGAGGTTTTAGTTTGAACACCGTTGTGGAAACCAGAAATGTTGGGACCGCTGTAATTTCTTTGACCTCTCGTCTCGTCGATAAGGAAAAGATGGAGGTTAAACTTTACGTAAAAATCGGCCCATATATTATCAAGAATACTTTGCATATCTTGGCTCGTTCCTGCTGCGTTGGTAAATATCGTTACGCAATAACTATGTATAACTTCTTGTACCCCAAAAACATAATAGGGTCTCCTCCTTTTGCGGGACCCCAAAAAGCCGGGGCCGGGTCAAAATGACCCACTTGCCCCCCTCCCTCACACCCCTCGTGGCGGCCCTGCATAGAAAAGAAAAATACGTGCACATTTGCATATCAGAAGTTCTCGAACTATTTTAACTATTGCGTTATCATCTATTTATTAACATTAACATACTCCAATAATTGTAATGTTCACAGCGAGGTCTTGTGGAGAGCCGGGCGATATGCAGCACGGCCGGTACGAGGGCGACTGCTTCAGTTTCAGCTGCCGCGTGACTTACTCGTGTCAGCCGGGCTTCGATCTAGTCGGCCGCGCTAACCGATACTGTCAGGCCGACGGTTCGTGGACGCCTGCTGAACTGCCCACTTGCGTTCGTAAGTATACCTTCAACTTACAGAGACAAGTTAACTGTAATTTTACCAGGATTTAGATAATGAAATTTTGATGCTTGCATTGCAGCTGTTCAGTGTCCCATTCCGGCAAACCCTGATCACGGCAAGTCGATTTATACATCGATCTCGTACAATGCTGTCGTTACCTATGAATGCCGCTATGGGTACACTCTGGTGGGGAAAGCTACTCGACGCTGTGGACCCGATAAGAAATGGTCCGGCGAGGAGCCTTACTGCAAAGGTATTATTAAAATAATGTATGTAAGTACTATATTATCAGTTGTCTTTGAAGTTAAGGAATAATCCTTCATAAAAAAATCTATGCGTTCTACTTACTATTTTTCTGCTCACCAACTTAGGCCAAACTTACTGATAACGGAGAAAATAGCAGCAAAAAATCAGCCAAACTTTTAGGAGCTTACCAACTTGTAATAAGACCTCTCAGAGCTTCCGGAATGTAATCCCAGAGTGATAACATAGACTCGATCTCTCCTCTGTTTCTAGGTTAAATAGTATGTTTTTCAGACTTTGTTAGGTTTTAGGACCTCCAAGACAGCTCAAGACCCCATTACCTGTTTTAACGACTAATCAATGAACACATAATTAACACTAATTTTTATACTGTTCATTGCATTACTTAATTTTCTATTAGAAATCAACTGCGGACATCCGGGTCCGTTATACAACGGCTGGATCGAGAACCTTGAGCAGGGGGGCGCGTTAGGAGTCTCGGTCATATACCGCTGTTTCGAAGGAATGAAAAGGATCGGCGCTTCTTCAGCTACTTGCGAAAGGGATGGTCAATGGAGTTATCCTCCACCACAGTGTTTAGGTATTCAACTATGATAAATCCATTTAATATCACCATTCACAACTGTTAACTGAATCCATCACAAACAGCGCCATGCGTCGTTCCAACAGTAGAGAACGGTCGAGTTGCCAGCGTCATTCCTGGAATAGTCGTTTCGCACGGAGAAAACTTGACTCTTCAATGCAACCGCCACTTTGAACCGGAATACGGATCTTCGGCCACAACGTGCAATAACGGCACGTGGAACTTTATTCCTCGTTGTGTTCCCGGTAAGTTTTTAATCATTCGTTGAATTTAACTGCTGTTACATTTGAGGCTGGTTATCCGCAGCCCGGTGTAAGGTGTTACCATCCCGTCCCAGGCACGGAATGGTAATCGCTCCTCGGATCGAGCACGGCAGCCGGGCTCTTTACAAATGCAAAGACGGTTTCCAGCTGGTCGGCCCTAACGTCACTGAATGTCTCTTCGGCAATTGGACTGGTGATTTACCAACATGCCAAGAAAGTACGAGCAACCCATTCGTAAACCTCCGCAATATATCAATAATATATTGTTATGAACCATGTTTTATAAACTTGTTTACTTTTCAGTATATTGCCCTTTTCCCGGATACATTGAAAACGGCAAAGTGCTTCTGGTTGGCAACATGGGACTTTACGATTACAGACCGTATGTTCGCAAAGTTACCAATAATAAGCAAATTATGTACGAATGCGACCGCGGTTATGTGCTCGGCGATGGACCACCTGGAGCAACTTGCGTGGCTGGCAAATGGAGTCCCAAGCATCTACCCACGTACTCAACATTCCATACCAAATACCAATTATCAGTACCATTAGAATAAATATGAATCAAATCAAGTGAGAAAAATTATGACAAAAATAATATTCAAAACATGCATGACATAGTACTTAGTCTATCAGGTATATCATGTTGGTAATGTATTTGATTGGAACATGATGAGTAGATGTGTTCCGGGACAACATCCGAGGATGCGGTGGGCGCGTTCAGTGAAGAGCGGCCGGGCACCGGTCAGCACGGCCATCAAGAACTCGCGCAAGAATCAAGGCAGGGGCAAAGGCCGCAAGGGAAAAGTCAAAGGAACTTTCGACGAAACCCCTTCATCACGTAATTTCTTAATTTCCGGTTTACTTTAACATTACTTCATCCTTGAAATACGTAGATGGTTCTTCCAAGTCGTGCGAGCCGTTAGCAGACGAACCTTACGCTCAAGTGGAGATCATCAAGCTTGGAAAAAATTCTAGTGATACCTTCAGCACTGGAACAGTCGTGCGAGTCACTTGCAGCCAGGGATACAGACTCAACGTTGGGAACAGGACAGTTCGTTGTCGTAAAGGATTGTGGAGTCCTGACAAGCCCTCGTGTCTCGCATGTAACTTATCTTGCTAACTACTATATTAGTACTGGTGTTGCTCTAATCTGCAACCCACGATCCAAGAACTTATTTGGGAGGAATGTCTCAGTTTAAAATTACTAATTAGTGACATGTTCCGTTCCCGCCATCGACAATGCCATCTTCCGCTACCAAAACGTTCCAGTATCTCCACAAACAGAAATTCCGCACAACGAAGCTGCACAGTTTGGCTGCAATCCCGGATACGTGGTCCAGGGTCCTGAGATCCTTCGCTGTTGGTACGGCGAATGGGCCATTACCCAGAAATCTGAATGTGCTCCAGGTTGGAATAATTCACTTTACATTGTAAGTTAGTTAAACAAATGCTTTCGCGATTTCAGCGCCATGTGAGTTACCCCGGATCCAGCATGGAGACTACACAGCAGGTTACCGAGCTGGACTGACAATCGCTAACGGTTCGACTGTGGATTACACATGTACGGAACCGGAATACTTCAAGATCTCTCAAGGTCCTGTGCGATGTCGACTTGGAGAGTTGACTCCTGATTATCCGGAATGCAAATCGCGTAACGACCGTTTCTACGGATTCGACGGAGGTTTCTTGTTTCTTTTACTCACTTAAATTAAGTTATTTAAATAAAATATGTTGATTTAACCATCTCTAATAGGAGACATGGGCAGAAACACTTTGCTGGAATTCAAAGGCGGAGGTGATATTACGGAAGGTGGCAAAATGGAGTTTTTTCTTAACGAACGCAAGACCTGCGTTTCACCAACCAAAGTACAAGGGACTCTACTGTTCAAAGACGGAGAACCCGTCAAATCCGGAGAGCAAAGGTTATTATTATTGCAAGTTAATAAAGAGTTAGTTTATCCAGGTAAAAAAAAAGTATACTCTTAATACTTGGAGAATGCTTGTAAAAAACTTACAGATGTACTACAGTATATGTTAATGTGATCAAAATAAATGTTAATATACTTAGAATATTCTTAGTGTATGACCCAAATTACTATACTAGGATTCGACTACTTTTTTAAAACCCGAGTAATCAACAAATTTGCATTTGAGTAGGTTTCCCCACGGAACTCAAGTCACATTCCACTGCGTTTCTGGAATTCTCCGTGACAAGACAACGTGGCAAATCATATGCGAAGACGGGGCATGGATCGGACGCCCATTAAGTTGCGGTACTTATAATACATCAATAGTCGGTTACTATATATATATAACTATTATAATGTGGAGTGACTTACGTGTTAGACGGTGAAGTTTCGGTTGAGGGTCTGGGGCAGCCATCGAATCGATCCTGCGTCTTCCGCAACTCCGAATCGAATGTGGTAACCTTCTACGAAGACCAGCAGATCACCGAAGATGTAGTCGAATTTCCTCCGGGAACCGAACTCGTAAACTTTTTTCCCATATATTGGATTTCATTAACGTAATTATCATTAATGGTGTTTCATCTAGGTTTCTCGGTGTTCGGATATTGGCAAATACGCACTGCTGGGTTCGGTGAGGAGGAGATGCAGTCGCGGCGAATGGACAGGTGTCACACCCGTCTGCTTTGGACTGAATCAAGAAAACGACTATGCTCGTAATGTACTATTCTTTTTACTATTAGTTCATTATCTAACTATCGCATCCTATCCTCAGTTGAAAAGCCGCCAACCGTGTTACTGAGGCATCAACTAGGACCCATCGCTCAAAGTAACGACGGCAAACTGATAGTTTATCCTGGAACTATTCTCCACATGGAATGCTTATGGATTCGCAAGTTCGGCACACCCAAATGGGAAGTTTCTCACAACTATCGGTAAGACTGAATTGCGTTTGGCATTCACGAACGGACAACAGTATTGGATTTAAATAGGAAATATCCACAAGGATGGACCGAAGAAGCGGGTAGGGATCGAACCTTGGAATACCGCTTGAGTATTTACCACGCTCAGAAGGACGACTCGGGCATCTTTTCGTGCAGCACTCCTACCCGTCACGTTCACAGCATTGAAGTGTTGGTTCGTGCGGTACACTGCCCCCAAATCTCCGAGCGCAAGGGATTGACTGTATCGTCGAAAAACACTAAAATGAACAGCAAGGTTCATTTCTCTTGCCAAAACGGCAACTCCCTTGTTGGTGCTCCAGAAGTTACATGTCTTCCCTCTGGCAACTGGAACGCTCCCATCCCAGTTTGTGAGAGCGTCGAGTGCCCGGATATCGTCAACTCAACGGATAAGATGTTAAGAGTGTCCGTCGTTAGCAGGGAAGTTGGGGGGAAAGCACTTTTTACTTGCACTGGTGGAACGATACTTCGAGGAGCGACTGAGGTGATGTGCTTGCCAAGCGGAGACTGGTCACAACCACTACCACGTTGTGAAGGTTACTTAATAATCAATATGTTTATTTGAAATATATACATGCAAAGTAGTCTAGTGAGACAAATAAAAAACTTGATTAAATATTAAATAATAATATTACATTACAGAGGTTCTCTGTGATGGACCAGAAACTCCAGAGAACGGGTACATCCAAGGAGGCACCATATACAAGGCAGGAGATGTGGTGCAGTTCCATTGTCACCGTGATTTCATGATGGAGGGCCAACCCATTGCAGCTTGCCAAGATAATGGCAAATGGTCGAGCGGAGCTCCGAAATGTAAATCAACAGTATCCCACTTATCTTAGCTTACAAAATCGAGTCTCGTACAATCGCTAGGTGTTCCCGCTTGTACTTATCCCGGGACGACAATAGGGGGTACGATATCCTCGGTGAAATTTTACTACAGCATCGGTGAAACGATTTCGTTTGACTGCTCGCCCGGGTTAACGCTGAACGGGTCTCGAATGCTGCGCTGCCTGAAGAACGGCAAGTGGTCCGCTGCTATACCAACATGCGTCCCCGCACAAGTTTAAACTATTGCAAACTGTTATTACCACAAATAAGTCTGTATTTAGTCAGTAGTTTGCTTTATGATTCCTACCATGTTACCGGTGCTGCTACCAATAGTTACCGCTATCAAACCTCTCTAGATTTTTAAAAAATGGTTTTCAGTTTCTGTATGTTCACTGTTCAAGTAGAAGATTTTCGTCTGCTTATTGTGAACGTTCATTACACATATCACGTTAAGTTACGTTATGGTGTGTTTACTGCATACTTTCGTTTACCACCGTAACCTTTACAGTTTGGGCGAACATCTATCAGTGATGAAAATAACAGCACATTGCAGATTACTAATTGTGGTACCCACAACTACGATGCAACGTGAGTTCCGATAATATTTTCTATTGATCAGTGATGGGTAGATCAGAACATGATCCAATATAAGATCGCGATGTGTCCACTTTTGCAGATGATTTTGATCATGAGCATAGCCGCATACGCATTACACGCAGCTATTTATAGTTTCTCCTACCAAAGGGCAGGAAAACAACGAAACTAACGTACTCGAAACGAGTACGAATGTATTTGGAAAACAAATAGCTGTAGTGGGGCTTGACATAAAGTAACTTGGTGGTCAAGGCTACAATCGGGGCAGCGATATCACTGATTGCTCTAAAAGGGTACAAGCTAGAATTCCCGCCTTATTACAAGAAACTACCTATTTCACTTGTATTGTTTACAACTTAAATACATCTCTAGTCCACCCATGTTTGAAAAGGCAGATCTCGAGAATTTTTAATGTCTGCCGGAAAGCCATGGTCTCACTTGAACTTGAACTTGTGGTGAACTGCAGTAGTCGACGTGCTCTACTGAGACCCAGGCAACATTGAACGTTCTGTGGACTCCTGCACAGTGAAACTAGGGGGCTTGCTGGTTCCGTTTTTGCCGATGAATCAATGTCCCGCATCTGTCGAAAACGGACAAACCGCACCAACGACGAGGTTAAGGTCCTTGAAACCAGTTACAGCAGAAATGTCTTCTTGCGTTTCCTCGAGTACATCGTAAGTGAACTTAAGATCCAGCTACTGGTCAACCAACCGAAGTTTCTAGTCTAGTATTTGACACCGGTGAATTTTAAAAAACGTGAAGCTCGATTCGCCTAAAGAAAAGGTGATCGTTGGGCAAAATTTACGAAGCCATCAGATGCGATCTTGTACCGGCCAACATTTGAAAGATTCTAGCCTCGGAGTAATGAAATGGCTGGTTAAATGGGAAACGAAAGTAGCCGTTGAAACACTGAAAAGTGTGGCGGAAGCTTTATCTTTCGCTAATCCAGACTTCTGTCCCAGCATCACAACCTGCTTCGTGATTCTTGAAACCCTTCCGACCGGTGCGGCTTCCATAAAGCGATCATTCAGTGCGCTCCAGCGACTTAATACCTAATTGAGAAACATGACAGAGCAAACTCGCATAACTGGCATTGCCATGCTGCATCTAAATCACAGTGTAACCTACTAAACGGTGAGTCCTTATGCTGTATCCCCCATTATAACGCTTTCAAACAGGAAAATGGCGCTGCCGCTGGCAGACTTTCGAAGCTTTGCCTGGCCTGAAGCAAAGCGCGTCTTTCAACTCAAGCACCGTTTGCCGGTTGTTATTATTCGTTGATTTTGGCGTTGTATGTGTGTGTGTGTGCGTTTTCACTCATAACTGTGTGGATAAAAATACAAATTTTTGAAATTTGTAGCGGAATTTATGCTTGATTTATGAATACACTACGAGCTGTTCAGTTATACAGAATTAGTTATTTAGCAGAGAGTATGCGATAAATATAAACTACACTATGTTAGTGACTAGTGTATAGAGGACATTAGATCATTATTCACAGTTTTCTGGTAAAATGTTTACGAAGTTAATTCTGTCAGAATGAAATCAATATTTAAGAAATACAAGTTATTCGTAGAAAACGGAAGTTAAGTTTTGAAGTCTGTCTATGGTAATGAGATCCGAACGCCGAATTCAAACGAGCTTTTTCCCAAAATGACATCTAAACCCCAGTTGTCGTGACTGGAAAAACTTACATTGGATCCGATGACGATTTGAAGTTTCACAAGGAACATAGGTAAAGCAATTGCATCGCACAAAGTTGTTAAGAATAGTAAAAAATTATGCGTATTAAGTTACAGGCTACAGCGCAATGTCCAGAAAATTTTGCTCGGGTCCAGGTCGTTCGGATACATCAACTAATGGACCAGTGAAGTTCTTCCCGTTTCTGAAAGGAAAGAGGTATTTGTTATGTTCAACGGTTGATCCAAAATCCCTGCAGTTCGCGTATATCGTATATCGTAGGTTCCACAAGTGGGTTCGTTGCATCATGTCGGACCCGTCGAATGGCAGTAGCTGGTCTTCAACTTGCACAGGAAAAAATATTGGCTTTGCGAAGTTCACTTTTCTGACAATATGTTAACGTCAACGGAAAAAAGCGACTGATAAGAGACGCGATACCTGATCAGCTATCTGCTATTGGATAACGAGGTTAACATACAACAAGGCCCCAGCTTGCAGAAAGAAATCGTTGAATTAAGCAGCCGAGAAACTGAAAGCGTACTGATTGAAGACTCCACAGACGATGGCCTAATGTACTGGGAAGGCTTAGAAGAAAGTATTCTATTAAGTAACCCTTTTATATTGAGAACCCTCCGTCTTCGCCGCCGAGCCAGAAGCACATGGTGAAATTAGTCGGACGATGTTTCCAGTAGAAACTAGGGTTATCGAGGATCTTGCGTGCTCGCCGAGGAAAGCTTCTAATACCGGTTGTCTCCGGACTGAAACAGCGAGAGGAAGCGAGGAAGCCCGAGAACGTTAGAGGCCCCCTAGGGAAAAGCGCGCTTTTATGCTCAGGAAACGACAGCACAATGAGATTTCATATGTTGCGAAACAAATAAGTAAACTGGAGCAACAACAAGCAGAGAAGGATGCACTAATCGAGAAGCTACTTCAAGAAATACGACAGCCACAGAGCCGATCCTTAACGGCTTTCGTTTGCAAATCAAATCTGTCTCCCGAGGTTAGTCTTTCATTGAATTGCGAGTGCGTAAACCCGGAGTCCCGCCCAAGCAACGCCGATACTCTCAGCAGGACAAAATAACCAGTCTGACTCTAAGCCTGTCCGGGAATGCTTCGTATACGTCTGAGGCAGATATTCGCCCTCCGTCACGGTCTACGTCGCCCGAATGGCTGAAATCGGCAGAAGTTTCGTGCAGGTTTTCTGAACTGCCCATATGCAAGTACTTTAGAAAAAACTGAAACAGCCAGAAACCACAAGGAAAAAATCTTAACCCTGATGATAGACGAAATAATCCGCAAGACAATTTAAGTTACGACCAATCATGGGGCAATATTATTGGTTTCGAAGACTATGGGGATCAGGGTACTGGTGTCCCAGCAAATTCTGTCCTTGTCTTCATGGTCGCCAGCATTCAAGGGAAATGGAAGCTTCCAATTGGTTTCATATTCTGCACAAATTCCCTTAACCTGCATGCATTAAAGAGGTCTTTGGAGGCCCGCTTTGACGCAATTTCACGGGTGGGTGGGGACATTCGAGCAAATATAAGTTACCAGGGGTCCAACTTTTTACCTTGCGCCGCATTACTCGAGACAAATCCCCAAAATCCTTCATTTCATTATCAGGGAAAAAAGTATTATAAGTTTGATCCTCCCCATCTAATCAAAAGTGTTCGCAACAATATGAATAAAAACACTCTAGTATTTGGGAAGCAAAAGGCCAAATGGAGTAAGCTAGTCTACTTTCATCAGCTGGACAGAAAGAAGATGTTTCCTTTAGCTCCAAAAATTTCACGAGCCCAAGCAAACCTTACTTCGTTCTCCAAAATGAAGGTGAAGCTGGCTACTCAGGTGTTGAGTCACTCCCTAAGCAAGGCTGTCATAACGTATGTCACGCGAAAAGAGCTTCCGAAAGACTGTTTAGGCATTATCCACCGCTGCTGCCAAATTCAATAGAATATTCAACAGTAATGCCAAAACTGACAAGAAAAGATTTCGGCAACCAATGCATAGGGCAAAATGAGACAACTATCACAGAGTACAGCTTGTGAGCTTGCGTAAGTTCATTAAACCCATCACGGTTCTAATTAAAAAATGCAGAAAGATTCCCGTGCGATGTATTGGCGGCTGATACCAAACTATTAAAGCGTTGCTGGAGCTTTCTACCGATCTGTCGAGAGAGGGGTTCGGTCTTCTTTTCACGACGAGATTAAATTAGGAACCTTTAGAAAATCATTTCGGGCAGATTCGCTACCAGGGTGGATGGAAGCTGAACCCATCACCATGGAACTTTTTACAGTCCTTTAAAAGCTGTGTCTACTTGATTTGATTACTGACTTCAAGAGTGCTGGCGATAACTGCGAAAACGATAACCTAGAACTTAGCACTTGAGTTCTGTTGTACGAAGTAGCGCTCCTTCGCAAGCTGCTGATGGCCCTAGCACGAAAATTCAGGAAGAGGAAGCTAAGTGACAATGATGTACTTGCAGTTCCGAAGAACAACGAAAGCAGTACATTTCAAAAGCTGTCGCGGAAAGACAACTGGTACACCTGGATGACGTAGGCTCTGAGGTACCTGTGAAAAAAATCGTACGGAAAACCAGTCTGCAAACCAGATTCCGCATCACAACGTTGACGACGATGGCGTTTTGGAGGATATTGCTGAGTTGCTTAATGAACTCAAAACAGGAGAGAGCGAAGTCCTCATTTATCGTTATGCCATCTGTTCTATTGTGCGAAAATCGCTTCAGCACCATACACTTGCAAAGAATGTGAAGCATGGTTTGTGGCGAACGACAAGGAAGTACAGGATCCTGGATACGAATTCATTTCTTCCGAAGCATACTCGAGTAATACGCCAACAGGTGGGTTGCTTGCACCATCTAGTCCTTGCGTTTAAGTATTTGCTTCAGTGTGAGCAGGTGTTTCAAGACAACTTCAACACGGGTAGTAATCTCTTTTGGTGGCTCACTTTTGGAGACGGACGCGATTGGCTGAGAGCCAGTCGTGCACGTGACGTGCACTTGAGGTGGCTCAGTTTTTCAACTCCAACCGTCGAGTAACCGGTTAGTAAATTTCACCTATTTAACAATTTCAACCTAATAAAAAACAATAATCATTGCAATATGATAATAAAACGTGTTTCATTGATTTCGAAACAATAAAAGAAAACTAAAAAACGGTACTAAAATAATTTGCCTTATGATATGGTGGCGCCACAGTCGCGGCAGCTTGGTAAACAATGGCTCCAAACCAGAGGTAGGTCCTTAAATAATACAATTAATAATTCAAAATCAACACGAAATCTCCTCCTGACCCGACAATGTCCTAGCCCGATCATCGGCAAATCGAATCAAGCAAAGTATAAGGACAATGGTCACGTTTTGGGTTTGCTATTGTCAAGAGGAGACATCCGCGTTTGGTTCATACGTTCATTACCGAGGTGAACTATCTCGACATAAGCTTGTTCCTAGTCTGTTAAGGGGACAGGTATGACGGTTGCAGCGCAATGAGAGGGAAATTTAATGGACTTCACGTTGAAGTGAAAAAAGTGCGTCCTACTGCATCCTATACTCATAGCTCTAGTCATGTTCTAAGTCTGGCAGTCAATATTGCATGCGAGTTAGCGTGTGTTGACAGTGCTGTGGGAATTATTAAAGAAATTCGCAATTTTCTGTTAGCGTCAGGCCAGCGATTGGCTATACTTAAAAAGCATCTTGAAACCTTCGAAACCCGCGAAGGCAGCTAATCCACGGCGTGCAAATTAACTGAGCTCTTATCTACACGATGGGTAGAAAAGCACGATGTGATAGTTAGACTTCTCGAGTTTATCGAACCGATTGCTAATTCTTTGGAAGAATTAGTTGTATGCCGTGACAACATACGGCCGGGAAGGCAGGGTTTTCTTGCCTTTATTCAGAACTCAGATTTAGTTATTTCATTACATGTTCTTGAAGTCTGTTCCTCTTGTTGTTAACAACATCGAAGGTGCTGCAGTCAGCCGAAGCAGACTTCGTTCAAGCCGGTAGGGAAGTCTCTCTTCTGATAGGCATGCTGGAAGAAAAGCGGAGTTCTGCCGAGGAGCTTTCCATGAACTGTTCAAAACGCCATAGAAACTGCTGAATTTTTAGACGCTGAAATTAAAACTTCAGGAAGGGCTCGCCCGACAAATGAATGGAGCTAACTGTACGTTGGATGGCCCTGAAACTTTCTTCCGGCAATCTATTAACATTCCTTACCTGGATCATTTAATCCAGGAACTTATAGGTTGGTTTGATGACATGAACAATCAAGCAGCATCATTGCGGTGCCTAGTCCCGGCATTTCTGAACTCCGTAAAAAGCCCGCTATCGACAATTGCTTAGAAATCTACAACCTACATATCAATAACCCCCATGTTATCCAAAGCGTATATGAAAGATGGAAGGCAAAGTGAGGTTCCCGACTCCGAAAAACCTGCAAACACGTGTGAAGCTCTGAACTCACGTGACCATGCTTTTTACCCTAATCTTTACGTTCTTTTAAAAATATTTTGCGTCCTACCGGTTAGCAGCGCGACACCCAAGGGCACCTTTAGTTGTCTCCATCGTATAAAAACGTATTTAAAGGGCAAGGTCGGAGAACCTGCAAAAACATGTTATAGAACTTTTTTCCCTGATTCTGAATATATTTAGAGTCCCTATCTCAGTTTTCTACCGTTTAGCCACTAAAATTAATCGAAGTCTTAGAATGCACGTGGCAACGTCGCTTTACGGCCGTCAGGTTTGTCTCGTGACGGACCACGCTCCTCTAATGGCCATTCTAAAAATCATGTCGGCATTCCACCTCTGGCCGCATCTCGAATGCAGCGGTGGGCCGTTCTGCTTTCGGCCTGCCCTTACTCTTTGGAGTTTCGGAAATCAGAACTGCATGGGAATGCAGACATCCTATCTTGCACCTCAGTTCTAACTTCGGTTCCGGATGCAGCAGCTGCGGACGCTACTTTGTACGCAATGGAAGTTTTCGAGTCAACCTCATTGACGTTCAAGGGCTTGCTTTCTACGCTAGAAGAGGACGCAGTACTAATGTTAGTCCTGTCACGCCTGCGCTCCGGATGGACAAAAGCGGTTTCGTCCTCATCCATAGCTCCATTTTACACTCCTCGGTACGAATTGACCGTCGAGAAGGTAGCTCTAATGTGGAATGGCCGAATTGTAGTTCCTGTGAAACTTCGACCGGAAGTGTTGAAGCTGCTGCACGAGGGCCATCCAGGTACTTCACGGATCAAGGCGTTAGCGACGTCTCGTTTTTGGGTGGCCTAAGATGGACGCTGAAATATCCAGTTTGGTGCACGATTGTCAGTCTTATCAAGTCGCTCAAAAGGGACCCGCACAAGTGAAGGATGTTGCCTGGCCAACTCCTCCGGGTCCTTGGCATAGATTGCACGCTGATTTTACCGAGTTCCAAGGTTCCATACTCTTCGTGTTGACTGATGCTTTCTCACGTTGGCCAGAAATATTAGTACTTCCATCAGTAACATCAGGGGCGGTTATTGACATCTTCCGAGCTCTTTTGCACGTTTCGGACTTCATTCCGAAATGGTAACTGACAACGAAACGTAGTTGTCTTCAGCAGAGATGGACACATTCCTTCGTCAAAACGGAATCAGACACTAAATGGGTGCTCTATACCACCCACAGTCTAACAGAGCCGCGGAACGTCTTGTACAAACATTGAAGAATTACTTGAAGAAAACCATCAATGCTGTTCCATTACAACCAGTTGTTGCGCGGTTCCTATACTCTTCTCGCGTAACATCCACTGATCTACTGGTCTCTCTCCAGCGTCAACGATGTTGGCGTTTCTCTTCCGGACGCGCCTTGATCTCTTGCAACCACGGGCTTCCCCAACATAAAAAACACCACCAGTCGCACGTTTCCGTCCAGGCGATCTTGTGAATGTCAGGGATTTCCGTCCAAACGCTCCGAAATCGGCAGCAAGAGTAGTGGTGGACCAACAGGGGACCTACTGGTCTCGGGTTCGCGTGGGTCAGGTGGTTGTCAAAAGGTACGTTGATCAAATGCTCTCGACATCAAGTGTTCGTGAGCTATCTCCTTGTCCTGATCGTATTAGTTCGAGCGAGCCCAACGATTGCCCTACTGTTTCCGATGTTGCCCCTACTTTTCTTCCTGCTACTCCTTCCCCTCCTGTTCCTGTTGCTGCAGCTGCTCCAGTTTCCGAACAAATTCGAAATACTTCGTCCCCACCTTCGTCAGTCCCGGTCCGGAGGTCGCAGCGACAAAGGGAGCCGCGAACGTTTCTTGATTTTGTGTCGCATTGATTTTTTTTTTTTTTTTTTTTTTTTGTCTAACGAGGAAGGGATGGTTATAATTAAAAGCGGTTTATTACTATTATTGCCTAATTTACATGGCCTCCTTAGCTTGGTTCTTTCTTGAGTTTTTCCCCCGGAATTTGTTAAACTTCGAAATTAACTTGGAAAGTGAACGGGCAATCACCTGTCAGACTTCAGACTGAAAAATCAAAGCAGAAAGAATTTGAATGAATCGACTGGAATGGATAGCGAAGACAAGACAATGGTCTGAAACCTCACAATGTGGTTCTACGAAAGGGAAATCCACCATTACGGCTCTCCATAAAGTGATGAATTCTATTCAATAGGAGTATCAACAATGAACAACATAGGGTGCTCTTTTCGACATTGATGGTGCTTTCAGTAACACACGGCATGTTGCAACTTAAACACTCGTAGATTGAAAGATCCTGCCCACCGCATCTTAGATATGCAACCGGCAATTTTTTAAGTGATCCAGAGGCAGGACTTCCTTTGTCTAAGTATAAACTAAGCATTAAGATTACTACTGGATGTCCTCAAGAGTATCATATTGCCACCCTTGTGGAAACTGATTCTGAATGGTTTCTTAAAAATGAAGCTACCATGTGGAGTCGAATTTAAAGCTTTTACTCATGACCTCACTTTACTCGTTCAGGATAAATCGGTCAAGTTACTTAAGTGCAAACTGCAAAACATGAGTGAAGAGATTTTTCCGTTGAGTATCTTACAAAGGTTAAGTTTCTCTTTCAAAAAGACAAGAATTAATTCTTTTCCGTATACAAAGAAAGCTTCAGAACGAGGGTACTTAAGAAATTATCTTGAACAACACAACCATTAAGTCGAAAACCATATTAAAATATTGACGAGTTATGTTAGAAAAGCGTTTGTGGTGGAAGCTCGCTTAAAACAAAAATGTGACTTCGCTCCAAAAGCACGCTTCATCGTCCGTCGTTTAATGCACAATGTCGTATAGCCCGAATAGAGGCACACTTCGCCGGATTTATACCACGATAATAAAGCCGTTCCTGCTATACGCATGTTCCGTGAGCATGTGTGCACCATTTGAAAAATGGTGCAGTAAAACCCTCCGATCAGTGCAACGACGTGCCACTCTAGTGATTAAAAGAAATTTTAGAATAGTTTCCACCGAGGCAGCGTACTGATGCCTCTAGAATTGCGCACGCGAGAGATAGCTTGCCTCGACAGCTTCATCACAAGGGTGGAATATGCAATTACACTTTCCGAAACAAGTGAAGAATACAGTGGACAACGTACTGAGGCTCCCATCCATCCTAATGCTTTAGCGAGCGCGCTACGATCCTTTTGAAATGTAATTCCACCAGGGGGAGCACTTCACTTATAGCTGCCTCCTCGACCACTCCATTCAACTAACGTTGTGCCCGAACAGTCGAAAGGAGCTGTGCGCTTTAATAGACAGCTCAAAATTTTTAAATTGAGTAGGCTGCTCGTTGATTTTTGTGGGCAGCAGGGGTATACAACGAGCAAAGCCCGGAGATTACCCAGGACGGCATCGGTGATTGACCCTGAGGCCTTGGCCATGTTTGATGTTTTTTATTCACAATTCCAAATCAGTAAAACGTATTTTTACATTCACAGACTCTAAAACCGTATGCTCTTCAGTTGTACCGAGGACAAACATATACCCAACACAGCATATGATCATAGCACTAATATACCAACAAAACTTTCACTTCTATGGATTCGGGGGCACTCCATCATAGAAGGGACCGAAATAGCTGACGTCTTCGTAAAGACTGCGGCAACAGTGTACAGACCTGCAGAAACAGTTTTAATTGAGAGGTAATTTTAGAGAGGCCCTGAAAAGGATATATTACCATTTCTTCATCAAGCTTCAGCAAGCGGGGTTCAGAATGTAAAAGCAGTGCAAAGGATGCAATAAACAAAATTTATCCCATCCGCCCCCTTGGTGAACAAAGTTTTGCCACGCCGATACGGTTCTTCACAAATGATGAAAATGGTCACAAGTCATGGCCGTTTTAATAGTTAACTTGATTGTTTTAAACTGAATGAAAGCCCCTTTGTGAATAAGGCGAAGAAGCAGAAAGAGTGCAACGCTTCTTTATATATGTTCACGTGTCACATTAGCAACGCTAAACTTGCGAAACATTTGCACATCCCAATTTTTTATCTGGCCACGAAATCCTGACACTTTTACGGAAAACGAGATCTGAAAGAATCCAATCGACGCTGTTCGCACTGGAACATTTATTAGAATATGAAGTGCAATTTTTAAGAATTTTCAACACATAGAGGAAAAGGGGGCAAAGCTCTAGGAAGAGCAGACCCTTAAAAGAAATAAATAAACCACGCCGTCGTAGTGAACCTGATCGTATGGTCCAAAGATGCGACCCAAAGATTGGAACTACTGAAAATCACGAAAATCCTACCAAAGGATGTTGAGGCTCGTCGGCTAGCAAGGTAAAACCAAGATAGGAGAATTCTACTAAACGAAGACGTTAACCTCGGCGAAGCTGACATTCTGAAAGAACTCAAAGAAAATAAAACTGACGTTCACACGGTAAAGCGTCTACATCGCTTTGAAAGCAATCAACGAGTATACCAATCTCAAAATCTCTATCAAGGGAGAAAAGCCCGCAGTGCTCCTGGGGTGGGCGCATTCAAGGGTTTCATCTACGCGCTCGGCGGCTGTGATGGGTGGAGGAATTTAGAATCGGTAAACTTGTACAAATTGATTTGAGTTTCCTTTCGCCTATTTTTTAATTCGTTTATTTAACATTTCAGGTGGAACGATTCGATCTGGAGACTGGCAGCTGGGCAATGGTCACTCAGATGCTCTCCAAGCGACGCCGATTGTGCACTGCTGTGCTGGGTGGATGCTTACGGTGGCGGTAATGGGTTCTGTCTCAGCTCGGTCGAAGTTTACGACTTTAAACAGGTTAATACATAGTGTAATAATAATATTAGCTTTACTAACGTCAGCGTTATATATATCAGTAATTCGAAGATATATAACTACGTGAAAAAAGTAACCACACACCCAAATGAAACTTTAATCAAGTTAAATTGTTAAATATATATCCTTAACGTGAAGAGTAAATTCGAAATTATAAGTCCGATAGTTTAACGAATCGTGTTCTATTAGTGCACTCAGTGTTTAAGCATATTACAATTTTGCTAAAAATTTCTAGGATGAGATACTGATGTGGTATTTTAAAGGTGGAGCTACGTAGCACCCATGAGTGTACCACGCAGCCGAGTGGCGCTAGCAGCCAATGCCGCCAAGCTGTGGGCAGTCGGCGGCTACGATGGGGAAGCCTAACTCGGTCGTCGAGGATTACGATCCCAGACACGACCAACGGACCATGGCCCCATATATGGTCGCTCACGAGAAGAAGTTGGACTTGGTGTTACTCGGATAAGCTGAAACAGGTTTCCCAAATTTACAATTAATGTGTTAGTATAGCATACACAAACTACTCATATAAAACCTTGAAACAGACAAATTTTATTTCCTTTCATGAATAGTTTGTTTTAAAACTGTTAAACTGTAATTATACTGGAACCCTACTAAGCTAATGACACTGGGACATTCATTGAGATACTCTTCCCAATCGATATACTACACCAACTTAATTGCCTCTTCCTCGTGGGGTTTTGTTTCCAAGTTCCGTAAGATTTGAGCAGTTCAATAAATTTTTGTAAATTTTCAGTTTATCTTTGGAAACTTGTCCTGTTCAAGTTGTTGATTTCGCCATGTTTTACATAATCGTTGATTGTTAGATGTCCCACTAATTTCACTAATGTCAAGATTCCTACACTCTGTATAAAAACAGCTCTTCACTTAGAAATGTAATGTTCAACAGATCATCAAGATTTGGGTAGCTGAAGATTTCAAAGTATATCAGAAACAATATCATTCATCCCCTACCACTCCATTTTAGACCTGGTACGTTTATACTGGTTCAGTTCTACAGTCTGATACAGACATGACAGGCTCGATACATTATACTCGTAAGATGTGTTTCTACTGATCAAAGGTATCCTTCGATTTCTTTTTTGTTTTTCGTCTGTTGATCGTTTTCCGTACCAACTTTTTCCTCTGCACTCTCTTAAAAATAATGTTTTATTGTTTGCGTCAAACTTCTAATACTTTTAGTCGTCCACCCTTCTATAACTCCAGCAACCTCTCTTCTCGGAGCGCAGACAGACGAAACGTGTATCAGAGCCCTGGTTTCTTGCCCCACCATAAAATCAGTAATTCGCTTCCCCACCAACAGCCACAGCTTCCTTCGGCAATGCTGTATACTGGAACTCGCATATCCATATCTCACTGAACTTCTCCCATTGAACAGAATATCGTGGGACACTTTCACGTTAAGCGACTTCGCGCATATTCTCTTCTTACCGTAATCACCAATGACACTCCTCATCTGTGGACATAACCACAGTCTCAAAACCAGAAGGAAGTGTCTGTTACAAGATCTGATTTTGCCCTAGACTCCGGCCCAGAAAGAGGCACCTCACGTTACCCAATGATGCACGTACCCGATTCAATTCTTTCACCAAATCCTTCAGAGTGGCGAGCTGTTTTGGCAGTAGACATTCTCCCTCGGTAGCCCTGAAAACTAATACTAAACATGAGCGACGTAACACTGTTGCATACCAACTGGCACCACCAAAACCAACCTCACAAAATCCCCCCCCCCTCGGAGAAAATCCCAATAGCCCCAGCTCCCCTTTCCTAACCACTCCAAAACACCTCGCACACAAACAAAACATTCGCGTAAATGATATACAACATTATCAGATCCAATCACTTGTCGCTTAGACAACTCTCCACTTTAACCGCCGTTGGCATCACAAACCTTTACACGCTGAATCGGCTCTAAATGACACTCCACACCCATAACACTGGATCTTACTCCATCCCATCCCACAAATATATCACAACTGCAACAAAAAATAAATTATCTTTTCCAACACTATCAATTATAAAGCATTTCACGACTTTTCCAAGAACACAGGTCTGCGCTCTGCGCCCTCTGTGACATCGGAGCTCAAAACAGCACAGTAATCTTCCCACCTGTATCAATACTAACTACTTACCAACCCCAGAACAATAAACTTGAGACCCGATCCACATTACGAACATCACAACACCAAACGTTAAACAAAATACGTTTAACAACCCTTAAACCGCGAACTTGCGCTTATATTTTCGACGAATTTTCCCCAAGTGCAGCGACCATCTACTCACTTTCATTTCAATACGACGCCGTTAAACCTGTTCACGAGTAATGAAGTTTCCTTAAGCAGCACTCTGGTTGTGGAAAATAAGTGGTGGCAGTGTTATTTTACTACTGATGTAATACGTAGATGCACAGTCTCCTCGTTCATCAGCCTTGCTTGAAATATTCATCGTGCGTGGACTAATAATTTACGGTAATTTTATTTTTTTCGAGGTGTACTCGCCACCTTCAGGCATGTGCTTGCTGGATGAGGAGTACCGCTAGCTCTTTCAAGAAAGATAAGTTGCAACTATTTCAATACCCGGACTTCATGCTTGGGCTGGTCAACCTTTTATATTTTGAACGACGTGAAGGAGGACACAATCTGCCTTGAGTGTTGCGTCCAGTCGCCGAAACGAAAGACCAGCTCTCAGTTATTTAAGACGAAGACCGCAAACTCGGGAATAAACAGCACGGTGAAAAAATTCTTCGAAAATCACCAGTTCCTAAGACGTGGTCATCACGTTCGGTAACCAGGGATCTCGTACCCACAAAGTTGTTCGTGTCAGCAAGGAAAATAGATTTGTCTGCCATGTCGCACGAGGTAAATGCGTTCACCTCTGTGTAATTGTGCCTGGGCTACCTAAATTTCCAGATCTATTCTGCGGGTTATTCAGTTACATTAAAAGTGAATTTTCTAGTGCAGATTGCCGAGAATACAAAGAATTAAATGACAATGAAGGGCCACGGGACCGAAGCCGTGCATTACGCTTTTTGTGTTACTGTAGAATTTCCGAAATCCTCTGAAAGTACAGCAAGTCTCTGCTCGCTCTGGCGGACCAGTACGATGTCGACTATTTGAAATGGAAATGCGAGGAAATTAAGCTGAGCGGTATTATGGATTTGAATAACGTGCTGGATGTTACGTGATCACGGAAAATGTGAAGGTCGGAACGTCTAAAAAAAAAGGTCGGAAAAACATGGTACAGAAAACGCCATTAGCCGAAAGCTGTGTCAAGTCAACTAAGAAGAGGCCGCATTTAGTTAGGTCGACTGGGCGCGGTGGTTGTAATGCTGGCTAACTTCGTGTCAAACACACTTCTGATGATGACAAAACCGTCGCTAAGATGGCGACATTGAGATGGCAGTAGCACGATGGTCCCTATAACACGAGTTGCATTATGTACCCTTTCTACACTTGACGGACGGAAGGATGCATCAATCCGGTTTCGACCGAAGAGCGTATTCCACAATCTGATGTCCAGCAAGACCTATCCATTGACGGGATCAAAACTGACATTTTGCCTTCAGTTAGCGCGGACTCTTCAACATCCATCAACAATATGTTGGACTTGCAAAAACCTTTACTAATTGGATAATGGAGACGGGAAAACGATTAATAAGTTATGAATGGAAAGGCACATGCAGTAGCAATATGGCTCTATAGCACGAGTTGCCTTCACCTGCCTTTGATAAAATCGGTAAATAAGATACTAAAATTTGACAAAACCGGTTAAGTGCCCAAATTAGTGTTTGACTATAGCGTCGAAAAAGCATTTCCTTGCACGAACAGGATCTCAAAGCACATGCTGCCCATCGACGACACGAACTCATTTGATTGCACATAAAACTGATCGATTTCTTCTTCGCATACTCTGACCGACATCTATTTAACGACGACACACACATCCATCATATTACCCACATCCAGAGTGCTGCTCGACAAAACTTCTTCGCACTTTCCTGTACCATTCTCGACGTCATACTGGTCTGCCGGAACGATACAATATTTGTTGAACTGGGGATTTCGTCGCAGATAGTACTGGAGTCTAAATATCGCAATAACTCTTGCATGGTTTGGAGGTGTTTTCGTTCATCTCTCCCCCGTTCTCCGGTGTTCTCGGACATCTACACAATTTTGCCGTTTTGAATGTAACTGAACACATCTCGTGGAAATGAAGCAATACCGAGTTCTTGCACAAGTACTCGGTGGGAGTTGAGAGTAACATGGAAGAACCTTATGCTAAACCATTGCATAGTAAACGCTGCTCCTTGCAGCCAGAACAACCCAATAGGAGTTAAATAACTGAATTCCTAAGTTCCTGATGTCGTAAATACTGGGATGTTGGTATGTCCCATAAATAAGGCAGGCAAAAAAAGAACTTCCCTGGCACTTTACTCGAAAGTAGCATGTGTGTATACTTCCCTACTATATATATACCACATGTACACAGAAAAGCGAATCCGTCAGCGTCCGTCGTCGGAATGCCGGTTTGCACAGCCGTGGTTGTGCCAGGTTATCAAATGAAAGGAAGATCTGTGAACGCATCTTAGAAGTGGTGGTGAAGTGGCGCTTCTACTTGCGAAGATGGCTCTTATTCGTGCTTCTAGGTGGCTAGTCCCATTCCTTACGTTTTTCGTCCTTGGTCGAACTGCGATTCCGACTTTTTTTATTGACGGCTTTGGTGAGAGCCATCAAGTAAATTAAAGTGCAGGTAACTGATATAACACACCAACATGCAGAAACTTCTTAGCTCATTAACACTCGAACATTCCACTGTGATGCTATCATCCTCTACTGGCCGTGCCCTCACTCTCATGTATCGTCTGCCCCATTTTCAATTAATTTTAACGTGCCCTGGAAGAGCAACTCATCTGGGACAGCACTTTGGAAGAAGCTTCAAAATCTGACGAAAGGATCACGCAGATTCGGAACCTTGCAAGCAGGCCATAAACCCACGTGAAGGGGTTTTCCCCACGCTGTTGACGTACTCGAAAACTGTCAAGTGTTGTCGACACCATTTGCCCTTCAATTTCATTCCCATTGAATCATGTCCATGGACGCCTTAAATCGATCAGTGGCGCAACACGTTCATCTTGCTTGGGGGAGACGGCAGAGTAGCGTGTTAGAACTAAGGGAATAGAAGCTAGAGCTGTTGTACAACAAAGGAAAATTCGAAGTCCCGAAGAGTACTCGCTCATGGAAACCGTACCGCAAAGAAAATACATTTCTTGGTAGAAAGAAAGAAAGACTTTCCTTACAAATGTTTGTTTGATATATGGCTATCGTTTTTGGGCAAGAAGTTCGTTACCCAAGATGAAATAGGAATCTGAAGTACGATACGAAACCGCAAAAAAACATCGCTGTCATCAAGTTCGTACATGTTTAAAGCTATGTGTTGACTTATTTTTATATTTGGCCCATTACATGCTGCTAGAAGAAGTTTCCACCACTTGTGAAATTTCGTCACGTAAGGGTTTTAACGCGTTACATTAGCACGGACTGCTTAGCAGACGACCAGTTTTGGGTTTTCCTGTAGAGGGCTCTGCTTTTCCCTTTTTTCCCTTGCCTTATAAATGCCAAGTATCCTTTTCCCTTTTTTCCCTTGCCTTATAAGTGTCAAGTATCCTTTTCCCTTTTTTCCCTTGCCTTATAAATGCCAAGTATCCTTTTCCCTTTTTTTCCCTTGTCTTATAAGTGTCAAGTATCCTTTTCCCTTTTTTTCCCTTTTTTCCCTTTTTCCCTTCCCTTATAAATACCAAGTATACTTTTCCCCTCCATACAGGATCACTCCATACTTCTATGGTGTTTTCCCTTCTTGAAGGAATTTCCCTGCAAAGTGGGGAAGCACTGGCCCGAGCTGAACGCCCTCTACCGCATGTGGTCGGTTAAACGGTTACCGATCCGATTACTAATTATGTCCTAAAACCGAATCCGATTTAAAAATCATATAAAACATATTTTAAATAATTAAATAGTAAATAACGGATGTTCATGAAAACAAAATGTTACAAAAATGTTAAATTTAATGTCAAATGAATTCAAAGTTCAGTGTCACAGTGTATCCAGTGTCAGTACACTGCAATGTCAACTGAATTATAGTATTTCTTTAATAATGCTATTTTCAAAAAATTTTGAGATACCAACTACTTTTAGAGCTGGATAATTTTCGTAGATAATCAAGATCGATTATCCTTCATCTTTAGTGGAAGTCGAAAATCATAGAATTTGATAGAATTTCAGTTCAAGTGTCCATAGATTTATGCATTTTTTATTTACAATATTTTCACTGTTTTAAATTATTTAAATACTAAAATAAAAAATTTCTTCATCTTTTCGTTACTTTGAAGTTGAAGAAACCATTCAGAGTGAACTTCTTCACTTGAGTTGTCTTTTCGCGAAAACATTTCCCGCCATTTTCCAGAGAAATCTTCACTTAAGGATCTACATCAAAATATAAAACGTAATTGGTGACATTAAATAGAGATTTTTTGACTTACGAGAAAGTCCATAAGGATTCGTTTTTCTTAGAGTAGCAGTTTCCAGGATCACAATATTCCGTTTACCGCCTTCTGGCAAGTACCGAAGCGAAAAACACAGGAATCCCAGTTCCCTGAACTGATTTTAAAAAATTAAAATAATTAAGAAGTTGAATTTCAATGGATTCGTTTGAATTTACTTTGTCTTGTTCGCTCTGAAGGATTCCCCCACTCTTCGTAACAGGGTCGACAAATCAACATGGCGTAGAGAGACTCTCAAATCTTCGAGAAATTTCTTAGAAAAAATCCTGGAAATCGTGTAGTTCAAAGAGCAGAGTCTTTGACGGCAGCTGAACGTAAGGGAATCTGAATAAAATTCACTATTAAAATCAGATTTTTAGTAAATGAAGTCGCGTTACTTTGAAGTTGAATGTCTCGTTGAACTGCGGGTTGAGAGAATTTCTGCGAACTTTAGTTTCGCAGCGTTTTTCTTTGGTTCCCACAAGCTGAACTGTGGCTATACGAATCACAGGAAAGTACTGCAGGATCTACAGCAGATAATCCGTCAGCTTACAGGATTGTAACACAGAGATTCTACCTATAGTGAAATCGTATACAATCCAATCTTTACTGAAGTCTTGCTCGTTTGAAACAAAATTCAAAATCTTTAGGTTACTTGTTGGATGTTCTGTATCTTTGCAAAGGAGATCCAAATCCGATTCCGTCAACACATCAAGTTATCAACATATTAAAAGTTTGAGGAAATGACCGGTAGGTGGCCATAGTTTAGTACACACTATTTTAGTTAATCATTTTCCCGCAGTTCTAAGTGTGTGGATGGACCAACCTCGACATTTGTCTCCACTACAGAAAATCAGTGCTTCCACTTGGCAGGGAAATTCCCCTAAAAAGGGAAAACTGGGTCTTACAAGGGAAAAAACTTAGGAGCATAATTTGATATCCTAGATGGAGGGGGAAAGGATACCTGACATTTTTATTACATTTTACATACTATTTTATTACATTATCATATACTTAGTACTATTTTAACTGAGTACGTCTTTTTTAAATAATACTTTTGTTACTCTTTATGTCTGTTACACTTGTAGTTGTCTTATTCAGTGACAATACAATGCCAATTCAATTTAAGTCTTTGTCCAATTAAGAATATTCGAACTCTGCTATACATCCGCTCTGTTTACGTGGTAAATTGCTGTGTAAAATGTTCTTCTTGTACCGCCAGTTATCGAAAAGTGTTGTGAATCAGTCATAGGCCTATTGTCTAATGCTTGGTTGAAATACATATATATATGAAAAATAACAAATGGACACAGTACTGAAGATGAATTAATGTTATGTAAGGGTAAAAGAAAAAATAAGTAAAGAGGCAGTAATGTAAAGTAGATAAACAAAAAAGTCCTCCCCGGCGGGGAATTGAACCCCGGTCTCCCGCGTGACAGGCGGGGATACTAACCACTATACTACCGAGGACTTGTAAGAAAATTGCAATCGGCTGACTAAGTTCGGCGACATATGGTGGTAACAACTTGTTAAGCTAGGTTCACACTGGGGCTAGTTTGGCAAACTTCATTCGGCAGCGATCAAATAAGCCACATCCCCGGAAGGTGAAAAGGGGTTTTGGCCTATTTGACCCCGGCCGAATGAAGTTTGCCAAACTAGCCCCAGTGTGAACCTAGCTTAACAAGTTGTTACCACCATATGTCGCCGAACTTAGTTAGCCGATTGCAATTTTCTTACAAGTCCTCGGTAGTATAGTGGTTAGTATCCCCGCCTGTCACGCGGGAGACCGGGGTTCAATTCCCCGCCGGGGAGGACTTTTTTATCCCGAGCCAGATCATCCTGACAGACGTTTGCCCTTCCGGCGACGTACGTCTACCAGCAATATTTTGATACTGCGTTAACCTTAATTTCCCAAGTCTACGCTCGGACGAGATCTATCATCTACCCAATACTTTTCCGTTTAATATCTTTTTTAGTCTTGCTAAGAGATAATCTTCCACTTTTTGTGGTCTAAGGTAAATCAATTTTTAAAAAATAATTTTTAACAGTTAATGTGGACTGTCAGACTCAAAAATGTAAAATGACATAAAATTCAACAAAACGTGTCTGAAGTGTATTTCTTTTATATACTCCTGGACACATTCTCATCAGTAAATCGTGAATCTTATTAACCGATCTTCTGGGCCAATTCACGGGCCTTGGCTTTCTCCAGCTTGGCAATGCGGGCTGTGGATTTGGGTCCCAGCTGGCCACCTCCCCAGTGACGACGGATCTCGTCAAAGCGGTCATTGTAGTTGGTCTTGACAGCTTCAACCAGCTTGGAGAGAGCAGTGCGGTCAGCAGGATCGATCTGCAAATTTTCAATTCCAAATTTATCACCACTTCAAACTCAAAGTCTTAATCTGAACTAAGATCAACTTTTCAGTTTCCAGGGGGGAAAAATTAGAAATAATCACGACTCGTCATAGGATTGGCTCTAATTTTGTCTCATCATTAAAATCTAGTTCAATTGTGATTCTTTAATGATAATCACCTGGGTCAGGGCAACAGCAGTGCAGGTCCTGCGTCCAACCAGGCGGCCGAGACGGGACTTGTTCTTCACAATGCAGTAGGGGACTCCCATTTTGCGGCACAAGGAGGGAAGGAAGATGACCAGCTATAAATTGTACAAAGTTTCATTAATAAAAGCCAATCAATCTTACTATGATGAAAAATGTCCAAGAGATATCAGATTTAAAAAGCTCGTATGTTTTGAAGTCAACAGAGATTTTCTGCATAGCGTATTAATACATCATGTAACTTAGTCACTATCTGTTTAGTTGTATGAATGTTACCTCAATGGGGTCAACGTCGTGGGCAATCACGACAAGCTGAGCCTTCTTCTGCTCGACCAAAGAGGTGACGGTGTTGACTCCCTGGCGGAAAACAAAGGGACGCTTGGTGGGGACGTCCTCCTTGCCCTCAGCACGGGCTTCAGCACGAGCGCGGAGACGCTGCTTCTTGGCCTGCTTGCTCTCGGGACGGTACTTGTCCAACAGCTTGAAGACCTGAGTGGCTAGAAGACGAATATATGGTAATTTGAAACGTCCTACCTCCTCATTTTCAGACGTTACCATGAGGTTCACTAGGAACCAGCACATCATTGCAATAGTGAAATTGCTTAGTGCTTAACAAGGCACATCATTACTCGTTATTGAGCTTAGTGCACACATTATAAACCATGAAGAAACTCAGCACATCATAGCCCGTGAAGGAGCTTAGTGCTTTGTAGCACATCATGGCCTCGAGATGGTGATAATCTCAAAAGGCTTAGTGCATAGTCTAACCTGTTTGGCGGTCCAAAGTCTGACGGAACTGGTTGATGGGCGGGGGGACCTTCAAACGCTGCTGAAGGATCGCACGCTGGCGCTGGAGGCGGATGTACTTGGGCCAGCGGACGAAGCGGCTCAGGTCACGCTTGGGCTGGATGTCCTGACCTAAAAGTTACATAAAAATGTTACCAGGCAGCTACAACAGAAGATGTTTTGAGAAAGCGAAAAGTATTGAGGCTCAGTTGTCAAATTGGCTTCATTACGATCAGGTGAAGAAATTCAAACTTTTACATCAGAGCCCATGCTCACATGTATCCCGCTACCCAGTAATCTTACATCTCTTAACCAAAAAATCACAGAAAAATCAACTAATAATTACCAATGCCGAAATTGCGGGGGTTCTTCTCGAAAAGAGGGTTGACCACCTTTTTCGGGGCCTCTTTCCTGACGGCCAAGGGAGCTGGCGCTACCTTCTTTCCGACCTTCTTCTTTCCCTGATAAATCGTGAAAAAGTTTAATATGGCTGCTTAAAAAGATGTTAATATGCTAGATTTACCTTCTTCTGGACCATGATGTCTAGTTTTCGTGAGGATGCACGAGATACAAGTGGATACACGAAGCCGCTTTAGAATGCGACTTCACTTACCGCGGTGACTGGAGAAGTGGACGACTGTAAAGGCGAGAGGCTGGTTCACCGGCAATATGGAATGATGCAGTACCAAGAACGAGGTAAATCCCTAAACACATTCAAAATACAAACTATTACATGTTTCGCCAAAAGTAAATGAAGTTATATATTTTACTGAGTCTGCATTATTTTATAAAGATTCATTTTTCTTATTCCCTGTGTATTTGCTACGAACTAAATAATTATATATATTTTTACATGCGGGTTTAGGTATCGTTCACAATTATTTTTCATAACTTTTCTATTGAAATTCTCAGTAGTTCTTGTTTAATTATTTGCCGTAGTAATTATTTTAGTGTAATGTTAATATAATAGTTTATGCTGGTGTGCTTAACTGACATCGTTCAAAAGTTGCCGTATTAAATTGAGAGTTAAGATAGGACCAAGTTACATTAGTTGGTTAGGTAGTTAGTTTAGTAGTTAGCTGAAATATGGTAGAATCTGATATCTTCACCTGAAAGGTACACTCATTTAAACCGAAAAGTTTAAGTCACGTAACCAGACAAGTTTTCAAGCAACTTTTCATAGCGCTGAGAAGCTTCACAAAACATATTAAAACTTTTTAATTGAATCCGAAACAAGAAGAATCCTTCGCGATTGAAACTGTTAGAATTAACAGGATATCAGATGGAAAAAAAAACTGAAAGTTCGAGTAAAAACTGGAGATGCGGGGTATCGATCCCCGTGCCTCTCGCATGCTAAGCGAGCGCTCTACCATTTGAGCTACACCCCCTTGCCTATACCCTGTGTAATGGACTTACATAAACTATATTAATGCGAAATTTCACATAAATAGCAATAACTTTATATTAATAAGCATTTAGACACGTGTACTGGAATATTTCAAATAAGCATTTATGTTATCATACGCTAGATATATGTGAATATTTCAACAGTAGAGAAGCATGGATTATATTTCTACATTTGGAAATATGTAGTATGTAATACACTTTTGTATTGCTTCATATTATCGTGACTATAATTGCTTGATCGTGACGAGTTTCTATCGTGTTAACACGAAATACTAGTTTTGTACTAGTGTCAGGAGATTACAGTCAAACGATCGATAATAGCCTACCAGAGAAAAGTCCAATATTTTATCATTAGTCCTCGTTTCTAAAAACACTTCTTACACATTCAAGAAGCCGTGTGTTGACGCCATTCACTGATAAGGTCAAAGGTTTGGTTCAAACAATAGTGGATTCATTGCGAATTCCAACAAATGCGCAAGCGCTTCGTAGTCTTCTTCAAGGGCTTATGGATATCTCTATGGATACCGAAGAGTTTACTCAGTTCATTGGTCAGTCAGCTCCTCAGTAAACCACTAGCTCTCTTGGCAAGGCTTCTTCAGCACCAGATAGTCATCACTCAACATCCATTGTTTTTCTAGAGCCCCTCAGATCAATACTGATCGCCATCTTCAAGTCAAAGATGTCCTACAGACTGAGTGCTTTATTAATTGTATCCATCTCACTGAGAGCTTGTTTAACAGCTCCAAGTATCGGGATTAAGCAAGGTAATTTTTCTATCTGTGTATCGTAAGATTATATTGATTTCATTTTTCTTCATTGCAGCAGATGTACAAGAAAAGCTTCTCGATAAAATCTCACCGAGTGCCGAGGTTAGTATTCGGTCTCTACGGTAACTAGGTTTTACAATCTCGGGATCGGTAATCTAATAACAACATTCCCGTTCGCAACGCTTTGCTCGGGAAGCCGCACAACAGAACGAGCGATCTGATTTGACGGCCAATCAATACTAAAGATTTTTTCCATACGTCAACGATATCTCTACTTCCCACAGACTAAGACTTACCTAGTTTTTATTCTCGCGGAAGGTTGACGAAGACGTGGAGGAGTTACACAGCCTCGTGAAAGCGGAACTCGGTAGCACGACGACGGCTCGGCCCGTTCCCGACGACACGATTCCCGAGGATAAAAGAAACGCCCCGTTCGTTGACGCAGACGAAACTGGTCTCGACTTCTCCGAATCTCAAGACACTGCCCGTGATATGGCCGAGTACATTTTCTGGACCGGTGATGAAAGCAGTGTCACGAAAGCTGTCAAAGATTTCATCAAGCAAGACTTGGTTGGTCTACAGTTTTACTAATTAAAAAACTACATTTATACCTCTGTGTTGTGTTTAGATGGACGAAGAAGAAGCTTTAGGTTTTCTTCAAAAAGTCCATTCGTTTTTGAACCAAATGCAGCAAAAATACGGCCCATCCAAACAGGAAGGAAGGTCCTCCAGCATGCAGATGTTGACAAACAAATTCAAATCAGCTGTGGCTAATGAGAACAACCAATCACCGCGAGGACAAATCGTTGTTACTAACCTGCAACCTCCGACCAAAATCCGCAGCAATTCGGAATTAAATAAAATTGCCACGTTACTCATTAATGCTAATAAGGAAAAAAAGGATTCAGCAAAATCAAGAGTTGCAGAAAGTACTGAAAAACCAACTGCTGATGATACTATTGGGCTGGAAGATATTATTTATCAGCTTTCGAGGATCCTCTTCGCTCAAGGCTTGCACAAAAGTACTAAATAATCTTTAATTAAATTTATAACATGAATCTAACTATCTTTGAATGTAAGATGGCAAAACAAAACCAGAAGAATCTCTAGAGAAATTTGCTGATTTTCTGGAGAAAGAAGCAAAAGACGGTCGACTGTCGCCGCAACTCCAGAAGAAAGTCCTCGGTAATTAGTTGCTATTCAAACAAAATAATCCACAAACACATAAAGCAAGGTCTAATACATCTTGTTCATGTAGATTTGCTTCTAACTTCGTTGCTGGACACCATGATTGACCAGCAGGACGTCAACAAGAAAGAGCCATTCACTGGCAAACCTAATCCATCAGCGGCTCTTCTGACGAAAAAATCAAATTAACGATATTATTCATGAATACCATAGTTAATAGGATAGACAGTATAGTAACTAACCATTCTATAGCATGCTGAGGCGCTTTATGGAACAGAATATACGATAGTTGCATAAACTAATAGTATTTGATGGAGAATAAGAAGGCCAAGTCCTTGTAACACAATGTATTTCTCATCCCATCATTTAAAAAGATACTCTTTTTGCAAACATTTCAAATAATATACCATCATAATTCACAGGATTCATTGCAAACTGCACACACTCTTGGTAATCTTAAAATTCTAAAAAAAATATTTAAACCCTCCCACAATTGTGCTAATAATATAATTTTCTCGCGTAGAGTTGCTGCAAAATTTGAATCTTTAAATTTGTAAAACTTTGACATCTAAAAAGGGAATGGAGAGCTTTGTTTTTTAACTTTTGCATCTTAAAAAAAAATATTCAATCAACATGCAT
The DNA here is from genome assembly GCA_002872375.1 of Eulimnadia texana. Classification (NCBI taxonomy): domain Eukaryota; kingdom Metazoa; phylum Arthropoda; class Branchiopoda; order Diplostraca; family Limnadiidae; genus Eulimnadia; species Eulimnadia texana. Next base: position 23,008,279 of record NKDA01000001.1, read on the forward strand.
ACGGAGGAGATTGAAATTATTTGAATAAAAATCTGAATTTTGTTTTAGAGCGCGTAAAATAAATACAGAGTAACTGGAAGCTCTGCAGCGTGGGCCGAAACCAAAAACGTTTTTCAAGTTCCGTTTAACAAGTCCCGGACATTTTTCGAGTTGGAGTTTACAAAAAAAAGTAAAAAGTTTTGGCTCGGCTTTTTGTAAGACAGCTCCCGTCGCTCCATAAAAACAGCGTTTACCACTTCTTCTTGTGCTCGTCCATGGAAACGCCACCGGGTCCCAGAGACACGACCATCAACAGGCCACCGATTACGGAAAGAGTCTAAAACGCAAAAGGCTTCGTTAAACTTTGAGACGAGAAATCTTTCGTGCAAACGTACCTGGAAGAAATCGTATTTCAAAAAGTCCCTCATGGCCTTGTACGAGGGGATCGTCCACCAGGCGTTGAGGTAGAAGTTGAGGGCCGTCAACCACAAGACCAGAATCAGGGCAGACAGTTTTGTTTTGTAGCCGACAGTGACCAAAATCATCAGCACAGAGCCGACAACATTTTGTAAAATCTGCAATAAATCAAGGTTAACACAAAACACAAAAAAACGATGAAAGTTATTCATACCTGCATGACAGAGAACTCCATCCTGAGCAAAGTAACGAACATGAAGACGAGCAGGATTCTTCCAGTTAGCTGCAAATAGTTTTTGGGCTTGTTGTCTCCGAGCGAAGGAACTCCTGCAAACAGCGATTTGCCCTCGACTCTGCTTTCAGCCAGGACGAGCAACAGAGCTCCGATCAGGGCCAAGTTGCGGAAGAGAAATTGCAGGTCCCACAATATGCTGTATGCTACAGTCTAGAAAAACGGAAGAAAGGCTATAAATGTTAGAAGATTTGACGATTAAGGTTTGAACTCACCTGTAAAACGACGATACCAAAGAGAATGCCACAAGCAATGGGCACCTTCCAGCGCAGAAGAACCATAATGCAGCCTCCGAGCTGTCCTGTCAGGTTGACAATGACGAACATGGTGGCCAGGAACTTTCCGCAGCCCCAGGAAATGTCCATGTACTCCCGCTGCTCGTTCCACTGAAACCACATGCGGATTCCATCCTCGAGAAACGTGGAGATGAGACAGAGCCTAGCGATGTGCGGCAAGATGGTCTTGGTCCTCCTCAGCACCTGCCAAGACGCAAGTAAAAGTAGGTCAATGCCCGACTCATCTATGTTTGGATGTCACTTGGAACTAGTTTGGCTATGGGTCTCAGCTACAATGTTACAAAATATTTGAAAAAATATTTACCTCATCTGCTACTTCTTCAGCTTTCGCAACTGCCGGATGGGACGTAAGACCAGACATTCTTTGATTTATTAATATTTACTCGAGTAAATTTAAAAACAATTCTATAAAAATTTGAAGAGAAGAAATTTTGGTTGGAGAGCGATAAAACCGACTTCCAGCTCGCCGGGATTCGTGATGTGGAACTACCCAAGTCAGTGACTGTCATTCAAAACGTCAATTCCTATTTTCACTAAAATGTTTAAAAAACAAAATTAAAATTACTCCCTTGCTTTAAAAAATCCCTGATTATTTTTAACGTTTCCTGGAATTATTTATTTTTCTAGTCTAGGATTTGACTGTGACGGAAGTGACGTCCAGAAAATATGCAAAACGGGTAAAAGCCTGAAGCTCCTACACCGTTATTTGAATACATCATCTGCCGTTCTATAACGCAAGGGGCTTTTTTTCTTGAAATCTATTTTCAAAACTTTCTTTAGTAATTTTTATCACCCTTGATTCATGTTAAATTATCTTTCATATCAAGTTTAGAAAGGAGTATAAAATGTACGGCCGGAGTCAAATACGTACGTAGTTCAGAATTCGACCGCTAGATGGCGCTGCAGTTCGTGGGAAAATTTTCCCTCGTTGGAACAGTTGAATTTTTGCGTGGGAAAATATGGAAGTTACCTGCCTTTATTATAAAGACACGGGAAAATTTAACTGCAAGTTTGCTGTTTCCCCTAACAAGTAATTATGAGTTAATTAAGTTAATTTTCCTCCATGTTTGCGTCAGTGGGGAGCTTGTGGACCTCATAAAATCAGTGTATTATTTGTATTTGATAATAATAAATGTTAATAAATATAATTTTAATGTGTATTTAGCTCATTAAGAACCGTGGGCGTCTTTTTCTGTTTCAAAAAATTGATGAGAAAAGCCTAGAAGTTGGAGTATAAGGTTTTCTGGCTCCGGCAAAACAGGTACTATAGTCTTGCCTTACGGGCAAACCAAGGCACAAAAGCGAATAGTTGGAGTTAAATAGACTAGAATAACATAAGATATACTAGAATAAAATGAAGAGGAGATAGAAAATAACCCACTTGTCCAGCACAGGTGGTTGCAGGCCCAACGCACAACAGCGTAACAGGTGCGGATACAGATATCGATTGGAGGTTATGATCGTGTTATCACTGTTATCGGCGTGTTATCAGAGGGGTCTGTAACTGTATTTGTCTTATGGGGAGAACCATTAAAGTGGAGAAAACCGAAAATTTTGGAAAAGTTTTTCGGCTGCGGTTGCAAACAAGTTTTCCCTGGCGGCGACTCCAACATGGCGGGCCGGTTTGCTCAACTCGAAAAAGTTGTTCACGCAACAACAGTTGTCTTGCACGGTCCAAACAGGCGAGTTTGTTGCTTTGTACCTCTGTTCCTACTTTACAGAAAATGATGCAAAATAGTGAATAGTTCGGATCGAAAATAGTTCAAGATTCAGCGATAGTTGGATGCGATGCGGTAGTTGGGAGTGCGTGAAACTTGGAAAATAGTTCAAATCTGTAACGGATTTGGTTGAACAACAAGGAATATACGAAATAAAGTTTCAATCTACAGGTAAATTATAGTTAATTGTAGTTAATAGTAGTTAATAGTGGTTAATAGTAGTAAAGGTAGTTAAGAACAGTAAATAGTTTGAATTTGGGAGCTTTGAAAAAGTCTTCACACTTTCTTTTCATGGTCATTGTCATCCACTTTCCAGTTACGCCCAAGATCTTCTGATAACACGATGATAACACTTGATAACAGGATGATAACACTTACAACTGTTTTGGAGCGAAATTTCAACGTTTTATTGTCTGAAATCTGAATGACCAAAAGGGAAAGAAACCTGTTTTCTCATACACCGGTGCTATAAAAGCTAGTTATCAGGTGTTATCAATGTGTTATCAAGTGTTATCAGACTTGGTTTGAAGATGGCGCTGTAATCGCTCGTTCAAGTCTCCAGGAAGAGGCTGTTCCCTCTAGAATGATCATGATAACACTTGATAACATGATGACAGAATGTTGATAACATCGGATAATAGCATCCCAGCTGATTTGACGAATGAAAAAAAAAATTGGAAAAAAGCAAAAGTTTTCTTTTATTTTGACATTTGTCGGTCACGCAGGACTGAATCTGTGGTATTCATTGCCAGAGATGACTGATAACACTTGATAACACGTTGATAACAACGGATAACACCGGTTCGTCAGACAGAAACAGTCGACAACTTTCGCGACTCGCTCGAGATCCCGCTCCGATTCGCAGTTGTCGAGCCCGCAGCGACAAAAATTTATCAAACCTAAGTGTGCTTTTTAAACTGAAATGTACAGTAATTAAACTTAATTTTTAATGAAAATTGAAAATATTACAAAGTAAAAGTGAGGAGTTTGGAATAGTTGGTTTTCGCTGCTGGCGGTTCTATGGCCTTGGCGCAGACGTTCAACAAAACCTCCCGGGGGTTTCCTCGAGTTTTCTTTCATTCTACGAACCCCCCTGATGATGTTATCAGTTGTTATCACCCTGTTATCAACCTGTTATCATCGTGTTATCAGATACTCCCGAAGAAAGTTGAATTTGTTTACGTTTTGCTCCAAGGTTCTGTCTGCTTGCGTTTTCCAGCGTTGCCAGATTTGTCAAAGAATTATTTTAAGTAATTTTTTATTATTTATAATAGATAGTAAACATTATTTTCATCTTAATTAATAATAGTTTTATTTTATTTTGTAGTGAAAAGTTTGGCAATGCCGTCAATGGCTGATTATTTGCGGTGTGTGTTATTATAGTTCTATTGAACAGTGTTTTTCGGTTTTTGGGACTGCAAAAAGACACCATATGGCGTGACTACTGGGTTCTGTTATACGCCATCAGGTAAAGTCGAGATTTGCCTTTGTTATCATCGTGTTATCAAAGCGTTATCCACGTGTTATCAACCCCCCCTACCCCCTGCTGCTGCTGCTGCTGCTGCTGTTGCTGTTGCTTGATGGAACAGCAGCCCTGAACTGACGTAATGAGAATTATTTTTTTTGATTTATTAACCTGCGATGATAACACTGTTGTTAACTGATGATAACACGGATATAACAAGAAGCAAAGTCACGGTAAACTCAAGTGCAAGGCAATTGGCAGAAAAACGCGAAGAATAACCAGTTATTTCTATAGGCAAAAACAAAAGAGACTTTTCAGTGCCTTTTTTCCAGTGCCAAAAACAAGAGGTTTTGCCAACAAAAATGGCGTCTGAGTCACAAACAATGGAGTAAAACGCCTTGCTCCGCTGCTCAGCTTTTGTTATTTTTCGTCTGCTTCGTGCGCACTCTGTGCGACGTTGCCAAATGTCTGAACTTGAAAAAACACTTCAGCGTTTCAAATCCGAACCAAAAAAAAACAAAAACAAAACAAAACACAATTATTATTATGACTTTATTCATTTAAAACTATTTAACCTTCGCAGAAGTGCCAAACGTAGCAAGTAGATGTTAAATCTAACTCTTTTAAGTTAAGACCCAGCGGAAAATTAAGGATGTCGGCTACATCCTGAACGATATCCGTAACATATCCTAAATATCCTGAACCAAGTCCGATCGTGGATGAGTTAAAAAATAAATTGCGTTGAGAACTGCGAATCTTGATTATTGAGGGCACCATTAAGTATCCTGAAAAGCGTTTTTTCAGGACGCTGTTAAGTACCCTGAACATGTATTATTCAGGCATTCCAATGTCAGGGTCCTGAAAACCCTGGAAATGGGCCTATTTCACTGCACTCAGAGTCCCGATCGGCATCTTGCAAATTTCCTTTTCAGGATACTTTCAGGGTCCTGAAACTATCCTTAATTTTCTGCTGGGGATTATAATAATAATAAGTTAAAGTGTATAACAAAGTTTCGACATAAAGCGATTTGAGGTAATTAACTTTTTTGGATTAGTTAATGACTACCATTGAAACGATCCAAGGGGTCCGAAACTTCCAATAATCTTTGTACACCTAGGTCATGTTATCACTGTTATCAACCTGTTATCTCTGTGTTATCACATGTTATCAGTTGATCTTCGTACACTTTTCCTCGGAGTTTCAGACCTCTTGAGACGATCATGATGTAGTAACTGCGATAGTTTTTTCTGATAGTATTTTTTTACTAGTTTGATCATTTTAGTGTATGGCGACAATGCGATAATGATGATACGGTGTAACGATAACATAAGATAACACTTGATAACACTTGATAACAAGTTACAGACCCTCTCTTGTTCAGAGCTTATATAGTAAGGAGGAATTTTCAGTTTTTTTTTGTGAAAAATTAACTGATTCGCCTACTGACCAGCATTTTCTCGTGGACGGGGTGGACTGTGTTATCACTGGTTATCACTGATTATCACCTGTTATCACCGGTTACCAAAAAATCTCCGGAGAAATTCTTGAAGGGACATTTTCTCGATTCCAGTTCGTGACCAGCTTGCAAAAGCAGCTTCCCCCGGACCTCCGCACTGTTATCACGTGCTGATAACATGTTGATAACAGGATGATAACACTTGATAACACTTGATAACACAGCAAAGCCCTTGAGGAAGGGCCATTTTTGGTGTGGTTTTTGGGTAATGCTTAACCGCAGCGGAAGTTAATAGTTCGCCCTAATTGCTTCGACTTGGGCTGTACAAACGGGAAAAACTCGAAAATTTATATTTTATAATAAATATTAATAATAATAGTTAATAATAATAAGAATTAGATTATAAGATTTATACGAATTAAATATTTTCGCAACGTAATGCCTTATGGGGCCTTCATGTACATGACACCCCAGCAGAAAAATAGGGATAGTTTCAGGACCCTGAAAATATCCTTAAAAGGACATTTCCAAGATGCCAATCAGGACTCTGGGTCCACTGAAATTGACCCACTTCCAGGGTGTTCAGGACCCTGACACTGGAATACCTGAATAGTACATGTTCAGGGTACTTAACAGCGTCCTGGAAAAAAACGCTTTTCAGGATACTTAATGGTGCCCTCAGTAATCAAGATTCACAATTCTCAACGCAATTTATTTTTACTCATCCATGATCGGTTTTGGTTCAGGATATTTAGGATATGTTACGTTATATCGTTCAGGATGTAGCCGACATCCTTAATTTTCCGCTGCAGGGACTACCACTATACAAATAGTTGATTTGAATATTTATGGTTTATAAAGGTATTAGCAAGACCCGTATAATCAATACTGAGAGTGAAATGAGCAACCTGTTTGAAAATCTGCGCCAGAATCCATGACGTCAAAACCTCGTGAGGATTTTCCAATAGAAAGTCTTAAGCCGCAAACACGAACTTTACAAAAAAAAAGCGAAAACTATTTAAAAATCAAGGTTAACTTAATTTAAAATTAATAGAAATTAATTAAAATCTATTAAAAATTTCAGATTTTTTTTAAAGCGTAATCTGAATTTTTAAAAAACGATCCGGCAACGCCGCACTTCTGAAAACCGTTACGAAGTTCAGCTAGTACTTCCAGTTTTTTGGAGTTTTTTTGAAAGTTACTGCCAATTAAAGATTCAAAATTACTAACTAGGTTGTTGGATAACCTTTTTATGATTCGGCGCATTAATATTTATAATATATTAATGAATTTATTGAATATTTTAATGGAAATGTTTGGGGGAGCGTGCTACTGAACCCCGCTGTTCCGTTATATAGGCATAGGGAATCGCCATGGATAATTGAAAGTTTCCGGTAAAAAAAAATTTTCGTAAAGGAAGTGTGCAATATCGCCATAGGGAAAAACATGTAAGAACCAGCCGCCATCTTAAGACGTAGCGACACAATATGGCGGCTGGTTCCTTCTTCCTGCAAGCGTGGCGCTGGAGTCAAATGAAGTAAGAAATTCGAATCTTAATGATTTTAATGAATGTTGAAAACCGGATGGTATCACGATACGCTTTCTCATAAATACTTTGACGTAGTCAGTTGAAGTATCACGTGACTTGCTGACTTGCACCAATCAGAATGGGAACAAAATAAATTTTTTAATGGAATTTTCATGGAATTCGTGGTGACCCTGATCTTGGCTTCTTTACTGGAACATTTCCAGTTTTAGTGGGACTTTTTTTGAAGAGTGAAAGTGTCCCATATATGGACAAAAAGACCAGCAGCTTCGTAAAAACTCAACAAAATAGTTAAACTTTTTAAAAACAATAAAAAAAAACCACTCACTAAAGATTACTTGGACAATGAAGTATCCCTTAATGTAAATATTTAGTAGAATTAAGTTAATGTTATATGAATAAACTAGATTTGAAAATGCGACATGCTGAAGTGGTTGTTCAACAGTACAGTACTCGAGATCGGTAACTTGATAAGCCAAAGTTAAGTCATCGAAAATCAGAAGTTTACCTGCATTGAGTATCACTTGAGCTATGAGAATTATTTCTTATCATTTAATATACACAAATAATAATTTATCAAAAAAACTGTCTGCCATTTTTTAACTCGAGTCTGTAACGCTGAACCAGGTTAAACCGGCACATGCGTATCTTGAAATCTTTAAAATAATAAAAATTATCAATATAATTCAAATAAAATATTAATAAATAATTTAAATAAAAATTAGGTTTTTATTTCTGTAAATATTGTGTATTTAAAGCTTGAGTTTGAATAAAAGTAATTTTTTTGAATGTTTTTATTTTCGCGTGCGTATTTTGTAGATCTGGCAACGCTGCATGTGTTCAGTGATAGAAAATGGAGGACGGGCTTTGCACGGCCAAGTTAGGTTCTGTGGACCAAAAATAATTGAGAATTACGAACGAAAAAGTGAATAAACGCTAAAAGGACATTCTATTCGCAGTTGTTTTCGCGAAATTTGTTCATTTTCCTGTCGTTCAAGGTGAGTTTTGACGATTGTAGCGCAATGTTTAGGCGATTGCGACTGACTTGTTTGCCACTGCAGTCACTGTCGCAGTCGAAAGTTGCTCAAGATGCCGCCATTCTTGGCGCTGTAATCAGATTCCACCAACACTTTGATTTCTCGTCAGTAATATCCGTCTGACTGTCTGTTTGTCTGCGGGATCTTGTCGTTTCCCGCCGGACGCGATTCCCGAAGTGAGGAAAGCTGAATTAAATATTAAATTTGGCCTCCGACTCACATGTCACTTGTTGTTTGTTGTTTTCAGAGTTGCAAAAAAAGTTTTTGTTTATTTTTTTCACAAGTCTTTAAGAAATCTTTATTCCTGAACGAAAATTTACGTTATTTGCGATATTGTTTTATCAGTTTTCTCATATAACCTAGTGAGCTTACAGATTCTGCGGGAAAGACTTGCGAAAAACGCTTGAGTTTACGTTTTTCGTCGAATGGTAGTCGGAGGAAGAGAAGAGGCGGTGAAAAAGCGAAAAAAATGGAACTCGTGTGTGTAAGGTCGCGTTTTGTTTAGAAATTGGATAGTGAAAGTAGTGGCCCTGAAACAGGGGACTGAAAGCTCGGTCATCCCGCAAATCTTCCGAGCAAACAACTGAAACAAAACGTTAATTTTACTTAAAAAAATGTAATTTCAAAAAAAATGTTTTTTTTTTTGTTGCAGGAATCGTGAAACGAGCGGTAAAGTTACATTGGACCTGATCGAGCGTTTACTTTTTCTGCGATAGAACTGAAATTGTGGGGAAACATAATATTTCTGGACGGTTTCGTTGTCGAGTGATGTGCAACTCCGATGCTGGCGGACACCGCGTTCTTAGACGATGCACAGTAAGTATACGAAAATCGTTGAATATAAAGTAAAAAAATACACAGAACCAAAAAATACGATTAATTTGTTACAGAAATTATGATTTGATTTGCTAAAATATCTGTTCCGTTCTTATTGATAATGTATTTACTGTAATAATATATTATTATTAAAGTTAATGTTCTGTATTATGCAAGTCAGTTATTGTGAAAATCTTGATTCAATTTGTTAAAATTGGTAAATGCGAATCGGATAATTTAGTGAAGATAAAAGTGCGGGTTATTAACTGAGAAAATCAATAAATTTGCTGTTTGTTTTAGTTTATCAGGTGCGGGACACGATTGGCTGTTATCAGCGCGTAATCAGTGTTATCAGCGTGTTATCAGCGTAATCGGAACCCGAAGGAATCACCCATAAGAATTTTTAATCGTCAATTTTCTCAGCTGTTGACCTAAGAAGGCCGATAACACGTTTGATAACACTGATAACACTGATAACAGCCTGTCCTGTAATGGGAGAAGCAAAATTTCGTGTAATAGTATAGAATTTACTTATTTTTATTAAATATTATATTACACTAATAACAAGTGGCAAAATTAAATGTAGAATTTTTATTATGTAGAATTATTTGTGCAATTTTTTTGCATTATCTGGTATTGCGTGTTATATTATTATATAAAGAAGTGGTAAACGTGAATGTTAGTTTTAATTCTAGGGAATTAATTTGCAAGTTTTTGCACAAAAGGACGATGAGTGGAGAGCCTGTTGCTCTATGATTGTGCAAATATTTGCATAAGGTTCTGCACTGAATGCAGCTTTGCAAACTTTTGGGCGAATATTCCGCAGCTCCTCTCGCGATGGCGAATTTTGGCAAAAACCGGTTGAAGAGCTGAATGAAGAGCTGAATGAAGAGCAGGTTGAAATGGTGGTTGAAGAGCTGGATGAAGAGCAGGTTGAAATGGTGGTTGAAGAACGGTTGAAAAGATGGTTGAAGAGCTGGTAGAAGAGCCGGTTGAAGGGCTGGTTGAAAATCAGTTTGAAAAGCAAGGTGGTTGAAAAGCTGGTTGAAGAGCTGGTTGTAAGTCGAAGTGCTTGTAAAGGTGGTTCAAAAAGTGCATTAAAAGCTGTTTGAAAAAGCGGTTGAAAAGCTGGGCATTTCCAAGGGGCCAGAAACTTCCAATAATCTTCGTACACCTAGGTCTTGTTATCACTATTATCAACCTGTTATCATATGTTATCAAATAATCTCCGTACACTTTTCCTCGGAGTTTCGGACCCCGTGGCTGTTTCTGAAGATAATTAGTGATATGCATCCATGTAAGATGAAGAGATGGGGTGGGGGGTCGACAACTTGCAAGAATCTCGGCCAAGAATCACAAAGAATCTTGGTTCTTGGTTGAGAATCACGAAGAATCCTTAAGAATATTTTCTGAAAATCTCTAAGAATGCTCATAAGAATCTTACCGTGAATCTCAGCTTGCAAGAATCTGACTAAGAATCTTTAAGAATCTTAGCAAGAATCTCGGCTAAGAATCACAAAGAATCTTGGTTAAGAATCACGAAGAATCCTTAAGAACATCTTTTAGAAATCTCAAAGAATGTTCCCAAGAATCTTACCGTGAATCTTACCAAATGAGAATCCAGCAAGTAGGAATCTTGGCTAAGAATCATAAAGAATCTTGGTTGAGAATCACGAAGAATCCTTAAGAATATTTTCTGAAAATCTCCAAGAATGCTCGTAAGAATCTTACCGTGAATCTCAGCTTGCAAGAATCTCACTAAGAATTCTTAAGAATCTTAGCAAGAATCCTTAAGAATATCTGATGAAAATCTTTGAGTCTTCCTTGGAATTTTACCAAGAATCTTGGCTGAGAATCACGAAGAATCCTTAAGGATCTTACCGTGAATCTCAACTTGCAAGAATCTCGCTAAGAATCCTTAAGAATCTTGGCAAGAATCCTTAAGAATCTTAGCAAGAATCCTTAAGAATCTCAGCAAGAATCCTTAAGAATATCCGATGAAAATCTTTGAGTCTTCCTTGGAATCTTACCAAGAATCTTGGTTAAGAATCACGAAGAATCCTTAAGAACATCTTTTAGAAATCTTAAAGAATGTTCCCAAGAATCTTAGCGTGAATCTCACCAAATGAGAATCCAGCATGTAAGAATCTTGGCTACATCTTCACTACTGCGGACAGCCGTATGAAATACGTTTAAAGGGCAAATTTGCTCGATACTGCATCCAAAAATCACAGAAAATTTTGGGAAACACTTTGGTATAAAGAAAGTTTTCAAATTATTTTTCGTTGATTTTATAACGGTGTCCGCTATAGAGATGTTAAGGACCAACCCCTCTTGCTACGGACAGTAGTTTAAGATACATTTGAATGGAAATTTCCCTTTAAAATATATCTGAAACAGGGTTCCCACCGACCTGGAAAACTGGGAAATCGGGGAAAATATCGGGGAATACAGGGAAAATATCAGGGAATTGGCAACAAATGAGGGAGAGGTCTAGGGACTTTGGAGTTGCCACTCCACTCAGTTTTCACTCAGTTTCAACTAACCTTTGCTGAAGCCTCAAGTCAATTAACCTATAGAAATTATAATGCGTTTAAGAAGGCAGGGGAAAATTGGGAAAAATTGTCAGGGAAATCAGGGAAAATATCAGGGAATTGGCAACAAATGAGGAAGAGGTCTAGGGACTTTGGAGTTGCCACTCCACTCAGTTTCAACTAACTTTTGCTGAAGCCTCTAATCAATTAACTTGTAGAAAGTATAACGCATTTAAGAAGGCAGGGGAAAATTGGAAAAAATTGTCAGGGAAATCAGGGACAAGTCAGGGAATACAGGGAAGATATCAGGGAATTGGCAACAAATGAGGAAGAGGTCTAGGGACTTTGGAGTTGCCACTCCACTCAGTTTTCACTCAGTTTCAACTAACCTTTGCTGAAGCCTCTAATCAATTAACTTGTAGAAAGTATCATGCGTTTCAAAACTCAGGGGAAATCGGGGAAAAGTCAGGGAATTTGATTAAGATTTTTCAGTGGGAACCCTGTGAAAATCACAGACAGCTCTGGGAAAGGAATCTTTGGTTGAGAATCTGGGGAGAAAATAAAATAAACAGAAGAAATGAGTAGTAGTTTGTTTATCGGCCAACTGATATGCGGCCAGACATTTTTCGCTGGGACTTGATCAAACAGAAAAGTAAAAGTTGTCGTTTCGATAAAGTCCTGCCTGCGTCCTCCTTCCACACACTGACAGTTCTGCCCAAAATATTGTCTTCAACAACTCAGCTGTCATGATTATTGTGATTAGTGATAGTTTAATAATGATCGAAGTTGTAGTAGTAAAAGGTAGTGGTAGTGGTGGTAGTTGGCTGTTTGAAATGAGGGTAGAAAGCTGTAATAATAGTTAATTGATAGCTGGAGATGATGATTTGCTTCATAGTTGTATGATTTGTTATTGTTAAAATTATAGTGATTAAAGGTAAGGCTGATAGTTGATCGTACAAAAGTAGTAAATAGTAGTTACAAATAGTGCTAATTGTTTAGTTCATTATTGTAAAAGCGTAATTGAAATGGAGAGAGTGGCCAGTAATGTGAGTTCTTGATTATTGAGTTTTATAATATGTTAGAAATAATATTAATAAATGATAATAGCAATAATGGCGGAATAAAATTTATTGTAATTACTCTAATTTGAGTTGAAATTTGTTATTTTAAACTGCATAGTTGTTTTGTACTATAAATAGAAATTAATTTTCGTTACCATTCAAAGTAATTTTACTGATAGTTTAGTTTTGCAGTGATAGTTTGTATAATAGTAATGCTGAGTGGTTGACAGTAAGCGATAACACGATGATAACACAACAGTGGTTGAGAATGGAGGGAATCTGTACTGATAATCTGAGATGATGTTATCGGTCTGTTATCATTTGTTATCATGTTATCACTATTATCAGTGTATCGCCATTTCTTACGGTTTGTTTACCTCGATATCAGTATACTATCACTTGTTATCACTTGCTATCATCTTTTATCGACCCATTATCATTTGTTGACATCCTGGTGTCATTTGTTATCACCTGTTATCACTTGTTATCAGCCTGTTATCATCCGTTGTTGCGTGCTTGTTGCCAGCCCCCCGGGTTATTTACTATCGATTGAGGACGGCGTCGACGCTGAAGACGTTTGGTTGCGCGTGCAGCGGGGTTGGCAACCTCGCCTACTGTTATCGTTTGTTATCATCCTGTTATCGCGTGTTATCAGAGGCTCCTCCTATTGGTTGATTCGTACCGGGCGGAAGTACCGCCCACCTGTGCATTTGTGTTGTGATGGCCGTGCACCGTTGACGGACTTTTGATCGTTTCCCGCAGACCAAAATCTTAATTATCGATTTAAATTTTAATCGATTCTTAACAAACGGAAAAATCGATCGATATGGTGTGATTCTTGATTACTCAAATAATCGATCGTATCGATACACGGTAATTAATTGTGTAGATTTTTAATTATCGATTTTTAGTAATCGATTTATGAGATGTATCTAGAATCGATAGTTAAGAAATCGACTGACCGATTTTATTTTGAATTTTCCAAAAAAGGGTCCTGGGAGGAGTTCCATGTGAGCCAGCGTCTTCGGAGCCCTGCTGGGTCAACATGAGCACGCTCAGCAGCGCTACCAGCGGCAGTAGCAGCAGTAGCAGCAGCAGCAACAGTAGTAGTGGGGGTGGTAGCAACAACAGTGGCGGCGGCAGCAGCAGCAACAACAACAACAACGGCAGCAGCAGCAACGCCAGCGCCGTCATCGGCAAGAAGCGGCGCAAGTCGGACACGAAGCCGCTGTCCCAGTTGAACAAGTGCCTCAACGAGAAGCGCCGAAGAGAACAGGTGATTTTTCTAAATGATACAATTATTATCAAATAAATCATGTAAATACTGTGAATGACAAAATTTGTAGGATATATTAGTATTTATTTATAATCATAATAAAATAGGTTAAGTATCATTAATAATACGTTAGTACGATTATTTAAAATATTTTTATTACGTTTTATTATGCTTCAACGAGAAGCGCCGGAGGAAACATGTTATTTTTATAACAGTAAAATATTAAATAAATAGTACAAACATTACGAGTGAAACTTGTGATTGGTTAGAGTTATTAGTCATATTTGGTAATTATTTTTAGTAAATCTATAATTTAATTGATAGGCATGTGTAGGACAAATGTATATAAATATATCCAATAATATAGGTTTAGTTTTGTAAATATCACAAATGAGTAAAAATGGACAATGTTGGACAATAAATATATTATTAGTACGACTATTTATCAATTATTTATCTTGATCAGTAAGTGGGGTTCAGGCTTTCGCCCTTGATCTCAAATTATTACTTAATGTAAATATGTGTGTTTTATGGTTATAGGAGAACGTGTACATCGAGGAGCTGGCCGAACTGATCTCCGCAAGTATCGCGGACATGAACTCGCTGTCCGTCAAGCCGGACAAGTGCGCAATCCTCCAGGAGACGGTCAATCAGATCCGCAGGATCAAGGAGCAGGAAGACCTGGAACGCAGTAACCACGGGGACGATGTGGTCCAGCAAGGGGAAGTCTCTTCGTCTAAGCCGGCGCTTCTAGACACTCAGGTTTGATCCTAGTGTTTGGCGATTGGTCAATTGTTAGGATTTTTTAAGACTGGTTTTGATTGGTTGGTTGCAGGTGCTGGGAACGTTCCTATTGGAGGCACTGGACGGTTTCCTGTTCGTCGTCAACACGGAAGGCAAAATCGAGTACGTGTCTGAGAACGTGACGAATTTTCTCCAGTACACGGCAGACGACCTTGTCAGCAAATCTATCTACAATATCATCCATCTGGGTGATCATGCGCGGTTCTCATCGTCACTCCTGCCCACTTCTATAGGTATACTATCATCCCCTACCCCCCGCCCCCCCCTCCACCCTCCCCTCAGTCAGATCTCTGACCAAACATAGGATAGGCAATAGGGAATATACACAGGATCGATCCTGCATCTGCTTAATGGATTCGGGACTCGTCTCTAGGCATTTAGCTATAATCCATTGGATAATATTTGAATATTTTTTTCGATTATTTGTATATTAGGCGTAGCTGATCCTCCAGGATCACTGTAGAGTATTTTTCCTATCTTAGTTAATTTTATTAAGTGTTCATTAGTATTATATAAAAACAAAACGGAAAATAATGAATCGTGGCGCCAGGGATCAATACTGTAGTGAATGAGCGATATAGGCTGGGTACCATTAAGCGTGTGCAACACGCCAGGCTACAGAGGGATTATTCACGTTACATTATAACATTAGTTAAATGAAGTTATAAACGTTTATAATGGGGCGTCTCGAGGTAGCCAAATGTCAGGTCTGGCGTAGGTAGCATTAGCGGTAACGTGGGTAGCGAAATGTGCCTATAAATAACACGAAAATGAGTAAGGGGCTGCTTGTTTTGAGACCTATTCGTCATCTCAAGTGGAGTCATACAGCAAAACGCTACACTTTGGGGTAGTTAGTTTTTAAGCAGCTACTATATTTAAATTTTTGTGAATTATGTGTAATGTCTGATTTTACTTAAAATGTTTCTGATAGGTTGGCCAGGAGAGGTTTCAGCCCAGGCCCGCAGCCGCTGTTTCAACTGCCGCCTGCTGGTCAAACCGCCCGACGATCAGGAGGAGACGATGGAGGAGAAGCAGCAGCGCGTGTCGCAGTACGAGAACATGCAGATCTCGGCGGTTCCGCAGCCCTACCCCGGCGAGAAGAGCGAAAGCGGCGACGGCAACAGCTCCGGCGAGGGCCAGCACTGCCTGGTCTGTGTGGCCAGGCGCTTCCCGGCCGCTGAGAAACAGCAGGGTCCTACCGTGGAACAATTTACTACTAAACTGGACCTTAGCGGGAAGATTCTGGCGGTGGATACGAACGGAGTCTCCCCGGCCTACAGCCACTTTCTGAACAAGGACCTGGTTGGCTGCGTCATACGCGACCTGTGTCATCCGGCCGATATCAACAAACTGACCATTCATTTAAAGGAAGCGCTAACAGCCGGCACCAGCACCAGTTCCATCTACCGGCTGCGAGTGGGTCCAGCCAGCGAGAGGGAGAAGGCCTCCCCCTCGGCTCTGATCAATTACGTTTTCGTCCAGACCAAATCCAAGAGGTTCCCTTTCAACCCGCTGACTCAGGAGGCCGAGTTTCTCATGGCCACGCATTCGGTGATCGGAGATAACGAGCTGACCCTACTGGACTGCGACTTGGGTAGCAGCGGCCTTGCGAAAAGTGCGGGATCCGCAGTAGGTCCCAGCACCAACGGCAACCCAGTTTTGACGAGTGTTGTGCGCAACGATCTCCTGACGACGCCGGCGGCGCCCCTGGGCGGCATGGGCGACGCCGTGGGGTTCAGCAGCTTCAGCAGCTTCCCACTGACCTCTAACGACCTTAGCATCAACGAATTTACGCTGGACTTGTTCCCCACATCCACTTGGGGACCCATTCCTACGGACGCGGACGATCCTCTGAGCTCGGCAGTGTCTGATCCTGCCGATACGCAGACCAGCGGTACAGCCAGTCACGGCGCGGGACCGGGTTCGACGGTTAGCGATCCCCTTTTGGCCAGTCAGAGCGCCCCCTCCACCGGAAGCCTCGGTGACTGGGGAAGTCCGCCGGCGAGACCTGCGTCCAACTCGGGGGGACAAGTGACCCTGTCGTCCGTCGCGAACTTGGGGCTCCTCTCGTCGCGACCGAACTCCCGGCAGAGCGCGGCTTCAACTCCCCGGCCGCCCAGCGTCTCGGCCTTCAGCCCGGCGCCCAACTCGGTCCTTGGACTGCATTCGGTCGTGAGTCCGCTGACTGGGAACCCCGGCTCTGTCGGTGTGGCAGCTCCCCTGCAGCAGCATCCCAGCCCGGCTAGCATGACCCTGCCCTACAGCAGCAATTTCCCTTTCAGCCCGCTGCAGGACCCGCCGCATCTCGGAGGTAACACCCCGACCACCAATCCTGGCACCCCGTTGTTTGAAGAGCCCCGAGACTCGAAAGAAGGCATTCTCCAAATTGGTCTAGGAGGCAAAAATAGCGGCGAATCGTCGAAGGATGCCAACAGTATGCTGAACACGCTGCTCAATACGGACGCCTCGTCAGTGGAGTCTGGCCGTTTGCGTGTTCTCCTAATGCAGAGGTCAGCAAGTTCGCAGGCTAATGGAGGCGGCAGCCAAAACTCTTTGCTCAGCTTGGGACTTAATGACGAGGCAGAAAACCGAGGAGGAGCGGGAGGAGGAGGACTACTCATTAAGCGGGAGAAGAGCGGCCAAGATAATCGGATCTTGAAGAATCTTTTGGATCAAGACGAAGACGACGACACGGTTGCCAGCGTCGAGCGACTACTAGGAGGATCTAGCGGCCGTCCCGGCAACAGTCTGCAGCTCGGCGACCAGAGCACCAAAGCGCCGCCCAGCAACTCGGCCTCGTCTGCGAGCGGAGGCAACGAAATGCTGCACACGCTGCTCAACCAGAGGAACGACGATGATGACCTGGAGAGCCGAGTGGGGCTGCGGAAACCCAACGAGCTGCTCAAGCAGCTCCTCAAAGACCCCGATGACGAGGACCAGGCGCAGCACAAGCGCGGCGAGCAGCTGCTCAAGTCGCTGGGTTTCAGCTCGCCGCAGACGCCCAACCTGACAATGAACTACCCGGTCGGCAAATCACCAGCTGCTGGAGTGAGCAGCCTCGAGTCGATGCTCGATTTCGGCTCTGCAGCACCGAGTCAGCGCGGAACTAAACGCCCCAGCGAAGAGGCGAGAGAAGACGTCAAGCCGAACAAACAAGCCTCGCTGACTCTCGGAGTCAAGAAGGCTCTGGAAGTTACTACACCAGCTGCTGCGGGTTCTTCGGGGACCAACAGCGGTGGTGGTGGAGTCCTGCAGCAGCTTTTGGGACCGGTTAACAATACATCCAACGCTTGTGCGGTTGGAGGAGGACCAGGACCCCCGGGAGGACCGAGCTTGTGTGAGAAGAACAAGATGCTGGCTTCGCTGCTGGCCAAAACCCCGCTGCAGCCGTCGCTTCCCGTGAGCACAGCCTCACCCAAACCGTCGGCCTTACCGCAGGAGAAACTACCACGAGACTTGAAGGAAAAGATTTTACAAACGCCAGGAAATCCTCCGGGCCCTGGAGGAAGTCACTGGACCGGCGGAAATCTTCAACAGCAACAACAGCAGCAACAACAGTCGCAACAGCAGCAGAACGCTTTCAACGTACAGCCTAATCTAATGCAGCCCAGGCAGCAGCTTCAGCAGCAGCAGGTGCCCAGATCTCATACTCTACAACAACCGCAACAACAACAGCAGCTTATGCAGCCCCTACTCAACAGCAGCAGCAGCAGTTGCCCTCTCAAACGGGCTCCTTCCTCAACTCATTACTCGTACGCTCTGTAGAGGCTGCCGGACCTGCGGTACGCAACAACAGCGCCAACGACCAGCAGCAACAGCATTTCCTACAACAGCAGAAGCCTCAGCAGCAGCACAACAACGCTCCTCTCCTCAGTTTGGTCCAGCTGAGGCCCCACCCCTCGGGTATCCTCAACCAGAATCAAGTCTCCGTCTCGGCAGCTCTCAGTACGGGCGGAGGTTTCAGCATTTCGCTAAACGATTCCAACGTGAACCTTTCGCACACTCGGACATTAATGAGCAGCACGAACGCAATGGACAATCCCGGGTCGATGGCTGGACCCCAGAACCGCTCATTCCCCTCAGCAGCAGCAGATCCTGACTTTCCTGCTGACTGGGGAATGCAAGGCGCGGATCCTTTACTGTCGGATATTCTGGACCAGGCCATTGAAATGAACCCGCACTACGAACCGGCAGCAGCCAGCACGGTCAACGACGACTTTTTCACCGCTATCGTGGAGCAGCTCATCTCGTCGTCGAATGCCGTCGAGAGTGCGGTCCTGGCCCCTCCTCCGGTGACGGACATCAACGAGAAACTGGCCATCAACGCCATCCAAAAGTCGCTGATGTCGTTTGAAACGGTCACGTCCCCGTCGATTCCTACCTACAACGTCCCTTACGGAAGCAGCGGACCCCAGGGAGGAGTTAACATGACGCAGCAGCAACAGCAACAGACTCCCAATCAGCTTGGCATCAACCCCTCGGCTTTGAACAACAACCAAGGGATGCTGGCCAATCAGCAGGCGGTCCAGAGGAGGCACAAAGTGCTGCTACAGCAGCAGCAACGGCGATTGGTCGGCAGACAGGTCCAGTCTGTCAACATGGGTGATCACAATATCCAGAACCAGGGCGGAGCTCCCAGTACTTTCCAGCCGATGGATGATTTACTTAACGGAGTACCACCCAATATGACGATTACAAGGTTAGTATTTTCAATAATTTTTGTTAATTGGTTTTTAAAATTAATGAGTTTTTGAAGGAGTGGAGCTATTCCCGAATCGCAATCGTCTCCCGGCTACGGCAATCGCTTGTTGAACAGCCCTTTGAACAGCACGGGAGGAGCTTCACAAATCTCTCCCGGACTGCGGAACTCTTCGATGCAGCCGCCGTTTTCGCCGCACGGTCAGGTTTCCTCGTCTTTCGGTAACAGCGCGGGAAGTGGAGGTTTCGCTGCGGGAAACCAGGCGCGTCTGTCACCGCACGGTAACCTGCCGCCGTATAGCGGTTCGCAAGTCTCACCCCGAGTGCAGCAGCAGCAACAGCAGCCGCAGTTTTCGTCTGCACAGTTGTCACCCCAGTCGGCTAACGTCGGTCTGGCAGCTCGAGCCAGTCCCGGGATGAACCAGCCCAGCACCGTAGTCAACTGGAACAGTCCCGTGCAGCCTCCGCAGCAGCAACAGCAGCAGCAACCCGGCCAGCAGCCCCCTCAGCAGCTTCTGTCGCAGATGGCCAACTATCCGGCAGGGTCTAGAGGCTACGGCGCTATGGTCAGGGCCCCGATGAGATCTCTACCTAGTCCTGGACCTCAGAACCCTAATGCTGCTGGACCGATACGACCCGGAACGTTCGCTTCTACCCCGGAAGGTGTGGGACCTAATCCACAACAAGGAGGAGGAGGCATGTATGTTCAGCAGCCACAGCAGCATCCTCCAGTAAGGTTGCAGCGCTCTATCAGCACTTCGAGCGCATTGACTGGAGCAGGTAACACAAAATTTTCCATTTCCAGGATTATTTTTTCCAGGATTTCCCCCACCATAAACTTGTCGCATGTTTGTAGACGATGAATCGATCCTTTTGAAAATCTCTAAAGTAGAAAACTTAACGAAATCCTCTCTTTATAGAAAGGTGAAGGATTTTCTTGTTTAACTAGTGCTGTAGTTTGTAACTTTTTTAGAGGGAATGTTTGACTATTTTCTATTAGTTTTTTGTGGTATTTTTTTCTGATATTTTTTCCCTATTAGTCTTAGCCGATGGTGCTAATCTAACTCGCCATCTGGGTCCGGGCAGAAGACTCCTCCCTGTACGATCGCCCCCTTCCGCATTAATCCACCACCCCGCCACGCAAACGCAATACCAGCATTCCCTACCCTTAACCCCGCGGGGTAGCGCTACCCAGCTTGGGTACGTGGCACACGTTCGCTACCCGGCTGGTCACGCTACCGCCACCAACGACCTGAACCTTTTTACTACCCACTCTGCTTCCCTAGACGATCCCACGTACTTTTCTTTCGATTCTGTGAATGACCCCACTACGCCAGGCCCCCCTCTACCGCCTCCTTCTACCGAGCTGCACCAAACAGCCGGTAAGACGAACAGCTACTTTTTTTTCTCTTCCAGAAACTTCCTTTACACTTCATTCTTGCTACCTCTTTCCAAACTGCTAAGCTGTCATTGTCGTGTAGTAGTTAGTATTTGCACGAATACTGCTGTTGCTTTGTTCCTTCACTATTTCTGTCACTTTCTCCTCTTTCTGTGATGCAAAGTCCATTCATCCAGGAATAGAAACGTGTTTTAATAATCTTATTCAAACTCAATTGCGTGTCTTGAAAGGATCGGGAATGAGCAACAGCAATCCTGCAGGGTCCGCCATGTCCTCTGAGTTTGTTCGCAAGGAACTGCGAGCTGTCGTCGGGGCCAGGACCAGTCACAACAGCGGACCTCCCCTCGGTAGCGTGGGAATGAATATGAACATATCCGGACACGGACTTGGTGGCGGTGGTAGCAGTCAAGCACCCCTCATCCCTGGCGGCCAGTCTCTCAATCAAGCCGACCTGGAATCCCTGGGACTCTCGCTGGAACTGCCGCAAGGTTAGTAGATTGATAGATGGACAGTAGTAATGGTAGTAGTAGCTGCAGTAGTAGAAGTAATGATAGAAATAGCAGTAGTAGAAGAAACTGTACTAGCAGCAGTCGGAGTAATGATTGTAGTAAGAGCAGTAGTGGTAGAGTAATAGTAGTATTAACTATAGCAGTAGCGGGTAGCAGCAGTAGCAGTAGTAGTGGTAATGGTAGTAACAATGCCAATAGTAACAGCAGTAATAGTATAGTAGCAGTTGCAGCAGTAGTAGAGTACTAGCGGTAGTAGTAGTAATAGCAATAGTGGTAATAGTAGTAGCGCCAGGAGTAGTAATAGCAACAGCATCTGTAGTAACAGTTGTAGTAACAGTAGTAATAGTGGTAACATGATTAATGGTAGTAGCAGTAGCAGTAGCAGCATAAGTAGCATAGTAACAGTAGTAGTCGCAGCGACAACATATCACTAGTTTAATAAACCTGAATAATGATTAATAAAATTTTAAATTATATTGTTAATAATCTAATTTATTTTTACAGGTGGTTCCGATAGCGGGAAAAGTATATGGGACAATCCTTCAATAGGAGAGCCCCCCAGTCAGCGCCAGAACAAAGTACAAAATTTATATAATAATAATTAAATTATACTGTTATGTTCCATTCTTATTAATAATATATTATAGTACATTTAAATTAACTTAAAAATAATTCCTCCATTTATTATATATTTACCCGATTCTTTAAAGGAAAAAGTAAATAACACAGCATATTAATTAAACTACTTTATTATTACTATTATTAATCGCATTATTATTGAGTTACATTACTCTTAACTTAGTTTATAAAGGATAGATAAATGTATTATATATTTGTCTGATTTTTAAGGAACAAAATAAATAACATATTTATCAAACTATCTTTTATTACTATTATTATTACAAATTATTATTAAGTTTCTATTAGATTCATAAGTAGTTTCTAATTGATATATAAATTTGATATTCATTCAATTAATCATTAAATTTGATTGATTTTCTTTGCACAGACGAGTAACGAAGAAACGTCGAGGTCTTCGGGGCCGAACATGTCGCTGCTTCAGAAACTCTTATCCGAGTGACAAACTTCGCTTTTCAGTTTCTTCAACGAGGATGGGAGACTTAATTTCCCCCATTTCCCCTCCATCTTTCCCCCACGTCTTCACTAAGTTCTTCGTAAAAGGCGGGAAAGAAACAGAAAACGTGGACCGTGTGGCCTTAACTCGTCGGAATCCTGTCTCGATGCTTTCTCAGGTTTTTACTTTGAAAAAAAAACTGAAAAAAACTTAGAAAAAAATCCCGTTTAAGAGGTCTATATGAAGAAAAATAGGACAAAAATCGGGAAATCAAGTGATATACTCTCTCTCTCTCTCTCTTCGTTGATGTCCTTTGGAGAAAAAAAGATCTTGGGTTTCGTTTCCCGCTTCTCTGTTGCCATTCATTCAAAGGGGCAAACAAACCAACCAACCAACAAGGAACCACGATGATCCATCCGTCCTCAAAAAGATATACGAAAAAAAAAAGATAACACAAGCGAGCGAATGAGAAGTCAGAAAAAAAGGACATTTAAAGACTGTGCCTCCGTCTGATTGGCTCGGAAAACCTGAGAGAAATAACCTCTTTCCTCTGATTGGCTGGAAAACGTGGAAGGCGCTACTCTTATTGGCAGGGGTGTCAGTACAAAAACTATCCGTGTGCGTTTTTGTTTTTTGTTAAAAGAAATATTTAACAAAATGGTTGTGAGGCGAAACGAGACTTGGGAGGAGAAGCTGAAATGAAGTGCAGTACGTAAAAGTTAGTGGGAGATAATTAATCGATTAATTAATTAAGTTTTTGGACTTAATGTTCCGGGGAGAGGGGCAAAAAAATATGTTGCGGGCGCTACCTTTTTCATACCAAAGTCTTTTTTGTTTGTTTTAAACTGTGTAATTTTAAGCGAATCGACAAAGTTCGATATCGTTCGTTTTCAAGAATTCCGTTCGAAAAGACTGTCGAGCGAGAAATATTCGTTGGGAAAATATTCAGAGGCTGTGGGTTAATTTCGGAAAAAAAATTAATAGTTTTGAATGGCAATAGTGAAGATCTTAAAATATTTTTGTATTTTTTTTGTTTCTTTCTTCCATTTTGTTTCTGTCGTGTGTATATAGTTGATGCTGTTTCCCTTGTTCTTGTTTGCTAATTTGGCTGGGATTGTTGCACTTAATTCGAAAAAAAATTTCCTATTTGGTTGTAGTTTTTCGTTTCTTTTTGGGTTTAAACCGTGAACCGTTGGTTATCTCTCCCCTTGAAATGTGTCCTTTTCCTTTGTACAGATAGTTTTTTTTTGGCGCTCCCGATTTAAGATTTAAGAAAAATCGTGTTGAATTTTTATATTATTATGGTAATAAAGCGTGTGTGCATATTCTACTGAATAGGGTTTTCGTTTTTTTTTTGGAAGGAAAAAAATTTCAAAAGTCACTCTGTAATATGAGAATTATGTCCTTGTTGACACACCAATACAGTTTATTACTCCGATACATCGTTTTCATCATCGTCTTCTTCGTTGTCGTCATCTTCGTCCATTTCAACATCAGCTGAAACTTTTCTCACTGACGTTTTTGCTTCACCCTTCTCGCGGACCATTCGGCCGCCCCCAAAATCTTCAAACGTCCCGTCCTTGGACCAGGAAGCCTCCACCGTCACTCGGAATTCGGCCATGTGCGTTCCCAGCAGTTTCTAAGTACCAAAGTAATAACATAAAAACGTAAAATAATAACAATAATTAAGTTATACCAGGATTCGAGCCTGTTCTGGAGTAAGCGGAGTACCCTCTTTGCAGACAGTGTGTTCCTTGATTAAAGTAACGACCCCTGTAACAGAAAAGTAATGATATTAGTCGAACTTTTCGCCTTTTAAAAAACGTTTGAAACCTTTTTGTAGAGAAGTGGGGAGGCCTAATTGCCTTAGATAGGGCTCCATGTTAAAGGGAAACTGTTCCAGAGGTCCTGCGGGTAATGTAATAGTTTCTGTGGCCATGTTTCCTGCTCGGGCATAATCCGATTCCACATAGTCCTCGAAAAACCTTTGAACAGAGTTTTAAAAAAAACGTCACAGATTTTAAGTTAAGAAACCTAGTTACTTCGAGACTTCGTCTTTGCTTTTGTCTGTGAAGAGCAGGCCGCACTGACCCGTTAGTCGTTTGGAAATCTCGCTAATGTTTTCTTTGCACTCGTCTTGGGTGCCCTTACCCAACGCAAAAGCGAGGACTCGGTTTTTGCCCAGGAAAAATCTGACAAGAGAAAGACGTTGAAATTTTTAAGTTGATTTTTGTAGAAAAAACTGAAAAAAGGTTACCTGCTGTCTTTCCACTGATTTCTGATTTGTTTCAGTTTTGAATTTCGCATATTTTGAACGGAAAAGAGAAAAAGATTTGAATATTTGTCAGCACATGACCTGACATCTTCGACTAATTTCTGCTTCCAGTCGAGTCCCTTTTTCTTTGTTTGTGTCAAAGAAACTGAAAAAGTTGCAAATGCGAATATTAATTTCAGTTGAAGTTGAGTATTAAAGTTAAAATTTACCTTTCTTAAATCTTTTAGATCGCGGCATCTTTTTCAACTGTTGTATATTACGGCCACGTGTTTTTCCTTAATGTTCAGTGCTTCTGCTGTGAGCTTTCAGTTTTCCCTTACAGAGCGCGCGGTTTTCCCTTTTTTCCCCTTCTCCTCTAGATACAAACTATTTCCCTCCCCCACCTAGGAATATCAAGCTATACTCGTACGTTGTTTCCCCTTATTTTTTCCTTTTGAGACCATTTTTCCCTTTTTAAGGGAATTTCCCTGCAAACTGGTTCCAAGTAGCAGACGAACAAAAGCTATTTGACAAATCGAATTTAATTTTCACGATTTAATTTATTCTATATTCACTAAATATTTTATCATTTATTATTAAAGCATACTATAATTGTTTAATTTAATATATCTTGTTCAAAATATTATTAAAATAGCCATGTTCTATTCAGTGTTTTCACTTTCAGTTTCCCCTTTTTCCCCTCCTTACTTGAATAATGCTGTACTTCAGATTATCCCATCTCCCCTTCTTCACTTATTTTCCCCTTTGCAGATCGCGTTTTTCCCTTTTTTCAGGGAATTTACCTGAAAAGTGGAAATACTGGTTCTATTCTTCAGAAAACGCACTCCATATCTGGCAACGTTGTAATTTGTTAATATAATAAATTAGTTAAACAGTACAAAGTGTGCGTAAAATATTTTATATGAATCATAAATAAGTTCTGGAGGTATACTTTATATTAAAAACATAATTATTAATTTAATCGGGGAATAATCAATTAGGAATCGATTACACCGTTAAGTATCGATAGTTTAGATGATTTCATAGGGCGTTGTTGAAAATGAATAACTTAGCAATTAATTGAAAAAAATATGTTTTTTATAAATGAAAATTAATTCATAAAAAGCTGTATTATCTTTTTAAAATTTATGACAATGAATTTAATCGGCGAATAATTGTTAGGAATCGATCATGGTAAGGTATCGGTGCTAAGTATCGATTATTTAGAAGTATCGATAGCTGAGATGACTCCCTTGGTAGCTGCAGGCTCTTCTTCGAACTCAGTTGGTGCGCAGCGTAGTCAGTAAGTTCCGATCTGCCAGACTTTGACATCTTCAACCTACGTAAGTTTGCTTCGTAGTTTTATTTTCATTGTAAAATGTTTTGCATGTTCAAATGAAGCAAATCTGGTAGTTTTTCGAATAAGGGAGGTAAAAATAGAACGGCGTTCTAAACCGGAAGGAACGCCCGAACACGAGAATCTTCGATTGGCTGGCCCGCGTCAGGCGTCACAACCATAAGAAAGTCGCCATTTTGTTCTCGAACGTCGGCCCATTTGCTCACGTGCCGATTTGCTCTCTCCACTCGACTGTAATAAATCAAATTAAAGCAAATTTTTCAATTCGAGGCATTCTAGATTTTAGTTCGCACTCATCTGAAACCATAACTTTAATAGAAGTCGAAAAAAAAAGCCAGCAAAAGTCCAAGGCCCTTTCTGAATTGTGTAGCTCATGCTCAGTATTAAAAAAAATCTTTCTAACTGATTTTCTGTACTGGAACGTGAATTAGTCTTCAAAATTCGCAGTTGTCATTGATTAAATGTAAATTTCTAACTCTTTCAGTCTTGTTACGAGTATATATAGGTTCATTCAGGATTGTTGCTAGGGTGTGGCGCCTTAAAAAGACGATTTCTGAACCAGTGATTTAAACTTGCCTATTTCTGGTTTCAGAAGTTGAATCATTGATTTTTGGTCTTAGATTCTTCACAGCCACAGACACCATAATGAGCATGGACAAGGAAGAACTAGTGCAGCGTGCCAAGCTGGCCGAGCAGGCCGAACGCTACGACGACATGGCCTCCGCGATGAAAAACGTCACTGAGACGGGCGTGGAGCTGTCGAACGAGGAACGCAACCTGCTCTCTGTGGCCTACAAGAATGTGGTCGGGGCCAGGCGGAGTTCGTGGAGGGTCATCTCCTCGATCGAGCAGAAAACCGAAGGCTCTGAACGCAAGCAGCAGATGGCCAAGGAGTACAGAGAGAAAGTCGAGAAGGAGCTCAGAGAAATCTGCTATGACGTCCTGGTAAGTTCTCGTCTTTTGTCCAAACCCCCAACGTTCAAACGCGGTCATTCGAGCCATTTTTTTGAGGGTTCGAACCTTTTTGTTTGAACCTTTTTGGGCTCGAGACCGCAGAAAAACGTTTAGCCTCTCAAAACTCTCGAAAACCTCAATATCTCGAGATGTCGCCGGCTTAAAAACATTTTGATTTGTTTTTCTTGCTAAAAGGCCAACTCCCTTGCTTTCCAGCATAAGCTTTACCTAATTTTCTTGAAAAAAAAAATACATTCTTCCTACATTTTTCTTGAAGAGTATATTGGAGTGTTTCCATTTTCAATTTCCCTTTTGTCACTCTTCCCTTATTTTCCCCTGCGTCCTAGAATACAGGGCTGCGCTTCCAGATTTTCACTTTTTCCTCTTCCGTTGCTTTTCCACTTTTCAGGGGACTTCCCTGCAAAGTGGAAACGACGGTGTATGGAATATTGACAACGCTGAAATAATCGAATTTTCTGCAGGGCCTCTTAGACAAATTCCTCATCCCCAAAGCCAGCAACCCGGAGTCGAAAGTCTTCTACCTGAAAATGAAAGGCGATTACTACCGATACTTGGCTGAAGTCGCCACAGGAGAAACCAGAACCGGTAAATTTTATCGATTTTTTTTTAACTTTTTCCCCCCTCCTCCCCGGGTCGATTTAGTTGCAGCGGGGGAGATGCGACACACAACCCCGGGCGGATCAATAACCAGACGCTCATCGATTAAGGCAATGCGGCGAGCTCCGGGGCGCGGTGTTCCCACTTTCAGTTTCCCTTTTTTCCTCCTCTTCCCTTATTTTTCCTCTTTTCCCCTCCGTGCTAGAATACAGGCTGGACTTTTAGATTTTCCCTTTTCCCTCTTCTCTTAGTTTACCCTTTTCAGACCCCATTTTCCCCTTTTTTCGGGGAATTTCGCTGCAGAGTGGATACACTGCTTTGGAGGGTCCGGACCCCGACCCGACCCACCCCTCTTCCCCAGGCGCTAGCCGCTTGTCCGCCTGAGGAATCGTTTGGTCGATAGCCCCCATTCCCGTCCGTCCTGATTTTTTGTTCAAATTATCCAGACTTGTTTTCGGGAATTTTTATGGGGACATTGTTAATTTTTGTTGGTTTTGGTTTTAACTATCAAGATTTGTTATATTCAGGAAGAATTATTGAAGAAAATATTACATTTATTGTTGGTTACAGGTAGGACTTGTTATTAACGTGTTATCAGATGTTATCATCCAGTGCGGTTGAAAGTATTTGAGTATTTTGTTAAAATTCTCCAGATTCATTATATTCTGGAATAATTATTTAAAAAACTATTCTCAGTAGTTGATGTTGGAACTCGTTATCAACCTGTTATCGGCATGTTATCGCCCCAGTGCTATTTTTAGCAAGTTATGCTTCCTCGCCACAAGCTGCGGTTTAATTTTATACCCGTGGGTGTTGGGCAACTTCTTTTTCCCCTGAACTGCGGGGTCCCAGAATCTCTTGTCTATCAGAAACACAAAAATAATAATAAAACATACTTTAGTTAATAAGAATAATAATGATCAGGGAATGAAATAATAATAGAATGATTTTTGTACTAATTTAGCGTTATTTTATTATTTAGTTGTGCCGAAATACTAAAAAATGCTACTTGCTAGCTAAGCTAGCATGCTAAGTGTGCTAATAACTAGTTGAATAATGAAAATAAATGGTAGTAAGTTGTTGTAATGGTGTATTTTATCTGTTGTATGTTGTAGCCGTTGTGGACGACTCGCAGAAGGCCTACCAGGACGCTTTCGAGATCAGCAAGGCCAAGATGCAGCCGACGCACCCCATCCGACTAGGATTGGCCCTCAACTTTTCCGTCTTCTACTATGAAATCCTCAACTCACCCGAAAAGGCCTGCCAATTGGCTAAACAGGTCACTTTTTTGCTTCAATTTTAGCGCCAAATCATTTGATAGGTCGTTATAGCGCCGTTAGGATAAGTTGATTGGTCCGAGGATAGAAGAGAAAGAATCTGATTGGCTGTCGCTGTGGTTACTCTGATCTGATTGGTAGCAATTTCTGGTATCGAAATCAGATCGGAGCAGTTCGATCGGGGAAGGAAGCATTATTCAATAACCAACCAATCAGATGACGTTATCCACAGCAGCAGCCAATCAGCGTTAAGGCAGCATCCAATAGCATTTAATAAATCCTATTAATACGTTTTATTCGGTTATCATTGTTATTATTACTTAACTATTCCGTTCAATAATCTAACTATTGTAGGACGTCTGATTCACTAAATAGTAATATTAATATTTTACTTTGAATTAAATGAAATAGGCCTTTGACGACGCCATTGCGGAGCTGGACACGCTCAACGAGGACTCGTACAAGGACTCTACGCTGATCATGCAGCTGCTGCGCGACAACTTGACCCTGTGGACTTCTGATACTCAGGGAGACGGTGACGAACAACCCGAGGGCGAGAACAATTAAAAACAAAGAAACACGAAAAAAATGTATTTTTTCTGTTTTGTCATTGGAGGAAGCCAAGGCCACTCCTCAATTTTTTTTTCTTTGTGAAAAAACACGCCCGTTTTTTTTGTATTTTTCCCCTTTTCCCCCGTCCTGTTCCCCACTATTTTTGTTAATTTTTGCTCTACTTCCTCTATTTCTGTTTTTTTTTTAACTTCCGTTTCCGGCCTCCTCTTTTCCCCTTTTCCAGGCTCTACTCCCGCCGTTAACCCTCCCTTCTCACCAATGGAAAACTTAAAATATTATATATTAAAAAAACGTTACTTTTTTTGGCTACCGGAGTTGCTGCAACAAAAACTACACCCACTTCCGAAAATTTTACTTTTTTTGTTGACTTTTCGTACACACATTACAACACATTGGAATTCAGTCAATTACAAAAGAAAATTGGAAAAAACCTAATTTTTTCTTGATTTTTCTATGGGTGTATCTTGTAGCATTTTGTGTGAATTTAATTTTTTTTCTTATAATCAGCCAATAATTCTGCAAATTTTTTTTGCTACTGCTGCTGCTGAGGCGGTAAAAAATCATGTTGCAGTAACCCAGTTTTCTGTTGTATTAAATTAATAAAATTTTTTTCCGAATTTTTAAAAATATTAATTAAATTAAACAGTTATTGCGCTTAATCAAATTTTAATTGATTTTTTTATTTTTAACTATTCGCAATAACATTAATCAACACAAAACAAAATATTTTTGTATCATCAAGCTTTTTTCTTTTGTCTTTATTTTTATCACCCTCCTGTTTGTGTTTACTTTTCGCTTTTTCCCTTGGTTTTTCTGTTGAGTATACGAGGGCTAACCAGAATTTAACAGAAAAAACAGCCAAAAAATTAATAATTCACAATAAATATCTTTTTTGTTTGCTTTTTTTAAACGTTGGTTTCGCTATAATATCCTATTTTCCATTTTTTTCTGAAATATTATTATAGCATATTGAAATATATATACTAATATCGGAATTTGTCGCTTCAAACGAAAGTCCAGCACTCGACGGTGCGAATCAGGAAGTCCTCGTCGGGATTCAGCGGGTCGTTGTGGAACGTTTTGCAGTTCTGCGAGCGGCCCTGGTACAAGTCCCCGTCCAGCCAAAGACCGAACTTGCCACTGAAAAATTCAAACAAATATTACAGGAATTAGTAGAAACAATAATGATAGTAGGTAACGCACTCTCCGGCACCGAAGACTAGGCTTTCGTTGTTTCCCTTGACGAAGTACGAGTTCTCGCCGCTCCAGTGGAAAACCCGCAGCTCGGGACTGAGCGAGAAGAGGAACGCCTCCCCCGTCCCGTAGAAAAGCTCGCTCACCCGCAGCTCGACGGGACTGTAAGCTCCGAAAACCTTCAAAAATTCAAAATAATAACTTAATTTGTATGAATTTAAATGCGAGAAATTGTGGAAGACTTACGTTTCCCTGCGTGTCTTTGATGAGCAGCAGAACGGGATTGTCGAGCTCGGCCATCTTTCGGTACAGCGAGTTCAGACTGAACCCGTGCTGCGATGTCGTGAACACCAGCGACCAGGTGCAACCTGCAAGAAAAGAAAAATGAAGAATTAATAATAATAATAATAATAATAATAATAAATAATAATAAATAATATCTTATTACTATTAAAGTCACATTTTTCCCGAGTGTTATCATCGTGTTATCACCATGTTATCACATTATCACGAAACACCGCCTGGGGCGGTTTAAAAAGTTCTGTTATTCACTCCCGCAAGTCCATTTAGGGACACTAGTGTCCCACATTCTTTCAGAATTTCCCAACCGACCCAAAAATTTAGAAAAAATATTAATCGCAGTATCTGAAATCTGACCAATCACGTTAGATCCTCTACCGCAGTTCTGACCAATGGAAATTTAGAACACAAAAAAAATTTAACTAAAAATACATTAAATTAATCAACTTTAATTCACTATTCTGATACTAATATGAAATTAATATTTGCTTTACATTTTATTTGCCGTTTTTTATTTACTATTTTTATAAAGTATTCTTATGATTCATTCACAGTTATTTCACTTCTTGTAACTGTATTATCTATTTTATATAAAATATAATATTTCAAATATTCCAAGTTATTCAAACATATAATCAATGAATTTAACTTATTAATTTGATTCATTTTGATGACTCGACCTTAAATATACTGTAACAATCATGGGTTTATACCAAAACTTTGCTACTAAAATTGCATTGTATTAGTTTGATTATATTCACCAGCGACTCTAGCGGGTAGCCTGAGCGCGAGCTGCTTGATCTGCTCCTCGGTGACGATCTCCGACTGTCCGATCCTCTCCGGGACGTAGATCTCGCTCTCGGCCTGGCTCAGCGCGCGTCGCAGCTCGTTCTGGAACGACACAACCTACAATTCAAAATCACAAAATTTAATTTTGGTATTTATTGGTCGACATGTTTACGGAAAAAAAAGAAAAGATAATTAATTTTTTATTATTTGTTATTTTGTTTATTATTATTTATTTATTCTAATATTTGTAATATTATTTTGTACAAATTTTAGTCTAAAAATTCAGATTTGAGTACCAACACCAATGTTAATTATTAACCAAAAATATAATGGATTTATTGGTCGAATTTCGAAATTAATTACTTTAAATAATAGTAATAAAAATTTCATCTAAAAATTCAGTTTTTGCTGACTGAATTAATTAATAGTTTTTGAAAATAATATGGATATCACATACTGATGAAAATTCTTGGAAAAAAATATTTCCCTTAACAATTCAGAATTAATTTAAAACTGTAAAAATAATAATAAGACAAGAATTCAACTTAAAAATTCAGTCAATAATATAATTCATTCATAATTTTTCGAATTATATAAATATTCTACATTAATACAAATTCTGAAAATTTATTTCAATTTTAATAATATTACAATTAATTCTTCTCAATAATAAGCTAAAAATTCAACTTAAGAAATTCAGTCAATAATATAAATAATTAGTAATTTTTCGAATAATATAAATATTTTACATTAACATGAATTCTAAAACTGTATTTTCCCAATTAATTCAAAATAATAATAACAAGCTAAAAATTCAACCTGAAAAATTCAGTCAATAATATAATTAACTCATAATTTTCCGAATAATATAAATATATTTTTAAAATATATCAAAGTATTTAAATTTAAAAAAATACATTTTCTGGTTTAATAAAATTACAGTTAATTCAAAATAATAATAACAAGACAAACATTCAGCTTTAAAAAAATACAAGCCTTTAGTAGTTGTAACTAATTTGAAATAATTATATATAAATATTATAAACCTACTTAAATGTATAAAAATTCAACCTTTCTAAAGCAGCGAGCCAGACTGGAAAACTTCACTTTCTTCTTTTTGCTTTTCTTCTGTTCCGTTTCCATAGCAACTGAGACTTTCACAAACAACTCTTGTCACTTTGCAAACTACTAAGCTAACTGACCATCAACTGCTATTTACTATTAACTTGAATTAAAACAGTCTAAAAATAAACGTAGGAAAAACAAACGAAACAAGACCAAACAGCCATCAGGGCTTAACGGTCGGTTCCACAATGGCCAGCGTTTCCAGTTTCAGTTTTCCCTTTCCCCTTTTTTCCCCTCTTAATTTCCCCTTTTCTTTTTCAGTGCGAGGAGAGAGGGCTGTCTTTTCCCTGTTTTCCCCTTCAGCTTGAAATCATTTCCCCCATTTTTTCCCTTCCGTGCTATATTTCGGAATATCTTTTTCCTTCTTCCCTTATTTTTCTCTTTTTTCGAGGAATTTCCCTGCCAAGCCAGTGTTGAAGCTTTTAGTTCGCTTTTCCCCCTGTGTGGTATACGTATGAACCTCCCTTATTTTCCCTTTTTGGAGGAATTTTCCCTGCCAAGTGGAAGCACTGCCAAGCCAGTGTTGAAACTTTTAGTTCTCATTTTTCGCCCTCCCAGTTTCCCCTTTTCCCTCTCCGTGGTATACGTATGAATTTCCCTTTTCCTTCTTCCCGTAATGTTTCCCCTTTTTCAGGGAACCTCCCTTACAAGTGGAACCAAATACCAAACCGGTGAGTATTCAGAAAAAAGAAGGAAAAAGGAAATAGCCCCCAGGGCGTGGTTAAACCTGTCTGGGGACCAATCAGAAAAAAGAGAAAGTAAAACTAGAGAAATATTATTTGTTATTATGACAGATTCTTTGTAAAACTGTCGAATACGTGGACATTGCTCAGTTAATCGTAGCACATTTCAGGTCTGTCCACAGATTCGAAAAATTAGTCATCAATACTAGACTACTACTCCTACCATTATTATTACTATTGATACTGTTATTATTGCACGCTGTTGTAAAACTGTCGAATACGTGGACATTGCTCAGTTAATCGTAGCACATTTCAGCTCTGTCCACAGTTTCTGACAGACTAGTTCTTATTCACTATTACTCTTACTAGTTTATCGTACAAACTAGTAAAACTGTCGAATACGTGGACACTGTTCAGTTAGTCCTAGCACATTTCATCTCTGTCTACAGTTCTGACAGATTAGTTACTAATATTAACAATAGTACGGCAATTGTTTTGTTAATACTACTATTACTACTACTAATAACGTAGCTACTGTAACTAGCGTTACTACTACTACTACTACTATTACTTTTACTGTTACTACTACTACTACTAGTACTAGTACTCTACTGCTACTCTACTAAAACTACGAAACAACTATAACTACAGCTACTACTACTACATCACTACTACTACTACTATTATTATTCTTATTATTAGCATTAGTGCACCTCGTCACTGTCGTTTTCGTAGAGAGTAGTCTGGTTTTTGAGCATGGCGAACAAGCGAACATACGGCGCTTTGGCTCGCTGCACAAACCAACAAACATTTCGTAAACCAACCAGACACCATAACAATAAAACAAATAAAATAAAATAAAATAAAATAACAGTAATAGTAATAACAAATGATAATAATAATTTAAAATAAAAAGCAAAAGTGAAGCCCAGAAATTCCGTAAACAGCGCAGCGTCCATAAAGGCAAGCAAGAGAGAAAAAGGCGAAAAAATTAGTTCATTATTATTATTAAATATTATTATCATTATTATTATTATTTATTAATTAGATTATACTAAATTTTCAGGATTGAAACGTTTACCTCCCAGGATTCTCTGGCCAGGTGGTCGGCAGCCGTTCCCAGTGCCGAGCCGCTGTCACCGAACCTGTTGTGTCGAACCGTCGGTGAACCGTCATCGTCCGATTCCGAGCCGGTGTCTTTGGTCAGCAGCTCCAGGCCGCGCTTCTCCAGGTCCGATGTCGAGCAGGCGCCGTAGACGTCGGGCGCCCATAGCAGGAAGAATCGGCACAAGTCATCAGCCCTTTAAAAATAGTTGTATAAATATATTTTTCTACTACGACTATTACTATTATTATTATTATTATTATTATTACAAGTAGTATTAGTATTATTATTACCATTATTCTTTGTATTAGTAGTACTAGTAGTAGTAACAGTAGTAGTAGTAATATTAGTAGCAGCAGTAGGAATAGTACTAGTATTAGTAGTGGCAGTAGTAGTAGTAATAGTAGTCGTTCTGGTACTAGTAGTATTAGTAGTCGTCGTAGTAGTAGTAATGCCAGTAGTAATAGTAGTAGTATTAGCACTATTCGTAGTAGTAGTAATATACTTGTCTCTGGGTACGCTGAACCAGTAGACGGGCTTCTTGCGGTGCAGTCCGTACGACATGACGTGGGAAGACGCAGCAGCTTTGCGCTTGGGTTTGGCCATCCGCAAGCGCAGGTACAGCGGTGGGTCCTCGCAGGATCTCGCCGGCTTCGGGATCAATTCTAATTACATAATTTTTTTTAAAAAAACATCTGTATAAAATAATAATATCTAAATAAAATAATTCAATTCAAGCAAATGAAGAAGCTTCAGCTTCGATACGCAAATAATAATAATAATAATAAATAATAATAATAATAATAAATTATTTTCAAGTCATCCCGAACCACAGACGTACATAACAGCTATACAACATATATATATATATAAATAAATATACATAATATAAATAACGAACATAAACAGCTAACAACCAGAATATCACTTAGGGACAACCTACAAATTAGTAAATAATACTTCCGAACCTTAATGTATTTTCTTCCGTTTAGTCGTTTACTTACTTCACAATTTCATCTCAATCATAAATTGATCTCTCTCTTTTTCTCTTTTTTGTGAATTTGAAAAACTTACAACCGTAAAAATTTCGATATAATCGAACAACTTATTTGAAAGTATATGTAAATCTCATCTGGCAATAGGAGAAGAAGTAAATAAATAATTTTCAAGCACATAAAAATTTCAGACAGTAAATATTCCTATATACCAGGACATTTTATTTGAAAAGTGTACTTTAATCTAATCCTATGTGGCAATAGACCTATGACCTAGGCCGAGAATAAATGAATAAATAAATAAATTAATTAAATAATAATAATAGTTTTTCCATGCAGCATGCCTTCTTACCGATGTATTCGAGCTGATTTTGCCATGGGCGACGCACTACCACAATAAATAATACATATATATCATCATTATAATAAACAAAACAAATATAACTCTAATAACTATAATATATAATCAATATATAAGCCCGTCCACTGGTTCAGCGTACCCAGAGACATGTACATTACTACTACTACTACTAGTACTATTACTACTTCTATAAATAACTAATAACGTATAATAAATATAACACTTATAATAATAATAAGGGAACACAATACGAATACATCATCAAAAAGAATAAATATTTAAGGAAATATTATTAAAATTTATCACTGAACTATTAACTTTGATTATTCAGTAAATATTCGATAATCAAAATTTACAAATTAATTAGTAAATGGTAAATAGTGATAGTAGATACTAATCAATGACGATTACACTGAATACTAGTCTTTCATATTAATTAATTTATTATAACATTAATTACTATTATTATTGTTATTTGTTCGGACCAGATTCCCACCAGTTAGTCTTCTAGTAGTGAGAAGCGAATCGACTACTATATCATTTACTACTAACTGCAATCTGAAAAACTACTACTACTAATACTCTACTAGATACGTTGAATGGAAGGCATGGTAAGTTAAGTTTAGTAAGGAATAGTTGAAATGCTTCCTAGTAATACATGGAAAATAGTACGCTACTACTACAGGAAAACACTAACTACCATCCAAAAACTACTACTACTACTATTACTGCTACTACCGCTACTCTACTAGATGCGTTAGCAGAACTACTTTAAATCTAATCAAAAGTATTAAATACTTACTATCAATCGATGCAAATAGTTCGGGGACATCATCCACGGACACCATGCTGCGGTAACCGACTCTCGAGGCCCCAGCCTTCGTCGTTGGTTTTGACGAGGTCTCCACCGAAGACCGCCTATTCAAATAAATTAAAATAATACAAAAATGTATAACAGTAATTTAATAATGTAACAATTAATATAATATAATGAATAACTAAAAACATAAAACAGAAAATTACAAGTATGCGAAAAAAGCTTTTCGCTCGTGCAACGGGAAACGAGTCGGGAACGAAGACTAATCCGTAAACACAGCAAGTATACATATAAATAAAACTTAATAATTACGCAAACTCCTATAACAACTATAATAATATAATACAAGGTTCTCACTGAAAAATCTTAATCAAATTCCCTGACTTTTCCCTGATTTCCCTGACAATTTTTCCAGTTTTCCCCAACCTTTTAAACGCATTATACTTTCTAGAAGTTACTCATTAGAGGCTTGAGCAAAGGTAAGTAAAAACTGAGTGAAAACTGAGTGGAGTGGCAACTAAAATTCCCTGAACTTTTCCTCCTTTATTGCCAATGCCCTGCTATTTCCCTGTATACCCTGACTGGAATCTTATTCCCCGACTTTTCCCTGATTTCTCGGTTTTCCAGGTCGATGGGAACCCTGTAATATAACTACACAATTAGATTATTTTCTTAAATACTACACTTAAATACTATGTTCTGCTGTTACATCTTACTTTATAATATATTACTACATTACAAATACCTATAATACCTATGCCTGTACGATACCTTGGTAAATCGAGAAATTCGGGTAAGTTTGCTGCTAAGTAACTGCGGGAAGAAGCATCCCGCTCTCTCAGGTCTCGAACACGGGGCCAGAGACCGCTGCCCGAGTCGACGGAATTGCGATGCATGCTAAGAAACAGCATTCCAAATAATAACACTCAATAAAAACAACAAAATAAATACATAAATAATAATAATAATAATGAAAAATAAATAATAAATAGATAAGGAGTAAGTAACTATCCAGGAAAGTAGAATTCAAGAAGATTTTGTAGGAAACCAATAGAATGATGTGTGCACAAATAATATTAAGAAACAATACCAACGCAAATAATAAATTGGATAAATAAAATAAATGACCGAGTGTTCAGCCAAGAAAATTTCAGACAAAATTAAAAGCAGGTTTAGAGTCGTAGTAGTAAATTGGTAGCAGTAGTATAGTGCTATTAATAGTAGCTGTAGTAGTACTAGTAGTAGTAGTGATAGTAGTGGTATAGTACGAGCAGTAGCAATGAGAATAAAAGTAGCAGTAGTAGTAATTGTGGTAGTAGTAAGGGTGTTTACCTGGAGAAGACTTTGGAGAACATGGATTCGGACTGATGCTGCTCTTCGTATCCGGCTGAGCTGGGAGCGGAGCTGTCCTTCGACGAAGGATCCGAAGCAAAACTTTCGCCCATCCACGATAGTGGGTACGACAACCTCTTCAATACCTGAATTAACAAAAATGTATTAGTTATAGTAGTAGAACTGGTAGTAGTAATAGTAGTAGTAGTAGTAGCAGCAGCAGCAGCAATAGTAGCAGTAGCAGTAGCAGTAGCAGTAGTAGTAGTAGTAGTAGTAGTAGTAGTAGTAGTGCTGGTGGTGGTGAGACAAGTAACAATAATGGAAATAGAAATAGTAGTAGTAACAGCAGCAGAAGTGCGCCTAGTACTAGTAGTAATAGTATCAATAGTAATAGAAGTAGCAGTGGAAAGGGCAGTTGCAGTAGTACTAGATTTTGTAGTGACAGTAGAAGCACTAGTAGATGTAGCAGTGATATTGTAGAAATAACAGTAGTCACGAGTAATAGTAGTGGTGAGACTAGTAGTAACAGTAGTTGTAGTAGCAGAAGTATTAGTAGTAGTGCAATGGCAGCTGTTACTACCATCAACAACTTTAGGTAACCTCTATAACTTTTTACTACTGTCTCAATAGTAGTAGTAGTAGTAGTAGTGGTTACTTAGTAGCCAGAAGTAGTAGTTACCATTAGCACTAGCAGAAACGTTAGCACTAATAACAATAGGACTGATACAGCCAGTTTACTAAGTCGCATTACTAGTTAGCTCTCTCATTACTGCTATCAACAAATGCTAGTCAATTTCTGTACATTTTTTCGGGCTTTCCGTTAGCTGTTGTAGTAGCAGTACCCTATAAAGTAGCAAGCTTACTAAGTAGCAGTACTAGTAAGGTCTCTTACTACTACTATCCATAACTACTACTCAATTCTCAATAAAAATTTCCTATACTTTTTGTCCGCGGCTTTCCGGCGAGGACCCCGGTTCCGGAGCCGGGGGCTCGGGTTGAGGGGCGCTGCTTTAGTCAGGCGGAAGAACCTTCCCCGCCTGGGGGCGCTGCCGAGTGCGGAAGCCCCAGCGCTGAAATGGCGACTGCGGAACTCTAGTTCGTTGTTCTGCGCATCTTTCAGCAGCGAATCAAAGCTCTCCTGATCTTTAGTTCCGGCTTCCGGTTTGTGGGAATCGAACTCCAACTTCCGGATGACGTTTTCCAGTTCCCGATCCGCGTTCTTCCGGCCCTGGGACTCGCCGGACGCGTTTTCTAAGTCCTCGAGCGGCTCTTCTTCACTGGGAGTCCGTTTGCAGACCGAAACCAAGGGACTTGCGAAAGGATTCTTCGGCCGGTGGCTGACTAACTCTTCCTACAATTCCGGAATTTAAAAAAAAGAAATAAAAAAAAATCTAGAAATTCAGAAAAAAAAATCGGGGAATCAGAAAACAAAATTCAGGGAAAAATTTCCAAAAACTTGGAAAAAATGAGAAATTCAGAAAAAAAATGAAGAAGCGAGAAAAATTCTGAGAAAAAATTCCAGAAATTCAGAAAAAATTCAGAAAATTAGAAAAAAAAAATCATGAAATCAGAAAAAATTCTGAGAAAAAGAATTCCAGAAATTCAGACAAAAAATTCCCAATTCAGAATTAAAAGAAAGGATGGAAACGTTAAATCTAGTTCTTATTGATGATTTTCACCGAATACCTGACTAACACAAGAACCGGAACGACTTCTATCCGCTTCCGGTTCGACGTCCGGTTTGACTTCCGGTTCGGGATCGGTTGTACTCTCTCCCCTGGCCAATCCCACGTTGATTGTGATATTCCCGAGGTTGCCCGCTTCCAGGTCGTTGAGCGCTGCGGGGTTGTGAGCTTCGGCGGGAGCCGATTCCGATCCTGATTCTGCCAGGATCTCGCCGAAACTGCCAACACGTGACCGACTATCAGTTTCCTGAAACATTAAATACCAATGAGTAAAAATAACGCAATTTCAGAAATGCAGCTTCCTGAAACGTAAACTGCTATCAAACAAGAAAAAGTTGCAAATTTCAGTAGCGATCCTTGTCACTAATTACTAACTTATAACACGAGACAGACTATTAGCGTCCTAAAACGTGAAATACTAACAAGTAAAAAATAATGCAAATTTTGAGTAGCGATCCTTACACTTTCCAGCTGATCCTGACTAGGATCTTTCACAGCCCCTTCTTCTTTCTTCTTTTCTTTCTCTTTCTGCTGCATTTTCTCTTTTAGGATAGCGTACTTCTTGTGCAGGGGGCAAGAGGTGGGATAGTACACGTCCTGCAGACCAGCATCAGGATCCTGATCATTTTTAATCCTCGCTATGTCAGAGAACATAGCAGCATTGGCCACTCCATCCAGCTGCGTGATCATTCCATAGACTTCAGGGCCGTGTTCGATCACCAGAGGATCGGATACGTTAGGATCGAACATCATCGTGTTAGGAGTGACCAGCAAGACTCCACTGACGATCCCCTGGCCGTCGGTGATGTGGCGAACGTCCAGACGAAGGAACTTGTCGTAGAGTAATCGATCCTTGGCTCGCTCGCTATCCGGAGTCGCCGATTCGCTCAAAACTATGTCATCTGAGTCAGGATTGGTCGGTTCGTGATGATACGAGTGCGACTCGCCCATTCGAGACATGCGAGGCGATCCTGGAGGCCTCAGGTTCTCCAAAAATGCTATTTTAATACAAAATTGTTTAAGATTAATATAAATATGTTATTTGTTAATCAGTCTTTCCACTTTGCAGGGAAATTCCTTGGAAAAGGGGAAAACGTGGTGTGAAAAGGTAACAATGAGCGAAGAGGAAGAGGGGGAAATCTAGAAATACAGCCTCATATGCTGGCACGGAGGAAAAAAGGGGAAAATAAGGGAAGAGGGGGAGAAGGAGAAATTGAAAGTGGAAACACTGTATTAATCTAGAATTGTTTTACCATGTTCGTCACTTCTTTCCGGCGGTGTGGGGGACGCCGACGCCAACGACGCAATAGTGACACCCTCTCGCGCGGAATCGCTCCCGGGCACGGCGCATGCGCCACTGCTGCTGCTGCTTCCAGGATCAACTGCAGAGTCGTCAGAATCCTTTTCTCCTTTCCGGGGTACGTGTAGAACCTATTACGAAGAATCAGGATCTTAATCAGTGAAAAAGTTTAGCCGGGACGTCAGTTAATTTAGCACGAGGTACGAGTTAGTTATAAGACAGGATACGAGTTAGCTTTAGTACGGGATGCGAGTTAGTTAAAGCAAGGAATGTAAGCTAATTTGGAACGGGATGTGGGCTAGTGGAGGAAGGGGTGTGAGTTAGCTTCAGTGCAGGATGTGAGTTAGTTAAAGCACGGGATGTGAGTTAGTTTGGCACGGGATGAATTGGTTACTGAACGGGACGCTGAGTTAGTTTAGTAAGGAATGCGAGTTACTTAAGCACTGCAAATACGAATTAGTTTAGTATGAGATGTGAGTTAGTTTGGCACGGGATGCCAGTTAGTTAGTACGGTACTAGTTTCCTCACCTGGCCCGGGAAGATGAGTCTAGAACTGAGCTTATTGAGCAGGGCTAGTTCTGAAGGTGTGGTATCGAAACGAGCAGCTACAGAGTTGAGAGTATCGTTGTCCTGGACCGTGTAAGTCACCGTCTCTTCCAAGGATCGACTGCCAAAGCTGCAGCTCGACCTCCGC
This sequence comes from Eulimnadia texana, assembly GCA_002872375.1. Lineage (NCBI taxonomy): Eukaryota > Metazoa > Arthropoda > Branchiopoda > Diplostraca > Limnadiidae > Eulimnadia > Eulimnadia texana. The sequence continues at coordinate 23,050,071 of NKDA01000001.1, forward strand.
TCCGTAAACGAGCGAGTCCTACCAGTCGTAGTAGCAGCATTCTCGTCTTCCCGACCTGTAAAAGATATATTATTAATACTAACACCCTGCTTGTTTAGTACCAAGTGCTAGTAAAACTACTGCTACTACTTTCTGCTACTTACAGCCAATAGAAATAGTAGATAAAACTAAACTTGCATCCAAGAAACTTATCTTTCATAAACATACAATAGTTTACACTTCAGAATACGTCAAAAATAATAAAATTATTAGTTAAAATATTTACTGGTGAGTATTTGGTATATTACATGAAAAGAAATTCAAGAAACCTTATTTCCTTTAAACATATAAATATTGCTATATTGTACTCTTCTATTATATATTAATAATTAATTATCTATTAATTCAGATATTTATTGGTGAATATATTGCAAATTAAAATAAATGTAAGCAATCGTATATTTTATAAACATGTAAGCATTGTTTATAAATGTATATGGTATAAACATTATAATAAATTTATTTCTCCTATACATTAAAAATAGTATTATCGATTAAGACATTTATCCTAGTAGATATTTCATACCAGAAGATCCAACGGAAGATCCCGCCAGTCGACTGAACCCGCTGACAATGTCCGACTCGTATCCCGACCCTAGGCTCTGGTCCGCACTTTTGCTCTTTGACCTGAAAACACAAAAAAACTCATTTTATTATTTATTACTTAAAAAAACAATTAAACGTGAAGTTTCCGACATTCCCGAATCCGCGAGGCTCTCGAACAGGAGGGGAATGTGGTTATGGAAAATAACAATTTGCCATAAATATTTAACTAGACTGATTATTGTCTATTCATAGCCACTTTCACTAACAAGTTTTCGTTTCCCGATGTTTTTCCCCAAACACGGAACACGCAGAACCTTTTTGGATTATCCCGCCACATGCGAGTCAATCAATAAAAGCCGCTGCCGGCAAACTTTTTCCTTCAAAAATACATAAAAGCCATATCATTCAATACATTTCTATAATATTTAATAATACTTATAACACTTGTTAACACTTTCAAAGTTTCCCTCCCAAAAACTGGCGCTATTACGTGAACCGCGTGAACCGAGTACTCACGGGACTGTAACGGTTACTTTCACGTTATTTCTAGATGCAAAAGGTTTTACCGGTTTGTTTGTAAACCGAAAAAATCTTCATATCGCGAAATTGGCAAAGGTGAGGCGCTGTAAAATATACCGGCCGTTTCCGCCATCGCGTTTCACTGAAAACAAACCGCCAAGAAATAAACAACCGAAAACGATTCCTCGACGATTTTCTTGAAAACGAAAGCTTCTTTGAAGGGTTCGGCCGGTGATAACACTGATAATATGGTGACAACAGTGATAACAAATTGGCGACTCGATGACTAATACAAATAACTAGAATTATCTGCCGTAAGTCTACTTGAAAACTTCTAGTGAACTTTGTTCTATGGATAACAGACCGGTCCGATTGCCTTATTATAGGTCCAAACGCCTTACCATGGGTCTAGTTGCCCTACTACTCGGTCCAATTGCCCCAACGGAGGATTGCCCTACCACTCGGTTCAATTACCCTGTCATAGGTCCACTTGCCTTACTATCCGGTCCAAATGCCCTACCAGTCGGTCCAATTTCCCCTCTGCTCGGTACAGTTGCCCTACTATAGGTCCAATTGCCCTACCACACGGTCCAGTCGCCCTCCAATTGGTCCAATTGCCCTTCCACTCGGTCCAATTGTCCTACCGTCGGTCCATTTGCCCCACTAAAGGTCCGATTGCCCTTCACTCGGTCCTCCTGTCCCACCACAGGTCTTAATAGCCCTACGAGCCTCCCACTAAACCGGATATCCGGTTCCATATTTCATTCGACATAGTTCTAGTGGTCCGTTTGGCCCCTACACTGGTCCAATAGACCCTTTCGATGCTTCGACGTGGCCCGGGGACGTGTCGCTGAATCTTTCATGGGCTTTTTCATATTAATAAGTTTGCGTCCGAGTCCCGTGTCATGTTATCAGCTTATTATCAACCTGCTATCACCATGTTGTCACTCTGTTATCATCCCCTGATATCCTTGAACTCTTAACCAGCGAAAAAAACCTAATCTACAAGAAAATGAAGAAAATCCACTTTCTCTCTCTCTTCTCTAGAAACCGCACCCATAATCCTACGTGATTGAGATCAGACAAGAACAGGACCCTGTTATCACCCTGTTATCACGTGTTATCAGCAGTGCTCCCATTTATTGCTTTCCATTTTCCCTTTAAGAGGGCACGGTTTTCCCTTTTTTCCCTTCTCTCGTAAATATCAACTATCCTTTCCCCCTCCATCTAGGATATCAAGCTACAATTCTGTTTTCTTTCCCTTATTTTTCCCGTTTTAAAGGAATTTCCCTGCAAAGAGGAAGGACTGGTTATCAAACCAGCAGTTGTTGTTGTTACCTACGCAAGGTCTTGCTAAGAACCACCGCTAGCAGATTCCTGCGCTTTCTGGGACTCGTCAAACTGGAGCAGGATGAACTGCGGGGTTTGCGGATCCAGTCCTTCTCTTCTTCGCTGCCAGTGACGGAAGAACCGCTCAGGGACCAGTCGCTTCCGGAACTGCGGTCGCTACTTTGTGAAGCATCCGAGGCGGAAGAACCTGCCCGGGACGGATGAAGATCCTCCCCGGGAACGAAGCCAGTCCCGCCCGGTAAGATCCGCGGCCGGTTCAGGAAGCTCCGGGCTTGTGGAAGGAACTCTTCCGACCGAGATGCTTCCAGATTCGATGGATTTTCCTTTTCAAGAGCTTCTGAAGTGCTATTGGATCTTTTGCGGAAGATTTTCAAGCCTCTACGTTCACTTTTCGTAGGGCTAGGAACCTCCAGAAGTGTTCTAGGATCTTTCTCCAGGATTTTCCCTCGTTCCACGACTGTTCCAGAACTATCGAGAGCTTCTGAAGTGCTGCTGGACCTTTTGCGGAAGACTTTCAAGCCTCTTCGTTCACTTTTGGTGGAGCAAGGTACCTCCAAAAAAGTTCCAGGATCTTTCTCCAGAATTTTTCCTGGTTCCAGGACTGTTCCAGAACGATCTACAGCTTCTGAAGTGCTGCTGAACCTTTTGCGGAAGACTTTCAAGCCTCTTCGTTCACTTTTGGTAGAGCTAGGTACCTCCAAAAATTTTCCATGATCTTTCTCCAGGATTTTTCCTTCTTCCAGGACTATTCCAGAACGATCTACAGCTTCTGAAGTGCTGCTGGACCTTTTGCGAAAGACTTTCAAGCCTCTTCGTTCACTTTTGGTAGAGCTAGGTACCTCCAAAAATTTTCCATGATCTTTCTCCAGGATTTTTCCTTGTTCCAGGACTATTCCAGGAAGATCTTGTTCACTTTTCGCGGCTTCCAGACTTCCAACAACTTCATTTTCGTAATTTTCCGAGGTACTTTTAGATCTCTGTCTCAGAAATCTTACAGGTTTGCCTGGTACTTTCAACAGTTTTGGAACTTTCAGACGTGTTCCAGTACGTTTCTCCATGTTCTCTAAACTCTTGCTACTACAACTCGGCTAAAAATCTCAGCTTTGTTTACGATTTCCAGACAAACTATTTGCTTGCGAACTTTCGTCAGTGACACTTTGACTCGGAATGACGACCCATACAAGATTAAGAGCACAGCGATAACGACGTTGCCATGGCAACAAACTGGTCACCTGAGTCAACGCTCACCTGCTGTGTAATCTCCACCAAACTCGACTGCCAGCCATAAACTGCGTCGCTAGGGATTTTTTCACTCTTCATAAAAAAAAATAAATAAATACGAGTCAGCTTCTACACTTTCACGACGAGTCAGCAGTTCTACTCGTTTCCGACCCCCCACAAGCCATAACACGTTCATATTTTGTATTCAAAACATACCAAACAGCGTTCCATTCAGTTAAAAATTTTAGGAAAGAAAGGTCTTACTGCCAGGAACTGGGTATGAGTCCAACTCTGAGACGCTCCTTGATGGATCGCTGACGTTTAGGTCCCAGGGATCCTTCAGTGGAAGTCATTTTCAACCGCCAGATGGATTTAGAAACTGAGAATTTAAATGCGGGATTTGTATGTGGTTAGTTCCTCCTTCCTTTCCTCCCTTTCTGCTTCAGAACGGCATACCCCATTTGTCACGTGACCAGGCCCCTGTGTAAACAAATGAGAGGACATTAAGTAAATGACACGTTATTGACACAGATGTGAACTTTTCTATCACAATACCCGGCATTAGTCAAATTTTCATTAAAAAATTTGCCCTACCAAGCTGTCGTGTCCTGGTAGGAACACCGTCTATCGCAAAATGAATGGGAGTTTCCCCAGTACTAAGCAGCAAAGAGGTAAACACAGGCGCTTGCGCGAAAACTTTTTAATAATAACTCAAGATTTTCAATTACAAAAGAATACTAAAGCGGTTGCCCGTTAACTTTGAACGACTAAATCTCCAGAGGCCTCCATTGTTGGTTGCCTCATAAACAAGATTGAGATTTTCTCGATTTTGTTTGCGTTTCGATTGGTTGGAAAGAAGTCACGTGACGATGTATGCTTGGAAATGTTCACGTACACAACAAAGAGACTGTGCTCGATACAACCAGCATCTATCTGCAACACAGGGAAACTCTGAAGCGAAGATAGTGATCGACCAAGGTAGTCGCCTCTCGTATTGATCGCTGGCAAAAAGCCCTGGAATCCCCGCACAATTCAGCTCTCTAGCCTTTTCCCCCCTAAGAAAGGGAAAATCCCCCCCCAATATTAAAACGATGGTGCCTTTTGCGGTGCCTTTTTCGCCTCCTCCTTGAACTGCCCGTCTAAAACTTGACGTGTTATGGCGATGCAGGCAACCACGAAAAGGCACTGTACAGTGTTTTTTACAGTGTTTTGTACCGTTTGAAACACCATCGCTACGACCTAGGACCATTTTAACAATTTTATTGAAACTTCGTATAATTCCCATTTTTGCACTTGATGTGCATATTGCTGAGTTGCTATGAGATATCAGAAAAATCAAATTACTCGTTTGAATCTACATACGAGGCAGGTCTCTGACGAGATTAGAGCGTGACAGGCGACTCGTCGAGCGGAATGTCATTAACATAACGTAAAACAATGTTTTTCTAAAATTCTTCTAAGTTCATTACATAATGTAACATTGAAATTATACAAGAATAATTTGTAACACAATTTAATAGAGTCCGCGACATTGAATTTTTGACGTTCGATTTTTCCAGGTAACAGAAATATATTACACTGATCGAAAAGTGAATTTGTCTGAATCAATATAGCTCACGTAAAATATGAATGAAACGTAATCTTTGTTTTGGTTTAGATAAGCAAAGTTGTTACGATAGGAAAATTCTTATCATTTTTCGCGATTGTAAACAATGTCAACAAATGTCATACCTCACTCGAAATTTCGCTGAGTTCGAAAAGTTTAGTTGTAAATGCTGACTTGGGTATGTCCCCAGTCGACAGCGTCTGTTGCGGATGTTAATTTAACTAGGATATTTTAAATTAATTTTCGATATTTTCCTCATTTCCGCTGTTGCAGCAGAAGGGTTATGTCGGGCATTCAAAAATGCAAATGCAAAATAGGGCGGAGTTTTCCCGGTAACCGGCAAAGCGATTCCGCCCTATTTGATTACTAAATAAAACTAATGATTTAATACCAAATAAATAAATACAAACAAAACTTTGCATTAGTAAAATATTCTTTTGTTGTGTTATAATTTACCAAGTTTTTCCACTTTCAGTTTTCCTTTAACCCTTAAAGAGGGCTGTTATTTCCCTTTTCCTCCTTTGTTCGTAAGAAACCGTTTACTTCTTTTCCCCTCCGTGCTAGAAATAACGCTATACTTCTAAATTTCCCTTTTCCCTAACTTTCCCCTCCATCAATGAAACGCTTATGGATTTCCGTGATTTTCCCTTTTCAGGGAATTTCCCTGTAAAGTGGACGTACTGAATTTATTTTGGCTCGAATTTAAAATAATAATAATTGGCAACGCTGGAAAACTGACAGCTGCATTTCTATCTAGCAGACAAACACTAAATCCAATTAAGAAACTTTTTAATTCATTTTATTAGCCGACCAGGTGACTTTTAGTTTAACATTTCTAGATATATAAGATTTAATCTTATAATTTTATTGCCTCTATAAAGACAGCTCCCAGGAAACGAGGTTGTAAACATCAAATAAAGGATGTGGGCTGATACTCTTCTCATTGTTTTCATCTCAGTTTTCACTGCCTTCCTTGGAGAAGGTATTGTTGCCACCACACTTATATATCATTGGTAATAATAAATAAAGACTAAAATAATCTTTTTTAAGGTGTAACCTGGTTGCTAGTTTACCGCACAGAGAAATTCCAGCGGTTAAAGGGTGAAATTGAGCGCCAGAGCAAAAAACGTGAGACTTCTTTAAACCATCCCCTTCTTTGTATTTTGATTTTTATTTCATTTTTCAGTCGAAAAAATCAAAGAGACCCATGGCGATACCCTGGACCGTCAACACAAACGTAAAATTGAGCGAGAAGAGGAAAAACTGAAAAATAACAACCGAGATCTATCGCTCGTCAAGATGAAGTCCATGCTGGCTATCGGTTTTGCTTTCACCGCACTTCTCGGAATGTTCAACTCCATGTAACTAACTCGCCAGCTAAAATAAATTTTTACAAACTATCATTACGGTCAAACGCTAAATTTAATCTTGCGTTTTTTTTTTTTGCAGTTTTGATGGTCGTGTCGTTGCCAAATTGCCCTTCACTCCCATATCGTGGGTTCAGGGCCTTTCCCATCGAAACCTTGCGGGAGAAGACTACACCGACTGCTCGTTTATATTCTTGTACATTCTGTGCACCATGTCGATTCGTCAGAACGTTCAGAAGCTTCTAGGTTTCGCCCCGTCTCGAGCTGCGAGCAAGCAGAGCGGCTCGTTATTCGGGGCCCAGCCGCAGGCTTTGAAATAAAATCTCGAGACCTTCAGTGTAGTCAGAGACTTTGAGAGAAATAAAAATGCGAATAAAAGCTTTAAGATTTTGCACTTTTGATTTTTTTGCAGTGTTAAAAAAAGTTTCACACAATGTTTTCTTCAAAGACGGGATCGTTGCTTATAACTCTGTTGAACGAAAACCTGTCCATGTTAATAGTTTTGTACTCTCCGTATATAATGCTCTCCATGACTGCTCGTCCGGCTGCTGGGGCTTGTTGAATGCCGTGTCCACTGAAACCGGTAGCAAACATCAGATTCGTGTGGTAAGGGTGAAAGCCGATGATCGCATTCTGGTCAAAGGTGTTGTAGTCATAGTAGCCGGCCCAAGCGCTTTTCAACTGCGGAAACATTTATTGAATTAAAATTTAAACCAGAGTTTTAAAATGAGATTTACTTTGAGTTTTTCGAAGGAAGGTACGCGATTCGCAAGCTCCGGCCAGACTTGTTGTTCAAAGAATGTGTAGTCTACGTCCAGATTGGAGATTCCGGGTTCTTCGTGGGCTGCGGGAGATTTTCCGGCAATGTAGTGTCCGCCAAGACCTTCTCGCCTAAGTTTTTTCCAAATTATGATTCAATGAATGAACATTAAGGAATATGGACAAGCTATTTTAATGTGTAAAAGTTAGATTAAATGTCTGTTGAAAGTAATTTTTACCTGAAGTAGGTTCCACTGGGATCAATGACTAGTGGGCAGTCCAGTCCAGGTCCTTCGGGGCAATGGTAGCAGTAAATGTACCTCTTCCTATCCATAATAATAATAATAATAAAGTAATAGTGGTAGTGGCAGTAGCAGCAGTAGTGGCAGTGGCAGCAGAAGCAGCAGTAGCAGTAACAGACGTAGCAGTAGCAGTAACAGTAATAATAACAATAATATTAATACCAATACTAATAATATTAATACCAATACTAATAATATTAATACCAATACTAGAAATACTACTGCTACTACTACTTCTACCACTAATAATAATAGTAATATTAAGCTACAAATGCATGTGTGATGGGTTCTACAGTTTTAACGGAGAGCAAATAATAAAATTAAAATAATAATAATAATAACATAAAAAAATTACTACAACAATATAGTATGAAAATATACAAGTAAGTTACCTAGGTTCTACGGGTAGGGGTGGTCGTAATAGACCAGTTCCCAGACCAATTCCAGCCATTCGAGCGACATCTCCAGACTGAGCTCCTGCAGCGATGATAGCTATGGCGAAATTGATTGGTCGCACTTCGCCACTATCCATTCTCACCTAAAAATAGAACTAACTTAGACATTTTTTTCCCTCAATGTTTACAAAGAAAAAGGAAAGGCAGGAGGACTTGTTCTGGCCTTTAGCCAAGCCACAGTTTTTGTCGAGAGAGAAAAAAAATATTATCGTAGATTTAATTATTGCATTACAAAGACTTTCCGGAGTCGCTCGTACTCTCCCAGTCCAGTAGCGGGATGAACTGCTTGCCCATCCACCGTTCGTTCGAACCCAACGACTTCACCTTTCACGTATTTGGTTCCCAGAGAAATTGCCTTGCGTCTGAAACCCTCGAGTAACGCCCACGGGTCGAACCTTAGAGTCGAGAAGCAAAAAAAAAAAGTCAAAGAAGTTTGCCAAGAAAAGCGTTCGTCGAGAAATTAATGAATTACCAGCCCTCGTTTTCTAGGCCGTAGCAGCCGAGTTCGATATTTTCCGTGTTGATCCAGGGAAATCTTCTCTGGAGCTGTCCTTTTGTTAATAACTCAGTTTTGGCACCTAATTCGCTAGACGCAATAACACAAATTTAGTACTAAAACAAATATGATATTTATTCTAAATACTTTTGCAGTTTCGAGTTGGCTTCTAGTTTTTCAGCTCCTTTTTTAGTGGCGAGAAACAAGTAGCCATGGGGTGAAACTGGACGTCTGGAGTTTCCTGACCTTCTACTGCGAGCAGTTCTCGAGATCGTCTGAGGAATTCAGCTCCAAAAAGCGACATTTGGATATTTTCAGGCAGTGAAAACTGTTGACGCAAACCTCCCGCAGACAGAACTGTCGAGGCCCTGCTGTACGTGGGGTCTCGTTCTACAACAGCAATTCTCAGACCGTCCCGACTTTTCTCCTGCAGTGAGTAAGCGATAGACGATCCGATGATGCCGCCACCGATAATGACGACATCGCAGTAATAAGGAAAATCGTAAAAATCTGCGGATTTCTTAGAACCTGAAAGTCCTAACCGGAACGAGGCATCCGTAATGTCTAAGTGCTCGATTTTCTTAAGAGGGGCGCAAGTTGTTTTTTCGAAAATGGGAATCCTGTTGATGGACTCTGAATCGCCATCATCGTTTTTGTTGCTATAAAACCGGATATTATTACTAACTCTACCAAAATAACTAGGGCCATTTATTATTTTCCTGCTTAGAGAATTGGAGAATAATTTTCCAATCATTTTATTTGAATGAAATATGTATGCAAGCTCAAGCTTTAAGTAGTAAACAAATAGGGACTTGAGCTCACATTAGGCTTTCCAATTTTCAAATCTAGAGGGCGCTTTTTTCCCTATTTCCCTTTCCCTTCAACGTATCAATTTCCCCTATTTCCCCTCCGTGCTGAGATATAAAGCTACGCGTTTGAATTTCCCTTTTCCCTCGTCCCTTATTACCCCCTTTTTTAGGGAATTTCCCTGCAAAATGGAAGCACTGGACTACACTGATTTGTCTGCTGTTTTGTATGCTAATGTCACATAGGATGAGTTGCGCTAAGTTCAAAAATTCAAATTACATTCCGTGCTTTGATATTATTTACTCATCAACTGCATTTATTGAATCCTTTCTTTATTAGACTAATAAACAAATAACCTATGAAGCAGCATATATTGTAAGGATACATATTCAATTACGAGAAATATCAGTTTCCGAATCCCGCATATAATGAGCCTCTTGTTACGAAAGGTTGCCTAACGAAAACAGATATTATTAACGACCATCCCAGACTTTTAGCAATTTTTTAAAATTTCATAATGGCCTATAAGATATTTAATTATTAAATATTGCATTATTATTCCTGTGAAGTTTATTCTTAAGTGTATTTCTTACGAAATACTAAGCGTAAGTGATGAGGAGAGACGGGAAGCAAGGGGATGAAAGGTGCTTCCACTTTTCAGGGAAATCCCCCTAAAAAGGGAAAATGCGGATCCAAAGAGGAAAATGAGGGAAGAGGAAAATGGACGGAAGAGGAATTCTGTTAATACAAACCCATACTTTAAAATTCACCGAAGAGAAGAATACATTATGTTGAGGGAAAAAATATGGGGAAGGAAAAAGAGGGAAAATAGAGCCCTCGCTGGGGGGAAAAGGGGGAAACTGAAAGTGGGAAAGCAATGCGACAGTTGGTAGTGGCGGCGTTCAGTGAATCGTTTCGCGGGGGAGACTAGCGAAGTGCGCGTTCGAGCAGGTATTTCCACGGCGCACGCCGGCCCACTCGGTCTCAAGTCTCAAGGTCTAGTTCAAGGTTCCTATAATAAATCCGCTGCCTAAAAGAGACCCAAATTTGGACACATCTTGCAGTCTTGCAGAAGCGGGCCAACGTGAAACGTTTTCCCTTTTTTTTCCCCCCTTTTGGCGCTTTTTGTTGGCCTTCTGTTCTGTCATCATCATGCCATGATATCCCCACCATTCCCCTGCAGTGCACATTAAAAGTTCATCGCCATCTCCGTCTCAGCGGTCGAGGTGAGTGAACGCGCTGCCTTTTTTTTTTTTTAGTTAACCAACACAATTTTTCCATTAATTTTACTATACGATTTAATACGAAAGAAAACCGGAGAAATAACTGTACCACCCTCTGGTATGATTTTTACCGAGTTAAAGAAGATAAGGAGCGAGAAATTAACATTTAGACGGCGGGGTACGGTAAGAAGAGGCTTTATTACGCGCCAGGGCAAATTAGCCCGTAGTTAAAGCTTCACGCATTTGTTTGTTTTCTATTTGTGGGCCAGTATTTTTTTCTTTTTTCTTTTCTCACTCTCTCAATGAGAAAAAGTTACATAAGCTGAAAAGAAAAAGGACAAATTCCTCACCGAGAAAGAAGACAAAATGCTGCGCTAAGGAAAAAGTTACCGGTGACCGTGAAATTGTCCACGTTATCCTTGACCTTGAGATTGAGCGAAAAAGACATGGCTGTATACGATTGCTGTGCTAACGAAGCACAAAACAAGCAAACTTTCGCTAATCTCTTTCAAGAAGCTCACAGTTTAACGCAGCTTTTCAAGTCGAGCGTTTTTGAGACTCTCCGTTCGTTTGACGTCTCGGACCGCGACTTTTGGACGCTGGCCGCAGTTTTAGCGATAACTTCAGCTGCGGGTTTTTTCCTCTCGCGACACATGCTAAAACAAGGCCCCTGCTGAATTACCCAATAATTGTAAAAGATTTCAGGTAATATCCACTCCCTGTGATTATTTACGATTCGAGTGGCCCCAAAGGGCAAGTTTACAATTTCTTTTTCCTTTCTTCTGTCCAGGGAAAAAGAAAAAGAAAAAGAAAAAAGAAAAGCCTTGTGCAGGTAACGGTAATGTCAAAATTATCATAACTATTAGTTCAGGAGACCATTTGAAAAGAAGCACACAGGCCCCAAAGGTTCGATTTTTGAACGCTGATCCTCGTTTCGCTCGTTCGCTGTTGCGGCTTTTCGGAACGTGGGGACTTTCTCGAGTCGGACTTTTTAATGACGACACGAAGAGTCTCATCAGAAGCTGGTTCATCAAGTCTCAATTCCTTTTCAGCTGGCATGCGTGTTGTGTGGCAGGGCTGAGTAGATTTCGCCCTGCAGGTGAATAACAGGACTTTTTCCCTAACAGATCTGATGGGGAGGAGAAGTTCGGGACGGGACGGGGCGGTGTGATGGCAGCGTTCGGTTGAGGGGGAGGAAGGCGAGAATCGGACGCGGGTATCTTGTCTCTCCGGCCCGCAGGAGGCAGACTGCAGTGGGCCAGCGCCAGATCTCCGCTTCGGTTGCTTATCCATAACACGCAGCAACTCCTCTCTCCTCTGGCCTAATCCCTCGCAACTTGTGCAATTGACAAATATTTCATTAGTAAAACTTGCCATTCAAGAAATCCTTTTGAAAAAGTTCTTGACGCGCGCAAAAACCACCTGTTCAATGGACATTTAAAAAAGCTTTTCGTCTTTTTGTGGTTTACTAGACTTTTTGCTTGCCTTTTTTTTTCTTGTATTGAAAGCATCGGTTCGGCCGGATTCCTTGATCGAGGTCAGGTAAGTGGGTTAGCTTTAGTTTATAATAGAGGCTTATGTCTTTCTCACCTTGAACTGGTCAGAGAAAGTTCGGTGACACACCTGTAATGTGGCCTATTTTCAAAGTTGTGGCTCTGGTAGGATCCCGTGTGGAAGGTGAGAGAGAGAGAGAGAGAGAGAGAGAGAGAGAGAGAGGCACCTTCTACGGTCAAGCCAAGGTTTTCATCGCAGTCTCGTTTGCGCAACCAGCATTGTTTCAGTCGCCCAGGACCGCTTCTCCAGTCCCTGACTTTTGTATTCGTGTCGTTTTGTGACTTGTTTCGGCGTTACAGGAAAACCTATATCGAAGATCAAAAGAAGTTTACATGGAGAAACTGTGTCTTGTCAGAGGATTGTGTTTTCTCGGTCATGTGGCGATGTAAAACGAAGCCCTGTACAACAAGAAATAGGAAGTGAAATCTAAAACCTTCCCGTGCAAGTCAATCTACAAAGTAGGTCGCACTGTTTCATTTCGTGTTTTCCTTTTCTTCTTCTCTATTCACGTGTTTTATGTCAACTCTTCGAGTGAATCCGCTGAGACGAGGGAAAAAATTTTTTCTAGTCCAGGAGATTCAGATGAACGGCGAGTTCTCTTCATAAGTAAACTGGGTAGAATCTGATGCGTGCAGCAGTCGACGACTAATGTGTAGGTGAAGTGAGTGTGTGCTACTTTCATTAAACGTCTCTTTTCTTTTTACTTTTTTTTATCTTTTTTTTTCGTTCATTCAATCGAATCTAGACTTTCTCTCGAGACCTTCGAAACTTTGAAATGTCTTTCCATCCGCGGCTAATGGATTGAAAAATTATACAATCAAGACAATGGCAGTTAGGAGTTTTCACTTTTATGGGATTTTGTTTAGAACTTTCTTTTGTGGATGAAAGAGGTTTTTTTTCCGGTCTCAGGGCCAAGGTTAGCCAGCCCTGAAGTTTAACCACCCAGCGCTGAATCACTGCGACTTCAGGGTGGGGTCGTTTTTGTCCCAAGGAAAACTTGGCTAAAAAGGAAAACCTGGAAAGGTTTTTGTTTTTGGTTTTGCGAAAGTCAGCAGTTCGTGATGCCTGGCCATGATCTGCAATTTTCGATAGTTTTTTTGGACGTACTGCTAAACTAATGGTAAACAGTGCCGGCTAATGAGTTAGTTTTGGCGATTAGAAAAACTGGGTTAGTAATTAGACGTGACGTTGACTGGGATGTCGAGGTTAGTCCATGACCCTTGTACGCAGTAGTTGATTGCGAACCTTCTCGCATTTCATTCAAACTAAATTTGGAAATATTCATTTGATATTTGTTTTGATTTGCAGAAATGGTGAACAGCTGGAACGACGAGGACTCGAATCCGGTTACTCGGAACGGTGCTACCCGGATCGCCAATGAGGACGATCCTCCAACAGAAAGCGCAGTCCTGGTCAAAGCGACCAATGGCAACTCGCACAACGGAGAGTCCGGCCATACGTGGAAGAATACAGAGGATTCTATTGATTACCACGATGAAGAGCAGTGCGGATTGGGTCGCTGGTTCTCGCCGCGCTGGATGCAGAGGCTGGCCTCGAAGCAAATGTTCCTGGCCGTGTTTTGTCTCACCTGCGTCCTGCAAGGGATGTTCTATACTTACTTCGTCAGCGTGCTGACTACTATCGAGAAGCTCTTCCAGATCCAGTCCAAGACGACGGGTATCATCATGAGCGCTACGGAGATCGGTCAGATTGGAGGGGCCCTCCTCCTCACCTACTACGGGGGGCAGGGCCACAGACCCAAGTGGATCGGCTGGGGATGGTCCTCTTCGCCGCGTCCTCGTTCATCTGCGCCCTGCCGCATTTCGTCTTCTGGAGGACCAAGCCCACTACCGGACATAGTCTCGCCGCCGAGATGAATGATCTCAACGCCAGCAAGGAACTGAGTCTCGTCTGCCGGCAGATGGATCTGTTCGCTCAGAGCAAACTCGCCCTGCTCGGTGTCGACGACGAAGACGTCTACGAGGACGACGAAATTTCTCAGAATTTTTCCATGGGTGCCAATGCCGAAGAACACTGTTCAGATATCGCGGAACAACAGTCGAACTCCAGAAGCACGAATATCGTTCTGTCGATCTTCTTCGTCAGTCTGCTGGGCATCGGCATGGGACAAACTGCTGTATATACTCTAGGTAACCTATTAATAACATACCTATATATATATAATATTAATAATTTTATGTCGCAGGTATACCGTACATTGACGACAACGTCGCGAGTCGAGAGTCTCCCACGTATTTCACCATTACCATTGGAGTCAGAATCTTCGGACCTGTACTGGGATTCCTTCTAGGATCTTTTTGCACTTCTCTCTACGTCGACCCGCTCAGCGACCCGGACGTCACGACCAAAGACCCCCGCTGGATCGGGGCCTGGTGGCTCGGTAACTTCACCCTCTAAATGAGTAATAATAATTTAGCACAAAAATGTTTTCGGAATCGTAGGGATGCTGATAGTAAGCGCCATGATCTTCTGCTCTTCCGTCGCCATGTTCTCTTTCCCGCGGCGTTTGCCCAAAGCCCCCGAGCGATCGCTGAACGGCTCAGCGGTCGGGGCAAAGGTCGCTTCAGTTCCAGCTGACGTTTCCCCGTCGAAGAACCCGCGCTTGAAGGATTTCCCCAAGGCTGTTAGGCGATTACTGAAAAACGATATCCTTCTGCTGCGAACGGCTAGCAGCGTCCTGCACATTCTGCCAATTGCTGGACTCTACACTTTTCTGCCGAAATATCTCGAGTCGCAGTTCAGACTCACAGCCAACGTGGCCAACATGATCTCAGGTAAAACTTGGTTCTTGTATTATCTGTTTCCACTTTCAATTTCCCCTTTTTTCCCTATCCATTTATTTGTCCCTTTCTCCCCTACGCGCCAAGATACAGGCTGTACTTCTAGATTTTCCCCTTTCCCTCTCCTCTATTTTTCCTTTTTCGGATCCCGTTTTTCTCTTTTTCCCTCTTCCCATATCTTTCCTTTTTCCCCTCCACGCTAGGATGCAGACTGTACTTGTAGATTTTCCCCTTTCCCTCTTCTCTTATATTTCCTTTTCAAACCCCGTTTCCACCTTTTCCAGGGAGTTTCTCTGCAAAGTGGAAACGCTGTGAATCATATTGGCATTTTTTCACGTTTCTTACTATTTGAAATCGTTTTGTGGATGATTTCAGGTATCGGAGGAATCCTCGTGATGGGACTCGGAATCTTGTTCAGCGGGATTTTCATCAGGAAAATGAAACCGAGCCCCAAGTTCGTGGCAGCTTGGTTAGCGTTAACCGCTCTACTCTACGCCATTGGTAAATTTTTCCATAAATTTTGTTAAAAAACAGTGTTTGTAATGAATTTCGTTCCAGGTATGGCCCTTCTAATGTTGGTCGGTTGTCCTATGGACGATTTTGCTGGATTAATAGAGACGGAAAAGTAACTTTTTACCATTATTCCAATATTTAACTTGGTCATTAGCTTTTTGCAATTTGCAGTGGGAAAGAAATTGTTTCTACCTGTAACCGGACGTGCGAGTGCGATACGAGGACCTTCGCCCCTGTCTGTTCGTCTGACGGGCAAACTTTCTTCTCAGCCTGTCACGCCGGCTGTTCCAATGCTACGCAACTCAGCAGCGAAATAGGATCTGTTGTCGTAATTTACTTTTTGATTCCTTCTCTCACTGTTACATGAATCTAACGCTACGTAACCATCGATAACGTGTAACTTAGTACTAACGAATGTGATCGTTTAGTACTCAGACTGCGAGTGCCTGGATGCTGGAGTAACGGCCACACCGGGATACTGCCCGCTCGAGTGTCCCAACTTTGTTTGGTATATCGGGACGTTCTCGCTTTTCGTGCTGATCCACGCTACGAATGAAGTAGGATCCATGCTGCTCACACTCCGCTGTGTCGATCCCAAAGACAAAGCCATGGCCCTTGGACTGATTCAGTTCGCTATTGGACTGTTTGGTAACTTATCGTCATATAAAATCTAGTTTTTTAGTATCTTGCACTTTGTCAGGACTTGTAAATTTTGCATTTGCTTTTGCAGGCAACGTCCCTTGCCCGATTATCTATGGAGCTGTTGTAGATTCGGCCTGCATCGTCTGGGAAGTCACCTGCGGGGAACAGGGAGCTTGCTGGCTCTATGATTCCGCAGTCTTCCGTCTGTTCTTCCACGGTACTTCAAATTTTATTCAAAAACCTTTTCGATTTGTTAATCGTTTCAACCGTTCAGGGACGACGGGTGCCATAATGCTGCTGGCTTTCGTGGTGGACATGATCGTCTGGTACAAGGCGGACAAGATCACTTTCGCAGACGAAGACACGCCCTCGATAGAAATGGAGGAGAAGCTACCGATGCGGGCGACTGTCCAATACGAGAGCACGATACAGTGTGATCCCGAGTGAGAAACGAAGAAGTAGAAAACATTTATTTCCTATGTGAAAAATGTGTGGCCAGTGATCAGGCAGCCGTGCGTGAAACAGACATTTATGGAAGAAGTGCAGATCTGCAATGTTTTTTTTTTTTCTTGAATTTTCTGTCTCTTAATTTTCGTCCGAGGTTAAATTCCTACTCGGACCGGATTTCCTTGTCTAACGTTTCGATTCTTTTTCGCGAATAGCCTGTGAAAATGGTAAACCAGTGCAATGAGTTTTTTTCTGGGTTGTTTTGGTTTGTTCCATTGTTTATCGATCGTTTTTTTTTTGACAGGTTTTGATTCAATCGTTGTTTTTGTTTTGACAAAAACTTATGAAAACGTCTATGCTTTCTGTTATCCACAAAGAGCGTTTATCCCGTACTAAATGAAAAAAGAGGCACAACGAAATTGTTACAAGAGATCTTTAATATTATTACCAAGTTGTTGTATTTTTTCTCGTGAATTTTTATTTTACAAAGGAGAACATGGGGCTGCTGTCGTGTTTTATTTTATCTGCAGTTTTTCTACTGCCACAGACGTTTTGTTTCTCTAATTTCAAAAGCGTGCCAAGCTGATGCTGAAAAAGAAAACTAGATTTGGAAGACTTTTTTTTAAATCAATGAATACAAAATGTTTAATTAATCAAGTTTATTTTTTTTATTGTAATTCTTTTTTCAACCGCTAGATGACGTTTGCTGTTTTCGCTGTGCAGGGAAATTCCCTGAAAGAGGGAAGTCTCAGAAGGGAAGAGAGAAAAGGCAAATCTGGAAGCGTGGGTTCACTTCTGTCTAGCGCGGAGGGGAAAATAGGGAAAAGAGGGAAATACAGACGTGTAGCTTTTGTATCCTAGCAAGGAGGGGAAAAAATCGGGAAATTTATATCTTCCTAGAAAAGGGGAAAAAGGGAAAACTCCAATAAGGGAAAGGGGAAACAGGAATTGGAAACACTGAGTTGGTGCGCGGGACCGTACGTGAAAAAACCGCCGAAAATCATTCGTGACGTGGAGATACGAGAGAAAGGGGGGCGTATTTTGTACAGGTTGTAGGTATAGATGCGCAATTAGACTTAACAGTGCAATTTCTTTGACAAGTTGAAACTAAATAACTGCCATGAGTTACTTGTATCTTTTCACTTTTGCTTTGTTGCTTCCACTCTCGATTGCTTGCGATAATCAAGGTCTCTACTATATAATTTACATTCTCTCACTTTTCGACAGTAGTAAATAACCAGCCTCTGTAATTGGATTTTAGATCGTTACCTCTGTCGCATGTGCGGACACTCTGCGGGAGACGCGGGCCAGCATCACGATATCATCAGTCCTCTCGCACTTTCGCTGAAAAACCAGACGTGGAACTGTGGGGACGGAAACATCCTCTCGCAAAACGTGCTCGTCCAGAAACTCGAAAATCCCGCAGGAGTCCAGTTCAACGTAGTTACTGTTAAACAGTCATCGTGTAAGGGTATCGGAAAGGTATGAAACTTAAAAATGACAAAATGTGCCCACATTATTTCAATTTCTGCGTTTTTTTTTTTTAGTGGAGTACAGAGTTTTCCTGGTATCCTGGATACAGCTGGAAAGCCTGCGTCTGCAGACAGTGTGGCCGACACATTGGATGGTATTTTTCTAATAAAACTTTTTCATTCTCTTTCATGAATATTGTTAATCGCAGGATGTTCGAACCTGACGTTGAAACGAGCAAACCCGACAGACCTTCTGACTCTGGCTTTTACGCTTTGATTAGCGAGAACCTCCTCACCGAATCAGGTTTTTGATTGTTCGCATTTTCTCACGATTTTTCCCTAACAAATTTTGTTTTCCAGTCGCCCAGACGTTAGCGTTCACTCCGAAACTTTTCCGCCAGTAGAATGGTATTCGCGATGGAGTTGACGGAAGAGCAGCGGAAGTTTCTGAAGGAGTGCGAAGAAGAGTTTGCGGATCGTTTCACCGAGAGAGATGCCGAGTACGTGAAGCTGAGAGAGAGACCCTTACCTTGTCCCCCTATCGTAACTTCTTGGGAAGAAGGTCCCAGAAGAAATCGAGATTTCAGAGACTCGGGCAGAAATAACTGGAACAGGGATCGGGATCAAGATCGCAACAGGCACTGGAGGCAGAACCATCCGTATGATAGAAACCAGCGGCAGGGATACGGATCTTACGGTCACCAGCACAGAGGCTACGAAGTAGGACGCGATTCCCGTCGATACAACTAAACTCCCTTCCCGAGAAAGTTACGTCTCTGTCTTGTTTCGTTTTTTCACGAGTGTGTAGCGCTTTGCTCAAGTGTCATATTTATGAATAAAGTAATACAATACCTTCTACTGCAAGCTCCACCTGCTTTATTTCGTTTTTCTTGTAACTTATTAGAAAAAATGAGAAGTTTAGTTATTGTATTAAACGCACAGGAATGGTTACACATGCCAAGAAAGTAAACGAGAGTAATTCAAACGAAACACTTCAAAGAATTATAATTACTACTGCAAGCAGCGTTTCCACTTTGCAGGGAAACTCCCTAAAACAGGGGAAAATGGGGTCTAAAAGGGAAAAAGGAGAATCTAAACGTACGGCCTATATTCTAGGAACGGAGGGGAGAAAGGGGAAATCGAAAGAGGATACACTGGATGCAAAGACTATCTTTGGGTTCAAAATACGGTGGAAAAGTTCAAACAAATATTTACAAAAGCAGTTAGAAATAGCATAAACTAGTAACAAGTAGTGATTGCTTGCTGAAAAACCAAAACTATGGGATTTATTCCAGCTATAACCCGACACCTTTCCCCGGTATAGAAAACAACAACAAAATCACGCAAGTTAAGTTTTACCACTCAGCTTGCGGAGTCGCTTGACTGCTGCGTTTATTGTGTTTGTGATGATGGTGATGGTGATGATGGCGTTTCTTTTCCCCGTTGTCCGCTTTCGGGTATACTTCAGCCACGACCATCTCGCCCTCGTCACGAACTCCTTCCATTCGCCCTCGGTAGTTAGAGTCGTCAGCGGAATCTTTCCGCGAGTTCCCGTTTCCCTTCTCCACGTCTCCTCGGTGCGATTTTCCCTTCTGCGCTGCAGGGTCTCGCAAGTTCTCCCAGGCCTGGCGATAGTATTTGTTCAACCCGCCGCGTCCTTCGTTAGTTGACGAATCAAAAGTCGTTGCCGACTGCGATCCATTAGATCCGTTACGACGCTGGTAGCGTTTACCATTGCGGATTCTGGGAACAGTTACGAGATTACTACACGATAGCAAGAAGGTGACTAGTAGTTTGCCTTTTAACTGTGCATAGGAAGTTTTCTACAAATAACGTGGGAAGAAGCAGTGTTTCCACTTTGCAGGGAATTCCTTGAAAAGAGGGGAAAATGGATCTGAAAAGGGAAAAATAAAAAAAAAGGAAAAACTAAACGTACGTATTCTAGCATGGAGGGAAAAAGGGAAAATGGGATCTAAAAAGGGAAATATCAGAAAAGAGGAAAAAAGGAAAATCTAAACGTACGTATTCTAGCACGGAGGGGGGAAAAGGGAAAGGTAAGGGAAGAGGGAAAGTGGAATCTGAAAAGGGGAATATCAGAAAGGAGGGGAAAGGAGAATCTAAACGTACGTATTCTAGCATGGAGGGAAAAAAGGGAAAGGTAAGGGAAGAGGGAAAGTGGGATCTGAAAAGGGGAATATCAGAAAAGAGGAAAAAAGGAGAATCTAAACGTACGTATCCTAGCACGGAGGGGGAAAAAGGTGGAGGTAAGGAAGAGGGGGAAAAAAAGGGGAAACTGAGCGTGGAAACACTGGGAAAAAGTCTGCGAAGAAAGTGACGGTCGTTCTTTTTGGTTTATGTCGATTCTATATGTCGGTTGGTCTACAAGGGAAGTTGTTTAGCGTCAGAAAACTGTCCGGCTTTAGGTGCGTGCGAAGTCCAACTCATGTCAACACGTCCCACAGTCTGGTCCGGAAAGGGAAGTGCTAGCCAGCGCTGACTGCGGCCCCGCAGCTGAGCGTTAGCCACTGCCGAGAATATCAAACCCTGTGCTCTACAGCTGCAGTACAACCAAGCAAGAGAAACAATCAAGGCCTCAAACTACTAAGAATGTGCATCTATAACAGTGCTTCCACTTTGAAGTTAGGGCTTTCCCTCGTAGGAACCTCTATTTTCCCTTTTTCTATAAGAGTGCTTAGATTTTGAAGTTAGGGCTTCCCTCGTAGGAGCCTCTATTTTCCCTTTTTCTATAAGAGTGCTTAGATTTTGAAGTTAGGGCTTCCCCTCGTAGGAGCCTCTATTTTCCCTTTTTCTATAAGAGTGCTTAGATTTTGAAGTTAGGGCTTTCCCTCGTAGGAGCTTCCATTTTCCCTTTTTTCCCTTTTTCCTCTCTCAGATAAAAATTTTTTATTTTCCCTGTTTTCCCCTCTCAGTTTCCCGTTTCCCCTCGGCCTTCTCTTCTGTTTTTTTAAATAAAAAGAATACAGTCATTGACTTGTACGCTTTAAATCATGGTTATTAATTTACAGTTTAAAATAAAAGTGTAAAATGTTGGAGAAAAGATAAACTGCGTGTAAATAACATGTCGTGTAGGAAAAAGTCAAATTTTATGGTGATTTTACATTTCTTCAATTTCCCTTGTTCCCCCCCCTTCCCTCCTCTTTACTTATAAGTGACGTTTTTCCCTGAAAATAGGGAATTTCCCCTAAAAATGGAAGCACTGAACCTATAACCATATCAGTGCTTCTACTTTTAGTTTTCCCTTGTCCTTTAAAGATGGTGCGGTTTTCCCTTTTTTCCCCTGTTCTTGTAAATATTAAGTATCCTTTTCCCCTCCATCTAGGATATCAAGCTATACTCCCGTTTTCTTCCCTTCATTTTTCCCTTTTGAGAACCAGTTTTCCTTTTTTAAGGGAATTTCCCTGTCAAGTGGAAGCACTGAACCATACCAACAGACGGTATTCACAAGGCGTTGCCTATAAAGACTGCTGGTAGGGATGGTAGGATCTCTTAAGTAGTTCCATCTTCTTCTCTACCAGCATTATATTGGCTGGATGCCTTGTGAATACCCTGAATATGGCTGATAATTGAAGCTGGTGATGAATCGGGAAAAAACTTACCGTCGAATCACGATAACGAATGTCGTGATGATCGCAGCCAAAAAGACGAAACCTCCGAATACTCCGAGCGCAATGATTCCGCCTAATTTAATTACAAAATTAATATTTAAATCAAATAATAATTAAAGTAGTCATAATATCCAATTAAAGTTAATTAATAAAATTATAATGAAATATAAAATAAGATAATAACAAATATGATATTAAAAAAACTTAAAATACAGCGAGAAATAGTGAATATTTCTAAAATTGTATACCGAGGTTAAGTCTTGCAGTTTCGGGCTCGTTCCCAGGTCCGACTTTGTTTCGGGGCTCGTTGACATTGGGCGGCTGGTTGTTCCTGACGTTCGAGCTGTCGGCGATTTCGTTATCTTTGGGAGGAAGAAAGATAGGACCAGCCGGGTCAGAAAGTACGTCAGTAGTTTTCTTGGTATTGGTACTCGCCACTCGACTGATATCTTTCGAGTCGGGCTGTCGGCCATTGAGATTTCTTCGTGGGGTAAGCGGGGCTCGAGGCCGGGAACTCGATACGAGTCTTCGGGTGGTTGTAACAGAAGTTGGAGGCGGGGTTGTGGTAGTGGTAGTAGTGGCAGTAGTAGTAGTGGTAGTAGCAGTAGTAGTAGTGGTAGCAGAAGTTGTAGAAGTTGTAGTTGTAGTAGTAGACGCTGGAGGAGCGAAAGAAGTTGTCGCTTTAGCGCTCGGTTCTTCGTCATAGTAGTCGTCAGAGTATTCAAAGGTATCGGTATCGCTATCGATACGGTCTACCGTGTCGTGGTCGAGTTCGTCCGTCTCATGCTGGGAAGGTTCGTCGTGAGCTTCTGCGAATAAAATTCGTCCCGTCAAAAGAGAAGAAAATAAAACGATAGCAGCACAGCAGAAGCGGGAAAGAAGAACAAAAATTTGTTATTCAGATTAACTGTTATCTGTTCAAACCCCATTTAGTTGAAAGCTCAATTATTATTAAAATAAGTAATGTGCTGAATATGCTCTTTTAACTTTTACTGTGCAATTTTAGGTAAAGAAAATAAGGTGCGGTCAAATTTTTATGTTAAAAGGAAAGCGTCTCATGCCAAGTATTCAAAGGTCTGGGTAAAGAGAGGTTAGTACGGGAGGTTAAAGGGCAAATCCGGACAATTTGGCAAAAATATACGTTATAGAACTCTTTACGCTTGAACAGATATTCAGCATGTTGTACGGAATAAACAGCAGTACGAAATTATTCTGCTACTAGGATTTTAATGGGCTGTTTTGATCACGTGACCAGTGCGGAACCAATCAGATCCTGCGCTCAGTTTCCGGTGTTGCCACGTGCATTTTCAAACTTTAATTCATTTTAGCGGCCAAACGGTAGAAAATTGAGATAGGGACACTAGATCTATTCGGAATCAGCGTAAAAAGCTCTATTTTTTCCAAGTTGTCCGGAGTTGTCCTTTCACGAAGCAATTTTAGCAGGAAAATGATTTGATTGGTTGCTTACCTATGCAGATGGGGGCGTCTCGGTCGTAGTGGCCGTCTGATTGGCAGATGAGTTTGCTGGGTCCAAGCAATTTGAACTGAGGCGAGAAACAGTAGTAGGTGACAACAGTTCCTGCTGTAGTGGAGTTAGTGGATAAGCGGAAACCTCCGTTACGGATCTGCGGGGGCTCCATACAATACACGGCTACAAAATAATAGTTTTATAAAAATTATTTATAGTTATAATTATAATTAGGTGTTTTAATTACGTTCGCATCGTGGTGGAGGACCATTCCAGCGTCCGTCGACATCGCAGATCAAGTCCGAACGTCCGATGATCTGAAATCCTTCGTTGCAGGAATAGCGGACCGTGCTAAGGTAGTGTCGACTACCATTCACTAACTTGTACGAACCGTTGGGAATACGAGCAGGCAAACCGCATTGAACGTCTATTCAAAACAGAAACTGTAATAATTTGTGATAAGAATTCTCTAGTAGAGTACTTCAACTTTGCAGGGAAATTCCCTTAAAAAAAGGAAAACTGGGTTTCAGAAGGGAAACATAAGGGGGAAAAGATATAGAAGCATACCTTGATATCCCTACATGGAGGGGAGAAGGATACTCGATATCTATAAAGGAAGGGGAAAAAGGGAAACTGAAAATGGAAGCTACGATCTAAAGAGTAGATTTACATATGCAGGGAAACTCCCTTAAAGGGGAAAACTTGAGTTGCAAAAGGGAAAAATAAAGGTGAAAAAACATAGAAGCATAGCTTGATATCCTACATGGAGGGGAGAAGGATACTCGATATCTACAAGGGAAAGGGAAAAAGGGAAACTGAAAATGGAAGCTATGATCTAATGAGTAGATTTACATTTGCAGACGGGCGGATATTCGCTATAGAATCCCGTGGCCATGCAAGTTCTGTGCACGGGACCTACGGCCATGTGCCCGGGGTCGCAACTGTATTCAACCCGACTGCCCACGTTGAAAGTCTCAGTCACCAGGGAAGAATTTGCTGGTTGTTCGGGTCTTCCGCAAGATTTCGGACCTTGTTATTTCAAAAATTTTAGTCAAATTCCAGTTTCTATAGTCTCTACGCCATACGATAGGAGCGCTACAGCGGCCATAGTTTGAAACTGGCGTCGTCTGCTGGTTTAGGACAAGCTTCTGAGAGTATCACGTGACTTAACGCTGTTTTGCTTGTTCTAAAACAGCAGACGTCGCCAGTTTCAAACTGTAGCCGCTGTGGCGCTACTATCGCATGACATAGTGTCAACAGAACTTTAAACATTTTAGGAAGTTTGCATTCAATCCTTACGATGCTGGCAAATGTAGAAGAGACGCAGGTTGCAGTTAGTGTCACTCCAGAGCCAGCCTTTAGTTCCGTCGAACCTGGCGCAGTCTTCATTGCCGCCTGGAAGGTTCCAGAACGATACAGTCACGTCCCTTCCGGTCAGCCATTTCCAGTTCTTCCGATCCTGCGGGTCACGAACAACTCCCATCCAGTACTGGCCACTCGGATCTCCCCTACTGTATATCACATAAACAAAATAAATTACAAATAAGTTTAGAAATCAAATGTACAGGAAGAAATTTTACTTATGTCTTCGCCACAGTTCCCAGCTAACAAATCCTTGTAGCGCAGGATTTGTCTCGTCAACGAGGGACCCGCCCGAGCTTCGCAAAACTGGCGAGCTTCGTTGAAACTTAGCGGTTGCTGGTTGTGAAACATGTAACATTTGCCGTTGTACGTGGCTGTGCTGCCGGGTTCCTGGTCCCGAAACTGTGGACATCTCTCAATCGGTAGCGCCTGGACAAACATAACATTAACCATTGCTGTACATTAAACTTAAACGGCAAGTTTGGACAACTTGAGAAGAACATACGTGTAGACATTTTTACGCTGTTTCCGAGGATATATAGTGTCCACCCTGTATGTATTTTCTACCGTTTAGTCGCTAAAATTAATTCAAGTCTGAAACAGTGCTTCCACTTTGGGTTTTGCGTTTTCCCTTCCAGAGGGCTCAATTTCCCTTTTTTCCCCTTCACCGCCTACAGCTTGATTTCCCTGTTTCCCTTTTTAAATTGTCTATTTTCCTTCCCTTTTCAAAGGAGTTCAAAAACCTATTTCAGCCGTATCCTGCTTGAACGTAACATATTCATACTTGGGAATTTCCGTTTTCCCTTCATTTTCCCTTTTGAGACCCCACTTTCCCCTTTTTCAGGGAATTTCCCTGCAAAGTGGAAGCACTGGTCTGAAAATGCACGCAGGCAAATTAAGTGTTGTTGCGGAGTAAACAGTATTACGATCTCGTCGGCTACTATATCGCGGGGATTGTTTCGATTGGCTGTTTTGATCACGTGACCGGTGCGAACCAATCAGAGCTAAGGCATCCCAGGCGACGTTGCCACATTGCATTGACAGACTTGAATTAATTTTAGCGACTAAACGGTAGAAAATTGATATAGGAAAACTATATATATTCGGAAACTGCGTAAAAAGTTCTATGAAATGTGTTATTTTCCAAGTTGTCCGTACTATTTTTTAATCGATTTTATGATCCCAAAAGTTCTTTATTTGGGTGACCATTTTTAACTACGGTGAGAATTACAAATTCATGTAATTGACTCTTCGGTTTTAATCTCTGCAAAGGTTTTAACGGAAATTCCGGGTAACATTTTAGGTAGCTTATATTTTATTAGGGTGTTAGAACCCGACTGAAAATTCTCACAGAGTGTATAGAATTTGGAACAGAGACTCAGTTAGATCTCAGTGAGAAACTCCAAAAAGTTGTGAGATTTCAGTGAGATCTCATTGAATCTCTGTTCCAAATTCTACACACTATGAGAATTTTCAGTCGGGAAGGTCTTAAAAGAATCAATTTTTCCGTACACTTAATAGATAGGAGGTATTGTTGGGGTGTTTTGAATTCACAGTAACTAACCTGGTCAGTGTAGACAAAAGCCTCGCAGATGGAAAGACTGTTGCCCGGAGTCTCTAAGTGAACGCTGACAAACGCGCCGGGCATCGGCGGATTGCACGGCAGAAACAGCGGACGACCTTCTTCGATGTACCCAGTGAACCGGTTGCAAATCGGATTGACCCCGAGGTCAGGTCTGCTGTTTCCGACGCGGACTACAATAGTGGCTGGTTTGTTGTTGCCTACATTTACACAAAACACTGTTTAAAAAAAAAGGCACCGCAAAAAGGTACCGTTTTTTATGTGGGTGATCTACGTACCGCAACAGGAGTGTCCGAAATCCAGACGAACCAATTGCACCATGTAAGGTTCTAGCAAGTTGACATACCACCATGGAGAACGTTCCGGTTCTGTCATGGAACACGTTTCCGGGTCGAAGAAGTTGCTGGTGCTGCCATCTACCGCGTGCTCGGGAACTGCACCCTGAGCGATACTCGATTGCATAGGAGCTTTGCCAGCTGCTACATTGATAACTGTTACAAAAGTTCACGTTAATATAATCACTCAGCTTTTCATGCAGTGTCATGCAGTTTAACGACTCGTAAGTTTGGACAAGTCCGAACTATAAAAAAATGTTATTTAGTATCGAAAAGGAATTTTCAGTACAACAGATGGCTGAATGGCGATTTTCAACCGCAGCAGATGCTGAAAAAAATATATTTTTACAGGAAGAATATAAACTGCTGACAAATATCCCGTTAGAACCGTTTCACGCCAAGGTTCTTCCTCGTTCTGCACTGAAGACTTTTATAACAGTTGTGGGAGAAATTTGCACGCAATAAATTTCGCCACCATTTTTTTTCCAGCACAAACGAGAAATATTTTCCCTTCAATATGAATAGATGCTCCACTTCTTCACTTATTTTCTTCCTCGCTCCAGCAAAATGACAAGATTTCTCTCTGTTTGTAGAGAAACAACAATGTCGTCAAACTTTTGTATTGTGTTGATATTCACTTGATTGTTTTTAGATGAGTGGGAAAAAATGCTGGCGGAACGGGCAAGTGGTCAAGTGAGAAAATCTGTGGCGAGTTCATTGACAATCACAGTCGATTACCTCTTTGCGGGGAGGAATATCTTTTTGTTTATAGGACATCATCGGTAACCAAATCTTTTTCTCCGAGGTTCAACAAAAGCATCTGTTACCCAGAAAGTTCAAGAAACTTCCCCACAGGAATTTGTCAATGTCATTCTGCTCAGTCCCCAGCAGAAAATTTTAAGGATAGTTTCAGGATACCAAACAGGACTCTTGAGTCCAGTGAAATTGGCCCACTTCCAGAGCGTTCAGGACCCTGACATTGAAATGCCTGAATAATGCATCTTTCGGGGTACTTAACACCGTCCTGAATAAAAAAAAAAAACGCTTTTCAGGATACTTAATGGTGCCCTCAATAATCAAGATTCACAATTCGCAACATAATTTTTTGACTCATCCACTTTAGGACGTGAGAGTTCAGGATATTCAGGATGTGTTACGGATACCGTTCAGGATGTAGCCGACATCCTGAATTTTTCCCTGGGTTGCTATGAATCCGGGAATACGTGAAAGAATCTGGAAAAGTTTTGTGTTCAATTAACTAAGCTGTAAGCGATTTTTGCCTGTCATCTCCCGTTATAAAGTACAGGATCTTCACCAGAACAAATAACAAAAGTTCTGCTTCGGGGAAAATAGACAACAGTGCTTGCACCTTGCAGGGAAATTCCCTCCCATAGGGAAAATGGGGAAGAGGGAAAAGGGAAAATGGAAAGAAAATTGAATGTACAAATGTAGCTTTACTCAGTATCACGGAGGGGGAACAAAGGGAAATTGATATTCTCAAGCGGAGGGGAACAAAAAGGGGAAAAAGGGGAAGCACTGATAGACAAATTATATTTTACTCAGAAGAATGACACGTCCTACTTTTTCCCGTATTCTCATTAAGAAAAGTCCACTTTAAAGATGTCTGGATAGTTATTTAGGAATTAAAAAATCTATTATACTAACTTATTTTGATATTAGAGTAAGAGGTAAAGTCTTTTACCACAGAAGGGTATGCCTGCTGGGGTCCACGTATTGTTCGAGGAGCAGATCCTTCGTGACGGACCCAGGAGTTCAAATCCTGATTCGCATTCGTAGGTCGCAACGGTCCCCGGTCGAATTATCTCTGGTGTGAATGTTACCACAGAGTGTGAGGGAGATCCAGGGTATCCACAGCCGAGAACTGGAATAATTATATTTTAATGGAACACAGTAAATAAGATTTTGAAACGATGAGGATGTTTACCTGTTACTATAGAAACCGCCAGGTATACCAGAATAATTCCGAGATTTTTTCCTAACATTTTTCTTCACTTTCCAGAAACGTTGTGTCTATTTTGGGTTGGAGTTTCAGAGTTTCAGAGTTTCATGGATGTTGATGGCTGAGGTTACAGGTAGCAACTGAGTGTCGTTTCCAGTTTGCTGTAGACTTTGAAGCTTTTCTTCGTCTGCCGAGGTCTTTTTGTGTGTCCTAAACAAAACCGGAAGAAAATGTCTCCCATCTGCAACTGTTGTCAGCCAACTAGCCAATGGGCAAACTCATCGCTACGAAGAACAGGGACCTCCTCTTCTGGAAATTACTTTTTTCTTTCTGAAGGGGAAAAAGGTACCGTTGTTTTGTGTTCAGTCACCTGTAGACGAGGTGCAATGCACTTCAGCTACTTCCATTTTCTTGTTTTCTTAACATTTTTTCGCCTTTTGTGACAGAGGATCGAGATTAAGCCTATTGCGGAAGGAAACATATGTCCAGCGATGGGAAGAAAATCACACGCAATATGTCTATTTACAGTAGTTTACCGTATAAATTTTGGTTTTATATTACAGTAGTTGACACTTTATTAACCAAAAAAAAAAAAAAGTCAAAAGAAAAAGAAGTAAAAAACGTGTATTACTGCTCATGGGGTTAAGAGATCTACGCGGAACGGTACCAAAGTATGGGTCTGTCCCAGTCGGATTGACCTAGATGTTTAACCAGTTGTGAGGCGCATTGACTGGTTAAAATATTCATTATGTCGTTAATAACGTGACTTCTGAAACGAAGTTCGTCGAACAGCGGGAACTCGTCGTTTTTGGTCCTGCGCATACGACGCATCGCGTTCCGGTAACACTTCCACGGCTGCGGCTCGATAACGAGGTTTTCTCCGTAGTTGCTGAGCGTCTCGAGCAAACCGATTAAGGCCTTGTCGCCGTGATTTAGATGAACCCACATGGTGGTTGAAAAACAGAAAACAAAGTCGAATCTAGATCGGCCTCTCAATTTCAGGAAACTGTCGATGGTTGATTCCCGCTGCCTGCTGTCCGAGACGTCAACCGTAGAAAACTGAATTAAAGGGTTGGTGATCTTTTCGTTGGCTCGTTCGATTAGTAACGGGTCTAGATCAACAGCCAGCATGTGAACTTCTCGTCGTCCTTCAGCTGCAGACGACATGATTCGAAAGATTTCTAAACTGAGGTCCTGCAGAAAACGCGGGATCGTCAATGTTGTGCATAACGAACACGTTTTTTAAAACTATTTGGTGAAAACGATGCTGAAGTAATAAATCATAATATAAATAAAGTATAAATCATACTCCAACATTACAGCCAACATCAAGCAAGAGCAAGGGTTCAGAACCTGAGAGGCTTTTGACGTGTTCTATCAACGATTCTTCAAGTAGTTTGCTTCTCGTTACAGCGGGATTGAAATCGTAGTAGTTGATGAAATTGCCGAAACGAGCAGCTCCCGGATCTGTTTTCTGCATTTTGCAATTAAAAGTTCAAGTCTTTTCGAAACTTTATTTAATTGGACAAGATTGCTGTATAATTGAATTGTGTTTATATTCAGTTCTGTATCTCCAGTGTTTCCACTTTGTTTTTCCCTTTTCCCTGAAGAGGGAACTTTTTCCCCCTTTGCTTGAGCACATCGGTTTCCCCTTTTTTCCCTCCATGTTTAGGATATGAAGCTGTGCTTCTACGTTTCCCTCTGGCTTTTTCCCTTACTTTTCCCTTTTTAAGAGACAGTATCCCCTTTTTCAGGGAATTTCCCTGAAAAGTGGAAGCATGGATTGTCTTCTAAAGCGGTTACCATGGCAACAGGGTTTATCATATGTGACAGGCAAAGCAGACTACTCTGTCATATCCCCTCGCGTTTAAATCAATGTTAACATTGATTTCCGGGTGTGTAGCCCACAGAACGTAATCTACGAATAAGGTAAAAACATATTTCACAATATTTCAAGGTGAATTCTGATTTTTTTCTTTCCGTTTGCTTTGCAGGCAAAACTTGCTTCAAGACATGTCATGGTAAATGGCCCAGTGATTTTTCAGCCATCCAACTTGAACCCTTTAGACATTTTGCAAATCGTTCTCGGAATGGATTCAGATAGCGCCGACGATTCTTCGCCAGCGTTTTCCTTCTGGAACGTGTTGATGTCGATTCCCCCGCTACTGATGATTGTCGGAGGCGTCATCCCCTACATTCCGCAGTATCTCGAGATCAAGAAAACAAACAACGCAGACGGTTTCTCGCTCTACGTTTGCCTCACCCTTCTCGGTGCTAATATACTCCGCATACTGTACTGGTAACGTTTGCCGCCAGTCGATTGTATTTAAGCTCTGTAATCTATGCCCGTGTTCTGTCCCAGGTTTGGAAGCCATTACGAGCTACCTCTTTTCGTTCAAAGTATTGTGATGAATTTAGCCATGCTGGCCATTATCCAACTCTGTGTTCAAGTCAAGCAGAAGAATCAAATCGTTAAGGGCAAGGAACGACTCTTTACAGGTATTAACGAACAGTAAATATTTTTGCTTAGTTTTCTAACACACACGCTTTTAAACTAACATAAAACTCGGTGTTGGCAATACTTCCCTTATCGTTTTTCTTTTTCTATTACTCGCCAGACGGAAAAGGGAAATTTTCTGTTATGCAGCTAGGTAGGTGCAGCTTTTGTTTAATACTTCAGCCAGGACAAAATAAACTCAAACAGTAGTAGTAAAAGTAAAATATCTTCTTTGTTCAGATTTTGATCAGCGTTATTTCTGGAAGTGGACCGATTTCCGCTCGTACTTGGAGTTCACTGCTGCGTTCACTCTCGTGGCGGGTTTTGTGACGTACTGTTTTCTCGACTATTCCTTATTCGTTGAGGTGCTCGGATTCTCGTCCACACTTCTGGAAGCCATGCTTGGGATCCCACAGTTCTACGACAACTTTGTTTCCAAGTCTACTTACGGAATGAGGTATAACCTTTTGTGTTTGCGTTTTAAAAACCCCCATAACGTTTTCGTATGATTTATACTTTCAGTCAGAAGATGGTATTACTCTGGTTAGTCGGAGATGCCTGCAAAACGTTGTACTTCGTGTCCCGCTCCACGCCGCTGCAGTTCGTTGTCTGCGGGTTCTTGCAGTTAGGAATCGATCTCGCTATTCTGTCGCAGATTGTGTGGTACGGAAGCTCTCCCGGACGTCGCAAGCGTTCTGATGTCTTAAAATAAATGTGCAGAATCACGTATAACTCCATTAAATAATTAAATTCATTATCAGTAAACTTCTTTCCACTTTCAAGCTCATCCAATCTTTTCTAAAATCGTTCTATCAAATTTAAGTAGTTCAGTGTTTGTACATTTTACTAGTCAGGCCCCCATTTTCTAAAGGAAAATTTTTATATACCCAGTTCTTTAACATAGTTGTCATTGCATGTTTCGAAATCCATTTTTTTGTATTTTGAAACTTTATTCTTCTTACAGAAATAACGCACTTTACGCGTTATGAATTCCAAATTTCGCCACGTGCATACACAACTGTAATAAATTCAGCCAAATAAATTCCAGGTGGATCGTGTTAAACCTTTAAAATGATTGTTATTTTAATCTTTGTTTATGTTACCGGTTAGTATGAAGTTTGAATTCCCGCGCTTTTTCTCTGTGAAAATAGTTCAAAACTTTAACGCTAGATGGCGTTTTGGAACTTGTATTTGAATCTGAAAGGAAGAAACACAAATAATGAACATCTGAACACTTAACAAATAAAAATTTCACACTTACAGTCCTAAAAGTAACTTAAAAAAAAAAAATGATATCAAGCATTTATGAAAGCGATAGCATTTGCGAATGAAGTCTAGGACTTCCTGAGAGAAGTAGGTCGTCAACTTTCTCCTTGGGGTCACTTCTACAACACATCAAGATTGAGAAGATGTAAAATTTCCTCTATTTCGAGAAATAAAATAACAATCCACCATGCTGAAACAGGGTTACCTACTCATGCTTCTCGTTCTCTCTGCTGCGACATGGGTAACATATCTGCAGTATCGCAGCGTTTTCTGGAGTCGAGTAGGTATCTCGTGGAGTAACGCAAGAACTACTCAGCGGGAGATCCTCTTCTTCAACCGAGTGCCGAAAACGGGATCGGAAATGACGGTTCTTCTGCTGCAGTGGTTGCAAGGAATCAATAACTTCAGACATGTTCGATTAAAGAATTTTATCGAGAGAAGACTAACACGGTCGGAAGAGGTAAAATACTTCATTTCATACATTTTTTAAAAATTATTTTTAATTCTTTATCTTTGCAGAAGGTAATGTGGGACGAAGTAATTCAACTTTCTGCAGAAACACCGAATATTTCTGTTGCGTTCGACCGTCACGTTTATTTCTCTGACGCCCAGCGTTTGACTGGCGAGAAGATAAGCCCCGTTTACTTCAGTGTCGTGAGAGACCCGATTGAGAAGTTCGTTTCGAGGTTTTACTACGATCGAGCGACTCCTAAACCAGGTTTCAAGTTTCCTGCTAACGTTACCCTCAGTCCAAGAAGTAAGTAACGAATAATACAGTTTAATGTTTCTAAATTGTAACGTCAGTTTATTTGAACAGAGAAATTTGACAGTGTCGAGGACTGCATCCAAGCGCAGGATCCCGAGTGCGTTTTTATTACAGGAAGTCACTACGATCTCTCTATCCCGTATTTCTGCGGGAACAGAGAATATTGCACGTAAAAATGATTATTAATTATTCAATTTTTTCCCTTACATAATTTATGTTGACAAGTAGAGAACTTAATAACCAAAAAGCTTTGGACGAAGCAGTCGCAAACGTCGATAAGTATTACCCGGTGGTCGGAGTTCTCGAGGATGTGAACTGCACTCTGAAGCTGCTCGAGCGGAAAATTCCTGCATTCTTCAGCAATGTCCAAGAAATATATTTTCATGAGCTGTTAGGTAAATTTTCATGCAAAACAACTAAAATTCTGTATGGTTACTCTTTGGTAAATATCGCAGAACCGAAGAAAAACAAAAACGTCCACCGACCGAGAACGCTGCGGGACGACTTGCGGAAAGTGCTGCGACACAACTTGAGCACAGAGTACAAATTTTACAATATGATGAGACAAAGGCTAAATGAACAGTGCAAAGAATTATAGAATAATCAAATATACGATGTTGTTTTCGTTTTTCGTTTGAAATTTCATTTGTTTTTAAAGTTCTTGTGACTAGCGCCACCTAGCGGTGAGTCCAACAACTACGTACAGCATTTTATCCGAAAAGTAGGCTTACCCTTTTTTCTCCTACGTTTTCTATTATAATCAACGTTTCTAAAGTACTGTTAATAATTTTGTTTACGAAATATTAGCATTAAATTTAATTCGTTTGTATTTGAAATTTAATTTGCCTCAAAGTCCTTGCGGTTGGCGCCACCTAGCGATAAGTTTGAGAACTACGTACAGCATTAGGTCTGGAAATTGGGTTCACCTTAGTTTCTATGATATTCAACGTTTCAAATGAAGTACCGATAAGTCTCATTTATAATATTACAAGTTATATATATATGTATAGAAGTTTTCGCCATTTTGTGTGTCACGTTTAAAAATTCGGTTGTAATTATTGGTTGTAGAACATGGGGTTATTCTAACAGGTTTAAATTTTACTGTGGAAAAAAAATATGCGAGGTTAGTGGGGTGGGAGGGTAGAGAAGTGAATTTGTTCAACGTTTTCCCCAAGTGACTGGACAACATCAAGAGAGCCCAAAAATGCTTAGTCTGTTATTATGGCGAACTTGCCGTTTCCATACAGGTCGATAATTTAGGGCCATTAAATTCTCACCCCCCCCAGTTTTCCTATAGCCCCCTGGTCGAAAACTTACCCCCGTAGCTTTTTGGAAAAAGTTTGTCTGTCTAGACTTGAACTCGAGCCGTGAGTCTATGGTTTTCCACAAAGGTTCGGCCCTCCTTGTCAATTACAGGTTCTGGTCTTGATCGGCCGGTACCGCATTTCTCATGTCCACTAACGCGCCGAGGTGTCCAAAACAAATTTTTTACTACCCACGATGAACTAATTCATTCCTCCTTAAACCGAAAATCCACGCTTAAAAAGAGTTAGGCGCACCGGAAGTCAGCAGTCGCCATCTTGGAAACCACGGAGGCCACACGCGCAACGAGAATGGCGACAACTCTCAAGTTTGCGGAGCTCTACAGAACTATTTATTGCTTGTTTTAGTCATTTGTTTTATGAACTTTGAAGAAGAATATGTGGTGAATAAGGTGAGAGGTCTAGAATTGTAAAACAAGGTCGAGAATTTTATACAGAGGTCCTAAAATAATATAGCTTGGAAACCGCGAGGTCTAGCGCAACGAGAATGGCGACACTTTCAAGTTTGCGGCGCTCTACAGAACTATTCATTGCTTGTTTTAGTCATTTGTTTTATGAAATTTGAAGAAGAATATGTGGTGAATAGTCTGAGAGGTCTAGAATTGTGAAACAAGGTCGAGAATTCTATACAGAGGTCCTAAAATAATATAGCTTGGAAACCGCGAGGTCTAGCGCAACGACAATGGCGACACTCTTAAGTTTGCGGCGCTCTACAGAACTATTCATTGCTTTTTTAAATAATCTGTTTTATGAACTTTGAAGAAGAATATGTGGTGAATAGTCTGAGAGGTCTAGAATTGTAGAACAAGGTCTAGAATTTTATACAGAGGTCCTAAAAAAAAACCTTGGATCTGTGTATAAGGTGCGACTGATGCTTTTGTAATAGGATTTTGAGCTCAAGGTCTAAGATTCCAAGGTTATAATAATAATAATAATAATAATAATAATAATAATAATAATAATAATAATAATAATAATAATAAATAAATAGATTTTGAATGTCCAAAAATATTATTTAGCTTTTCTTATAATATATGATTTTGTTCTACTGTTATCCAATCCACTGGAAATAGACTTATTCCAGTATAAAATCACAAAATAATATTAGGGAATAAATTACTAAGTCCAAGAGATTAGCTATTCCAGAAGTTATGCCAGCACTGGATAGGGCTTATTCCAGTATAAATCACCAATAATCTAGGATAAACCACACAATAAATAGTTATTCCAGAAGTTATACCAGCACTGTATAGGGCTTTATTCCAGTATAAATCACCAATAATCTAGGATAAATCACACAATAAATAGTTATTCCAGAAGTTATACCAGCACTGTATAGGGCTTATTCCAGTATAAATCACCAATAACCTAGGATAAATCACGCAATAAATAGTTATTCCAGAAGTTATTCCAGCACTGTATAAGGCTTATTCCAGTATAAATCACCAATAATCTAGGATAAACCACACAATAAATAGTTATTCCAGAAGTTATACCAGCACAGTATAGGGATTATTCCAGTATAAATCACCAATAATCTAGGATAAATCACACAATAAATAGTTATTCCAGAAGTTATTCCAGCACTGTATAAGGCTTATTCCAGTATAAATCACCAATAATCTAGGATAAATCACACAATAAATAGTTATTCCAGAAGTTATACCAGCACTGTATAGGGCTTATTCCAGTATAAATCACCAATAATCTAGGATAAATCACACAATAAATTTCAGTGTGTGTGTGTCGTGTGAATAAAGTAAAAATTTTGTGTGAAACAAAAGTTTCTTAAAGTTTCTAAGAAGTGAACCACGCCTTCTTCGACGGCAAAACTTCAAGTCTGGGACGTTAACAGTTGATGGATTCGCTTCTTCAGCAGCACAAAACTTTTAAAATACTTAAAACTATAGAGAAAATAAAGTACTAAAGTGTATACAGTGGTAAAGTAGTAATAAAAATAATCAATTAACTAAATAAAGTAGTAGTAAAGTGGTATAACTTCTGGAATAACCCATTTACTCTGTGTGATTTATTCTAAAATAGCTACTACTACTACTACTACTACTACCACCACTACTACAACAACAACTACTACTACTACTATTACTACTACTACCACTACTATATACTACTACTACCACTACTACTACTACTACTATATACTACTACTACCACCACTACTATATACTACTACTACTACTACTAACAACTAGTGACTTGTACTGGAATAAGTCCTAGACAGTGAGAATAACATTTAACGATTATGTTCCTGATAGAAAAGTCAGACGGTTGAGTAGCGAATGACTAGGTAGCTGAACACTAGCTCTCCTCTGAATCACTAGCTGAATAGTAGCTGAACTCATTTTAGTTACAGAAACTGAACCCTCTGAATCAGTAGCTGAATAGTAGCTGAAGTCCCTTTAGTTACAAAAACTGAACCCTCTGAATTACTAGCTGAATAGTAGCTGAACTCACTTTAGTTACAAAAACTGAACCCTCTGAATTACTAGCTGAATAGTACCTGAACTTACTTTAGTTACTCAAACTGAACCCTCTGAATCACTAGCTGAAAAGTAGCTGAACTCACTTAAATTACTCAAACTGAACCCTCTGAATCACTAGCTGAAAAGTAGCTGAACTCGCTTTAGTTACTCAAACTGAACTTTCTGAATCACTAGCTGAATAGTAGCTGAACTCGCTTTAATTACTCCAACTGAACCCTTTGAATAAGGGGTTGAATACTGCATGACTTGGTTCTTGAAAAATTCAAGCGTACGAACCGTATGAAACTGGGCCAATCTCACCCTATCATCTAGCTGAATCCGTGGTAATCGTACACCATTCAGAGGGTAATTCTGACGTTTGAATAGCGCATCATTTTTCTATCGGGTTTACACAATCTATACTGGTATAAGTTCTGGAATAACTATTTATTGCGTGATTTATCCTAGATTATTGGTGATTTATACTGGAATAAGCCCTATCCAGTGCTGGAATAACTTCTGGAATAACTATTTATTGTGTGATTTATCCTAGATTATTGGTGATTTATACTGGAATAAGCCCTATACAGTGCTGGTATAACTTCTGGAATAACTATTTATTGTGCGATTTATCCTAGATTATTGGTGATTTACACTGGAATAAGCCCTATCCAGTGCTGGAATAACTTCTGGAATAACTATTTATTGCGTGATTTATCCTAGATTATTGGTGATTTATACTGGAATAAGCGCTATACAGTGCTGGTATAACTTCTGGAATAGCTAATCTCTTGACTTAGTGATTTATTTCCTAATATTATTTTGTGATTTTATACTGGAATAAGTCTGTTTCCAGTGGATTGGATATCAGTAGAATAAAATCACTTATTAATATAACAATTATTATAATTATTATAATTATTATAATATATAATAAAATAATAATATATAATATATTATAACTATTATAATACATTAGAATAATTAAATAATATTTTTAGATTTTCAACATATTTAACTTAAATAATAATATATTTATATTAATTTTAATTAATTTATTATGAAAATATAAATAACTATAAAATTTTATTATATATTTAGTTTTCAATGGATTGTGTATTGCGCCGACGCCATTTTATCAAATTAAATTTATTATAATTAATTATTTACTGAACTATCAATATTAATTAAATAATAATTATTATAATTAAAACTATTAAATTCAATGTATAATTAAAATTATATTTATTAATTATAATATTATTTATAGATTATTAATGTATATATATTATATTTATAATATTATATTATATAATTATTATTTATATTATTAACAATATTAAATTCAATCAATATAATTAAAATAAATTCAATAAAAATTTATTTGACTTTTTAATATTTTAATATTTTATTTTATTATTAAATTTAATATTTATTTTATTATTATATTTAATCAATTTCGATTAATAATAAATTTTGAAAATAATTTTAATTAAATAATAATAATAATTATAATTAAAACTATTAAAGTAATTAAATACAAATTTATTTGAATTTTTATTAGTTTAATATTTTATTTTATTGTTAAATTTACTATTTATTATTATTTATAATTACTATATATATTATATAATTTATAATTATAATTTAATTATAATTATAATTTAATTATAGTTATAATTTAATTATAATTATAATTTAATTATAGTTATAATTTAATTATAATTATAATTTAATTATAATTATAAGTATATAATTCTATAATTTACTATTATTATATTTAATCAATTTTGATTAATAATAAATTTTTAAAAAATAGTTTTTAATTCGTATTTTTGATAGTTTAATCAGTTCTATTGCTTCTATAGTTTGCTAGTTTATCCCATAAGTTTGTAGTAGTCGGAACAAGGGGGTCTGAAACTCCGAGGAAAAGTGTAGGGAGATTATTTGATAACATATGATAACATGGAGATAACAGGTTGATAACAGTGATAACGTGACCTAGGTGTACGAAGATTATTTGATAACACGTGATAACATGGAGATAACAGGTTGATAACAGTGATAACGTGACCAAGGTGTACGAAGATTATTTGATAACACATGATAACATGGAGATAACAAGTTGATAACACTGATAACATGACCTAGGTGTACGAGATTATTGAAAGTTTCGGACCCCTTGATAATAGTTTATACGTAATTCTAGTAATTTTAGCAGTTTTGCTAACTTTCAGTCATTTTTCTTAAGTAGTTTAGTAAGTTTTTCACACTTACCGAGCAAGGGGTCCGAAACTTCCAATAATCTTCGTACACCTAAGGTCACGTTATCACTGTTAACTCTATGTTATCTCCATTTTATCTCCGTGTTATCACGTGTTATCAAATAATCTTCGTACACCTGGGTCATGTTATCACTGTTATGAACCTGTTATCTCCACGTTATCTCCGTGTTATCACGTGTTATCAAATAGTCTTCGTACCCCTGGGTCATGTTATCACTGTTATTAACCTGTTATGTCCACGTTATCTCCGTGTTATCACGTGTTATCAAATAGTCTTCGTACACCTGGGACAGGTTATCGCTGTTATCAACCTGTTATCTGCATGTTATCTACGTGTTATCACGTGTTATCAAATAATCTTGGTACACCTGAGTCATGTTATCACTGTTATCAACCTGTTATCTCCATGTTATCTACGTGTTATCAAATAATCTTCGTACACCTAGGTCATGTTATCACTGTTATCTCCATGTTATCTACGTGTTATCATGCGTTATCAAATAATCTTCGTACACCTGGGTCATGTTATCACTGTTATCAACCTGTTATCTCCATGTTAGCTCCGTGTTATCACGTGTTATCAAATATCTTCGTACACCTAGGTCATGTTATCAGTATTATCAACCTGTTATCTCCATGTTATCTACGTGTTATCAAATAATCTTCGAACACCTGGGTCATGTTATCACTGTTATCAACCTGTTATATCCACGTTATCTCCGTGTTATCACGTGTTATCAAATAATCTTGGTACACCTGAGTCATGTTATCACTGTTATCAACCTGTTATCTCCATGTTATCTACGTGTTATCAAATAATCTTCGAACACCTGGGTCATGTTATCACTGTTATCAACCTGTTATCTCCATGTTATCTACGTGCTATCAAATAATCTTCGTACACTTTTCCTCGGAGTTTCGGACCCCTTGCTTCCGAGTAGTTTAGTCGTGACTGCTGTATAATAGTTCGAAGTATAGTTCAGTAGTTTGACACTTTGTCGTTTCAGTAAGACTTAAAAATGCAATAATAGTAACTGTCAAGGGGTCCGAAACTCCGAGGAAAAGTGTACGAAGATTATTTGATAACACGTGATAACACGGAGATAACATGGAGATAACAAGAAGATAACAGTGATAACAAGACCCAAGTGTAGGAGATTATTGGAAGTTTTGGACCCCTTGGTAACAGTAGTATAATACCGTGGATTCAGCTAGATGATAGTGTGAAACAGGCCCATGTTTCACACGGTTCGTACGCTTGAATTTTTCAAGAACCAAGTCATGCGGTATTCAAGCCCTTATTCAGAGGGTTCAGTCTTAGCAACTAAAGTCAGTTCAGCTAGTATTCAGCTAGTGATTCAGAGGGAAGCCAGTGTTCAGGTACCTAGTCATTCGCTACTCAACCGTTTGACTTCCTATCGGGTAATATTGTTCAGTATAGTTATAAGTCATGCGGTATTCAACCCCTGATTTAGAGGGTTCAAGTCTTAGGAACTAAAGTCAGTTCAGCTACTACTCAGCTAGTGATTCAGAGGGAAGCCAGTGTTCAGCTACTTAGTCATTCGCTACTCAACTGTCTGACTTCCTAGCGGGTAAATTTGTAAAGTATAGTGATAAGTCATGCGGTATTCAAGCCCTTATTCAGAGGGTAGAAGTCTTAGGAACTAAAGTCAGCTCAGCTAGTATTCAGCTAGTGATTCAGAAGGAAGCCAGTGTTCAGCTATCTAGTCATTCGCTACTCAGCCGTTTGACTACCTTTCGGGTAATATTGTTCAGTATAGTTATAAGTCATGCGGTATTCAACCCTTGATTCAGAGGGTTCAAGTTTTAGCAAATAAAGTCAGTTCAGCTAGTATTCAGCTAGTGATTCAGAAGGAAGCCAGTGTTCAGCTATCTAGTCATTCGCTACTCAACCGTTTGACTTTTCTATGGGGTAATACTGTAAAGTATAGTGATAACTTGGTGATAACATGATGATAACATCTGATAACACGTTGGCTTGCGTGTATAGCGCGTTGCATAGCAATCAGGGGCTCGGTCAGAATAAACAATATGGCGTCGAGAAAATGGCTTTTACTAAAACACGAAAACGTCTAATTGTACAACACACTTCAAGTCTATCATCAACATTATCTCAAAACTACGAATTTTGCACTGGTTTTCCAACTTGTGCGAAAACGGCGCCATTTTTTTGCAAAAAGACAAACTGCCAATTTTCTGTACAAAGTTTTTGCACTTTTTGCTGAGTCATGACTCGCTGGAATCAGCTGTAGAGCAAAAAAATTCGCTCATTCCAAACGCACAATATTTAATCAGTTTATTAAAATTTTGAACTTTTTTGGGGGGGGTATAAACAAAGTGTCGAAAAACTAGCCGCTTCTTAGAGAAAGCGCCTAGTTTTCCGACGCTTTCCAGAGCTTCTGGGACATGCTTTTATAGAAACAAAGAGTCTAAATACTGGGCACTTTGTCCCTCATGTGCCCAGTTTTCAAACGCTTTCAGAAGATTGAGGACATCTCAACGTATTTCCAAATGAAGTGTCGAAAAACTAGCCGCTTGATAGAGAAAGCGCCTAGTTTTCTGACACTTTCCGGAGCTTGTGGGACATGCTTTTATAGAAACAAAGAGTCTAAATACTGGGCACTTTGTCCCTCATGTGCCCAGTTTTCAAACGCTTTCAGAAGATTCAGGGCATCTTAACGTACTTCCAAATGAAGTGTCTACAAACTAGCCGCTCCTTAGAGAAAGCGTCTAGTTTTCCGACGCTTTCCAGAGCTTCTGGGACATGCTTTTATAGAAACAAAGAGTCTAAATACTGGGCACTTTGTCCCTTATGTGCCCAGTTTTCAAACGCTTTCAAAAGATTCAGGACATCTTAACGTATTTCCAAATGAAGTGTCTACAAACTAGCCGCTTCTCAGAGAAAGCGCCTAGTTTTCTGACGCTTTCCGGAGCTTCTGGACATGCTTTTATAGAAACAAAATTGTCTAAATACTGGGCACTTTGTCCCTCATGTGCCCAGTTTTCAAACGCTTTCAAAAGATTCAGGACATCTTAACGTACTTCCAAATGAAGTGTCTACAAACTAGCCGCTCCTTAGAGAAAGCGCCTAGTTTTCCGACGCTTTCCAGAGCTTCTGGGACATGCTTTTCTAGAAACAAAGTGTCTAAATACTGGGCACATCTTTCCAAGTCGATTCATTGACAAGGTTATTTTACACGAGCGTCCGTAGTACAGGGTCTACAAGGTCTACATGGTCTACAAGGGCACTTTGGAATAAGGTCTATATCCTTAAAGGGCCTATTCCAAAGGCGCACCTCACTATAGCGGAGACTTATATTAAATCAGTTTATTAAAATTTTGAATTTTTTCGGATATCAAAGTGTTTCTCAGATTTTTTGACGAATTTTAGACATATTTTCAAGTCGATTCATTGAAAAAGTTAATTGGCACCAGTGTCCGTAGTAGAGAGGATGGTCTACAAAGGCCTATTTGGAATAAGGTCTATTGAGTTTGAATAGGTCTTTTCCCATAGTGAAGTTTGTGCTAGTATACAAATTGCTGATGACTCCTTTCATTAGCAAACCAAAATCTGGGCCCTGTAATTTAAATTTTCCCCTTTTTTCCCTACTCTTTTTCCCCTCCAAATAATCAACACATAAACCGCAGGAAAACCTGGTTTTTCCACGTAAAACTAAATAACTTGTGGTTTCCCAATACACGTGTAACTATTTTTAAGTTTTTCTACTTGTATAGTTCAAAGACAATTTCATATTTTTTGTGTGCAGAAATTAATGAAATGATAGTTTGTAAGTTGTAGTTGTTTTAATGAAGTCTAATGAGATTAGAGTCTAATTTCAGTGATTTGGCGAAATAAATAATAAATTGGACACATTTTAATGGCCGCCGCACGAACTTTGCTCCATTCGAGCGCATGGGAAAATTTTTTTACTCCAATCTGGCAACGCTGCAAATAGTGCAAGCGGGCGAAACTTCCCAATGTAAAATAAATCTACGATTACTATCTTTACTGTGTGTGGAATAGTAAGGAAATTGAAAAATTATTGTGAATTATG
This sequence comes from Eulimnadia texana, assembly GCA_002872375.1. Classification (NCBI taxonomy): domain Eukaryota; kingdom Metazoa; phylum Arthropoda; class Branchiopoda; order Diplostraca; family Limnadiidae; genus Eulimnadia; species Eulimnadia texana. Next base: position 23,093,218 of record NKDA01000001.1, read on the forward strand.
TTGAAATTTTACATTTCACAGCTTTTTTCACGACTACACTTTCAGGGATTCAAAATCCGTGAAAGTTTTCTTCAAGGATTTTGAGTCCGTGAAAAAGCCCGTGAGATAGCTTAAAAAACACGGGGTTTTGTTGATCCTTGAAAAATTTTTCAAGGTTTGAGAATACAGATCCGTGAAAGGGCTTTTTTTCACTATGGTACTTTCACGGGTTTAAGAATACAAATCCGTGAAAGGGCTTTTTTTTTCTCTACGATACTTTCACGGGTTTGAGAATACAAATCCGTGAAAGGGCTTTTTTTCTCTACGGTACTTTCACGGGTCTGTATTCTCAAACCTTGAAAATTTTTTCAAGGATCAGCAAAACTCAGTGTTTTTTAAGCTATCTCACGGGCTTTTTCACGGGATTCAAAATCCTTGAAGAAAACTTTCACGGATTCAAAATCCGTGAAAGTACCTTGTCCGCGACAGTGTATCAATTATCATTCATTTTATTGGACTTTTATAATCTTTTTATTATTATTGTCTGTTCATAACAACTTAATGAGTGCTTCCACTTTTTCCCCTTTTTTTCCCTTTTTCCCCCCTCCGTGCTATAGAGTAAAGCTATACATTGGTAAGCTCACTTGATCCTCCATTTTCCCCGTTTCCCCTCCGTGCTATAGAGTAAACCTATACACTGGTAAATTCACTTTATCCTCCGTTTCCACTTTTTCCCCTCCGTGCTATAGAGTTAAAGCAATACATTGGTCAATTCATTTTATCCTCCATTTTCCCCTTTTTCCCCTCCGTGCTATAGAGTAAAGCAATACATTGGTAAATTCACTTTATCCTCCATTTTCCCCTTTTTCCCCTTCGTGCTATAGAGTTAAAGCAATACATTGGTAAGTTCACTTTATCCTCCATTTTCCCCTTTTTCCCCTTCGTGCTATAGAGTTAAAGCAATACATTGGTAAGTTCACTTTATCCTCCATTTTCCCTTTTTCCCCTCCGTGCTATAGAGTAAATCTATACAATGATAAATTCACTTTATCCTCCATTTCCCCTTTTCCCTCTTCCCTATTTTCCTTATATAAGGGAATTTCCCTGCAAAAGGGAAGAACTGAACTTAATACTATCACTTATTCCAGGTTTTTTGTTGCAAACGGGGATAAGAGAACAACCCCTGGGTTTGTACAACTAATTAAAAGTCATAAAAAGGTTTAAACCCAAAGGTTAAACTTTTCAGACATTTAAACCGGTTCCTTTTTCGGTTCGGTAAAAAAAAAAAAGCAAAATGGACGCCATTATCCCAAGGAGGTCCGAAACTCTGAGGAAAAGTGTACGAAGATTATTTGATAACACGTGATAACACGGAGATAACAGGATGATAACATGACCTAGGTATATGAAGATCAAGTGGTCCGAAACTTCGAAGAAAAGTGTACGAAGATTATTTGATAACACGTGATAACATGGAGATAACGTGGAGATAACAGTGATAACATGACTTAGGTGTACGTTGCAAGTTTCGGACCCCTTGCGAGACTCCGAAGAAAAGTGTACGAAGATTATTCGATAACACATGATAACATGGAGATAACAATATTATAACACGAAGATAACAGGATGATAACAGGATGATAACACTGATAACATGACCTAGGTGTACGAAGATTATTTGATAACACGTGATAACACGGAGATAACAGGATGATAACATGTCCCAGGTGTATGAAGATAATTTGATAACACATGATAACACGTGATAACACGGAGATAACAGGATGATAACATGACCTAGGTGTACGAAGATTATTTGATAACACATGATAACTCGGAGATAACATGGAGATAACAGGTTGATAACAGTGATAACAAGACCTAGGTCTACGAAGATTATTGGAAGTTTCAGACCCCCTTACCTTATCCTTGAAACAGGAGGGAAAAAACTAATAAATTAAGACTTTTCAAAGCAGTTAATCGATAATGCTTTGAAAAACTTACTCCACAGATTAGACTGTTAACCCCGTTTGACCTTCACTGACCTTGTAAAAAGGCGCATCTTAATATTCCCATTTGAATAATCATTTAAAATATTATTATTATTATTATTATTATTATTAGTTGTTTATGTATTTATTTACCTGTATTTGCTCTGAGTGAAGTTTTATTATCATTATTATTATTATTATTATTATTATTATTATTATTATTAGTAGTAGTAGTAGTAGTAGTAGTAGTAGTAGCAGTAGTATTACCAAATATAGTATTATTAGTATATATAGTAAAATATAGTATAGCAGTATTACCAAGGTAGTATTACCAATACGGCAATGCACTGGGCCGTAGTGGGATTTGAAAGTATTATTTTTATTATTAGTATTAGTATCAATATTACTATTACCAAACCCCACTACGGCCGAGTGCCGGTAATACGCTGGGCCGTAGTGGGGTTTGAAAGTATTATTTTCATTATTAGTAATAGTGTTAGTATTACTATTCACAAACCCCACTACGGCCGAGTGCCGGTAATGCGCTGGGCCGTAGTGGGGTTTGAAAGTATTATTTTCATTATTAGTAGTAGTGTTAATATTGCTATTCACAAACCCCACTACGGCCCAGTGCATTACCGGCGGGGTTTGAAAGTATTATTTTCATTATTAGTATTAGTTTTAATATTACTATTATCGAACCCCACTACGGCCCAGTGTCGGCAATGCACTGGGCCGTAGTGGAGGTTTGAGAATATTAGTTTTATTATGATTTGTATAATTAGTGGTACTATTTCCAAACCCCACTACGGCCCAGTGCATTGCCGACACTGGGCCGTAGTGGGGTTTGGAAATATTTATCCTTATTGTTTATTAAGTTGATTTGTCACTATAAATATTATGTTTCGGAGCTGTTTAGGGATTTAGTGAAAAGTAATATTTGAAAATGGGATAAGTGGAGGTTGCCACCCCTGTCAAACAGAGTTAACATCAATGTCACACTCACAAGGGCAAACTGTTATCTACCCTGTTATCACATGTTATCAAATTATCTATATTCTATCGCCCTCAGCTGTTATCTACCCTATTATCACGTGTTATCACATGTTATCCAATTCTCTATCTTCTATCGCTCTCATCTGTTATCAACCCTGTTATCACGTGTTATCACATGTTATCAAATTATCTATCTTCTATCGCCCTCAGCTGTTATCTACCCTGTTATCACGTGTTATCACGTGTTATCCAATTATCTATCTTCTATCGCTCTCATCTGTTATCAACCCTGTTATCACGTGTTATCACATGTTATCAAATTATCTATCTTCTATCGCCCTCAGCTGTTATCTACCCTGTTATCACGTGTTATCACGTGTTATCCAATTATCTATCTTCTATCGCTCTCATCTGTTATCAACCCTGTTATCACGTGTTATCACATGTTATCCAATTATCCATATTCTATCGCCCTCAGCTGTTATCTACCCTATTATCACGTGTTATCACATGTTATCCAATTATCCATATCCTATCGCCCTCAGCTGTTATCTACCCTGTTATCACGTGTTATCACGTGTTATCAAATTATCTATCTTCTATCGCCCTCAGTTTATTGTGTTGTCACTCAACTATGCTGTTATCACGTGTTATCACATGTTATCAAATTATCTTTCTTCTATCGCCTCCAGTTTACTGTGTTGTCACTCAACTATGCTGTTATCTACCCTGTTATCACGTGTTATAATATCGAATCAAGGGGTCCGAAACTTCCAATAATCTTCATACACCTAGGTCATGTTATCACAGTTATCAACCTGTTATTTCCATGTTATCCTCTTGTTATCATATGTTATCAAATAATCTTCGTACACTTTTCCACGCAGTTTCGGACCCCTTGATCCTTATGCAGTTGTGTTATCATCAGTTAAGCGGTTAATCTACTGTTATCAAGTGTTATCAAGCAAATTTTCGTATCGTCAAAAAAACTCTTTTTTCTATGTTATAGTTTGTTATTATTAAATAATCTTTCAGTGTTACCCAGCGGAAAATTTAAGGATGTCGACTACATCCTGAACGATATCCTGAATACATCCTGAACCATCACGTCCGATGGTGGATGAGTAAGAAATATTTTGTTGAGAATTGTGAATCTTGATTATTGAGGCCACCATTAAGTATCCTGAAAAGCGCTTTTTTTCAGGACGCTGTTAAGTACCCTGAACACGTATTATTCAGGTATTCAATTATCAGGGCCCTGAACGCCTTGGAAGTGGGCCAATTTCACTGCACTCAGAGTCCTGATTGGCATCCAGAAAATGTCTTTTTCAGGATATTTTCAGGGTCCGGAAACTATCCTTAATTTTCTGCTGGGTATCTTCGTTATAAATGGTTTCATTAAAGTAATAATAATATTCATAAATTCATTCGATATTAAAATATAGTAGCGATATAACAGTTATCAAGTGATGATAAGCTGGAAATATAATTCAAATAATAAAATATTATATAAAATATATAATATGTCAAATATACTACACTACTACTACTACTACTACTACTACTACTACTATTATTACTACTACTACTACTACTACTATTACTACTACTACTATTATTATTATTACTACTACTACTATTACTACTACTACTACTACTATTATTATTATTATTACTATTACCACTACTACTACTACTACTACTACTACTACTGCTACTACTACTATTACTACTAATACTACTACTACTGCTATTACTACTACTACTACTACTAGTATTACTACTATTATTATTGTTACTACTACTACTACTACTATTACTACTATCACTACTACTACTTCTACTACTACTACTATTACTACTACTACTACTACTATTACTACTATTACTACTATTATTACTACTACTACTACTACTACTACTACTACCACTACTACTACTACTACTACTACTACTACCACTACCACTACTACTACTAACAACACTGATAAATTTTCACACATATATTTTTTTGATAACATTTGATAACACAATGATAACACACCAAAAATACGCCATTTAACATTTTTATAAATAAAATTTGAATTATTTTTTTCATTTAATAAGAAGACAAAAATTTTAATTGGATTTTGATATATTTATAAGTTAGCGTGGCGACGGCGGAAACAATGGAGGTTTCCTATTGGCCGGTGCGTGCGTACTACGATGCACTAAGGCCAGCCAATGAGCGTCGAGCTTGCACCCTGTGTTTTGATGCAATTAAATTGGACCCGCGACGTTTTTCCCTATATAATTACACTTCACATCCATTAAAAGTCATTCTTCTATTCTTACCTGCTTTTATCATTATCTTTGCTTTTACATTATCTTTTATCATCCACTCTTTGCTCTCTATCCTGTCTCTGGATTATTATATGGGGAATATTTTATTATCTAAAAATTAATTAATTAATTAATTAATTGATTTATTTATTTATTCTTACCTGCTTTTATCATTATCTTTTATCATCCACTCTTTGCTCTCTATCCCGTCTCTGGATTATTATATCGGGAATATTATATTATCTATTCTATTATTATTATTATTAATTATATTAATATCTATTCTTACCTGTTGTTATCATTATCTTTGCTTTTACATTATCTTTTATCATCCACTCTTTGCTCTCTATCCTGTGTCTGGATTATTATATCGGGAATATTTTATTATCTAAAATTGTAATCTGTTCTTACCTGCTGTTATCATTATCTTTGCTTTTACGTTATCTGTTATCATCCACTCTTTGCTCTATATCCTGTGTCTGGATTATTATATCGGGAATATTTGATTATCTAAAAATTAGTTAATTAATTAATTCATCTATTCTTACCTGCTGTTATCATTATCTTTGCTTTTACATGATCTTTTATCATCCACTCTTTGCCCTCTATCCTGTCTCTGGATTATTATATCGGGAATATTATATTATCTCAAATTAATTAATATCTATTCTTACCTGCTTTTATCATTTTCTTAGCTTTTATATTAGTAGTAGTAGTAGTAGTAGTAGTAGTAGTAGTAATAATAATAGTAGTAGTAGTATATTAGACATATTATGTATTATAATAATATTTCATTATTTTAATTATCATCCACTCTTTGCTCTATATCCTGTTTCTGGCTTATTACATCGTGAATATTTTATTATCTAAAATTAATTAATTAATTATATCATCTATTCTTACCTGCTGTTATCATTATCTTTGCTTTTACATTATCTTTTATCATCCACTCTTTGCTCTGTATCCTGTCTCTGGATTATTATATCGGGAATATTGTATTACCTAAAATTAATGAATGAATGAATGAATTAATTTATTTATTTATTCTTACCTGCTGTTATCATTATCTTTGCTTTTACATTATCTTTTATCATCCACTCTTTGCTCTGTATCCTGTCTCTGGATTATTATATCGGGAATATTGTATTACCTAAAATTAATGAATGAATGAATGAATTAATTTATTTATTTATTCTTACCTGCTTTTATCATTATCTTGGCTTTTACATGATCTTTAGTAGTAGTAGTAGTAGTGGTAGTAGTATATTAGACATATTATATATTTTATATAATATTTTATTATTTTAATTATCATCCATTCTTTGCTCTATATCCTGTCTCTGGATTATTATATCCTGAATATTTTATTATCTATATTGTTATTTATATATATATCTATATATTATTAATATATTATAAAATAACAATATTACTACTACAATTAAATTACTTATACTATTATATTAATTATAATATTTATTATTATTATATATTATTTAATTAATTATACTAATATTATTATATTATATTAATATTACTACTACAACACGGCAAAACACTAGGGGACTATGCAACAGTGTTTTTTTTCAAACATTGTAAGACTACAACACTACAACATTACAACACAGCGATAGTGCTGTGTGTATAATGATGCAATAACACCATACTACAACACCGTCAGTAGTATACAACACTGCTATACTGCAATACTACAACAATGCAACACTGCAACACTAGAGCATTAAAACACTATACAACATTACACTGCAACACTGCAATAGCGCAGCAATACTACGACAATGGAACATTACAACACTGCAACACTAGAGCAATAAAACACTATACAACATTACACTGCAACACTGCAATAGTGCTGCAATACTACAACAACCACAACAATGCAACATTACAGACCTGGAACACCAACAACACTACAACACTAAACAATATACCAGAACAATAAAACACTACAACACTGCGACACTGTACCATTTACAGCACACTCTGCAATATACTACAAAACGCTATGCAAAAATGTATGATTACAACTCTACAACACAATGCAGCACTACAACAATGTCTCTGTTGTTTCATAATATTATACAACGTTACAACTTTATTGCGATACTGCAGTACAACAACGCCTGCAACACTGCAACACTAAAAAAATTTTCCCTTTTTCCCCGCTTCCCATATCTTTCCCCTTTTCCACTACGCGCTAGAATACAGGATGTGTAAGTTTAGATTTTCGTTTTTTTCCTCTTTTCTTATTTTTTCCTTTCAAGACCCCATTTTCCCCTTTTTCAGGGAATTTTCCTCCAAAGTGGATTCAGTTTTCCCTTTTTTTCCCTCCTCCCGTATATGTCACTCGATTCAAGTCAGTTGTTTGTATTTGAGTTATTTTTCATTTTGTGTTTGGGTGAGAAATAACTTTTTTGACCAATTTTTCCCCTTCCAGTTTCCCCTTTTTCCCCTCTTCCCTATTTCACTCGATTCAGTTCAGTCGTTTGTATTTCTGTTATTTTAAATTTTGTGTTTGGGTGAGAAATTACATCTTTGGATGGTGTTCTCCCTTTTCTGTTTCCCCTTTTTCCCATCTTCCCTTATTTTACCCTCTATTTTCCCTTTTCCCTCTTCCCCTATTTTCCCTTTTCCCCTTCGCACTAGAACATAAGACTGTATACTTCCAGGTTTTCCCTTTTCCCATATTTTCCCATTTTTTCCCCTTCGTACTAGAACATAAGACTGTACTTCTAGGTTTTCCCTTTTCCCATATTTTCCCTTTTTTCCCCCTCCGTACTAATATAACGCTGTACTTCCAGGTTTTCACTTTTCCCCTATTTCCCCTACTTTCCCTTTCCCCCCTCCCTATTAGAATATACGGCTGCACTTCCAGGTTTTGCTTTTTCCCCTTTTTTCCCTTTTCCCCTCTGTACTAGAATATGAGGCTGTTCCCTATTGAGGCCCCATCTTCCCCTTTTTAGGGAATTTCCCTAGAAAGCTGTCCTTGGCATTTTTCGTTAACCACTGAACAGCACAACACTACAACACTACAACAAATAACACTTACAAGTCTGCGACACCTACAACAAAGATCTAAAACACGCTGTACAACATACTGCAACAATGAAACACTGCAACGCTACAAAATTACAACCCTGCGATAATGCAACACAACAACATCGTAGTAATATTTTACAACAGTTACACGAAAAAACTACAACACTACGCAATACTGTAACAAAACTATACAGTGTAACAACATTACAACTCTACAACATAACTACAACAGTACAACAATGTAACCCCGATATACTACAGCATCACACAATGAAACGTTAGAATAACGGGACACTACAACATAACTACAACAGTACAACAATGGAGCATTATACGATCCTAGCACAACATTACCATAAATAGAACACCACACAACGCTACAACCCTGCAACACTACAACACTTTATACAACTTGTTCATTTTTTCTACTGTATTACTATAAACGCGATATGTAGAACATAATATGATCATACTAAATATAAATAACATTAATAGGGTACTACAACACTACAACATACAACTCTACAACACTGCAACACTACAAAAATGGAGCATTACGACCCTGTGATAATACTGCATCATGCAAGAATAGAACACCAACAACACTACAACGCTACAACACTACAACACTACCACACATAATAAAACTTGTTCACTTTTTCTATTGTATTTACTATAAACGATATGTATAGAACATATAATTCAACATGAAATTCGTTAAAGGCCACTACAACAGTGATATAACAACTCTACAACACTACAACAATAGAACGTTATTACGATCCTGCCATTATACTGCAGCACGCCGCACAGCATTATAGAATAAACAGAACACCACACAACTCTGCAACACTACAACACTACAACACTTAATAAAACGTGTTCACTTTTTCTACTGTATTTATAGTATTAACACGATAATGTAGAATATATGAATAAACATAAAATACATTAAAGGACACAACAACACTGACATAACAACTCTACAACACTACAACACTTAATAAAACCCGTTCACTTTTTCTACTATATTTATACCAAAAACACGATAATATAGAATATAAAACTGTTATAATTTACATATAAAAATTTAATTTAAAATATTGAAAATATTTATTAATATTATATTAATATTAACAAATATTTATAACAATAAAAATAAAATTTATAATTAATATAATATATTAATATTATATATGATAAAATATTAAAATGTTTAAAATTAATTTAAAAGAATTAATTAAAAATATTGACAAATATAAATTAATAAACCTCAAGTTAATTTTTATGTATGTTATGATTTTTATCAATTTTTATTAATATTATTATTATTATTAATTAATATTATTAATTATTATTTATCAATGATTCATTTATTATTAATTACTTAATTAATAAATTATTATTAATACCTTTATTATATATTTTATTATTATACGTTAATTACTATTTATTAATGATTGATTTATTAATAATTACTTAATTAATTAATTATTATTAATACCTTTATTATATATATTATTATTATACGTTAACTATTATTTATTATTGATTGATTTATTCATAATTACTTAATTAATAAATTATAATTAATACCTTTATTATATATTTTATTATTATACGTTAATTATTATTAATTAATGATTGATTTATTAATAATTACTTAATTAATTAATTATTATTAATACCTTTATTATATATATTATTATTATACGTTAATTATTATTTATTAATGGTTTATTTATTAATAATTACTTAATTAATTAATATTATTAATTATTATTTATTAATGATTTTTATTAATAATTACTTAATTAATATATTTTATCAAATTTATTTTTATTTATGTCGTTTCTCTTTTCTCTTAGTTTTTATTCACATTTTCTCTTTTTTTTCTTCTTTTTCTTCGTTTTCCTGTTTTCTCCAAAGCTTTTTCCTAATCTAGTTGTGAGTCAGCAAAAATACAATAAAATAACAAATAAATATTTCCATTTAATTTTTATTAATATATAATATATATTAATATTAATATATATATTATAAATATCATATAAATAAATATATTATATAAAATATATATATATATTTAATAATATATATATATAATAATAATAAAATATAATTTAATTATATATATATATGATATATATATATATATATATATATATATATATATATATATATATATAACTGAAAAATATTTCATAAAAATAAAAGAAAAAGTAGCGAATGACTAGGTAGCTGAACACTATAGCTTCCCTCTGAATCACTAGCTGAATAGTGGCTGAACTGACTTTAGTTTGCTAAAACAGGACCCTCTGAATAAGTGGTTGAATACTGCTAAATCCATGGTAATCACGTACTGTTCAGTGGGTCATTATGGCGTTTCCCGACAGAAAAGTCAAACGGTTGAATACCGCATGAATAGGTAGCTGAACACTAGCTTCACTCTGAATCACTAGCTGAATAGTGGCTGAACTGACTTTAGTTTGACAAAACAGAACCCTCTGAATAAGTGGTTGAATACCACATGACTCGGTTCCTTAAAAATCCAAGCGTAACGAACTGCGTGAAAGTGGGCCAGTTTCACACTATCGTCTAGCTGAATCCATGGTAATCACGCACTATTCAGTGGGTCATTCTGACGTTTCCCGACAGAAAAGTCATATGGTTGAGTACCGCATGACTAGGTAGCTGAACAGTAGCTGAACTTCCTTTGGTTGCTAAAACAGAACTCTCTGAATAAGTGTTTGAATACTGCATGACTCGGTTCTTTAAAAATCCAAGCGTAACGAACTTCGTGTGAAAGAGGGCCAGTTTCACACGATCATCTAGCTGAATCCATGGCAATCACGCACTATTCAGTGAGTCATTCTGACATTTCCCGACAGAAAAGTCATACGGTGGAGTACCGCATGAATAGGTAGCTGAACAGTAGCTGAACTTCCTTTAGTTGCTAAAACAAAACCCTCTGAATAAGTGGTTGAATACTGCATGACTCAGTTCTTTAAAAATCCAAGCGTAACGAACTGTGTATGAAACAGGGCCAGTTTCACACTATCATCTAGCTGAATCCATGGCAATCACGCACTATTCAGAGGGTCATTCTGACGTTTGACTAGCTTAACTTTTGTCTATCATAATTTAAGTTTTATTATTATTATTATTATTATTATTATTATAGATTACCGCTAGTATTGATTAAATATGCAAACTTATTATATCGTTACCATGGAAACGGAAGTTCTGAAACCATGCCGTTTCAGGATGCTGAAGGTACTGAAATTGGTCGGTTTTCAGTACGTATTCAGCACGCTGAATTATTTTCGGCGAAAAGAGAAGTTAGCAAAGTTTAGGTAGGATTGAGGATGCTGAAAAACGTCTGAAATTGTTCAGTATCCTCAATCCTACCTAAACTTTTCAGCGAAAACAATTCAGCATGCTGAATACGTACTGAAAACCGGCCAATTTCAGCAATAGAAATATATAATTATAAAAATTCAAAATAATTAAAAATATTTTTACACTTATTTGAGGAAAACGGATTAAGATTCTTAAAAGATTCTAAGAATCTTTTAAGTATCTTTTAACTATCTTTTAAGTAAAAAATCTTATACTTACCAGTGAATCTTAAGAATCATACAAGAATCCTGAGATTCGTTGAAGAATCGAAGAATGTGTTAAGAATTGTTTAAGGATCCTTAAAGAATCTGAAAGGAATCGTAAAAGAATCTCTGGGCCATATTTCCAGTGTGTCTAAAAATAGATATTTAAATTGTTGGAATCCTAAGAATCTCGTAAGAATCTTCAAAAGAATCTTTGGTTATTTTCTCAGTGTCTAAAAATAGATTCCTAATTCTAAGAATCTCGTAAGAATCTTGAAAAGAATCTTGGTTGATTCCAGTGTCTAAAAATAGATATTTAAATTGTTGGAATCTTAAGAATCTTAAAGGAATCTTAAAAGAATCTTTGGTTATTTTCTCAGTGTCTAAAAATAGATTCCTAATTCTAAGAATCTCGTAAGAATCTTAAAAGAATCTTTGGTTATTTTCCCAGTGTCTAAAAATAGATTCCTAAGTCCGAGAATCTCGTAAGAATCTTAAAAGAATCTTTGGATATATTCTCAGTGTCTAAAAATAGATTTTAACAATTCCAAGAATCTTGTAAGAATCGCAGAAGAATCTTGGAAGAATCTTACCCCGATAGAAAAGTCATACGGTTGAGTACCGCATGACTAGGTAGCTGAACACTAGCTCCCCTCTGAATCACTAGCTGAATAGTAGCTGAACTGACTTAATAGTTGCTAAAACTGAACCCTCTGAATAACAGCTTGAATACTGCATGACTTAGTTCTTGAAAAATTCAAGCGTACGGATTGTGTGAAAGTGGGCCAGTTTCACACGATCATCTAGCTGGATCCGTGATAGTTATGCACCATTCAGAGGGTCTTTCAGACGCATGACTAGCGCATGATTTTTCTATCGGGACTTTAAAAATCTTCGAGCTTTCCATACACTGTCGCGGACAAGGCACTTTCACGGATTTTGAATCCGTGAAAGTTTTCTTCAAGGATTCTAATCCGTAAAAAAGCCCGTGAGATGGCTTAAAAAACACGAAGTTTTGCTGATCCTTGAAAAATTTTTCAAGGTTTGAGAATACAGACCCATGAAAGTATCGTAGAGAAAAAAGCCCTTTCACGGCAAGATTCCAAATCCGTGAAAGTGCCTTGTCCCCGACAGACCCGTGAAAGTACCGTATAGAGAAAAAAAGCCCTTTCACGGCAAGATTCCAAATCCGTGAAAGTGCCTTGTCCGCGACATACCCGTGAAAGTACCGTATGGAGAAAAAGAAACCCCTTTCACGGCAAGATTCCAAATCCGTGAAAGTGCCTCGTCCGCCACATACCCGTGAAAGTACCGTACAGAGAAAAAGAAACCCCTTTCACGGCAAGATTCCAAATCCGTGAAAGTGCCTTGTCCACGACATACCCGTGAAAGTACCATATAGAGAAAAAATCCCTTTCACGGCAAGATTCCAAATCCGTGAAAGTGCCTTGTCCGCGACAGATCCGTGAAAGTAGCGTAGACAAAAAAAAAGAAACCCCTTTCACGGCAAGATTCCAAATCCGTGAAAGTGCCATGTCGTGAAAGTGTAGTGTGTGTGTCTAAAAATAGATATTTTAATTAGGTGACAAGTGCAATAATCCAGTGTAAAAAACGACGCTGAAGGTATGCGCTAATCTGCATACCTTTTTCCACTTCCCACATTTTGTTAAGAACTTTTTTGCGATAAGGAAAAATTATTTCTTCATTAAATTTTGAACTTCCGGTAATTTGAAACTTTTCTCAGCTAATTAATCTCTTCATTAAAACTAAAGTCATCAGAAAATATGACAAAATTCAATTCAATAATAAAACGTAAAGTAATTAAATATTTTAAAAAAAAAAATTAATATAATAATAAATTAAGTAATTTAAATAATACCTACATGAATAATAATATAATAATAAAATTTTTCTTCGAATGAATTCTTTCTTCATAAAAACTGAAATAATTATTAAATATATCATAATCAAGTAATAATTACAATAAATAATCATAAATTAATTAAAAAGTATTACAAGTGAATATAACAATAAAATAAAGTTAATAGAAATAATTAATTAATTAATATAAAAATAAATTTTGACAAAAATTCAATTGATAAAGTACAATAAAAAAGTTTTTACAAGAATCTTACCAAGAATCATGGTTAAGAATCTTGCAGAGAATCTAAGAATTATGGTTAAGAATCTTGCTAAGGATCCTTCCAACTACAAGAATGTTACCTAGAATCATGATTAAGAATCTCACAGAGAATCTAAGAATCTTACAGAGAATCTAAGAATCTTGGTAAGAATCCTTCCAACCGCAAGAATCTTATCAAGAATCATGATTAAGAATCTTGCAGAGAATCTAAGAATCTTGCTAAGAATCCTTCCAACCGCAAGAATCTTACCAAGAATCATGATTAAGAATCTTGCAGAGAATCTAAGAATCTTGCTAAGAATCCTTCCAACCACAAGAATCTTACCAAGAATCTTGGTAAAAAATCTTGCAGAGAATCTATGAATCATGGTTAAGATTCTTGCTAAGAATCTAGGAATCATAAAATTAATTTTATTGCTATAAAAAAACTAATTTGATATTTAATGTAAACTTTTTATTTTTTACTTTTTTCCAGAGTTTAATTTGCATGTTCAAGATTCAAGATTCTTGATTAAGAATCATGGTTAAGAATCTTGCAGAGATCTAAGAATCTTGCTAAGAATCCTTCCAACCACACGAATCTTACTAAGAATCATGGTCAAGAATCTTGCAGAGAATCTAAGAATAGTGGTTAAGAATCTTGCAGAGAATCTAAGAATCTTGCTAAGTATCCTTTCAACCACAAGAATCTTACCAAGAATCATGATTAAGAATCTTGCTAAGAATCCTTCCAACCACAAGAATCTTACCAAGAATCGTGGTTAAGTATCTTGCAGAGAATCTAAGAATCTTGCAAAGTATCTAAGAATCTTGCTAAGAATCTAAGAATCATAAAATTAATTTTATTGCTATCAAAAACCTAATTTGATATTTAATGTAAACTTTTAATTTTTTTGATTTTTTTCCAGAGTTTAATTTGCATGAAGTGCATGATTAAAGTGTCAGAATATAAATTTATGAAACGCAATTATTACCCAAGCATTAAACGATTTTTTCTCTGTTTAGACTTCATCTTTGATACAAAAGTCTGAAAAAGAAATAAAAACTTAGTATTTAGTGTATGAGGATTTTATTATTATTTGTTATTAGGATTATTTAGTATTTAGTATTTATTATTTATTATTTATTTATTTTTATTATTATTATTATTTATTATTAGTATTATTTATTGTTCAGCATTTATTTATTATTATTATTATTATTTATTATTAGTATTATTAGTATTAATTATTATTTAGTATTTATTATTTATTATTATTATTATGATGATGATGATTTTATTATTATTTATTATTAGTATTATTTAGTATTTATTATTATTTATATTTTAATTTATTATTATTATTATAATTTATAATTTATTATTTTTATTATTATATATTTCATTATAAATGAACTTAGTATTTATTATATTATGATTTTATCATTATTTGCTATTAGTATTATTTATTATTTGTTATTTATTATTATTATTTTTATTGTTTATTATTAGTATTATTATATATTTTATAAGAAATGAACTTAGTTTTTAGTACAAAAGTTCTATAACAGTTCAAGTATAGGACTCAAAGGATTGATTATTATCAAATTCTTAGTATATATATATATACATCCTTGGGAAGTATCTTTTAATCATAGGTTCTCAGGCTTCGTAGTTCTAATAACATAGCACACTCGTTAAGCTATAGGCCTAGTGAAAAATTCCTATTTCACGATCCAATAATTGCTAGGTGTGTTCACATGGGCTCTGCATTTGAAAAATTATATGGGGAAAAATACAGAGAAACGCCATTGGTTGATGCTTGTCTTTTAAGCTGAACTATGATTGGAGGAAAATTGTCTTGCGTGTTTGGGAAAGTCCTACAAAAAATATATATATTATAATAAAAAAAAATAAGAAAATATATACCGCCCATGTTGCTTGGGACACGCGATAATGCTCTTAAGATTACTATCCATAAAACTGCATATGTTAATTTGGGAGAAAAAAAAGTAACTTATGATGAACGTGTTTCGCTCACCAGCCAATAGATGGCGTTGTACGGAAAGAACCGTAAATTTTCAGAAAAATTTTCTAATTATGATTGTAACGGTTATTAGAGATTTAAATTAGAATTTGGCGGGTAAAAAAAAATTCGATTGACACGCTAATCAAGAAAATGCATTTAAATTAACATAAACGGCGTAAAGGCAAAATGATATGCAAATTATCAATCGATTATTGGATGCGCCCTTTTGTGGGGGAGGGGCGGGGACGAGCATTGATTGGTCGCAGCCTCCTCCAATTGTGAGGGGCGTGAAGAGTAACGCCCAATCGCCTGAGGGCGTGATACTGCTCCGCCCAATCACGTGGGGACCAGTGTTCTAAGCTCCTCCCCTCATTGGATGAAAACACAAAGGGGGTCTAGCCCTTTGTTTAGGGGAAATTCCCTTTAAAAAAAGGGAAAATTGGGATGCCAAAAGGGGAAAAAGAGGGGAAGAGGGAAAATGAAGGGGAAATGACTTTTTCAAACTGAATTGTATATTTTAAGACCAAACTTTTGAAATAATCAGCAGATTTTTCAAAAATAATTATCCACGGAGGGAAAGATGTGTAGAGGAGGGAAAAGGGAATTCTGAAAATGAGGGGAAAAGAGGAAAATTTATCCCTCTTGAAGGGAAAAACCAAAATCATCAGATTCTTCAAAAATAATTATCCACGGAGGGAAAGATGTGTAGAGGAGGGAAAAGGGAATTCTGAAAATGAGGGGAAAAGAGGAAAATTTATCCCTCTTGAAGGGAAAAACCAAAATCATCAGATTCTTCAAAAATAATTATCCACGGAGGGAAAGATGTGTAGAGGAGGGAAAAGGGAATTCTGAAAATGAGGGGAAAAGAGGAAAATTTATCCCTCTTGAAGGGAAAAACCAAAATCATCAGATTCTTCAAAAATAATTATCCACGGAGGGAAAGATGTGTAGAGGAGGGAAAAGGGAATTCTGAAAATGAGGGGAAAAGAGGAAAATTTATCCCTCTTGAAGGGAAAAACCAAAATCATCAGATTCTTCAAAAATAATTATCCACGGAGGGAAAGATATAATGTGTAGAGGGTGGAGGGAAAAGGAAATCCTCAAAATGAGGGAAAAAGAGGGAAATCCTCAAAGTGAGGGAAAAAGAGGGAAATTTATCCCTCTCGAAGGGGAAAAACCCAAAGATCATCAGATTCTTCAAAAACAATTTATCCATGGAGGGAAAAACTTACAGAGAATATTGATTGAATGTATAGAGGGGGAAATCCTCAAAATCAGGGAAAAAGGGGAAATTTATCCCTCTTGAAGGGGAAAAACCCAAATCATCAGATTCTTCAAAAATAATTATCCATGAAGGTAAAGACTAATAATATAAATATAAATAATATAACTAATAAATATAATGTATAGAGGGGGGAAATCCTCAAAATCAGGGAAAAAAAGGGGAAATTTATCCCTCTCGAAGGGGAAAACCCAAATCATGAGATTCTTCAAAAATAATTATCCACGGAGGGAAAAACTAATAATATAAATATAAATAAATATAAATAACATAACTAACAAATATAATGTGTAGAGGGGGGAAATTCTCAAAATCAGGGAAAAAAGGGGAAAATTTATCCCTCTTGAAGGGGGAAAACCCCAAAACCTAAAGTGGAAGCACTGCAAAGCCGGCAATTATACTCTATATATAGTATAATGTATAGAGGGTCTAGGGAAAAGGAAATTCTGAAAATCAGGGAAAAAAGGGGAAAATTTATCCCTCTGGAAGGGGGAAAACCCCAAAGCCTAAAGTGGAAGGGCTGCAAGGCCGGCAACTTGATCAGTCGTGCTGGCGACGTGGAACGAGTCAGAACGTTATCTAGCGGCGCTTCAAACAAATAATTTATTAACTGAATTTCGCGATTTAAATTTTTTTTTGGTGAAAAAAAAATTCTGCAAAATTTGTGCAAAAATTTGTGCAAAAAAAAAAACTACAGTGTCAATGCGAACTATACTGAATTTTAAAACAGTTATTACAAAAAAAATTATCGCAAATATTATTTTTGCGAATTTTTTCCCCCAAAGTGATTAATTAATTAATTATTTTTTGCAAATTATTGAAGAAAATTAAAAATTGTAATTCATGATTAATATTTAAATAATTTACTGATTAATTTTGCGAATTTTTTCCCCCCAAAGTGATTAATTAATTAATTATTTTTTTTTGCAAATTATTAAAGAAAAAGTTCAAGTATAATTGATGATTAATAATTAAATAATTAACTGATTCAAACAGTTCTTATTTAAAAAACAATCGCAAATTTTATTTTTGCGATTTTTTTCCCCCAAAGTGATTAATTAATTTTTGTGTGGAAATTATTGAAGAAAATTTAAATTGTAATCGAGTATCGATACCAATGCTGACCGACGTACCAGGTATGCTGAGCCGTGCGGGTATCTACCCGCACTCGCAGCCGACGGCGGGTCTTCACGACAAAACGGTAAAAAAAATTTTTTAAATTTAAATAAATAATGTAAATATATAAATATATATATAATAATATAATGTATAATAAATCATTTAAAATAATTAATTAATATTAACTATATAGGCAACCAATAGAAAAATTAAGTTAAAATTAATTTGTTCAGTTAAATTATGTAAATAATAATAATAATAGTAATATAAAAAATAATGAATAAACCTTTATTCAGTTAAAAATTAGTTAAGTAGTCTAACTTTTAAGTAGTCTTTTAAGTTTTACTAGTTTAAGTAGTTAGTTTTAAGTAGTCTAACACTAATTAACATTAACTATATAGGCAACCAATAGAAAAATTTAAGTTAAATTTTAAGTAGTCAAACTTTATACTGATGAATTTTCAGTAAAGTTTGGAATGGTCAGTCGATTAATCTTGACTAAGTATCGATTTAAGACAGACATTACTGAAATCACTAGTTAAGAACAAATTTAATCAACCAATAGAAAAATTTAAGTTAAATTTTAAGTAGTCAAACCTTAAATCGATGAATTTTCAGTAAAGTTTGGAATGGTCAGTCGATTAATTTTGACTAAGTATCGATTTAAGACCGACATTTTTAGTAGTTTAAGTAGTTAGTTTCAGTAGTTAGTTTAAGTAGTCTAAAACTAATCAAGATCAACTTTAATCAACCAATAGAAAAAAATTACTGAAACTTTAAGTAGTCAAACCTTAAATCGCTGAATTTTCAGTAAAGTTTTGAATCGTCAGTCGATTAGTTTGGACTAATTATCGATTTGACTTTAGGCGATTAAGTATTAAGTATCGATTTCAGACAGACAGGCGCCATTTTGGAGGCGCCTAATTTCCTGAAAAAATTTTTTTTTCACGTTTTCGTATAGGCTTACAAATTTTTTTTTTTTGCTTAAAAACTTCAAACAGAAATGTATCTAATTACATTGGTTGTGTATCTTATCAGGAATGATATTATTCCGGAATATTATTCTCTTATTCAGGAATAAGAATCCGAAGGATTTTCTATACGTTTTGAAAATATTTGAAAAGTTTTACTGAATATGTATCTTATCAGGAATGATATTATTCCGGAATATTATTTTCTTATTCAGGAATAAGAATCTGAAGGATTTTCTATACGTTTTGAAAATGTTCGAAAAGTTGCACTGAATATGTCTCTTATTCCGGAATATTATTATTCCGGAATATGATTATCTTATTCAGGAATAAGAATCTGCAGGATTTCCTACGTTTTGAAAATGTTTGAAAAGTTGTGTACTGAATATGTCTCTTATCAGGAATGATCTTATTCCGGAATATTTTTATTCCGGAATATGATTATCTTATTCAGGAATAAGACTCTTAAGGATTTTCTATACGTTTTGAAAATATTTGAAAAGTTTTACTGAATATGTATCTTATCAAGAATGATATTATTCCAGAATATTATTATTTCGGAATATTATTATTCCGGAATATTATTCTCTTATTCAGGAATAAGAATCTGAAGGATTTTCTATATGTTTTGAAAATGTTTGAAAAGTTATATTGAATATGTATCTTATCAGGAATGATCCTATTCCGGAATATTATTATTCCGGAATTATATTTATTTGAAAAATTTATTTGAAAAGTTCTGTTGAATATGTATCTTATCACGAATGATATTATTCCGGAATATGATTATCTTATTCAGGAATAAGACTCTGAAGGATTTCCTACGTTTTGAAAATGTTTGAAAAGTTCTGTTGAGTATCTCTCTTATCAGGAATGATATTATTCCGGAATATTATTATCTTATTCAGGAATAAGACTCTGTAGGATTTTCTACGTTTGGAAAATGTGATGTTTTGAATATTCATAGATATAGGATATTGATAGCGGCGATTTTGAAAAGTACTGGCTGATTGATGAGGCCTAATGACTTCTTCGTGGGCCTTGTAAAAAGTTTGACGATTTGCATATAACAGCAGCAGCAGCAAAAACCTTTCATTAGAAATTCTGACCTCTCTCTACCCCCTGAAAATGCTAAGGGAATAAGCAATATCGGTAGCCAAATTTGCATTTTGCCCACTTATTATTAGGCCTATTTCCCAAAACTGTGCACCTCGCTATAGCGGACACTTCTATCCAATCAATGGACTAGGATTTTGAACTTTGTTTGGGTATCAAATTGTTTCTCAGATTTTTTGGCGAGTTTTGAAAGTATTTTCAAGTTGATTCGTTGAAAAAATTCATTGATACGAGTGTCCGTAGTATAGAGGGGGTGGTCAACAGAGGCCTATTTGGAATAAGGTCTATAGAGGAAAACTGTATACCCCAACCTATACCATTTACCTTTTTCAGTTTTCCCTTTTTCCCCTCTTCCCTCATCTTTCCCCTTTTCCCCACTGCGTGCTAGAATATACAACGTCTAGATTTTCCTTCTGCCCTCTTCTCTTCTTCTTCCCTCATCTTTCCCCCTTTCCCCCCTGCGTGATAGAATATACAACGTCTAGATTTCCTTCTGCCCTCTTCTCTTCTTCTTCCCTCATCTTTCCCCTTTTCCCCCCTGCGTGATAGAATATACAACGTCTAGATTTTCCCTTCTGCCCTCTTCTCTTCTTCTTCCCTTTTCAGACCCCATTTCTCCCCTTTTTCAGGGAATTTTCCTGCAATAGTGGAAGCACTGATCGCATGATTGGAAAAAAAAGTTTTTGTTCTGCTTGACTGAGTTTTGGGTATAGGGTATAAACTTCCAAAAAGCCCGCTTCACTGTAGCGGACACTTGTATTAAATCAACGAGTAAAAATTTTGAATTTTTGTGGTATCAGAGTATTTCGCAAATTTTTTTCGTGATTTTTAGACGTATTTTGAAGTCAAATTTACGTACGGAAGTATTTTATAAGAACGTCCGTAGTAGAGAGGCTAGGTCCTCACTATAGCGGACAGTTGTATTAAAGCAATGAGTAAAAATTTTGGATTTTTGTGGGTATCAGAGTATTTCTCAGATTTTTTGGTGATTTTTAGACGTATTTTTAAGTCAAATTTGCGTACGGAAATATTTTATACGAGTGTCCGTAGTAGAGGGGTTAGATCCTCACTATAGCGGACACTTGTATTAAATCAATTTATAGAAATAGAATAATCATCAAGTGTTAACATACATACAGATGTATATAACAGACACAGTAAAAGTATAAAATATATATGAAATATATTTTTCTTGAGGCTGAGGACTGCTGCTGGTAGAAGCAGAGGTCCTCAACTGTTAACAGGTAGCCTATTATCAGTTCCTACTATCATCAAGTGTTAACATACTTACAGATATATATAACAGACACAGTAAAAGTATATAAAATATATAAAATATTTTCTTCTTGAGGCTGAGGACTGCTGCTGGTAGAAGCAGAGGTTCCTCAAGTGTTAACAGGTAGCCGCCAGTGGCCCCGCTGCGAAAATCCATCAATTTCTCCACTATGCAAACTGTTTAGACAAACCACCGTGCCAAAAAATATATTGATAAATATATTATACACATCAGGTTATAATTCATGTGTGCTGTTAACTGCAATTATCTAGTTTGATTATAATTATAATTAAAATAAATGAGGATAGATTATATTATAAAATTATTTAATATTTTTAATTATTATGTATATTATATTATTATTATAGAATTTATCAGATTTTAATATTATATTATGTGTTTACTAATATTAATTAATCTTAATTCCATGATAATTTTATATAATTTCGGTAATTATTTAAATTAGGATAATATAATGCGATTAAGTTTAATTTTAATAACTAATGACAGTATATTTCGGTATAAGAATCTTACAAGAATCTCATAAAACAAGAATCAGATTCTCAACAAGTAAGAATCTCAACGTGAATCTCTGACAAGAATCTTACAATATTCCAAGAATCTCACAAACAAGACTCAGAATCTTAACAAGTAAGAATCTCAGCGTATGAATCTCTGACAAGAATCTTACAATATTCCAAGAATCTTAACAAGCAAGAATCTGGCCGAGGAATCTTAGCGCGAATCTTGAACTAGAAGAACCCTGTAGCAGAACAATGAGGTCCGTCCAGTGTTTCCCCTCTTCCCTTATCTTTCCCCTTTTTCCCCTCTCCGTGCTAGAATATACAATGTCTAGATTCCCCCTTTACCCTTTTCCCCCTCTTCCCTTATCTTTTCCCCTTTTCCCTTCTCCGTGCTAGAATATACAATGTCTAGATTTCCCCCTTTACCCTCTTCCCCTCTTCCCTTATCTTTCCCCCTTTTCCCCTCTCCGTGCTAGAATATACAACGTCTAGATTTCCCCTTTACCCTCTTCCCTTATCTTTCCCCTTTTCCCCTCTCCGTGCTAGAATATACAATGTCTAGATTTCCCCCTTTACCTTCTTCCCCTCTTCTTCTTCCCTTTTCAGACCCCCATTTCTCCCCTTTTTCAGGGAATTCCCCTGTAAAAATGGAAACACTGGGTCCATCCTGTGAGTAGCGTGTATCTTCTGCCCAAAGCAATCGAGGTCCTATTTTCAGGTGGGCCATAACTTCGACGTGGGCCTAAATTATTGCCACTTTTCCTTCCTCTTCTTCACTTCTTTCCTCTATTCCTCTACTCTTCCAAATTTTTCTAATAACAAACCCTACAGGGCCTTATTCCAAAACGTGCACCTCACTATAGTGGACACTTCTATCCAATCAATGGACTAGTATTTTGAACTTTGTTTGGGTATCAAATTGATTCTCAGATTTTTTGGCGATTTTTAGACGTATTTTCAAGTCGAATCATTGAAAAAGTTAATTGACACCAGTGTCCGTAGTAGCGGGGGTGGTCTACAGCGGCCTATTTGGAATAAGGTCTATACAGCCTATATTGTATATGACACCTGTAGACCAGTCCCTCAATACTGCGGACACTCGTATAAAATAATTCTAAACGGAAATTTGACTTGAAAATACGTCTAAAAATCACGAAAAAATCTGGGAAACACTTTGATACCGAAGAAAGTCCTATGAACTGATAATAGGCTACCTGTTAACAGTTGAGGACCTCTGCTTCTACCAGCAGCAGTCCTCAGCCTCAAGAAGAATATATTTTATATATTTTATATAATTTTACTGTGTCTGTTATATACATCTGTATGTATGTTAACACTTGATGATAGTAGGAACTGATAATAGGCTACCTGTTAACAGTTGAGGAATCTCTGCTTCTACCAGTAGCAGTCCTCAGCCTCAAGAATAAAGTATTTTATATATTTACATACTTTTACTGTGCCTATTATATATATATGTATGTATGTTAACACTGGATGATAGTAGGAATTGATAATAGGCTACCTGTTAACAGTTGAGGACCTCTGCTTCTACCAGCAGCAGTCCTCAGCCTCAAGAAGAATACATTTTATATATTTATATATATTATATACTTTTACTGTGCCTATTATATAAATCTGTAGGCATGTTAACACTTGATGATAGTATGAACTGATAATAGGCTACCTGTTAACAGTTGAGGAATCTCTGCTTCTACCAGCAGCAGTCCTCAGCCTCAAGAAGAATACATTTTATATATTTATATATATTATATACTTTTACTGTGTCTTTTATCTACATCTGTAGGCATGTTAACACTGGATGATAGTAGGAACTGATGATAGGCTACCTGTTAACAGTTGAGGACCTCTGCTTCTACCAGCAGCAGTCCTCAGCCTCAAGAATAAAATATTTTATATATATTATATACTTTTACTGTGACTATTATATATATATGTATGTATGTTAACACTGGATGATAGTAGGAACTGATAATAGGCTACCTGTTAACAGTTGAGGACCTCTGCTTCTACCAGCAGCAGTCCTCAGCCTCAAGAAGAATACATTTTATATATTTATATATATTATATACTTTTACTGTGCCTATTATATACATCTGTATATATGTTAACACTTGATGATAGTATGAACTGATAATAAGCTACCTGTTAACAGTTGAGGAATCTCTACTTCCAAGCCTCTAAAAGAATATATTATATAAATATATAGATTTATTTGTATTTTATATGTTATTATCTCTACTGTTATGGGTACTATGCTTTAAATACTATGATAATTCATAAGTAATAATAACTAGATAATAAGTAAGATAATAATAATAATTTGATAAATTTATTTTTCCTTCCATAATATATTTATTACCTGCAGTGTTATAGTAGTGTATATGAAATATTCAATTCTATTATAGTATAGTATAATTATAGTATATTATAGTTATATATATATTATATATTATAGTATAAATAGTAAATTATTACTATTATTTAGTTATTATTAGTAGTCTGAAAAATTTTTCTGCAAATCTTTTGAGAAATAACTTTCACCTTGCACGAAAAACCTTCACTGTAGAGATAGGCCTGTTCCAGGGGGTAGGCCTATATGATAACAAGCGATAACAGGATGATAACAATGATAACATTTTACTTTTACACGCTGTTCTTATTACTAAATACCTTTTTAAAAAATTGATGAATTTAAATATTATATTATATTATATAGTATTACGTTTAAAATATGTATTTAATGTAAACTATTATTATAATTACAGTAATTATTAATTTGTTTATAGTAATTATTATTAAAATTATATTTACAGTAATTAGTTATTGTATACAGCCTATAGATGTCTCTGAACTTCAAGTGAATTTTGTGTGGTGTTTTCTTACGGTGTTTTTTTAGGGTGTTATTTTGGAGGGTGTTGTGTGTTAACTTGATAGAAAAGTCATACGGTTGAGTACCGAGTGACTAGGTAGCTGAACACTATAGCTTCCCTCTGAATCACTAGCTGAATAGTAGCTGAACTGACTTTGTAGTTGCTATAATTGAACCCTCTGAATAAAGGGGTTGAATACTGCATGATTTAAGTTCTTGAAAAATTCAAGCGTACGAACCGTGTGACAGTGGGCCAATTTCACACTTTCACCTAGCTGAACCTGTGGTAATCATGCAGCATTCAGAGGGTCATTCTGACGTTTGACTATTATAGGGCAAGTTCTTTCAAGTTCAAGCGTACGAACCGTATGACAGTGGCCCAGTTTCAGACTTTCACCTAGCTGAATCTGTGGTAATCATGCAGCATTCAGAGGGTCATTCTGACGTTTGACTATTATAGGGCAAGTTCTTTCAAGTTCAAGCGTACGAACCGTATGACAGTGGCCCAGTTTCAGACTTTCACCTAGCTGAATCTGTGGTAATCATGCAGCATTCAGAGGGTCATTCTGACGTTTGACTATTATAGGGCAAGTTCTTTCAAGTTCAAGCATACGAACCGTATGACAGTGGGCCAATTTCACACTTTCACCTAGCTGAATCTGTGGTAATCATGCAGCATTCAGAGGGTCATTCTGACGTTTGACTATTATAGGGCAAGTTCTTTCAAGTTCAAGCATACGAACCGTATGACAGTGGGCCAATTTCACACTTTCACCTAGCTGAATCCATCGGTATAATCATGCAGCATTCAGAGGGTCATTCTGACGTTTGACTATTATAGGGCAAGTTCTTTCAAGTTCAAGCGTACGATCCGTGTGACAGTGGGGCAATTTCAGACTTTCACCTAGCTGAATCTGTAGTAATCATGCAGTATTCAGAGGGTAAGTGCGAGTTGTAATATATCGATAATTACGTATATCGATTTAATGTAAAGTGGAGCGGCTTGGTGGGGTGAGAAATGTTCACGTTTAAAGGTTTGCGTGTCTATAAAAATGCTGTCTTTACGAGGAACCGCGCCGCACAGTCCCGGAAACCGTGACGTTCGGCCGTTAAAGTCGTAAACTTGCCAAAAATGGTCCCACCAGTCCCAACTCCTCCCCAAAAAGTCCCTATGGGCTGCCAAAAACGGTCCCGTTGCTTGGAGTCTTCAGGGTTGCCAAATTTGGTCCCCCCCCTCACCTATTCGTGTCGGCAGGACTGCCAAAAACAGTCCTGTTTGCTTCTGAAGTTATTGTTTGCTAAATTTGGTCCTCCCTCACCTATTCGTGTCTGCAGGACTGCCAAAAACGGTCCTGTTTGCTTCTGAAGTTATGGTTTGCTAAATTTGGTCCCACAGTCCCAACTCCTCCCCAAGTCTCTCAGGGCTGCCAAATTTGGTCCCCTCACCTATTCATGTCGGTAGGGCTGCCAAAAACGGTCCTGTCGCTTGTAAGCTTGCGGTTTGCCAAATTTGGTCCCACTGTCCCAGCTCCTCCCCAAGTCCCTCAGGGCTGCCAAAAATGGTCCCCCTCTCCCTTTCAAAGTCCTCAAGGCTGCTAAAAACGGTCCCATTCCTTGTAATATTCGGGCTTGCCAAATTTGGTCCTCTCTCCTACTCATATCTACAGTCTGCCAAAAACGGTCCCACCGCTTGTAATCCTCAGGGTTGATAAATTTGGTCCCCCCTACCAAAGTACTGAGGGCTGCTAAATTTGGTCCTCTCATTTTTCTTATATACGGTTGCCAAATCTAGTCCCATCTCTCAAAGGGTGCTAAAATTAGTCCTCTGGTTTTTCTTATAGACGGTTGCCAAACCTAGTCCTATCTCTCAAAGGGTGCTAAATTTGGTCCTCTTTGTTTCTCTTATAGACGGTTGCCAAATCTAGTCCTATCTCTCAAAGGGTGCTAAATTTGGTCCCCCCTGTTTAAGTGGATTACCTGCTGTTGCGGCAACACTTGTACGGTAGCCCGAGATAGGGCTTCCATGCAAGGGGAGGGGGGACCATTTTTGGCAAGGGGACCACATAAGGCGCCAGGTGTTGTTAATGGACTTGACGTCGCCATTATCTCAACATCATCACCAAGGCCTCGCCTCCCTATTGGTTGAGGCAAGGCTGGTTGCTATGACGACCTGATCAAAATCGGTCCCTGATTGGTTGGCAATAGTCCTTGTTGATGTAAGGCGCTTTCTTATTGGTTTCTTATGGAAGAATTTCTTAATTTTTTGGACCTCCTCTTTATTTTATTGTCTCCTGTGCCCGCCATCTTGGAACTTATATAAAGTTTTTATTATTATTACTATTATTATTATTCTGTATTATTACAACTTAGCACTTTGCTAAATTTGGTCCCCCCGACTTAATAGATAATTTGCGAAAAATATTTTGCAAATACAACAGCACACAAGAAATAATTTGAATATATTGAAGTCAAGTTTTGGTATTTTGCAATTCAAAATGTGGTGAAAACATTTGAGAAATTTTGTCCAAATGTTTTGCCAAATTTGGTCCCCTCGAGGGTAAAAGCCTCTTTGTGATGGTTCAGAGGATAACACTTGTTTACTTGGGAATATCCATTAAACTCATAACTGTACTGAATAATTATAATAATAATAATAGTGTTAGTACTATAGAAGTACTAGTAGTAATAGTAACAATAATAGTTGTAGTGGTAATGCAGTAGTAGGGGGAGTAGTAGTAGTACGAGTAGGAATAGTGGTGACCGAATCATACTAGTAGCAGCGTAGTTATAGTTGTTATCATAAGAATAATCGTAGACAGTCTAGTGGCAATAATAGTTGTAGTGGTAATGCAGTAGTAGTAGGAGTAGTAGTGCAGTAGTAGCAGTATGAGTAGTGATCGAATCATACTAGTAGCAGCGTAGTTATAGTTGTTATCATAAGAATAATCGTAGACAGTCTAGTAGCAGTAGTAGTAGTAGCAGTAGTAGTAGTGATAGTAGGAGTAATAGTAGGAGTACAGTAGTATATAGTAGTAGTAGTGGTAGTAGTAGGAGTAGGAGTAGGAGGAGAAATAGTAGTAGTAGTAGTAGTAGGAGTAGGAGGAGGAGGAGGAGGAGGAGGAGAAGTAGTAGTGCAGTAGTAGTAGTAGCAGCAGTAGTAGTGGTAGTAGTAGTAGTAGTAGCATAGTTTTTAGTTGTAATCATAGTAAATCGTAGATAGTCTAGTAGTCGTAGTAGTGGTATCGGTTATATTAGTAGTAATAGTAGTAGTAGTATAGTAGTAGTAGTAGTGATGATAATAACAATAACAACCACACATCTTCATCTAAAATTTCAATTCCTTAATACTCCTTTACTTATCCCTTCTTGTATGCTTATAGTAGTAGTAGTAGTAGTAGTAGTAGTAGTAGTAGTAGTAGTAGTAGTAGTAGTAACAACAACCATACATCTTCATCTAAAATTTCAATTCCTTACTACTCCCTTAACTTATTCCTTCTTAACTAAACTTTACTTAAAAATTTACTATGACTTACTACTTTACTAAATTACTACTTTCACTAAACCTAACTATCGATACTGAAATCAGATACTTAACTTTTTTTTTCATTCCTGAATTCGCTACAACCTAGAAAAAAGGTCCAACACAAGAGACGGTCATCGTCTTTGTACATTTTTTTTCAGGACTTTTTTCAGGACTTTTTTTCCGCCTATACGAATATAGCGAATAAGAAAGTATTCAATAAGCACGAAATTTGATACACGAAATTCATCTCACATATCCTCTATATCTTAGTTTTATTTACTTTTATCATTAATTATCATTATTATATTATTCATATATCATATATTATATTATATTATCATTATTTATAATTATAATTACAGTATTTTATTTTATATAAAAATATCTTCATTAATTTATCTTAAAACTAATTATATTTATTATTATTATTGTAATTCTATTATTAATTTTTACTATTATTCATCACTGTTATTTTTAGTTATCATTATATTTATTACTCAGTATTAACTATTTTTAATAGACAATTTATTTAATTCATATTCCTTTAAATTTTCTATCCTTTTATTTTAATTTCATTTATTATTATTATTTATTAGTATTATCATCATATTATTATTAACTATTATTATTTAATATTCAAATTATTCATAGAAATTATTAATCGAAAATTTATTTCATAAATATTCCCTTTAAATTTTTCTATCCTTTTATTTTAATTCTATTCATTATTGTTACTTAATGATTATTTATTAATATTATTATTATCATATTATTATTTAATATTCAAATTATTAATAGAATTATTGATTTAATAAATATTCCCTTTAAATTTCCTATCCTTTTATTATTAATTCTATTATTAATATTATTATCATATTATTATTAACTAATATTATTTAATATTCAAATTATTTATAGAAATTATTTATAGAAAATTTATTTAATAAATATTCCCTTAAAATTTTTCTATCCCTTTTAAATTTTTAATTCTACTTATTATTTAAAATATTCTCAGTTCTATCGCAGTTTAGAATCCAATAAAAAGGTAACTGTGTGAGCTAAGCACTGGCATGCAGTTCTCGATATACATTTTTTACTACTTTGGGAAAAACTTTACGATGCCAATGACCAAGTTTCGTTCAGTCCAGAGTTCTTGACCCTTTTGGTGGAGAGGCGTGTCCACTCACTCACGCACTCCACTTGCTATTGGTCAAGAATTTTTTTTTAAATCTCGAGATTTACATCTATGTAAACGATTCACACTTTCGCCCACAAAAAAAAAAAAAAAAAAACATTTTTGAACTCTCTATAACGTGAACCGACCAAACATGGCACTATGGTTCCACCTCGGAGAAACGCTATTTCTGTTTGAAAATTTTCACTTTTTTCGTTATTAATAAGTTTATTAGTTAAAATAGACACTTTTATATTAAATTAATTAATTATATTTTAATAATTCCTAAATTTCCTAGTGTTTTTAAACTACACACAATACCGCGCTATGGTTCCACCTCGGAGAAACGCTATTTCTGTTTGAAAATTTTCACTTTTTTCGTTATTATTACTTGAATTAGTTAAAATGGACTTTGTTTTAATTTATTAATTAATTATATTTCAATAATTTCTAATTTTTATAGTGTTTTTTAAACCACACATAATATCGCGCTATGGTTCCACCTCGGAGAAACGCTATTTCTATTTAAAAATTTTCACTTTTTTCGTTATTAATACTTGAATTAGTTTAAATGGACTTTATTATAATATATTAATTAATTATATTTTAATAGTTTATAATTTTCGTAGTGTTTTAACCAACACAGAACTTATAAGCGTTCGTTCCACCTTTAGAAAAAGGCTATTTCTAATTGAAAATTCTTATATTTAACATTATCAATAAGTTATAGAATCATTATAGAGTTCATATTATTAAAATAATTTGAAATTTTTTAATAATTACTATTTTTTTCCTGTGTTTTTCGGAAACCCTCTTTAGGCCCCAGAAACGCAGGCGGCAGGCCTTGCTGCGGGAGTTCACGGGCTTCTTCACTCGAAATCTCGTTTATGGCACGCCGACAAAGACATTTTGGTAAGTCGCATATTGCAGTTTTCAGCTAAAAATAATAGTAATAAGTTATAAGATAATAGAATTCAATAATTTTGAATTTTACAACAATTTAAGTCATGCAGTATTCAAGCCCGTATTCAGAGGGTTCAGTTTTGGTAACTATAGAGTCAGTTCGGCTACTATTCAGCTAGTGATTCAGAGGGTTCAGTTTTAGCAACTATAGAGTCAGTTCGGCTACTATTCAGCTAGTGATTCAGAGGGTTCAGTTTTAGCAACTATAGAGTCAGTTCGGCTACTATTCAGCTAGTGATTCAGAGGGTTCAGTTTTAGCAACTATAGAGTCAGTTCGGCTACTATTCAGCTAGTGATTCAGAGGGAAGCTTTAGTGTTCAGCTACCTAGTCATTCGGCTAAAGATAATAAGATTAATAATAAGAAAAATTATTTCTCACTTTTCTGTCTGCTTCTAATTCGGTACAAACTTCAAAGGAAAAAGTCGCACATTGCAGTTTTCTTTTTCAACTCATGAAAAGAAAAAAATCACTTTGTCGAAATCTATAACCCTGTCAGTGTTTCCACGTCGATTTTCCCTTTTTTCCCCTCTTCCCTTGTCTTTCCCCTTTTCCCCACCTCCGTGCTACAATATACAATGTCTAGATTTCCCTCTTTACCCTCTTCCCTTATCTTTCCCCCTTTTCCCCCCTTTCGTGCTACAATATACAATGTCTAGATTTCCCTCTTTACCCTCTTCCCTTATCTTTCCCCTTTCCCCCTTCTATGCTACAATATACAATGTCTAGATTTCCCCCTTTATCCTCTTCCCTTATCTTTCCCCTTTCCCCCCTTCTGTGCTACAATATAAAATGTCTAGATTTCCCCTTTCCCCTCTTCCCTTATCTTTCCCCTTTTCCCCACCTCCGTGCTAGAATATACAATGTCTAGATTTCCCCCTTTACCTCTTCCCCTCTTCTTCTTCCCTTTTCAGACCCATTTCCCCCTTTTTCAGGGAATTTTCCTGCAAAAATGGAAACACTGAACCCCGTTAAGTGTTATCTTGTGTTATCAGGGTTATTTTGTCTTGTCATCACGTGTTAATACCTGTTTTCGGGACAAGAGGCCTGTGATTTGGCCGAGCTTTTAGGCCTATCTCTTGGCACCATCTCTTAAGAAAGACGGAAAAGTTGTCAAAAAAAGACCGATAGAAGAGTCATACGGTTGAGTAGCGAATGACTAGGTAGCTGAACACTACAACTTCCCTCTGAATCACTAGCTGAATAGTAGAAGACCGATAGAAGAGTCATACGGTTGAGTAGCGAATGACTAGGTAGCTGAACACTACAGCTTCCCTCTGAATACTAGCTGAATAGTAGAAGACCGATGGAAGAGTCATACGGTTGAGTACCGAATGACTAGGTAGCTGAACACTACAACTTCTCTCTGAATCACTAGCTGAATAGTAGAAGACCGATAGAAGAGTCATACGGTTGAGTAGCGAATGAGTAGGTAGCTGAACACTATAGCTTCCCTCTGAATCAATAGCTGAATAGTAGCTAAACTTGCTTTAGTTGCTGAAAGTGAACCCTCTGAATAAGGTGTCCGTGTGAGAGTGGACCATAGTTCCACACCATCATCTAGCTGAATCCATCGGTATAGTCATGCAGGATTCAGAGGGTCATTCTGACGTTTGACTAGCGCATCTTTCTCCTATTGGGAATGACCGCAAAACCAGATTTCTTATAATGATTATCCTAGAGAAAAAGAATGAAGAAAGAAGTAGAACCAATATTGGCAGAGCCTAGATTGACGTCTGCTAGCGTCGAAAGATTTATTGGTTTGGTCAAGTAGTTCACAAAGAGAACCGGCTAAAGGAAACCCTGGCACAGGTAGATGATAACAACCTGATAACAGGTGATAATTACACAAGTTGTAGACCCCCTGCTGTGTTTTCCTGTGAATCTTTTGTCTTTCCCGCTTTTTTTTTACGAACTAAAAGCGAGTGCTGGCTAAAAGGGCGTGGTTCTTTCGGCGGGAGAGGATGGTTTCCTAAAGGTGAAGTTTTCTTTTGGCGCCCGGGAGTTAATTAGCGTTAGAATAATTAATTTCGTCCTTAAGAGTGATGGACGTTTTGCTTGATTTTTACCTTTACCTTTTACCTGGACCCTTTTGCTCTACACAGGAACACCCAGGACTGCGGGGAACTCCATTAGCTATGCTAGCAGCCCAGTGCAGCAAGTTATCTTCCAAGAGTCCGCCGCCTTTGGCCGACGCCGCGGTGGGCAAAGGTTTCCACCCTTGGAAAAAGTCTTCGTCCCAAACTTCGATCCACAGCCACGCGCCGCACGGCCCGCAGAACGGCATGCAACACAATCAGGGCAGCCGCAGCAGCACCAGCAACAGGCGCAGCACAGTCAGGGGCAGCACCAGCAGCAGCAACAACAGAGACCCTCTCCCGCTTCGTCTGCAGGTCCCATGGCCGGGTACCAGAGACACGTGGGGGCTTCAGGCATGGCTTGCAGTCCGGCCCCTGGTTACGGTAGCGATTTGTATTTCGGCTCAGGGGCACACGCCATGGCCTCGGGGCAGACAGACCCTTCAGGGGCAGCACATTTGAACCAGATGCAGTCGATGTATTCCAGGGTGCCGACTCATCCATACGAGTCGTGGCCCTTCAACGCGGCCGCTGTGCAGCATTCGGCTGCGATTAAGCAGGAAGTGGCGGTTGCTGCTGCTGCAGGAGTCAACGGAGCGGCGTGGTGGGATATGCACCAGGCTGCTGCGGCTGGGAGCTGGCTGGATATGAGTGGAGCAGCAGCTCAGGGGCTATCGATGCCGCCTATGACTGCTGCTGGCATGCATGCTGCGGCTGCTGCTGCGGCTGCTTCGTACTCTGGTGCTGCTGCTGACTATTCGCTAAGTCACTCGCTGGCCTCCAATTCAGCCCATTTGCTCAGCACGCAGCAGCATTTGCTGCAGGATACTTACAAGTCGATGCTACCCACACAAGGTACTGAATTATTGACTTACTTAAGTTGAAATTAAGTAATGGGAAGGTTAAGCGTCACTTTTTCTTAAGTTTTGCAAGAATGTTATAATATTAGCTGATAAAACGCATTAATTTAGTCGAAATACGGTTAATTAAATCTATCCTAACTAAATTTAATTCATGAATACTTTTGTAAACTATAAAAACGAATTTCAACCTTCCTATGCTGTACCCTATGTTAACTGTACTTGTCATAGTTAATGAAGATTTAATTTGTAAAATTTTTCAACGTAGGTGTGAGTGTTGGTGGATCCGTACCTTCGCCATTCAGTTTGAGTCAACCCAGTCTTACACAGGTACGTCTTTTTAATTTAATTATAATCGTTAATTGAATTAGATTTACATTTTAATGTAAAACATTCAGGTTCCGTCGCCGCGTTCGTCGCGTCGCTACACGGGTCGCGCAACGTGCGACTGCCCGAACTGTCAGGAAGCCGACCGCCTGGGTCCGGCAGGGGCTCACTTGCGCAAGCGCAACATCCACAGTTGTCACATCCCGGGCTGCGGCAAAGTTTACGGCAAGACCTCGCACCTCAAGGCTCACCTTCGCTGGCATACGGGCGAGCGACCGTTCGTCTGCAACTGGCTCTTCTGCGGCAAGCGCTTCACGCGTTCCGACGAGCTGCAGCGTCACTTACGCACCCACACCGGCGAGAAGCGTTTCGCCTGCCCCATCTGCAACAAGCGTTTCATGCGCTCGGACCATCTCTCGAAACACGTCAAGACTCACAGCGGTGGCGGGGGCGGTAGTGGAGCCAACTCTGGCGGTGGGTCATCCAGTAACAAAGACGGCTCCAGCTGTGGATCCTGCTCCGAGTCCGAGGACCACGACAACAGCTCCCCTAGCGTCAACTCGCCCTCGCACTCGGTGAGTAGCCCCCCAGCGCCCACGCAGCATCACGGACTCCTGGCGAACCATTCGGTGAGGTCGAACTCAAAGCTGCTGTATAAAGAATTCTGATTCTTTCAGTGTGAAATTCAGCTCGAAAAATTTCGATAAAATACGTATTAAATCAGGTGGACTGTGAAGAATCGTCCGACTGTTGTTATCAAGTGTTATTAACGTGTTATCAGTGGTTAATTCGCGTGTATTGTCGTATATGTTATATAGGAAAACGTAATTATCCCTCCATTTGTTTGGTTGTATTGTAATTATCATGGGACGTGTACAGTTGATTCATTAGCCTTTCTGACGTTTCTCCTTTGTTTTATCACGTCTCTCTCTTTCTCCCTACTTTTTATCACAAGTTCTGCTTTACTCGTCGTATTCGTTGATTCTCTATATGTGTTTATACATTTTGCCATTGAAATAAAAATGAAATTTTAATTACACGATTTAAAACTATTAACTATTGTTATTAGTGTTATCAAGTATTATCAATGGTTGTTGTTTTAGGAGAGTTACAAACCCTCGGTTCGGGATTTTCCTAATTTTTAGAGTTTTTTATGATAATTCGACGGTTTACTCACGGAGAGGATTGACGGCAGCCATGATGGATCATCGAAAAAGTAGCGGCAATTATCAAATACCCAAAGAGTTACCGCCAAATCTGCGTGTTTCGAAATGTTATCATCGTGTTGTCAAAGTTATCATCCTGTTATCATTGTGTTATCATCATGTTATCACGTACTGTGCACTGAAAGCTATAAGAGTAGCTCCTCCAACTATGCTAAACACTGTGTTCCAGTTATCAAATGTTTTCAGCTTGTTATCACCTAGTTATCATCATCTTACCACTTTCTTATCGTTGGATAATGATTCCGCAGTCTTTCAGCTACATTTTCATCTAGTTATCACCTAGTTACCACCTTGTTATCATATTATTATCAACCAAAAAGCGAGAGAACCTTTTATCGCATTCGTTCTGAACATTCTCTTCAGCATACTTTACACCTTGTTATCATCATCCTACCACTTTCTAATCCTTGTATCATGATTCCTCAGTCTTTCAGCTACATTTTCAGCTAGTTTTCACCTAGTTATCACCTTATTATCACATCATCTTCAACCAAAAACCTTGAGACCCTTTCAGATTTCTGCCTACCTTACTTGTTCTCACCTTGTTATCATCATCCTACCACTTTCTTATCCTCGTATTATGATTCCGCAGTCTTTCAGCTACATTTTCATCTAGTTAACACCTACTTACCACCTTGTTATCGCATTATCATGAACGAAGAACCAAAAGAGAACCTTTCAGGTTTCTATCCACCTTACTTGTTCTTACCTTGTTATCATCACCTTACCACTTTCTAACCACTTTCTAATCTCCGTATTATCATCCGTTAGCCTCTGCCGCATGTTATCATCTAGTTATCGCCCTGTTATCACCTTGTTATCGCATTATCATAAACGAAAAACCATAAGAGAACCTATCAGGTTTCTATCCACCTTACTTGTTCTTACCTTGTTATCATCACTTTACCACTTTCTTACCACTTTCTAATCTCCGTATTATCATCCGTTAGTCTCTGCCGCATGTTATCATCTAGTTATCCCCCTGTTATCCCCTTGTTATCGCATTATCATAAACGAAGAACCAAAAAAGAACCTATCAGGTTTCTATCCACCTTACTTGTTCTTACCTTGTTATCATCACCTTACCACTTTCTAACCACTTTCTAATCTCCGTATTATCATCCGTTAGCCTCTGCCGCATGTTATCATCTAGTTATCCCCTGTTATCACCTTGTTATCACATTATCGTCAACAAAAAAGCGAGAGACCCCCTTTGTGTGTTTCGGGGTGGTTTGAAGCGCGGGACAGACGGCGGCGCCGGCGATTCGGGTGGCGCCGGCAATTGTTTTGTTGATTCGCGTTGGAGTTGAGCAATAATGACAACTGGCTGGATTTTTCCTTGTGGCCTAACCGCAGACCCTCAGTAGTCACAAACTATTAACAAAAACACGCCGAATAGTCTGTCTAATATACTCCTATCACCATCTTGTTATCAGTGGTTAACAACGCCATCATCGACGGTTATCAGGGAATGCTTTATAGACTGTCTAATATGCTCCTATCACTATCTTGTTATCAGTGGTTGACAACGCCATCATCCACGGTTATCAGGGAATACTTCATAGACTGTCTAATATACTCCTATCACTGTCTTGTTATCAGTGGTTAACAGCGCCATCATCCACGGTTATCAGGGAATGCTTTATAGTCTGTCTAATATACTACTATCACTATCTTGTTATCAGTGGTTAACAGCGCCATCATCCACGGTTATCAGGGAATGCTTTATAGTCTGTCTAATATACTACTATCACTATCTTGTTATCAGTGGTTAACAGCGCCATCATCCACGGTTATCAGGGAATGCTTTATAGTCTGTCTAATATACTCCTATCGCTATCTTGTTATCAGTGGTTAACAACGCCATCATCCACGGTTATCAGGGATTGCTTTAAAATTATTACTGGTCTTATTGTAAGGTATCAAAGTTACTATACATTTACATCCATGTTATCAGCGGTTAACAAATTATTATTGATGTTATTTACAGTTATCAAAGTTCTAAATGATTACAAGGTTTACAAATATGAATTTTTCCAAGAATCTTTTCGTGAATCTCACCAAGAATCTTACCGAGAATCTCACTAAGAGTCTTACCAAGAATCTCACCAAGAATCACACCAAGAATCTCACTAAGAATCTCAACAAGAATCTCACCAAGAATCTTCCCGAGATTCTTGCCAAGAATCTCACCAAGAATCACACCAAGAATCTCACCAAAAATCACACCAAGAATCTCACCAAGAATCTCACTAAGAATCTCACCAAGAATCTCACTAAGAATCTCACTAAGAATCTTCCCGTGAATCTTACCAAGAATCTCACCAAGAATCTCACTAAGAATCTTACCAAGAATCTCTACGAATCTTTCACTTTCGGCATCACGCTTCTTCATTTACATATTAAAAGAAACACAGACAAAAACCTTTCTTCCATTTTTCATCCTTTATTATTAATATTATTATTATTAATTCATTATAAATATATTATATATATATATATATTACATTAGACTATTATTACTATATCTTTAAAATACATACTTATGTTATTTACACTAATTACACATTACTGTATAAACATTGTATTTACTATTATTATATATAATTATAACACTAATTACCACTA
Organism: Eulimnadia texana; assembly: GCA_002872375.1. Taxonomy (NCBI): domain Eukaryota; kingdom Metazoa; phylum Arthropoda; class Branchiopoda; order Diplostraca; family Limnadiidae; genus Eulimnadia; species Eulimnadia texana. The sequence continues at coordinate 23,131,278 of NKDA01000001.1, forward strand.
TATCACTATAATTTACATATTATTTTATTCCTGTTATTATTATTATCATTATTGTTATTATATATCACTATAACTTACATATTATTTTATTCCTATGATTATTATTATCATTAATGTTATCATATATCACTATAATTTACACATTATTTTATTCCTATTAACTTTTACTCTGATTTGAATTAAACATAGATTAATACAGTATCATTAATTATTATTATTATTACTGTATAAAAATTGTATTTACTATTATTACAAATTATTATAACACTAATTGCCCTATCACTATAATTTACATATTACTTTATTCCTGTTATCTTTTACTCTTATTTGAATTAAATATAGATTAATACAGTATCATTCATTAATTATTATTATTATTATTATTATCTTTTACTCTTATTTCAATTAAACATAGACTAATACAGTATCATTAATTATGATTATTATTATTACTTGTATTAATTTATCTCATTTCTTTTTCGTTATTTCAAGAATATTTTTTGTTCATTTTTTTTTCGGAATATTTTTTTTTATTTTTTTACCGTCCAGAATCTTTGGCCTTGGGGCGTGTAGACTTTCCGACGCCGCACCAACTCCGCCCCTTTTACCTCTTCGGCAACCACGCCCACCAATATAACTTCTCTCGCCTTTTCCCACTTCTATTCTCTCTCTCTCTCTCTCTTATACACTGTTAGTAAATTAAAACCAGAATCAATTGATGTCAATTGACTCCAGTCTCTTCTTCTTCTTACTCTTCCCTCTTCTCTGTTCTATTCTTAGTGCTATTGCTAGACTACTAGTTGTACTACTTTTTACTTGTCTTATTCTATACTAGTGTTCTATCTTCATGATCTATAGCAAGTTCTATACTAAGTTCATTCTTCATATTCAGAGATGGACGGTTTAAACCGTAACTTACTCTCACCTTTTCCCACTTCTATTCTCTCTCTCTCTCTCTCTTATACATTGTAAATAAATTACAACCAGAATCAATTGATGTCAATTGACTCCAGTCTCTTCTTCTTATTCTTCCTTCTTCTCTGTTCTATTCTTAGTGCTATTACTAGACTACTAGTTGTACTACTTTTTACTAGTCTTATTCTATACTAAGTTCAATCTTCATATTCAAAGATGGACGGTTTAAACCGTAACTTACTCTCACCTTTTCCCACTTCTATTCTCTCTCTCTCTTATACGCTGTTAGTAAATTAAAACCAGAATCAATTGATGTCAATTGACTCCAGTCTCTTCTTCTTCTTATTCTTCCTTCTTCTCTGTTCTATTCTTAGTGCTATTCCGGACTCCTTGGTTCCAGAACTTAATTAATGAATTTAATATATATTTAGTATAATAATATTATTATTTTCTCATAATTATGATTAAATTTTTCAAGGATTAGTTATCTTGCGATGATAATCAGATAAGAGCTCAGATAACACTTGATAACGTGTTGATAACACTTGATAACAGCCTTATTATTTATTTTATTATTTATATTATTTATATTATTCTTTTATAATAATTATATTTAAAGTTTTCAAGGATTAGTTATCTTGCTAGGATTATCAGATAAGAGAATGACAGTCTTATTATTTATTTTATTATTTATATTATTATTTTATTATAACTATTTTTAAAATTTTCAAGGATTTGTTATCTTGCGATGATAATCAGATAAAGAGAACGATCTTTTCTCCGCAAAAGGATCGATTCATAAGCTCTGGGGCGAACGAAAAAGATGAAAGATGAAGACAAACAGCCGAACCAAGTGGTTCATAACTGACACACTCTTGTTATCAAGTGTTATCAACATGTTATCAAGTGTTATCAACTCGTTATCAAGAGTTATGAAAGTGTTTCCAGCGAATGTTGAGCTCTAGCTTCAAAGTAACAAGGCTGTTATCAACGTGTTATCAAGTGTTATCAAGTGTTATCAACTCGTTATCAAGAGTTATGAAAGTGTTTCCAGCGAATGTTGAGCTCTAGCTTCAAAGTAACAAGGCTGTTATCAAGTGTTATCAAGTGTTATCAAGTATTATCAACATGTTATCAACTGTTATCAAGTGTTATCAACATGTTATCAAGTGTTATCAACAGGTTATCAAGAGTTGTGAAAGTGTTTCCAGCGAATGTTGAGCTCTAGCTTCAAAGTGATAAGGCTGCTATCAACTGTTATCAACCTGTTATCAAGTGTTAACAACAGATTATCACGAGTTATGAAAGTGTTTCTAGCGAATGTTGAGCTCTAGCTTCAGAGTAACAAGGCTGTTATCAACGTGTTATCAAGTGTTATCAAGTGTTATCAACGTGTTATCAAGTGTTATCAACTCGTTATCAAGAGTTATGAAAGTGTTTCCAGCGAATGTTGAGCTCTAACGTCAAAGTAATAAGGCTGTTATCAAGTGTTATCAACCTGTTATCAAGTGTTATCAACAGGTTATCAAGAGTTGTGAAAGTGTTTCCAGCGAATGTTGAGCTCTAGCTTCAAAGTAATAAGGCTGTTATCAACTGTTATCGACCTGTTATCAAGTGTTATCAACGTATTATCAACATGTTATCAAGTGTTATCAACCAGTATTCAAGAACTGTCCAGCTTTTTTCAGTTGTAAACAACAAATAATCATGTGTTATCCCTGTTATCAACTGTTATCACCGTGTTATCACCTTGTTATCAAATGTTATCACCTTGATTTTAAAGAACAATCCTATTTTCTTCGGGTGTAATCAGCGAACCGTCGTGTGTTATCAACGCGTCATCTACTGTTATCAACTGTTATCACCTTTGATGTTTTGTTGTTGGTTAGCGGACCCCCCTGGTGGGTCAATGGCGGCGTTTTATTGATAATAAACAAACATAAGAGCAATTAACTCATTCATCAAAAACTTGACTCTCCTCTTTTAATTAGATTCCTGTGAGGAAACAACTGTTATCACCGTGTTATCAAGTGTTATCACCATGTTATCAAGTGTTATCAACTTCGCATCACTGTTATCACCTTGATTTTCAAAGAATAAAACTTGACTCTTTTCTTTCAATTAGATTCCTGTGAGGAAATAACTGTTATCATCATGTTATCACCATGTTATCAAGTGTTATCAACTTCGCATCACTATTATCACCTTGATTTTCAAAGAACAAAACTTGACTCTCCTCTTTTAATTAGATTCCTGTGAGGAAACAACTGTTATCATCGTGTTATCACCGTGTTATCAAGTGTTATCAAGTGTTATCAACTTCGCATCACTATTATCACCTTGATTTTCAAAGAATAAAACTTGACTCTCTTCTTTTAATTAGATTCCTGTGAGGAAACAACTGTTATCATCGTGTTATCACCGTGTTATCAAGTGTTATCAACTTCGCATCACTATTATCACCTTGATTTTCAAAGAATAAAACTTGACTCTCCTCTTTTAATTAGATTCCTGTGAGGAAACAACTGTAATCATCGTGTTATCACCGTGTTATCAAGTGTTATCAAGTGTTATCAACTTCGCATCACTATTATCACCTTGATATCAAAGAACAAAACTTGACTCTCCTCTTTTAATTAGATTCCTGTGAGGAAACAACTGTTTTCACCGTGTTATCAAGTGTTATCACCATGTTATCAAGTGTTATCAACTTCCCATCACTATTATCACCTTGATTTTCAAAGAACAAAACTTGACTCTCCTCTTTTAATTAGATTCCTGTGAGGAAATAACTGTTATCATCGTGTTATCATCATGTTATCAAGTGTTATCAAGTGTTATCAACTTCGCATCACTATTATCACTTTGATATCAAAAATAAAACTTGACTCTCCTCTTTTAATTAGATTCCTGTGAGGAAACAAGAATGAAACTTATTTCATTTCACTTCACTACGGAGAGGGGCTCGCTACTCACAAATAGTAGTAGTAGTAATCGGTACTACTACTACTACTACTACTACTACTGCTGCTGCTGCTGCTGCTGCTGCTGTCACTGGTACTACTATTACTAGTACTATTACTACTATTAGTGCTGCTACTGCTGCTGCTGCTGCTAGTGCTATATACTGGTAATACTACTACTACTACTGCTGCTGCTGCTACTTGTACTGCTACTGTTACTGTTACTACTACTACTACTACTACTACCACCAATACTGCTACTGCTGCTACTTCTACTGCTACTGTTACTGTTACTACTACTACTACTAGTAGTAGTACTAGTACTACTATTACTACTGCTACGGCTACTATTACTACTAATACTACTACTACTACTACTTCTACTACTACTACTATTACCACTACTACTACTAGTACTACTATCACTACTGCTACGGCTACTACTACCACTATTTCTGCCGCTATATAACCATTACGCTTGCTACTACTACCGCTATTACTATTGCTACTACTACTATTACTACCACTATTACCGGTTGTACCGCTGTTACTATAATGCTATTACTACTGCTAACTGCTACTACTACTTCTATTACTACCACTGTACCACTACCTCTGTTACGACTAATCATATTACTAAATAACTAACATTCATAATGATAATACTCAATAGTGAAAAGGGTATAATTATGGATTCGTTCTCTTTTTGGTACGTTATTCTAAAATTTCAAACTTCCGGATTTCCGATATCGGTATAAGCTGTAATACATCTTATTATTATTATTATTATTATTATTATTATTATTATTATCATTACTACTATTAGTATTATTATTCTTATTATTACTATTATTATTATTTATTACTATGATTATTTATTACTATGATGATTATTATTATAATTATTTTTATTATTATTATTATTATTATTATTATTATTATTATTATTATTATTATTATTATCAGTATTACTATTAGTATTATTATTCCTATTATCACTATCATTACTATTATTATTATTTATTACTATGATTATAATTACTATTATTATTATTACTATGATGATTATTATTCCTATTATAATTATTATTACTATTATTATTATTATTCCTATTATTACTATTATTATTATCATTATTATTATTATTATTATTTGTCGTTTGGGACGAGAATGTGAAACCGCAGAATTTGTTTTGTCTTTTACGCATTGTTAAACGAGGAATTGTGACACATAACTTGGGAAAAAAGCCCAGGGTTCGCCAACTCTTACAAAAACTACATGATAACACATTGATAACACATGATAACAAGCTGATAACAATCCCAACGTCATTTGGTTACTCAAAATTGAGTGATAACAGCTGATAACACGTTGATAACAGTAGATAACAACCCCAACGTCATTTGGGTACTTGAAAATTGAGTGATAACAGCTGATAACAAGCTGATAACAAGCTGATAACAAGCTGATAACAGTAGGTAACAGTACGAACGTCATTTGGGCACTCGAAAATTGACTGATAACAGCTGATAACACGTTAATAACAGGTTGATAACACTAGATAACAACCTAAACGTCATTTGGGTACTCGAAATTTGACTGATAACACACGATAACATCTGATAACAGCTGATAACAGGTTGACAACATGTTGATAACAGTAGATAACAACCTAAACGTCATCCGGGTACTCGAAATTAGACTGATAACACACGATAACAGCTGATAACATCTGATAACAAGTTGATAACACCTTTTACAAAGTCCACAGACCCCTTTTGGTCAACAGTGGAGGCGTTACAGGCCAGTTGGCATATGTTTCTGATCAATATCCTCACAGTTGGATAATTTTCCGAACTCATTCATCAAATCCACAAGATTCTTCCGTAAGATTCACATAAGAATCTCAAGATTCTCTGGAAAGATTCTGATACAGGACAAACCAATCTACAAGATTCTTCCCTAAGATTCACAGAAGAATCTCAAGATTCTCTGGGAAGATTCTGATACAGGACAAACAAATCCACAAGATTCTTCCGTAAGATTCACAGAAGAATCTCAAGATTCTCTGGGAAGATTCTGATACAGGACAAACCAATCCACAAGATTCTTCCCTAAGATTCACAGAAGAATCTCAAGATTCTCTGGGAAGATTCTGATACAGGACAAACAAATCCACAAGATTCTTCCGTAAGATTCACAGAAGAATCTCAAGATTCTCTGAAAAGATTCTGATGCAGGACAAACCAATCCACAAGATTCTTCCCTAAGATTCACAGAAGAATCTCAAGATTCTCTGGGAAGATTCTGATACAGGACAAACAAATCCACAAGATTCTTCCGTAGGATTCACAAAAGAATCTCAAGATTCTCTGGGAAGATTCTGATACAGGACAAACAAATCCACAAGATTCTTCCGTAAGATTCACAGAAGAATCTCAAGATTCTCTGAAAAGATTCTGATGCAGGACAAACCAATCCACAAGATTCTTCCCTAAGATTCACAGAAGAATCTCAAGATTCTCTGGGAAGATTCTGATACAGGACAAACAAATCCACAAGATTCTTCCGTAGGATTCACAAAAGAATCTCAAGATTCTCTGGGAAGATTCTGATACAGGACAAACAAATCCACAAGATTCTTCCGTAAGATTCACAGAAGAATCTCAAGATTCTCTGAAAAGATTCTGATGCAGGACAAACCAATCCACAAGATTCTTCCCTAAGATTCACAGAAGAATCTCAAGATTCTCTGGGAAGATTCTGATACAGGACAAACAAATCCACAAGATTCTTCCGTAGGATTCACAAAAGAATCTCAAGATTCTCTGGGAAGATTCTGATACAGGACAAACAAATCCACAAGATTCTTCCGTAAGATTCACAGAAGAATCTCAAGATTCTCTGAAAAGATTCTGATGCAGGACAAACCAATCCACAAGATTCTTCCCTAAGATTCACAGAAGAATCTCAAGATTCTCTGGGAAGATTCTGATACAGGACAAACAAATCCACAAGATTCTTCCGTAGGATTCACAAAAGAATCTCAAGATTCTCTGGGAAGATTCTGATACAGGACAAACAAATCCACAAGATTCTTCCGTAAGATTCACAGAAGAATCTCAAGATTCTCTGAAAAGATTCTGATGCAGGACAAACCAATCCACAAGATTCTTCCCTAAGATTCACAGAAGAATCTCAAGATTCTCTGGGAAGATTCTGATACAGGACAAACAAATCCACAAGATTCTTCCGTAGGATTCACAAAAGAATCTCAAGATTCTCTGGGAAGATTCTGATACAGGACAAACAAATCCACAAGATTCTTCCGTAAGATTCACAGAAGAATCTCAAGATTCTCTGAAAAGATTCTGATGCAGGACAAACCAATCCACAAGATTCTTCCCTAAGATTCACAGAAGAATCTCAAGATTCTCTGGGAAGATTCTGATACAGGACAAACAAATCCACAAGATTCTTCCGTAAGATTCACAGAAGAATCTCAAGATTCTCTGAAAAGATTCTGATGCAGGACAAACCAATCCACAAGATTCTTCCCTAAGATTCACAGAAGAATCTCAAGATTCTCTGGGAAGATTCTGATACAGGACAAACCAATCCACAAGATTCTTCCCTAAGATTCACAGAAGAATCTCAAGATTCTCTGGGAAGATTCTGATACAGGACAAACAAATCCACAAGATTCTTCCGTAGGATTCACAAAAGAATCTCAAGATTCTCTGGGAAGATTCTGATACAGGACAAACAAATCCACAAGATTCTTCCGTAAGATTCACAGAAGAATCTCAAGATTCTCTGAAAAGATTCTGATGCAGGACAAACCAATCCACAAGATTCTTCCCTAAGATTCACAGAAGAATCTCAAGATTCTCTGGGAAGATTCTGATACAGGACAAACAAATCCACAAGATTCTTCCGTAGGATTCACAAAAGAATCTCAAGATTCTCTGGGAAGATTCTGATACAGGACAAACAAATCCACAAGATTCTTCCGTAAGATTCACAGAAGAATCTCAAGATTCTCTGAAAAGATTCTGATGCAGGACAAACCAATCCACAAGATTCTTCCCTAAGATTCACAGAAGAATCTCAAGATTCTCTGGGAAGATTCTGATACAGGACAAACAAATCCACAAGATTCTTCCGTAGGATTCACAAAAGAATCTCAAGATTCTCTGGGAAGATTCTGATACAGGACAAACAAATCCACAAGATTCTTCCGTAAGATTCACAGAAGAATCTCAAGATTCTCTGAAAAGATTCTGATGCAGGACAAACCAATCCACAAGATTCTTCCCTAAGATTCACAGAAGAATCTCAAGATTCTCTGGGAAGATTCTGATACAGGACAAACCAATCCACAAGATTCTTCCCTAAGATTCACAGAAGAATCTCAAGATTCTCTGGGAAGATTCTGATACAGGACAAACAAATCCACAAGATTCTTCCGTAGGATTCACAAAAGAATCTCAAGATTCTCTGGGAAGATTCTGATACAGGACAAACAAATCCACAAGATTCTTCCGTAAGATTCACAGAAGAATCTCAAGATTCTCTGAAAAGATTCTGATGCAGGACAAACCAATCCACAAGATTCTTCCCTAAGATTCACAGAAGAATCTCAAGATTCTCTGGGAAGATTCTGATACAGGACAAACAAATCCACAAGATTCTTCCGTAGGATTCACAAAAGAATCTCAAGATTCTCTGGGAAGATTCTGATACAGGACAAACAAATCCACAAGATTCTTCCGTAGGATTCACAAAAGAATCTCAAGATTCTCTGGGAAGATTCTGATACAGGACAAACAAATCCACAAGATTCTTCCGTAAGATTCACAGAAGAATCTCAAGATTCTCTGGGAAGATTCTGATACAGGACAAACAAATCCACAAGATTCTTCCGTAGGATTCACAAAAGAATCTCAAGATTCTCTGGGAAGATTCTGATACAGGACAAACCAATCCACAAGATTCTTCCCTAAGATTCACAGAAGAATCTCAAGATTCTCTGGGAAGATTCTGATACAGGACAAACCAATCCACAAGATTCTTCCCTAAGATTCACAGAAGAATCTCAAGATTCTCTGGGAAGATTCTGATACAGGACAAACAAATCCACAAGATTCTTCCGTAGGATTCACAAAAGAATCTCAAGATTCTCTGGGAAGATTCTGATAAAGGACAAACCAAGATTCTCCAAAGATTCCTTGCATGGGCTATATGTTTATGTGTACAGGGAATTGCGGAATTATTTTTGCGAAATTTTGTGGAAAGGAGGAAGTTATTGCGGAAAGCGGAAACAATTGCGGAAGCAAATGGCGCCAGCCGCAGATGGAAACTTTTCCAATTGACGGAAGGACCTTCGCCTCATTGACTTTGATCACTCCACACACACAAAACCCCTTTTTCCTTGAACTATTCTCCATAATATATATATGTTGCAAAATCAACTATTATATCTTATCTACTGTGTATATCTAAATGTATGGTCAGTAATATACAACAAAAATACAGTGTGTAAATCCCCTTATATGTATAATATAGTAGGTTGATATAGCAAGAAATATAAATAAGTAATATTTTTTAAGTTAATTTTGTTAAGAAATATGGTTGAATATTAACTTTCACCTAATTGGAATACATTTTTCAAATCAGCTTCTGTGTTATTACTAATTTTGAAACGGCGCCATCTAGCGGTAGATAAATGAACTATTTGTAAAAATTTCTACTGCTAAATCTCTATTCTAATGAAAATTAGTTACTATTTGGTAAATTGAAGTTAAAATAAGACTTGATTAAGCTGTTAATTTCATATTATCAACAAAATTATGTAAAATATAGGGATTGAGAACTTTCTGGTTTCGTCCCGAGGTTCGACGAACGACTCGAGTCTCGGGAGTTTGCACTAGTTTTCTAGTCATCAAATATGAAATTTGTAGTTAAGAAAAATAGCCGTTAATTAATGCCTAGATACTGATAGCACAATTAAGTAACGATATTTTGAATAGAGTTACAGTAGCGATAGAGAGTTTTGCCATTTCCCACGTAGAAACGACGGTACCTTTTACGGTGCCTTTTGGGTAACCTTGAACTAAGTATTTTAAACGTAATCTAAAACATGGGCCCTTTAGAACGTCGCAGGAAACTATGAAAAGGAACCGCAAAAAGGAACTGAGAAACTACGAAAACGCACTGCAGCGGTGCCTTTTCACAGTGTTTTGCACGGTATAAAACACTATTACTCGGTTACAACAAAATACTCTAATATAAATCTCATAAATAATTATTTTTAATAAAATATATAAAGGAAGGGGTCCGAAACCTCCAATAATCTTCGTACACTTGGGTCATGTTATCGCTGTTATCAACCTGTTATCTCCATGTTATCTCATGTTATCAGATAATCTTCGTACACTTTTCCTCAGAGTTTCGGTCCTCTGTATAAAACGTAATTATAATAAAGTAACATTTATAATTTCAAATCTACAACATGTATATATAATTTTTTCCATGTAATTTTTCCGAAAAGTCATACGGTTGAGTACCGAATGACTAGGTAGCTGAACACTGGGTCCCCTCCGAATCACTAGCTGAATAGTAGCTGAACTGACTTTAGTTGCTATAATTGAACACTCTGAAGAAGGACTTTAATACTGCATGATTGAGTTCTTGAAAAATTCAAGCGTACGAACCGTGTGAAAGTGGGCCAATTTCACACTATCATCTAGCTGGATCCATGATAGTTATGCACCATTCAGAGGGTCTTTCAGACGTATGGCCAGCGCATTATTTTTCTATCTGGTTCACATAAAATTTTAGTAGAATATTTTCTCATTACGAATGGTTGGGATCTTTGTCTGGGGTAGCAAGGAACGGTACAAGAATGGCTTAGGTTATGGGTAGCAAGGAACGGTACTAGAATGGCTTTGGTTATGGGTAGCAAGGAACGGTACAAGAATGGCTTAGGTTATGAGTAGTAAGGAACGGTACTAGACTTGCTTAGGTTATGGGTAGCAAGGAACGGTACAAGAACGGCTTAGGTTATGGGTAGCAAGGAACGGTACTAGAATGGCTTTGGTTATGGGTAGCAAGGAACGGTACAAGAATGGCTTAGGTTATGAGTAGTAAGGAACGGTACTAGACTTGCTTAGGTTATGGGTAGCAAGGAACGGTACAAGAACGGCTTAGGTTATGAGTAGCAAGGAAAGGTAGTAGAATGGCTTAGGTTATGAGTAGCAAGGAACGGTACTAGAATGGCTTAGGTTATGAATAGCAAGGAAAGGTAGTAGAATGGCTTAGGTTATGAGTAGCAAGGAACGGTACCAGAATGGCTTAGGTTATGAGTAGCAAGGAACGGTACTAGAATGGCTTTGGTTATGGGTAGCAAGGAACGGTACAAGAATGGCTTAGGTTATGAGTAGTAAGGAACGGTACTAGACTTGCTTAGGTTATGAGTAGTAAGGAATGCTACAAGAATGGCTTAGGTTATGAATATAGCAAGGCGATTGGTTGTTGTGGAGTCGTGCAATAAGCCAAGATTGGATAGTTGGTGTTAATAAATCAGTTATTTTGATATGGTCACGAACCAATGTGTTTTCTTGATGGTCCGTCCCGCCGCACTTTATTACAAGAGAAGCGTGTCCGTTATAGTTCAGAGGCGTGTCCGTTATATGAACAGGCGTGTCCTCACCACCGATGGGATTTTCTCTTCTCATCATTTCGCCATGCTTTTTCAATGGAACCTTAACATGCGAGCTGATTTTTTCGGCTACAATTTTTCCCTCTCCAACCAGTCGTTTTCTCTGCTGCAAATGGCCCACTGCGGCATCGTAAATGTTGTCATAAATTCCATTGTTCCTGCCTCTCATGGTTACACACACTTGGAAGCCATTGGTGCTTTGCTTGATTGTTTTCCCACCACTTTCATTACAACTCAACTGCAACTTCTTTTTTATTATTATTATTATTACATTTAAACTTAAGTTGATTTCAATCCAGCACAGATCTGCAAACATCGACTCTATTGAGTCTGTGTTGTATAGAAGGGTAATGAGACGTAATTTCAAAGGCTGTGTGATACTTATTTACATGTAAATGAGCTTCTAATGGAGGCCACAGTGAAGTTTTCTATTAGAGTTAATCAAGAACTTAAGCCGATTGAACCTTTTGAACCGAACCGCTCGTGCGATCATAAGCTGCTTTAACAACAAACTACGAAAAACACACAAAAAATTCTACACAACACAATTTCTATATCAAACTTGATTATTTAAAATTATTCTAATATTTATCATCGAAATTTCACTAAGTCAAGGTCTATTTTTGAGCTTTTTTTTGGCGGAAAGCGAGGTCAGAGGTCATCGAGTGACCTCTCATCATGTCGGCACACGCTTCCTTTTGTTGTTCCAAGCCGCTAAGCTTTCAAAAAAAGCCAGGTCAAAGGTCAAATCACTCTTCGGGTCACTCACTAATTTTTCACTTTGATTTCTTAATCCACTTAAAAGCCTTAAAAACAATTTAAACTAAAATTTTCAGGTCCGTAAATCAAATATCAACGTTTTTCCCACAGATTTTTGCTAAAATATAACCAAATAATTGTTAAATTATTTATCTAAGCTCACAAAAGTTCACTAAATAGTTAATTTTGAGCAGATTTTGCAATTTAATAATAAAAACAATGTGGCAACGCTGTGCGATTTGCGTAACGGTCGTGTTTAGTCTGCTTTGTGCCTTTTTCTTGGTTTTTTTGGCTGTCTGAATGCAAGTTTGGACTTTTTGAAACGTTTTCAAGAGTTTCTGTGATTGCCTAAAGCCTGTAGGGAATCATTAGTTGCTTGTAGAGAGAAATTAGTGGTGAAATTACGCGGAATTTCAGTAGCCAAATGGTGTGGCCCCTGGGCTGATCACATTTTTCGTGTTTAAACCTTCAGACCTGTCATTTGCATAACAAACAACAACCCAAAGAATCGTCATCCCCCGAATTCTTCGAGATTTCAGGTTTTCTCTAAACTGCCCGAGAAAAACTTCCCCGAGCCGAAGCTTCTCGAGAACTCGAGCCCTCGACAAACTAAATCGAACCTCGTTCTTCTGTAATCCGCCATAACAATTGATATTTCAAATTCACCAAGGATTTAGGAATTTCAAATAACTAATTAAAATGCAAACTTTGTTAAAAGAAATAGTGGAAAATAAATATTATTCAAATTAAATAGGAAGTAGTTCATAATTTCTCCGCTAGATGGCGACATGTGTCAATCAATATTCCAAATACAGAATTTTAGTGTACAGACTTCAGTCAGTGTCGTATAAACCATTGAAATTATGTAATTTCAGTAAGATAATGTAATAGGTTTTATGTAAATAAATAGAGATTTTTATACCATTCGGAAGTTTGACCGGAGATTTGGAGATTGTCCTTGGGTATTTGCGATCCGAATATTATCATCTTTTAATATTGGTGTATCGTCTTTTCTACCGAAAAATAAACATTCAAAGTAGTGTAAATTGGTTGTAACTGAATAAAGTAACAAGTAAAGTTTAAAATAAAAACTATGAATTTCAACTTACAGAACCAGGGCGCGTAAACTTCAGTAACACGTGACTTGTGTTCGAAAAGGAATCGAACGTCCTCCATAACAGCGTTGCCAGTTTGTGTAAAATATATATTTATATTAAAATATAATAATTTTTATTCTTATAATGAAATTTCATAGAATATTATTTGATTTAGTATTAAGAAAGTTGTATAATATTTAATAAGACCGAGTCAAGGGGTCCGAAACTCCGAGAAAAAAGTGTAGGAAAATCATATGATAACATATGGTAACACGGAGATAACATATAGATAACAGTGATAACATGAGCTTAGGTGTACGAAGATTATTGGAAGTTTCAAACCCCCCTGGGCTGAGTCGAGAATTCATGATGTTTTCAGGCGTTCGAAACCAAATAGAACGCTTTTCAGATGTAAACAATGCCAGATCTCGTAGCACGTTATGATTATAAATATATTATAATAATAATATACATTTGCATTACGTTATCTAACATTATATAAACTATGAACGAATAAAGGATAAAATATAAAACGAAGCATGGAGAACGAAGAATAAGATAATAAAGCAGAATATGACAGAAATTGTTCTGAATTTACACAGTTCGAGAACGAATATTGGAAAATGGGTCTAGTCACTAGTCAGTTTTACGAATTTATCGTCAGTATAGGACGTACTGTACATCGATAAAATCACGTAAATACTTGTCCAGTTACAAGAATTGTCCACTGATGTTAACGACAATGACGAAGCAAATTTGAAGGGGACATTCCAGATCAAATAACCCTTTAGAGAGATTTAAACTACGTCCAACAAGCTTGTGTACATTTGGTGAGGGAGAAGAACCTATACAATGTTATCCTTGAATGTCCAAATATCAGTTACAATGGCTTTGTTTTGTTTGGAGCAGGTAGTTTTAAAAGAAATGGGATTTTGGCTCTTAACACTAAAAATTTTATGTCCAAGGTTTTTTTCATTTGAACACTTAGCAAGGAAACGGAGTCTGTTCTGCAAAGAGAATACATTTTACACTTCAGGAAAACTTAGATTGAGGGGCAATACTCGCAGTGAGCGAATGGGCTCGGTATGAGGAAAAAAAGTGCATTGTTTTTCGTAGAACAAAAATCGAAAGTAGAAATTCAAATCGGCAAAAATTAAGACTACAGTCGAGAATGGTGAAACAATTTATCCCGGAAAAATAAAAATACAATACAAAGCCTGGCAGAAAATATATTAAACAGCTCATAGAACTGGATGGAAACTTGTTCCGCAACCGAGAGAACACGAGTCTTTGTACACCACAGAGAACACATAGTTCCACAGCAGAGAGAACACAAGTCGTTGTACACCACAGAGAAGACACTGTTCAACAGCATAGAGAACACAAGTTGTACACCACAGAGAACACATAATTCCCCAACAGAGGGAACACAGGTCGTTCTGCACCACAGAGAATACACTGTTCAACAGCAGAGAGAACACAAGTCGTTTTTCACCACAGAGAACACACTGTTCCGCAACCGAGAGAACACAAGTCGTTGTACACCAGAGAGAGCACACTGTTCAACAGCAGAGTGAACACAAGTCGTTGTACACCACAGAGAAGACACTGTTCAACAGCAGAGAGAACACAGGTCGTTCTGCACCTCAGAGAACACATAGTTCCCCAGCAGAGGGAACACAGGTCGTTTTACACACAAGAGAAGACACTGTTCAACAGCCGAGAGAACACAAGTCGTTCTACCCCAGAGAGAATACAAGTCGTTGTACACCACAGAGAACACATAGTTCAACAGCACAGAAAACACAAGTCGTTCTACACCACAGAGAAGACACTGTTCCACAGCATAGAGAACACAAGTTGTCGTACACCACAGATAACTAGCAACTGCAAATCTTCCTCGGACCAGTTTTTTCATACTCGAGCCAAACCGTTCACCGTCCCACCAGTGCCGTAACGGGTAAAATTGCCGCCCAGGGGACGTGAACAGAATGCCGGCCTCCTCCCCCCCCCCTGCACCCCGTAAGAGGGCTGTAGCAACCCCAATTACTGGGATGTTTCCTATACACAGCGAGGCAGGATGCGTCATTAGTGTAGTTAAGGCAGTAACAAGCGGTCCTGTTTATTGGAATCATGAAACACAATAATGACACCAACAATTGCATAAGGAAACTATTAGGAACAAATGCTACAAGCTACGGAAGAAAAGTTACAAAAGAACGATACGGTATGAAATATTACAACGGCCATCTATAGGAACAAAGTAAAAGTCGTGTTTCCGAACTGAGTTGCGGGAAGCAAAGTCATCTATAATGGACTCAAACAAGTTTCCGGCTTACAGTTTTACAACGAAATCACACTCAATAGACAGAAGAGCCAAGTTTGATAGTCTGTCTTGCGCCATCGTTGACCGAAGATAATTCTTAATTAATTTTACCTTGCTGATGGATCGTTCACATGAAGCGACTGTGATGGGAAGTGTAAGGAAAATACGTAGGATAATGTCCACACCTGAAAATTGACTCTCCAGTTTTCTAGTTCTAATGAAACTTAACAAGTCAATTGGCATCATTTCAGCTGGTTTCTCGACAACGTTCTCAATCTGATGTTTCAAAGTTTCAAGTTGCTCTACGAAATCCTGTTTTGAAACATCATAAGAGTATTTGTCAGCGAGACTTTCAGCTGCCTGCCGTAGACTCTGCTTGGTGGATCCAGTAAGAAGTTCTCCTGTCAAACACCGAAAACCTTCCGCCACTTGCTGGTGTTTTTCCAGACGCCAGAGTAAGTGCCAAAGCAACGAGTCTACAGCCTCTGAAAATTGTATTCTGCACCTCTCCTTCGCCGACATCCAAGGGAGATCGTCTCGTGCAAGCTCACCTGGCATCTTTTTGACTCTTTTAACTCTCGTTTCAACGAACTCTGCCTCCACTCCAAGCTCGTCAGCTTTCGTTTGGGCTTCTTCAAATGCCTCGTCAAACCCTGACTCTCTAACTTCATTTAGGGAAGCAGTGAGGCCCTTAATATGTTTTGATGCTTCAGCGAGGCTGATTTACTTTTTTTGCAGAATCAAGTTAACGGTGTTGACATGCTTTAAAATCCTGTACCAGGCGCATGCAATTAAAATAAACTTAAAATCGCACATTTGTTGTGCTTGGGATAAGGCCTCTGAACTCTGCTCATGTTAATTTGTCCCTCTGAGCTCGGAAACGGCTACCAGGGCATCATGCACCTGAACCAATTGCAATTTTACCTTTAACACCAGGACACTCTGACAAATTGAAGTCTGCATCCTTGTTTTGTTAGGTACCCTGAGAAACAAGCAACACGCGTAGGTTGTCGATAATGACGTCAGGCCATTTTGCCGGATCGTGATAATCAAAATCACGTTCACGAAGGCGTTCAGGCTAAGGCGAATACGGATCCCGGACATCCGTCGGAGAGCCTGCGAGTCGACACACCCCCGAGTTAAATATTCTTCTTTCCTCGAGGAACGCGCCAGATGCGGAATTTGTTGCGAACTTGAGAAGTAGCGATCAGATTGCGGAAGAGTTAAAATTTTTGTTGTTTGTGTACGCTTTGGATTTTCAATACAATGCCTCAATAATTTAATTTGGTCGTTGTGTTTTTGTTATTTCTGTTTTACGGACTGTTACAACTACTTATAATGGCATAAAAAGGAATATTCAGTAACGATCCATAACGATTAGTAAGCATTTAAGTTGAATACGTTTTCCGCGTGTAATATACATACAGTCTTGGATGATTTATGCATTCGATTAATACGGGCCAGTATCCGATGTTCTAAAGACTCTGTGCCAAGCGATGGTAGCGCCAGGCAGCTGCAGGTGGCCACAGTTGGAAAACTCGCGTCGTCTGCTGGTTTAGGACAAGCAAAACCAGGCACTCTCACAGCTTATGTAGTCCCCTTTGTTTAATTCTTCCAACATCTCTTGAAGGGAAAGAATTTTCTTCTTCATCCTTGGATTCGTCACTTCCAGGACCTTCCTTTTTTTCTTCAGTTGCGAGAACACTGGGTAAAGTACTTCCAGCTTCCTTTGTGTCCTTCTGGGAGTGCCGTCGTCTTGTGGAGCGCAGTTACGCGGACACAACCTTCTCCTAGCCTTTGGGGTTGTTTGGACTAACCTGTTCGCCGGACCTGCTACAGCATTAGCACCTTGTGTTTGACTGACATCTTGAAGTCCTGGGGATTCTGTTGAAATTACTTCACGTTCACCTTCTACTGGGTTGGGGTAACGATGCTCGAGAAAGATTTTCACATAAATAATAAAACTGAATTAATATCAAATGGAAAAAAGTTTAACTGCATAAGGCTCTTCGAGCTGTTTTTTTACCTTCTGTCAGAATCGGGACGGCTGCGAGAGCAAGGATAGTCCTGGCGCCTGCATTTTTATAAACGTCTTCCGCACGAAAATGACGCGAATGCTTCAAACTATTGTCCTTCGCATGTGCAGTGTTTCCACTTTTGGAGGGAAATTCCCTAACAAAGGGGGGAAATGGGGTCTGAAAAAGGAAGAAGAAGAGGAGTGGGTAAAGGGGAAATCTAGACCCTGTATATTCTAGCACGGAGGGGGAAAAGGGGAAAGATAAGGGAAGAGGGGAAAAAGGGAAAATTGAAAAGTGGAAACACTGCGCATGTGTTCCGCCATGACAGAAAAAGTCTTCACATCCCATCAGTAGATGACGTAAAACTTAATGCCCTTAAAACTAAATTTTGCGGCATATAACTTCATCAACAACAATTTGTTTTAATCAAAAATGAATTATGGGAAAGTTTTCCCTCAAATATTCTCTCTCGTTACCGCAAAATATTAAGTTTGTTGAAGTGCAATCTAGGGATGGCGTATTTAAGCTGCTAATTTGCAAATAATTTTTGCTTCCACTGACTGCAAAAATGCCTCAAAAACGATGTTTTGGTGCCAAAAAACGTGTTTTATCGTGACGTGTTCATTTCCGTGGGTTTCAGGAGGTACATCTGAGCGATTTTTCGTTTGAACCGCGAAAAATCACAATTTTACACGAGCCTCAAAACAGAAAAAACATTCTAGCGCCCTTAATTTTCGTCCTAGGACAATAACTAAAAAACAGTTATGTTCCTCTCAGTAATGCGTAGTAGACTGATACTAAGAAAGGTTCAAATACTTTGATAGTTTCAGAAAAAAAAACATCACATTCGAAAATAATCACGTGACCCAAACGCGAGAAATTTGAGACTTAGAATGAACTTTTACAATCGAACATATAGCACGAACTTTAATTTTTTTAAAATCATTTTATGAAAACAATTAATAGTTTGCTTTTGTGTTGTATCCATTTTATTTCTATCTAATTTTATCAGTAACGGAGAATTTAATTCAGGTTATCAGGTTTTTTTCCAGCTGATAAATGCTGGAAGCTTGCAACACTTACTAATCAGTTTAACCAAGGTAACCAACGACACAGGAGATCTAACCTTAAAATAAGGTAATTTTCCCCTCTTTTCCGCTTCAGTTCATCCAAAATTTGTCATATAGCAATGTCTGTAGTTTAAGATGAAGTTTCTCAAGTAAGTTTTGCCATTCTTGTTAAAGGTTTCGTTAAGAAACGATTATTTTGTTCTGTTAGTTGATGGCAACTTTCTTATCTATATTTCGATAGTGCAGACAAGTCGAGAACAGTGCTGTCTCCCCCCTAGACTGAATTGAGCATAGCAGACTAAAAGTACGTGGTACTTTGTTCAGCACTAGCTTGAGTCAAACCAAGATGGCTGAATCAGGAAACGAAGAGTTCGCGAAAGGAAAAATCAAGTTTTGGAGAAACGATGTCATCGCTAGAACTCCGTTTTCGACTATTTTCAAGGGCACTTTTGAAGGAAAGATTGACGTTGCCGTCAAGAGAATTCCACTCGACTTGGCCAAGTTAGCAGATACCGAAATTGACGTGCTTCTGGTTAAAACTGACCACGACAACGTGATCAAGTATTACTGCAAGGAAGAAGACCGCGATTTCTGGTATGTATGGCTCTCTCCACACAGTTAATCATAAAATGTTTGATCACTCTTATTCTAGCTATGTGGCCATGCAACTTTGTCCGTGCAACTTGGAAGAATACGTTGAGAAGAAGGGAAACCACCTACGTCATAAGTTAGATTTACCCGACACGCCTGTCGAAGAAATCCTCCGAGGAGCGGCTGAGGGACTTTCTCATATCCACAAGAAAGACATTATCCACCGAGACATCAAACCCGGTAACGTCCTTCTCTTCGTCAAGGAAAACAAGTTGGTTGCTAAAATCAGCGATTTCGGGATTTCCCGCATCATACCGGATCATCAAACTCTCTCGGGTAACTTCAGCGCAGGAACAGACTTGTACAAGGCCCCCGAACTGCTAACTCCCCAGTTTTCATGGCGAAGTGACGTTTATGTTTTCGGGCTTGTCGTCTTCTTTGTATTGAGCAAAGGGAAACACCTGTTTAATAACAGTCTTGGGCAAATAATCAAAGGCAACCCTGTGAATCTCCATGAGCTCAATGGACAACCGGCTGCTCTGTCGCTGGTCAAATGGCTTACTGCTTTCAAACAAGAGGAGAGACCCAGGATGTTTGAAGTGGTTTACCACCCTTTCTTTTGGGACAATGAGAAGAAGCTGAACTTTATCAAAGAGCTCCACCAAGTGGCAAAGGACGAACGGAACGCTTTTCTCAAGAAAGTGATGGAGGAAGATTCGCACCACGTCATCTGCTGTTCACTTGAAAACTGCGGAAACCAGCGGACTCCTCCTGATCCTGCCGCGTGTGCTGACTGGACATCTTCTCTGACGGATTTAGTGAAAGCAGATTGCCTTGGTAAGGACACCACCAAATGTAAAGTTGACATCAAATCCTGTGCTGAGCTGGTCCGCATCATAAGAAATAAGGTAAACTATTGTTCCCTAATCCAGGAGCTATTGTCAAGGTTGAGATGGCTAGAAAGACCTGTGAATTGTGAACTGTGAATATGTGAATTCAAGTTTAATAGGGGATTCGGTTCAGTGTAAAACTGAGCTTTTGGCACTCGATGTTCGTTATTTTTCGATGCTGTCAGAAAACGAATAATTTTTAACGAATTTCACTTTTGTTGACAGTTGACTCATTTCTACGATCTGAAGGAAGCTGTGAAAGCAGAATACGGAAGCAACATTGAAGAGTTTCGGCGTTACTGGTTGGAACGATTCCCGTTTCTTGTCGTCCATTTGTGGGGAAAAGTGGAAATAACGCACCTGGCCAGCATTTTAAGGGGATACTATGCACCAGAAACGGTTCGCAGAACAAATGTGGAAACAACCTTACTCCGGGCTTTAGACGAAGGCGAACTGGGAGAACCTGAAGAGCTTTTGAACAAAGTCAAACGACTGGGAAGCACAATATGGGAAAGGGCGTTACGTTCTGCTTATGTGAAAAAGAGGATGGATCACGTTGAAGTTTTGCTTAAAGACGGTACCGGCCTTAGAGTCGCATATTAAAATCGTTTGATTTACACTTTTTTTATTTTGGCGCAGGAGACGGTCTCGTAAAAGTCGCAGAATTTTCATCGAACATGGGGTTGAAGTCAAAGGAAAAGACGAAACTGAAAGGACTCTTCATAGAGCGGCATTAAATGGTCACTCAGCAGTTGCACAGTTACTTATGGAACGTGGCGCTGAAGTCAACTGCAGAGACGAAGAAGAATGGACACCTCTTCATATAGCCGCAGACAGGGGTCACTCAGCAGTTGTGAAACTACTCATCGAGCGTGGCGCTGAAGTCAACTGCAGAGACGGAAAGGGATTCACTCCTCTTCATGCAGCGGCAGTAACTGGTCACTCAGAAGTTGCGAAGCTACTCATCGATCTTAGCGCTGAGGTCAACTGCAAAGACGAATATGGATGGACTCCTCTTCATGCAACAGAAGTAACTGCACACTCAGAAGTTGCGAAGCTCCTCATCGAACGTGGTGCTGAAGTCAACTACAAAAACAAAGCTGAGGGAACTCCACTTCTTATAGCGGCGTTAGAAGGTCACTCAGTAGCTGCGAAACGGCTCATCGAATATGGCGCTGAAGTCAACTGCAAAGACAGAGATGGATGGACTCCCCTGCGTGCAGCCGCATCAAATGGTCACTCAGCAGTTGTGAAACTACTCATCGAACGTGGCGCTGGTGTCGACTTCAAAGACAGAGATAGATGGACTCCTCTTCATGCAGCCGCATCAAACGGTCACTCAGAAATTGTGAAACTACTCATCGAACATGGCGCTGTTGTCGACTGCGAAGGGAGTGATCGATTGACTCCTCTTCATGCAGCCGCATCAAATGGTCACTCAGCAGTTGCGAAACTACTTATCGAACGTGCCGCTGAAGTCGACTGCAAAGACACATACGGATTGACTCCTCTTCATAAAACCGCTTCAAGAGGTCACTCAGAAATTGTGAAACTACTCATCGAATGTGGCGCTGAAGTCAACTGCAGAGAGGAAGGTGAATGGACTCCTCTTCATAAAGCTGCTTCAAATGGTCACTCAGCAGTTGCACAGTTACTCATCGTACGTGGAGCTGAAGTCAACTGCAGAGACGAAGATGAATGGACTCCTCTTCATAGAGCCGTATCGAATGGTCACTTAGAAGTTGTTAAACTACTCATCGAACGTGGCGCTGATGTCGACTGCAAAGACACATACGGATGGACTCCTCTTCATAAAGCCGCATCAAGAGGTCACTCAGAAGTTGTGAAACTACTCATCGAACGTGGAGCCCATGTCGAGAGCAAAGACAGAGATGGATGGACTCCTCTTCATGCAGCCGCATCAAATGGTCACTTAGAAGATGTGAAACTACTCATCGAACGTGGCGCTGATGTCGACTGCAAAGACACATACGGATGGACTCCTCTTCATAGAGCCGCATCAAATGGTTACTTAAAAGTTGTGAAACTACTCATCAAACGTGGCGCTGATGTCGAGTGCAAAGACACATACGGATGGACTCCTCTTCATAAAACCGCATCAGAAGGTCACTCAGAAGTTGTGAAACTACTCATCGAACGTGGCGCTGATGTCGACTGCAAAGACACATACGGAAGGACTCCTCTTCATAGAGCCACATCAAATGGTCACTTAGAAGTTGTGAAACTACTCATCGAACGTGGCGCTGATGTCGAATGCAAAGACACATACGGATGGACTCCTCTTCATAGAGCTGCATCAAGGGGTCACTCAGAAGTTGTAAAACTACTCATCGAACGAGGCGCTCATGTCGACAGCAAAGACAGAGATGGATGGACTCCTCTTCATGCAGCCGCATCAAATGGTCACTCAGCAGTTGTGAAAGTACTCAGCGAACGTGGCGCTGATGTCGACTTCAAAGACACATACGGATGTACTCCTCTTCATAGAGCCGCATCAAATGATCACCTAGAAGTTGTGAAGCTACTCATCGAACGTGGCGCTGATGTCGAGTGCAAAGGGAGTGATCGTTTGACACCTCTTCATAAAGCTGCATCAGAAGGTCACTTAGAAGTAGTAAAACTACTCATCGAACGTGTCGCTGATGTCGACTGCAAAGATAAATATTTGATTCCTCTTCATAGAGCTACAACAAATGGTCACTCAGCAGTTGTGAAACTATTCATCGAACGTGGCGCTGATATCGAATGCAAAGACACATACGGATGGACTCCTCTTCATAAAGCCGCATCAGAAGGTCACTTAGAAGTTGTGGAACTACTCATCGAAAGTGACGCTGAAGTCGAGAGCAAAAACAGAGATAGATGTACTCCTCTTCATAAAGCCGCATTAGAAGGTCAATCAGAAGTTGTGAAACTACTTCTCGAACGTGGCGCTGATGTCGACTGCAAAGGCATATACGGATGGACTCCTCTTCATAGAGCCGCATCAAATGGTCACTTAGAAGTTGTGAAACTACTCTACGAACGTGGCGTTGATGTCGACTGCAAAGACACATACGGATTGACTCCTCTTTATGCAGCCGCATCAAATGGTCATTCAGAAGCTGTGAAACTATTAATCGAACGTGGTGCTGAAGTCGTCTTTAAAGACAGAGATGGATTGACTCCTCTTCATGCAGCCGCATCAAATGGTCACTCAGGAGTTGTGAAACTACTCATCGAACGTGGCGCTCATGTCGACTGCAAAGACAAATACGGATGGACTCCTTTTGATAGAGCCGCAGCAAGTGGCCACTCAGAAGTTGTGCAACTACTTATCGAACGTGCCGCTGATGTCGAATGCAAAGACACATACGGATGGACTCCTCTTCATGCAGCCGCATCAAATGGTCACTCAGGAGTTGTGAAACTACTCATCGAACGTGGCGCTCATGTCGACTGCAAAGACAAATACGGATGGACTCCTTTTGATAGAGCCGCAGCAAGTGGCCACTCAGAAGTTGTGCAACTACTTATCGAACGTGCCGCTGATGTCGAATGCAAAGACACATACGGATGGACTCCTCTTCATAAAGCCGCTTCAAATGGTCACTCAGCAGTTGCACAGTTACTCATCGAACGTGGCGCTCAAGTCAACTGCAGAGGTAAAGATGAATTGACTCCTCTTGATAGAGCCGCATCAAGGGGTCACTCGGAAGTTGTGAAACTACTCATTGAACGAGGCGCTGAAGTCGACTGCAAAAACAGAGATGGATCTACTCCTCTCCATAAAGCTGCATTAGAAGGTCAATCAGAAGTTGTGAAACTACTCATTGAACGAGGCGCTGAAGTCGACTGCAAAAACAGAGATGGATGGACTCCTCTTCATAGAGCCGCATCAAAGGGTCACGCAGAAGTTGTGAAACTACTCATCGAACGTGGCGCTGATGTCGAGTGCAAAGGGAGTGACCGTTTGACTCCTCTTCATAAAGCCGCATCAGAAGGTCATTTAGAAGTAGTAAAACTACTCATCGAACGTGTCGCTGATGTCGACTGCAAAGATACATATTTGATTCCTCTTCATAGAGCCACAACAAATGGTCACTCAGCAGTTGTGAAACTACTCATCGAACGTGGTGCTGATGTCGACTGCAAAGACACATACGGATGGACTCCTCTTCATAAAGCCGCATCAAGAGGTCACTCAGAAGTTGTGAAACTACTCATCGAACGTTGCGCCCATGTCGAGAGCAAAGACAGAGATGGATGGACTCCTCTTCATGCAGCCGCATCAAATGCTCACCTAGAAGTTGTGAAAGTACTCATCGAACGTGGCGCTGATGTCGAGTGCGAAGGGAGTGATCGATTGACTCCTCTTCATAAAGCCGCATCAGAAGGTCACTCAGAAGTTGTGAAAGTACTCATCGAACGTGGCGCTGAAGTCAACTTAAAAAACAGAGATGGATGTACTCCTTTGCATAAAGCCGCATCAGAAGGTCAATCAGAAGCTGTGAAACTACTCATCGAAAGTGGCGCTGATGTCGACTGCAAAGGCACATACGGATGGACTCCTCTTCATAGAGCCGCATCAAAGGGTCACTTAGAAGTTGTGAAACTACTCATCGAACGTGGCGCTGATGTCGACTGCAAAGACACATACGGATTGACTCCTCTTTATGCAGCCGCATCAGAAGGTCACTCAGCAGTTGTGAAACTACTCATCGAACGTGGCGCTGATGTTGACTGCAAAGGCACATACGGATGGACTCCTCTTCATAAAGCCGCATCAAGGGGTCACTTAGAAGTTGTGAAACTACTTATCAAACGTGGCGCTGAAGTCGACTGCAAAAACAGAGATGGATGTACTCCTCTACATAAAGCCGCATCAGAAGGTCAATCAGAAGTTATGAAACTACTCATCGAACGTGGCGCTGATGTCAATTGCAGAGACGAAGATGAATGGACTCCTCTTCATAGAGCCGCATCAAAGGGTCACTTAGAAGTTGTGAAACTACTCATCGAACGTGGCGCTGATGTCGACTGCAAAGACACATACGGATTGACTCCTCTTTATGCAGCCGCATCAGAAGGTCACTCAGCAGTTGTGAAACTACTCATCGAACGTGGCGCTGATGTTGACTGCAAAGGCACATACGGATGGACTCCTCTTCATAAAGCCGCATCAAGGGTCACTTAGAAGTTGTGAAACTACTTATCAAACGTGGCGCTGAAGTCGACTGCAAAAACAGAGATGGATGTACTCCTCTACATAAAGCCGCATCAGAAGGTCAATCAGAAGTTATGAAACTACTCATCGAACGTGGCGCTGATGTCAATTGCAGAGACGAAGATGAATGGACACCTCTTCATATAGCTGCAGACAGGGGACACTCAGCAGTGGTGGAACTACTTATCGGACGTGACGCTGATGTCGACTGCAAAGATAAAGTAGAATGCACTCCTCTTCATAGAGCCGCATTAAAAGGTCACTTAGAAGTTGTAAAACTACTCATCGAATATGGCGCTGATGTCCCCTGCAAAGTCAGAGATGGATGGACTCTGCTTTATAGAGCCGCATTAGAGGGCCACTTAGAAGTTTTAAAACTACTCGTTGAACGTGGCGCTGAAGTCAACTGCCAAGACAGAGTGGGGTGGACTCCTCTTCATGCAGCCGCTTCAAAAGGTCACTCAGAAGCTGCGAAGCTACTTATCGAACGTGGCGCTAATGTCGACTGCAAAAACAGAGATGGATGGACTCCTCTTCATAAAGCCGCATCGAACGGCCACTCAGAAGTTGTGGAACTACTCATCGAACGTGGCGCTGATGTAGACTGCAAAAAACAAATACGGATGGACTCCTCTTCATAAAGCCGCATCAGAAGTTCACTTAGAAGTTGTGAAACTACTCATCGAACGTGGCGCTTATGTCGACTGCAAAGATACAGTAGAATGGACTCCTCTTTATGCAGCCGCATCAAAGGGTCACTCAGCAGTTGTTGAACTGCTCATCGAATGTGGCGCTGAAGTAAACTGCAAAAACAAAGATGGATGGACTCCACTTCATAAAGCCGCATCAAATGGTCACTCAAAAGCTGCGAAGCTACTCATCGAATATGGCGCTGATGTCGACTGCGAAAATTCGCAAGGAAACACTCCACTTGATTGTGCCATCAAGAAATCTCACAAAGAAACAATCGAGTTGCTCCGCACCTTTCTTTCTGGAAACCTTCCCTCTGAGCAGAACACGTAAATAAATCTGTCTTACTAATTTGCGCTGTAACTTATCGAGTGATCAACCGTAGAATACTTACCCATCAGTAGAGTGTCCATTTTTACTGTTGTATCACGCGAATGGTTCATCAACGAAATTGTAGAATCAACAAACGAACATTTAATAGTTCATGCATTTGGCGTTAGGAGTCGAGAACAACATATAATATTTTTTGAATATATCTTAGCCATTCAAAAACGCGAACGCATTACTAATGACTCGAAATTGACTTACAGGTGAACTCGCCTAAACAGAGACAGCTGAAATAAGTCGGACCAATACATACCAAATGTAATACGAATCATTCTTGGAATCGCCCACTGCCGTGTTCCCAATCAAAGAGAAACTTTTCCTCGAGTAAAATGCAGCAGGTTTATTCATATGCCCTATATTGTTGTCCTGTCTGGATCCCTAGTTTCAAGCATCAATTGTGTAAAAAAAAAAAGCATGAGATGATGAGTAGAACGACTGTGGTGGGGCATTTAACTACCGACATTATTTCCCTATTAATCAAGTTCACGTACCATCGATCAGATTTCTTATTTCGTATGCTAACCGTTAAGAATCAATAAATAATTTTGTGCACGCTGGCAAAATACATACTTGCACTTATCAAATGAACAAAGATCAGCTATTTTAATCGTATATTTGTTTGCTATTCAATAATTTCATATTATAATAAAGGTAACACGCGCTTTATTCAGACAATTGGGGCAATGACGGATTTGTTTTGACTTCTGGTTCAAAAGAGACGAATTGTGAAAAATCTATGCAATAAATTAATTTAAAAGTATTTACAAAATTTAGAGAAAAGAGTATTTAAATTAGTTGAAAAGTGAGCTTTTCTGAAATGTCAAAGTTTAGGCAAAGATCACAGTCGACGGAACGTTATCCCAAACACTTGAAGAGATCCTGCTCCAGAAGTGGAGAGTTCCGTCAGAAGAAACACTAAAGGAAAAGAAGATCAAAATCAGTAGAATCTTGAACTTCTTACTATGAAGATAAATCCAGGTAACGTCAAGAGTCGAGTTCGTCGAAAAAAAAAAACGAGAAACAAACTTTCCTGAGCCTAGCAGAGTCTTCTCGTTTGGCGAATACAGTTGAAAGCTTCACGCCATCTTTTTCGGGAACGAGCGGGATGTCATCAAGAAGGGAACGCAACAGTACCACAATTTCTGGAAATGTTTTAAAAAATATGAAATGATGCAGGTCAAGCAAGGGCTGCTGCATGGACACCTCCGAACGCTAACGTTAACGAGCTGGATGTCCCTTCAAACTTCCATTGTTCGTTTTCGATTCAGTTTAAAATAAAACTACTCAGTTGGGAAACCTTATTTAGCAGATTGCCTCCCGCTCGATTGTGAAGGAGTTGAAGAAGAGGCTTATAAATGAGAGAACTTTGAACGAAGGAACGTCCCGTGGAGTTCAGGAGTATCATAGAGTGGTACTTAGATTTCCGGCAGAGAGAGACATTCTCAAAAATCCGCAAACTGAGGGAAAGTCAAGTGCAGCTGCCGATTGTCCAGTACCGAGAAGAAATCGTCAAACAGGTAATGTAGTGATTGTAGCCGCAGATACGGGCTGCGGCAAATCCACTCAAGTAGCGCAGTACCTCCTCCAGGCGGGAATCACGAACTTCGCTTGTACGCAGCTCAGACGTATTGCCTGCATCTCGTCCAAACGAGCGGTTTACGAAACGCTGAACGAGTACGGATCGAAGTCGGCTACTAGATACGCTTCAAGAGACACAAGTTGCAGCACACCAGAATCGTTTCCGTCACTGAAGGTCTTCTCCTGCATCAGATATGTTTGGACCCTATGCCGTAGTCTTATAACATTATCGTTCTCGGTCAAGTTCACGAGCGGCATTCAGCCTGAAATTTCTTACTGGGATTCATTAAATGCTTACTTCAAGCTCGGGCAGACACGAAACTTGTTTTAATGTCCATTAATATTCTAATTATATTTCTTTATGAATTAATTAATAAGATTAATATTTTTAATTTTCAATTAATTACTTAATATTAATATTATTAATATTTTTTTCAAAATTACGTCAAAGGACAGGCTCCTGTCATCCAAATTCCGGGCATACTCTACCCGACTTCAGTATCACCCGATTATAGCTGATGAACGTGTGAGTAAAACGGGAAAGTTGAATCCTACTCCTTACATTAGGATCCTACAGCTGATCGATCGTAAATACCCGAAAGAGGAACAAGGAGACTTACTGATAATTCTTAAGTGGCATGAACGAAATACCGACTTGTTGTAAAAGCTGCGAGAGAATACGCACAGCAGAATAAGAGATGAATCGTGTTGTCGCTTCACAGTTCGCTTTCGCTTGCCGAAAGGGACGAAGTTTTCGACTATACCCGCCAGATGGAGTGAGAAAATGCATCGTCTCGACGAATACTGCAGAAACATCAGTGACGATCGACGGAGTGAGCTTCGTTGCTGACTCGGGAAAAGTCAAAGAAGAGAGTTGCGACCCCAAACAGTTTCCGTTCATCAAGCAGCCCTTGATCGACAGCATCGAGAACTCGATAACGTCTCTCAGGGTAAGTCATACAATCAATACGAAGTATCTAGTTTTATTTCAGTTTTCTTTTTATGATGGAAAAAAGGTGCATTAACTAACCATTGACGAGAAGTTGACGTCTATTGGCCAATGCCTTTCCGGTTTACCAGTGGACGTAGCGCTAGGTAAAATGTTGTTGATGGGGTCATTTTTCCGGCAAGTAGCAGTCGTTCTTGCTTTGGCTCCAGCACTCAGCATTCAGCATGAGCAGAGCTCATTCACCAATAAGTTGCGCCGCGATCCCAACTAGGAAAACGAACGCAGGGGAACTAGACTCGGACCACAGGAGCCGTTACACGTTGTTGAGGGCCTACAGAACATGGCTTGGAATCAAAGAAATTTATTTGTTAAATATCTCATATAAAATACATTAATTTGTTTTTTTCTTCTCGACCAGTCGCAAAAGGCCGGAGTCTACCAAGAGCAAGAAGTGGTTCAAGCGTCGGGGTTGACGATGCGGATTTGGATGACGAGGAAACAGCGGGCAATCAAGTCGACTTACGGGATGTCGAGTTCAGCATTCAGCACGATTCGGAAAAAGTGCGGGAACTTTTGAAAAGCGCTACGGCCGAGAGCTACGAAGATGTCATGCTGCTGAAGACGATACTCTGGAGTGGCCTATGCCCACAAGCATTGTTATGCTAGATTATATTTTGCGTTTGGGATCTGATTGTTTTAGTTGGATACCTGTAGGTAGCATTCGGTGATGGACATAGCAACCCCAACCTGCTAGTGCTCTATGGCGACTTAATTGTATTGGGTGTGACAAGCTGTTCTGCTGAACGTTCGTTGGGCAAACTGAAGCTCGTAAAAAAACGACTTAGAAGTGTTACGCACCACGAGTGCTTGGAGGGCATGATTATTTTGTCCACGGAAAACGATGTCTTTGATTCAGGTTCCAATACTGAAATTCTTGAACGATTCGCAAGAACCTCTCCTTCCTTGGCCAAGAGCCTCATAAACTAAGCTTCTTAAGACGTTTCAGAAATACATGTTTTGAACTTTAGTCTGCGCATAATTCTGTTCTCTCTAAATATGGCTAATACAAATAAAACGTGGTTGTGCATCATTGATGGGGGTACAACATTCATTGTTTGGGGGGAGTTGCATCGTAGACATAGGGGGGATGGACACCCCTGCCAGTAATTATTACGAGAACGTCAATTAGATGTCAATATTTACTTACTGATACGCATTCCAGTACAAATATAGGCAATTAAAACTAGTTACGTTATTGAAGAATTACACATACACAATGTTTTTATTCCAATATGGCTATTCAACTTCTTCCCGAGATTCCCGAAACCGATGACAGCGACAACAAAAACAACAACGACAACGGTAACAGATCTTACGAGGAAGACGTCGACGATACCTGGTTAATTCTATGTGAAAACGTCATGCACGACCAGAAACCACTTTGGGGCCTATCAGAAGGGCCGAGCACGCAAGGCTCCGAGAATTGGTAGCGTGGCTAATTTTCCGCAAGTTTCAACCCCATGCAAGAATGTCTACGACGTCATTTTAAAGCCATGTAATTTTTTTTCATCGTAAAAATTAACGAGAAATCCGATTTTGCTAATAAAACGAATAATAGCTGAGCGCCTTCAAAGTGAATTTTGGAAATCTACAAAGAGTTGCATTTGCAAAAAACAAGTGGTATATTTGTCTCTCTGTGATACCTACATTTCATTTTTTATTTAAACGTTCAGCCACTTCGAATAATATTTTTTTTCTGCTAATTTATCTTCGTCAAAGGATTCTTCTTTTTGTAGTGCGTTGTGTATGTTCAGCTGATTCAACTGATAGATTCATTTTACATAAGAAAAACGATTTAGCAGACTTACCCACCCGCCTAATAAGGAGGGTTCGAAATTAGCGAAAAATTCACAAAGTTACCTATTCCTCGATTCTTACGTACTTAAGCCCCACTGTTAATCGCCAAAAGGTTTCAGGTCATGCATGGCCTTTCCCTATGCCAAATTTGGTTCGCTTAGGACCCTGAAACCCCTAATTCCAGCGTGTTCTGAGAACCCTAAATTCTCATGATTTCAGAATCCTTTAAGGACCCTAGATGCATTTAATTCAGGATTAATGCTTTAAAAAGCAGGATCCTGTAGCATCCTGGAAATGGACTTATCCGTTTAGCGTCTTAAATGCGTTACTAACATGGGTTTTTCAGGATGTGTTCAGAGCGTCGTTTAAAAACCTCACAAAAATTCTAATTTGTCCATTGGGCATGTGTCACTGAAAACAGGTTTTTAAGTTTCGGGACTTAAAAAAAAAGCTCAAAACCTCTCGTTTTACAAAGAAAAAAAAAGAAATAACATCAATAAAGGATATCTCTCAAATCAGGAATATAAACAAAGTTTTGGGGGCCTGTATATACACACTATCGTACAAATTACTCCAGCAATCAAGCAACCCACTTTTCAAGAAGATGCGGTATCGGAAGGTGATGCCACGGACGACAAAAATCATAGCGAATGTTAACTCTAATGTTCAAAATTTTAGTGGTCCTAATTAAGTTATAAAGTTAGCACACTGTCGTATCTTTTTCATCGGCAAGAGGAAATGTGTAGTAAAAAAAAAACCCCGTCCTTTCGCCTTTCCTTTGTTAGGGGAAAAGCTTTTACGCAAAGCGCTTTTCTCAAGTTACTCTCCTGAAGGGAGGGAGATTTACTAGTCCATTACGTGGGAAACTAGAATCATTCTTGCTTCTTAGAACGGGGACGTGGACAAGTTGGGATCGGCTCTTTGCCAGGGAAAAGGCCTATGAGCTCTCGGCATGGCGTCTTGCTGTAAAACGATATTAACACTGTAAGAAAATGGATCCTTGGGGTTCCTGCAACTTGAGAGAGTTAAAGAATTAACGTGGGGGCCGAAATTTTGAATAGAATCCTAAATGCTTAAAGGATTGGGCATAACCGAGTCAAAAGCTTCTCGTATTAGGTACTTGGTACGTTCTATCGTTCAGTTTGTAGACCCTCTATAAGTGGTTAACACCTGATTTCGGAATTAATCAACAATAAGTTCCTTTGAACTATTAAAAGCAATGTGGTTTGTCTTTGTCTTTTGCTACAGATTAACTTTTGTGAAACTGATTTGTTTACCTATCCACTCGATTGTAAATTGTTAGGTCGGAGTAGGTTTGTTAGTTTGTGTAGCTATATTGAATTTTCTCTTATCGGGATAGTATTGAAATAAAGCAAACATTTTAACTGTTATAAAGACTTGGAATCCATGTATGTGAATCTATAGTAAATACCACCCACTAACAGACCACCAACCGCAACCCACCGCCTGAGGCTATTGAGGGCCTGTGTTTTTTTCGAGGGGTTTGAGTTTTAGTCCGGAACCCGAGATCTTAAACTGGAACTGGGGGTGGGCTACAGTTTACGCCAGAGCAACCGTGAGGCATGCTTTTAAAAGAACAACACTTCAGAAATTTTTAAATCTCGTGTTCTGAAAACCCATTGCCATCACATAAATTAAACAAGTTCATCTAGCGATGTTGCTAAATTCACCGTTGGAAACATTTTGCGGATTCTGAATGTTCTGTGATTCAGTTTTCGTGTACTGAAAAGATGTCACTCCCAGCGTTGTGGTTGTAGTACTCTTAACGGTAATAGTAGAGGTTAATTTTTTTTCGGAAAAATCCAAGACTCTGTTATATGTTAAAGATTAAAACACAAAAAATAAACACAAGGAAAAGCCAACTAAGACATTAGGGCGTAGTATCGAGTTTCTTTAACGGCCTGTCGATGAGAACCTTTGGTATTTCTAGCTGTTGCCACGCAAGACATGTCTTCGTCGTGCCTATATAAACCTCCACCATCTTCAGTCAGCATGGCACAGTTGGCTTCTGGCATAGCGGGAAGCGAACGCCAGAATTTTCCAAAACATTTGATTGCAGACAAAGAATCAAGCGACCCTCAGACAAGAAATTGCAATCATGCAGAACTTTATGTTTTTTGCAGTTCTTTTGGCAGCGGTGTACGCTGATCCCGGTGAGTCCAGTACAGTTCTTATTTGTAATTCGTCACATATAGCTATTTTACGTTCCGCATGCAAACGAGTCGTTATAAGTAACAGTATTTGTCGATTATCTTTGATTATTAGAATCCTAGAATAGTGCATTAGTTATCGATTGCCGGTTATCTGGGAGGACGGTTGTAGTCCTAAAGTTAGGCAGGTTCAGGTTTGGCTTTAGAGATCTTACCAAGCTAAACCGGTTCACGGTTCACAATAAAAAATAGTCTTAACACTAAAATTTATTTTCCCGTTAAAGATGTTACATTTCTGTAAATTTAAATTTACCGGAAGATTCCCAGAACACGAAAATGTTAACTTCTCCTAACATTCGTAATTTATCTCGATGTCAATGAAACGTTGGGTGATTATTTCCTTGACTGTATAAATATGGCACTTACTTTTCATGTTTATTTCTGGTTCAACGGGCTAAGTCGACATGAACTCGTCAACATCGTTTTCACTTCCAAAATTTACATGATACAGTATTGAAGAAATGAATCTAATTGCATTAGCTTCTATTGCATGTAACGACAGGAATGAAAAACCTTCTCTCGTATTATTTCCATGGCAGTTTATAGGCAGATGTATAAGATTTAGAGTTTTACAGGAGCTGCCGCTACTCCAGTTTCTCCGGACATTTGCCTGCTGCCCAAGGAGCCGGGTCGTTGCTTAGCTCAAGTTTCAGTATTTGCTTATATCAAGGTATCAGAATCTATTTCTCCAAAGATCCTTTTCACTTGATTAGACAAAACCATCGTCGTGAAACGAAACGCTTACTGAGATTTCCAAATAACGTTAAAGATGACTGTTCAGAAAAACTCTTTCAGTAGTATGGGAAGTAATTGGATTCGTTGTTAAAACGATAGAAATACATTTGATGTTAGTTTGTTCATGATAATTCAATAGGAGAAGAATCGCTGCGAAATGTTCACTTATCGAGGCTGCGGTGGAAACGCTAATAATTTCGCAACTGCTGAGGAATGCTATAAAACATGCGGTGGAGATACACCCAGTGCAAGTAAACCTAGATACTAAACTATTTGTAGTTTTCAGTTATCTCTTAATGCATGAAATAATTTGTTAGACATACATTGCGAAAATGTCGAATGCGACTTGAGTCTGTCCCAGTACTACGAGGACCGTGGATGTCGCCCGCAGTACGAGCCCGGAGCGTGCTGTCCCATACGATATGTTTGTCGTAAGATTCTTTTAATCAATATCTTCGATTATTTTAGTTTTCAAGTTTTTTTTTTCATTAAATGAACGAAACTGGTTATGTTTTGGAAGTCTGAATTGTGTTGAAATACTCAGTTATAATCGCTGTTGCTTAATTACCGCTAACTTAAACATCTGGTTGATTCCATGTATTGATAACTGATTGATTTTGAATTCAAATCTTTTGAAATTGCATTAGCTCGGGGAGAAGTCGCAAGTGTGCCGTTCTGCTCGTACCGTGGAGTGCATTATGCCGTTGGGGAACGTATACCTCAGATTACAGAAGACATACCGTGCAAAGCTGGATGCTATTGCCATGGCGACGGGAACAGGTAGTATTTTTCTGGGTCTGTTCTTCATCATTCACTTTAAACTTCTTGTCAGTACGGAAATTGTCTGTGCGAACGTCGAGTGTTTCCATCCAAATCAGTTCAAGCAGGATTGTACTCGTGTGTATGATCACAGTAGCTGCTGCCCAACGAAATATATATGTCGTAAGCAGCACACAAAGCATTAATTAAAATTAATCAATTAACTGTATCGTAACCTTTTGCGAACCAGCTGGTGATGAAACAGCAGCAGAGGCTCTCAAAGGCGGTTGTGAGCATAACAACACCACGTACTACAAAGGGGAGCGTATGCCTTCCGATGATCCTTGTAAATCCTGCATTTGCGTCGAAGGACCAGACGGTATTTAAATATCAATATTGGATTATTAGCTGCCTACTAGGTCAAGTTTAATACTAGAACTAAACACATTTCAACTGTAACTGTAACAAATAAGACGGACTGGAATCCAGTGTGAAAAGAATTAACCCCTTGTGTCCCATACAAAGAATTTAAATGATATGTGGATAAGGGATACCTATACTAGGATGTATGCGACCATAATTTTATTATGTTCAAGAATATTATTTTATTTTAAACTGATTAAGTTTCCTGTCGATGAAACAGGTTCTGCAAAGGCCGTTTGCAAAGACGTTCACTGCATCATCGAGCTTCCTGCACCTGATTGCGTTCCTGTTTACTCAAACGATTATTGTTGTCCCGTTGACTATATGTGCCGTAAGCTATTTTTTCTATACTGAAATCACTGAACAAGTGTATCTCACGAGACATTGTATGATAACAGCCAAACCAGCAAAACTAGTGACCGAACTCGAGCAAGAAGCGGGAACTGTTCCAGTCACTACGTCGCCCGCAGCAGTCGAGGAAAGTTCTGTTGCTCCGAGGAATTCCCCAGTGGTTCAACCTATGCAGGAACCTGAAACTGTTCACGTTGCAGTTCGGAGACCCAAAAACGGTAGCTAACTTTTATTGATATACCTACAGTACATTCAAAAATAAAATTTCTCTTCTTAGAGGTCTGCAGTCTTCCAAAACTGAACGATAAGTGTCGGGGCAACTTTCCCCGCTACTACTTTGACATCGAGTCTGAGACTTGCAAAAAATTTCGTTTCGGAGGCTGTCGATACAACGGCAATAACTTCCGCACCGAAGAGGAGTGTCTCCAAACTTGCGAGATGATTGTCGAACTCGGTAATTTAACCTCTGCCGACTCAAGTCTTGCAAGGACTGCGGCTTTGCCCGCTATTGCCGTGGAAACTCCACAACCTGCAGCACTTGGTACGTGAGTAACCAGAATGTCAATTCTGCTGGAAAGCATGGTATCGTGAATAATGAAAATAAAATGAAAATTTTCTATGTTGTGTGCAGATGTTTGCAGTCTTCCAAAAGAAGTCGGACCTTGCCGTGGTTTCAAACCTTCGTTCTACTACGATGTCGACCAACAAAAGTGCTTGCAATTCAACTATGGCGGTTGCAAGGTACATTAAGTACAAATGCAAAATGCATGCAACTCTTTGTAAATTATGATGCATTTACCAACAATAAGTCAAGTAGTGACATGTTTGTTTTATACACGGGTGTTGGTTACTCTTTACAGGGTAACGGGAACAGGTTTGGAAC
Source organism: Eulimnadia texana (assembly GCA_002872375.1). Classification (NCBI taxonomy): domain Eukaryota; kingdom Metazoa; phylum Arthropoda; class Branchiopoda; order Diplostraca; family Limnadiidae; genus Eulimnadia; species Eulimnadia texana. The sequence continues at coordinate 23,167,701 of NKDA01000001.1, forward strand.
TGTCGAAGAGTGCCAGAAAGTTTGCAAAGTCCCAATTCGGAAACCGAAAAATGGTAATTAACTTTCTTGTTATACTAGGGTACCTCTAAAATTAAGCTATCTCTTCCTAGGGATCTGCAATCAGCCAAAGAAGGTCGGCAAGTGTCGCGGAAGTATAAGCCGCTACTACTTTGATGACGAATCTGAGACTTGCAAATTCTTCCGTTTCGGAGGCTGTCAGCCGAACGGAAACAACTTCGCTACCGAAGAGGAATGCCTTCAAACTTGCGAAATGATCCCTGAGCTCAGTACCCCTGCTCCTGCGGAGCCAGGTATTTCTAGAACCGAGGATTCGACCGCTATTGCTGTGGAGACTCCGCAACCTCAAGCATTAGGTATGTAACCAGAATGTTAAAATCATTAGAAAGTTCTAAAATCAAACAAAGTTCTAAACAAAAACTGAGTCGAAGTCTGCTGAGTCGCTATTTGATATAATTTTCAATTACAGGGGAAGTTTGCAACCTAAGTCCAGATGCAGGACCGTGCCGAACTTCCGAAAAGCGTTATTTCTTTAATGCTGTAGTCGGCAAATGTATGCAGTTCTACTACGGTGGTTGTCAGGGAAACGCAAACAATTTCCTTACCTTGGACGAATGTCGGGAAGGATGTGGCAGCAAATCAACTGAAGAAACGGTCATCACATCCCGAACTAGAACCGGGGCCGTTTCGTCTGCCACTAACCCTTACTGCAAGCTTCCAGCCGATTCAGGATTCTGTCGCGCCAATGTGACCAGATTTTATTATGACGACGCCGATAAGAGTTGCAAACCGTTTACTTTCGGTGGATGTTTTGGAAACGGCAACAACTTCATGACGGAAACTGAGTGTCTCGCTTCTTGTGCCCCTGAGCAGCCGCGTGCTACTGGTACTGTACCAATCAAGATGTTTCCACTGGCTCTACTGTACTTGATCAAATGATTTTACTTTCAAGTCATCACTTTTAAAGGAGCATTTTTATTCAGCATTTAAGTTTAGCATTACATAATAACCGATTGATTGTATGCATTGTTTTCCGATACAGTACGAACTCATTTCGCCTGAGCAACTCTCGCTTTAACCATTAAGCCATGAAGGCATTTTGCTATTTGGAAAATAACTTAATAAAACGTATAATTATATTATTAATAATTGACAGTTTCGTTTATTTACATATTCCTTTACTTTACGCATACTATTAAATATACTTTTACTATAATCTGCTAATTTGTTATCAAAGTTGGCCCAGCTCTGGACGAGTGTGCTTTCGGCAACCTGACAGTGAAGGCTGGAGATTCCGTTGAAACACAAGATCCTTGCGTCCAGTGCACTTGCCGCACGCCGCCAGTAGTTTCGTGCACCAGGCAAACTTGTCCTTCGTTTCACTATGTGCCAGGTGTAGTTTGTCGAACCATCGAACAACCGGGACGGTGCTGTCCGACTTACGAATGCGTGCCCATTGATGCCCCGGTTGCTGATCTGTGCACGGTACGTTAGAGATAATTATTAGAACAATGCAATTACTGATGATGAAATTTATCTCTCTTTGATTAATTTGATTTGTCAAATATGTTTGTTTTGTAGGACCATGTCTGCCCTGAAGGAAGAGTTTGCAAAGTACAAAGCAACAACGTTGGTCCTTACGCCGACTGTGTTGACGAATAAGCTTGCGCTCCCGATGCTGATGCCACCGATTACATCCGATGTCTCAAGACAATAATATGCAAGATCAAACAGATTTCTCATTTGTAGTTGTCACTTTAGTTGAAATAAATTAGTTTCGCAAAACTGGTTGGTAGTCTTTAGGAGACTGCCCGGTAAAAACTTTTGGGTTCCCTTACCGCTCCAGAACGATGTCTTTGATAAAAATATGTGGAAGTAAATATAAATTTCCCAACTCAATAAGATTAGCTCATGTCGGGCGCTGGTGGAGCAATGGTTAAGACCTCAGGTCAAGACCATCACCCGTCACCTCTGGGTCAGTGGGTCCGATCCCACTCGACTCTAAGTGAGGCCATTCCCAGACCAGCGACCCTTAGCAGATGAATCTGCTATCCGTCCCCTTGGGGTCATGGGCAGATGCCTCCACATACTCGACAAATCAGATAAAAAAAAAAGGTTACCTCATATAAAAACAATTATGAGTCGAGCAAATGCAATCGGAAATATCCACATTGCAACGTTGATTTCTTCGGTGCATTTTCTTTCTTTCTTTCTTTCTACTGACACTGGTGATTTTGTCCTTGGAGCATATGTCACTTAGAAACCGGTTTTTCTATTCCGAGATAAAATCTAAAAAAAGAAAAGATTTACGTGGAAAACACGAAATAATATACACAAAAGATAGCACAAGTTAAGTCAGGAATACAAACTTGTTTGGTTTAGAAGAATGTAAACAAAGCGCTATCGTACAAATAACCAAAACGATCAAGTAGTCTCATTTTCGAGAGAACTGGATATTAGAATGTGATAACACTGATAGCGAGTATCTTGGCGGGTATTTGAATTTCTGAATTGTACATGAGCCTGTGGAACATACCACTTTACCTTGCTACCCGCTACCAAACCACCAACATCACCTATCGTCGATAATAATTTTTTATTACTACACTTATGTATTACTGAATCTATTACATTAAAATTTTTTCGAGTCCCTCGTTAGGAGAGCGAATCACGTGGTGGCGACGCATCCAAAAACATGGACGCCACAGCAAGCACATGTTTTTAAAGCATAAGCTCGTTTCAGTATCTCTAAGCCTTGTGTTTTAAAACTCTCATCACCAGACAAGTTAATCTCTTTAAATTTTGCTGTTAAAGAAAAATTATACAGTCAGAATGCTCTACGTTTTACTTTATTCTGGTACGCACCGAAAGATGTAACATTCGTTCTAGCATATTACGACTGTAGCACAAGTTGATTTTTTGACGCACAAGTCAAGAGGCTGTGACATGTCACAAGACGAAGATAAATGACTTAAAGGGACGTAAAGGAGATTTCGGGTGGAGTGTCAGGATTCCTTAACGGTCTGTTGATGAGATTCTTTCGTATTTCTAGCTGTTGCTACGCAAGGCAAGACGAACACTTGCCTATGTAAGCCTATGCCATCTCGGTTAGCACCCACAGTTGACTTCTCGTATTCGAGCAGGAAGGGAAAAGTAAGATTTCTTCAAAAACTTCTTACAGCAGACGGGAAATTCCAGCGACCCTCTGGCAAGACATTGCCATCATGCGGAACTTCATCTTTCTTTCGGTTCTTGTAGCGGTGTACGCTACTCCGAGTAAGTTTTTTAAAAAAGAAATATTTTTAGCAGTTTGTATTTTAGATTGTAGCACATTAAATCTGCAGATAATCAGCAATCGGTTAAGCAGAGTTAAACTAATTACGCAATTTCGCTAATATTACGCAAACTTCACTCTCTGTTTCAAAGATACATTGCGAAGAATAAGACCAACAATTAAAAGATCTGCGTATCAGAGGGGCTGAGTGAACCAGGCTCTGTGTTTTGGCAACGTTGCAAGTTTTCCGCAAGCTGTTAATCCACCGTGCTCATAGCGAGGTCAGTCTGGGGCGCCGTTTTCAGGTTAAGTAAATTGCTTTCCCTCTGTTAACCTGAACGAGGAATCATACTGATGTTCTACCAAAAAAATACTGACTTGACTGAGAAAATGACGCCGTAGACTTATTCTCACAATTAACAGGAAGGGGTCGGACTTGCGGAAAATTTGTAACGTTGCGGCTTCCAAGAGCGTTGTCGACTTGGCCTTTGCCCTTTGATAGACCCCAAAGTGGTTTCAGGTCATGCATGATCTTTTCCAATTTGATACAGTTGGCGTTTTCATTTTACTGGTCATGGTGTTTTCGCGTAGAAGAACCTATCTAATCGTCGCAGGGATCCAAGAAAAAAGGCATTGCTTTCCAAAGTTCCCCCTTTATTAAAACTCTTTGAGCAACTCACTTTTCTGCAGTTAAGAATTAACAACAGTTTTGGCTATACTTAACTAAACAAATATTTGTTGTAGACGGAATCTCTTCAGAAAGATGTATGGAACAAAAAATTTTTGGTTGAATTTTTTTGTGATATATTTCAGAATAAGTATAACTAATTAATATTTCGTAAAATCCACGGATATTGCTGGTAGTTTGCATGTTCATTTTTTGGTTTAACAGGGTAAATCGGCATTAACCCTTTAAGAACGATTTCACTTTTGCTCGTTCGAGATTTACTTTATATGTCCAGTGTTGAAGAGTGAACGTAACTGCGTAAGGTTCTATATACTCTAAGACAGAAATATGTAACTCATGGCTTTTTTCCGTAAAATTTTGATTATTCTATTTCCATTTTATAACATCTAAGGTTCTACAGGAGGTCCAAGTTCTCCAGAAGTTTGTCTGTTGCCCAAGGATCTCGGATCCTCAGATACTCCTTGTACCGAAGCCTTTCCACTATTTGCTTTTATCAAGGTATAGAAATCGACTTAACCTGGATCATTCTAACTTGATTAGACATAATCATTATCACGAAACGAACCGCCCCTACTGACATTTTTAGATTATACTCTGAAGCTATTATTTTTAAGCATAGTTTTGTTTTCGAATAGTATTGGGGGTTAACTGGATTCATTCCTGGAACTAAAATTATAGAATCATTTGACAGGAGAAAAATCGCTGCGAAATGTTCAGTTTTAATGGCTGCGCTGGAAATGCTAACAAGTTCCAGTCTGCCGAGGACTGCTATAAAACCTGCGGAGGAGATACTCCAAGCACAAGTAACGTTAACAACCTTAATTATCTTAAGTTTGTTTAGTAATCGTTTAATTAAAATTTATAGGTAAGCATTGCGACCACGTCGAGTGTGACCTGAGATTGTCCCACTACTATGAAGATCGAGGATGTCGCCCGCAGTACCAGCCCGGAGCTTGCTGTCCTATACGATACGTTTGTCGTAAGCGTACTTATGTGCTTCTAGATTATATGGTCTTAGCTCTCCAGTCCATTACGCAATTATGCAATACCTAATTTGATGTTTTTAATGAGTATTGTAGCAGCAATATTATTTATACCTAGAATCGTTGTTGCCTAGTTAGCCAAAGTTTCCGTGCTTGATGACAATAAGTAAAAAATAAGTTGTCCGAGTAGTGATTGATTGATTTCAAATCTCCCTGAAATGCATAGCTGACGGAGAAGTCGCAAGTGGACCATCCTGCTCGTACCGTGGAGTGCGCTATGCCGTTGGAGAACGCATACCTCAGATCACAGAAGATATACCATGCAAAGCTGGATGCTACTGTCATGGCGAAGGCAATAGGTATATGTTAATCTTTATACTAGATGTTATTCTTTGAAACCAGTTCTTTGTCATTCACCTGAAACTGTTTACTTGTTGTCAGGACGGAAATTGTTTGCGCGAATGTTGAGTGTTTCCACCCAGATCAGTTCAACCCGAATTGTACTCGCGTGTATGATCACCGTAGCTGCTGCCCAACGAAATATATTTGTCGTAAGCATAATTTAATGCCCTAATCAAATTAATCAACGAAACTAATCACATTCTTTTCCTAACAAGCCGGTGATAAAAAAGCAGCAAAATCTCGACTTAGAGGCCGTTACCGTGGTCAGAATGTTAGGTTCTACAAAGGGGAGCGTATACCTTCCGATGATCCTTGCAAAACCTGCCTTTGGCTTGAAGGATTCTATAGTATTGAATATCAAAACATGTTTAGATATCCGTTATCAATAGATCTAGTTTGCCAATAAAATAAAAAAACTAGAAGGCTATATATAATATATATTAAAGCGGAATCCAGTTGAGAATGTAACTAACCGTAATCTAATTCTGTAAATTAAACCTATTCTTTCTGAAACTGAGTTTACATTACTATGTCAATGTAAAAGTTCATGGAGCGGCCGTGTGTAAAGACGTCCACTGCATCATCGACCCTCCTGCTCCCGACTGCGTTCCCGTTTATGCGAAAGATTATTGCTGCCCAGTAGACTACACGTGTCGTAAGTTTGTCTTTGCATCCCGAGAAATAGTGAATAAGTATATTTCAAGATGCATTTGTTTTTCATGGCCGAATCAGCAAAGCGAGTGATCGAACCCGAGCGAGAAGCGGAAACGATCCCAGTTGCTACGTTACCTGCAGCAGTTGGGGAAAGTTTTATGAATCATACTCCCCCGACGGATTCCCCCGTGATTAAACCCGTTCAGGAACCTGCAACAGTTCCTGTTACCACGATTCCTGCAGCTGTTGACCAGACTCCGGGTTCTGGAGCAGCAAACCTTTCTGCTTTAACTCCCGGAGAAAGCGAAGAGATCCAGGCTGAAGATCGACGTTGCTTGCTACCCAAAGACGTGGGACCTTGCCGTGGATTCAAACCCTCGTTCTATTACGATACCGAGCAGCAGCAGTGCCTGCTGTTCAATTACGGCGGATGCAAGGTAACGCTAAGTACAAATGTAGAAATACATGCTTTAGTTATATCAACATTGTCACTTATATGGAAATAGTGACACACGTCTGTGTTATGTACGGTGTTGGTTCTTCTTTGCAGGGCAACGGAAACAGGTTTGAAACTTTAGAAGAATGCCAGAAAGCTTGCAACGTTCCTGCTGGGAAATCTAAATATGGTATTACTTAACCTCATTATTTACTTATGCGCACGTCTAACACTAAGATTTCGCTTCTTAGAGATCTGTAATCAGCCAAAAGAGGGCGGCAAGTGTCGGGCCAGCATGAACAGCTTCTACTATGATACCGAGTCAAAGAGATGTAAAAGGTTCATTTACGGAGGTTGCGGTGGCAACGAAAACAATTTTCGTTATAGAGAAGGTTGTGAGAAAGCTTGCGAACTAATTTTTGATCTCAGTTTGCCCATTACTGCTGGGCAGACTGAGCAATCTACAGCGACATCGAGAGAACTAGGTATTTATGTTACTGATCATCTTTTATTACACAAATGAAATGCTTATGATGTTGTTAAAGATGGCTCAGTTGATATTCGCTATTGATTACCATCACAGGGGAAGTGTGCAATTTGAGTCCAGATGCAGGCCCGTGTCGAAGTTACGAAAAGCGATATTTCTTTAACGCTACAGCTGAAGAGTGCCAACAGTTTAGTTACGGTGGTTGTCGTGGCAACGAAAACAATTTTCTCACTTTGGACGAATGTAGTGAGAGCTGTGTCAACGCCTCTACCAAAGAAGTGGTCGACACATCCCGAGCTAGAACCGGGGCCAAGTCGTCTTCCCCTAACCCTGACTGCAAGCTTTCAGCCGATTCAGGATTCTGCCGCGCTAATGTGACTCGATTCTATTACGACGACGCAGACAAGAGTTGCAAGCCGTTTAATTTTGGGGGATGTTATGGAAACGGCAATAACTTCATGACGGAAACTGAGTGTCTCGCTGCCTGTTCTCCCGAGCAGCCAAGTGCTACTGGTACAATCTAAATAACATATTTACACTAGTCTTATCAGTCTAGTGAAACAATATTCCTACTAGAGTATTCTATTTTCAAACTGTTTAGTATTTACGAATAGAGTTTTTTTTCTACGCATTGTTTACTAATGTATTTATTGTACCTTTCTTTCTAGATTCAGTACTGGCAGAGTTCAACGGAGCAACACGTGATCTACCTGGTGAGTACCCAAACAGGATATCTGGCACTTACTATATAAAGACGCCTATTAAAAGTGTATTATTTATAATGGAATTTACATTAGTTTATAAATTTCTTTATTTCTACATTTATCTTTTGATAATTTTAATTGTAGTTTTCAAAGTTGTTCCAGCTCCGGAAGAGTGCGTTTTCGGCAACCTGACGCTGAATATTGGAGACTCCGTTGAAACAGGAGATCCTTGCGTCCATTGTACTTGCCACACCCCGCCAGTAGTTTCGTGCACTAGACAAACATGTCTTCCGTCCCCTTATGTACCGGTTGATCCGTGCGCTGTACGTTAGAAATAACCATCACAATATCACACATACAAAGCATGTAAAAATCTTCATGTTTTGCAGGACCATGTCTGCCCTCAGGGAACAGTTTGCACAGTACAGAGAAACGAACTTGGTTCTCACGCCAACTGCGTTGCTGAAGTAGCTCGCTCTCCCGCTGCTGTTGCCGCTAAAGATAACGTTTAATGTCCCTGAAAAATAACACGAAAGATCAGTTATTTTATTAGTCTCTTTAGTTCGACTGAATTAGTTTGTAGAATAGTGGGTAAAACTCTCCAAGCTACATCACGTGTAGGGACCTCACCGGGCTCCGTGTTTCTGTTCAGAAGGAGTAAAATTTAAAACAACTTTATCGCACAAAAGCTATGCGAAAAATATCTCAAAATCTTATACTAAGAGAATGGTAAGTATAGATATAAGTTTTATTTATTCTGACTGCAAATTCGAATTTCGGGAAGCGAAAAAAAATTAGCGATAATAGATGGCGCTTGCTTTGTTTGTGAAATGGCGGACCGATTAAAGAATGAACTCTTGTTTTTGATCAATTAAAAATACTTGGGCAGCAGTTTATGGCAAAAATTCTAGCTTGTTGCATAGCTAGAACATTTCTCTACAAGTTGCGTAGTATTACATTGGGAAAAGATGATTGGTTACCGAATTCTTGAAGGGGACGCGTATGCACTAGTGTGTAAGTAAGGAAGGCCTGGACTAACAACTCCGTTTTTTTTTTCATATCACTGTAATCCTGTGTTACAGCAGACTGCTGCTTTAAGGAATACCTCATTGCTAGACTTTTGATGAAGTTGTCATATTCTGGACGAGCTGATTACAGTGATATGACAAAAAGAATGGAGTTGTTAGTCCAAGGCTTTCTTGTTTACACACTAATGCATACGAACCCCCTTCAAGAATTCGGTAATCAATCATCTTTTGCCGATGTAATGCTATGTAACTTGTAGAGAAATGTCCTAGCTACATAACAAGCTTGAGTTTTTGTCGTAAAATACTGCCTGAGTATTTTTTACTAATCGAAAACAAGGGCTCATTCTCTAACCGGTTCGCCACTTAGCAATTATCGCTAATTTTTGTTTCGCTTCCCGAAATTCGAATTTGAAGCCAAAACAAATAAAACTGATATATGTTTACGATTTTCTTAGTATAAAATTTTGAGATATTTCTCGTGTAGTTTTTCTGCGATAAATTCGTTTTAAATTTTGCGCGTTATGAACGGAGCCCTGGTGTGCAACTGGATCGGCCAATAGGCTTCGAGAAGATAGACATCACAAAACACGGAATTCGGTGAGGTTCCTACCCGTGTGCATGGCCCGGTGAAAATTTTCGGGTTTCCTTCCCGTTTGAGAACAATGTTGTTCAGTAAAATGTTTGCAACAGAATAAAATGTTCCACCAACGGTAACAGAACACTCCATTGTAAGCATCCTCTTTCTAGCCTCACTTCTGTTGAGCAGCTTTATACTTTTAATAGATACTCTGCTTCGAGATGTCAAAAAACTTTTTGTCCTCTTCTCCAAAACCTTGTCATCAAGTTCCCATGTAACGATCGTATTCGCAGTACCAAAATACGGTACGGATTACTAAATACATTACACTAATACATACCTAATACCCACATACATTACACCTACCTAGATACATTAGAGAGATTAATAAACATAATCGTAATAACAATAATAATAATAATTGAAGAACCTTTCGAGACTCGAAGATATTATTAAACTCTTCATCCAATAAACTAGCTAGACGGAGCTTTGGGCCCTTTGGCTGTAGCCAGAATCGTGCAAAAAGGGAGGAACCAGAGCCGAACATGAGTAGTTGGGTGCCAAAGTTTGAATAGATCACAACGCCATCTGTGGGCTTTCTGAAACACTACATGCACTACATTTAGTCTTAAGTAAGAAGTTTACATTCAAATTTGATGTTGTAATACAGTAACGAGTAAAATTTCGATGCCTTTTCGGATCTCACGCTTTACCTCGTAAGAGTAGACAATTTACTACCTGTCAACTCGATAGCAATTAAAGAAACGGACTACGTAGTGCATGAAATCCTCACTAGGAAGCACTGTAAATCATTGCATCATCAATTCAAGTTCCGGCACCCGACCAATCATGTTAGGCTCAGGCTCTTCCCTTTTTGCACGATTCTGGCTTCAAGGTTTCCCAGCGCAGGGATAGCCCAAAGCTCCGTCTAGCTAGTTTAATGGTCGAAGAAATAACCTAAATAGAGGATACGAACAGAATCCCGAATATAAACTATTTTTATCTAGAAGTTTTATAATAAACATTATGCACCGTATAAAAAACAACAGACATAAAAAAAACAATCTAGCAGTCTCGTATTACATTGTACACTTTAAACAAGTGTGAAATATTGGAACGCGAAAAAATTAGGTTCACCACCAAGCTCCACCCATCCCCGTTCCTATTTGACTGTAGACAAACTCGGCAACTTTAACATGGGCTATTATGGAACTAAAACTCTGTTTCGCAAATATTTAAAAGGTGTATTACATTTTCCGGGAACGGGACCCCGATTCTGAATGCTTATGAATTATACTATTTTTGGGTGTGAAACACACTGTATTAGAGCTCAGCGATTCAGTAAAAAACTCCAAAACCCGTTTTCTAGCAAAGGCTTCAACCTCGACTTACCCGTAGTAAATACTTATTTCTAGCGCGAATGCCCATGTATTAGAGCTCGTTGTGTGACCTACTATTTGACAAAAATTAAAATCTAAATAAAACTTGGTAGAAGGTAAACCTTCAGGGCGCAAAAATGAAAAGATTCGAACATAGGCATAGAGTACGGGGGGCTCGGGGGCTTCAGCCCCCCCCCCCCCCCGGGAACCAAGGTAGCCCTAGTGTTCATATAGGGCCAAGGTGTTTTTACCCTATAATACCAGTACTGAGCCCCCCCCCCCCCCCGGGAAATTTGGAACTCTTCTGCTATATGGATTCGAACGCTGTTTGAATTCAGGACATATTTCAATGCAGACACCTTAAACGAGCCTGACCACACGAAAGCTCAGGAACGTTCCGACAGAGCTGCAGATTCTTGAAAACTTACAAGTTCCCAGTAAATATTGTTACACATGTCTAATTGAACTATTCCTGTTTATACTTTAGCTCCACCACAGGTTAAGTAAGCAGGCGTATTATTCTATTCAGTGCATCTTCCAGGACCGACATCAAATATTAGCGTTGCGTGTTTTTACACATTCCAGCTTTAATTAACCAATTGCTTGTAAACAGAGTAAATTGTTTTATATTACAGATAAATTCCTTGTGCTATACTGAACAGAAAGCAATCTGAGGTGCCTCTTATGTCGTGCCTGGAAAATCGTACCCCAGAAATCGGGAGGCTTTCGTTTGAAAGAAGAAGCGTGCACAGACTCAGAAGAATGTCGTGGCAGGTTCTGTTAACAAATTGCAAAAAAAATGAATATAACGCCACGATAACGTTATTCTCAAATTAACGTGTATTAAATTACATTTTAGTCGAAAACGGAGCAGAGTTAGAAGTAACAGACAATTATGGTCAGACACCGCTGCATCTAGCAGCCAAGGCTGGATATCATGATGTCGTGAAGTATTTAACCGAGAATAAAGCAAATGTGAAAGCAACAGACAATAATGGTCAAACACCGTTGCATCTAGCAGCCGAGGCTGGATATCATGATGTCGTGAAGTTTTTAGTCGAAAACGGAGCAGAGGTGAATGCAAAAGAGAATTATGATCAGACACCGTTGCATCTAGCAGCCAAGGCTGGAATTCGCGATGCCTTGAAGTATTTAATCGAAAATAAAGCAAATGTGAAAGCAACAGACAATAATGCTCAGACATCGTTGCATCAAGCAGCCGAGGGTAGATATCCTGATGTCGTGAAGTATCTAGTCGAAAACGGAGCAGAGGTGAATGCAAAAGACAGAAATGGTCGAACACCATTGCATCTAGCAGTCAGGTTTGGGACTCAGGATGTTGTGAAGTATTTAATCGAAAACGGAGCAGAGGTGAATGCAAAAGACAATTATGGCCAGACACAGAGCCGGATCTGACCTTTCTCTGGCCTATGGCTTAAAGCTGAAGTGGGGTTACCAGGTATGTTAGAATCACAAAAAAATCTTCAGCAATTCTCTCTATATATGCGCAGAGATGATTTTATTAGTTTTCTTCAGGCTTACTAAACCTCCCTTTCCATTATCAACACTGACAGGGAGATGAAAATATGCGTGAAGCCACCTCCAGATGAGTTAAGCACACTTCTTCCTTTCTTGAATATCAATGTTCTCTATTATTGAACTATCTTGGTTAGATAGGGTTTAATGATCCGGAAAACAATATCACAACACAACACGATTCTTCGTCATCAACAGTCTTTAGTTGTCATCTCGCGACTTCTCTTGTACTTCAGGAAAGGCTACCACCACCAGTGGTATTAAATTCTTTATCATAAGTAAGCTTAACTATACACAACCTCGCAGTAATACATTCGTTCTATTTATGGGAACCATGAAGGTATCCGTACTGAAAAAACGGCGCTTTAAAGCGAACCATTGAGATGTGAAACAGCTCGTCCTTAGTGGTTCCCCCTACCACTCGTTTCCTTCACTTATGACGAACAATTGGGAAGTCGTGTTATAAATCTATTTCTGCGCTTTATCCTCTTTCGACTGGAGCAGTACAATTTTTTGTTTTTGTGTGTGTGTAATTTCTCGTGTCAGCCAGTTCTAGCCTTTTTGCAGACCAAACTAGGAAGGTAGGTTTACGAAGTATGTGAAGGGACTTGTACTTAACATCCCTGTACTGTCCATCCTCATACTGTCTTCTGACGAGGCTAATAGTGTGAAAGAAAGATTCAATACGGTTAGCATTTGAAGGTGTTTTAAAAAAGGCGTTGTAACTCTTGCTGAACCTGTTAAAAGGTGATACTGGGCCTTTTTATCAGTCAGTCGTGCAAATCCTACTATGGAAGCTCGAGTCCAAAGACAAATGATTACTGGAGAAAACCCCTGGGGTATTCTGAACACCAGCAGTTTCCTTTTCGTCGTATGAAGATTAAGGATATATAAACCTTTTAAATAACTCCTCACTATCCTTTATGAAGGTCCTATCTTCTTCCCCTGCCTCAAAAAATTTTCGTTTCCCAACCATTTTTATACTTATTACAATTGAACCTAAAATTTGAAAGAGAAAGCCCAGAATGATCTACCTGCCCACCATGCTGACAGCTGTTGTGTAAGCAAGTGTCCCCCTCCCCTCCAGAAAAGCACGCAAAGCAGCAAAAAGTGACTCAAATGACATAGTAGTGGACTGTGCTTCGGTACCTTCGATACAAATCATTCTCCGTTCCTTTCATGTCGCAAATAAAATAGAGTAGCCGGACATATGACGAGGTCCTCCGAAACTAAGTAGCAAACCATTTTCTGTCCTTCTGGCTTTTCAAGTAGGAACTTAACCGGGTGTATGTGTTCCGAGGAAACAGCAATTTGTAACCAAAATTAATTTTCCAGCTTTGAGAAGCTTTGTACGGGTTTACCAAACATTTTTTTTAGTATGGTGAGCTGAAGGGTGTTGACGTTTTGCGGGCCTATCCCAGGTGCGGGCCTGTGGCTCGTCGCCATACTGGCCCATAGGGAAGTCCGGCACTGGAGGTACATCCAGTACAAATGCACAGTTTCGTGCAACTCTCTTTATTTACCTTAAAATTGTGGATTATGTGTCTAAAGTAGGACGTCTCGTTAGATAAACACTACATTTCAACTGACTTTAGGATTTAACGAAACGTAAAATTACGTTCTCTCTTTTTGCGTCGCTCTCTCTAGCGACAAGTCAAGACGCTACATCCCTTCCTTAGGTATATTTTGCTGCCATACGCGAAATAAGCAAACAAAAACAAAACTCTCAGCAACGATGAAAATCGCTGGGCAACCAGCTTGGCTGGTAATCTGAGTGCGCGCGAGGTTTGCAATCCCCGCTGAGCTCTTGTTCAACACTGTCGTCGCTATGCTCGTTTACCCCTGCCATCCTGTCTGTGCGATTTCTCTTCCTTCGTGTGAGCTACTACAGTCGGGTGCGTAAAATTCGAGAGTGCTCGGTACTACAACCAAAGGGGACACCCAAGGTGTCGGGACTCTTGACAGGTTACACCAACATCCAGTTCTAAAACCTTTCGTATCTTCTAAGCCACTCCTTAACCTGGCAGGTTGTGCCACTGGTGTGACGGTTTGATCGATCGCAATGCGTAACTGGAAATATCATAATTTAACCAAACCGTCGAACAAAATTGGGTATACAAGTTCCAAGTCCTCCCAACTGCACATAGTGTAGTAGCGAGCAGTTGCAAAAGCCTTAACTCCACCGATGTTTCTCGACCCAGCAGAGAAACAGCTCTACCCTGCACCAAGAACTTTCGCCGATGAAGAACACTTTGATTCCGGAACCGTAATGCTACCAGTGCTGCTGCGAAGAAGTTGTAGTGGTTCTGATGCCCTGCAGGCAAAAACCCTTCTTGTTAATCACATTTAGCGCTGAAGAAATGCGCGCTTCTTTCTTTTCTATAAGTATATAGCGCCTGATACCCTACAACTACCACAATGAATGCGCTAACTCGTACACACATACACACATGGTCTACCCTTTTCGCCAGTCCGCTGCATGCGTGTACTCTTCTGAATCACTGAACGCATCAGCCCAGCTCAATCCTTGTTTACGTTCGGAGCACGAATCAAACACGAATCAAATCAAACCCTCCCGACAAAATAAAATCCAAAATTTAAAACTTTCACCGCCTGACAGTTTCTATCGTCCGCAAGCTTCAAATTCAGCCAACTTGGCCAAAACGAAAAACTACAAACTACCAAAGAAATCACATCCTGAACACCTATCGAACTGAGCCACGACATCATCTACGGACTCATCTATCGAACCAAATCAGACAATTAATCATAAACTCCCATGTCGAATCGAGTCAGGAAGAAAATACCTTCTCGCCAATGTAAAGTGGCACGTCTCGCTAGATCAACCGCTGTATTCCAACCGCGATATTGAATAAACAGTACAACAGGCTTCCCCATCTCCCCATGCTAAAGCCCCGAATGTGGAAACTAGCGCCAGGAAGGAGGTACATAGCACTAAAGTCGTCCTTGAAGTCGTCTACATCAGAACACGAAATATACAACTGAGGATCACCTGGTTCCAGTTGTATACCTTAACTCTTCGATGACCGTGACATATAATTCAGGGTTTTTTCGTAAGACAAAACCACCTGTAATGCGGAGAGATAAGGAAGCTTGTTTTACACTTTCGTCTTCCTTTAGGATTTAATGGAACATAGAATCACGTCTCTCTTTTCGCCTCGCTATTTAGCGACAAACCAGGAGACTACAATCTGTACTGTAAATAATGACGCGTGCTTGCGTTATTGTTGTCGGTGTTGCTTCTTCTTTTGCAGGGTAACGGGAACAGGTTTGAAACTTCCAAAGAGTGTCAGACCGTCTGCATAGGTGCAATTCGGAAAACTAAAAATGGTAGTTAAGATTCTTATTATGTTTAAGGTACATCTAACACAAAGATTTCTCTTCTTAGCTGTCTGCAATGAGCCATTGAACCGCGGTAAGTGTCGCGCTGTCATACCCAGCTACTACTTTGATGCCAGGTCTGAGACTTGCAAAAAGTTCAATTACGAAGGTTGCGGTGGAAACGACAATAATTTCGCTACCAAAGAGGAATGTCTCAAAACTTGCGAAATCATTCTTGAGCCCATCGCCCCCACTTCTGACGAGCCAAGTCTTGCTCGAACTGCGGCTCTGGCACCTGTTGCTGTGGAGACTCCGCAACCCGCTGTGTTAGGTACATCCCCAAGTAGAAAAGAATGTTAATTTTACTGAGAGTATCGACATCAAGAATAATAAGAATAAATAGAAGATTTTCAATTTTGTATGCAGATGTTTGCAGCCTTCCAAAAGAAGTGGGACCCTGCCATGGATTCAAACCCTCTTTAAACTACGACGTCGACCAGAAGAAGTGCTTGTGGTTCAGTTACGGTGGATGCAAGGTACACTAAGTACAAATGCATGCTACTTTCTTTAATTACACTGAAATTTTCACGTGTATGTAAAAATTGACATATATTTGTGTCATTGACGTTGTTGGTTTTTCTTGGCAGGGTACTGGAACAGATTTGAAACTTCCGAAGAGTGTCAAAGCGTTTGCATAGGTGCGATTAGGAAATCTAAAAATGTTGGCAAACTTTAGTGTTATACTCATGGGATATCCTGCACTAAGATCTCTCTTCTTAGAGGTCTGCAATGAGCCAATGGATGTAGGCAAGTGTCGCGCCAGCATACGCAGCTTCCACTTTGATACCTAGTCGGAGACCTGCAAAGAATTCCGTTACGGAGGCTGCGGCGGCAACGGCAACCAGTTCTTTAAACAAGAGGAATGTTTCAAAACTTGCGAAATCATTCTTGTGCCCAGCAACACAACTTCTGCCAAGCCAGGAACTGCGGATCTGCCACCTGTTGCACTGGAGACTCCTCAACCCGCAATGTTAGGTACGCAACCAACCAAAATGTCGATTCTAATGGAAAGCATCTAAATCAAAATGCTGTTACAACACTGAATGTTATCAGTTGTTATGAGTTAGAGGCTACTCACTTGTTATAAGCTACATTTTCAATTACAGAGGAAGTTTGCAGTTTGACCCCAGATGCAGGCCCGTGCCGAGGTTTCAAAAAGCGTTATTTCTTTAACTCTACAGTTGGAGAGTGTCAGCAATTCAACTATACGGTGGTTGTCGCGGCAACCCAAACAATTTCCTCACCTTGGACGAATGTCGTGAAGGATGCGTCAGCAAACCTACCAAAGAAGCAGTCGTCACATCCCGAGCCAGAAACGGGACAAATTCGTCTGCCGCTAACCCCGTCTGCAGGTTTCCAGCCGATCGAGGATTCTGCCGAGCCAATATCACTCGATTCTATTACGATCGCACTGACAAGAGTTGCCACCCATTTATTTACGGTGGATGTTTTGGAAACGGCAATAACTTTATGACCGAAACTGAATGTCTCGCCTCTTGTGCTCCTCAGCAGCTTCGTGCTATTGGTATACAAATAAAATTAAGAAATTTGTATTATCTTTCTCGAATCTTATCAAATAATTTTACTTTTGAAGTAGCCATTTTCGAAGTTATCTATTAGTCACCACTCAAAGTTCACAACATTTGCTAAATGATTAATTGTGGCTTTGATTCTCGATCTAGAACGAGCACAGTATAGAAGAGTAATCCTCGATTTACCTGGTGAGTAGCCAAATAAGACAATTTTTCAGTCTTTATCATAAACCCTACGAAAAATATCACATTTGCAATGAGCAGTTTTTATCGATTTTTATATTACCCTATTCTGCACATACTTGATATAGCACAATACCTTATATACTGCAAATACCTTATAATTTAACTTTATTCTTTAATCCTTGTGTTCGAAGTTGGCCCAGCTCCGGACGAGTGCGTTTTCGGTAACCTGACACTGAAGATTAGAGATTCCATTGCGACAGAAGATCCCTGCGTCAATTGTACTTGCCACACTCCACCAGTAGTTTCGTGCACCAGACAAACTTGTCCTCCGTTCCCCTCGAAGCCAAATGTCCTCTGTCATGCAATCGAAGAACCGGAACGGTGTTGTCCGTCTTACGAGTGCGTGCCCAACCACACTCTTTCTTTTGAACTCTGCGCTGTACGTAACACATAATTCGCACAACGTCAAATGTAACAGCATTTATAAATCCTAATTTTTTAAATTTTATTTTTGCAGGATCATGTCTGCCCTAAGGGAACAGTTTGCAAAGTGGAGAGCAACAAATTTGGTCCTCACGCCGATTGTATTGCCCATGAACCTCTCTCTCTCTCCCGATGCTGGTGCCGCCAGAAAATGATTTCGAAGATATCAAGCGGATTTCTCATTTTTAGTTGTTCCTTTAGTCAAACTGAATTAGCTGGTAGACTGGTTGGTAGTACTCCCCAAGGTATCTCCTAAAGTGAAACTTTTTTGGTATCCTTCCCATTTGAGAATGACGTTCTTCTCGCAAAGCAACGTTTGGAAGATAATAAATATTATTCGCTTTACAAAAATTCTCAAATATATTTTCTCTTAATGACCTTTTTTTTTACAATTCATAAGTAATACTACTTTATGCCAATACAAGAAACAAGATGCTGCACAGTGTTTTCATTTTCAATTTCCCATTTTTCCGCTCTCTCCTTATTTTTCCCCTTTTTACCCTCCGTACTGGAATACAAGGCTATAGTCCAGATTTTCCCTTCTTCCTCTTCCTTGATTTTTCCCTTTTCACACCCCCCATTTTCCCCTTTTTTCAGGGTATTTCCCCGCACAGTTGAAACACTGATGCTGCACGTTGTTTTACTCTACTGCTAAATGAAACACGAAATACACGCGAACATTTGTGCTAGTTGTTACTTATAGTTGCACTCGGAGCACGTATTTAATTATTTGAAATTTTTGTATTTAATATGTATTAACGTATTTTGTCTAAAACATTCAGGGTTGTCCTATATTGGATGTTCAAAATTTGACAACCAGCTCTGTAGCCGAGAGGGCCTGACCAGGAGCAAACAAGCTCTGTATTTCAAACGTCAAAACTCGGTGCGGCACCTAGCGGGGAAAAACTGTACTGTTTATAACAGTTGGAAGTGGCAGTATCATACTAAATGTCAAACTATCAGTACTTCCCCGAATGATACCAGTAGCACAGTTACGGTATGATACTGTTGATACCGAGAAGCAGATATCAGCATCATAGATATACCGATTTATCAAACAACCATGATCATAAATTTCCCACACCAATTAGGTTTACCAGTCCCGCCTCCAGCCGCGCCCCCGTAGACAAACTCGGATTCCTTAACATGGGCTCTTATGGGACTAAAAATTTCTTTCGCAAATATCAGAAAACCTAATAGACTTTTCCGGGAACGGAGCCCGGATTCGAAATCACCATGAAATTAGCTATTTTCTGGTATGATAAAGTACGATCTAGACGCCAGATTCTAAATTAAAACTAATATAAACCTTTGTTTAGCCCAGTAAGAGAATGACTTCTTTCAAGTTACCCGTAGTTTGTCATTCGACATTTCATAGTTTCAAATGTAAACATTGGCAACTAAATCTTTACTTTGCTTATCAATTCGTAAAGTTTTAAGTGTTGTGTTAATTATAAAAGCTATCTATTTGATTTGAATTCGGTAATTTAATATCGTTTGCTTTTGGGGAGTTAGTAACTTTGATCCTGCTAAAAACTTATCCATTGTATGTGCTTTAGAGAGGCTGACATAGAAAAAAAGCAAATTGAAATATAATTTAATACACGTTAATTTGAGAATAATATTATCGTGGCGTTATATTCATTTTTTTTGCAATTTGTTAACAGAAACTGCCATGACATTCTTCTGAGTCTGTGCACGCTTCTTCTTTCAAACGAAAGCCTCCCGATTTCTGCGGGACGATTTCCAGGCACGACATAAGAGGCACCTCAGATTGCTTTCTATTCAGTATTGCACAAGGAATTTATCTGTAATATAAAAAATTTACTCTGTTTACAAGCAATTGGTATTTAACAAAAGCTGGAATGTGTAAAAACACTTTCCTGTGTGCAGCGCTAATATTTGATGTCGGTCCTGGAAATTGCACCGAGTAGAATAATATGCCTGCTTACTTAACCTGTGGTGGAGCTAAAATGTAAACAGGAATATATTAATTAGACATGTGTAACAAAATTTACTCGGGATTTATAAGTTTTCTAGCATCTACAGCTCTGCGGGAACGTTCCCGAGCACTCGTGTGGTCCGTCTCGTTTAAGGTGTCTGCATTGAAATACGTCCTGAATTTAAACAGCGTTCGAATCTTTTAATTTTTGCGCTCTGAAGGTTTACTTTCTACCAAGTTTTATTTTGATTTTAATTTCTGTCAAATAGTAGGCCACACAATGGGCTCCAATACATGGGCATTCGCGCTAGAAATAAGTATTTACTACGGGTAAGTCGAGGTTGAAGCCTTTTCTAGAAAATGGGTTTTGGAGTTTTTTACTGAATCGCTGAGTTCTAATACAGAATGTTTCATACCCAAAAATAGTATAATTCATAAGCATTCAGAATCCGGGTCCCGTTCCCGGAAAATGCAATACACCTTTTAAATATTTGCGAAACAAAGTTTTAGTTCCATAAGAGCCCATGTTAAAGTTGCCGAGTTTGTCTACAGCCAATAGGAACGGGGGTGGGTGGAGCTTCGTGGTAAACCTAATTATAGATCATCCTGAAGTTTGCTGAATTCATAATTTAAGAAATAATAGTTATAAGCAATGAATTGTGCTAGTTACTTAAATATTTATAGGATTTCATTAAACTAAATTTTATATTACATGGCAATCAGCATTATTTGAAACAGTGTAATTATATTATTCTATCTAAAAGACAGTAAGACACACTATATTTATTATATTACTTTATATATATTTATTTGTTCTTACGGTTTAATTATTTTATGGAATATTTTTGTTTGAATAAAGTTGAATTCGCGCCTTTCTTTTTTTTTTACCGGAAGGTCCAGGCTAAACAGCAGACATTTTCAGTGGAAATATATTCTAGAATCTGTCAAAAAAAAGAAGACACAAAGATGGCGGATGAGAGTGAAGACACCCCGGTTTCTGCCGACACAAAAGGTATGAAATAAACTGCGAAAAAATAATTAATAAAATCCTAAATCGTAGCTTTATGAAGTCTTGCTACTTTAGCCACAAACGACAGAGGGTCTTCTCGACTGTTTTGTTGTCGAGACGCGAAAAGCGAAAGTTCGTCCAGCCTGGGTTTGGTTTGTTTGTAACACGTCTTTTTCTTTGATTTTGTTACTTGAAGTTTCTTCTCAGCGACTGTCGCTTAAAGTGTACGAGACAGAACGCTCCATGGCGACTAAACTGACAAAACGAAAAAAAAGTCGTGACAAAGTTGGGACGAAAGAAACCTACGTTATCGTCTTATCGTTGAACGTTTACTACGAGAAGCTTCATTCCTAATCTATTTAACGCATTAAATGTTTCCAAAATATATATCGGTCGAACAAACAAGGTTATCAAAAAGCTGTAAAGTTTTTCTCGTTTTGTTACTAGGAACGATGTAGAAATAAGACAACGTTTGCAGTTAAAACTTCGTTTTGAAGAAACGTAAAGTTCCCTTCACGTTTGATTCTGTTCCGCAAAGATGTTACGTTATCCTGCAACGTAGAGAAATCAACTCGTTCGACAAGTTTTGCCCTACATGCTCGCTCGAGCCTTTCGAGCCTTATCGTTTGTGCAGTTTGTTTTGTCTGTTGTATGGTAATTTATTCACCAGGATATTTGGGCAACTATTTGGGTCGTGACCCTCAGAAATGGGGGGTTTTCTAAAGAAGCGGGTCAGGTATTTATTATATTTATCACTTTATGTATTTATTTTTTCAAACTTTTTTTTCTTTTTTTTTTTTAAAGGAGAGGTCCTGCTGATTTAATGTTTCTTCTTTCTCCGGGCTGTGGGTCACACAGAAACTTTTTCTCGCTTCCTTCTCCGTTAACGAAACAAGAAACTGTTGTGATAACTGAACAATACTCTCCAAATTTAATTTCTAAAAATGGGTCCGAGCAATGGTATTTCATACCGTACAAAACACTGTAAAAAGGCACCACTGCAGTACCTTTTCACAGTCGCCTGTATCGCTTTAAAGCGCCCTGCCAGTTCGGGGTTACCGAAAAGGCACCGCAAAAGGCACCGTCATTTGTACGTGGTTGGGGGGGAATAAAATTATAACGGTGTGAAAAAGTTTCATCGGAGAAGGTCGTTGAACGAAGAATCGCAATTATCGAGTCACGTGACTGCAGTAGCCAGTCAAGTACAGTTCCGCATTGGTGTTCAGAGGCAGTCACGTGACTTTTGCGGCCAATCATTTTATTTTGAAATTTATTTTTTGTTGTTACGTATGAAAAAAGTTATGGGGCTTCGAGTGACCAGAATGTCTTACAGCAACAGTTGGGCGTTTAGTTCGCTCCAGGCCGTGCACACCTCAACAGCGGCCTTTTAAATCTCCTCCAAAAAATACAAATTTACTAAGTTTTGTTAAGTTATAGATACTTAAAATGTTCAGCTGACATTCCGCTATCTTATTCTGATTGTTTCAAAATTTTCTAGTTTTTTGTTTGAGTGATAACAGTGCGATAACCTGCGCGATAATCTAAGGTTATTCAGTGGCCTCGACTGCTGTTGCGTCGAAATTTTATCCAGCGTTGTTATAGGAAAATGTTCAGTAGACACTCCGCTATCTTATTCTGATTTTGCGAATTTTTGCCACATTTTGCGTGAGCGGTAACTTAAGTGATAACCAATGGCCTCGTCGGCGGTACTCTCCATGCAAGGCTGGGATAAACTCATAGCTGACGTGGACGATGTGATCCTGCTGCCGGAAGAGGTCCTCTTCATGAACTGCGGCTGGCTGAGGGCCGACCTCCAGGAACTTGCGGTGGGCGTGTCTACTACCAAGGGGGCGGTTCTAGCCGTCCGTAGCTCCACCCGTCAGTCCCTCAACTGGTGCTGGGACTCGCGTTTGGCTGCCCTGTCCACTAGTAGCAACACATCTCCCCCCATCAGTCGTAATTTGATTGGTTCTTTTGGAAAACTGTCGACCAATAAGAGCGCGTGTGTTACCAGCAATCGTGATCTGATTGGTTCGCGTATATCACAATGGGCGTGTCACACATTTGGGCGGGAAAAGAATTTTGACAAATAACTTCTTTTTGTACGGGATTGAAAGATAAATCGTAAAAAGGAAACGGGCGTGGTCGTTTGCAGTTCAATAGGCGTGGTTAACTTGTATGGAAATTAACATTGACCTTGTTATTATTGTTTTGATTATTATTATCATTATTATTATTACTATTTGTATATTTTTATTTTATTTAAAGCAGAACAGGATGCATCTCCAGCGTCGACCAGGCAGCGTGAGGAACGAGTGAAGGCGTTGCGCGAAAAGCAGAACGAGGAACGCCTGCGAAAACTAGAAGAACTCAAAGTACAGGTAATTGAATAAAGCTAGTTTTATTGCAATCACGATATAAATTACGTGTATTAGGGCTTCGTACGTAATTAGTAAATTATTACGTGTGAAGTATGTTACTTTAGGAAATCGTAGTAAGTATGAGATTTATTGGTTAATAATTATAATTCTTGAATTGTCATTGATTATCTATGTTGATTACGGAATAGTTGATTGGTTGTTTGATTGATTGACGCGTCAATTGATTGGTTAATGAACTCATAGGCGGAGGCTACGCAGAAGTTCCGGGAGCAGCAGGAAGAGGAACGAAGGAAGAGGACCGAGGCCCAGAAAGCCAAAGACGCTCAACGGAGAACCTTGGTAACCCATAATAATAATAATAATAATAATAGTAGTAGTAGTAGTAAAAGCATTGACATCCACAGTAACGCTAATATTACCGAGAAAAGAATACTGGTATATAATAATAATGACAGGTATAACAAATAGTAGAAAGAATAATGCTGGCATTAATCAAAACATTTACAATAGTATCAATATCAATAGCAGTAGTAATAATAATCATAGCGACATATAGACAATAATAATTCTCGCGAAATAATAATTATAGAATTAGTTGCAGTAAGATTAGCAATTAATTTTTTTTTACTAAAAATTATAAACATTATTATTAAAAGTATATGATGATAATATTAGTACTAGCCACAAAATAATAATGAAAGAAATAGCAGTAATGTCAATAAATAATAATGTAAAGTTATTATTTTAATTTGTAACAAAATAGTAATTTTTTAATTATAATTCAAGTTTTTTTTATTGAGAATTAATTTAATGTAATGTATTTCATAATTCAGTATGGGAAATAATAATGATTTTTTTTTGTATAAAAAGGTCGAGGAACGCAAGAAAGCCTTACTGGACGCAGATCGAGAGCGAAAGGAAGCCATGATGCGACGCTACCAAGTATTATTAAATATATTATGAATATATTATTATGTATATATTGCACACTTGTGTATATTCAGTTTTTTGGAATTATGCAAAATTTTAGTTATACATTTAATAATTCATTTTACATTTATTACATAATTTCAATAATAATAAATGTGATTATTTGATTTAAAAAATGAGCGTACTTTGTTCTTCTAACAGGAATGCACTTATGTTTGTTTAATAGTATTTTGTTTAGTTAACATTTATTATTATGATTGTTGTGTTATTTTTATATTTTGAATTTTATGTTCAAGTAGATTTAGTTTATTATTTTGGAATTAAACTAGTTTAATTAATTGATTAATTAATGTGCAAAGTGCCATTGCGAATTGTAATGAATAATTTAATTTTATTTTGATGTATTATTCTCGTTAATTATTGTGATTTGTTTTTTAGGATAAGGAAAGTCGTCTAGACGCCAAACGGCGCAACGAACGCGGTTCGATGGCCTTTGCGTTCGGCAGCTCGACGCCCCGCGTCCTGGAGCCCGTCGACAGCTCGGCTTACTGGAGTTCCAGGCGGTAATTCGGATTTCTTTTTTTCTCTCTCTTTTTCTTCTGCATTTTGTTTGCAATTGGTTCGTAATTGATTTGTTAGTATTACTTTAGCACCCGTTTTCCTCCATCTGTTATGATTACTATTAGTAGTAGTAGTAGGAGGAGGAGGAGGTGTAGAAGAAGTAGAAGTAGGAGTGGTGGCAGCAGTAATAGTAGTAGGAGTAACAGTGGCAGTAGTAGGAGTGGTGGTAGTAGTAGCAGCAGTACTAGTAGTAGTAAAGGTGGTAGTATTAGCAGCAGCACCAGCAGTAGTAGTACTAGCAGTAGTAGCAGCAGTAATTATAGCAGTAGCTTTTTTAGTAGTAGTAGTGGCAACAATAAGAGTAGTAGTAGTGATCGCAGCAGTAATAATAGTGGCATTAGCAGTAGTTGTAGCAGCAGCAGTACTACTAGTAGTAGTAGTAGTAGTAGTAGTAGTCGTAGTGGCAATAGCAGTAGTAGCAGCAATAATAGTACTAATACTATGGTGATTACTATTACTATTATTCCTGCCGTGTAGTTCGACTTCCTCAGTGAACGTTATGTCAAGCTGGACTCTGAGCGGCTCCCCGCTGACGGACTTGACCGATAACCACGGCGACAGCTTCAGCAGCGCCAAACGAGCCGCTTCCGTCTACGCACTCGATCAGAACACTGAAGGTGAAATATTTTAATTCATTATTATATTATGATATTTACCTGCTGGATTCTAATATAGTAACTTAACATAGTAATAATTAAATAAATAATAATATAATATGATCAAAACAAATAAATGTATAATTGTAATATAAAAACAACAATATAGTCTCAGTTATTATACGGCGAATAATATTATCTTTTATTGTAACTTAATATAAACAGTATTATGTGTAAATAGTAATACTGTAGTAAATAGTAGATTTTATGAATAGTATAATTTTTTGTTTTTATTATTTAATTATATTTTATTTAAAAATATTTCATTATTTATCAGTAGACGAATAATTTTTAATAATTGTTAATTTAAGTTTACGATGTTGTAAGAAAGATTTTATTATTCTTGAGTATCTACATAAATTTTCAGCATATATTATTTATTCTTTAGGATTTAGTTTTATTACTTATTTATTTGAAATATGTATATATATATATATTTATTATATTATTAAACGTATTTAATCAAAGCATATTATATTTAATAATAATTAATTAAGTTCTTCTATGCAGTTTCCCATTCAATTTCAATTCTGC
Organism: Eulimnadia texana; assembly: GCA_002872375.1. NCBI lineage: Eukaryota > Metazoa > Arthropoda > Branchiopoda > Diplostraca > Limnadiidae > Eulimnadia > Eulimnadia texana. The sequence continues at coordinate 23,193,543 of NKDA01000001.1, forward strand.
ATGTTGATTTCTTATTTTTTTTCTGAATTTTCTTCATTTTTAACTCATTGCAATTAACTTTTTATTTCTTTTATTTTCTTTCTGTTTTCCTTTATTTCCTCTCTCCTTTTTTCCTGTATTCTTCTTACGTGACCTTGACCTTGACCTTGACCTTGACCTTGACCTTGACCTTGACCTTGACCTGGACAAGGTCGCAAAGGTCACGAGCGTATGTCTTCTTCGATGTTTGGTATCTTTCATTGGGATAATCGGTCTCCTACTTTTCATGGTGAAAAAACCTGTGGTGAGTCTTTGGTCCCCACACCCCCAAAACAAATATTATTATTATTATTATTATTTTGTTTTATTAACATTATAATTTTATTATATCATTATTTGCTATTAGTATTATATTTATTATTATCATCTATCATTACTACTATTATCTTATTATTATTATTATTATTACGAGTAAGCTCCACTTTTTAATTCCTTTTTTCATAAAAATATTATTTTTGGTTTAATGTTATTCGTTATTATCGGTTCAATTTATTGTTATTGTTATTATCTATCATTATTATTACAAGTAAGCTCCAGTATTTCTTCATTTTTTTCATAAAATATTTTACTATTATTAGTTTATTTTACAATTTTCCTACAATACTGACCTGATTGCTTACTGATTTTATTTATATTTTATATATTCATTATCAATATTTATATTTAATTTAATAATACTTATTGTATATTTTTATCGGTTGATTTTATATTCGTAACAAGATTTATACTAGATTTAGTTTGTTTTATATTTATTGTATCTCTGATTATTTAGTTCTGATTTTATTTTATTTTAATGATTTTATATCAGATTTATATTTATTAATAATTGTATATTATTATTAACTTTTGTATTTGGTACTAGGCGAGAATCTGATGACCCGTTCGTCGTTTGCCGTTCTGGACGGTAGACGCAGGAAAACGGATCTGATACCGACGATACCCATTCAGCGGGACGTCGCCCAGCGTCCAGGATCCAGTCGCCCGGCGTCGGCGAGAGGATCCGTTTCCCAACGCGGAAATGGTAAATTACTATATCATGATTAATTGTTAATATTTATTTCTAACTAATTTGTAAATTTCTTTATTGGTTGATTTGTTACTTAATTTTTAACGTTTTTTATTTTATTTCTGTATTTACTTATTTATTCATTTAATATTTGTTAATATTGCATTATTTATTATTATTATAATTCGTAATTTGGTATAAATGTTAAAAATTTAATTTTAATTTAATTTACTCGGAACGAAAATTAATTAAATTAATTTAAAATATTTTGAAGAATTTTATTTACATATAATATAATATTAATACTATAAAAATAGTTGTAATGCATAAACCGCACGTTGACTTAGCATTACATTAACCAGAATTAATTTTTTTTACTCGCAAACTAACAAATTTTTGACTAAAATTTGCAAAACTAACAATGCAAACCAGTAACTGGAACTGATTTACGGGACACTTGAACTTTTACTAACAAATTACTTGATTTTACTATCGGTTTACTAACGAACTACTCACTAACAAACTTCCTCGACGATGGGGAATGTCAGAGATTCAAGGGCGCAGCATGTGGCGTAGCATGTCGCATTTGGGCACGACGTTCCAGAGAAGGCCACGTCATTTGAAAACGTCCACTGATTCCACAGAATCTCCAGATCCTCGAGAAAAATCTGCCACTTCCCTCAGCACTAACGATCTGTCGGCTTATGGCCAAACACAGCAGCAGCAGCCGCGAATGACCCGGGCCGAACGACTGAGACTCAGGGCCCGACAGGCTGGACAAAAGAAGCGGGAAGCGCAAGGCGAGGAAAAGTCTGGTATGAAGAATATCCAGTCGTCCAACGTCCCTAGATCCCGTCCACGCACTCCGCATGATGTAGAAGTTGTACCCAGACTTGAAAAAGTCACTATGATTAGAAAAGGCACTGTTACTCTAAAGCTGCTGATTCCTCACTTGCTGTACCAGTCACAACTCTTGAACCTCTGGCATGCTGCTTTTACTACCTTTACTACTTTTACTACCTTGACTAGCTTTACTAGACCTACCAGCTTCTGCCAATTTTAAGTTTTCTATATAAAATAAGCACGCAATTAGTAAATTAACATTTTAGATTGGACTGATTTTAGAATCAATTAGTAAAATGTGTTGGTTTTACTGCTTTAACTAATTTGTTAATTAGTTTGCACGGTAGACCAGAGTTCAGGAGCTAGTACTTGGATTTGATTTAATTAGTTAGAATTTCGCTTTGAAATTTTGAAGGTTTGAAAAGCGGAGAGCTGACCCCGTCTTCGCCGACCAGACCCTTGAGTTCCATGAGCCAGCAGAGCAGTTCCAGTACTCCAGTCACTCCTGGAACCTTTCACGTCAGAGCTCGCACTGCTCCGGCTTCTGCTTCTGCCAGAAAGTAATATTAAGTTATTGTATTTATTCACTGTGTTATTATATTTTTGGTATTAGTAGTTGTAGCAGTAGTAGTAGTAACAGTAGTAGCAGTAGGAAGAGCCGTTGTAGCAGTACTAGTAGCAGCAGTAGCAGTAGCAGTAGTAGTAGGAGCAGTTGTAGTAGTAGTACTAGTAGTAGTAGCAGTATTGGTAGTAGTTGCTGGAGGAGGAGGAGGAATAGTGGTGGTAATAGTAGTAGCAGCAGTAGTAGTAGTAGTAAAAGTATAGCATTAGTTTTACTATTATTAATTTATAAATATTCTACTATTATATTATAATTATACTACTCTTACAATTATATATTATAATTATTATTATTATTGAATTTTCTTAAGGCCGCGTCCGATCAGCATAGCCGGGAGTGTCGCCGTCTCCGAGGAGTTGAAGAGCATCAAAAGTCCCGCTAAAGAAACTGAAGCCGTAGCGAAACGCTCAACGCCGCGCGCAACGCGTCCGGCTGCCTCACCTGCTGCTGCAGCCAAAGAGCAGAAAACTAAAGTTCCTCCTCCCAAAACCCCGACGACTGGAAAATCCGCAGCTGCGAAAGTTAAAAATTCTGCAAACGAACCTGCTGTGGCCGCTCTTGAGACCCCAGAAGAGCCTGCCAATAGCAGAGAGGCTCCCGAAGAAACAGCCAATCTCGTAGAAGCTCCAGAAGAGGCAGCAAATCACGTAAAAGCCCAAGAAGAAGTAGCCAATCACGTAGAAGCTCCAGAAAAAGCTGCCAATAGCCCTGAAACCTCAGAAGAAGCGGCCAATCACGTAGAAGCAGCTGATAAAGCTACCAATAGCGTTGAAGCAGCAGTTGAAACAGCCAATCAGGCGATTCCTGTTGAAAAACCAGCCAATGGTAAAGAGCAAGTGGTTCCGCAGAAGAAAATTATCGCGTCGGAGGAAGAGGCCAAAGCGGCTCTGGCGGAAAAACGTCGACTGGCCCGCGAACAGATGGAGCGGGAGGCCGAGGCCGAACGCCTGCGGGTCGAAGCCGAGCGCCGTGCTGAAGAGGAGCGCAGAGAGCAGGAGGAACGGGAGAGAAAATTTGCCGAAGAAGAAATGGAAAGACTCGCCCGAGAAGCGAAACTGGCCGAAGAAGAGCGGTTGAAAAAGTATTTATACTTTTACACTATACTAGATAGATTACATTTCACTATACTTTAATTAAGAAAAATAGTATGCATGATTTATACCTTATACTTCACTATGTAAATTATGATTTCATTATATTTTAAATAAGAAAAATAATGTCTATAATAAATGTAATTTAAACGTATTAATTGAAGCGTGTATTCTTGGCTTCAATCCGCATTCGGATTATAGCCGTCAAAACCACATTTACAAACAGGTGTTATCATAATAGAGAAATCACTACAATAACCTTTTTAGGTTGGATTAAAATGCTGTAAGTGATAAGAAATACAAAAGAGAAAAAAGAAATATAGTAACGTAAAATAAAAATGTATTAATTAAATGGATTTATTAATTGTATGTTTTTATATTCGTAATACTTAATAATAGAATAATTATAATAAATGTTGAAAATTGCAATAATCACTTGATAATAATATAAACAAGCTTCTAGCTGATAAAATAATAATTAAATAATTCTGTAGTCTGAATTTTGAAAATTACCTTATTTATTTAATGATAATAAATAATAATAGTAAATAAGAGCTTACTCGTATCATATGTAAAACTCTTATGTTAAATAACGTATATACAATAACAAGTACAAATATTAAGAATTTGAAATAGTATTATGTATTTACTTATTTCAATTTTTTTTTTTTTTCTTGTAAAGGGCCATTGAGGAAGCGGAGCGCCGTGAGGAGGAAGAGCGTCTCCGCCAGGAGGAGGAATCTCGTCTGCGGGCCGAGAAGGAGCTGGCCGAGCAGAGGGCGCGCGAGGAGGCCGAGCGCCTCCGCCGGGAGACGGAGGAGCGTCTGCGTCGCGAGGAGGAAGAGCGTCAGGAGCGTCGCAAGCGCGTCGAGGCCATCATGTCGCGCACGCGCGGCGCCAAGACTAAAGGCGTCGCTGACGAGAACGCGCGCAATGCCGCCTCGACCCCAGCGACAGACGCGGCGACACCAAAGCAACAGCCTGACTTGCTCGAAGACCTGGTCAGCAAGACGGAACCTGACCCACCGAACGGCTTCTGCGCTACCGACGCAGCTACGCTTCCAGACGTCAGTCTTGTCAACAATGCGGATAGTGTCAACTGTAATACAGAAACAGCCGTAGATTAAATCCATTAAAAATTATTAAAAAATTTTTCAGAATTTTTCGTTTATAAAGATAAGAGGAAAATAACTTGATTTCAATTTTAAATGTCCCGTAAGAATAATTCATACCTTTTTTTTGTCCTGGAGCAGAAATTTTCGTCTCGGCTTGTATTTTAAAATTTCACTGCGTCTTAAAATTTAAATTTTAAATTAATTTTTAAGTTACTTCGTTTGGATTAATCGAAAAGGTTGGGAAGTATTTTTTTCTAAGGTAGCTGTGATTTTCCTTTTTTTTAAAAAACGCGAAAAAAGTCCTGCTTCATGATTCCTCTTTTAAAATTACAATTTCGAGTTTGAATTTTTTTCTTCCTTTGCTCCGTAAGAAGCCCTTTGTGTGTCTAGGAAAAGTTAAATACACCGCAGCATGAGAATGAATTTGAATTAATTTAAATTTAAGCTTATTTATTATTTACTTAATTAAGTTATTATTTAAATTAAAGTTTAAAATTTAAATGAGGATTAATGTTTAGCCAGCTGGGGAAGTTAAATACACTGCAGCATGAGAATGAATTTTAAATTAATTTAGATTAAGGTAAAGTTATTCTTTATTTAATCAAATTATTTATTATTGCTATTTGTTATTCAACCATTTATTAATCAGGTTAATTTTTAATCAAGTTATTATTTAAATTAAAGTTCAAATTGGAATTAAGGATCAACCAGCTCCATTTAGTCGTCTAATTTAGTTTCTTCATTAATTTTTAATAATATTAATTAAAATACCAATTAAACATATTTTTAAAATTTTATGTTTGTTTGTAGTAATTTATATTTCCGAACAAAGTAATAATTTAAAGGCTGGAAAATTACAAAAATACGATAATTGGAATAATTAACGACATATTAATATAACATATTTATTTAAAGTTTATAATTAATTTTAAATAATATTTTTAGAATCAGCGACGTCGTTTGTGTCGCGGGCGTCCCCGTTTGCGCTTGCTGGAAGCTGGCGACTTGGGAACTCTTCAAAAAAATCAATTTGTTTTAATTACTGAATCAAAGTTAATGAATCTTAAGTTAATTTAATAATACTTGTGCAAACGGCGTTTCCCAATTGTGTGCAGCTCGACCAGTGGGGCCAGCGTTCCTTGCTCGGCCAGCATCGAGAGGAACGTGCAGATGAATTCGTCGTAATTGTGTGTCCGCCTGCAGTCGTCAACCTGAAATAAATTTAAAAAATTGTGAATAACTAAATTAATTATAGTGTAAAAAATATTTCCAAAGTTCATATTAAAACATAATGAATATAAAATGAACAATATGTATGAAATAAAATTTTATAAATTATAAATATATCAAAATAATTTTTTTGATAGCGTGCTCGATAAAGTATTGCGTGAAATTACAAATATTAAAATAAAATAAAATTTACGAAACATAGAATAAATACCGTATATTTTTTCCTCTTCTCGGATTCGTCTTTGAGGATGTTTTCCGTGTCGGCGATTTCTTTCTCGAGGCTCTTGAGCAGAGCGACTAAATCCCGCGGTGAAAAACGATGATTCTCGGTGAGACATTCAAGTCCTCGCTGCCCTTCAACAGGTGGAACAGCCAAATCGCCAATTCCCTCTTCTGCAAAAATAAAAACACAAATTCTAAATAAAGAAAATAAAAGCAGTCTTTCCACTTTGCAGGGAAACTCCCTGCGAAAGGGGGGAAATGGGGTCTGAAAAGGGAAAAATAAGAGAAGAGGGAAAAGGGAAAATCTAAACGTACGGTCTGTATTCTAGTGCGGAGGGGGAAAAGGGATAAATAAGGGAAGAGGGAATAAAGGGGAAAATGAAATTGGAAACACTGAATCAAAGTTCCGATACTCCCGTTACAGTTTACGAGTTTTGTCCCTGTTTTTCGGTTGCGCTTGTAATCTTACTGGACTCCTTAATTTGTACCACATGTAACTTTCACGTATTCTGTGTTCAGCAATGATTTCTACTTTCGTATTTTGTCCTCTATATCCTCGACTTATTGAAATTTTCCTTCAACTGGTTTAGACTTATGTTTTCCATGATGGCTACTTTTATATTTTGTTTGTATATTCTCAAATTTATAGAAATTTTATTTAGATTGTTGATCTGTTTTTGTCTCTCGTGATTTTTACTTAGACATTTTGACATTATACCCTGAAGTCAATGTAACGTTTGAACCAGCCATAGGGCTTTGGCCTGATGCTTTGAAGGAAATAGAAAAAAAGAAAATGGAACTACAATTTATAATAATTAGCATAAAAGTTGGATATATATATATTAGAATAGTGACCTTGCGTGCTGCTGTTCACGTGGACGGCAACCAGCTTGCTGATGTCTTTAGAAAAAGCCGTGCTGGTGAGAGCGTCCAGTTGCGACAACTGCTGACGGGACAAGTCGCCTGGCGAGCTGAAGGCCGAACCTGATTCTGAGGCTGTGTCAGTCGTCCAGCTTGAGAGGCTCGGGACGGGGACGTCTGTATTGTGAGGGAACAGCTCATCGGTGCGCGGAAAACTAGACTTGAACCTTTAACGAGAAAAACTTTATTACGATTTCATTTATTATAATTTAACTTTACCTTCTCCATAGTTTTCTACGTTATCAGCTTCTGTTGTGTTGTTCGCAGCTCGAGCGGAGATTTCTTCGTCGGGCACGGCCGAACCGCACGACATGTTCGTCAGTTGGTGCAGGGCTTCAGATATTATTTGCCTATGCAAATTAATCATTACCAATTAGTTAAACAAATTAAAAGATTTCTGTACTTATTAGTTTTCAGCAGTTTGAGTCTCTGCGACAGAGCCGCTCGTTTATCAGGGACGACAGCCATAAGACTGAACCGAATATCGTGACCCTGTTCACTGGAAGTCGTCGAACCTATTCGTTCGATAATAACTCTTCGAAAAAGTTCCGTCCAAGTCTCGTTCGCTTGCCAGGGCCCTTTACAATTCAATAAATTTTTATTTGAATTTCTGGATTATTTGTATTATTTATTATATCTACCGTGATCGATCGGGAAAGGTTTCAGCCCATCCAGTTCGAAGAGTCGTCCGTCTATTGGAACATAACTGACAAAATGAAACGCAGCTTCTGCGTTAGTAAAACGAGCGGAAGACGAGACTGTAGCGTTTCGCTCTGTTCTCTCGCTAACTGCTCGAGGAGGCTGAGGAACTGCATGAGCGTTATGAGCTCGGGGCATTTCTGGGGTATTACCGATAGCCCAACCCTTGTAGAAAAAATTATTTTAATTAAGAAATAATAACTGAAAATAAAGATTTAATGCGAGTAGCACTGCTTCCACTTTGCGGGGAAATTCCCTTAGAAAGAGGAAGACTGGGTCTCGAAAGGGAAAAATAAGGGAAAGAAAGCATAGAAGTACAGCTTGTTATCATAGATGCGAGGGGAAAAGGATATCTTGATAGCTGAATGGAAGGGAAAACTGAAATTTTTTTAACTATTTAACGGAAAAAAGGAAACAGCAAGTGGAACAGTGCTTCCACGTTGTAGAAAAATTTCCTTAAAAAGGGGAAAAATGGGTCTTGAAAGGGAAAAATAAGGGGTAGAAAGCATAGAAGTACAGCTTGATATTATAAATGCGAGGCAACAGGATATCTTGATAGCTGAAGGAAGGGGAAAATCGGGGAAAACCGAAATTTTTTTTGGACTCTTTAAGGGAAAATGGGAAACTGAAAAAGGAACAGTGCTTCCAGATTGCAGGGAAATTCCCTTAAAAAGTGAAAATGAAGGGCAAACGCAAATTTCCAAATATAAACATGTAAATTTAAGCAGTATACGGCTGAAGTAGGTTTTTGAACTCTCACGCAGAGCAGAAAAAAGGAAGGAAAATTTGCATTTTAAAAAGGGGAAAAAGAGAAATCAAGTTGTAAAGGATGAAGGGAAAAAAGGGAAAACCCGTCACACAAAGGTGGAAGCCATTGTTTCCACTTTCAATTTCCCCTTGTTCCCCTCTTCCCTCATTTTTTTCTTTTTCCCCCTCGTGCCACCATACGAGGCTGTGTTTCTAGATTTCCCCGTTTCCTTCTTCTCTTATTTTTCCCTTTTCAGTCCCCAATATCCCCTTTCCCAGGGAATTTCCCTGTAAAGTAGATACACCGGTGAGTACTTTGTTTTCAGGACTCATCCCGAAGTGTGAGCTTTAAGTCGAGTGAGTGTGGGTCCTAGATTAACTTGCGGACAGTTCAAAAGTACAGAGAGTAGTGCATGGGTAGCACAACTGTTTGGGACGACCTGAAAAAAAACAACATATTTTATTTGTCAAGTTCGAAAAACGCTAGAACGTTAGAGAATTTAACTGATTACCTGATGAGCAAAAAACATGTTATTGACGATATGTTCGTCCCGCACGAACTGTTCGGCTTCCGAGCAGTTCTTGCGTCTGGAACGTCTTTCCTCCGTCCAGCGAAAGAGGAAAATGAAACCGAGAACGGGACCCTCGATCGGACGTTGCAAATCGTACACTTCTTCCACTTGAACGCCGCGAGCGCCCAGATCCTCGAGGAGTAGTGTAAATAAACCTGAAAAAAGAGATTTATTACTGAAACAAGAACGATTTTATTTAGAAGAAGGGTTTGTTTGTTACCAGGATCACTTTCAAGCTCCAGCCATCCTTCGCAAATGTCGTTCAGATCGACTGGCATCTCGCGACAGAATTTTTTGTCTCAACTTCTATATAAAATGGTGTGAAATTTTATTTTCCAATTGTTCAAGCTGTTCTTATAGAGAATTTGAAAAATAAATTATAAAGCAGTCGCACTAACAACGGGTGCTTAGTTGTAAACAAAAGAGTCATCTAGTGAGCGAAGTTCGAACTAAAAGCAATTTTGCAATTTGAAAAAATTTTTTACAATGTCGTGTAATAATATAAAGTAATTTAAGCATCATTTGATGAATTTTTCGTTCGTGTTATTAAATCTGTTTCAATCTGAAGTAGTTTGTACATTAGAATTACATAAAATAATTATGATATTACGTAGATTTTAGTTATGAAACACTTGAATAAAATGCTGACTCGTGTATTTTGCTGTGGAACAGCCAGAACGAATTATTCAAAAAAACAGAAGAAAATAGGGGAGCCATTAATTGAAACACAATTTTCCCAATTGCGAACATTAGTTAACACTGGTACACTACACAATTTGCACCAGACAAAGTCGCCAAACTAAACCACAAATTTAAAATAACCACAAAAAATGAAGCCCTTGAAACAAAGCAGCAAAAATCTAACACTGCCACAGTACAACAATCAACAACGAAGAAAAGAAATTAGCCAATTACACATGTAAAATATTGTCTTATTTATTCATAAGTTTTCGCAAAAATAAGCTGAATGCCAAAATTTCATAAAGAACTGCAGAAAACTTTATAGGGAACATTCAAAGTTGGCTAAAAGCCTCAAACGCCTTCGTTTTGGCACAAGCTGAAACGAAAAATTTCAGCACTTAATACTCGAAAAAAGTTAAATTTTTTTTTTTACAAGAAGCAGTCGTCCGACTAGCTGCTTAACCATAAATGAAAAGATTTGAAGCTTCATTTATTTGATGAAAAAACAAATTAATTTGAATAGGAATCATGTTGCATCAGTTATCACTCGACCGTATCACTCTAAAAACAAATCCAAAAGAAAAATCAGATTAAGATTTAATGCTACCAATTATAGCAGACAGTTTTCGTATAGTTTGCTCGTCAAAGACAAATCATCCGGGGGAGCGGGGGGGAAAGCTGGAATGAAGAGTTAAGCGCTGTTCACTGCTGGGGAAGCTTTCAGAAACTCGGGCTGCTTGTCTTCAGCCGGGCTGTGACGTTCTACAGGGGCCACCTCGACCATCAGGGTACGTCCAAGAGCAGCACGGTAGTCATCAGACCCCTGCCATGGTTTGTAGTTGACCGGTTCGTAGTTCTCTGTTGAAGAGGCGTCGCTTCCATCGTCAGTTTTGACGGTAGCAGCCATTCCTCCCTTTCACGACAAAAATTCTAATTATTTCGTTAATGTTTTTAGTGGTGAATTTTCAGAGTACCCAGCATTGCCTCTTAGTTGGTAACGGGTAGTAATCGTCAGTCTTCATGTCGCTAAGTTCTTCCGATTCTTCCAGTTTGACAGGCTTCGATGGAGGGGACGAGTCGCTGGACTGGTCGAAAGCCGCTCGGTCCCCGATCGCAGGGCTCCCCGCTTCGGCAGCATTGCGATGAAGGAAGTTCATGTTACTTTCTGCTAGTGCAGCCTATTCACAACATTACGTTAGTTTCTGAACTTTCGTGAAATCGCTATTTAAGTTCTACCTGGAGACTGGCGTTGAGAGCCTCACCGAAAAGCGTAGGACTCGGAGTCATACTGGGACTCTTAGACTGGACGCCGCTGTAATTTAAATACTTAATTTAGTCGTAAAATTAATGTAATTCATCAATGGTGAAGTGTTTGGGGAGAGAAATCAAGCAGAAGATGCAAAAAGCTAGCAGGCAGAAGCTAAAGATTTCAAACAGCACAGAAACATGCGAAGAAAAGTGCAAAAACTTTGAAAAGAAAATTGTCCTTCTCCACGCTGTTTTTCAATCAAAAACCAACTGAAAATTCTGCTAAAACATAAGGAATCTATCGCTTTCTCATTGATTCTTGTCTGGGGATTCGTCTCTTGCAAAACTAAACGTCCAACAACAATTATAGATGAGGCTACTTCCATGCTACAGAGTCGGAGCCCAGCCGCCATCTTGGCTTCAGGCTCTCGTTTCCCTTTTCGGTTGCCCCTGCGGCGAACGGAGTCCGCAACTCCATCTATCGGTTAAGTAGCGAACTATTATCATCGGCCTTCGAGTATACACAGGAGATATAGCCCTTTATGGACCAAGGAACATCTGTTGAAGAGTCACGGGTTTGACTCGAGCCAATCACGTTGTATGCTCGAAGGTTTCGCGCCATTTTTTGACAAGTGAGCATACGTTGATGGAGTTGCGGACTTTTGGGGTGAGGTGGTTTGTTGCTTACTGCAGAGAGAGCTGGTGGGTTGTGGCAAAAGGTAAGCGGGTTGTGCAGTGAAGGTTCGACTGGAGGGCCGAGTTGAGCGCAGAGGCGGTAATTTCAAATTTGCGCGGGCGTCCGCGCGCCAGGTGCCTGCGCCGCACGAATTCCGCATCGTCGACCATCCAGTACGAGCCAAAGTCATCTTCGTAGCGGACGAAACACTTGTGCAGCGACAGGTTGGTGCGGATGGCGTTCTGAAAACAACCAGCTTCCATGTTGGTTTTTGTTTTCCTCAAAAATTCATCTCTTTTCTTCTATCGTATCTTTAACATACTTTACTATAGCCCTACCTCTTTTTCTGAACCTGAAAACTTAACTTATCGTGAATTCGAGAAACCTTGAAAAACTCGCAAGACATTGTCAGCATGTGCCACACACACAAAAGTGAAGAAATGTTCAAAAAACAGAAGCGAGCAAGAAACGAGTTTTTAGTGAAGGGAAAACACGCACACACAACACAACGAAGAAGTGCCAAAAAGGTGTGTGAAAATCTCAACGAGTTATAGAGAAGAAGGACTGTCCCTTTGAAAATAGTTTCAGGAAAAGCCGCTAGATGGCGATGTTCAAAATTAACCCCTAGCGGGCAACCCACGCAACAGAGACGGGAGCTAAGCAACCCACGTGTTCAGACAAAGATTAGATTTTGTTAGTTTTGAATTTATTCGAAGTGAAGTTTCGTGCTTTGTTGTTAGTTTTGTTAGTTAAAAGGTGGAAGAGAGTTGGGATGAGAGTGTTTTTTTTTTTTGCAAGGGTGTGCGTTAAAATGTTTTGGAATCGTACCCCGAGGTGGACCGCTGGGGTCGGCGCTTATGAAACTCCACTTCGTCGACGGTCCACACGGCTCCTTTCACGTTCTCCACTCGCATGAAACATTTGTGCAGCGACAGGTTGTGACGCACTGCGTTCTAGTTTTCATATAGATATCACATGACCACTGCAAATCTTTTTGCAACTAACTTTCTGCGGGTCTTTTGCTTTTCTTGCTTAGAACTTAAAAACTTTGCTGCCTGACCTCGATTCCTTAACTAAGCTAAATTTTATCCTGGGAATAATCCTAAGTCTTAGTAGAGACTTGTTAAAATCTAGGACTGGGTTAGTTTACCTTCCATGTTGCAGCGTTATGACGGAAGTAGCAGAAAGTGTTCTGGAACCAAGTGTAGATTTCGTTGAGAGTTAGCTGTTTTTCTGGAGATTCGATTATTGCCTAGAAAAGTTTGAACCAGTTTAAACTTTAAGTATTAGTCTTCTCGGGTCGATTAAAAGCTACCTGACGAATTAAGGAAGCGTACGTAAACGGCGGACGGACATCAGCGTTGCGATAAAATTCGCGGTTCCTCTGCAACTCTGCAAAAATTCAAGATATAGACGATGAATCAACAATCAATATTAACGGGGCTATCAGTAATCGATACTGAAATAATGAAGATGTGCATTTTGGATATACCTTGCTGCACATCCAGGCCAGCCCTGTCAAGTAAGTAAGGGAGCCCTTGGGTGGTATGGCAGCACAGGTAAAAAACAAACAGGCAAAAAGAATCAGACTTAGAACTATTTCATCTTCTCCATTATTTCTATTCAGTGTTCCAAACAACCAGAACAGAGATTCTTCCGGAAGTTAGTACCACAGGGAAGAAATTGGTTTAATTAGAACAGTTTGTGAAGAAAACGTAATCAGCGGTTGGCGGAAGAGTACCTTCTGATATATCCATGGCTGAACGCTCGCTTGAGCTTCGCTTTCGCAGTCGGATGTCTTCCGCACCGAAGGAACCTAAAAGCAAAAACGGGGAAATGCAAAACATAAAAAAAACAACAAAATGTAACAAATCGATTTAAAAAGCGTTGAATGTACCAGGATTGGGAACTGAAAGGAAAACGTTGATGTTGAGGATCGACTTACCGGATGGAGAAGTCAGTGAAGGCTTGTCTCCAAGCCTTCGTCTGAGAGGAGCCGCCATGTTGGGTGTTGGAGGGTTCATCATCTGCGTGTGGTTCTGCTGCGAGAGACCTACGGCCCCTCTCATGGTAGCGCTGACCAGAGCAGCTAGGGGTGACATCCTCTGGGTACCGTCGGCTGCTACCGCGGCAGCTGCTGGCTGAGACTGCTGACCTAGACTCGGAGGAGCTAGAGGTGCGGCTAGAATCTCGGAACGCGCCTGATGCAACTGCTGTTGCTGCTGGTGTTGTCGTGCTTGGTTCAGGTGATCCATCATGGCTTTCAGGCGGTCTCGCTCTTTCTGGAGCTGCAATTCTAGTTGCGAGACTACCTGCATCTGGACGCGCGTCTGGGCGGTTGAACGATCGTCCAGCACGTGATCTATGTTGAGATGCCTACCAAGAGATAGCTTAGCAGTTAGTAGTAGTAGCAGCAGTAGTAAAGTAGTAAAGTATTACTCGACGAATGCCAGGAAATCTTCGCACGGAGTTTCGCATCCAGGCCAGCGACAAACTCCGTAATTATACAGAGGATGCTGCCTTTCTTTGGCAGGGAGGGTGACACTTTTCTCTGCCGCGTTGTCGCTACCCTGACCATTGACTAATTTGTTGTCAGCGTTACCGCTGGAATAGCTTGACATTCGGTCCGGACTGGACGCCGGTGAACTGCAAACTTCGGCCGGTCGAACTTCGTCCTTCCACGAAGGTCGGTTACTTTCCTCTTCGCCTGTTCAATAAAATCATTGAGTATTCCGCGACTAATGTCATGCTGATTATGAAGTTGCGTTATTAAGAAGTTGTAATGGTAGCGGAAACAGTAGTGGTGGTAGAAATAGTAATGATGGTAGCAGTAGTCAAAGTACTAGAAGTAGGAATAGTAGAAGTGATGGTACTAGTAGTAGTACTTGAACAAGTTGTACAAGTAGTGGTAGAATATTACTATTAGACCAAGTTGTAATTGTAAGACTAGTAGTAGTAGTAGCAAAAGTGATAGTAAAAGTGGAAGTGGTAGAAGCGATGGCGCTAATTGTAGTACTAGTACAAGGAGTGGAAGTAGTAATAGTGGTAGTAGAAGTTGTGGTAGTAGTAGTAGAAAAAGTACTAGTAGAAGTGAAATGGCAGTACTAGTACAAGTTTTAGAAGTAATAGCAGGAGTAATGGTGGGAGTAGTAGCAGTAAAAGTAGTATTAGTGACAGTAGTAGAGAAGGTGAGCTTACCTGCAGGGGTACTGGAAGAATTCACGGCATGATGCTGCTGCAGTCCGAGTAGGTAATGACGCTGAGCTAGTTGAAGCTGCTGCATGAGCTGCTGCTGTTGAGCCGCAAGTCCTTGAAGTAGCTCGTTAGTTTTCTTCTTATCGATAGTCGAGAAAGCAGCTTGTCCCTGCATGAGCTGGGACTGCTGAATCAAGTTGACTTGGATCTGTTCCTGCAACTGCTGCATCACTGCTTCCAGCTGCTTACGTCCTAGCTCGTTGAACTTTTGCTGCTGCTGCCTGTGGTAGAGCAGCAGGTTCTGTTGCTGCTGCTGCAGGAACGAGTGAAACTGCTCGGGGTTAGCGAGCTGCTGGCGAAGGAGCTGCTGCATGTGTTGTTGAATAGCTAGCGACTGAAGCAGAGGATTCACCGGTGCTGCTGAATGACTGCCAGCAGCTTCTCCAGGCAAGTCAGCGCCTATTTTCTGAGCTTCCCAAGTAGGTGGACTGCTGTGATGACTTCCAGTAGCACTGCTACCGCTACTGCTACCGTTGCTACCGTTAGTTAAGAGACTAACTCGAACCGGACTGTCGTGCATTGAATCTCGGTCTTTGCTTAGATCCGGACTGGAATGCGTATTCTAGAAACGATATTTTAAAAAACTTAATTACTATATTTCTACTTCTTAATATTCATAACATTTTCTGTTATACATAAATTTAATGTATTAAAATACAAAAAACAAGTATGGAAAGATATATGTGGTTTGAATACTGCATTTTAATTGTAAAAATATTTGGCCACGGTTTCCATATATCTCGCCCGTTTCCCTCTGGAATATTTACCCATCCCGACGCAAAACTGAGCAAAACAAAATGACAATTTATGTGTCACGTATACACAAATCAATTATTTTCAAAATAACGCCGTTGCCATGGAAATGCCTCAAACAACTGGCTTCTTCTTCTCCCAAAAAACAACTAAACATCGTACGTGTAGAACCAGACTCCTCATTCAACAATCAAGCTTTCCTCATTTTTGGATGCTCAAGAGACGAGGTCAGAGGTCAGAGCTTGCAAACGATGGCTACAATTTGAATAAAGCTCTACGGGCAACAGGCCAGAAATCGATTTAAAAAAAAGTCAAGCGAGACAACAAACCGAACTCAGCATTTCGTTAGCACTCCCCTCTTCTACCACAACACAACATAAAACCCCGTCGTTATATTCCGGGAGATACGAACACAGCCCGAAAAATAATCACAGACAATTAACAAAACGCCAATCAATTACTTCTTGATTGGCAATTAATGAAAGACACAAAAGCCATGAATCGATATGAAACAATCAAGTTATGAGACTTACCAGACTCGTCGACTACTGCTTGTCTAAATACAGGGTTATATTGAATAAGAGAGAATTTGGTATTCAACACCAAAGTGACCTTCTACGTGAAGAAACAGAGTTTTCGGGGGCTCTGTATTAAAACACAAGGGAGGAAGGTTAAAGGTGTCAGTTCAACGAAGCATTGGTACCGAACCTATTGGACTGGAAGTGTACCATCAGCATGTGCTGCATACACTTGATGTTGCTAATGCAATTTTACCTTCTCCAGATCTCAAAAGAATGAATTTCGTCTTGTCTTTAAACAACGGGTCCTAAGTATGAATCGATTATTTGAAAACTGTATCGATACAAGTTTGATAGAACCGATTCTTTTGAAGGAGATTACACTGAGGCTTACGGGAGATATCAGTTTGTAGAACTTGAGGAAAGAAAGTGGAAACCAAGTGGAAAGGAGAGGGCTTTGGAGTCGTTGGGAAAACTGGGAAAGCGAGTTTCTGAGACACTGAGACAAACAAATGGAAGTTTGAGGAAAATGTTGTTGGTTTTGTGATGCATGCAAACAGCAGGCCCGGCGAGTTATTGTTGACCAAAAGTCCGTCGCATATAAGTGCTGTTTGTTTACCCATTGCACATACGATTTGCTTTTCCCTTTTTCGGCAGAAAGGGAAAACATTTTCCCTCCTCCCTCCACCTCCACCAGGAGGTAAGAAGGATCAGGGTCCAGTATACTGGATTGGTCATATAAACTCTATATACACACAGGCACTGGTTGACGTCATTGTTGTGTTTGCGAAGTACGGAGACACGTAGAAAAGGAGACGAGAGGGAACACAGCAAAGAGTAAACAAAACAAAAGACCCCACACACAGAAAACGCAAGTCCCCTCGGATAAGAAAATACTTTACAAGAAGAAGAAAAAACTATAAAACTAATAAAAAAAGAGTAGAGGGGGATTTATTGTGGGAGGGATAGTCCCCGTTTGATATGCAGAGTCCCTTGTGTGGATAAGTCCGAGTCGGGGGGTTGTGCCAGACAAAAGGCGGGCTACAACTTTTGCTTTGGTATGGCCGAGCAATAAATATTGACGAATGCGAGATGGAGCGACACGCATATTGACCAGCCAACTTGCACAATGGCTGCTAAACGTTACGGAAGAAACCAAACGGGGTTTCTAAAAGGGAGGAATAAGTATCAGGGCTCAAATGTTGGAGGCTGAAACCCTGGGCTGGGCTTTCTTTATGGCTGGACGATGGAGGTTGACGCGGTCACGGTGGACAACTGTAGTCGCCGGACGTTGTCAAGGAAGTCGACTGCGATCAAGACGACTAACTGCTAGGTACGGGTAGCAATACCCGCCTTTTTTCGGACACCGGAGACTGTTGCCAAACGCTAATGTCAATGGCGCGAAACCATTTCAATGGACGACTCCCCGAAAGTAGAAAAAAAAGTTAAACTGTTTGAGGAACAACGTGTAATGGACGTTCGATAATAGTTTGATGCGTTAGTCAAACGTCAAAATGACCCTCTGAATGGTGCATGATTGCCATGGATTTAGCTAGACGATAGTGTGAAGTCGGCCCACTTTCACACTGCTCGTCCACTTGAATTTTGAAAGAACTAAACTATGTAGTATTCAACCCCTTATTCAGGGGGTTTAGTTTTAGTGGAAACTGAAGTAAGTTCAGATACCATTCAGCTAGTGCTTCAGAGGGAAGCCTGTGTTCAGCTACCTAGTCGTTCGGTACTCAACCATATGACTTTTCTATCGGAGAGGCAACTGAAATCACTAATCGCGCCCTTTATGCATCATTTAGCAGTGGTCACAATCAGGGGCAAGGCCACACGAGGCAATTGTTGGCATATCACGAATGTTTTTTCCTCTCTCTCTCTCTTTTTCTCGCTAGAACATCACTATGTCCAAGCGATCGAGTCGCGTTCCACCTTGACATGTCATATATACTATTCTTTGTCTCTTTAGACTGTCACAAGTCATACGGTTGAGTACCGAATGACTAGGTAGCTGAACACTAGTCTCCCTCTGAATCACTAGCTGAATAATAGCTGAACTTAGTTCAGTTGTTGCTAAAACTGAACCATCTGAATACGGGGTAGAATACTGTATGACTTAGTTTTTGAATAAAATCAAGCATACGAACCGTGTGAAAGAGGGCTGATTTCACACTATCATCTAGCTGAATCCACGATAGTCATGCACCACTCAGAGGGTCACTCAGACGTATGGCTAGTAGAATGTTCTATGTTTTAAAATTTTAAGATCGAAACTGGACGTTTGCTTTAGACGATTTGAGTTCGTGGTTTAGTTGTTGGAGTTTCAAATTGGGGTGACGAGTTCAAGCTGGTCATTTGAAGAGACAACACAACGAGGGAATTCCAGGTTTCTGATTCCCTGAACGTAAACAGAAAGGAGGAAAAAGCGCTAGATCAGTCTTATGTGTGGACAGGTCATTACTACTTATGGACCGATTGCCGTGCTGTCCACTTATATGACAGATTTGTCGAAAATGATAGAGAAAACTTGGGATGACTCTTAATGTCTTAGAAACAAGAAATTTTATCAGTTAACTCCTGTGTGGACAGCCCACTGCTCCTTATGGATCGATTGCCGTGCTGACCACCTATATGACAAATTTGTCAAAAAAAGGAATCTTATCAGAAGCCTCACAGTTGACATCCCTAGAAGTTGTCTCTTGTGTGGACAGCTCGTTACTGCTTATGGCCAATTACCATGCTGTCCACCTATACGACAGAGTTGTCAAAAATGACATACACCGAACTGTGAATGATTCTCTAGAGTCTTAGAAACAAGAAATTTTACCAGTGAACTCTTGTGTGGACAGCCCATCAGTCCTTATGGGCAAACTGCCATACCGTCCACCTATACGACAGTTACTCTTCCAGTTGCCACTAGCGAATCTAACCTGAGAGCTGCAACGCTCGTCAGCTTTACTTTTTAATGCGCTACCACAGGTAGGGTACCTTTTAACAATTTAACGCCTGTGCTTCTGCGTTGCGTATGAACGCCATCTTGAATTATTGAAATGAGTGAATCTACCCAAGATCCATTAGGACTCCAGATTCCAGTAACTTTTCGAGATACCTCAACCCGTGGTTACCAAAGACGTATCTAAGTGCTACCACCGAGTTATGTAAGTAGTTAGTAGCGCTTGAAGGCATATATTTCTTTTATGATAAAATTTCGATACCCTTCACAAGTAACACGAGCAAAGGTAACGATACTCGGAAAGAGCAAGTCTAGAGGTAGCAGGTATCAATGAGTGATAGGAAGGTGGTATCAGGTAGGATGCGATACTGTTGGGTTACCTTAATATTTGACAGCGGTATGCTACCCTGATACCTGTGAGGATATAGCGCTACCACTTATTCCTCTTCAATGTACTTGTATCGTAGTATCAAGTAAGTTAGTATCAAGAGCGGTACCTGCTATCTAGTTCTTTGCTACTCGCTACCTTTCCTGAACTAATGTTGCTAACGCTACTAACTCAGTAGCACTTTGCTACGTTTGTCATACTGCTACTATCTTAGCTTTTCTAATGCGCTACCACATACTACTTTAAGTATTTGTGCTGCTAACTTGGTGTGTCATATTCTGCTGCTACTTCAGTCAGGTAAGGAAGTATGATACCCAGGTCTGCTATACCATACGCTACAGACGATTCGAGTCACGTGCTACTGCTACCTTTTTGTTTGGTCTACCATGTCATATCCTTCTACAACATTTGTCCTGGTATCAAGGTATTATACTATTGCTATCTATTCGGTCACTTTCTTGTTAGTTACCCGTACTACTATCGGCTGGCTACCCGAAGGAATGCTGTCTTGATACTAATACTATTGCTGCTGCTACTACTATTTCTACTGCTACTATTACTACTACTACCTCTTCTACAGCTACAACACAGTCCACCTAACTTGGGTAGTCCAATACTACTACAACCACTGCCTGAAGTACCTAGGGACCGGCGTCATATACTACTAGGGCATTTGTCCTGCTAACCGGTATCATATACCACTGGGAGGTTTGTCTTGCGGCGGGGAAAGGGTGTCCCTTCTTTCCCCGGCGGAACCATTAAAGGACGACGTGCGTGAGTCCGAAGATGGCACAACTTGACTTTTCTTTCTGCTTTTTTGTCCCGCCACAATTTTTTCTGTCCGCGGGGTAGCGCTACCCCAACAATTTCTGTCACCTTGTCACCATTACTCTCCTTCTGGGTGGCGACTTACAATTTGCCTTACTGCACAAGACACGGACCACTTTGTAACCTCTTTACTTCATTCCCCGTCATACCCCAGTAGCCCTTTCCATCACACGTTTAGTAGGAATGAAGTGGTAGTGATACTCACGTGTATAGGTGTGACTGGTCGTATGGTGGGCAGTCTGTGGGAAGTAGTCAGGTTGATGGGGCCGTTCCTTTCGATATCTGGATCCATCCTCAAATCATCCAGAACCTTCTGGTCAAGAAATCAAAAAGCAAAACACTTTAAGAATTTGATTTTTCTATATGCGGTGTGAGATCTTAAAAAGTTTCTCAAGATTCAGGACCGTGTGAGGAGGAGAGAAGTTGATTAATCCGTTAATGGGGCACCGGCACAAGAAACTAGTTAATGAGTAATTGTTGACTAACTTGGAAATGCACACATAATTGCAGATTCAAGAGATACACAAATCGGCAATTAAGACTTAAGCTCTCCCCGTAAAGTGTACAAAAGGATAAGAACCTCACTGGAAAACTTGGGCCCAGCCCGTGCGAGCTTCTCAGGGGCTACCGCTACCGCGGGTATATAAGACCCAGAGGCCGCTTTTGCTTGCCAGGCACCAAAACTTGCTACCGTTTCGCCCAAACTTGAAACTTAATCAAATTGCGACTGGGAACAATCCTTAACGACTAAGGTGTCCTCTTCCGAACTTACAAGTTTGAAAGAAAAAAAAAGTCAGAAAAAAAATTGATGAAAAACGATGGTTAGAAAAGTGCAAATAAGAAAAAAAGAAAAGAGCGCGGTTTCCAATATGTTTCAAGGCAAAGCACTTCGTTAGCAGAATCGAGTCACGTGCTAATGATGAGCTGCAAAAATCAATGGCGGTAAACATGGCCCCGTGACGATTAACTGCTAAAACTCGCTACGTCAGTACACAACACAACTTGTCAACCCCGCAAGCTCACACAACAACCAGATAACAGGGCTATCAAGTCCTCGAACTTAACGTGAGATTCAATGTTATATTAATAATAATGTTCTAGAAAAAAAAACACATCAAAATAAGAAATGATAAATGAGCCTCCTTTTCCTCCCCTTTTCATTGCTCGGACCTCGACTTTGGTGTAAACAAAGTTGGTAAACAAAACTTTCGCTTTGCACTTACGGCTTTCCTTCCATCGTTTCTGCCGGTCAATCAATCAGCTGATGGTCTTTTTGTTTTATAATTTATTTTCTATTTTCAATTTTTCGCGCGCTTTTTTTTTGTCACTCTTTGATTAGTCGGTCCAAAAAAAAAAATCGTCCAAGAGAACTGATTGGTTAAAACTGAGAGTTCAGATTTCAAACACTGGCCGCGGGCTTGGGACACGTGCGACCAGGACGGAGGCCCGTGAGAGACTGAGGTGAACCGAGTCGCCACAACGTGGTTTGCCTGCGTTTGTCCCAATGTCTTAATGTACGACTAGCGACACTCTGTGTTATCACTGTGTTATCGACTGTTATCAGACGGGACCTTTAAGTCTGCCGGGGTCACTGTTGTTTATTTTGGACGAGTTCTTATCAAAGCTATTGCAAAGTTAAACTTGGAACTGCGTCTATTTATAGTTACATCTTCTTTTTTTTTTGCTAATGTTATCTAGTTACCATTTTCTATGATTTTTCTCAGTAGTAGTAAGGGAAGGTAGATGTTCTAGCGAAGTGAAGCTGTAATAATTCTAATGATTGTAGAGAACATAAATCAAAAAGCGTGAAGCTTTTTCCCAAACGATAAAGAAACCATCACAAACTAAGACAACTTCAAGTTTTTGAAAAAAAGAGAAAAATTTCCACAAAATACAATCGGAAATAAACTCTTTGCAAAGAAAAAAACACTCCAGAAAAAACGGGAAATCGTCATTTAGTTGTCAGTATATCATAGATCTAGTCTCGTACAATGGCATATACACAAAAGAGTGTTCTTCCGTAAGACTCTGTCGTAGTTCGAACTTCTCTCATTAGATGGCGAAACTCAATATAAATAATTTTCTAAATATTACCCCTAGTTCCCAGTACGAATTTTTACATTAAAAAGCCTTAATTCGAGGTCTTTAACTGTATTTAAGTATAATTAGGACATTACTTGATTGCTTATAGCAAATAAAATTTACAACGCCATCTATTGTGAGTATTTGGAAACATCTGACTCTTTTGATCATTTCGGCTGTGGTGCTAATGGATAAGGATTTTGTAACGTAGGGTCGTTCGGGACAAAGTCTCGGTACTTAAAAATGAAATAAGCTGAAAAAATTTAGTAAAATAGAGGAGAAAAAACGACGTGGGGCGAATCATCGCATATGGAAAATCCAGCCATACGGCAAATATAAATGATCTTTCCGATCCTCTTTTCCTGTAGGATTTTTTCCCCTCACAGCATAACCCCCGACATGAAGGATCGTTTGAGTGATAGACTTCACCAGAGACAACACAGAAAAAGTTTTTTATCCCTAAAACAAAATCCTAGAAGATCGGTTTGAACTTCTGAAAACTTTGAGCGATCCCTAAAATCAGGATTTTTGTTCAAATTACAAGTTCCTTTTGTGTTTCTTAAGGAATTTCGCGAGTTAGGATTCGCGTCTGATTGTTTGGTTTTTTGGGGAAGGAGGGAATAACGAAGTGTTGGATGAGTAAATGATGCACTCGACAGAAGTTCCATCAATCGTGCAGGATCCGCATGGACATGACGTACCAAGAGAGGATCGCAAAACTATTCTTTTCTATCCCACTATCGATGAAAGACCCAAACGTCATTTTTCATGCAAAAATTCCCTGTTTTTTCTCCCGTTTTTTCCCTGTTTTTCCCCTGGATTTCTACGATACGACACACTGATTTGCGTTGGAGAGAAATTTAATTAAAATTCCGTAAATGAAACAAGCGAATTAAATCACAACTAATTACTCGAAAGTTAATTGCTTTTTTGATACTCGAGTCGCGCGGGGAGGAAAACTTTCCAACAATCAAATGAACGGGCGAACCATCGATGTGTCCTGATCCTTTTCCCATTTACGTCAAAAGGATTTGCACAAAAGGGATCGCGTCCTACACTTCCCACACATATGCATCCAGTGACATGTTATCAACCTGTTATCAACCTGTTATCAGTTTGTTATCAGCAGAAGAAAAAGGTACTTGAAGAAGACTCTATGTCGAGGTAGAAGCCTACTTTCTGGAATTTCATACATGCTTTCTAGATCGTTTGTGCTATCAAGTTGTTACTTGCTGTTATCAGATGTTATCAACCTGTTATCAACCTGTTATCAATATGTTATCAACAGAAGAAAAAGGTACTTGAGGAAGACTCGATGTCGAGGTAGAAGCCTACTTTCCGGAATTTCGGACTTGCTTTCTGGTGTTATCAAGTTGTTACTAGCTGTTATCAGATGTTATTAAGCTGTTATCGGTTGGTTATCAAGTGGAAGAGTGAGGGAGACATCATCTAACGTGTTGTTGCGTGGAGTCCATCCATCACGTCGTCGATAAAAAACGCTGCATTTTCATTTCCTTGTCAGCGATGCTTTGTGAACTTCAACGTGCACTAATGGAAACACAGGCATACACACATAACTCTCTTCTCTTTCCCTCTCTCTCTCTCTCTCTCTCGTCCCTTGCTCCATCAAGTCACTGCTGATCGCTTACTCCCTCCTCTTCAAGCAGAAGCACGACGCCATCTTAAGATATGTTGATTTAACACAGGAGAAGAGTTTTGTCGGAATTGGGAAGCCCTATATTCAGGCTGAGATTGCCTAGTAAGTCTACCCGCCATCTTAAGACAGACGCCATCTTAAGGTATGTTGATTTCACACAAGAGAAGAGTTTTGTAGGAATTGGGAAGCCCTGTATTCAGGCTGACATTGCCTAGTTAGTCTACCCGCCATCTTAAGACAGACGCCATCTTAAGACGTCTTGATTTGTAAGAGTAGGAGACGAAGTTTGTAAGAGATTAGGAAGTTTCGTACACAGGCTGTTAGAGTCCGGAAACTCCATCCACCGTCTTAAGACGTCCGGCATCTTAAACTAGCCGCCATCTTGGGACAGACGCCATCTTTAGACGTCTTGATTTGCAAGTGCAGGAGAGGAGTCCTTTAGGAAATCAGGGAGTTTTGTTTTTAGGTTGAAAGAGACTGAAAAGTCCATCCGCCATCTTAAGACAGACGCCTTCTTAAGACGTCTTGATTTGTAGAAGTTGGAGAAGAAGTCTAGTAACAAATCTGGACGTTTTGTATTCACGCTGAAAGTGTCCAGAAACTCCTTCCGCCATCTTAAGACATTCTGAAATCTGTTCTAACATCTAACACAGAAAATCTTATTTTTAATATACTTTCTTCATTCTCAAAGAGGAAGATGGTCACTTATTCGCCATCTTAAGACACGGAGTGTTAAATATCCCGTTTTCAGAATCGTCGTACACTTCACAAAAGTTTACTTTAACAGGTCAAAAAGGTCGCAAACCCCCCGTTTGGGAAAAGCCCCGGCCGATTGGAACCAAGCAAAGGCAAAGCAAAGCAAACCTGAGGTTTCACCAACGTTGCCAATTCTGGAAAACTTTCACAAATAAACAAATTCCTCGAATAGATTTGCTTCATCTGCTGCCACAAAAATAACAACACACTATTTTTATTCTTTTTAATATTATTTTAATTATAACTTCACTTAATTATATTAAGTATATAAATTATAATCAACTAAACAAATTAAATTAAAACTCTGATTTTTTTTTCTGCGATTTTTGTAGAAATTTTTGGTGCTGGACCCTATGGAGTGAGAATTTTCTGAGAATCTTACAAGATTCTTGTAAGCTTCTTGATTCTTGCTATGATTCTTGGTAAAAGAAACCCACGGGGGCTCATTACAGACGCCCTTTGGTATTATTGTTGTTTACACGCTGCTTTAAATGGGAAAATTTCAGCTGCCGGCTTTTCATAGGAAAAATCAATGGCCAAGACAATCCATTTCCCAATACGACAGAAAATTTTCCCAAGTTGACCTCACAGTTTTCCCAAAACCTTCCCAAGTGCCTTCTGAGTGACTTTTAAACGTTTTCTAAGGTTTTTCAAGCATCTGAAACGTCTTAAGAAGCCTCCCAAGCTTTTCCCAAGCTTTCTACTATTTCCCAAGACTTCCGAAACCTTCCCAAGTGCATTCTAATGACTCGTAAACGTTTCCCAACATTTTTAAACATTTCACACGTCTTAATAAGCCTTTCCGAGCTTTTCCCAAGCTTTTTACTATTTCCCAAACCTTCCCAAACCTTCCCAAACTCTCTCAAAATGCTTTCAGAGTGACTTTTAAACGTTTACTTGGGGTTTTCAAGCATCTAAAACGTCTTAGGAAGCCTTTCCAAGCTTTTCCCAAACTTTCTACTATTTTCCAAGCCTTCCGAAGCCTTCCCAAACCTTAAAAAAATTCCCCAAAAATTCTCAACAGTTTCCAGATTTGTTTAATGCAAATTCTTCACGTATTTGCAAGTTTCCCAAGCTTGGGAATAATTTTCCCAAATCTTCTTAACGGGATTTGCATTTGACCTGGTGCGGGGGAATGGGGTTGAAGGGGTAGTTTTTACCCCCAACGCGGCGATGGGGGTAAATTTGTTTGTTGTTTACTTGATACAAGCTAAAAACAGTTAAAGATTCTTTTTCCTAGAATCGTCATTCCTAAACCTGATCAATGAAGGATTCTTGGAATCCAAGATTCCTGGGAATCACTGACCGTGAATCTTTAAGATTCTTCAAGATTCTTAATCAAGATTCTTAGATTCTCGTAGTCAGTGAAGTCAACGTTCAAAAAGATTCCTAGAATACCTCTTAAAAAAATATAAACAAATTTCCCAACCGCCCACTCCCACCTTTTCCATGGGGGTGGGTGGTAGGGAGGTATGGGGGTGGGAGTGGGGTGGTAGGGTTGGGGAGGAACAGTTGGCACAACAAGGCAACGTCGAAACAACAGTCAACAAGGACGACGTCCCACAACAACGCAAAGTAAACAAGACCCAAATGGAACAGACAACAAAACGCCCTACACTCCCTTCCAGACAACCTCAATTCAACTTTTTTTATATTCCAAAATATACAATAATAATAACACATGTTTTAATTAAAATCAAATAAGATCAAATTCATGTCCAATTAAAACGAATCGCCTTACAAGTTCACCCACCCAACCCCTTTCCTCCTATTAAATCGTCCCTACCACCCATTCACCCTCTCCACCCAGCCTGATTCTTTTATTGGCCGCTGATATGATGTATAAATCAGATTTGTTATGTCCAGTTGTCACCTTGGTATCGTTTTGTCATTGAGCGGCGTTGCCAAGCTTCGACAAATGCAAACAAATCGTCACACCACCGAATATTGTCTGTGTCCCTACCTTTATTATGACACACTCCAGATACATTGTTTACTATATTATTATTATTATTATTATTATTATTATTATTAGTAGTAGTAGTAGTAGTAGTAGTAGTAGTAGTAGTAGTATTAGTTGAAGTAGTGTTGTTGTTGTTGTAGACTGGAGTGGCGAACCCTCGGAATGACGGGCCAACCGTTGATCCCTATAGGCTGTTGTTGTGTTTGTCGCTAACGAAACCCGGCACGTAAACAACAACAGCAAACAACAACAGCAGTTGCAGATACATACAGGTCCATAAGGGCGAAACCCGGGCAACACCCTACAACCCTACAACACTACAACAACTACAACAACTACAATAGTGTGCTTTATATCAAGAATCTGCACATAGACCGTGTGATATTTGTGTGGTGACTTATGACAAAAAATCACGGGACAGCACCCTACAACACTACAACACTACAACCTTAAAATACTACAACAGTGTGCTATGTATCAAGGATCTGCACATAGATCATGTAAGCGTGATGATATTCGCGGCTATGACTTATGACAAAAGATCACGGGACAAAATACGTCTTGGCATATTCATAGAACAAACTGTAATAACACAAGTTCCATAAATAACCCGCCATTATGAATCCTACACGCTTGTAACTCGTTTTTACATAAATATCAGCTTTTTGTACCCTCCATATAATTTCTGCAGTTAGCCAAAATTTCAATTAAAAAAACGTGAATAACATACCATCTGAACTCAAAACTAGACCAAAACTAAAGTAGAACTAGAATACAGAACAGAACTTAGAATAAAAGTAGAGTAAGACGAGAGTAGAACTAGTGTAAAACGAGCGTAAAGCTAGAGTAGAACTAGAGTAAAACAAGATTAAAACTGGAATAGAACTAGTAACATTAATAGAGTACAACTAGAATAGAAATAAAGTAAAACTAGGATAGAACTAGAGTAAAACTAAACTAAGACTAGAACAGAACTAGACTAAGAGTGGAGTAAACTAGAGTAAAACCAGAGTAGAACTAGAATAGAGCTAGAGCTAGGGTAAAAGTAGAGTGAAACTAGAGTAGAACTAGCATAGAATTAGAACAGAACTACAGTAAAACTAGACTTAAACTAGATTAAAACTAGAACAAATCTCTGTTCTTATTCCCCATTCATAAAATCACTCAAAATTAAACCAAAACTAAGCTAGTTTTAGTATAATTTAAGTTTCTCTGTCAAAGATTCTCAGATTTGAGAATGGTTAGTTTTCTGGAGAACCTTGTGTAAAGTCATCGAAAGAATCTGGTTAATTAGCAATGGCTGAAAAAGAAGTTGTGACTTGTCTTCTTTGTCTTGTGCTTTGACGCCTTGCATAAAAGACATAAGGGACACAAAGTAGTAGCTCGTCCGCCAGGAGCAAAAGAACCAAATGGGATTCAAGCAAGCTAACTTTTTTCCTTTCCTTCCTTCCCCCTTGCTTGGTGCTGTGCTGCTCCCTTCAGTTGGCACGTGTTTTACAAGAGTTTCTGCCCACAATGCAAAATAGCTCACCCTTCCCAAGTCGTGGGAAAACGTGGGAAAGTGTGGGAAAACCTTGGGAATGGTAAAATCCTGCTTAGAAAAGCTGTATTCGAACGTGTTTTCAAAGTTTCGATCGCTGTAGAAGGCCTGGGATGGCTTTGCGAAACGTGTGGAGGCGTGGGAGAGGGCTTGGGAAACTTGGGAAAGTGTGGGGAAGCCTTGGGAATGGTAAAATCCTGCTTACAAAAGCTGTATTCGAACGTGTTTTCAAAGTTTCGATCGCTGTGGAAGGCCTGGGATGGCTTTGCGAAACGTGTGGAGGCGTGGGAGAGGGCTTGGGAAACTTGGGAAAGTGTGGGGAAGTCTTGGGAATGGTAAAATCCTGGTTACAAAAGCTGTATTCGAACGTGTTTTCAAAGTTTTGATCGTTGTGGAAGGCGTGGGATGGCTTTGGAAAACGTGTTGGGGCGTGGGAGAGGGCTTGGGAAACTTAGGAAAGTGTGGGGAAGCCTTGGGAATGGTAAAATCCTGCTTTGAAAAGCTGTATTAGAACGTATTTTAAAGTTTACCGGGCACTGTCTAAAGCATACAAGTGTTGTGGGAGGCCTGGGCTGGTTTGGGAAACGTCAGGGGGTGTGGGGGAGGCTTGGGAAACTTGGGATTTACAAAATCCTGCTTAGAGAAGCTGTATTAGGACGTGTTTCAAAGTTTTCCGAGCACTGTCTAAAGCATACAAGTGTTGTGGAAGGCCTGGGTTGGTTTGGGAAAAGTTTTCAGGGTTTGGGAAACGTGTGGGAGGGCGTGGGGGGGGGGGGGTTTCGAAAGTGTTCTTCATCAAAGTTTTTGCTAATTTGTGCCGCAGTTTGGTCGGACTTAAGGCCGCAGCAGCAGGCGTACGAAACAGAAGGAGAGAGAGAGAGACAGAGAGAAACAGAGAGAGAGAGAGAGCGGCTTGTCTTAATTGCACACCGAAAACTTCTTCATTTGCATTATTGCAATTAGCAACCTCCGGTCTTAGGGCTCCGCGGCTGTATCATCGTCATTCACTGATAACAGTCCGATAACTAGGATAACAGCTCCCAAACCAGAACCGCTTGTTCCTGATTAGGCATCTTTGCAGTGTTTTGGGAAGCTTCAGGGAGCTCGTACGTTATCAATAGATGATAACAGATGATAACATTTGATAACAGATGATAACAACCTACCTGCGAGGTTCTCTCGAGGCCCACAAACGACACGGTGGGCTATCATATGCAAGTATAACTTTCTTACAAGTTGTTCTAATGGATTCGTACATCAACATTTATGTCGATTTCAATCTCCCGCCAAAATCCCAAGCGTTTTTCCCACAAGTTCGGAATCATGGGAAAAAATACAAAAGCTTGTTTTAACCATTTGGGAAAACCTGTTTCACTCCAATGGGGGGTCAATAGTCCAAAAAAACAAAAAACTATTTTCCCAAGGGTTGTGGGGGTTGGGAGGTGGGTGGGGGTCAATAAAAACTGGACACTCCCCCCTCCCACCCCCAAAGCTTGTTTCCCAAAAAAAATTCAAAAAAATCCTCATGTTTCAAAGTCGGTTTCCCCACTTGGGGTAGTTTCTGGGGGTAGAAAATTGCGTGGTGGGGGCTGAAAAAGTTTGGTGTCCATATGCGTGTATAGTCCCAAACTGTTGTAACGATTGTAATGTAACCCCCTCCACCCCCTCACTAACAAACCAACCCCCCAAAACTACCCCCCACCCTTTTCCCCGTCAAAGAAAAACCTAACCTAACCTAACCACCCAAGGCGCTTTAAAACGCAATAGAAAAAGAAAGGTGACCCCACCTTCAGCGGAAGTGTAACCCCAAACTTTTTAACCCCCCACCCCCATCCAACTCCCACTTTAAGGGGTGGGGGGTAGTTCGGGAACTTTACTTGACCCCCCCCCCCCGCCCAACCCCCAGACCCTTAAAACAAGATTCTTAAGAGAATCGTGATTCTGAATCTGGGAATCTTGATATGGTAGCGAATGAGTAAAATGAAAATTGGCGGGGAATTTTGAATTTAGTATTTATTTAATTTATGTACTTACAATTCAATCAGCTGATTTTAGACGTCGTTTCCAGACTCAAGAATCACCCAAGAATCTTAAGAATCTTCCAAGAATCTCTAGCGCGCGAAAATCCTTCAAGCGGTCAGTTCCAGGCCAAAAACCCACTGAACTTTGCAAAAAATCCGATAAAGTAAGCACCAGAATCTTTAAGAATCTTACAAGAATCTTCAAGAATCTTAGAAGAATCTCCAGAAGAACTGAGCTTGTACTGAAAACTAGTACCAACTACCAAAGCTGTCAAGTCCGTAATGAGGACTGTCCACTTCTTTAAGCTTTAGAAGCCTTCAGCTTTTCAACATGTTGCCCTTTTCACTGCTCAAAATCGTGGGGGGTTGTGCCCTTTTTTCCCAACAACCCCCCACAACCCCCTACAACCCCCACAATCCCCCACAGGAACAGTAAAATGGGGGTGGGAGCTATAGTTCGCTTTGGAAAGGCTTTTACTTTTAGCTTTTGGGAAAAGTTTGGGGGGTTGCGGGGGTGGTTGAGGGGGTGTGGGGGTAAACTTACCTCTGGGTGTGGTAATTTATATGTGACAGGGAAATGCCCTTGTCCCTTTGGCCATGATTACCGCGCTTAAAAGTCATTGGAAACTGTTGCACACAGAACCGCTGCATTCCGCCTTTACCACTGCTGCCAGATGTCCAAGAAAAGAAAAATCTCATTAAAGTTGTTCGTTTTCACTGTTTCCTTCTTGCGTTTCAAAACTTATTTCTCTAAATTCTAAAATTAGTTGAGTTACATCAAAGATACTGGCTAAGAAAGTGTTGGGTTTAAGCGTCGAGCCAAAGCGAAGGCAGTCAACGAGTTCAGCAAATATTAAAAAATATACCGATTATTTGAGCTTTATAATTGTATATAATTATGAAATAGAGATTATTTAACTTAATTCAAAGTTAATTTGATTGATTTACCTTTGATTTTTGTATTTTATAAGTTGAATTTCTATTGGAGTTTGTTCGCTTTGTTTTGGTTTGTTTTGGTTCTTGTGCGGATGCGTTCTATTTATATCCAGCGTTGCCGGATTGAATAAAATAATAACTAGTGAATAAAATAAATTATTTATAATTGATGTAATATATATATAAATACATTTATTAATAAACTAATATATATATTAATATAATATTATTTTAATTATATTTTAATAGTGTTTTTACAATAAAGCGTTGCCAGATTTCATAAAAATTCTTCAACTATTAAAGTTTTTACTCGTGATTTATCTATTTCAATTATATACAGAGTGAACGGAATTAATTGTAATTAATAATATAATATTAGTATTTATTACCTAATTTTCTAGTGCGAGATAGAGTGGTTGGTGTGTGAATTAAATTTTCTCAAGTTTTTTTGTTTTTTTTTTTTGCCCGCCTTCTTCCTGTCCTCGTCGTTTTAGTGGCCGTAAAACCAGAACGCAATGAAGAAATCCCCCCTGTTTAACCCTGCAACCCCCCGTTGAGTTTAACCCTCCCTCAACAACATCCCCATACCAGGGGGGGTGGGAGGGAGGGTTAAAAACTCATCTGAGGTCAAACGAGGTCACTGGAAACTTTTCCGAGGTCAGCATTTCTTTGTTTTTATTGTCTTCTTTGGTCTGTGTCTCCCCATAAGGCAACTTTCGAGGAACATCATTTTAAATCACCCGCCACCCACCCACCTGCCCCACCCGCACTCGATGACCATTGGTCAGAGCCGCTTGGACCGGAAACGGAGGGGGTTCGCAACTTCATTAAAAAAATGCGCACCAAAAATTAAATTTTTGAAATTTTCAATTTCTCTTTCAAACTGTCGCTATTATCAACTTATTTACCGACTTATTGTCAGTATTATGAGTTAATTTCAAGATAAATTTAGTCAATATCTTGAAAATGATCAAATTTTTCAAGAGATTTTTGTTTATCCCCGTGAAAAGTGCAGAAGAAGCGGAGTTGCCAAACTGTGTGTATACAGGAAAAAAACTTGAAGTTTATTTTTCTGCCTTGTCCCTTTCCCAATACGCAAACAACCTTGCAGAAAAATAATCAATAATTTCGATACAACTGATAACCAACATTATCACTAGTTTCTCACTTGTTATCAAGTCAATGTAGAATCAGCAGAGTACCAGAAAATATCAAGATTCTTCTTCTAAGATTCACGATTCTTGATTCAGGGAATCTCTGAATCTTTGGATGATGCTGGACGAGGTGATGCTGTGCAAAGTGCAGACATGTTTTGGCAACAGTGTAACACTTGCTGACACTCTATTTACCGCAAAAGTGAATTTTCACAAACACTTGAGATTCTCAACCAAGAATCTTGAATCTTGAATCAAGAATCTTCCATCAAACAAGTATTGTTGTTCTAGGTGCGGCACTTCTCTTGCATACACTTTTAAGATGACGTCTTAAACCAAACACGGATCTTTGCACAACCACCCACTACCACCCTACCACACCCACTACTACCCACTACTACCCACTACCATCCACCTTCCACCCACTACTATCCACTACTACCCAATACCACTCACCTTCCATCCACTACTACCCACTACCACCCACCCTACCATCCACTACTATCCACTACTACCCAATACCACTCACCTTCCATCCACTACTACCCACTACCACCCACCCTACCATCCACTACTACCCACTACTACCCACTACCACCCACCTTCCATCCACTACTACCCACTACCACCCACTACCACCCACCTTCCATCCACTACTACCCACTACCACCCACTACCACCCACTCTACCATCCACTACCACCCACTACCACCCACTACTACCCAATACCACCCATCTTCCACCCACTACTACCCAGTACCACCCACCTTCCACCCACTACTACCCACTATCACCCACTACCACCCACTACCACCCACCCTACCATCCACTACTACCCACTACCACCCACTACTACCCACTACCACCCACCTTCCACCCACTTTGTTTCTTTTCTAGTTTGTTGGATTTTCAGAGAAGAAGCGGTTTGTTTTTGGCTTCGAGGAATCGAACAGTTGATGCATATCGTCTTGATGAAGGACAAAATAACCTGGACACAAACTATCAAACTATTAATTGTCTTTGTGTATTGTTTGCCTGGTTTTTGTAACAGAGATGGACCACTGCTTTGGTTCTTTCTTTTTCAATCATTTCCAAGTAATTCGCAATTGTTTGAAGTCGCCGGAAGCCCTAATTGTTTAGTTATAGATCGTAGAAATAGAAGACTTTAATATTGGTTAATTTAGTTTAATTAATAAGTTAATCCGTGATGGAAAATAGTTCTTTGCGCGGAAGTTGGAGGAAATATTTTGATCGAACGACGAACTGTGATGTGAGGGGTACAGGAAGTCGGGGAATTATTTACGACCTACCGACGTTTGTCACATTCATCGGCGGGCAGTTCAACAAAACTGACCATTGTCCACCCCAACGGCAACTATGTATAGTATATACCTGAAAACTAGACCAAAATTAGACCAAAACTAGAGGAAAAGTAGAGGAAAACTAGAAAAAAACTAGAGGAAAAGTAGAGAAAAACTAGAGCAAAACTAGAGAAAAACTAGAGAAAAACTAGAGAAAAACTAGAGGAAAAGTAGAGAAAAAGTAGAGAAAAACCAGAGAAAAACTAGAGGAAAAGTAGAGCAAAAGTAGAGCAAAACTAGGGAAAAACTAGAGGAACAGTAGAGAAAAACTAGACCAAAACTAGACCAAAACTAGACCAAAACTAGAGGAAAAGTAGGGACAAAACTAGAGAAAAACTAGAGAAAAAGTAGAGCAAAACTAGAGAAAAACTAGAGAAAAACTAGTGGAAAAGTAGGGCAAAACTAGACCAGAACTAGAGCAAAACTAGACCAAAACTAGAGGAAAAGTAGGAACAGGCGATTACGTGATGGGAACAGCTATTAGGATTTCGTGAATGATAGTCGAATGTAGTAACTTGTGAACTGGGGAGGGAAAAACATCGTTGATCGCCATGCAATAAACTCCAATGACATAGGAGATAATGGCTCTTTAAGTGTAGCCAATTAAGAGCTCATTGCAGTACGTTAACTCCCGACCCCGCTTCGACAGAGCGGACACCTTAATTAAATCGCCTAATTAAAAAATGTTTATTCTGATTAAAGATAATTGCTTATTGATTTTTTTGATGATTTTTAGTGCAAAAATAATTTCGATAGAGCAATTTGAAATATTTTTTCCGCTGTCCGCTATAGCGAACAAGTCTTTATCTACTGCTCGTTTCTTTCATTACCGCTTGGACGCGCTTCACTATAACGGACGCCTCAATTAAATCGTCGAATTAAGATAACTTAATTTCGATTAAACCAAGTTTCTTGCTAATTTTTTTGATGATTTTTAGTGCAAAAATAATTTTGATAGAGCGATGTTAAGTATTTTTTTTTCCGCTGTCCGCTATACTGAAGAGTTCTTTACTGACTGCTCGTTTCTTTAATTACCGTTCGGACGCACTTCACTCGAGCGGACACTTTAATTAAATCACCTAATTAAGATACCTTAATTTTAATTGAATAAAATCACCGTTTAATTTTTTTGATGATTTTTAGTGCAAAAATAATTTCAATAGAGCGATGTTAAGTATTTTTTCTGCTGTCCGCTATAGCGAAGAGCTCTTTACGGACTGCCGCTTGGACGCACTTCACTCGAGCGGACACTTTAATTAAATCACCTAATTGAGATAACTTGATTATAATTAAACAACGTTACTTCTTAATTTTTTTGATGATTTTTAGTGCACAAATAATTTCAATAGAGCGATGTTAAGTATTTTTTCTGCTGTCCGCTGTAGCGAAGAGGTCCTTTTTACGGACTGGTCGTTTTGTTAATTATGGAACTCGTTGTAAAACTAGCAAGTCGTTCAGATTACAAACGCCCTCTACGCTTGCTAACATGCGATAATAGTAAGATACCAACTTAATAACAACTGATAATAATATATATTATATGATAATAATAATAAATAATGTTGTAATAGGATAGTGGACTATGGTTATGTGTTGGTGAACCGTCAGCAGTAGGGCTCAAGTGAATGCTGAGCCAACAGCCATCAAAAGGACGTTACGACCGAGCCAGAGTTGGCACACACAAACTGTTATTCACCTTTTCACCATGTCACCATCAATATACACCGCAAGTTATTGTCCCACTACTAACTATCATCCGACGAACTACTAGCATTCGTCAAACCTATGACCAGATTGCTACTTACTTAGGTATAAGATAGCAGTAGAACCATAAGTAGCGGTCTAGATAGTTAAGGTGTAACTAGACTGCTATTTACTTAGCTATAAGTAGTAGTTCTAGAACTAGTTCTTTAAGTAGTAGTTCAGATAGTTAGTCTATAACTAGATTGCTACTTACTTAGCTATAAGTAGTAGTTCAGTTAGTATTGATAGTTTTCATGGATGTTAGCAATTAGCATTCGTTAGTTAGTCGTTTGCTATTTTTTTCTGCGTTAGTCAGAAACTTCATGTACGCTGATTCTTTTTTTAGCAAGCAAACAAACGGCAATGGCAAAGTAGCACGATATTTTATCATTGTTAGTTTAGTCGCGGTACCAAGTAGTTACAACTACTTATTTACTACTTACTTCCTCCTACGGTGTAACTTAATTACAGAACACTTTTTGTGTGTAGACCATCTTAGCAACGAAAATAACAAGCCAACTAGCAAGCTAAACTTAACTACTAGAGCAACCTAAGCTAACTAGCTAAGTAAGCCTAGCTAGTAACTAAGCTACTTAGCTAACCTAACTACTAAGTTAAGCTAACCTAACCATCTAACCTGAACTTGCTAACTCAACTAGTTCAAGCAAGACTAGCTACTTAAATAAGCTAGCTGCTTACTAGCCCGACTACTTGCAACTAGCTGGCTAACCAAGACTAACTAAGGTAAGGCTAGTAAATCACTTAAATCTATTACTAACTAACCAACTAACTTACTACCTAACTAACTTACTACCTTACTAACTAACTATTTAGCCTCCTCTCAACAGAAGTCAAATTAGATTAGACATTATTTGAGACTAACCAACTAACTTGCTAACTTACTAACTAACTAACTATTTAGCCTCCTATCAAAAGAACTCAAATTGGATTAGACAATATTTGAGACTAGCCAACTAACTTACTGACTTCCTAACTTACTAACTAACTAACTAACTATTTAGCCTCCTATGAAAAGAAGTCAAATTAGATTAGACAATGTTTGAGACTAACCAACTAACTTACTACCTTACTAACTAACTAACTATTTAGCCTCCAATCAAAAGAAGTCAAATTAGATTAGACAATATTTCAGACTAACCAACTAACTTACTACCTTACTAACTAACTAACTTACTAACTAACTAACTAACTAACTACCTAGCCTCCTATCAAAAGAAGTCAAATTAGATTAGACAATGTTTGAGAAGAAGCAAAAAGAGTGGTCATAACATAAAAGCCAGTGGGAGGTCTGGAGGGACTAAATAACCGTTTTCTATAAGGGAGACTATCGAAGACTATTCTGATTGCAAGTTGGGAGAAAGAAGAAAAAGCTGCAGTGGTCAGCAGCTTACAGATGCCAACCGAAGCCCCATTTGCAGTAGGTTGTGCATGGTCCTTACCGGGTAATATCCACCAAATCAGCGGTCAACCCAAATGGCTCTAATACTATACCGTCCATAAAAGACAGTCCCAAAAAGGCCGACCCCGTAACAGCGGACACCCGTACCGTACATCACCCATGAGTAAACGTGTTTTAAAATATAACGAAAATTCACAGAAAAATTAGAGAAACATTTTGGCGCCAAGAAAATTTTGAAATTCTTACGCGGTGATTTACTAGGGGTGTCCGCTATAGGGGGGTCCCATAAAAGATAGTCCGTAAGGCCGTTGGAGACTGACCCCTCAACTGCGGACACAAGAATCATATATTAGTTACGCAAAAATGTTTTTTAGAATACAACTAAAATTCACAGAAAAATCAGAGAAACGTTTTGGCGCCAAGAAAGTTTCGAAATTATTCCACAGTGATTTAGCAGGTGTGTCCGCTATAGGGGGGTTCCATAAAAGATGGTCCGTAAGGCCACTGAAGGCGGACCTCTCAACAGCGGACGCCCGTATTAAATATTTGCGTGCGAAAATTTCAATGAAAAATATTATTAAAATTCACAGAAAAATTAGGGAAACATTTTGGCGCCAAGGAAGTTTTTAAATTATTTCAGCGCGATTTTATAGAGGTGTCCGCTGTAGAGAGGCGCGCCTTTTGGCATGTGCGTCCATAAAACATGGGTCCGGCCGGAGTCACACAATCGAGTCACAGACAAGTCGAGTCCCGCTAAGGTCGGCGTCTTTTGCACCCCCCCAAGCCCCCGTACCCGGCCTAACAAAAAGCACATTTATCGCTAACGGCCATCGAACACAAGCTATATTACACAGAGGACAAAAGAAACGACTTGTGACTGAGACTTTTGGACCCTTGTTGTATAGAACTGATAGTAGCATGTTGTTAATTAGTGTTGTAGCAGTGTTGTAGTGGTCCAGAGTTGTTGTAACACTCCCTACAATACTTGAATTAACAGGATTGAGCTGATTTATAAAAAAAAAAATTGAATGATTTGCTGATGTTGTAGCAGTGTTGTAGCAGTGTTGCAGTGGTCCAGAGTTGTTGTAACACTCCCTATAATACTTGATTTAACTGGATTGAGCTGATTTATAAAAAAAAAGATTTGAATGATTTGCTGATGTTGTAGCAGTGTTGTAGCAATGTTGTAGTGGTCGAGAGTTGTTGTAACACTCCCTACAACACTTGAATTAACAGGATTGAGCTTATTTATAAAAAAAATTAAATAATTTGCTGATGTTGTAGTAGTGTTGTAGCAGTGTTGTAGGAGTTCGATGTTGTTGTACATGTTGCAGTGCTTACAACACTTGGCAGTAAACTGGAACACTCTAAGATTATTTAAATAATTATTTGATATTGTTGCAGTGTTGTAGCAATGTTGCAATGGCTGGATGTTGTTGTGCATGCTGTAGCTTTATTACTCTATTGTTGTAGGGTAATTTTGTAACTTCTTTGAACTGTTGTTGTATCTTTTGACTACATATTGTGTCGTATCTCCAAAGTGTTGTAGCTGCATAGGTATAGCCTGACATAACGACCGGTTTTACAACACTTTGTTAATTAAAATTCTAGACCTTGCTGCTACAACCACACAAACCATTATGTTGTCGCATGTTGTTGCTTGTTGTTTATGATAATAAACTACAATAATTATTTTTTAAAAATCAGAATTATTATAGTAAAGCTAGTTTTAAAATGTTGTATAACAGGAATCTGTCGAATCCGTGGACACTCTGTAACTTACGTTTCAGAATTTTGCATGGTGTCCACGGATTAAACAGATTACGTAAAAATAATACTTAATCCAGGACTACTACTGCTACTTAAACCATTACTATTCCTTCTATTAGTACTACTGTTACTGCTACTACTATTATTAAAACAAC
This sequence comes from Eulimnadia texana, assembly GCA_002872375.1. NCBI lineage: Eukaryota > Metazoa > Arthropoda > Branchiopoda > Diplostraca > Limnadiidae > Eulimnadia > Eulimnadia texana. Next base: position 23,232,514 of record NKDA01000001.1, read on the forward strand.
TATTTTATTGTTACTACTACTGCTACTACGACTACTACTGCCACTACTACCATTAATACTACTACTACTACTGCTACCACCACTACTACTCTACTGGTAGTACTAACTAACACTACTACAGCTACTACCATTACTACTACTACTAGTGCTATAATAACTACTACCACAATAACAATGACTACCGCAATCATTACTACTTACACTACTACTACTACTGCTGCTACCGTTAAGACTACAACAACTACTACCACTTATAATAATAATAATAAAAATAATATAACATAAGACAAGAGAATTATAGACTACTATGTACTACTACCACCACCTCCACTACTATTACTTCTACTTCTATTACTACTGCTACTACCGTTAAGATTACAACAACTACTACTACTACCACTACCACTGATAACGATAATAATATAACACAAGCCAAGAGACAAGAGAATTATAGACTACTACTACTACCACCACCACCTCCACTACTATAACTTCTACTACTACTACCACCACTACAACAACAACAAGTACTCTACCACTACAACTACTACTACTACCACTGATAATGAAGAATAATATAACATAAGCCAAGAGACAAGCGACAAAAGACTACTACTACCACCACCTCCACTACTATTACTACTACTACTACTGTTGCTACCGTTAAGGCTACAACAACAACTACTACTACTACCACTACCACTGATGATGATAATTATATAACATAAGCCAAGAGACAAGAAACAAGCGACAAGAGACGAGAGAGAGAGAGAGGAAACGGTGCGGAGTGTGGAAAAGCCAGTCGATGAGCCATTTCCTTGCATGAGAGAGATGCAAATTTAAAGAGGCAGGAAAAGGATGGCCTCCACTTGTAATGCTTATAAATCATCCAAATTAACACAATATTGCCTCATTATAACCAAAAAGGGGTCTGCAACCATCATACTAACCCTTGCCATCAGTTATCAACCCCCCGCTGATTCCAAATCTGCAGGGAAATTCCCCTGAAAAAGGGACAACTGGGTCTTCAAGAAGGAAAAATTAAGGAAAAAGTAACATAGAAGTATGACTTGATATCCTAAATGGAGGAGGGAAAAACAGGGAAAACAGGGAAACTCTTAAGGGGAAAAAAGGGACAACTGGGTCTTCAAGAATGAAAAATTAAGGAAAAAGTAACATAGAAGTATAACTTGACATCCTAAATGGAGGAGGAAAAAAGAAAGGGAAAAACGGGGAAACTCTTTAGGGGAAAAAAGGGGAAAACTAGCCTGGTAGGACGTAATATGCACTATTTACTAATTGAATTATTAATCGGAATAGTGTGAAAAGTTGTGTGAGCGGGACAGAGTCAAATGAGTAGAGCGAGTGGAAAGTGACTTGTGTGCTCGGTGAAGTGGAAGAAAGAAAATGTCAGGTCAAAGGTCAGTCCATTTGGAGATTCATTGCGTGTCACATTGGTGTGTCACTTCAGTTTGTCCCCCTAATCGACTCATTTGTCCCATCAAAAATTAACCCGGCGGCCCACAACAAACCCAGTCATTTGTTCAACGTGTCGAAAAATTTTTTAAATTCAGTAATTCCCTTAACTTCATTTAAATTATTACAAGTAAAGTAATACATATTAATATTACATTACAAATGTATTTAGACTTGATATTCAATAAGAGTGTTTCCACTTTGCAGGGAAATTCCTTGAAAAGGGGATAAAGCGGTCTGAAAAGGGAAAAATAAGGGAAGAGTGACAAGTGAAAATCTAGAAGTACAGAATGTTTTCTAGCACAGAGGGGGGGGGGAGGGAAAAACAAGGGAAAAGGGAAAATCTAGAAGAACAGCCTGTATTCTAGTACAGAAGGAAAACGGGGAAAAGGGAAAATCTTGAAGTACAGACCTGTACTTCATAAGAGAAGAGGGAAAAGGGGAAATCCAGAACTAAAGCCTTTATTTTAGTACAAAGGGGGAAAGGGAAAATAAGAGTAGAGGGAAAAGGGGAAATCCAGAACTAAAGCCTTTATTTTAGTACAAAGGGGGAAAGGGAAAATAAGAGTAGAGGGAAAAGGGGAAATCCAGAACTAAAGCCTGTATTTTACCACAAAGGGGGAAAGGGAAAATAACAGAAGAGGGAAAAGGGGAAATCTAGAACTACACTTCTGTATTCTAAGCACAGAGGGGAAAACGGGGAAAATAAGAGTAGAGGGAAAAGGGGAACATGTAAGTGGAAACACTGAGTATTATTGTTGAATGCAGCAACTTGTTTCCATGGCGAAAATAAGGTGGGCAAGTCAACAAATCTATTTTTACGTTGTGTTGGACCAGCAGACGACAAAAGAAATTACGAACACAGGGAAGAGAGGTAGATGAAAATAAACACAATGCGAAAAGAGAGAAGAATAAATAAAACTCTGATGATGAAACAATGAAGGTGGAAAAAGAATATTTGAAAAGAAACGAAAACGAAAAGGTCCGAAAGCGATTGACGCTATAGGGCCATTGTAGACCAGCTCCTCTACAACGGACAGCCGTATAAAATACTACTATAAATATTTCTGCTCCAAAATGCTTCTAAAATTATCAGAAAAATTCGCGAAAAATTTTGGTTTAAATAAAGTTCTGAAATCAGTTAAAACTGATTTAATACAGGTGTCCGCTATAGAGAGGCACGCAGTTGGGATACGCAAACTAGCTCCTCTACAACGGACAGCCGTATAAAATAGTGCTATAAATATTTTTGCTCCAAAATGCTTCTAAAATTATCAGAAAAATTCGCGAAAAATTTTGGTGTAAATAAAGTTCTAGAATCAGTTAAAACTGATTTAATATAGGTGTCCGCTACAAAGAGGCACGCAGTTGGGATACGCAAATTAGCTCCTCTACAACGGACAGCCGTATAAAATACTACTATAAATATTTTTGCTCCAAAATGCTTCTAAAATTATCAGAAAAATTCGCGAAAAATTTTGGTGTAAAGAAAGTTCTAAAATCAGTTGAAAATGATTTAATGTAGGTGTCCGCTATAGAGAGGCTCGCGTTTAGGTCTATGTAGACTATCGCCTCTAGAACGGACCGCTGTATAAAATATTTATATAAAGATATTTTACTAGAAAATTCTTCTAAAAATCACAAAAAAATTCAAGAAACATTTTAACATAAAGAAAGTTGTAAAATTATTTGAAGTTGATTTTATATCGGTGTCCGCTGTAGAGAGGCTCGCCTTTAGGTATATGTAGACTAGCCCCTCTACAGCGGACAACTGTATAAAATACGTCTATACGAATATTTTGCTCGGAAATGTTTCTAAAAATCACAGAAAAATTTAAGAAACATTTTGGTGTTAGTAAATTTGTAAAATTAATTGAAGCTGATTTTATATAGGTGTCCGCTCTAGAGAGGCTCGCGTTTAGGTCTATGTAGACTAGCCCCTCTACAGCGGACAGCTGTATAAAATACGTCCATACGAATATTTTGCTTGAAAATGTTTCTAAAAATCTCAGAAAAATTTAAGAAACATTTTGGTATTGGCAAATTTGTAAAATTAATTGAAGCTGATTTTATATCGGTGTCCGCTATAGAGAGGCTCGCGTTTAGGTGTATGTAGACTAGCCCCTCTACAGCGGACAGCTGTATAAAATACGTCCATACGAATATTTTGCTCGGAAATGTTTCTAAAAATCACAGAAAAATTTAAGAAACATTTTGGTGTTGGTAGATTTGTAAAATTAATTGAAAATTATTTAATATAGGTGTCCGCTATAGAGAGGCACGCAGTTGGAATGCACTCAATTCATTTGCTTGCTCAGTAAAGAACAGTGCTTCCACTTTTTTCCCTTTTTTCCCTTTTTCCCCTTTTTTCCCCTCCACTTGAAAAATATCAGTTCTCCTTTTCTTCCCTCCCTGCTGCTGAGTAAAGCTACATTTGTAAATTCACTTTTCCCTCCATTTTCCCCTTTTCCTCTTCCCCTTTTTTCCTATTTGAGGGAATTTTCCTGCAAAATGGAAGCACTGGTCAACAAAAAGGCGAAACTGAACGGAAAGTAGATGTCTCCACTATCGGCTACAGCCCCCTGATTGTACCAACTCATAGTTTATAGCTAGAATATAGTTTTCTAGACCTTATCTACCCAAAACTTGACTGTTTTAGACCATGCCTTCGCAGAAATTAGGACCTCAAACAAAAAAATAGGACCCCTTACCAAAAGTTTGGGACCCCAGTCGGTTTGCAGAACCAACTTGGCAATCAGGCGCGACCCTAAAACTATTTTAAGTAAAAAATCAGAACTTCTTTTTTCTAGGAAACTAGTCAATTTCGATACAGGACCCTAAAAAGTGTTCCTCTAGAGCGCATTTTCAAACCCCACTACGGTCCAGTGCGGCGGCCTTGCTAGATGCACTGGGCCGTAGTGGCATTTTAAAAATGTTCTACCCGATACACCCGGACTATAAAAGGGGAAAGGGTTTAGTCACGAAGACTGTTGTTGTAGTGTTGTTGTAAGTGTTGTCGCAAGCAACTACAGTTGACGTCAGAGCAGCCTGAAGAGTAAACAACGGCGAGCAGCCATAACAAATACCTTTCACTCTTCCTAACACAACAAATAATAATTTATTATATTATATAATACAAAGAAATTATTAATATTTAATTTGTTAACTGCGTATATTTTCAATTGTAAAGGAGATTCTGGGCAATTTTTTTTAAACTTTAAATTACAAGTATAAAACAGAAAACCGTTTTTTCTGAAGATTTTTGACTTTCGCGCCAAAAAATTTGAATTTTCCCGCCAAAATTTTTCACTGATCTTCTTCAGGATATTCCTTAGGCGGACACGGCACATAGCTGCATGCAATAAAAAACAACAACATCACAAAAAAATACAAATTATTAAACACTAATTTAGTTAAGAATAGTCGAACCGAACTACGTTAAATGACTTTGGGTGTCTGCTAAATCTTCAGTACAGGAACCAGAACCTGGAGAACCTTGTTGGACAACTACAGGTGTACTACAAAGTCGACTGTACCCTTCCAGTGTTGCCATATCGTTCGAAGATCCAGATTTCTTCAAAATTCCTTTGAGTTTCGGTTCTAGTAGACCCTGATCTTCGGTTCCTGGGACCCTGGAACCGGGTTCTAAGGCCCCTTTACACAGTTTTCCATTAGAAGGTGAAGATTCTTCGGTTAAGGGACTTGCTGTAACGCTGATACTGGGTCGGTTTAGGTTCTCCAAGGTCCGGAACCGAAACCTCGATAGCTGGACATCACTAGTCCGGACCTATAGCAATCGCAGAATCTTCTATTACAGTTGATTATAAGGCTTGAAATCAGTACCTTGTCCAACAGCGAGAGGCAATCTGCTTTACAGCTGGACAGTAGGTCCATTTGAGTATTTATAATCATCATATTCCAGCCGTAGACGTCGTGTACTCGATGTGCTTGTTTGCCCTTTAAACCGCTCTGGTTGACTAGCACGTCTAGTTGGTTCTGAAGTTCTAGTAACGAAGACTGAAGCTGCATCAACTGTAGAGTTATCAGACTACTCTTCTGACTCAGTGAATAGCATTCCAGTAGTAATCGTTCCAGTGCCACAACTGTGCGATGTACCGGTGCCGGTAGACTACCGTTTAAAGTCTCGATCTTCAAGACGGGAATCTTTAAAAAAAAGAGAAAAATGTCAACTTATATTATAATCATATAATTCAGCTGATATTTTACTTAAACCATGGTTAAAAATTAAATAAAAGTAATAAAATGTAGCTAAATTTTTGAACGTAGTTCCGATTTCCACCGCTAGATGGCGTTAACTCCAAACTATTCAAATTGGTTTTCACGCCCAGAATTATTTTTAAAAATTACCGTATTAAATTATGTATACCATAATTAAAAACTGAAATAAATTAATGAACTACAGTTAAATTTTCGGAACTAGTTCTGATTTTTGTGGCTAGATGGCGTCAAGTCTGGTCAGCTCAAATCGGTTTTGGCGCCAAAATTTTGTACCTCGCTTTCGATGGAGAGCGAACACTCCTTGACTTCAGTGCAAGATGCGAGTCTCTGAAGCAAAACCCTTAGACAGTACTGAATACTCGCAGCGATTCCCAATCCGCATTCGGAACGCAGTTCGAACAGCGAATTAGCAACAGCCCGTCTCGCCCTGTTGGCCTCTACCAAGTGCGGAATAACTGCCTGAAAGATCCCACATTAAATAGTTAGTCGATAGTTGATAGTCGAAGTTAATTTTACTTTGAACGCGTCGTCTGTCTGTTTGATTCCAGTCATGCGAATGGTGGCTTGTTTTTTCGTCTGCTTTGTTTTTCCCTTCTGCAGACACTACGAATAAAAATGTATAAAATCTACTCAGACTTATTCTTTTTTTTTTTTTAAAGGGAAAAATCAATACTTCGCCGGCCCATTTCTCAGTAATGGACACGTGGACAAAGAGAGTGGCATTTTCTAAGGCCTCCCCAAGGTTTGATAGCAATCGTATATGGCGATACCCTTACACAAAAAAAACTTGATAATCTCATTAAATTAAGTTAATTTGATTAATACCTGGTCGGATACACGTAAAGGGTATCGTGTACTGTCCAATGAAATCATCCCCAATGTATTCGTCGTCTAAAACAACAAACCGCACCAACGCCATCTGTGGGTGGTGAATCTGGAATTCTAGACTCTCTTCAAAAAGAGGACAATCCCCATCGTCCGGAACAGTTTTAGTTTTCTTTTCTGATAAAATCTGATAACTAAGTATCGTAGCATTCATATTTCTTTAATAAATTACCGCAACAGTCGACGGAGATGCCGTAAATCTGAACCAAAACGTAGGGGTCTACCACCGTCGCCTTAGCAGACGAACCGCGTGGTCTAGGCAACTGCTGTCCGCTAATAATCTGAAAATTGAGTCAAATTAGAAGCTCAGTTTTGATTTAAATTGTGAAATATTATTATTTATACATCAAACAACATTAATTATTATAATTACTAATAAATAGAATACTAGAAACTACGACATTTTTTACTCTGATAGTCAGTAGTTGCGGCGGGTAGAGCGGGCAGTTATCTTTGTAGTTCAGGGCAGCGAGAAACCGGGTTGTCTCATAATCCGCGGTTTGAGTACGAATCCGCAGCCTCCGTTCTGGCGGAACTTGCCGTCGTAGAGGTCCATCATCAGGCCGGGCGTCTGGAAGTTGAGGGCGACCATCTGAACGCCTGCGTTCCAGAAGTCCTGCGGGTTGAAGTTGCTCGAATCGACGCGACTGCCGTTGGGAAAAACGCGCAGGAAACTTTTCTGCGTCACTTCCGACCACGTGCTCGGACTGCTGCTCTGCAGGCGAGCCGCACCGCTCTCGCTCAGCGAAAACGACGCGTTGTACAAACCTCATTTATTATAATTATTCTAATTATTATAGTTATTAGAAATAGTGAGTAGTTGCAACTACTTTTGTCTTTGCCGACTGGTAGTTTCGTGGCTGTGCTTCTGTGCATTGAGATGACGTCGGACAGTTCGCGCGTGAGGTGGACGCGACGCGCGGGTGCGCGTCGCCGATTCGTCTCGGCGCCTTCGTCTTCGTCAGAGACTTCGCCGTCGGCGTCGCTAGCGTCGCTCAGCTTCTTACCCTTGTTAGTACATTCAACTAATCAAAATTTCAATTATTATGTGTCTGTATTCGATTACGATTATAATAATTTTTCCGCGCAGTTCTTCAGGACTGCAGACAGTTATGTGTTTGCTGTTTTCTCCCGGTTTGTAGAGGAAATTTTGAAAATTTTGTCTCAGAATCCGCGCGACGAGTTTCTGCTGTTCAGCGCTGCAGTGGTTCTCCAAGTGAACGAATAACGGGTATCTTTTAAAATCAATATAATAGTTAATTGTGTTGTTAGTAATGTGAGATTTGATGCGAGTTAACTCTGATATTTCGAAGGCGTATTCTGCGATGACTGCAGCGGCGTCGGCGAAAGCGATCTTGGTTGTTAGCGTGTTGCCGTGACAAACGACGGGAGCATCGGGACCGTCCCACACATCGACTGGAAAGAATGAAATGCAACAGAGTAGGATTTAAATACTTAATTTAATTTGATCATAGATTAAATTAAATTAATTAATTATATTTAATTTAATCATAGAATGAATGTTGAGTAAATATAAACATAAATAAATACGAATGGGCAAGTGAGCGACTGAATGAATGAATGGGCGAGTGAATGAGTGGGTGAACGAGTTTTAGCGACTGGACGAATGAGTGAAGGAATAAATAAAGGAGTGAATGAGTGAGTGAATGAATGAAAGAGTGGTTGAAATCGGTGAATGAATGAGTGGTTGAACGGGATGAACGAGTGAGGGAACGAATGAATATACGAATGAATGAATGAACAAATGAGTGTGTGAGTGGTGAATGATTAACTGAATGAAACGAGTGAGTGAATAAATGACCTAATGAACGAACGAGTGAATAAATAAATGAATGAATGAATGTTGACTGAGTGAATGAGCGAGTGAACTGTGTGAACGAGTGAATTAGTGAATGAATGAACGCATAAATAAACGCAAAAATTAACTAATATAAATCGATTAATTACAATAACTATAACCTCCAAACTTATATATATATATATATATATTATGAAACTAAAAATACATACTTTTAACACAGCGACATCCACTCTGCAGGGCTCTTACGTATCCCTCAACAGACGAGGGTCCTCTTAGCTGATCTTCAAGCAGATACGTGTTGTGAGACGTCGATATGAAATAATCGACTATCGATTGACTCATATCGTGATGGACGTGCAGGTGAACGCTGTCGAAAATATCGCCTTCCTCCGATAACAAGTATTTGGTCATTCCTAAAGTAACGATTCGAGAACAATTCAATAATCAATAATGAATCAGTTGATAAAATCATCTAAAATAAAATTTCTTACCAAAATTATAGAACAATAATTATATAATTCATCAGTATTAAGTTATAAAAATATAATTTACCGTCTAAAAGTAAGTGATTTTTCTGCTTTGCTTCCGTTGAAGGTTCGTAGAGTTGGATGAGCTGCTGGCAGTAGTCGAGCGAGACGTTTCTCAACTGAATAATTATATTAGTAAATACTATATTATTATATTTAAATATATAAAAACCTCCTGTTCGCATTCGAGAAACTGTCGGAAATCTTCAATGGTGAATAAATCTTTATTAGCGAATCTGACGAGCAGAAAATGAATCTCGGGACGAGTCGCCATTTCTTGGAACATACTGACAAAGTCCTGACTGTTGATTCGTCCTCTTTCAGTCACAGATTTCATCGAATCAACTTCCTGAATTCAGTTTTAATATCAATTAATAATAATATTAACAAATTCAGTATTAATTAAAGATCTTACCGCCATTTTCTGTTTGATTCTGCTAGTGGCTAAGTCTGCGTTGATTTCTTTGAGTAGAGCCATGGCTGTTGTTTGGTCCAGATTGAATGAAGCGGACGCTGCCGCGGAGTCGACGTCGTCGTCGTCGTGCGCGCAGTCGGACGCCGCGCGCTCGAAAACGTCCCGCAGCCAACGCTCGCGGAGCCCCGCCGTTTCGCCCAGTGCCCGCAGCGCTGCGTTTCAAATGAACGTACCTTTAATTTGGCGTATTTAGGAATGCAATCTCTTTAGTGTCTAGTTTTCTGAGCATGTAAGTGTCCAGTTATTCTACACGTAAACAACTAGTTCTCCAAATATTAAAGTATATAGTTTTCCCGGCAGTTTGGCGTCTAGCTTTCTAAACGTTTATAAAAGTTTAACTTTTAGACACTGTTTAAACACTGTAAGTATGCAAGTTTTTTTGCCTGTAATTGTCTAGTTTTATGGACATTAAGCGTCTAGTTTTTTGGGCGCTTCCACAAATGTCTAGTTATAGTAGCTATTAACGTCTTGTTTTCTGGCCATGTGAGTGTATAGTTTTATGGGTTTTCAATGGTTCAGTTTAACGGACACATAAAGCGTCTAGTTTTGGAAAACATAAGGCGTATATTTTTTAGATGCTTCTTGTATAGTTAGCGTATGAGTACACGTCTAGCTTTCTAGGCTCTTAAGAGTCTATTTTTCTGGATTACGCATAGCGTCTAGCTTTTCTAGACACATAGTCCATTTAATTTCCCAGACACTTGTAGCAAAGTGTCTAGTTTTCTATGTTGAGTTCGGCGTCTTCTTTTCAGGGCACATAAACGTCTAGTTTGCTATGCTACAATAAATGCCTACTTTTATATACGTTATGTAGAGCATCTAGTTTTCTGGTCACAAAAAGCGTTCAGTTATCTGGCCCCACAAGTGTCTAATTTAACAAGTTGCATAAAAATGCCCACATCTCTAAATTAGTAAAGCATCTAGTTTTCTGGTCACATAAACGTTAGTTTCCTACGTTAGATAAATTGCCTGGTTTTCTAGATGAGTAAAGCATCTAGTTTTCTAAACCACACAAACGTTTCATTTCATGTTACACAAAGCGCTTAGTTTTCTAGTTACTCAAAGTGTCTAGCTTTTAGACACTTCTTTTCCGTAAAGAGTTAGGCTTGCTCACAGGTCTGGCTTCCGAGCAGCGCTTTGATCCCAGTGACCCAGACGCTGGCCTCTTCGGGGGACGAAGCGACAAGGTCCAGCGACAAGAAGTCATCCCCGTGAACGACGGAGAACGCGCAGTCCAGCGAAGCCGAAGTCGTTCCCGATACTGTCGACTGAGCGATTCCCGACACTTCAGCGTTGTGTCCGAAACGAACTTCTCGAATAGTCGAAACTAGAACTGTGGTAGCAAAATCAGAATATAATAAGTTTATTATTATTGGAATTGATTGATATTTAGGTGAAATTGTCAATGATAAGTATTGATCTTCGGAATCTGGGTTGTTGTGACAAGATGTGTGTGTTTCCATAGCGTCCGTGTGTCTTTTGCACGAACACCAACTTGTTTGCATACATGATTAACAAACAGTACTCGGAAATCTCTACACAACAATAAAATAACTTTGAAAAATAAAAAAAAAGCCTAATTCATTAACGAGCAACATAAATCAGCGTGAAAGAGGCGTAGCAGACGAAGTTGCTGTGCTGCTTTGCGTTTTAATGGAAACTCTGGTCTAAAAATAAGTCGGAAAAAAAAATTTCAAAACTTTGTCCCGCTGTTTGTTCACAAGCAAAACAAATAAATTCAGCCGCTTCTCTTCTTGTTGAACTATTAATAAATGTTATGATAAATATTATACTTAAAGCTTTGGAGGCTTTCTTGCTGGTCGGCACCCATCGCAAGGCCGATAGATCGGAGTCGAGGGAAAAGTATCGGTTGTAAGTCCGTCCATTGGGTCTGACTTTAATCAAGTTGCTGCCTTGGACCATACATTCCCAGCAATCGGCCACTGAGTAATTATAATATAAATATTCAATATAATCAACTGTAATAGTTGTGTGTTTATTTGAGATCAAAAGAAACAGGCGATCAATACAGCCAAGTAAACGGATAGCTCTCTGGGAACAGAAACATCTGAAAAAGAGCAATCTGCGATACTCAAACAAAGACTCTGATAATATTTTAATATTATGTACAGTACGTTTTAATTACTGAATTAATTAATAGAAAATATCACGAAAATTCAGCCGACTGTAATAATCTAATTATAATTGCTTTGCCCAGCATGGGAAAATCCAATTTCTTGGTTTAAAAAAAAATTCTGAAAAAATTCGTAAAATTATTAAAAAATTATAATTAAATATTGCAAATATTAATAACAATAATATGGTCATTAAAAGTGAAGATTTACCGGACTGGAATTTTTTGGAATGACCATGCGAAGTGGACCTGCTGTCGAAAAGCACAGATTTGGGCGATTTGGGTTGGTTGAGTCCTTCAGCACTGCTACTGCTACTTCTGCTAACATCTTGAGCGACTAGTTCTCTGCTGGCTACCTCTGCATCGATCTCTGCGTTCTGGACTGTGAGCGAGAAAGCCACACTGCCTGCTGAGTTATCCATAGTTTTAGTCCATGAACTTGATAATCACATTATAATTAGCATTGGGGTTGAAGGGTTTAAAATGTATGTAGTCGACGTGGTGAAGGTATGTAGCAACAGTAGAGACTGGCCAGCAAATGTTTTACTACCGAAATGGAAGTGGCTCGAGTCGTCGCACTTGGATGCATAGACATCAGCGCAGGACAGAACTCGGGCACTGAAGCCAACTTGGCTAAAAATCAATGCCTCAGCTAGTCGTTATACCCACCCCTGAGAGCTTATTGTTTACTCCATATCAAATCGTCCCTCACAGACATTTTCTAGCAGCTTCCCATACAAACTACTTACACCTCCATAAGATAAACCCATTTACTCTAGCGCGTAGACTAGCTTACTAAGTATTACCAATTTACTAATAGTTATTGAGTAATCGAGCAAGCAAACTAATAACTCATTAGCCGGGTAACTTTTCCACCCCGCCCTTAGTAACTAAATGATGAAATTCTATATGTTACTGAAATAATAAAAACAACTCTCCAAACATATGAAATGACCACTGCAAAGTCCGCATTGAATAACGGAGCTTCGTTTATATTAATTTTACAATTGAATATCTACAACTAGCCAAGAATTATAAATAAAATCCTAACATAATTTATACACATAATTTATTTATAATAGATTATTTCATATTTAAACGCTAATTATACTGATAATGAATACAAATAATAACTTCCATCTAGTGGTAATTGAGAACGTAGTTCAGATTTTCACCGCTAGATGGCGTTGTCATACATTTGAAAATTCTTTGAAATTTTTTCACAAGATTTCATTTTAATATTTTCCATTCAAATAAACTGATGAATTCACACTAAATTTACAAGGTTCACTATTAGATTATTAAATTTTTCACGGACAATAGAGACCGAGTAAAGCCTCTCGTGAAATTCAAACGTTCTAGTACACGAAGACGGAATCTTAGTGAAAATCGTTTGTTCTGGCTGGCTCTTCTAAAGGATTTTAATTAACAGCAGCAAAGGAGACACGATATTCAACTGTACAATTCCAATGTAACACTCCATCCAAGTCAGACTATTCACACTTAGCTCGAAAACACTAAAACAGTTCGAGAATTTCCATATTCTAGATCTGCTTCTTGAAACGCTGGATCAAGGTTTCCTGACTTGCAGTATCATATAAATGTTGTAGAACAAGACACATTAATCATATTTTACGTTAATAGTCCAGTAACATTACATAATTTCCCAGCAGAAGATTAAGGATAGTTTCAGGACCCTGACAATAACCTGACATTTTCAGGATGCCAATCAGGACTCTTGAGTGCAGTGAAATTGGCCCACTTCTAGGGTGTTTAGGACCCTGACATTTGAATGGCTGAATAATACATGTTCAGGACACTTAACAGCGTCCTAAAAAAACGCTTTTCAGGATACTTAATGGTACCCTCAATAATCAAGATTCACAATTCTCAACACAACAAAAATTTTTTTACTCAACCACGATTGGATGAACACGGTTCAGGATATCCAGGATATTTTACGGATATCGTTCAGGATGTAGCCGACATCCTTAGTTTTCCGCTGGGTTTAGCTGAATCAGTTAACTGTTCACGTGGATCGTAATCTGCTGTGCAACACAACAACAAGAAGAGCACAACTTGTGCGAGAACAAGGACTCTAGATCTGTACGGCACAAACTTTATCAATTCAATTCAATTCAATTCAATCAAAATTATGTTCTGTTGCAAAGAAACATCTCACACATGGACGCATGCTTGTCTATTTACTCAACACCAATCTGCTCATAGCGAGAAATGCTCAGTCGTTGGTTGCACATCTCTGCTTGCAAAACCTCTTTCTGCCTCTTCTCCGAACTAAAATCCATACTTTAATAGTACATCAATTATGTACACAATTAACTAAACTACACTTAAAAATGACACTACGACTTCTAGTTCTGTCTCTTGTGTTGAACTTCGGTGCGGGTAATCGTTTATATAGAAATTTTAATTAAGAGTATTCGATTAAAATGTCTGCTTGGATATCAAAAGGAACGCCATCACAGACAGCAGAACCTGAATTTCTGGAACCGTTACAGAATTTAACGGTCACAGCAGGTCGCGATGCTAAATTGATTTGTGCAGTCAAGCATCTGGGTTCATACAAGGTATACCTCCATTACTTTCTATTAACTCAGTTTAGTTAATTTAATTACAAACTAGGTGGCCTGGATTCATCTAGAGAGGTCTGCCATCCTGACTGTTCAAACACACGTCATTACACGTAATCCACGAATTAGTGTGTCCAGTGATCAGCACAAAGCCTGGACTCTGTTCATTTCGGATGTTCAAGACTCGGATCAAGGTGGCTACATGTGTCAGATCAACACAGCAGTAGCTAAGAGCCAAGTGGGATATCTAACAGTTCAAGGTTTATTTGACTAAATTGATACTCATATAAATAGTATAAGTGAGTAGTGAATGGTTCTAGTACCTCCGACTATCGACGACGAGACGAGTAGTTCTGACCAGACTGTTCTGGAAGGTAGTGCCGTGAACTTGACTTGCAACGCTGCCGGATCATCGCCGTTAAGTTTACGCTGGAAACGTGAGGACGGTAAAGCGATTAGTATCAACAAGACGAGGACGGGTAAACACGATAAGCAAGAAATTTGCATATCTTTTCTCAAGTACGGTCCCTTTGCTAAGTTGAATAATTGCTAGTCAGCGAATGGGAAGGTGCCAGTCTGCTATTAACACGAGTTACTCGCAACGATATGGCTGCTTACTTGTGCATAGCTTCTAACGGTGTACCTCCTACTGTAAGCAAGCGAATACTAATTAGTACTGAATGTAAGTATTACTAACCTCTTTATGTCTTGCTAGTTTATACTATTCAGTCTTTCTGAATGGTTTTGTGTCGTAGTTTGTCCTGAAATCTGGGTACCCCATCAGTTAGTTGGAGCTCCGTTGCTATCTTCCATAACTCTTGAATGCTTTGTTGAATCACACCCGGCTGCATTGCATTACTGGGACCGCGTGGATGGCGTCGTCTTGCAAGAGCCCAAATATCGAAGTGAATCCTCGACGATTCCATTCGGAGCCACTATTCCGTACAAAATGCATCTGCGACTCACCATTTACAACATTACAACCAAAGATTACGGAGCCTACAGATGTCTGGCCAAAAACCATTACGGCCAAGCCGAGGGAATACTCAAACTCTATCGTAAGTATAGCTCTCGGCAAAACGCTTTGAAATTCAATTACCGTGATACAAATCACATTATCAGTGATGTGGGAATTTGGTTAATTGGCCAAAACCGTGTATTGTTTAATGAGGATTGGTTGAGAACATCAGCAGCAGCTGTTGCCGAGCATTAGTAGCATTCAGCATCGGCGTTTTTCAATGTGAACTTCACACGAAACAAACAGGGGAATTGCTTATAAACGACGTGTTCCTTCCAACTTTGCGGATTATTAAACAGCAGAGCAACGTTCATCAAAAGCTAATCACTGCCGTAAGCGTTAAGGAAATTCATTATGACAAAAGCATTCATGATCCTTGAGAGCAATAACAGCTAATGAAAAAAAAAATATATTCGCAGTCGGTAGGATTCGAACCTACGCTCCCAGAGGGAATCTGATTTCTAGTCAGACGCCTTAACCACTCGGCCACGACTGCTTGTCCTCCGTATACCAGTCAAACTTATTTAAATGCCTTTCTTTTACATATTAAAAGTTTGTCCTCTTTTTACTGCCATATTCCAAGTTTAGTTCCATGCTCTTCTTGTTCTTTTTCTTTGTTTTTTTTTTTACGTCCGATTTAAGTCAAGATATGAGATGGAAAATTCCTGGAACCGAAGAGTCTGGCTGATATCTTGGATCATTATTAACCAAGTTCTTGAAGGCCATTATTTTTCTGTACGACGAAATGAGAGGGAAACTCTTGTAAAAGATCGGAAAAGCTTCGAATAGGACGTTGGTAACAAAGCACTTATTGTGCAAGGAACAGTAATAGCTTTCATTGACTGCTTTTATGTGTTTCTCTCCAGACTTGTTTGCAAGGGACTGGAGAAGAAGCTGGAAGAAATTATCCAGCAGCAATTTGGGTCCTTGTGTTGTGGACCATCTTTAAGAAAGAAGCTTCAAGTTTTTCTTTTTTTTTATTTTCTCCGGAGTTTTTCCTGCAATCTGTTCGACATTTGTGGCCAACTGGACATCTTCTTGTCAGACAGTGTGACTTTTTGCCAAGAGATTTATCTCAACTTTTTTTTTCTTCTATGTTTTCCCAATGGTCCTTTCATGGGCTTCTCAAACGTACCAAACTTGACCACTTCAGCTTTTTTTTTACTGTATTTTCCTGATTCTTTATGGTTTCCCTCCTCGTCCGCCAAAACTTTTCTTTAGCGGGAAAAGTTTTGTGGTGGCACTAAATCGTATTTTAAGCACGCCATTTTGTTCTGACAGAACCAAACCATTTTCTCTATAACGTGACAATCAACAAGTGTAGCTTATTAACTAACACTTTCGCAGCAGAGGATATCAGCTTCATTATTTCCAGACCACATATAATAACTGTAACATAAATAATAATAAATAATAATCCTTCAGAACCATGGGATCAGACCATAACGTTGCTTAATAGGCAGCTTAGGGACTTGGTTATTCCCTACTGTCTAAATCAGCACAATAAAACATATTTCAATATTATTAATAATACTTTTCGGATGGATGGTTTCAGCGACTGTGTCACCAACGACTTCCACAATGTCCTTTTATGAAGAAGCACAGGTCACCAAGGACGTCATCACAACTGCAGGTATTATTGGATTTTCTATCGAATCTCGGTTTTTACCCAAAACTTGGAATTTTGTCATAAAAGCAGATACATTCACCAGCAGCACCTCATCAACTGGAAGACCAATAGCAGAAATACGTCACAAACCCCAAAACAACATACAATTCACAGAAACAAGTATTAAACTTATATTAACGACTATAAACTATTTAAAATTAATTAGTTAATTAATAGGGAAGGATGATATTGTTAACGCTTCAGTCAAATCGACGGATAACGAGTGGAGCTTCAGTTGGAAAGCCAGTTCTTCAACATCATGTAAATTTTAATATAATACAATAATATATCACATTAAACGTATTTCATTAACAGGTGGCAGTAGGACCTCTCTGCTGTTTCTTCATTTGTTTCTTGCATTTACAGGGCTGGCCTTTGCTCAGTAAATTAAACTAGTAGTTTTTGCACTAGCAGTTCCAGATTTCTTTGTATTTAACACAATGTAAACCAGAGCAGATCCTTTTTTACTTGCTTTCCTTCTTACTTTTTGTAAGTTTTGATTTTAAAGCACAAGAGAGAGATGTCTGTTTACTTTACTACTGTCCTGCTGAAACTACTCATCATCTTTTTTGTCCTTTACTTTTTCATATTCTTGTGTACATTAAATAGAAATCATTCACAAAGAAATAAACTGTTCAATTAGGGGCTACAGAGCAAATTTCAACTGCAGAGGGAAACTTTCTACTCGTGTTTTACACAACATCGTTTTTTCGTCTCTCTACTGAACGTTCAACAGCTTCTTAACGGCACGGACAACGTCCTTCGGCTGCGGCAACGAGTGCTCTTCCAGCGTCTTGGTGTACGGCATGGGGATATCGGCTCCCGTCACTCGAATGGGTGGTGCGTCCAGATAGTAAAACGCCGAGCCTTTAACGAAACAAGAAAACATTACAAACTAATACAAACTTAAAGCGTTTTCTGTATTACTCTCGCAAGCTCTTGACACGATTTCTGCACCAACTCCCGACTGGGGCCACCCGTGCTCCACCGTTACAAGATGGTTCGTCTTGAGAATGGATTTAGCAATGGTATCAAAATCCAGAGGTCTCAAGCTCCTCAAGTTAATAACTTCTGCCTCAATTCCTGCGGAACTCAGTTCTTTAGCCGCTTCCAGGCTAGTGGCTACGGCTCGAGAGAAAGCCACGAGCGTCACGTGCTTGCCTTTAAACACAGAAAAACTTAAAACGTGAACATTTGCTCATCTAGATGTGTTATACCTTCACGTTCGATCTTGGCTTTGCCAATGGGCAGTACAAAGTCCTTGGACATGACTTCGTCAGAAACTTCGAAAGGTACTCCATACATGATTTCGTTCTCCAGACAGACAACGGGGTCCGGGTCGCGAATGGCTGCCTTCAGTAGACCCTTAGCGTCTTCGGCCGAATATGGTGCGACAACTTTCAGTCCCGGACAGTGGCTGTACCAAGCGCCAAAACATTGAGAGTGCTGAGCTGCTACTCCAGCAGCTGCACCGTTGGGACCTCGGAAAACGATAGGGACGTTTACCTTGTAAAAAAATCTTCATTAATCTGAATTATAAATTATTTGATAGTAGTTACAATGCCAGCCGACATGTAGAAGGTCTTGGCAGCAGAATTGATCACATGGTCAATGGCTTGCATGGAAAAGTTGAACGTCATGAACTCACAGACCGGCCTAAGTCCAGCCTAACAAAAAACGCAAGTTTTGAGTCAAGTATTAAGATGTTATATGTATTAAGCTTTACCATAGCTGCTCCAACTGCGATACCGGCAAAGCCGGCTTCAGTGATGGGGGTATCGATGACTCGCTTGTCACCCCACTTCTTCCACAGACCTCGCGAGACTTTGTATGCTCCGTCATACTGGGCCACTTCCTCGCCGAGCAAAAATACTCGCTCGTCTCTCTCCATTTCTTCGTCCAGAGCTGCGTTTAATGCGTCTCGGACAGTAATCTACCAAAATGTTAAGTTCATTATATTATATTACATATTATGTACACATTATATAATAACTATGTGAATGGGTAATGGAAAATTTACCTGTGCGCCGACACATCGAGAAGTAGAGAAGTTTCTCTGGCCCAAAAGTTTGGCAACATTCTGACAATTGATAAAAGAGAGTGGTGAAGAGTTGTATCTTTTGAGTTCTAATGTAAAATATGCAGAAATTGTAATACTCACCCTTACAACAGCAGTTCCGTAAGTGCCCATGGGAGCCATATTGGAGGAACTTGATGAAATATCTGCGTGAACCTATGAAAAAAGATGTTCTTTATACCTTATTTGCATTGAAAATATTGTTTTAGTTTCTGTTAAAGGTAAAGATGTTTAAGATAGAATTGATTTACTTGGAGAAAGTGTTAAAATTCACTAGAGAAGTTCGTCGTTACGGAATCTTCTGTTGAAGCCGACGGCTCAAAGATGGCAGCAAGCGGGAGAAGGTTCCAGGATAATCTGCGTACAGCTGAATATGCAATAAAAATAATATTTAATTAAAGATGAAAATATAACTCAATTTTGATTTCTTTTTTTTAAATGAATAAAATATAGTTAATAAATATAATTATTCACATTAAAATAAATCACATTAATGTTAATAATATTTAGTTCAGTAGTTTGCCGCTAGAAGCGCTAACTTTGTACTTGCTCTGCCACAACTAGAGGGGAAATTCCCTGAAAAAGGGAAGAAGGGCTCAAAAAGGGAAAATGAAAACTTACAGAAATCTAAGGGGAGGGGAAAAAGGGGAAGTACAACTTCAAAAACCTTGGGGAAAAAGGAAAGTACAAGTCCCTCTCTAAGGGAAAACTGATAGTGGATGAACTGATGAGGAGTTTTTGAAACCTTATCGCCAAGCGCGTCCTGCTTACAAAGCGTAAACAAATGGTGCCTTTTTAATTAATTTATAAATTACTCATCGTGCTTTTCTACTTGGCAGTTTACTTTCTAACAAGGTAAATTATTAAATATCTAATCTACAGTGTTCTAAATGTTTATTTACAACCGTTTTGTTTTACTTTTGAAACATAAAACCGGGCTTCTGAGAGACACTTTAAAAGATCTTATCTGTTTTTTGGTGTGTCTTATCAGTTTTTAATAAGTTCTTTACATTATAATAAACTTTTCTTTATAGTTTTTAATATAAATTTGGAAAATAACACCATAACCTACTGACCTGCTTGTTTTATTAACTGAATTTGGATTTCATTTTCAAAATAAAAATGTATTTTTTTAAATGGCTGCCTTAAATTTAAATATAGGTGACAGCGCATTGCTTAATATAATTGTATTTAAAATACTAAATATAATTTCAAATGAATGAACGTTAATATTATTTATGTCAATTGTTATTTAATTGTTTTTTTTTCTACCCTAAATTGTAAGATATGGTCTGGTAGATAAATGCCCTAAGGGATTTCCGCCCACCTGCTACCTCCTTCGCACCTTGTTAATACATATGCAAGCTTCAGTTTTTCATACAGTAGCACAGAATCTCTGACATTTTATGAATTTATCTCCAAGTTTAATTTCTCATTTCAGCCATGGATGCGACGGAGAGCCAGTCCCGCAGGAAGGGAAGCGCTAGAAACAACAGAAACTGGTTTCATAATTTGATGTGTTGCCTCAAAAGTCCCGAAGACGAGGTTCACCAGCTCGACTTCTGTCACTGCAGCCTCAAAGACGTTCCCGCTGAAGTCTTCAACTACGAACGCACCCTGGAGGAACTCCATCTCGACTGCAACTCCATTGCCGACCTCCCGCGACCTCTCTTCCACTGCCACGAGCTGCGGACTCTGACACTCAGCGATAACGAGATCTCCGAACTGCCCACCGCTATTGCCTCTCTCATCAATTTGCAGGTTTTTGCCTCATTCATCGAAAAACGAAAAACGCTAAGTTTCATTCAAATAATATTGTATTTTACAGGTTTTAGATATTGCGAAAAATTCGCTAGGGGAAGTACCAGACACGATCAAAGGCTGCAAAGCTTTGACTGTACTTGATTTAAGTATCAACCCGCTGGGCAAATTTGCTGAAGGAGGGACACAGTTACTTTCGCTGGAGGAGTTATACTTGAACGACACTTTTCTCGAGTTTCTCCCCGCAAATTTCGGGCGTTTAACAAAGTTGCGAGTCCTGGAGTTGCGGGAAAATCAGCTAGCGACTCTCCCGAAGTCGATGGCCCGTCTGACGAACCTACAGCGACTGGATGTGGGCTACAACGACTTGTGTGATGTCCCGGAAGTTATCGGCTCGCTCCCGTCCCTAACTGAGTTGTGGCTGGACGGCAACAAACTCGAAATTTTACCTGATTTTATAGGAAATTTGAAAAAGCTGACCCACCTCGACGTTTCCAAAAACGATTTGCATGAAATCAGTCCGAATATAAATTTCTGCACGTCTTTAATCGACCTGACGCTATCGTCGAACAATCTCGAGGCGCTACCGGAAGAAATTGCAGGTCTCAGTAACTTGATGATTCTCAGACTTGACGACAATCAGCTCAACTGCCTTCCCGAGTCAATCGGACAGCTCGCTAACTTACAAGAATTACAAGTAAATTTATACTCTTACGTGAAATGTTAAATTTTATAATAATGCTTGAATGAATAGGTCGGCCAGAATCGTTTGACAAAGATTCCTGCGTCAATTGGCCTATTGAGAAAGCTGCACACTTTGCTAGCGGACAATAACCAGTTAAACGATGTACCCTCGGAACTGGGGTCGTGTCAGCAGCTCACCGTTTTATCATTGCGGAACAACAAGATCGAGTGCCTTCCTCCCGAGATTGGGCATTTGTCGAAAATGCGAGTCATGAATCTGAGTTGCAATAAATTAAAGCATTTGCCTGTCTCGTTTCTGAAGTTTCCCTCGCTGACTGCTTTATGGCTTTCCGAAGCACAAACCAAACCAATAGTGCCTTTGCAGACTGATACTGACGCTAACACAGGACGAAAGGTTTGTACAATCGCACTAAATTTTTACTTTAGTTATTCATTTGGTAATTAATGTTTAAAAAAGGTGTTGACGTGTTTCCTGCTCCCGCAAACCGACCCTGTGGAACGCGTGGAAGAAAAACTGGAAGCTAGCCCGCGAACTCGGCTCGAACCGCGAATCAAGTTCGCCCCTGACAACGAACTCGAACGTCCAGGCCGTTTAATGCGAAACCCCACGCCTTACCCCAAGGAACTCAAAGCCTTAGCCAAACACGCGCAAATGCTACAGACGAATCAAACAGCAACTAAAATTACTAAACCCAAACCATCAACTCCGCCCGCAGAGGAGAAAGTAGTGTTGAACGAACCCGCTGTGCAGAAAACAGATGACAAAACGATCGTTCACACTGTTGTTGCTGCAAACAAAGTTAAAGTCTCGGTTGAAGACTATACACAGCCCAGTGTTTCGCTCACAGTGACTTCTGTGCTGGCTCCGATCTCACCTACCGAGAAACTGCAGAACGAATCCCGAGTCCCCCCGTCACCCGTTGCTGCAAACAAAATCCTGGAAAATAGCTCGATAACCAAAGAGAGTACGTTCAGATGTCCAGCCGTTAACGATAGCCCAACAAAAGACCGATTCGACATCGAAGTGAGGGAAGCAAAAGTTCTGAAACCAAAATCTGATGATATTACAACGAAACAAAGAGCTGAAGTTACACCAGCGGCTGTAGAAGTTAAGACTATCCCGGAAGCTAGCAATATTCCAGATGAGATTACTGAGGTAACTGAGTTAACCGAGCTAACTGAGAGAGGACGGCCTGAGCAACCGCCTCCTTATCATGTTGCTGCTGCTTTTTCCCGTCATGCTGCGGATTTCGTCAATTTACACACTGAAGAGAAAATAAAACTAGAAACTGATGAGCCGCGGATTGAACCATACATTCCAGCCGCTTCTACTTCAGCTCAGCTTGAACCGGTTCGCAGAGAGTCGAGCCCTGGACAGGACAGCGGACGAGGGCAGTCGATAGAGCCGCTTGAAATATCTGGAGAGAAAGTAATTTATTATCATAATTTGAGTTACTATTATTATTTTAATATTATTTAATAGACCGAAGAGCCCGAGAAGATCATTGAAAGCAAACCGCCACTGCAGAAGCGTGATACTTACATTCTGATTAAAGCTCCCGAGCCACTTTGCCTGTCCGACGATTCAGCAGAAACATCAGAAGACCAGACAGCAGACAACGTCCCGGACTCTTTGATCACAACGTGGAACTTTACAAAAGAACCTATGATTCCTGTAGTCGCTTCACCTCCTCCCACAGCTTTACCTTTAAGTGCTGCGAATATCGTAGGCCTCCCGAACCTCCAGCAAGCATTTACGAGCTCCCCGAAACAACTGACGAGCCGCTTACCCCCACCCAAGGTTCATCTGAACCCCGAACCGCCAAAAACTAACGGAATTCAACCTCCTGAACTAAAATCCCCAGCTCAATCAACAGGTTTGTCCCGTATACCCCTACCCATGGGCAGCAAACTCGTGCGTCAGAGCTCGAACCTTTCTTCCGCCAGCTCGGGACACGATTCCACCGATACCCCAACTCTGGTACCACAGCCACTGAAGTCGTTGTCTACTACCGTATCCTCGTCACGAATCCCCGCTCCACAGGTCCACATACCAACCATCAAGACGGTAGCTACTCCTCCGAAACAGGCTACTCCTACAGCAGCTCAGCACACGAAGATCCCCCTGCCGAAGGTCCACTCGGGACAACTGGATCCCGCTGGTTCGAAGATCCCGTCCCGTTTGCCCTCGGCTTCTGCGATTGGCAAACACAGGATCACCCCAGACCCTGTCCGCTCCACTCGTTCGCCAATGGCGTGGAGTCAGGAGTAAAATTTCATTCCATTCTTTTAACGTAATCTAAAGTAAATTAATTTTTCGGTTATTATTACGTATGACAGGCAAAAGTAATTTGGGTTTGCTGCTTGGGATTTGAGAAAAAATGTTTTTTAGTTTTTGCTTTAGATTTTTTTGCTGTTATAAAATGACCAGATATTCTGCTTTATCTTTTATGTTTATTCCCCGTTTTCTTGATAATAAGTCTTTATATTGTACTGTATATTATTATAAATGGACCAACGAAATGGTGCTGTAAGCCGAAGTTTTTTTTTAACATAATACAGTTTGATAAAAATAAATACTGCGGTTGCTCATAATAACCAGTAGCACATGTTATATATTCAATAATTTGATAATAAATTGTAAATGAAACTTTTTAACTTCATTACAGGAATCTGTTTGAAGTGTTAATTTTAATGAATATTATTTTCCGTGGAGTTGAAATGTTCACCACGAGTTGGCATTACACAAACCTAACACGCCCTTAGTTTATACATTTACCACAAGATGGCATTGAAAGATAAACATTCATTTTATCGATCTCTATGATCCTAGTTGCTCTACAGTAACAAATAAACGTAAAAAATTAATAACCAACCCCATAATTTAACTGAAACTTCTGGAATCTAAGCTTTTTAGCTAGATAAAATGCTGTCATTCACTTCATTACAACTACGGGTAAGTAAACAAAAATAATATCTAGTGTATTATTCCGTGTCTAGTTATAACAATACTACATCGACATTTTGTACTTTTGTTATCTTTTAAAGGTTAAGTTTCAGAATTTTAGGACTGCTGTTCGTAATCTCTCTATCCTGCGGGACAAGAATTTTGTTGCCGGAGCGTGGGTAAACGCTGGGAGCAAGGATTCGTTTGCTGTCATCAATCCTGCGAATGATAAAGTCATAGGTTCGGTCCCTGATTCGGACAAACAGGACACTGAAAATGCCATTAACGCTGCATCAGACGTTTTTCCTACTTGGTCCACTCGCTCGGGAAAAGAGAGGGGCGAACTGTTGAGAAAACTCTACGACTTAATGGTGAAAAATCAGGTAAAAACTATTAAACTATAAAGTCAAATGAACTTTTTCTAGATTTTTGCATTACTATTTCTTGCATTTTTGGAAAATTGTTTAATAGGAAAGCATAGCCAAGATTATTACTGCAGAAAGCGGGAAGCCTCTCGCAGAAGCCAAAACCGAAGTCTTGTACTCGGCAGGCTATGTCGAGTTCTATTCAGAAGAGGCCAAACGAATTCACGGAGAAATCGGCTCGGCCCCCAGCAGATCGAGGGAAATTTTAATTTTCAAAGAACCTATCGGAGTTGTGGGAATGATAACGCCCTGGAACTTTCCCCTGGCCATGCTGGCAAGGAAGATGAGTGCTGCACTAGCTGTGGGATGCTGCTGCGTGGCCAGGCCTGCAGAAGATACCCCCCTCTCGGCTCTAGCACTGGCCGCTCTGGTTGAGGAAGCGGGTTTCCCCGCGGGAAGCTTTAACGTGGTGACATCTTCCCGCAAACACGCGGCAGAGATAGGGAAGACATTGTGTGTCAGCGAGAAAGTTGCAGGCATCTCGTTCACAGGTTAATGTTAAGTAAAATTTACTTAAAAGCTTAATTAAAAGTTTCTTTATTTCAAATAAATTTTAATCTTTATTTTGTGTACACTTTAATCAAAAGCGTTTTAAATTAAAGAATTTTTATAATATTTTAATACATAGAATAAATTAATATATGTTTAGTACCAAGACATAATCGTACGTAATTTAAATTAAGTTTTTAGATTTTGTGATTATTCTAATACATTTTACTAAATAATATTTTTTCAAAGGTTCAACTGCTGTCGGGAAACTACTTTATCGTCAATGTGCCGATACTGTTAAACGAGTGGCTTTGGAACTGGGTGGAAACGCAGCTTTTGTCGTTTTTCCTTCGGCTAATCTTGACAAAGCAGTTCAAGGATTCATGGCGTCAAAATTCCGTAACGCTGGACAAGTGAGACATAATTTTTTTGCCTATTTTACAATTGTTCAAAGGAGTAAATACAAAATAATAAAATTCCAGGCGTGCAATGCTACTAATCGGGTCATTGTTCACGAGTCTGTCTACGACGCATTCCTCGAGAAGATTGTCAACATTATGAAGTCACAGCTGGTGCTCGGGGACGGCTTCGACTCTAAAGTTAACATAGGTAACAATCTTAAATGCACTTTAACCACTGCCTCCAGTTTGCAGTGAAATTCCCTGAGAAAAGGGAAATGCTGTCTCAGAGGGGAAAAATAAGGGAAAGTTGGAAAAGGGAAATCTAAAAATTATGCTGCGTAATCTAGGGCGGAGGTGGTAAGAGGGAAAATGAAAGGAAAAGTGAACTTTATATTTTAGCGCCGAGGGGAAAAAAGGGGAAATTATTATTTCCAAGTGAAGGGGGAAAAAAGGGGAAAAAACTTTTTTGTTTAAATATTGTACCATTTGCTATAGATATATATATGTATTATATCTAAATTTCATATTATTTAATTATTAGGTCCTTTGATAAACGACCAGCAGTTGGGCAAAATCTCGGGTCTCGTGAACGACGCTGTAGGAAAAGGGGCCGAGGCTCGACTCGGCGGAGCAGTACATCCCGCACTCGGGGGACGTTTCTTCGAGCCCACCGTTTTGACCAATATCAGCCCGCAAATGGAAATACACCAGGAAGAAGTTTTTGGACCTGTAGTACCTGTCTACAGGTAAACTATGGTTGTTTTGAAGATTCTCAGTGTTTCCACTTTGCAGGGAAATTCCCTGAAAAAGGAGAAGAATGGTGGTCTGGATAGGGTAAAATAAGGAAAGAGGGAAAAGGGAAAATCTGAAAATACGGCTTGTATTCTAGCGTAGAGGGGAAAAATGGAAAAGGGGGAATAAGGAAAGAGGGAAAAGGAGCAAATAAGGGTAGAGAGGAGAAAGGGGAGAATAAGAGGGAAAAGGGAAAATCTGAAAGTACAGTCTGTATTCTAGTACGGAGGGGAAAAAGGGAAGAATATTGGAAGAGGGGGAAAAGGGGAAGATGAGAGTGGAAACTCTAAAAATTCTCTTAATTTTTAATTTATTTTTACAGGTTCCGAGACGAAGACGAGGCTGTTGCTCTAGTAAACAGCACGAGGCGTGGACTTGCGAACTATTTCTACAGCAATGACTACGCCCAAGTATTTCGTGTGGCTAAAAAGATTCAATCGGGAATGGTGGGAGTTAATGAAGGCGCCATTAGTGCGGTGGAAATCCCGTTCGGAGGGACCAAGGAATCGGGAATAGGACGTGAAGGATCCCACCACGGAATGGAAGAGTATCTGCAGCTGAAATACATTTGTATGGGAGGACTGGATAACTAAGAGAAAAGAAAATTACGCAAAAAGATATTCCGGAATAAAAAATGTATGTCTTCCAGCTCAAAAATTTCTTATCTTTTCTTAATTGATGTTTGTTTTAGTCGCTTGAATAAACGGGTTGCTGTTACAGCAGTGACACTTTCGACGGAAATTCCTCTTTTTTTTTTACAGGAAAAATGGGTTGAAAAGGGAATAATGAGGGAAAACAATTCTGTATGTAACAGTGCATTATACACCGAGAGGAAAAAGAGGGAAATCGACAATTCTCAAGAGAAGGGGGAAAGAGGGGAAAGTGGGGAGAAAAGAAAAGATCGGGTTTTTTTTTGAGGAAAACCCAAAACTGAAGGTGGAGTTGAAATTCCCTTGAAAATGAAAAACTGGGACTTAAAGGGGAAAAATAAGGGAAAGAAACCTTGAATTATAGGTTGGTATTCTAGATGGAGGGGAAAGTTATAAAACAAGGGAAGAGAAAGGGAATACCATCCCTTTTTAAGGGGAAAACGGGGAAGTACTCGTTTAGCAACAACCTCCACCTTACCAAAAGTAAACAAACAACAATGGACGAAAATAACATTCAGCTTAGGTTAAGAAACGCTCTTTCGGAACCTTTTCCACTACATTTCGCCGCTGCTAAAGGAGATATAGCTGTAATTAAGGAATTATTGAGTCGAGGATGTTTAGTCAACTCGTTCACGTTCGATCTCGTTACACCTTTACACGAAGCCGCGGCTCGAGGCAAGGACGAAACTGTGGATTTTCTCATTAAAGAAGGGGCCTCTGTAATCCTATTTGAAACTTAATCATTAATTTTTGTTGCAAGATTTTGATTTTTCCTCTAGATTGATGCTAAAAATATTGACGGGGCTACTCCATTATCCGACGCTTGTGTTGCGGGAAGTTTCAGTTGCGTTAAAATTCTGCTGGAGAGACAGGCGACAGTCAACCCTCCCATGCTGCTGACGTCCCCACTGCATGAAGCTATTATGAGAGGTCTTGTTTTCTAAAGATAGAATTCATATATTTTATTGATTCTTAAATGTTTTCATAATATTTCACAGGTTACACAGACTGTGCCAGACTTTTAATTCAGTTCGGAGCAAAACTGAATTCTAACGACTGCCATTACGGCACTCCGCTTCATGCAGCTTGTGCTGCATACAAAATTAACGTCGACTGTGTCGCGTTATTATTAATTGCGGGTATCAATTGATTGTTCAATAATATTTAATCGCTAAGTGTAAATTATTTTTTCATAATTTTAGGCGCTGATGTCAATGCAACCATGTTTCACAAGACCCCGCTTCATATTGCAGCCCGACGCAAGTCTGTATCCCTAGTCGAGCTTCTCCTCCATTACGGGGCGGACGCCAATCTCCGAGACAATCAGGGGCTGAAACCTTCGCAACTGGCGGAAGAAGGGTCCCGGATACGCACTTTACTAGAAGAAAACGAAATTAAGCCAAAAAGTTTGATAGAGTTAGCCCGGTTGGCTGTGTTACATTCATTCGTGGTAGGCAAAGGTACAGGCTATTTGAACTCCCTCGTTTTCCCGCCAGGTATGCTGCAGAGCATTATTGGCTACCCCGTGATTTTTCCTTGATATTATTTTTTACTTAAACTATTTTTTTTTTTTCAAGATTAAAACCCTGATTTTTTTTTTCGTGTTATTAAGTTTGCGTGAATCTTTTTTCCTGTAGATATTAACGATTAAATAAAATTGGCGCGCGCCTCTCTTTACAGCGGACACCTTTACTAAATTGATTTCATAATATTTTCAAATTTTTCTTGATCTATAAATCTTTCGCTATTTTTATTTGATGTTCTACAATATTTGAAAAGCGAAATTTCAGTGTAGTTATATTTTATTCGACTGTCCGTAGTAGAGGGGTTGGCCGTATAGTGGCATGCTGTACGTTAAAATTAAAGTGGAATAATTAAACCATGATTTTATGTTAAAAATATTGCAAGATTACAATTAAAATATTTTTCACTTATGATCATGATACTGAACTCGAGTTAATGAAAAAAATTGAAGTCATTATTTAAATTCAGTTTTTGCCGCTAGATGGTGTTTTTGTCTGTTTACGTATCCACCTCATTCCTGTCAAAGAAGTTTTTGGGATTATTATCATTTAATTTAATTTACTATTTACTACGATGGAGGAAGGAGACACGCAAATCAATTTAGATTTAAAAGATAGTATCATCAAAGAAGCCTTAAATGAAGGCGTCGACCTGCGGCAGTACTCGCAGCAAGTGGAGCAGCAGTTACGAGAAGTAGAAAACTAAAATATTTAATTAAAATAAACTTTATTATGAAAATTGATTTTTTTTTCGCTAAATTAGGTTGAACTTTCGTCTATTGGAGATTACATTTCGCAGAGTTCAGGTTTAGCACAACTTCACTCACAGTTTACACAGTGTGATACTGCGTTAGAGCGAATGGAGCATCTGCTCAGCACTTTCAGGTAACTTAATTTTAATATAAATTTTACTAACATAAAACTTTTATATTTTGATTAAAGATCACAGCTGGGTGGTCTGAGCAGCGATATTCTACAACTACAGCACCAGTCGTCGCAACTGGGTCTGCGTTTAACAAATCGTCAGGCGGCCAGATCCTTGCTAGGACAAGTGGTTGACGATTTAGTAGTCCCCGAGTCACTAATTAAGTATTAAATTCGTTATCGTTTGTTTTTGTTGTTTTAAAACGATACAACTATCAACTAGGCACATACTGGAGACGCCTGTTACTGAACCTGTCTTTTCTGAGCAACTGCTTCTGCTGCAGGCCAAATTAGCACTGACGGGCGAGCAGCAGCAAAGATGTAGTAGGGCTGCCCAGGTAATGTTGTTGCAGTGGTTCAACTTTGCAGAGAAATTCTTTGAAAATGGGGAAAACGGAGTTTCAAAGAGGAGAAATAAAGGAACTGGGAAGCGTCGGAGAAAAAAGGGGGAATTTAAGGGAAGAGCGAAAATGGAGGGAAAAGAACAATTCTGAAAGATGGCTTTGTAGCCTAACACGGAGGGGAAAAGGGGAAATTGATGTCTTTTCAAGCAAGCCAGTGAAAATGAGGGAAGGGGAAGGGAGGGGAAAAAGGGAAAATAAGAAAAGGGGGAAGTGGAGGAAAATTCAAATGTATGTAGCGTTGTGCTAGCACGGAGGGGAAAAAAGAGGAAAATAAAGAAAGAGAAAAAATAAAGGGAAAAGTCAAATGCACGTATGTTGCTTTGTACTCTAGCATAAAGGGGGAAAAGTGGGAAATTGATAT
This sequence comes from Eulimnadia texana, assembly GCA_002872375.1. Classification (NCBI taxonomy): domain Eukaryota; kingdom Metazoa; phylum Arthropoda; class Branchiopoda; order Diplostraca; family Limnadiidae; genus Eulimnadia; species Eulimnadia texana. The sequence continues at coordinate 23,262,809 of NKDA01000001.1, forward strand.
TTTTAAGCAAGCACAGGGGGGGGGGAAAAAGGGAAGACTACCATCCTACTCCTAACATTCTTACTACTATAACTTTTATCGTTTTATCGTAGGACGTTGTCGGAGTGCTGGCTGCGTTAAGAATCAAGGCCCTCGAACGTTTGAGACATTTCTTGTTAACAAAACTTCAACAACTGCGACGTCCCTTAGCGAACTACCAACTACCGCAAAATGCTCTACTCAAACACAAGTAAAATAGTCAGAAGAAAATTAAGTATCAACACTAACAAGTTAAAACAATAACAAAATAAAAAATATTAGTTCAGAACAGTTAAATATTAATAATAATATGTTCTTATTAAATAATAAGTACTAGTTAAGTAACAAATGTTAAATTAAGTAGAATTATGTGTTGAATCGCAGTAAAATCAGTAATAATAATATATGAAATACTACAATCTATGCTGTGAAATATGAAAAATGACAAATAAATAATAATAAATAAAACAAATAATAGTAAAATAAGAAACATTAGATTAAATCATATAAATTAAATACTTGTGTAGTAAAGTAAATAATAATATGGCCGGTGAGTAGACAAAAACTAATAATAAAATAAGAAATAGTAAATTAATCTTTTTCTTCTTTTGTTTAGGAATTTCTATCATTTTCTTATAACCCAAGAGCCCGAAATCGCGTACGAAGTCCGGCAAGATTACGTTCAGACCATGAGCAAACTTTATTATTCATATTTTAAGGTAAATTTCTATAATAAAAATTATAATTATCTCTTGATTTAATTCATCAACAAATATATAATTTATTTTGCGATTTATTCAACGAATTTAAAATTATGTATAATTACGCAATTTCATTAACAAAAAACACATTATATTTATTATAATGATAGGTCTAACCCTAGCTTTGTCCCTCGGCCTATTCTTTTAGCATTGCTACTCTGTACCTTTGCCCGGACCTGCATCTGAGATGGTCTGAATGGGCGTTCCCTATTCGTACGGCTATCGTTGGGGAGTGGTCTCGTGGACCATTTCCCACAGCTGTAGTTTTCTTTTAGTTCAGTTTTTCTTTTAGTTTTTCTATTATGTCGAATTCTTTTCCTAATAGCACAATTTAACTAACCATAAAAAATTATATTAATTATTCAATTTAATTAGTCTTCTACAAATTACATTAATTGGTTTAGTCCTACGCTAATCGCCTAATGAGACTGCTGGACCCTAACGGAGCTACCAGAGACGATTTGCTCGGTGCTGAGGATTCTTCGTTTGGAGCTGCGGCAGCAGCTGCGGCTCGCTCGCTTTTCGGCAGACCCTCCAGCTCGAGTCGCAGCAGCACGAGCAAAGCCACAGTTTTCACTCTCGGTATCTTTTTTTGTTGTTATGTATGAATATGAGCTATTTTAAGGTTTTCGGTTTTAATTATTAACTTTATGCATATTAATGTATTTTAAATATTACTATAATTAATTTGTATAAATGTTAACTCAGTAATTCAATTAAATTTAATATTGTTTAGTTTTTTATTATTACTTTGTATTATTCTATAAATAGTTGAATTTATTTAATTAATGGGTAGTTTATGAGTTTTGTGTTCCCGCAGGTACGCGAGTCGATGTGTTGACTGCGCTGGAAGCCCCCGTGCTGGTACCGCACGCCGCTGCTGCGGGAACCAGTGCTGGCCACAAAGGAGAAACCAAAGTAAACCAAATTTAGTAGTAGTAGTAGTAGTAGTAGTAGTAATGAGTGGATGCTTATCTAAGTAAACAATTTACTCATAAATAATGGATGAATAATTCTACTACATTATTTAGTGAAATTAGTTGAGTATTATTAGATTAATAAAATTAATGAATGCTTCAGCTTGTGTTAATTCGCCTAATTATGATGAAAATTATTTTTATTAATTACTATTTGTTTTCTAGTATCCGTACGAAGTCCTGTTCCGGAGTCAGTACTTTGCGCTGGCCGATAACTGCTGTCGCGAGTTCATCTTTCTCTGCGAGTTCTTCTACGTTCAAGGCACACCCGCCATGGAGCTGTTCAACGAAATCCTCGGACGAACCATGCAGTTATATCTGGTATATTTACAATAATGCAGTGTCTATTACGTTTATTGGATTTTTTAAAATTCGTATTTCAAATTCAACATGCAGACAAAATGTCCATGGCTTTTACCTATCAATGGTGCATTCAGTAATATCATGAAATTCATATATGAACACTCTATGTCGATATTGAATTATTATTATTATTTAATATATTTTTAGTTCCTATTATGTAAACAGAACAAAAATCTTGTATATATTATCATTATTATTAAATTTTTAATTTGTTTCTATTTTCTAGAAACAAGTTGAGGAATACGTTAGCGCCACCTACGATTCGCTGGCCCTGTTTCTCTGCATTCACATGGTGCAGCGATTGCAGCTGCTGTGCCACAAACGGGCTGTCGCAGCACTGGACGCTTTCTGGGAAAATTTGATTAATATCCTCTGGCCAAGGTATTGTAGTATAATAATAATAATAATACGTATTATGTTATTATTTTATCAAACTTTTTTATTGACTAAATTGTAGTCCCTTAATTTTACTTATTTTGAATCAGTGAATGAATGAACGATTTAGTGAATAAATGAGCGAATGAGGGTCTGAACGAACGAACGAACGAATGAACGAACGAATGAATGAACGAATGAATGAACCGAGGGGTTGGCATCTTAAAAAATCACACCATACCTCAGCATGTTCTACCCCTCCTCGCACTTTCATCCCCGTACAAAACTTTATTTGATAATTACCTAAATTATTGTTCTGCTTCACACAGTTTACGTATCTTCACGTACAATGTATGATCAATCAAGAAATGCTATATTTCTTCATAACAAGTCAAAGAAAATTTGGACAAAATTAGATCAGAAATGACATAAATCAAGAAACTTAAAATAAACTAAAATCGGCTAAAATATCGGGGTGCTCAAGGTTTGAAATTGGATCGCAGATTACAAAGAACTCGAGCAAAAATATTAATAACCAATATGAGTATACCGTATGCTAACATACTAACGTTAGATTGGTATTTGTAATTAATGTTTTGTCAATGTGCGTACATGTTTTAGTATTTCATAGTGTATAATATAATAATATCATGATGAATGTTAGCTTTAACTTAATAGATATACATGTTTGTGTTATTGTATTGTACTATTTTTACTTTGTGCTCATATGAAATTATATTAGGCAATGAGAATGTGTCGAGCACTGCACGCAAAAATATGCAGTACATTATATCTTCAACGAGAAACAAAGAGTTTAATGATATAAAATCAAGAAAAATCAGAGGAAAAGGAAAAAATAAACAAAGAAATAAAAAAATCATAGGAAAATAAAAAAATAAGCAAAGATTTGCTTATTTTTAACACATTTTATATTATTTATTTTATTATTATTATTTATTATTATTCATATTATTTATTTTATTTTCGCTTATTTTTGTACGCTTTTCCGCTGACTTGCCAACCCCTCAGAATGAACGAATGAATCAGAGATAAACGACTGAACGAATGAATGAGCGAACGAATAAGTGAATTAGTGAATGAATCAATAAATCGATCGATCATTGTACTATGATTTTTTGTCATCTTTCTAGGTTTGAGCAGATCGTCCAGGCGAACATTCAGAGCGTTCGTGATTGCGATCCCAACAAACTTTACACGGCCGTAGACACGCGTCCGCATTACGTAGTTAGACGCTATGCGGAGTACACAGCCGCAATTGCTACCATCCACGGTACTCTTCACTGTTCCAATATTTATATTAATTATTATTTATTATTAATTATTTATCATTTAATATTTATTATTATTATTATTATTATTATTATTAATATTAATATTACTACTACTACTACTACTGCTACTACTGCCACTCTACTACTACTATTACCGCTACTACTGCAACTACTATTACTTTTTTCTATTACTACTCCTCCCCTAATTACTACAACTACTAGTACTACTACTACTGTTATTACTATTACTACTCTCCCTCTTCCCCCCTCTCTCGCCCTCCTCCTCGCCTCCTTCCACTATTACTACCACCACTACTCCTCATCTTCCTACTACTAGTACCACTTCTACTACTTTTATCCCTCGCGCTATTACTATTATTATTATTATCATTATTATTATTTAGAGTTCAGTGTCCCCTCAGCCATAGACTGGTCCCTTCGTCTTCAGCGCCTGCTATCTACTCTCCAAGAGGAAGTGGATCACTTCACTCTGCGACTGGCTTCCATCTTCACCTCACGCAAGGACCAAATCATAGCACTAATCAACAACTACGATTTGCTGCTTAGCGTTTTAGCCGTAAAAAAAATATTATAATAAAATATTTTTTGTTATTGTAATATATATAATGAATTATTTTATTCAACAGGAAAGAGCCAAGAAGGATAGCAGAGAAGCTGAACGTTTCAAAGAGCTGCTAGCGGCCAGGATTGGAGAATTTGTTGAAGAAACACTCAACCCCCATTTCGGAGGGTTAATCCAGTTTGTCAAAGATTGTGAAGTGATTGTGGAACATGGACAAGTTGATGGACTACGCAACGAGGAGCGTAAGTCTTATTAATAGATATTAATAATAAAATACTCGTATATGTAATTACTAATTAATCAAAAGTATGCCGAAGTTATAAATTTGTTTATTGAAGACTTAAGTCTTTAAATTTAGATTAAAGAATAAAAATTTCAGACTTCGTTAATTAAATTCTCATTTCCTAGGACAGATTAACAATAATAATAATAAAAATAATCGATGTATAAGTCATGATTAATTTTATTAAAATTAAATCATGAATTAAATTTTTTTCCTAGACTAATAAATAATAATAAGATATAAGCGTCTAGTGTATAATTATTGGTAAATTAAGGCTATGTTCGACTTATATTTGACCTTGTTTAAGTTATGTTACATTATTTGAATTTGAATTTTAATTAGGGAGGGCTACCATGATGATCCACGCATTTTCCGCCGGCTGGAAGAGATCCCTGGACGAAATCCATAAAGATATCCTCAATTCATTCCCCAACTTTGTGAACGGAACCAACATTTTACAAGTATAAAAAAAAATTACACGAAAATATTACATATAAATATAGTAAAATATACAGGAGTTAAATTGTATACATTTATTTTTTATTGGAAATATATAACAATATTAAATTAAATTTAGTATCAAATTAAGTTGGTGTATAATTAATGATACGAATTGTTAAAGATTGATTTATATTTTCTCCTGAACGAAACCAATATTCTACAAGTATAACAAAATATTCTATGAATATCTTAGTGAGTTTCCCGGATATTCGGATACAAAAACTGTATCCGAATAGTAAAAAATTGTCAAGAAGGTTTTTTTTCCCAGCGAGTTTTTTCAGTTCAAGTACAAAATAACACGCTTTACATTGCAAAGTCACTATTCCAGAGAAACCAGGACGTATGTAATCGGCTTGTTTAGTTCTTGTGTCGGACTTCGGTTTTGCTTACAAGTTCCAAAATTTGGTATTACGTGGCCAGCTACATGAAATATCTAGTAAGCGATTCCACTGGATAAGTCATGAAGTACGAACGAAGAAGTAGGTGATAATAACTGAAAGGAGTAGCCGCATTACACACGAACATTCGACAGTACAAACAGAAAGAAATTCAGAAACGTTCTAACGGAATCGTCCAGTATATATTACACTTCGGAAAGATTGACTGTGGTAGAGCAAATGGAGTTTCTGCTATATGAACACCAATCACAAGAAGGTTCACGTCAGGTCCACATTGATTCCACTTAACCGCGATGCTGAAGAATGTTACTGTCATATCTTCGGATATTCAAAGCGTGTTTCTCTTATTCTTGTTAAAATTGTTGACACTGCTGGATTGACCGTTCATTTTCCCAGGGTTGAGTCCAGAACTATGGGTAAACCAGGTTACGCCTTATGTGTGAACGCCAACAGAATCGACAGTCGAGGTGTTCTTTGTTTTGTTCTGTGGGCCTTTAAAGACCAAATTTTCCTAGGGAAAGTCAAGTGCGATAGTTGTTTAGGGTGAATTACTTGGGGCAGAATTCACCTCTAGTTACCTACCTTCAACCGCTTGTCTTTATGAATGTTAAAAATGTCTGAGCAATTTCTGGGGTGAACGGAACAACTAAATCCGGGGTGTAGTTATTAGCAACTTGTATCCAGTGTGAACAACATATTATTTACTACGTTAGAAAAAGAAGTCGGATATCCGAATGATCCGGATAGTAGACGTTCGGATATTCGAATAGTTTTTTTTTTTTTGCTATCCGGGAAACTGACTAGAATATATATATATATAGTTTTTTTAAAAATTTAATTTATGATGAGTTATAGGATTTATTACATATTACTTTATATTTTTTCCAGGCTACGTTAACACAGTTGGTCCAATATTATCATCGTTTCCAGAAGATCTTATCTCAGCCGCCTTTCCGCAATCTTCCAGCACGCGGAGATCTAATCAACATTCACCAGTTGATGATGGAAGTCAAAAGATACAAACCAACATTTTAAGTAACTTATTGATTGAATTAAGTAAGCTAGTAATTAAAGCTTTGCCGTTATTATAAGGTTTATCGTATTCCAGCATATCAAGAAATATTTGTTTCAAACACTTTGGTGTAAAATTTCTTGAAAATAAACAGAGTTCTGAGTTCTGGTGTCTGATAATAAAATGTATGATAAAATCCTGCGAAACGTAGTGTAAAATAAGCTATTACATGATTTAAACATATTTGAATCGTATAGTAAGTGTAATAAATTTTAAGGTAAGGTTTTGTGAGCTTTTATAATATTGTTAATGAATTCCGTAAATGAAATATTTAAATAGATCTGGCAGTTCTGTAAAAGTTTGCGCATTTGAAAGCAGCTGCAGACCACAGTATCACTGCTTCCACTTTTGAGGGAAATTCCCTCAAAAAGGGAAAATGGGGTCTCAAAAAAGGGGGAACATGAGGGAATAGGGAAAATTTGGGGGAAGATGAAATTTTTAAGGTACGTTTATTTTACCATTAGACCCTTTAAATAATCATTAGAAACCCTAAAACTAAGTATTCACGGATAGGAAGGAGTAGACAGTGTAAAGGGGAAAAAAGGGAAAAATTACATCTTCAAAATGAGGGAAAAAGAAGGAAAATGGGTCCCTTTTTGAGGGAAAACAGTCAACTGAAAGTGGAAACACTGCACAGTATAGAAACAGTACCGCATCTAAGTCCCATCTCGCTGTGTTAAAGTCGCGAGCGCGAAACTAGCGCCAAATTTCTGCGGATGGCCACTGTTGGTACTAAGACTGCGTTGGAAAAGTTAAGGCTGGGCGGCTGAGGCTTTAATTACTCGTAATACCGACATCAGCCAACCGCAGAAATGTGGCGCCAGTTTCGCGCTCGTGGCTTTAACACGGCAAGATAGGACTTGATCCGGTACTGTTTCTATACTGTGCTGCAGACGAAGCTATTGGAAAAACATTTCAACCATGGCGGCAAGTGTCACGTGGGATTTGGTCCGTTCGATAAATTCAGATGATGAAGATGTACCCGATTTCGACGCGTCTTCAGAAAGCGAAGAAGAATTTCAGCCGAAACAGGAAAAGAAAACAAAACCCGCCAAGAAACCTAAAACTGAAGATTTCGACGACGGGTTCCAGTTTGTCGAGTCAGTGGGAGACTACAATCTTGACCCGTGGAAAGACGATGTAGCCAAATACATTAAAAGAAAAGCCAAAACTAAAACTGACGACAAAATCGCAGAAGTCCGAAACAGCAGAAGTAAGTCTAATATTCATAAAACGCAAAACGATTGTTATTAACGTTCGTGTTTTAGTCAAACAGGAAGAAAACGAAACTTCCGAATCGGAGCCTGGTTCGGAAGATGATTACGTTTTATCAGAAGACGAGCTGAAGAAAGATGACATTAAAGTCAAGGAGAAAAAAACTCGTAAAGGCAAACTGAAGCCCGAAGATGTAGTTGACGAAAATCTGGGTATGGGAGAAGGTTTTTTTGACGATCAGATTCCACTCGAACCTGCAGAAAGTTTTCATCAGATGAACTTGTCTCGTCCGCTGATGAAAGCACTTAGCGCTATGAATTTCGTACATCCTACGCCCATTCAGGCTATGACGATACCTGTAGCCTTACTAGGTAACCCTATGTTTTTCCACTTGATTAATGAAAGTAATTCATTAATTTATTATTTATTATTATATTATTATTATACATACTGCATTATTATTTATTACTAATCAGTAATTGATTTATTAATTTATTAATGATTGATCAAAACCAATTAGTTACTTTCAGTTTTCCCGATTGCTTTAAAGAATTTCCGGTTCCCCCTTTTTCCTCTCCATGCTAAGATTACAGCAATTCCCCTCCATTTCCCCTCTTCCCTTATTTCTCCCTTTCTTCCCCTTCATTTGAAAATTCTTAATTCTTAATTTCCCTCTTCCCACCCATCTGTTCTGAAATATGAAGCTGTATTTCTGAATTTCACTTTCCCTTTATTTCCCTCTTCCCTAACGTTCTCCTTTTCTCCTCTCCGTGCTAAAAACACAAAACTATACCTTTCAGTGCTTCCACTTTGCAGGGAAATTCCCTTAAAAAGGGAAAATCGGGTCTCAAAAGGGAAAATGAAGGGAAAAGGGAAATTAAGGGAAAACGCAAATTTCCTACAAAGAAACATGTACATCTAACCAGTATACAGCTGAAGTAAGGTTTTTTTGAGCTCTTATGCAGAAGAGAAAAAGGGAAGGAAAGTGGAGATTTCAAAAAGGGAAAAAAGGGAAATCAAGTTGACCCGGACGAAGGGAAATAAAGGGAAAACAGAGGCCTCTCGAAGGGAAAACCCAAAACCCACAGTGGAAGCACTGATACCTTTATTCCTTCCTGTACTGTTAGACTTCATTTTTCCCGTTTCCTTATGTGTCCCTTTTCCCTCTTCGCACTAGAATACAAAGCTGCTCCTTGAATTTACCCTTTTTTCCCTTCCCTTATTTTCCCCTTTTTCTCTCCGCACTAGAATTCAAAGCAATACCTTTATCTTTACCTCTTCCCCTTCCCTTATTTTCCTCCTTTGGTATGCCATTTTCCCTTTGAATTTCCCTCAAAAATTCCTTGCACCACCTTTCTATGATTCTCTTATAAGACTTAACAATATATATATTTTTATATTTTGATGCAGGTAGGGACATTTGCGGTTGTGCGGCAACAGGTACAGGTAAAACAGCCGCTTTCATGCTACCTGTTCTTGAACGTTTGCTGTACAGACCGAAATCGAGCGCCACGACTCGAGTTCTCGTCCTTGTCCCCACACGAGAACTGGGTGTGCAGGTCTACCAGGTCGCCAGACAGCTAACGCAGTTCACCAACATCGATATCGGACTTTCCGTCGGTGGTCTGGACTTGAAAATTCAGGAAAAAGTCTTGCGGGGAAATCCTGATATCGTTATCGCCACCCCGGGTCGTCTGATCGATCACTTGCAGAACACGCCCAGTTTCAGTCTGGAGAATATCGAAGTCTTGATTTTAGACGAGGCTGATCGCATGCTGGACGAGTTTTTCATCGACCAGGTGAAGGAGATCATCAAGCAGTGCAGTCGGACGAGACAGACGATGCTGTTTTCGGCTACAATGAGCGATAAAGTGAGAGACCTCGTCACTGTGTCACTCGACAAGCCTGTCCGAGTTTTCGTGGATAGCAACAAGGACGTCGCCTTCAACCTGAGGCAGGAATTCGTCCGTATACGCAAAGGACATGAAGGTATAGTTACTACGTTATAGAACATTGTTAATTATTTAATTTATTACCAAATGATCTATTCATCGATATTTTTCAGTTATTGTTGATGTAATTTGTTTATTTTTCCAGGTGATCGGGAAGCTGTTCTCGCTGCATTGGTCTGCCGAACCTTCCGCCACAACTGCATGGTCTTCGTGCAGACCAAACACATGTGCCACAGGCTTCACATTCAGCTCGGACTATTGGGTAAAACTAAATTAATTTAATGTATTGTTTTAAGACGTAAAATGTTTGATATATTACAAAAATACACATAAAGAAACTAGTATAATATTGAAATGTAAATATAATAGTATAATGTAAATAATAAAGTGTAGAACTCAGTGTGTAATACGTATAAGTGTATCGTAGATTAATTGGTGCTATTTGATTTTTTTTTCATTTATTTACTTTTTTATTTAGATTATTTATTTCATGTATTTATGTATTGATACTATTTGATTTTTCATTAAATTACTGTATATTTATTTACTTTTTTATTTAAATTATCTATTAAATGTATTTGTCTATCACATTAATTATGAAATATTTTAAATTTGGAATTAATGAGGCTCTGTTGAATTTAGGCATCAGAGTGGGCGAACTGCACGGAAACCTTTCGCAGCCTCAGCGTCTCGAAGCTCTGCGCAAATTCAAGGTTTGAATGTAAAATTTAATATCATAAAATCAAATATATTTTATACAAAATAAATGTACAAATAAACACATAGGAGCATATAAAATGTATGGGAATATTAAAAAGGGTTTTTTTAATTTTCAGTATTATTCACGCACAGTTCACCGTTTTTACTATTTACTGTTTACTAATTTATGAATTGCTTATTTTTTTAAATATTTTGCGCCTGTATTAGTTTTGTTACTTTTTTATTATTACTTGCTGTTTGTTGAATAATTCAATTTTTTCTACCATGGGGAACTCGTATAGGAGGAAGAGATTGATGTGTTGTTGTCGACTGACGTCGCGGCTCGTGGTCTGGATATCCCTGGTGTCCAGTCGGTCATCAACTACACGATGCCCCTACCCTGGAGCGATACATCCATCGTGTGGGACGTACAGCTCGAGCTGGTGCAGTTATTATTTAGTATTAGTAGTAGTACGAGGAGGAGGAGGAGTAGTGTAGAATAAGAAGAAGAATTAGTAGTAAGAGTAACACTGGCAGTAGCAGTAGTAGAAAAAGTAGTAGCACCAGCAGTGCTAGTAATAGAAGTAGCGATAGTGGAATTAGTTGTAGCACCAGCAATAGTAACAGCTGTAGCAATAGTAGTAACAGTAGGAGTAGTAGGAGTAGTAGTAAGAGTTGCAGCAGTAGAAGCATCAACAGTAGTAGCAGTAGTAGTAGTAGCAGCAGCATCAACAGTAGTAGAAGTAGTTGTAGCAGTAGCAGAAGCATCAGCAGTAGTAGTAGCATTGGCACTTGCAAGAGAAGTAGTAGTAGCAACAGCAGTACTAGTCATCTAGTTACGTTCTAATGGTGTTATTTTCCGCTGGACAGGTCGCAGTGGTGTGTCTGTGTCCCTGGCCGGGGAACAGGAGCGCAAGATCGTCAAGGAGATCGTCAAGCGAGCCAAGAATCCCGTCAAGTCCCGTTCCATTCCCTTGGAAATTCTCGGCAAATACAAGAAAAAGCTGAAAAATCTGGAACCGGACATCGAACGTGTTCTTCAAGTAATATTCAGTGATAATTATTATTGTTTAATGCTATAACTGAGTTCTTGGTATATTAATTATTGGTAAAAATTAGTTCATTTATTTTTGTTTGTTTTTAGTTCATTTATTTTGTTGCGTATATTAATATAATATTGTAATTTGTTATTTTATTAACGTTTCATATTATTACGTAACTAATATTGAATTATTATTTTCGAAAATGTATGATGTTATCGATATTTAATATTGGATTGTTTGTAAATTTTTCAACAGTACAAAATATTAGTTGAAAAATAGCAATTGAAACAGATTTTAATGTATTTAAAATCATAGGAAGAGCACGCAGAGAGTCAGATGGCCGCTATCGAGAACCAGGTAAACCGAGCCGAGAAGCTGGTTCAGTCAAACGGCAAACTCATCGAACCGAAGCGAACCTGGTTCCAGTCGCACAAGGAACGGCTCGACGAGAAGGAGCGGTTCAAGCTGGCTCAGACCGACGTTGAACCGCCCAACAAGAAGGGAGGAAAAAAAGACAAAAATGCAAATAAAAAGAAGAAAAATGCGGCCAAACAGAAAATGGCAACGGCTAACGACAGGGCTCGAACCGAGCTGGAGAAAGTGGCCCTTCTCCAGGCTCGCTTCGTCAAGCGTTCCAGCAAACCGAAGAGCATGAAACAGTCGAATGAAGTGGAAATGGTCAGACCGGGAAAGAAGGGAAAGAAAGAAGAGGGGAAAAATAAAAGGGGAAAACCTTCGTCCTCGTTCGCTAAGGATCTGACCGACACGAGCAGGAAATCGGTCAAGAATCTACGGTACGAAGCGAACAAGCAGAGCAAAAATAAGAAAATGAGGAAGAAATAAAATGATATGCTTGTATGTTGCTCATTGCCTGGAATACAAACTGTGGAAACGTTACTAGTTTCTAATCGTGAAAATTTATTTAGCCATTATTTTTGTAGTAATTAATTGTAAAGTTCTATATATATTGAATATTTTGGATTAAGTAATTAAGAAATTAACCGTTTTATTTAGTATCAAAGTATACTTCTGTTAAGTGCTTCATAGTAATCATAAATAATAACCTTAAACCAAACGAAGTTCTGTTAATAAAATAATTAGTATAATTAATTAGTCAAGAAATAATAAAAGTTGTAATGGTTAAAATTCAATTGATGTTACAAGTTCTATTTAATTTTAGTGACAAGTAGTTAAAGTCTTAATATCATGATAACTCATTTAATAATTACCATAATGAATATAATTAAAATTTAAAAATATTTACGGTATGTACGCATTCTACGCAGGTTGCTGTTTATTGTTGTTAGGAAGGACCCGCAGCTTCAACTTTCATTTGGAGCAGTGCTTCCACTTTGCTGGGAAATTCCCTTAAAAAGGGAAACTTTGGTCTCAAAGGGGGAAAATAAGAGATGAGGGAAATTTAGAACTATAGCTTTGTAGTTCAGCAGGGAAAGAAAAAAGGGAAATTGGTGTAGGAATAAAGGGAAAACAGAGCCCTCTGTAAGGGAAAATTAAAAATAGGAACCGAAATGGAGGGAAAAACAATAACAGTCCACAATAACATGGCTGTTGGTTTTTTCTGAAAACGAGGAATAAAACACAAATTCAATTCTATTTTCAGAAAAACTTGTTCCGCAGAATTTCAAAGATGGCGAAGGTATTAATTATGTTTTTTAAAAGTTATATTAAAGTTTATGTTTAATTGAAATTAAAATCTTGTTTTTGCTGTTCAACCAAACAGGTTGTCTATATTGTTTGTGATATCATAACAATAATAATAATAAAGCCTAAGGGTATATACTAACTGTTAAACAATATGTTTAATGAAAATGTTTTCAAAAAAACGTTAAATTTTAAAATTACAGAAGGGGCCAGAGACTGGGGTTGACCTGGACGCTATTCTCAAGCAACGACAGGAAGCAAAGCAGCAAATGCAGCGTCTCCAAGAACTTGAGCTGAGCCAGGAGTCAACTGTCTCGTCAGGTTCAGTCTTAAGGCCACTTTAAATAATTCGATAAATAGTTCAATAGGAATTATAATTTAAAACAGTAGCCCTCTAAGAAAAAGCAAACAAAATACAAATAGATGGATAAACAATAAATAAAAATTCAAATAATATCTGTAAATAAATTAAGTTATTCAAGCTTGTAAAAAAATAATATTGTATCATAAATATACAATATTTTTGTAGCTATACTATTACTGAAAATTTCTATCTTTTAAGGTTTTATTTACTTTTAATATATTTTTTTTCTAGTGGACGAAGACTGGGACACTAAAATAACCGACGAATCAGAGCTGAACGCTGGAGGCATACTTTCGAGATTTCCCGAAGGGTTCGACACTTTCTCGCAAAACCATTTGTGTTACTTATTCACGCAAGGTCTGATAAAATTAATTTTTAATAACAACTAATTGTAATAAGGTTTTATTATTAACTCACTAATTTTTAATGTCTGAATATTATTTATGCTAATTGATTTATGAATATATAATTTATTTATTCCTAAAAGTGGCATTATTTATTATTTTAGGACGCATTTTAACTAAAATTAACATTTAATTTTTCCTATAGACACTGTAAGTATTAAGTGGCTCGATCCAGTCTTAGCCGAAGCTTCCCGACACGAAGAAACCAGATATGAACCTTCTGAGCTGCTGGAAATGATAGGGCCCGAGTTTCAAGTATATTATTATTATTTCTATTAATATTTTTTATTTAAAAATCGTATAAAATACTTTTCAGAGCCTCTGCAGTCGTCAGTCGACTTCAAACGTGGCGAACCGTTACTTGTTCTACATTATGTCGGTTCATGAAGACCCGAAGCTTTGCTTACTGATCTCGGCAATACTCAAACGAAGTATAAGCAATGAAACCCGACCCTGGCACGTTTCTTGCTCCGATTTCGTGGCAGTTATCCTAAATTTTGGTATTTTTCAGTAATAAAGTGCATTTTCGACAACAGTTTTACCTGTTTGTGGCCCTACAGGTACAACTACTGATAAACTAAACCTTGGAAATTTGAAAATTAACCTTCCTGATTGTGTGGGAGTCCCCGAAGACAAGTACCTGAGCTACGAGAAGTCGAAAAAAGCTTTCCCGCTGCTAAATTTGAAATCTGTGCTGGAAATTTTAAGCTGCTGCTTGGAGACACATCCACAGTCTTATAAGCACGAAGAAAAACAGCTTTTAATTCATATACTACTTTTGCTAGGTGGATCAAAAGGCTTGCTGAAGCGTTGCACTTTTGTCCAGCTAGTAAAAAAATGCATTCAAAAACTGCTAGAGTCTTATACGGCAGAAGACTGGGCTCGAGAAGCCTGGCGAAACGTTAGTAAATATTCGTAAAAAAATATTTATAATTAATTTTAAGGATATATCTTTATAGGTAGAAGATTTGGTACTGGCTTCCAGAGTCCTGCATTTGACTGAAATCGAAGATTTGCTTTGGAGACTTGACCTTTTCAGCACTGGAAACGAAAGGTCAGTTCAAGTACAGTGTGCTTGTGCTTATATCGCTTTGCAAGGAGCCATTGGCATGGAAATTACGGTCCAGGGTCTCGTTGAGGTAAATTTAGTTTGAATACTGACTAAAAAGGCACCACTGCAGTGCTTTTTTACAGTGCCTTTTCACAAATTGTCTGTAGTGATCCTAAACAGGTCCTAATTTTAAACTACGTTCAAACTGTTTAGGTGAGGGTCACCAAAAAGGCACCACTACAGTCCTTTTAGTCGTTTTTAAGTTCCTTTTTACAGTGCCTTTTCATAAATTGTCTGTAGTGGTCCTAAACAGGTCCTAATTTTAAACTACATTTAAACTACCTAGTTGAGGGTCGCCAAAAAGGCACCACAAAAGGCACCGTAATCTTTTTTTTTGTGATTATTTGTCTGCAGATAAGTGATGTTGTCGCAGTTGCTGAGAAGTTCAGAGATGTGAATAAGTTGAATGATGATATCCCACTCGCTTATCGACTGACTCGCCTTCTGGGACATGCTGTTAATATGGATAGGGCAACTACTAACGCTCAAATGGTTATATTTTATTACTATTACTATTAGTAGTAGTGGTGGTAGTAGTAGTAGTGTCAGTAATGATAGTAGTAGTAGTAGTAGTAGTAGTAGTAGTAGTAGTAGTGTCAGTAATAGTACTAGTAATATTGTTAGCAGTAGTACTGGTTATAGCGGTACAACTATTACTACTACTACTACTGTTATTATTGGTAGTAGTAATACAATTACTAATTTTATTATTACTATTATTATTATCATTATTGATAGATTTATAAAATATTCCATCATCCATATAGAATGCCCTGCAGGAAGTCACCACTCTGCTCTGGAAATGGAAGCACTGCATTTTCGACCAGGACAAAAACTGTCTCGTCGACCGTCACGACGTCAAGAATCTTATGACTCAGTTGCATTCTTCGTGGAACTGCTTCATCCCGTCCAAAACCTTCTACAACATCTAATTCCTGGAAAAAAAAGTTGTGTGTAATCAAACAAACGTGGAGATTTTTCGAAGTTTTTCACGTGTAATCCAATAAACCAGAAGAATTCAGTCGTTACATCTTAATTTACAAATAATTCAGGAATAGTCCGTTATTTTGTGGTATAGTGTTTCTGAATGGCGCGGGCTATGGCTCTGTAAAACGTACGCCTGAGCGACCCAAAGTCCCTACCCTGTTTCTTAGACATTTCCCCCTTACTTTTGGATAGCGGGTCCTTGCAGACGTATCCAAAGACTCCGCCGTGTAGCGCCGCACACGTTAAATCAGGCGAGCAGGGGCAGAGGTCCAGGTAGATCAAACTGTCCTCGTCGAGGAGGTACGGGTTCAAGCGACAAGTGTCCCCACGGGCTCGCAGAGGGAAGCAGTGACGAAGTTGTGAGGAGATGGGCCGTACGCAACACTCGTTGACTTTGCACTGACTCGACTCGTTGCAGGAATTTCGACCTCTGACTGGAAAACACAAAATTTTTCTAAGTTTGATTGAAGTAATTAATGAAAGTAACCTGAGTTCCACCATAAGGGTATCATTCGCGCGTGCAGGGACGTCGTAATTACATAACGAAATAGAAATAACTGACATAAAACAAATAATGCCAAACGGAAAACGGTGAACGGTGATGCAAACATGTCACGTAAAGCGCTTTCAAATGAGCTACCTAGCGGCGAATGCGAGTCAAGTCCTTCCAGAAGGGTTGATTTATGAAAACTACGAAAGGGTTTCTTGCTCATGAAATATTCATATTATTCAATTGCCAGGAAAACTTACGATTTTCGGTGAGTTTTTTCCACGCCTTTCGATAACTGTATTACCCAACGAATCCCCACCTTCGCAATTGATCCATTCAAGTTTTCTTTTAAGCAATAAAAAGGCAAGTTTCCCTTAATGCCTTTGGTTGGTTATATAAGGAAACAGAAGTCGAGATAATGTTTAAAAATATGTGAAATTAAGAAGGAGATTAACTTGATAGATACGCAAGTAATTAAGTGCCACTGAAGACCTAACCCCTCTACTGCGGATGGTTGAATAAAATGTTTCTGCAGCAAAATCTGGCTTAGAAACATTTGAAAAAATCAATAAAAAATATAAAAACACTTCACTCCAAAAATATTACTCAAATGTTTCTTAATTAGTTTAATAATGCTGTCCGTTATAGAGGAGCGTCCGTCTGGCCCAATTCCCTACAAGGACAAGTAGCAAAACTTACAAATAGTTCCATAAACTGTTCATAGATGGCATTAGTGTTATTGCTAGATGGCGTGGGTGTATTTCCATAGCTATTTGCCATTACATTAGAGATTCGTTCATTGCATTTGGCTTCCTGTTGTGCCAGTTGCCCGGACTTGGAAAAAGCAAAGCAAAGGGAATTTTTGAAAAAAGGTTTGCTGGTTTCTTCGTATATAGCCAGTTTCCCTTCTAACACAACACTTTGACGTCACGGTAACGTTTTATTTTTATTTACGTTTCTTTTTCTTTTCGCGGAACTCTAATGACGCATCTTCTGATTCCATTGTTAGGGACGAAAAATCTGTTGACTGCTGCTTTTTTGGACCCGCCTCACTCGGTTTTTCGTCGTATCTCTTGGCAATATTTAGGTTATGCGTCAGTATTCAATGTGTTCTGCTAATTTGCAGGTAAAATTTATCAATTTATACTTAGAAAACAATTATTTGCCAAGTCCGAAGTTTGCGGGGGCGTGTTATCAAATAACGCTAACTCTTCGTTTTTCGTTTTTTCGCAAACAGTTTTGCCACGACTGGCGACAGCGTTTCGTCGTCTTTCTGCTGGGAAGCGGTGACTATTGCCAGGCTCAGCACACTGTCTGCGTTTAAAAGAATCGCCAGTAAATCCAGACATTCGACAACCTCATGGGCTGAAGGCTGGAAAATCGAGGGAAAACCCCCATAATTTGTCGAGGACTCGTCTTGTTTTTAGACCAAAAACTGATTTGCGATTTTGTTTCCTCTTTTCTTTCTAACTTTCTGAGAGAAATATTTTTCTAAGTGTTTGGTTTTCTCGTGCGTTAAAAAACATAAAAACTTGAACTCGGTTATAAAAACGAGAAGGCAATGAGCAGCATGCGGCAGAAAATCATTCGGCCCGCTCCTTCGGAGATTTGCTACAAAGATTTGCGGGTACTGATCACAGACAGGCCCACTGATCAAACGATGCCAACTTACATCGAGGTTTCTTTGCTCGTTAACTTTTAATTAAGTGAAATATTAATTTAAACGTACTCAAACAGGAGCTGAAGAAGCATGACGTTAAGGACGTGGTGAGGGTGTGCGAGCCCACGTACACTGTAGACGAGCTCGCACAGCACGGAATACAAGTCACGGATCTGGTTTTCGACGATGGCACTTTCCCCCCGCCCGAAGTCATCGACCGCTGGTTTGAACTGCTCAAGAAGAGGTATAGTGTGAATGATATCAATATATCATAGTAAAGTAAAATATATTTATAGGGTATATTAGATAGGTGATGATACTATGAATATTGTTATTATTTCACAATTTCTATTTGTGAATGTGAAATTAACATAACTATTGTCTTTTATATTAAACTGAACTATTTCTCATTTATCATCGAATTCTTTAGATTTTTACCGCCATTTTTTAATTAACCATCTCTAATACAATAATTTATTTATTATTTCTTATTACATTAAGATATTATCGTATATTCTGCATTATACTATTTCGTTGCCTATTATTTATTGCATTGAGGTATTAATTATATTTTCTTTATGAAAGACGCTACGTGCAATTTTATTATATATTATTTCTGTGAATATGTTATATTGACAGGTTCAGCTCAGACCCCGGGTGCTGCGTAGCTGTCCACTGTGTAGCAGGTCTCGGCCGAGCACCCGTTCTCGTCGCAGTGGCCCTAATTGAGCTGGGGATGAAGTTCGAAGATGCTGTTGAGCTCATTCGCAAGTACTTGAATTTGCAAACTCCTCTACGAACCAAACCCCTTGTTCAGAATTTTAATACCTTAATTTAAAATTTAGCAAACGACGAGGTGCCATTAACTCAAAGCAGCTGGCTCTTCTCGAGAAGTACCGTCCCAAATCTCGCTTGAAGCTGCGCAACGGCCAATCGAAAAACGCTTGCTGCCTTCAGTAAAACAAAAGAAAAAAAAACCTGGAGAAAAATATTTCAAAGACTAAAGCTAAGGCAGCCTTTTGTCAAAAAAATCTTCATAAGACATGGAAAATTAGTTTGAACAGAAAACCTAATTAGTTTGAGTTGCAGATTTCTATATCGAATTTAGTTTCTTAATTTTATCCCCCCCCCAAAAAAAGAAAATGTTTATCGTGCTTTCTCTATAGTAGACTGTATTTAAATTTCCGTTATTTTCTATACTTTTTTGGTCAGATTCTATACTAATCTGATTCGTGTCTAGATCAGTGTTTCCACTTTCGATTTCCCCTTTCCCCCCTCCTCCCTTGTTTTCCCCTTTTCCAGGGAATTCTCCCTGCAAAGTGGAAACACTGGTCTAGATTTAATTACTTTGTGAACTAACATGAAAATGAATTTGAAAAAGTGTGATTTTCTTTGTCGTATATTTCTTTCCTTTTCTGGATAATTTTTCTGTTTTTTCTCTTCGAAATTTAGTTTTAAATTATTTGGGGTTCACTTACTTTCTTTCAAAAAACAGATTAGATTCTTTTTTTCCCCTGAAACAGAAGTGTATTTTTCTCAGTTAAGACTAACAAAGTGTGCCGTGTGGTTTCTTTTTAATTCATGTTTCAAAAAAAGGACAGAACCCCCTTTATAATACAGTTTGTTTCGTAACGTTTATTCAATCGATTTTTCAACCGGGAAATTGGAAAAAAAAAAATTGTTCTTCACATAAACATGTCGTCTGACCCTGACGGAGGAGGAAGGTGATCAGGGTCGGGATCTCCGAAGCCTCCTGTCCCTGCTCCGGGTGGAGGAGGAATAAAATCGGGACGTGGTGGACCAAAAGGGTCGAACCGAGCTCCTGGAGGAACTGAACCCCTCGGAAGATTCGGCGGAACTCCGAAAGGCGGGCCCAAAGACCCTGGATATCTCTGGTGTCGAGGGTCCATAAGCATTCCTCCACCCATGCCTCGACCAAATGGATCTAGGTCCCCTCCGCCAACTGCAAAAGGGTTCTGCTCGTACGGCCTAAGAACAAAATCATGAAAGAATATGAACTGTATAATGTTAAATAGTTACAAACGTACCATTCGTTGTAGTAGCCACGGCCAGGTCTCCTGGGCTCTCCCACGCGCAAGGGGTCGTGGCTAGGCTGCTGTTTCTGCGGTGAAGGATTAGCTGCTTGGGGCTGAGAAGCTGTTTTCAGAAACTGCTGCAGTAAAGTCTTCTCAATGTTATCACTCAGCAGTTGTTTGTTGACAAACGCTTCCCCGAAAACGCGGAAATCATCAGAAACTTGACCATCGATCTCGAGACTTAGGGAGGATGTCACATTATCATCCAGTCTCTGCAAGTATTATTAGAAAAAGATTAAAATACTTAGAAATAAGGAAAAAGAAAAGTTTTAATTACTGCTAGGTTAATTATGATTTGCTGGTCCACGCGAACTGCTTTCAGCAGATACTTTTTACCAGCTCGAGAGTAGTACAAGTCATAGACGTCATGATTTTGGTTCCAGTCGGGCGGGAGAAGTTCTGAGGAGCCAGAATCCTGCAAGTAAAACTTAAATTACAGAATATTCATGGAAAATTGTGAATTTAAAAAACCTCTTCTTTGAGTCCAGTGCATTTCCATCCATTGGCGATAAGTTTCCAGTGAACGAAAACTATCAAAACATCGGGCTTCTCGACAAGCTGCGGGACAGCTATCTGGAACATAAGTTCTAACCCAACATTTGCTGACATTTTGTTAAAAATTACGAAATCATATAAATTCCAAGGGAAATCGTCAACAAGTCGACGGAGCCGGACTCTTTTACTTTGTATTTACAAACAACGTGACTCGCAATGTTTCCAGTGCAAGCATTCCCTTTTCCCTTAAAGAGGGCTTTGCTTTCCCCTATCTTACCCTCCATGCTAGAAATGAAGCTAATCTAAATTTCCCTCTTCCCTTATTTTCCCCCCCTCCGTTCTCCAATGTGAGGCCATACGTGTGAATTTCCCTTTTCCCTTATTTTTCCCTTTTGAAACCAGTTTTCCCTTTTTCAGGGAATTTCCCCGCAATACGGAAACGCTGATATGTTGAAAACTGCAAAATAGACGAATTCGAATAATCGGTTAGTAACCGTTATCTATGAGTACAAAAATCAAATCAAATTAACAATACATTAAATAATAAATTTGTCTTTAACACTGAAGAACAATACTGCAATTTATTTATAATATTATATATTTTTTCTTGCCTTTCGTTAATTAATAATATTTTTCTCCGCGACGTTAACATTATCTTCATATTTTCCTGTTTTCATAGTGAACTTTGTTTATTACAGCAAAACCTGATAGCCATTAAATCATGTCTGTTTTGTTTTATTTTTCGAATGTTTGTTTGCCGGTACTCGAGTAGTACTGCTTATGGCATTACTGAATGTCGCAGAAAATAAGCTAGCGGAATTACTGAGGCTTGGGAAGAGGGGTTCTTTTGAAGTTAGCTGGCGCGCAGTATTGGTTTCCAGGCAACAGATGAGTGGAAGACATAATGTATCTTACATCAACCAAATGGAAGGAATAATCCACGTTGATACATTTTATCCACTGCTTTTACCATTTACCTTCTACGGCAGCTTAAAAAATCTAATGCATCGTTTGCATCAGATGCAGTCGTTTACTTTAAAACAAAGCACTCGTTAGACTAGACTAGACTAGACTAGACTAAACTTATCAGACTACACCGAGCTACACCAAACTGCACTAGACTATACTAAACTAGACTATAGATTACCCCACACTAGACTACATTAGACTATAGACTACACTGGACTACACTATAATAGAAAGAGAATTCGACATAATAGAAGAACAAAAAGAAAAATCAAACTAAAAGAAAACTACATCTGTGGGAGATAGTCCACGAGACGACCTCCCAACGGTAGCCATACGAGCGGGGAACGCCCACTCTGACTACCTCAGATGCAGGTCCGTGCAAGAGGTACAGGATAGCAAAGCAAAAGAGAAGGCCGAGGGACGGAGCAAGGGTCGGACCTGCGATAGGTGCAGATGGCAGGGGTAGTCAAGTCTGTCCGTTAGTAGTCAGTCCGTTCGTTAGTAGTCAGTCCGTCAGTACGTGTATCGTCAGCGCCTTTCACGGGGTCATCAGGGAAGAACGGGATAGACTAAACTGGACTGGATTAAGACTAGACTGGACTAGCCTAGCCTCGACTAGACTAGAGTAGAGTAGACTACACTAAACTAGACTACGTTAGACTGTACTAGGCTAGACTACTATTGACCAAAATGGTTTGCTATCAGTGTTACCGTAACTTACGTTATCGTCAATGGTCATTCACATTGTTCTTGGAGCTCTTCTGGTAAACCAAGCACGCACCCTGCGATTTGTTGCTTCTGTATTGTTCGAAAGATAACATAATGGCCACCATTGTTCGTGGCGTTTGCTTCAGTGCATCTAACACATTATCGATCTTCTATCTTCCTTTTACAATTTATAATCCGGAATCTTTATCTTCCTCTGGGAATATTTTGCTGTTACTTTAACTTCATTAAGACAACATTAACTGATCAAGAAAAAATACTTCTGTGTGCGAGGAGAAAAAAATGTGTAAGAAAAACAGTTAAGGGGAACCAAAGTGGTCGCTTGTTGATAATGATATGCCAGCAGAGGCGGGTGTGTGTCATTTTTATCTGTCGGGGGCCTTGCAGCCGACACAAAAGCCAACAGCCCTCCATTTCTTCCTTACCACCAGCCGATAACATTTTACAAGAATATATTTTTTTTCTCTCAGAAATTATTCTTTCGGAACTTTGTCAGAATTCCCAAGAGGAAACTAAACTTCCCCACAATATTTCTGTGATTTTTCATCATGGGCAATGCATATGGACAGAATATGAATGTTGGAAACTTTTTCTGATGCTCTACTCGCTCGCCAGCTCGAACACAACTGATCAGCAATCATTCCTCAATGCTGGACACGCCAACTTGCCACCGGAAGAGTCTGCTTCACGCTCCAATAGCCATCCAGAGGGGGTTTGCAACAACTTCGATTATTTTCCAATAACATAACCATAACATCTGGTTGAAGGGGAATCGAATAAATAAGCTATTATATATATCTTTCCGCTTGGTAGAAGAGAATGTAATACTGTTGTCCATCACAAGGGTCTCGTAGTAAATCTTCTTTCTGCGAGATTTTGTCAAGAGTGTAATTTATTTGGTGGCTTATGAGCATAAAACCCCTTGGCCCAAGATTCCGTTGTCAGCAGGTCTAAAGGTAGCGGAACGAGAAGAACCAAGGCTCAGAGCATTGGAAATGGAAGTGCAAGAGAAGTCAGAAATAATAAATCCGACGCAGCAGTGATGAATTATGGACGTGACTGCACACCGGAGTAGATTTAATGGAGCGTGCGCTGGAACAGGCTTCCCCAGCAGTCCGAAGGAGACAGTCCACGATGGAGAACGGGGATCTAATTGAATGGAGCTCAGTCAAATGCTGAAAAATGCTCGACGTTGTGAGGCCGGATGATGTAAGACGGGGATAAGATGGAATGAGACACCGTGCCGCATTAAGGCATGAACGCATTGAGGGTTATGGGATAGAATGGGATGGGATAGCGAGAGCGATGGGATAGGACGAGATGGAGATGAATGGGGTATAGTTGAACCTAGCGGGTGTAGCAAGGACAGAACGGTTGGGACAGTGGTACACGAGTGGGATTTTGCAGATTAGGGTAATATGGGATAGGGTAAAATAAACTGGATAGGATTTTGCCGGTTAAAGTAAGATCAAGTCGAGTAGTATGGACATGAAGAGAAATGGAAAGGAGGATAGGATAAGAGAGAATGGGAATAGGATGAGATATAGGTTAACATAGCACAGGATGGAACGGGATGGGATAGGATGGGGTACGAAAATATTGTAAGGGATGGGTTAGCATAGCACGAGATGGGATGCGATGGAATGAGATAGGATAGAACGGGATGGAGTAAGGTAAGACAGGATAGCATAGGATAAGATCCAAGATTAGGACAGGATCCAGGATGATCCTGTACTTGGTGCGATTCCTAACTTGAAACAAATTACACAAAAGTAGATCAGAACTGAGGTGTTAGAACACAACTCCGACTTCGAATGGTTCGTTAGTTGTCACATGGACCGCTACAAGATGAAACAGAATTGTCACAACGTCAAGTGTGAAGCAGGTTCAGTCCTTCACGGTTGTCGCAATAATTTGTCATTTTATTCTGTGAGGAATGGGCATTCCAGACGAAGAAATAAAAAAATCCCTGGCAAAACTTCAAAGTGAAATACAAAATTAAGTGGCAAAAAATACGACGCACGTGGAGAAATATGTAAAAACCTAATTTTCACGCTGTAAATGCGATGATTTGATTGCAAACAACCGAGTTTTTCCCCGGTTTTATGATTTGTTTTTGTATCGTTGTTATTTATGGCATAAGCACTTCTTATGGTAGTGAAATAGATACATATTAGTCCCAAGTTTTCAACGGTTATTAGTGTTTATTTGTTTACACGTTGCAGAGCTAAGGAAACAGTGTTGCCAGTTTGTAAAATTAAATTCGCAATTATGGCGAAAATTCGTTTCCTATTCGATATCCAAGTTAACAGTACTTATATAATGATTATAATTTCATCCTCATAATTGCTATTGTTCAGTTATGTTATCGATTCCGTTTGGTCCTTCGGATTGTTGCTTTGCATCTTTGGCGGCAATTCAAACCGCCTTTTCTAAACAAACAGAGAAAAAAAAATACAAAAATCCATCAAAGTCAAAACGAAAATCTGAAAATACGATTCCTTCAAGGCCACTATGTAAAATCTATCGTACATAACATAAAGTTCTGTTGTTAAAAGGAACACACGAGTTGTACGAGAGGGGATCGCATTTACAAGAACGGCGTCAAGGGAGAGAGCGGGTATAGTATCGACTACTACTGCGGTGGCGTCTAATTGATGGTCCTATAGGCCCAATAGGCCTAGGCGAGATTTGTTCCCCAGTGCCAATAAGCCGGTGACCGTCCTCGGTCAAAATCTTATTCTTAATCTAGTTTTCCCCAGAGCGCACAGCGTCCCAGCGTACAATCAGTACATCTTCCTTAAAGCATAACCCAACGACAAGTCAAGATTCCTTGAAGACCCCCAATGTTATTTTTTCAGATTCTTGCTGGCCCCCTGAAGTCAAACTATTTTTACTTTCAGGCCCCCTCGCGTTTGTAACAAAAAGTTTCCTGTCCATCAATGGACACAACAAGATTTCTGAACACTAGGTTATACCCAGATTCTTCAGAACTCAGATTAACATTGATTTTGGGGCCCTTCTCTTTATCTTTGGATAGGCCAGTCCGTGTGTACGTGTATGGATATGGATGCGAGTAGTGCGAGTGCCAAAATTGATTTTCTTATTCTTTTGTATTGGCTGGCCAAGGACCCCATTCGTCTTTTATGCAAACAAATTCAGTCACAAAGACGTGTGTTCATTATTTGTGCTCGTCATTATCAGTAGCCGCCCCAGTTATTGCTTATTAACATTATCTTCCATATACCTCTGTCGTTTATTCAGTTATTCATGGATTGCTACCCTTAATATCAATAATACAGGAATCTGTAGTTCTCATTCTTCAGGAAGGAAGCATTGATCATCAATCAAAAGGATCTTTTCATTTGCTTTCCCAGAATTTTTCTCGATAGTTCTTTCACAACCTTTTGAGACCCTACATGCACCGCAGTGGCCGTGGTTTGGTGCATATTTAATAGGAGAAACCATCTGTTGATATGTGTTTCCAGTGATTTACGATTGCTGTTTAATAGCCGGGGTTATTCTCCACTGATAAATCAAAGACCCTCTTCCTCCTTCGCCCAAGCCAACACTTTCCGTACGGGAAACTGCAAGATTCATCATTTTCCGTCTTCTTTTTTTTCTGATAAAATAATATTTATTTCTTCTTTCGTAAAACCGAAAGAGAGTATAGTTTCAGTTTCCGTGCTGCGCCTGCGTGTAGGAGCAAAATTCGACTCCTCCGGCCCCTTGAAAGCGAGTAGACCCCACAAAACTGGGCGATGTGAAGGAGTTCCATCGGGAGAGACCTTCTCAGTTTCTTCTTGGGATACATCCAAACAGCAATTTCCTATCCTCCCATCTGAAAAATATTGTTTCAAACAAGAAAACCTCATACAAGTCCTCTTTGGAGACTGCGGAACGTTTGTTTCTCAAACAAGTAAGAAAAATCTACAATTCTTTTGCAGGGAGCTTAAAATTTCAATGTTTCTTTTGTGTGTGTGTGTGTGATGATGGCAGTGGATTAATGTTCAGCCATTATATCTCGAGTGTAAGAAAGAGCCCCTCCTCTGAAGTACTTCTTGATATAATGCGTCTTTTTTTCTCTAACAGAAGAGCTTGAATCCAACGGTCGTTGGTTATAACAGGGGCCATTTAAGTCAAGTTCAAAGCCTAACCTTCTCCCCTGCAGCAAAATCACTTCTTTTCCCAAAACAGTAAAACAGGGGGGAAAAAAGAAACCTTTCCCCGGAAGGATACTGCAGAGAGGGACAAAAAACTACAATGAAATTCCCAATTCAGTAAATAAGCCCACGGTGAAACAAGGGAAAAGCTAATGGACTGCAGGACTTGTTGTCAAATAAAAGAAGATTTACTTACTTTTACTCCAACTCGCTATTGTCCTTAAAAGGTCTCTTCCAAGAAAGTAGACATTTAAACTGGATATGGAGAAATCTAGTTGTATACTTCTGCTACTAACAGCACAAATGCTAGTTCAGATTTTACTAGTATTCAGTTATGCTAACGTAAGTTTATAAGCAGAAATCTTTACAAACTTGGTAGCATTTGTTCCAACCGTGATAGTAGAGATTTTTTTTTGCAATCCCCGCGGTATTCAGTTAAGGAAACGGCAGTCTCCGTGCTGGGCACGCTTGTCACATGTTATCAAGTTTATTGAAAAGTTTTTCCCTGTTCCGAGTGACTTTGATTTGCTACCGAATCCTTTTTTTCTTCAGTTTTTCTTTATTTACTGTTCTTTTTTCCTCACTCGTTGGTAGAAAATGCAGATCTGGGCGTAGTTACATGTCTCGTTCCGCGGGTTCTTTGATTTGAAACCTTTCATAAAGAATAAGGCAAAACCTTGGAAGTAAGTGAAATACGCCTCTACTTCATCTCGCTCAGCGTTGCAAATCGATCGTTAACGTCGCCAGTTGGCATCAGTACACTCAAATTATACCCGGGCCGTTTGAATAATATTAAAACTAGGCAGCGGGCGACTCCATTCGTAACCTTATAAGCAAACCACGTCTCCAGAGAGCCTGCCAACTTAAATAAACTTCAGATTTGAATTTAAATTTATCAGGGTTAAAATTCCCAGTTTCCTTTGATTCAAGCGCAGAGTGAGACTTTTGGCCTTTAGAGATCGGGCCCTTGTGTAATGAAAAATACCAAGACCTATTGGTATGCAAATGGAAGGGTATAAAACCAGAGTGTAGAACATACCAAATGTTAAACGAGATCAACGAGAAAAGTTGACGACGTTTGCCAAGCTCATATTCTCCGGACCGTTAAGATCTGTGCTGAAGAACCCTGCATTAGGCCGGTCTTGATTGGTTTCCCCCTTAATGTTGCAGCGTCCTACTCGAAGCAGGGGAAAACTTTGATTTATTCGAGCATTCCAATTTCAAAGTATCATGAACCGGATTTTAAAGTGTTTTAGGATGTGGCGTAACACAGACGTTAGGATCGTCTATTTGTCATCGATTCTTTCCGTTACAAGTAACATTTGTCCAGATTCTTTGCCAAGAATCTTGAAGATGCACAAGGAAATTTAGTCGGGGATTTCTGGTTCTTTTTATTTTTATCTTTTGGCACAAACCTCGGATCGCCGAATGTACTCTCCACTCCTCACGCCTCTTAACCATTACGATCGGCGTTACACCATGTCTCCCCTCTCGCTGCCGCCGCTGTCCTGTGGTCTTTCATGTGGGCAGCCTTCATGCAGGAGACGGCACCTTTCTCGCATAACAAATTTGAAAGAGTCGCAGGCGTTTTCAGTACTTTCCACAAACTCCACTCATTTCCAGCTCCCTGTGCTACAGACCTTGAGGTTTTTTAAACCGATACGACACAGTTCAACCTGCATACGACTACATCTTAAGGAAGCCACGTTGCTTACGTCGCACAAGAAAAATATTTAATGAACCCGTGAGATCTGATACCTAGGTTTTCTTTTTTGATGGAAATGTAGCTTTTTCAGTAGTTAGGCATGAATATTGTACGAATTAAGGGATTTTCTGGCAGACTTCTTCAAAGTTTCTAAGAAAATTTTGCCTTTCAAGCGTCTTATACGACTTCTTAGGTATTTTAAAAGCGTTACAATGAATTTAGTGGCTTTTATTTGGAATATTAGACCCCCTCATTTCATTATTAGCAAAACTACCAAGGATAAAAGCCTTTCGCTATCGTTATTTCGGACATTTAATTCGGTAGTCCAGTATCAAAAACAAGGAACGAAACCCCTAAGTGTGCAACGACGTGGTTTCCCGTGAAATTGTCTTTGTTTGAATAGACTTCCAGGCCGGACAAGAGAGATTTGTAAGGATCACTGAGAAATTGGTTTGGGCTTTTCCTTTTACGTCAATCACTAATGGCCTCTCTCTATCTTTTCTTCGACCAAAGAGAAAACTCAAAAGTAAATAGATTTACCATTGGAAATTTGGTTTTCGTAACGCAGCTGACCCTTCAGTGTTTGTCTACAAGACGAAGAGGGGCCTTACGACATCCATCACCAACTAATAATATGCTTTCACGAGTAATGATAATTTTTTTCTGCAATTATTTTTGTGTAGAAGAGGAAGGTCTTTTATCAGTTAACTTTTTTGTCGTACTTTTGTTGTTTAGAGATTAAATTACGCCTGTGTTTGGAAACTTAGTCTCAACTTTGGGGCACGTGGTGCCCTCTGAGAGTTGGGTCCAAAAGATCGATTTATGCTATTGCTCCTTCGAAGTGCTTCAAGGTTCACAACTGCATCTATGTGCAACTGAACTACAGCTTACAGCTGTCGTCACGTGATCGTTATGTTTATCAAGCTGATTTACCAGCAAGTCCGAGACAAACTATGATATTAGATAGCATGAAAGCTGTCGAAGAAAGTTTATATTTGGAACTGAAATTTAAAGTAAAGAGATTGTGAGATTCAATTCAGTGCAAAATCCAATTGTCAGATAGCGAAATCGTAACTATCGATTCCTGTTCAACGAACCACTTCGCTGGAAGACGTTTAAAAGTGTTTCAGACCTTTGAGAGCGTTGATGCGAGCTGTTGATTGGGACTGCTCCGACTATTACGGTCCACTGAAGACTGAATCGCACTCAAGGCACTCACTTTTCTCAACAGTAAGTTCTTTCTGTTGTTTTAAGTGTCAGCCGAGCAGTCCCAAATTACACTTTTAACTTTTCACGTTAACACTTTTGGGTCTACTTGTTAGAACGCTTGGAAAATCACTAATAATGCTGATAAGTCTTTGGGTCTATGACCTATTCAGCCGAAAATCCGCTGAACCGGTCAAGTATCACGAAAAACACATTAGTACCAATTACATCGAACACGACACCCTAAGACTATTGCTCGTTTCTTCCCAAACTGTTATCCTGTTTAGGGATCAACGATCATCAGTCCTGAACTATGGCTTACAGACTTAGTAACCCTAGAACTACAAATCTTTTTGGTACATGTGTAGTAAAGTGTAGTAGTAAAACAATAAACCTGAATGGCAAATATTCATTTGCGGATTGGGCCTGGGTTGTAAATTGCAATTTTTCCGATTACAGCTACGTGCTGATGACGGCACCTATAGAAAGGCTGTGCCATAAATCTCGATTACTCGTCTTGCTCTCTATAGACGAGAAGTGCATCAATTGCAGCAAACAACTCTACTACAATTCCTTTGGTAGGGCTAAACCACACCATGGTTTTTTCCTCGGGGAGCATAGATAATAAATCCATATTAGCCAGACCGAGGAGGATACCTCCTTGTGAACGAGTATCACGTAGCACGTAGCTATTATAGAAGACAAAACAGTTTTTTTCCGTCACTCTCTTCAGGCGACTAGATAGCCGAAAATTTCGTCTGGATCTTTTCCCTTGAGAGCTCTCGTTGAACTTATTCCGCTGGCTGTACACATTCATTAACCGACACAGTGAAATGGGAAAATCTATCGTTCGCATTTAAAAACAAGGCATCGAACCAAGGTTGGGTAACAGCCTGGTGGGTCCCTCAAGATTAAGAATTTCATCATGGCTTCTTCGTTACTGGAAGCTTTGGGAAAGCGCCGTAAAAAAGTTTATCATATTGTGTCCGCACCAGTTGTCCAGAACTAAAGGGAAAATTGCTTCCTAGAAAAACCAGCAAACGGTGTCATCAGGAAGGATTTGTATAACTTGGGTCTCGTACATTGGGATTTTTAACGGCCCATTGTGCGAGCATTATCCGAGTTTTGCAAGTTTTTTACTCAAAGTTGTGGGTGAATTTTCTGACGACCGGCTTTCCGATGCGGTAAGCAAGAAGAGAAGACTTTTATGAGCTGAAACGTTGTTTATCCAAGTCGGGTTACTAGGCAAATGGACCGTTTCTAACCGTAATTGAGTGGGCTTCAGCAGCGTTGTGGTTAGTGGTGAAAGCTTCCTTTAAGAAAAAAAGATACATTTTCTGAATATACGTCGAGCTAACAACCATTGTGAAACATTTAAGATAGAATACTGGAAACTGACAAAATATATCTTTCTGTATGTTTAGATTTGTTCAGTTCCTATAGCATTCCCGTAAAGCATCTAACAAGTAAGAAAGTAATCAATCGGCATTGTTGCTCAGTTCCTTTCTGTTTTCTGTTTCAGCGGCAGTAGTTTTGCCGTTTCTTTCTTTGTTACCTTATCAGGGTCGACATGAAAGGCACCGAGGACTGAGAGACAAATGCCCTACTACATACAATACTTCGAACTTTTTTTCCTGAGAAAAAAAAACCTTCGGGGAAAGACCAATAAATAAGTACTTCGAACTTCATGCAGCTCAGCGAATCCTTAGCGCAGCAGGGAGAATCTCCGCACAAAGAAATTCACAGAAATGCGACGTAGCCTCACTTATAGTTGTACGCATGTTGATGACAGGATAACTTGCTACACCAATAACATAATCAACAGCTTATAACTACGCGTTATGAGAGATCTTGAAAAACCTTCGGGGTCTAAGCTGCTAATCTGGTGTTTATTAAATTAGGCACGTTGTCAAAAGAACTACAGAAAAAGAAAATAAAAATGTACCAAGCATCTCCTGGTATTAATAGGTGCATTTGTCTTAAATGTTTCTGTCCCAGACATGCCTTTTTCTTGCTTGCAAAGAAAATTTACAAGTCAAAATAGCTTGCATTCATTTGCCACTTCTTTTGGGGTCTCGTATGGTTTCATATGATGTTCGCATGCGTAGACGTAGTACTAGTTTGTTCTCGTATCACTCGTTCATTGAGATGTTACAGAAGGGTAAACATTTTCGTACTGATTGTGGTATCATGAAATTCCGTGGTTTTGAAAGCATCCGAATCAGGATTGACTTTCCAGTCAGCCAGCTTGCCTGTTGCAATTTCTCACGTGATTCCTGGTTTATCTTGTTGATTCTGTGTTATATTTTCACTATTACTTGATAAACAAATGCTGCTTAAGTTGCTGGTTTATTAAATAGTCTTTCTTTCTTAATACAAAATCTGTTATACAAACTTTTGCAAACTAATTTGATAGCATGTACGTGCGAGTTTTGTGAATGTTAAAACTTGTAATCACGATAAAAAAAAGTTCATACGGACCTCTTTGTCTGCTTATTTTTCATTGAGACCTGACTCTGGTTTAGAGAAATGACTACAGTTGCGAACTAAAGCCTCTACTCTGTTGCTTAGTTATAAGATTGGAAACAGGCTTTTCCGGAATATTAAGTCGGATTACGCCTACCATGAACCATCCTGAATGTTTCAATAGGATTTAATATGTATTAGACTGCTAAACAGGGCTTCTGGAAAAATTGGCAAGCTGTCAAAGTTTTCCCGATTTTTTGCGATTCGGAACTTTTCACTTGAGACCAAACATCAGTTCTTTTGACCTTTGAGGTTAAAAAAAAATCGCAACTCTTATCAGCAGAACCGACTAATGGAACTGCAAATTGCAAAATTTAAGGCATTGGTTTACTCATTTTCTCATTGTCTTTACATTGGTTATCTACTACTTTTCCGATCCCTGAATTTGTTCACGACTTGATCGAGCTGTGAGGTTCAAACTGGGTTGCGTTGGCCTAATCAATCCCTTGTATATATGATTAATCATTAAATTTATTGGGATGCTACACTCATCATAAGACTGTAGGCGATCCATCGGAGAAGATGGATCGCCGTCCTTGCTACGTTCGCAAACTGCCACGCATTCGATCAACATTAAGCGGCAACACAACGCTTCCCACGGAAGAGCTCATGCATTATTAGTTTGACTATTTTATCTAATTTTACTTGTATAACTTACACATTACTATAGTTATTGCCATTACTTGCATTTGTTCTTTTATATTATAAGACTATTAAGGCATTTGCACAAACGTTGATTGCATCCTTTAGCGTTTGAGATGTCTTTGAGCTTAAGCTTTCTTTTTGCGGCAACTAATGGCGGAACATTTATCTGTTTCATTAAGGGTTAGTGGAGCGAAGTGAGGATGGGTACCGAGACGTACGACGTCTACGATGAACCATTGCTGCAAGAGGTCGATAATGTGACGCACGGAATATCTTGGTGCAATACATCCAATGCAACGACCCCTTTCACCCGGACGGACTTAGTTTTCTTTGAATTCATCGTTTATGGGATCCTGCTGTGCGGCATTGGTGTTTTAGGACTAATAGGAAACTGCATAACCATATTTATATTGTCACGGCCCCAGATGCGGTCCTCACTCAACGTTATACTCATCGGGCTGTCCAGTTTCGACTCGATAGTTGTGGTACTGTCCATCGAAACTCTGGGCGTGCCGGCAATCTTGGAATACACCATGGCCAGTCGAAAGAATTACAACTATATCCACGCTGTCACTACTCCCTACATCTTTCCCCTTATGTTGATTGCTCAAACCAGTTCCGTGTACTTTACCGTCATCGTTACAGTGGAAAGATACATCGCTGTATGTCACCCCTTGCGAGCTCGCTCCTGGTGCACTTACGGCCGGGCCAGAATCGTCGTGGCCATTATCAGCCTCTTCTCGTTGCTCTATAACGCGCCACGCTTTCTTGAAGTCGATACGGATATCTGCTACGACAGCTATAATGAAACCTCGTACAGGGTAAGTCTGCCTACAGTCTCGTTTTACTGTCCGTTTCCTGGGTTACGCAGTATAATGCGGCAGTAGACAGAGACCCGGGAAATTCCTAAATCCTCACTTTCAAACCCAGGAAAATGTGCGGCAGCATGGTGATTGAAAAGCCAATCGCTTCTAAGAAACAAGCGTCCACCCACTAATGCGTAGAAGCATAAAATACCAATTTGGTACTAAAATAGATAAACCATCCTTGGAAGCGCTATAAATGTGTAGCTTGGGGCTGAACGTCGACGTTGAATTTACACATGAAGGAATACAATTAACTGGGTCTGAGTCGTACCGTACATGATTCACGATTTGTAGAATATTCCGGGAAATACGAACCACAAAAAATTCAATCGCACGCCTTTTAAATCTTCTGAAGTATGATAATCACGGTCTGGTACCGAGACTTGAACCAGGACTCCTAAATACGCACAAAAGTTTGCTAATATACTCTTGCATAACTTCCCTACAAAGCGTAAAATAGGCGAAATTGGTTTTCTAGATTTTAGATTTGGTTACAAGTATTAGTAATTACGTAAACAATACGTTTGCCTTACAGTTGAAACCGTCTTCGCTACGAGATGATGTTTACGTTAACGTCTATGTTGGATGGTTGTACCTATTCGTGATGTACATTATTCCTTTCACATTACTGGCTCTGCTCAACATCGCAATTTACCAGCAGGTAAATAAGCTCGTGTACGTCTTCCAATCTGTTTCCTTTATCTTTCCTGATGCTTTTGGCAGGTGCGCAAAGCCAACCGTGAACGATCTATTCTAACCAACTCCCAGCGTCGAGAGATCGGGCTCGCTACAATGCTACTGTGCGTAGTGGTCGTATTTTTCATCTGTAACATCCTACCTTTAGTCAACAACATTCTCGAAGCATTTCTGAATATATTTATCGATGAACTGGTCCGTCTGAGTAACCTTCTAGTCATTATCAACTCTTCAGTGAATTTCGTCATTTACTGTATCTTCGGAGATAAGTTTAAGAGACTATTCCTGCGCTACTTCTGTCGGAGACGAGTCGCACGAGCCATGTCTGGACGCAGTTCCCCGGAAAACTCTATTTCCGCAGCTTATGCACAACGAACATCAACCGTCTGCACTAGATTTGGTGCAGTTTCCGGTAAGACTGCCCTTTAAATCCTCATCGGACTTGACACCTGTTAACCGCGACTAAAATTTACAAATAATTTTCTATTTTTTTAACGAATCCCTTTAGTTACGGCAAGTGGA
The DNA here is from genome assembly GCA_002872375.1 of Eulimnadia texana. Classification (NCBI taxonomy): domain Eukaryota; kingdom Metazoa; phylum Arthropoda; class Branchiopoda; order Diplostraca; family Limnadiidae; genus Eulimnadia; species Eulimnadia texana. The sequence continues at coordinate 23,297,634 of NKDA01000001.1, forward strand.
AACAGCATATCCCGTCCAAAGAAGGTGGCACTGGTCAATGAATCAGCGATGAAGTCTCAGATTAGCGACGCAAAGGGCTTCACTAACGGCCAATCTTCGGCAATCCAGCGACCCGCATCTTTGGCGCCCAACGGTTATCGGCGCACGGCCCCCATCAACTTGCAACAAGTCCCGCTTAACGGTTCGCGCCAAATGCGACTTCAATCGGATCCTATCGATCCGCCATCAGCAAACCATGAAACTCGTCCCACCCATCGTCCCAAGGAAATTGACTGCAAGTCATGAAAACCAGGCTTCTTATCGAACCCGCAGATTACCACTATTCCACAATATTGTTCTGTTTGCTTACACGAACAAAAATACTTCGGAAATTAGAAGTGAAGCCGTGCCTTGAGAACGCCAAAACGACTTTCAGATATTTCTACAGTTTCTATTCATTAATTCAATGTTAATTATAAACATATTTGGCGTATATTTGGCACATACTCCTTGTCTCAGCGTTTCGTTATAGTTAACTGATAAAAACTTTAACATTTATCGTTTCCATTGTTCACATTACATGGATTAGGGGGTTGGCGATACATTTTTCTAAGTTTTCGTTTGAAATAAGCAAAACTGTTGGCAAGATTTCTTATATGTAGATAATCTCAGTGGTTTGTAAATTTTTAAATAAAGGCGCGTGGATCTTATTAACCGCAGCTGTTCAAGCACTTGAAATATCATAATCTCTCTTTTACCTAGACGGTATACGGCATGTATATTTTATGAATTAGTTTCGGAACGACAATACACAACATTTTGATTTATCTGTGAGCAAGATCCGTAGTTTATATTGAACTTACAAAAAATCCTGGTGGTTCTTTGTTCTAGTCTGTTTCGGGAAACGTACTATTTGCATCTCACTTGCTAATTAAATATCTGGCTTCGTTTCCCTATTTACATGGCGGCAGTGGTGTCTTGAATACGTTCGACATAAACAAAAATCAGAGTGTTGGATACGTTGCCTTGCACTGCAGTCGAGATAGGCTCAGTTTATACAAAACATTAATTATCTCCATAGTTTCCATAGTTTCGCTCCTATGAAAACTTTCTTGCGAGTCACAAATACTGTAATATCGATTTACTTCTTGTGAATTAATTCCCTATATTAAATCCCATGATGCTGCCGTGCCTTTTGAGGCTTCGTAAAAGTTTATAGCATCTCTAGCGTGAATGGAAACAGTTCTATTATCGAGCATGCATGCAACTAAATATTATAAAACACAGTGGCCTGTATGATTGTCTAGGCAAAAACAGAAGTGAACTGGCATTACTGGAACGTTACTTCTAAACCAAAATGCTGAAATGCTTCATATTACGAGTAGGAACAAATACTGTACCTTTAGGCATACAAGAGAACAGCATCACAGCACTTACAGAACGAACGACAAATTTCTTCTATCCTTTCTTTTCAGGGCCCACCAATACATCCAATGTACATTACGTGACGAGAATACCGTCAAGGATTAGTCGACAGATCCACAGTATATGAGGCACCTGCATTTAGCACGTAAATCGGAGCCAAGCCAGACGTTCTACTTCCCAATTTCAAGTTAAAAAATCGAGAGAGAAAAAAACTGCAGGAGAAAACTCGAGAATTCTGTTTACCACGTGTTCTCCTCTGGAAAATATTTGCTGAACTAACAATTTCTACTTCTTTTTCTTCAGCGCTGATTGATTTACTACAGTCGTGCTTTTCCTCTTTACCTGTAGGTTGCAAATAAAATCTTAAAACAGCTAAGCACTACCACTGATCAAACCTTTGTCTTATCCAATAACTTAGCTGAATTATGCCCAACAGAGGTTGGAGACATTTTTCAATCTAAAATGAAGCTGCGTAAGATGGGGTGTGCGAAGCGACTTGCTTTGACATTAAAGTCTATACTTTTGATGACAAGATCCTCCATATCTATTGCTGTAAGCTAAGACGTTGATTCCACAAAGTTCAAGTTACTGGTTCACTGTTTATGTGCTGTGTAACCCACCGCGGGCTCTCCTGGAGAATTCTTCGTCTTACCTCTCCCACGTATTCACATTTTCGCACGTAGACCATCCGACAACAAATGAAAACATATTGGAGACGCTCTCGGGAAGTAGTAGTTTGGGAAAACGAAGCACATTTAGGACACTCGATAACCGAAAAGAGCTACAAGTGGCCTACATACTTATAAGAAAACCTGTTCAACTTTCCATCACCAAGGAAAGGAACGCTAGAAAAGCAACGAAGTACAGAGGAACGAAATAGCTCAAACGAAAACTCTCTTAGATAATGCATCCGGAATTTTCTTTAAGAAGAGAGACACAAATTCAAATTGTCTGAATATCTGAACGAGTTACTAGGCATGTTGTTGGTTGCTAAGATCCAATGCATTTCTGAAGAAAAGTTTTGTCCATATTTGCGAACTAGAGACATTTGCATCGACTCATTTTTTCTCGTTGTGGATACCACGTTAAACCAGAAAGCAACAATGAAAAAGAAAAACGAGTTTAAGAGAATTGAATCAAAGATCAAAGCAAGCTACAGGATAACAAGGTTAGTATAGTGTCAGTAGGTTACAGTTGTCGCTCGAGGACAACTCACTGACGATTGATCAGCTAAAGTTACCTTAACTGTACTCTATCTTAGTGCTTGAACTGGTTTTCCTACGCATTTCGAAACCGAAAGCTGGTTCGCTACATGTATTGCTGAATGTCTACGTTCCAGAAACGATACGAGAAGCGCGTCACGTATGCTTCACTGCGTTACCGCGAGATGACACTGGCTGAGACGAACGTATGAGAAACTACACACCGGGTGAAACCAGGTGACTCAAGGGGCTGAGTTTGTAGTCATTCGAGCGGAGATAACAATGAAAGAGACTAACCAAGTATACTGTCGTTTTTGCTTATTTAGAAGATTACACTCAAGGGCTTCTTTTTGTGATTAACCAAAACAGAGGTGCGGAAGTCGCTAGATGCCTCAGCAGTAGGGCGCTAACGTATAGGGACACCACTGACCACTGACATTGACTTTTACCTCAGTCATGTTGCCGAAGTTAACGGTAACCAACTGTAACGGAGCTATTGATGAGTAGTCAAAACGGTGGGCCTCGTACGATATAGTCTTACACAATGTTCACACTGGAGAGCTTACTCTAGTATAAATGTCCTATTTACAAACTTATGCGAGTATGATATGCGGTGTGAACGTGGTCCTAAACAGCCCGGAGGTATCACCTTGACTATGGTCTACGTCTAAGGCCTATAATGGTAACCTGTGAGGGGTGTATCTGGATACTAGTTGTACAGCTGTTGTCTAGCACTTGAGTCAATCCGGTATATTCTTAAAAGGCAACTCCGGACAACTTGGTAAAACATATGTTACAGAATTTTTTACGCTGATTCAGAATATATATATAATGTCCCTATCTCAATTTTCTACCGTTTGGCCGCTAAACTTAATTAAAGTTTGAAAATGCACGTGGCAACGCAGGAAATTAAGCCGACGACATGATTGGTTCGCACTGGGCACGTGGTCAAAACAGCCAATAAGAAAGTTTGTTGCCTCCTAGTAACAGGCATGCAGGATGTTGTAGGGAGTAAACAGTGGTACGAAATCGTTTTCATTCACCACATTCATTTTATCATCAAAAATTAGGACGAGGAAGCGGTACTGAGAAGAAGTACAACGTAAGATTACGCGGACTTTCTTGTGTATTATGAGTTCAGTGTTTACTACATAGGTTCGATTCTAGTATGCGTTATGCAAATTTTAATGATTGCAGGATAGTGTTCCGCTGTAGAAAAGTTCGAACTGCGGAGGTAAACTTAATTTGCGAATTTAACAAGTAGAATAATTTAGTTTCAAGTTCAACTAACAGTTTTGTATCCAGTATATGCTCCCTAATAACTCTGTTACTAAAACTACACAATCTAGTTTTCCCTCTTTCCTTGTCACACCATCTTTCAAGAGGTTTCTTCATTCTTCTGAATGAATGCTGCTATCTTTAGTTTTTGTCTCGGAGGTAATAGCTTCTCGAAGACAAAAACCACAAAGCTTACAGAGATTCCGGCAAGAAGAAGAACGAACGGGCCGACGACATCCTTTACTGCCGAAGACATTATTTTAGGTTTCTCTGGATTTGAGCAGTTGTTCGGAGCTATTTCAACGTTTTTAGTCCACTGGCTGATGAGTTCAATTTCTCTTACCCTCAGTGGTTCTATCTGGTCTGAGTGGTCAGTGGTCTGACCCTCAGTGTCTCCTACATGTGAGAAACAGTTTAACTTACGAAAAGCAGAACAAAGCAAACTTGAACGTTACTTCTTAGACAATTATGTAGTGAAAGGACTTTGTTTCTGGGCGACGAAAGCTAAGTGAAGCCAAAGTTGCGGTACTTCGACAATAGTGAATCTGCGCTTTCCTCTTTTCTAGAAATCTTGGTACATGTAAACATTCAACAATGTCTTGGACTGCAAAATATCTCAAAATTATTAACTCTTCCATAGAATAAATTTCATATTAAACTGACATGTGCAAAGGTGCAACAGCCGGTACCAACTTTGGCTACAGCATCCGCAGCCGTCGGTACGAGGTTTTGGGGGTTATTCCTGTACTTCTCACCCAGAATTCGGACAGGTTCGCTTTGTGGTTTCTGAGAAATTAGTAACAGGCTGCGTCCAGTTACTCCGAATGTTTAAACGCTTATGTACCAGATAACGAAGCTCTTGGATTCCTTAACCGCCACTGGTTTCAGTTCACTTCGGTAAGCAAGATCCTCAATAGTTCTCACTCGAGGTTTCAATCTCGTAACTGTAGAGTGCGATATATGAAGGTGCTGGTGTAACAGTTAACTAGAACAATGATTCCCAGCATCCATCCTCACAGTATCATCCGGTACACCAATGGTTTGAATGTCGGACCTTCGAGAGCACCTTCCTCGCAAAAGCAGCTTTTGTCACAATGTGCAAATTTATGAATATAACCAAATACCTTGGCAGCAAATAAGTTGCACATTGTAAATGATGATGTTTTGAAAAGTCCATGGTTTGGCTCCGGGAAAAAAAACCGCACTGAAGGACAAGAGTAACTGCCGCTGCAAAGGCAGTGAAGAGAGTCCAGACTTTTCGCAATGTTTGGAGATTACTAAACAAGTCTTGTCACCAATTGTATCCCCAACGGAAAATTAAGGATGTCGGCTATATCCTGAACGATATCCGTAACATATCCTGAATATCTGAACCACGTCCGATCGCGGATGAGTAAAAAAAAAACTATGTTGAGAATTGTGAATCTTGATTTTTGAGGGCACTATTAAGCATCCTGAAAAGAGTTTTTTCAGGACGCTGTTAAGTACCCTGAACATATATTATTCAAGCATTCCAATGTCAGGGTCCTGAACACCCTGGAAGTGGGCCAATTTCACTGCACTCGGAGTTCTGATTGACATCCTGAAAATATCGTTTTCAGGATACTTTCAGGGTCCTGAAACTTTCCTTAATTTTCTGCTAGGTCTTTGTAATTAAATGTACCATATCTTCCGGGTGAAAGGTTTTACTATAGTTACTATCCGGCTTTCTTCAATAGGTGGAGGTGTAAGGATTAGCATGGGATCCTCGTCGACTAGCAGCTGTGAAATCCGCAAGCTGAAAACTGTTCGAGTCCATAGTCATTGCAGCGAAGACAAAAACAACCTCCTGTTAGATGTGATTTCATCCGATGTATGAATACAGAATATTTTGTATTCATTAATTTTAGATTATAATGTACTTTGTTCAACAGCAGTCCGTAAACTCCTGTCCACGTACAGTTGGGAAGAGGTTCAAGCCGGTACGTAGGGGGAAACAGTGTTAAAGCTACATTATATAAATTTCTGTAAGTAAACTGGAACAGCTTAGAACGGAAGAAATTCTGAATTAACTTGAATTTCAGTCTAACGGTCAGCCATTTCAGTAATTCAGTCATGGAACCAGAGTATCCGACGATATTTCCTGTCGAGTCCCGCACAGCAGTGCTTCCACTTTGCAGGGAAATTTCCTTAAAAAGGGAAAACTGGGTCTCACAGGAGAAAAAAAGGGGGAAACAACATAGAAGTATAGCTTAATACCCTAGATGGAGCAGAAAAAGATATTTGATATTCTACAAGGGAAGGGAAAAAAGGGAAAACTTTGCCCTCTTCAAGGGAAAACGGAAATCTGAAAGTGGAAGAATTGACTGATAGATGGCGTCTTGAAAATTTTGTAAACAATTAAACAACCTGAAGCATTTATTTAACTTTCATTTTCATCTCCTGCTTATTGCGTCTTGTTGACCCATATCAAGCTTATCCGAAAATGAACAAACTGCGCACCAAAGTAGATTTTTTCTATGATGTCGTCTCGCCTTATACCTGGTTGGCGTTCGAGGTACTAATCTACTTCTACTTGATAACCTTACGAAGACAAAAATACTAATTAATAGTAAATTAAAACTTTTTCTTGACTATTGATAGGCCATTTGCAGATACAGACCAATATGGAAAATGGACTTAGCCCTGAGACCAATGTACCTTGGCGGGATAATGAAAGAAACGGGGAACAGGCCTCCGATGATGGTTCCTGCCAAAGCTCTATACATGCGGAAAGACTTGGAGAGAAACGCTGCGTATTTCAAAGTACCTATCACAGTCATTGAGGTGAAATTAGATAAACAAAGAGTAAAAAAATGTTTGATATTGATTAATTTTGTTACTAGAATCCTTTTGAAGTGATGATCGAGAAGGGAACGCTCAGAGCCCAGCGTTTTCTGACTGCAGTTGACGTTCACAGCCCATTGCACCTCGAAGAAATTTCTCGTCAGCTGTGGAAGCGAATCTGGAGCACAGTTCGTAAATTATCTCAACTAACGTTTCCTCGTTTTAGCAAAGTTTTGTTCAGGGCGAAGATATCGTTGAAAACGAGAGCCTTCATGCTGCGGCCAAAGCTTCGGGAATGCCTGAAAATGAAATCGCAAAATGCTTGGCACACATGGAAGAAAAAGAAGTGAAGAATCGACTGAAAGCTACGACAGAAGAAGCTCTAAGTCACGGGGTAATGAACGTTTGCCCCAACCCAAGCGAAAATTTATTATATATTCAAGTAAAAAAGATGTTGCCTTTTGTGGTGCCTTTTTGATGGCCTTGAACTAGGTAGTCTGAACATAGTTTAAAATTGGGACCCTTTAAGGCGGTGCAGCCATACTCTGAAAAAGTACTGTAAAAAGGAACTGAGAAACTAGACGAAAAAGAACTGTAATGGTGCCTTTTTACGGTATTTTGTACGGTGTAAAACACCATTGCTCCGACTAATTTTAGGTGGGTAGTTCAACTATAGTGCACTATAGTTTACTACTGTAGTATACTACTGTAAGTTTTTACTCGATGATTTTAACATTTGCGATGTTTCAGGCGTTCGGAGCCCCGACGATTGTCGTCCACACTGAAACGGGACCTGAAATGTTTTTCGGTTCCGATAGATTCGCGCTAATCGCTGCTGCCTTGAAAGAAGAATGGGTCGGACCGAATCCCATCACTTCTAAAATCTAAACGAACTATTACAAAGATTTTTAGTTAGTTATACAAAATAAATTGTTAAATAAATTCCGCATTGGATTCGTTTATTTTGGATCATGTGTAAGGCGTACAATAATACATTTTCGGGGGTGTGTAGATACGTTTCATCTTGTATCATACAACAAGGAACTTACAATTTCACAGTATTCAAAGAGAAGGTTTTGGAAAGTTTTGGCATTTTAACAGAGGAATTGAAAGCTTCTCAAACCAAGGCTACGGCTTGAGTGAACATTGCGTTGCCAAGATTCAGGGATTCTTGTCGAGATTCACGGGCTCTGCAGTTAAATTTTCAAAATTTCCTGGCTCCACTATTCCTGTGATAGATTTAAATACGTTTTTCATTAAGTTAATGAATTAAGTTGAATAATCAGGTACCTTGATTCGACAGTGGGTCTCGAACTACACATTCACGTCTTGTGTTTTCCATTAGATTGGCTAGTTTCTCCATATCCATCTGAAATAGTAATACAATTTAGTATATTTAACTGAAGTCTCTATATCTTTGACATTAGACATGTTTCAGCTGTTTTAAATACCGAGTTAATGAGACTGTGTTGAACTAGTTCTCCAGCCAACTGCTTGCTCGTGTCACGTTCAGACAGACTGCACGATAACTGGCGATTCATCTGGTCGTCCATCCTCAGCAGTAACAGCATCTACATTCACACACCCATTAAAGAAAAACATTCAAAAATCAAATAAACAATTCAGACACCTGAAAACCTTGGCCGTCTTCTCTTCTCGACACACTGCACGCCATACTCACCACTCGCCTCTTTTCACTTTCCGTAGGTTCAGGCGACTCGACGTGCGGTGGAGGGGCAAGCGAATCGGGAGTCACAGCACGACTAGCAGGAAAACTAGGCGTCTGAACCTCGAAAACCGATAGAGGGTAAATGCCAAACTTGACGTCCTCAACGTACTTGTCCAGTTTCTCAGCTGCAGGCACGTCTCTGAGCGAGTAACAAAAGCTAACGTCCTGATTCTTGCGGATTTCTGCGATTACCACTCCCGCGCTGTAGAAACGGTGAGTCCCGCTACTGCCGAAAATCTCCGAGACGTTTGCTGTAATTTAACGTTACATTTATACGTCTATGCAAGTTTTATTTATTTTTTATATTTCTAACATTTATTTATTATTGACTTTTATTTTTCATTATTTATTTGTATTTATATTTATATTATAATACAAAAAGGTTCTACCAGAATGATGTACCACGACATGGGCCGCGAGAAGCTTCAGCGAGGGGACCTCGAAAAGCGTGGGATGAAACAGGAGCTCCCGAGCAGAGGGCCGTTTGCCGGGGTCTTCGTGAAGACAGGCCCGGATCAGGTCTCTCTGAGAAATTCCTTCCAGAGTTTCTAGAGTTCTCCAGATATGTTCTTCGGTGACGAGCGATCCCGAGTCTCCGTTGCCCTGGATTTCCAACGCAGCCATTTCCAGAGCACACACTCCGAAGGAATAAATATCTACGGCTGGACTTACGGACACTAATCAAAGATTTAAAAAATATTTATTTACACATTTTGTTGCTTATTAATTTAAAAAATTTACTTCCGAATTCCGGTGCAATGAAGTGCGTGTTTTTCAACGAATCTTTGCAAGTTTTCACGTGCTGGTGAATCGCGTCCGGAGCCACTTAAGTAATTAAAAAAATACATTTAATTACTTGTATTTAATTAAGATGATAAATTCTATTTAAATTTACCACAGCCGATTTTGATGAGTCCATTATGTTGAATGTAAATCGTATCGCAGCTCAGGTTCCCGTGAATTATGGGAGGCGTACAGGAATGCAGGAAACTTATTTAAAAAATTAATTCATTATTTTTTTTTAATAAAAGAAAATATATTTTTACTTCAACGCGGACAAAACTTGGGTACACCATCGCTCCCAGGCCTGTAGTGGAGGTTTCTTCACGTTTCGTTTGGTTCGTTTCAGGAACTGCTTCAACGAACCCGAAGACATGTACTCAGTTATGAATATCACCTTAACCAATGAACAAATGAATCAAACGGATGGAAAAGTTAGTGAACTAACTTACTCTGGGCTTCTCGTCACGATTGTCGATCCAGTACTTGTGAAATTTGACTATGTTCGGGTGATCCAGACGGACTAGGTTCTCAAAAATATCACGGAGCTTCTCCTCCTGGGCCTTGAACTTTTTCCGCTCAGAAAAACGGACCTCGTTCCAGACAACCTCAAAACCTTCTTCGGTATCAAGAGCTAGATAAGCGGCATCGATACCCGGGACATCTCTTTGCTGGACCTTAAAAAAATCAGAAAACATAAAAAAAATAAAAAATAAAATTGCTAAACTTCTGTAGCTTTTTTCAAGTTCCCCCTCAAGCTAAAGATGGCTTTTCAAGTGAAGGTCACATAGTCTAGACACCATTCACGACCTTGACTTTCTGCATGAATGAACGCCATACACTGTGATGATGATAGTAATAAAATAATGATTACATTATTTGTAAAGACGAGTACTTACTTCCTCTCTACGTTTCAGCCACCGGCCGCAGGGACTTTCTTCAAGAATCTCGCTCTCGTCTTCAGAATCGTCGTGGTCCTTCAGCACCCGGGTCTGCTCGCCGCTAGTCCGCATTTTCTAACATAAGAGAGGCGAAAACAGTTGTAAAGCTACTGAATGATAAATATTTATAATCTTATTCCTATGATTCAGTCCAAAGTTATCCGGAAATCTTCAATTTCACAAAACTTAGCATTCAACTTACGTTTTTTTAGCTAGAGAAGCGTTGAATGGAAGAATATTTCATCGCACGTCTACCCAGTGAATGTTATAATCCAGTGAACGACACGCATAAGTGACAAAGTTGTAAATGCATTTGAAGGATTCGGTTCTGTTCGATTAGGTCGTGGAGGTTCTTCAGTGAATCGACTTCAAAACATTGCGCGGGGAATGTAGTTCATAATTCTACGGCTAGATGGTGTTAACGAAAAACCTAAATAAACCGACTATGTAGGGAATTCCCTGAAAAAGGGAAATAGTTTTCTCAAAGGGGAAAATAAGAGAAAAGGGTAAAGGGAAATATAAGGGAAGAGGGAAAATAAAAGGAAACGTGTTAATAATGGACGGAAAAAGGGGAGCAAATGTAATTAATCAGAAATTATCAGGTGCCATTTCTACACTTCATTTGTTCGTGTGAAATATTTAATACTCGAAATAATACTACTTGAATATTTTCCATAATTTGTCTTCTGTAATTTATCAATTAAAAGTGAACAATACACAAATTTAAACAGCAGACTTTGATTTGGTGCAAAAAGCTATAAAAAGACGCAAATAAGGTACGCTTCAATACACAACTTCTAGATTCCACTTTTCAGCTTTGATTTTGCCCAAAAAGTTTCTAACATCTTCTTCAGGTATTGCGTGCCACCAGTAACATCGACCACGAATTCTGAGTTTAGGTGCTGCGTCCACAAACAAGTTTACAATTTCAATAGATAAGTCTTTTTGCAGGCCGAGATGCAGTTCCTCCAATTCTTCCATTGCGTTAGATTGCAAAATGGTTCGCACAGTGCCGAGCGGCAGAATATCTGTATACAACGTCAGTTTTCTGAGTCGAGTGCAGCTCGACAGAAGAATCAGGGCGTGCGGGGGATAGAGACAGCCTTGGTAATTGAGGATTTGCAAATTTCTGAAACACCTCTGCTGAATCAAATGGCTGAAAGGCTCTCCGTAATTTGGCTCGGGTTTCTTTAAAGTGAGGCTCACGAGCTGCGGGAAAAACTGTTCGAGCCTCTCGAGGATCATCACGTCGAGCATCCCGACAGCGTTGAACGTAAACGTGACAGGGTACAAATGTCCGTTCAAAAGTACAATTTCCAGTAAAGGCAGCAAGGCAATCAGGGGCAGGTCCCAGATCCCGTCATATAAAATAGTAACGTTTTTCAGGTTCGGGAAAAAATTCGTGAGTCGAAATACCGCGGGATTCACAGCATTTCGGTAGACGATTGTTTCAATGTTCCTCAAAATTTGAGCGTGTACTCGCAGCGAAAATTCTATGCCATGTCCAACTTCAACAGTTTTCAGCTTTGCTGCGATGGACTTGTCTTCCTGCAGTAACTGCCAGAAGGCAACGCTGGGGATCGAAACATCGTTTTTGTTAATAGCTTCAAATTTCTGGAGATTTGCTGAACAAAGCAGAATGGTTGCAGCTCCTCGTTTGGTTAGTTTTGTATTGTTGAGCAAGACAGTCTCCAGTTTTGAGCAGTTCCCGGATAACATGTTGGCGCATTCATCGCAAAAAGGCGTTTCGCTAAAGTCTGCTTCACGTAATTCGGGGCAGTTTGCCGTTACCATGGAAACGAAGCCGCAGAAATGAGTATTGTGCCTAGAAACGCCATTGAGGGTCAGTGAACATAAAAATTTCAGGGAACTTAGGGCCTTTCCGAGCTTTGCTAACTGATTGCAGTCATGAGTCCAGCCTGTTTCCTTTTTACTCAGGAAGCTGCGGATACTGGGCGAGAGACTTAAGCCTTCGTACAAAACTTCTGGCAACCCGCGGAGAGCTGACGAAAGATCTAGGTCCAGTCTTAACATGTGAGGACCAAACGCCAAAATACTGAGTCTACATATATCATACGGTCGACTTTTAATCTTCTCCAGCGCATCGAGGAGGTAGTGGGACCATTTTTCCCGTATCCAGGTCTGGTAAGGTATCGAACCTACAAAATGTTCCTTTAAAGCATCACAGTACCAAGTATTTACGGCTTGATGTCTCGATATGTTTACAACGAGCTGCACGAGCGCCTTTATTGAATATTCAATAAGTGTTTTGGGCCGCGCTTCAAGTTCCAGTCTTGACATTGCTGATCATTTATTGTTTCTGACCCTAGGGCAATGGAATAAAACATTAATAAGAAATTTTACCTTAACGTGTAAGTACAGCTTAAAACCTAAGACAAACAATACAACATACCACGACATTAAGTTTGACGTGAATAAGGTTTTTAATTAAATCACGTGAGTGAAAATCTTCGTTTTGTTGACGTTTTCCGTTTGTTTGTTTGCATCCGAAAAAAGTCGTCCAGAGTTGCCACATTCATAATAATTGCGTTACAAAAAAAATTAAAAATATCTCAGTATCGTGAAAATTTATGTTATAAATATGTAATAAAAATTCTATATTGAGACTATTTTATTATTTTTGATTTAATGATGCAATATTTCATACAGTAAGTTTTAAAAAATTATCATCTGATTATAGGGCTTATTCCAAAGAGGTCGCTAAAGACCAACCCCTCTACTGCGGACGGACATATAAAATACTTCCATAGCCAAATTTCGCTTGAATATGTTTCCAAAAATCGTCAAAAAACATGGTTACATTTGGGTGCAAAGAGAGTTTTAAAACTCTTTGGCGTTGATTTGACAACAGTGTCCGCTATAGAGAGGCACGCATTTGGAATATGCCCCATAGCCTTTCAGAGGGTCGTCATATATCAAAGAAGCTGCAAGTCTCGTAAACAACAATGATCCTGTTCTTAAGGGTGTCAAGTTATGGATTTAATACATTTTAATTCTAGGAAGGGTGCTGTGTAATTGAACCGTGTAATTACTGAGAAAGATAAGATATCTAAACGCTTTGGTGGTCCACACGTGACATGTTACACGATGGCTGTCATGACGAGTAGCTATCTTATCTCTTGATATACGCATTCACTGATGTTATAAAGGGGCCCTATTATCCAAATCGGAATTATAAACTAATATTTATAGAAAAACTACTGCAGAATATAAACAACACGGGGTGGCCATACATTGTAAACAATCGGCAAACCATAGCAACCAAAAACTAGGTCTAAGCAGCCTCACTGATTCTAGATTTACTGTACAGTCATGTTCATTAAAACAAGGGTACAGCATTGGGAGGACTAAGCGCTACTTTTTCTTCGTTTATTGCCAGAGAACATGAAAGTTACTTGATAATACAGCTTAATTTAGTTAAATTAGACTTTACTTTGTCTATATTAATGTAAATTAACCATATAATAAATTATAAACCGCGTAAAACTTGATATGAAAGTCCCCATGCTGTACCCGATTTGAATGAACATGACTGTACGGAACTGTTTGAATTTAATGTTAGCCTTGTTCCCTTTGCTGCGGGTTAACGGCTGAGCCATAAATTATGCTTGTGGAACCAATATAACGAAGACGGATACTCGAGTCATCAATCATCTTCATTGCGCCTCACTCTGTATCTTTCCTTATTAATCCAAAGGGAATCGTTTTTCCGTTTCCCTTCCAGTAGATTCAGATTTCCTACGAGATTCTCCATTTTTTTTTAAGGAAGATTAAGAGACGTCCGTCAAGGCTCTTGTTTGTTATAAGTGAATCTTCAAAGCTTTCGGACGTTGATCCTCATGAATCTTTTCAATCTCAAGATGGCGGCGCTTTTTAAGTGATTGATGTTCTCAATCGGAGAGATGAAACCTGAAAGATATGAAGACGCATAAAAGGTTACTGCACAGCGGAGTAGGCGCACTAAAGCAAGTGTTGTCCAGGAGCTTTGGATTTTTCAGACTGCAAGCAGTTCAAGTCGGGAACCCACCGCAGCAGTTGGCAGTTGACGCGCTGCGGGAAGACTCGACTTCTCCTCGGGGCCCGGTTTATTTCTTCTTTGGGCGGTGGTGTAAAGGAAATGTTGTTTGAAGATACCCAGACGCTATGGAGCAAGTCTTGAAACATATAAACATCAAGAAAGGACTTAGTCGCAGCATATAAACCCAAGTGGTGCTCGTTATAAGGTGCACCAATTAGTTAACAGGATCCTCAAAGTAGAGTTTAACAGATTTGAAAAGTTTTTGACATGGAGGACTACAAGTACGATACTCTGGTGTTCGCTCTGACTGTCGTTGAATCAGTGGCCATTATCCTGGGTAATGGGATTATGGCAATTACTTTCCTGAGACACAGACATTTGCTCACTTCCATGAACTGGTATATCTGCTCCATGTGCTTTTCTGGACTCATTACAGGATTCCTATTGCCCTTGGATTTGGTACCTACATAGGGTGAGACAATCTCTTAAAAAATACACCCAATTTGTGTACAGTTATACAGTTTTGTGGTTGGATATTGTGTAGGATGACAACTTATAGTTGATAAGGTACTGATAAAACGTACAGTTGTATGCCATTTTCGTCCTAAAAAAGTGGAAAAAACTGGTTTTATGGTACTGTATGCTTTTGTATAGGTTTCAGTAGCAGACATATGGCATCGACAAGATCGAATTTTTGATTAAAAAAGAGTAAATCTTAAAACATGGATAGTTGAATCGCGTGATAACACGGTGATAACAGATCGATAACAGATGATCACAACTTAAATGGAGATTTCGGGTTATCATAGAAGTTTACGGGGCCATGAATCTTTCCCTCGTGTTGTCTCTAAAGCAGAAAATCCATCGAACCGTTGCCTATTTCCTGATAAAACCTTCCCCATTTGAAATGAAAATACTTCTGAAGGACCCACTTTTATTATTTACTGCAACTAAAGTAACATTAAACGCCTCAGCCCCGTGGGAGAAAACGCAGGATTCATCTCTAAAAGCCTAGCTGATGTGAAAATCCTATTGTGGACAAATGCTTAGAGAAAGACAAATCCAAAGAACTAGGTGATAGTAAACGATAACAAGCTGATAACATGGCTACAGTTATTCGCCAGTTCCTAAATCTTGAGTTAGTCTAGTATTTGTGGACAAATAGGAAGCTTTTGTGTGGTTTCCTTTATCCCATAATGGACTCTTTTCATTAAGATAATGTATTTCTCGGGAAAAAAGCAGCACAAGAAATTTATTTTCCAAGACAAAGCCTTTTACATGCTATAAGTTAATGGAATGATATATTCTCAGGGTTTCCTGTTTGTTTGGCCAGAGTTGGAGGTTTTCACTTGAAGGTTCCTTTTCGTGGTTCTTGTAGACTGTTTACCCGTTTTGTTGCGTTTGTACAGCTGTTGCAAGGACTCTCTAGTTCCTCTCTTACACGAAATCTCACACTGTATCTTAATTCTACTACTAAATTAATACCACTAGAGTGGTATACATGAAGTCAGTTGAATTGAAGTTGTAATTTATTTCATTTACAGGCCGTATACTTATAAAGGAACGTGGTTAACGCCGTGCCAGACACAGAAATTCAAAGCCATAGTCTTCTACGCTGCTGCCTGCAACAGCATCTTGTGTCTATTAGCCATTGCAGTGGAGCGCAGACGGTCATTACTGTCGTCTACCATGCACAACGGTACCAACAAAACAGCTCGCTGGCTGATACCTCTATCTTGGGTAGCATCAACGCTGTACGCTGTCTGCTACGTCTGGGTGACACAAGCCACCGACATCCCCGTCTACTACGAGGGAACTGCCTGCGCTACAATGGCGGCTAACGAAACACTGCTAGCTATTCCATCAGCTAACTGCTCCACGGTGCTGCGTTTCTGCTACCCACAGAACCAGGCAGTTATCGATCGCTCCTTCGTTTTCGGAGTCAGTACACTATTACTGATTTATGTGCTGCCTCTAGTAGCTATCAGTCTCATCTACGCCAAGCTAGTGCGTCGTCTGCTGGGGATATCAGGCGAAGCGCCGCGGGGCTTGGCTCTAACGGGGTGCAGCGGGCTAAACTGCGTGCCATCCGCGCCATGCTTCTGGTGGTGGCCCTCTTTGTCGTTTGCTGGATGCCTGGTCACATTCTAACTGTCTTGTCGGTGCGGAGGATGGCCAGCATCTTCAGCGAGCAACTGCCGCCTTTCGTCGTGGTCAGTCGCTATTACCGAATGCTACAGGATGCCTCCATTCATTTGGCCATTACGCATCACTGGGTGCACACGATCGTTTATCAGCGCTACAGCCGACAAATCAGTTTGGCAACGCGCGAAACCCTCGGATGGCTCTTCTGCTCTTTCCGAAATTGTCTCGGCAGCCGACGCCATAAAAGCTCCGCCAATGTGACAACCATGACTAGCGCTACTCTATAATCGATTGGCTATTGCCCAAAGCCTAAAATAAATATTTTATTCCTCTTCTTTCGTTCACGTGTTATCCAATGTTTGTATAAAATCAATGTGATTCAGTTATTTGCAGATATCAAATACAACTATTTTGGTTTGTACGATTGTTTATAGTAGTAAAAACCCAGTTTTCGTTTATTAATTCACAAAACTGAAAACAGTCCTGGAAATTCGAAGAAAAAAAAACGGACACCTGGAATAATATGTTTGGGATGCGAAGGCACACAAAAAGATCGTAAGAAAAAGTGGAAAATTATTCAATTCTAAGCAAACGACTAGTCCCCACGCTGAAACTCTTCATTCAAACCTTCCGGAAGAAAAGTTATGTTTATGAATCGGTTGTTAATTTCTGGTTAGAAAAGCCAATTTTCCTGGAATGAAGGATTTCTTTTTCTTCTGCTGTGGGAGATTCCTGGCTATAACTTAGACGCGAACATCCATTTGCTGTTTGATATTTCTGGGGCGGGGAAGTTTTTGTCATTTTTCAACGTGATTCCTGCTGACTGCTGTTGCCATTAGCAAAACGTCCGGTTTTGCGTAAAAGGTGCTGTCCAAACTGAAAAACAAACAGAAGAGGGTCTCGTTTTAAAAAATCCAAGATCAAATAACCAAATGGAGACATAAATCGGATGTTATTTGCTGCTTACGGGCAGACTTCCATTGCTCGGATTGTTTTCCTTCTCAGCGGGGCTATTTATTTCTGTCCGGCTGCGAACGAACAGTTTACGGGGACTCACGGCTTTCGATGTATTTACAACTGCACGGGGGGTGGTGACGACCGTCGTCTCGAACGGCTCTGAGAAAGAGTCGCGGTCCTCATTGGCCCGTTCCTCGGGCTCATGATCGGGTGACTCACAGACCTGGTTCATCTGAGCGAACCGTTTCCGCAACGCCAGCGCTATCAATGCTGCCGGGTCATCGGTATTCTGCTCCGAGCGATTCCGAGCCAGAGTTCCGTTGGACGATCTTTTTAAAACAAATATTAAAATATTATTACCAAAAACGCTGACGGTGAATACTGATTTCAACATTTATACACAAACAGTACACAAGCAAAATAATGCAGTTTCCATGCAACCAATGATAATAACTGAGTTAATTTCAAACTTTTTAGATTACTTACATTAGTTAACTTCCCATGGGGAAATACTTTTTGCAAAAAATACATTAATTATTCATTAATTTTCGCTTATAAATGTTTTTTTAAATATACCTGTCGACTTTTTTCAGCTTGACTTTCCCCATATCTTTCAGTACGTCCGT
The DNA here is from genome assembly GCA_002872375.1 of Eulimnadia texana. Classification (NCBI taxonomy): domain Eukaryota; kingdom Metazoa; phylum Arthropoda; class Branchiopoda; order Diplostraca; family Limnadiidae; genus Eulimnadia; species Eulimnadia texana. The sequence goes on from NKDA01000001.1 coordinate 23,315,540, forward strand.
CATGGAGGGAACGGAAGTGGTCCGAGAAAGCGTTTTCTCTGGCTCAGGAGTCGCTATGGATTTTAGCGTTTTTCCCTGAAGCGACTCAGCCAGCGATAACTTGCGGTTCGGGACGCTGCCGTTCAAAGCAGGCGGGGGAGGTGGGGAGGAGGAAGCATTGGAGGGGCTGTCAGATCTCCCATAGGAGGTGGTGGAGGTGGAGGAGGCATTGGAGAAGCGGCTATTGGTGGAGGAGGTGGTGGAGGAGGTGGAATACCTGGTCCTGGTGGAGGATCTACAAATAAAAATTTTTGTTCTAATTATCGTAAAAAACATGAACAGGTATTACTTGTTTGATTCAGGGTGGTGTTTGTAACAATTTTGGCGATCTGTTCCCTCAGTCGGGCGAGCTCTTCCTCGAGGGCAGAGATTTTATTCATGGCCATAGTGTCGACAGTGCTCTGCGAGCTGAAAATCGAGTCTGCACAAAAACTGACGGGACTAGTGGACCTTATGGAGGAGTGTTCCTCGTCCTCGTTCCAGCCCTCGTCCTCCGCCGAAACGTTTCCCAGACGGGGAGAGCTGGTGATTCTCTTAGGTTTTGATCCACCCATCCTACAACACAAAGTAATTGAATAAAAGACTTTTTAAAGGGTAAACGCAAACTTACTTCCACCTCTCGACTTTGGCTTTACGATCAATTTCTGGAATAACAGCCAGGCCACTGTCGACGGGCGAGAATGAATCTCGTTCGCTCTTGGAATCGTCTTCCAGAATCACAAGACTGAAGCGAACTCTCGGGACCGGTTTCAAAGGGACGGCACTGGCTACGTACCGAACCAGACTTCTGTAGCGGCCGTGTTTTCTTGTGAGAAACTGTGCCGCCTACACCAAAAATACAACTTTAGTTTCAAATTTTAGTTGGCAGTTAAAATGTTCAATACTTCATTTGATATGTGTATTGTGGCTCCGTCTATTCTCAGTTGCTGGGCGATGAACCATAAGACTTCCTGGATGTCCAAACGCAGCTCGTGAAGCACTTCTCGAACGACAGACGGGACGTTGGCCATTTTACAACTTTAACGTTTGCGTGTGGTGTGGTCGCTAATACACTGTTAGTAAACAATTACAAGAGATTAACTGAAGGACCATAGAATTACAAAAAAACTACTTGACTACACAGTAAATTTCTTAATATTTATCAATAAACCAGCAACAAGCTTTCATTTGCTTCAGCACATGGACTTTCTTTGTGCACACAAACTTTCATAAACCTTTCAGCTAGTAATTTAAATATCTTTTCTTTAAATAATGGTTCATGAAAACAGTAATAATTCGTATTTACTTGTTTTAAAACGTGCTTGTAATGTTTTTAGTGTCCACTTTCACTCGGAAAATTGACTGACAGTCTCCATTTGCAACTGAAATCGGCAGCGAAACAAATGGAAAATTCAAACTGATTCAAGCAGCTGCTCATAGATGGCGTAGCGTTCGCTTTTATAAATATTAGCTAATATTTATCTGAATTAAATTTAGCGATAATCCATGCATAAGACTTTAAGTTAGTGTATCTAAAGTAGATTAGACTAGGTGCAACAGTCCTTTAACTTAAGAACCCCAATCCACGTACCCCCACATTCCAAACCTACCTCAGTCCATAAACCAGTTAGCCCCCAACCCTAAATACTATCTCACCCCATAAACGGTTTAACCCTATCCCTAAATCTGTCAACCCCGGCTGGACCCAGTACGTAACGTACAGACGCCACAACCCTGCTCAATAACTTACTAAGACAACAATCTAAACCCGTACCCGTCTAGAAGTCGCTTTGTTCTAGAATCCTCACATAGGGTTACGTGACCGTAACCTATAAAACCCCGCAACCCCCTTCACTCGCTCTCTCACTCCGCCGCTACCCTAGCATCCACTAGTACCCCGTACAATTCGCAAGTATTATTTTAAGGTACCGCCTAATACACTGTTTTCTTAGTATAAAACCCTGTCTTATCATTTCGTTACTTGACTCAAGACCCTAAAGTTTGTCACATAATTTCTGGTGTCAGAAGTGTAGTGATTTTTAAGACCCTCGCTCTTGACAAACTGGGCAAAGTCACGAACGAATTTGATCAGATAGGGGTTAAGTGTAATTCTGTTTCTGTTTCCCAAAACCCCGACACTTTCCCCCAAAACCCAACCGCGAATCCACCATGAACACCCCGGCAGGAGCAAATGGACAAGGAGCCGTACCCAGACCCGCAAATCCCGCACCCGGACCCGCTAATCCAGCACAACAAAGTTTTGTCTTTACCCCCGAACAACTCGTATCTATTCTCACGCCGTTGGTCGGACGCCCTTTGCTCGCCGAAATCCCATACTACACGGGATCAGACGACTCGCAATCTGTCGCCGAATGGCTAAAAATTTTCAACCGAGTAGCCACGTGCGCAGGATGGGATGATGCCGCGAAACTTAACCTCGTTTCGCTTCGCCTTCAAGACCGTGCCGCAGAGTTCTTCGAGGATTGGAAAAAGACGACAGAACAAGAAACTTTTGCTAATCTGCAAACCGAACTAAAAGCACGATTCGGAGATGCCGCCGCAAAAACGCGCAGTGAAACTAAGTTTCACGAATGTGTACAGGAGCCTGGCCAAAACGTAAGAGACTACGCACAAAAACTAACAGTCCTTGCGCGCCGAGCTTACGGAGAACAAGCCCAATCCGTCGGCGCACTCGAATTCCTCAACCATTTAAAACTACAAAAATTCATACATGGCCTGAAACCCCGCATACGCCGTTTTGTTCTGTCGGCCGCCCCAGTTCGTTTCGATGACGCCGTTAAAATCGCAGTCAGTGAGGAGACCAATGATGCCCTCGCATCACAGGACATCACCAAGGCGCAGGAAAAGAACTAAAAGTCGAGGAAGCACCAGTTGTAACCGGTCAACTGAGAATTCGTATGAGCGAAATCCGTGCTCGACCCCTTTTCTGGTAACGACTAATGGACCAAACTAGACTTCGAACTGGAATTTTGGAACAGTCACACTAGCAGATGCAGGAGAGCCGGTGTGTGCAGATGTATGGAAAGCGAAAACGTGTTAGAACTGCCAATGAGATTTGGAGAAACCGCCCTCACCTCAGTCAAGTGGCAGAAAGTTTGTTATCGAGGGAGATTCAAACTGCCAGTCCAGTAAGGGACCTCTGGATCGTCAGGAAACCTCTTCATCGTGGGAATACGAGAAGACTAAATCTTGGCCCTTGACGCCGTTGTGAATCAGGGATTCATGGGATAGACGGCAGCATGAGGTACTCTGTAGACCAATAAGAAGAGATCCAAGAACGCATAGCGAAAAGCGATCAATTCCGCGATTGGTAAAAGCAGTGCTTACGAGGAGAAGAAAACCCCAGCGACCCCATAGGAGGGACTCATGGAGTACTCGCAATTGATGAACTGCCTGCAGAGACAAGAGGACCGTAGGAACCTAAGAAAATGTCATGCAGCAAAATGGTGACAACGAAGAAGAGGCAGCCTTGCATTCGAACAAAGTTACAAGTGGGACGTAGACCATAGTAGCGGACGCCTGCCGACGTTCAGCTAATGACCTTCATAGGAATCGTCAAATGCAATGTCTAGGTTAACGTCACGTTCGGAATGAAGATCCAGACACTACTTTCGCCCGCGCACATTCCCCACATCGAGCTACCTCCATAGTATCAATAGTGAAAGCTGTTTTAAAATTTCCGCATTTTTCAACCCCCCCGTTCCTTGTTTTTCTTTCGAACCCTCCACATAGTGTGTATATTTTTTTTACAACGCTTTGATTGCGAGGACGCAATCTTTCCTTAACCGAGGGAGGAATGCAACAGTCCTTTAACTTAAGAACCCCAATCCACGTACCCCCACATTCCAAACCTACCTCAGTCCATAAACCAGTTAGCCCCCAACCCTAAATACTATCTCACCCCATAAACGGTTTAACCCTATCCCTAAATCTGTCAACCCCGGCTGGACCCAGTACGTAACGTACAGACGCCACAACCCTGCTCAATAACTTACTAAGACAACAATCTAAACCCGTACCCGTCTAGAAGTCGCTTTGTTCTAGAATCCTCACATAGGGTTACGTGACCGTAACCTATAAAACCCCGCAACCCCCTTCACTCGCTCTCTCACTCCGCCGCTACCCTAGCATCCACTAGTACCCCGTACAATTCGCAAGTATTATTTTAAGGTACCGCCTAATACACTGTTTTCTTAGTATAAAACCCTGTCTTATCATTTCGTTACTTGACTCAAGACCCTAAAGTTTGTCACATAGGCACTAAAACGTGATAATATTTATTTCAGTTATATCAAGTGCTTCATTGTCTTCAGTAAAATCTCTAGCATATACTTCCTTAGTTAAAGAATTTACCTACAAATCATATACAAATGAACGATAAGTGTATTAGACTATGAGTTATAATGTAGGATACAGAAATGTTAGACACAGTCTTTTTAACGCCCGTAACCAGCACCAGGACCAAACTGCGCCTTGAAATCTTGAGTCGTTTGAAAGGCAGCGTTCGAGTTAGCCACGAGTTCATCTTCTGAGCGATTCATTTCAGTGTTCAACCATTCAACGAAAGAACTGACGTCAGTGTACACCATTGGCATTTGAGAACTGCACCGAGCAGCCGACCAACTTGATAGCCCTGTCACTACGTACGAGCCATCGGATCTCTGGCAAACCAGGGGCGAACCATCGTCAACCTGCAAGAAGACAGCAAGTTGAAGAAACAATCCAGAACCTAATATGAAAATTTCATACCTTGCACATGTTCAGATCACTACTGCTACCAGCGCAGGTGAAGCTTTGGTGAAGTTTGAAATACTTGCCCAGATGAGTCGACTGCAATTTGCTTTCGCACTCCTGACGATTAATAACTGGAACTTGAGCCTTGTTGAGTGCTCCACTCACTTGCCCTACGAACGAAGATTATTCTATCAATTTTTAGATTTAAGCTTAATCTTTTAAACTGCTTACCGTAGAGGACAGTCCTACCCCAGCCTGTTGTTAAGCAGCTACCCGTCGTCTGCTGTACGCGTTCCCCTGTCGGTAAACAAACCTTCCCAATGCGGTTATCTCTAGCACCGGGATTTTTGAAGAAAATTAGGGCAATGTCGCTAAACAAGGAGCCCTCCTGAAAATCAGGGTGGGAAATTGCAGCAGAGACGGTAACTTCGCGGTATGGACTGCTAGATCCGACACGATGCTCTCCAAGACGTAGTCGAAGTCTTGAGGCCTCCACCCTTACGTTTTAACCAAAAAGTAAGTTTTGTAATTTAGAGAGCTCTGCGGATGAAATGTTACCCAGCAATGCAATGAGCTGCTGTTATCGCAAACTTTTCGCCAACGAGTGCTGCGCTACATAGTGAAGTCCCGTTATCAGCCGTTAACAAAGCGTGCCAGGGAAACTCTCCTGTTTCAGCTTCGCCGTTCTGATTGCGATGACCAACAACTTGCGAAACGCCGCATTCAGCAGCAGACGAAGGGACTAAAGTAGCTGGAAGCGATACGCGAGGTGGAGGGGATGTTGTAGAAACAGGAGGAGGTACATAAACAGACGTAGTAGGTGGTAAGTAATGAACGGGTGGTGGAGTAATGTATTGTGGTGATGGTGGAGGCTGGTAAGACGCTACTGTTGCAGAAGCTGATGATTGCGCTACTGCAGGTGATACTGGAGGTTCAGGGGACTTCGGCGCCATGTTAGGCATGGGCATGTCAGCTGGCCAAGGGTCATTATACAAAGGATCCCTGCAGCAAAAGCCCACTTCGTTGGTCTCGATGATCAGGCAAGACTACAGTGCACAAAGGCATATCGTAATAATCATAAGGAAAAAAGCATAGATTTGTATCAGGGGCTATAGCGAATGCTTACCATTAGAGGTACTCTGAACAGCTTCTGATGGGGAGTAAGGTTTACTGGAGTATTGACCATGACACCAAGCATATCGCAGTATTCATCCTTGACACATTTAAGCGCCGCCGCACAACCCGGGAAGGGAAGGTCTGCTATCACGGGACTCAGCGGTGGAACTTCTGCTTTTGGAGTATTCCTGAAGAAGACGTGTTTGTAACTTTACGAGAAAAAGAGAAATAGAAAGTCTTACCGTGGTGGAGACGTGGATGGCGGGAGAGGCTTCAGAGAACTAGTCACTAGATTTGACGGTTGAGGTGGTAGTGGGGAGAAGCAGGGACTGCCTGAACGGAGTTTCCGTATGATAAACTAGGAGCAGTAGTAGGTGAAGGGTGGCTCTGTGATGCAAGGGCAGTAGTAACAGGGGAGACGTACGAGGGAGCAGCAGGAGGTCCCTCAGGAGGCAGATAGTTTAGATCCAGAGGCGGCGGGCTTGCAGGAAGTGGTTGTCTGTACTCGACCGAAGTCGTAACAGGCGAAGTGTACGAGGGTTTAACTGTTGTCTGCGCGGGTGAGCTATACGAACTGCTTGGAGCGTGTGCATCTTTTGCAGACGACCCATAACTTGCAGGAGAATCGTATGATGGATAAGAGCTTTTTACTGGTGCTTGGTAGCTTGGCGAACTTTCAGCGGGTTTGGAGCCGTAAGCATTTACTGACTGCACGCTATGAGACGACGCAGGGGCGCCGTACTGTTTGGAAGGCGCTTGTGCATACCCTGAAACCGAACCGTACGATGCTGCGGAATTGTGGGACGGCGACTGATAGCTCGACTCTGCATTCTGCTTTACCGAGTAAGAAGAAGATGGAGAGTTTCCACTGTAAGCTGGAGAACTGCTACTTGTAAGCTTGGGAGCACTGTAAGACGGTACTGACTGCGCAGTCCCTTCATAAGAACTGTACCCATAATAACCAGAAGAAGAATAGGGCTGGACAGGAGCAGATTTAGCAGGAGCGCTGTAAGATGGTCCAAAGTTGTACAAGGAGCCAGCAGAATGACTTGAAGAAGTTTTGGCTGGAGCGCCGTAAGACGAAGCAGCGTTGTACGTAGAACCTAGTGAAGAGCTGGAGGAAGAATAGGACTGAGATGAAGAACTGGAGGAACTGTAATAGCCCGTCGCTTGGTACTGGCCGTACGACGAGGGAGTTCCATAGCTGGACCCAGCAACAAGGTTCTGCTTAGCAGGGTGGTAACCCCCGTGTGCGTTCAGGTTACCGCTCCCATACGTCGACTGCTTGAAAGTGACCTCAGCCTCGTTATAGCCCGGAGCAAAATCGCCGCTCGAGCATCCATCCCCACTGCATCCGATAACAATGACTTTGCGAGGCTGGTCACTAGGAAGGGCGTGTCTTCCTTGACCTTGGGCGGTGTCTAATGTAATGAAATTTTGACAACCCATATAAACATTGTCCAGCGAAAGTGATTACGCACAACTTAATCCACTTTACTTCAATGTTGCGTAAAACTTATACATTCAAATCTGAGCGAATTAGATTATAGATTTACTATCTATGCCCTGTACTTTTAACTACCTGAAACGAAACCAGACGGCTGGATGCCCAGAGATGCATAACTCGATGCGCTTAATGCAGCCGTATTGAAATCATCCCAACGCTTGGAAGCAGCGGAGAAATCTTCGTTGTGTAACTGACGAGCCCGTGACCCCGCAGTGCAGAACATCGCCACAAGAAGCAAGGAAAGGAGACGATATCTCCTCATCTGTTCTCGTCAAAATGAATTTGATTGATACTTGATCAGATTCAGTCAACAACCAAGAAATTTCCTATACATATTCAACACATATCTACCCAAATCATTCTTTGTTCGAGTGATTCGAATCTTCTAGACGATGACCTACCTTTTTTGTGTGTGGTGGCTTGGATTGTATGTGGTTGCAGAATGTTAGAGCTTAAGGTTCACCGCTAGACTAACAGAAAGAGCATCACTACCTTGCCTTTAAATACCCGATGGTGCAAAGCCCTCGTGTCGGCAACCCGTCCGCCCAACCGTGAGTAACGGACCAAGCATTTCCCCATCGGATGGTGATTTCTGTCGTTCGCCAAAAGCCAGAAAGTTTGATTTCTCCTGTGACTTTAAAGCCCTATCTCACGCTTTTAAGAAAAAGTGAAAACTTTTCGATAATTGTCGATTGATTTACCATCAGAGAGAATCATAATAAACACCTATGGCACTGTGTTTGGAGGTGAACAAAAGGGCGAACCGAGTCTTGCCCATATTTAGACTCTACAAGAGAACCTCCCATTTCTCTCGCTCTTTCCCCATTCCTCATGTTGGTCTTATTATTCGAGCCAGCTTAGTAGAGTGACATCATAGCCACACGAAGACGGGGACTATCATTCCCGTCAGGCATAGTATTTAAGAACCCAAGAAACGAGGTTCACTGCCTCGGGATTAATTTTTTTGTCGAGAAGCGAAGAGAAATCTTCGCCGTATAGATTTCAGTTACTGTTATGCAAAACTTCGTGATATTTTCCAACAAAGAAACTTCTCACAGTTCTGATTCACTCATGAAGAACTTTTTAAGAGGAAAAACCAAAATTTCTCTGTTTGAATTCGCAATATTTTACAAGGTCGACTTTCTCCTTCTTTTCTTGCAACTCCCAGCCAAAAAAAAAAATCTTCCAGAGTTAGCAAAACAAAAGCAAGTAGATCGCTTTGCAACTGCGCGTTGAAAAGAAAAGCCGGAACTCGTCATTTTCGGCTGAGTTTGGGAAATGAGCCAAAACAATTTCCCTCGTTTAACATTCAAGGTTGTGGCGGCTGTGTGGTAAAAAAGTAAAAGCGGTTCGCGTAAAGATGGTATTATAACGTGTATTTCTTTACCAGGGAGCCAGATAATGGTAGTCTGCACAACATATCATTCAAACGGAAACTTTTCTTTCTTCCCTTCCCAAAAGGAAGTGGAAATATGAATATAAAAGAAATATTTCAGACAAATGAACACATAGAGAAACGAATGATTTCAGATAGAAAAAAATAAATCCCAGAAGGCCCCTTCCCAGCAGATGAAGTAAAAATATTCCATCCTAGACAAATCATTACATTCAGATTATCTTCCTAGTATCCGTATCGTTCCTACAGCAAAATAAATCATTATTTATCGAGTTTTAATGAAAAAAAAGAAAAAAGATACCTGAATGCTACTTGCTAAATTATTGGCCATGTTGGACAGGCGACTGGCAACTTTGGTAACGCCTTGACGTACGCTCTCCTTCACCTCATCAAAATCAGGGGCCTTAAAAATATAAAAAAAAATCAATATTTCCCAATCCAAGTATATTTCGAGATCATACCTGCAAGTTATAGGCAGCGGGACGTCCCGCGGCATAGCCTCTCGCCGAAGCCCCGCTGCTGCCGCTTCCCGTCCCGAAGTAATCGGCAGAAGAAATGGACGAGGATCCCTCAAAGCGGGAAAGATTTGAACGACGTTCATACTAAAACAGCAAAAAAATCGGCATTTTATACACTATTTCATGTGGGAAAATGCGTGCAAATTATTACGTCTGCGGCTGCAGAATCTTGAAAGAACTGATCCGACGAAATAGCCTTGGCGTTGCCGAACTTCTTTAGGGCCTCTCCCGAATTGGCAGCGGGCTCGGCGGCTGGCTTGCCGTAGCCAGAAGATCTCGGGGCAGAAGACACGGATGAAGAGCTTGAATATGAAGAGCTCTGCTTGGAGGCGGCTGGCTGCGAAAGTTCCTCGAGCATGTCCCAACGATCGTCGTACGAAGAGGTCGGTTTACTGCTGAACAAATCGTCGATTCCAGAGCCCCTGTTGATTCAATATTACAAAATATAACCTTACTGTGGATAAATAAATAAATGAAAAATACTTGTTGAATATGGAAGATGATGGGGGTTCAACATTACAGACTACAATATTACTATGGATAAATAAATTAGGAATAGATTATACTTGTTGAATATGGAAGACGACGGGCTGCTGTATTCGTCCATTAGTGGGGACTTTTTGCGGTCCAGAGAAGCGAGAACAGACGAAGAGTTAACAGCCGAAGAGTCCTGCTGGATTACTTGCATGTCGCTCAAAGCCGAATGGCTCACATTCCTGTTGAAAATATTAATATTTAATCATTATAACCATCAGACAAAAGCCAAAAATACAGAAAACTACAAAGAAAATATGAAAAATATACGACAGAAAAATAAATTTCGATAAAAACGTGGAACGTACGAAAAATTTTTTTATCATTAAAATTTAGTTTAATTCATATTAACTAAAAAAAAGTTAGAACATAACTATTTCTATTACGCAATACAGTAACATCATGGTAAATACAGCAAATAGCGTTTGAAATAAATAACGAAGTAAAAAATCTCTTTAAAGGCGAGAAACTAAGTACCGAGTTCCGCTCGAGCTGCTGAGGATTCCCATGCCGAGTCTCTCCATTTGCTGCGCTTTGTTGGGGTCCACTTTCTGCAGTTTCTCTGTTTGCTTCTTCGTTTCAACACTCAGGTCCTGATATGCCAAACGCAGAGACGCCATCTGCAAAAAAAAAACAAAAAAAAAATTCAAAAATCAAGTTTAAAGTTTCCGCGTTTGCTTCGAGTGGTTTACCTGTTTGTCGTCGGGTTCTTGGGCTTTCGCTTGGGGTTCAGGAGCCTTGGTCCGAAGCTGGTCGGCCATCTGGGCCTCTCGTTCAATGTCTTCAAAATTAGTTTGGATTTTCATTGCACCAAGTCCCTTCTTTGCTCCGAGCTGATATTTTTAATTAAATTAGTTAGAATTTTAAGCTGTACGAGTCAAAACCAGTGTTGTGTATCGGTAGGTTGCAAATACTATACAAATACTATTTTCTGGTGAAACTGAATTTAAATTTAATCGGGGAAAACTGTAAACGAATGGAAAGAAACTTTTTTTGAATGTGATATTGACTAAAGCCAATGCTTATTCATTGCTAATGATATTCGTGAAAATTACAAAGAAATAGTTCAAGATGGCACTGAGCCAAATTTACTGATATCATCGAACAGTATTTGCCGATACACCGATACACAACACTGGTCGAAACTTACTCCAGGTTTCTTTGCTACAGTCTTCCGCTGGGCGATGATCGACTTTCCCGCTGGTTTGGCTGCATCTCCCGCATTAATTAAAGCTTCCACGTTTGGCGCTTCAGTTGGCTGCTGCTCTTTACTGGCAGTGGAGATGGGTGTAACAGGCGCTTGGGGCTCGTAACTGAGTTTGTTGAAAGCTTCGCTCTCGGCCTCGGTGAAAAAGTCCAGTTCCTTCTTCTCGGGGGCGGCCTGCTCGTTCGAGTGGCCCGTCTCGATGTGAACCTGGTTGCCGTAGATCCTCATAGCCTGAGCCGACATGTTGGCCAGTTTTTCCTTGTATAGCTGTGCCGCTCGAGACTTGTACTTCTGCTGGGCGTCCGAAGACGTGCAGTTGTGTTGGTGGAAAAACGAGTGCTGAAAAACGAGCCACTTTAGATAACTTACTGTATACATTTATGAAAAGACTTACCGCGTTTGCATTTCCTCCTAACTGCATGTTGCGGAGCTGTGGCCAGGTCCACGCTGTATCGAGCTGAGTCGATCGAACAAACGTGATGTGGACTCCGAGTGAGCGGTGGACTGCCGAGCAGTCGATGCAGATAAAAACTCCATAAGTAACACTCGACCAGGTTGGATTCTTCGCGCCGCAATCAAAACATGTCTGAAAAATTCAAAAATTTAACAAAATTCAGCTTAGAAGTTTGACATAGATTAGCCGGACAAGAAACAGGTGTCCTACTTTAAGTCTATTTATCCCGTTTCATACAGCTATTCCAGAATAAATTTTGAATCTTAACGAAAGCTTTAAGTTTAAATTTACCTTATTTGTGGGAATAGAACGAAGTCTTTTAAAAATTGCTTCAATATCGCTCTTATTCGGTCCGTTGTCGGCCATTTTCGCTGATGACAGTAGAGAAACAGAAACGTCACACACGTCAGTTCTCCAAAAACAAATGACGATCGCCACGCGCATTCACATTTCCCCCCTACCATCAAAAACACAAACTTTAACTTAAGATATTAATTAAATTCAAGCCTACTGAGTTATCTAATAGATAATAACAAAAACACATTTTATAATTTTAATTTTTTTCAAATGTATGTATATTATTTAAATCTGTTTTAAATAAATAACTAGAAGGACTTAGCGTCTTTTCCGATTGTCTGTAATGCGAGTTAATTTAACTTTTCTGTTTCGAAATAAAGCTTTAAGATCAAACTAATGCAATTAAGGGTTTCTAATCTCGAATTTACAGTTTCTTTTATGGTTACCGAGCTCTGTTAGAGTGACACTGACAGATAAACAGTGGACTATAAGAAGGTTCTTCAAGGCTTCTCGTTGCTTCAGTTTGTTTACGGCGCTCCCAGTGCACGCTGCTTCTCCAAAACCGCTTCTCCTAAATTCAGATTTCTCTACAGAAAAACGCAAAAAATGGCGGAATTTGCACAATTTCATTAAATCATTCGATATGACCACGAAAAAATCTTCGCCACGCGTTGTTTTCCTCTTAAGAGTCCCAGAACTGCAAGGTGAGTTCGAGTGCTGGAACCATGATTCTTGGGTTCTCTATGAATCTTTGCAAGAATCTTGGGTTTTTTTTTGTGTGTTTCATATGATCTGAATGATAATAAATGGTGTATGTGTGTGTGTTGGGTGTCTGTTCACACTCTAATTGAGTTAACACAAAACTTCCTCTTGTCCTCTTTTGGGCTATAAAACGGAAACTCTTTCTTTTTCTGCACTTTTTGTAGGACTTTTTGTTATAGTTTTGTAACGTTTGCAGTTGTGGAAGAGTGGAAATGAATTGTCCGAGTGTGTAAGGCGGGAAATTTGTGAAAGAGAAATAATCAGAATCGCCCAAAAAAGGTCATGTGCGTGAAAGTCTCCGCATATGACGTGACTTGCATGAATAAATACCAAAATCATTCTGTTTACCAACACGTGAAGCACTTTTCACTAAATACTTATACGAACAATAAGAACTTTAACGTAAAATCAAGAATCTTGAAGGTGGAACACGAATCTTAACGTAAGAACCTTAAGATTCGCATAACAAACTTTAAGTATGTCGAAGCTTCGTGGAGATTCGTACAAGAATCTGAGAATGATTCTGGTTTCCGATAAGATTCTTAAGATCCCTCCAAGATTCTTGAATTCCTTACAGGTCTTCCTTTAATAGTCTTGACTAAGATTCGTGATTCTTGCTATGATTCTTACCAAGATTCTTGGTTAAGATTCAACCCTTTACCTTTAGAGGTCTTAATTTGAGAATCTTACTATGATTCTTGATTCTTACCATAATTCTCACCAAGAATCTTGTCCCTGCTTATAGAACGTGTCGTGGAATATGTTGTCGTGTCTTATGGAAATCTACTGTAACAATAAATTATTCTCACATTTCGTTTCCTTCCAGAATTAAATTATTTATAATTATATTCTGCACTTTACATACAAACACACAAATCAATTCATTCGTTACTAATTAAATTAAATTAACTGATTAGAGTAAAATAAAGTTAAATTGAGTCCATTTTTGAGATTTTTGCAATTTTTCTGGGTTTTCTGTGCGATGCATTGATGAATTGTGCTGCAGAAAAGCGTCACTAAAGGTTTGTAATGGTTTCATTTCGTGATTTCTCGCAAAAACTTTGTAATTAACGGAAGCTTCCTTGAAAATAATTACATTTTCCGATTCCAATTTCAAAGTTTTGCCCCAGAATTTCCAAGAATCTTCTTTTGAAGCCAAATGGCGGGCGATTTACCGCTAATCTTTTTGTGTAACACTTCGTGATTCTTCAGAATCGAGGTCAAGATTCTTGATTCTTGTCAAGAATCTGGTATGAATCTTAAAGAAGAATCTAGTATCAGGTATTATCAAGCGTTATCAAGGGTTATCCCCCCGTGTTATCATGTGTTACCAGATGATTTTCGCAAATTGTTTGGCAGGTTGCCATTCTTGTCCATTCCAGAATGATAAAAGACGGAGCTATTTTTAGAACTTTGCCACTTGACGTTGTCCAGAGGGGTTAGCAACTGTTCAAAGCTGTTATCATCGTGTTATAACCTTGTTATCAAACGTGTTAAGGGAGTGATAAGACTGATAACACGTGATAACAGCGTGTTAGTGTTTAGTGATAGTGGCATATACCTCAAGTTGGCAACTGCGTTTGTTCCCAAAATTTCTCAGGGAAAAATTCGGCGTCGGCGGCGTCTTCTTTTTTCGGCTGCGCTTCCAGTCGTTTGTCCGCACTGGAACAGCGTAGGTCCTGCTGCTGCTGGCCGATCCTTCAGCGTTGCCTCTTGCCTTGTCCAACACTCAAACAACTTACTCCAAGTTTTATTTGCACTATTTCTTTGAACTATTTCCAAATATTTTATTTCTGAAACAAAATTTAATTGTCGAACAGTAACTCCTTTGCTGTTATAATTAGACTAAATATTGTTGATTTAAGTTGAAAAGAAAAGTAAGTAGTTTGAAATAGTTGGATTGTAATGTTATTTATTAATTCTTATATTACTAGTTTAGATACACTTATATTAGATCTTACTCTAATTAGAAATAATACATAATCATTAAATGTATTTTTTCCTTGAAAAAAAAAGTTTGAGCTCGCTGGGATTTGAACCCTGGACCTTTGGCTCTCCAAGTTATCAGTATGTTATCGAGCGTTATCATTCATGCTTTTGTGTTAGTTGTCGACCCCCTATTAAGGATGTTTCAAGTGGACGGCTTACGTCATAAAGGGCCATGGATATATTTACATAAGTCGCCCTACGTAATCTCGCCCCCAACCAAAAACTCGCCCAACCGTTCAACTTACCTCGTTAACGAGCTCGCCCTCTAATCAAACTAAAACACCGACAAACAAAGAGTCGCCCTAATAGTAAACTCGCCCTCTAATGTTAATATCCCTTCCACTGAACAAATTAATCTTAAAGCAAACTCGCCCATTTGGTTCGAAACTCGCCACTTGACCCATGAAGTCGCCCCAACGCATTTGATAAGAAAGATCCGGGTCTATTTTTCGCCACCGAGTATTTCTCGCCACACACCTCGTCCACTCAACTCTTTCCCGTGTTATCAAAAAATGTTATCACCTGTTATCAGTTGTTATCAGTTGTTATCACTCTAGGACTGTTGTCCGTGCCCTTGATCTCTTTCTGGCTGCAAAACGCGGACACTTGTCCGCTTTCTTTTATTTTCTCATTCCACTGCTGCTATTTATATCAATTAACATAATTTAAATAGTATACTATAAATTAATTAATATAATGATTTTATAATAAACATATTTATTTATTTTTTTTGGTGGAATTAAGACGCCATGGAAGTGTTCAGCTGTTGCCTTTTAATCACAATGGCGTTTTTCCTTCTGCTTTTATTTTTCCGCTTCATTCATAAAGGTTTCAAAAATTCATTAATTTATGTTCATCTTTTCATATTTATAATAATTCAGTATATGTAATATATTTATTACAATTCACAGATGAAATTTTACGCACGGAGTTCGGAAACGAAACGACCGCTTTGAAAGCCAAACACAAGGAAGACTTGAAAAAACTGAAAAATGAGCGTAATTTATTTTATTTCATATATATATACTTACATATATCTATTAAAATTAAATAATATATTTATTTTATTCAACAGTCGAAGAGCAACACAAAAGAAACGTAGAAACGATTCTGGCAGAAAGAGAAGCAGAACATCAAAAACAGGTTTTAAAAAACTGAAATATTTTATTAATAATGTATATAATATAAATTATAATAAATATCATCAATATGTTTCATTTATTTCCGAAGATCGAAAATGTGGAACAGAGATGGCGTTGCGAACTGGAGGAATCTCTTCAGCGGAAGGAACGCCAGTGCGAACAGCTGATGGAAGCGCGCGAAATTCAAACGCGGAACAAGATGGCGGAACTCGAAAGTTTCTGGTCGAACCGAGTGGACGATTTGCAGAAACAAATCCACAAACTCATTCACGAAAAGATTTCAGTGGAGAAATCCATCGAAGAACAAATCGAAACGCGTCTACATGTAAAAAAATATATATAATATATTTATTTATATTATATTATAATAACTGATTAATATGTTGTAATAGGCGACGAGGGAGAAACTTCAAGCGTTGCGTAAAGAAGCGGCATCTTTGGAAGCTGTCGTCGAGCTACGCAGCGAAGAAGTGCGGGCGTTACGCTGTCAACTGCGTAAAGCCGCCGACGCCGCCAGCGACGCGTCGGCGTTACGCGAGCGCAACGCGACGTTGCAGAATACTGTCGAAGGTCTCCAAGCGCAACTGCAACTTAAAACAAATGAAGAAAGGTATTTCTACAGACTTTGTGGGTTTCTCGAGAATCTTGAGAATGATTCTGAAGATTCCCGTGATTCGTAATAAAACGAATCTTTGAATGTTTACTTTACGCCAACAGGCGTCTGCAGCTGGAGATCGCGGCTCTGACGAACCAGTGCCGCGAGGAAATGAACCGCAGCCGCAGGATTTCCATGGAAAAAGAACAACTTCTGTGGAAACTAAATCTCAAAACTGATTCCTCGCTATCAAGTTTAGGTATGACTTTATTTCTACTAATTAAAACATCTTTGTAAAGGTTAGCGATACCAAAATAATTGAGTTTGTTCTTCTTCATACCGATAAAGCGTTCTGTTTAGCGTAGAATATGTTATTTTCGGAGTCGGGTTTTGTTTCGCTTGGAATGCGAGTGTTTTTTCATTGAACGCATTCTGTTAAGATGGAACGCGTTCTGTTTAGCGTGGAACGTGTTCTCTTCGAAATCGAATGGGTTCTATTTACAACTGAATGTTTTTTAAAAAAAAAATCTAATCGAATGGGTTCTGTTTAGCTTGGAATGCTAGTGTTCTTTTTCATATTGAACGCATTCTATCTAAGATGGAACGCGTTCTGCACTGTGGCGAAATAAAAGCACTTTCTCGGAAAACTGGTATCAAACCGTGAAAGTTTTTTTTTCACGGATTTAAAATATTTTCTCGGAAACCGTTAAAAATCCGTGAAAAAAATAATCCGTGAAATTCCGCACCCGTGAAAGTTAAGATCCTTGAATGTCGTAATCCGTGAAAGTTATTTGGGTTTGATTCCACCCTATTCCCTTCTCTACCTATACCTATATACTCCTATACCTACGCCCAACTCTGAAATCGAACTGGGACCTAAAAAATACTATTAAGACGGAAACGACAATCGCCAAAAATGTTGGCGTATTGTTGACAGACTGGAAAGCTCAGTGGTAAGACAACTTAGCACTCGAGAAATTGTCGAATTCAGCAGCAACTTGGTTGTTCTTGGGGCTTCGTTAGTCTTGTATCTTGAATCTCCTTTGCTCTTTTTGTAACGCACAATTCGTCAGTCAGCAGCAAGATCCTGTAAGCATCGGAAACTCGATTTAAAATGCCAAATACAGAGAAGAAGGTGCAAGAAGGCTTGGAGAAGATCTAAGAATTTCAATCGTTTAGACGAGGCTTTCGAAACCTATGATCAGCAAGAATCAGGTAGGTCCCTGTCCGTTTCACAAGAACAGCGAAAGGACTAGCTTCTTTTGAGATATTATCCAATAGTCCACAGCTTAGACCAGACGTCCCTGCTAAAGAGAATGGAAAGTAGTTAGTGAAACAGGATTCAATAAGCCAAATGAACTAACCAATTCGAAAAATGTTCGACGAACTCATATTCCTACGCAGCAAGCATCAGAAAACCTTTAAAAACACAAAATGCCGTCATATAGTGTGTTGATATTATTTCGCGAAGCTTTCTACCTCATAACAGTTCATGACAAAGTCGAAGCTTTCGGTTATCTTTACACTGCTGCGTCCTATGATTACAGGTCCAAACATTCTAAAATGACAATGTGAGTAGATTAAAGAAATGTCAGAAATTTATCGTGTACACACCTTTGCAAGGTAAAAATTGGTTCTGGTGATCGATGGACTGCATGTCTTCAGTTGTACATTACGGGTGATATCGTGACCATTTGTATGCACTGCCAATCCTGGATTATGAAATAAAGACATAAGTGCGTAGTGTGGAATAGGAATGCTGTGAGAATGTTATCAAGTTACCACTTCAATGTTTTCGAACTCCACTCCTGCAACTAACTTGCGATACCAACGCCGAGTGCTGTCTTGTTAAAGTGTGAGAAGCGCTGGCCCCCGCAATCACGGCATCAGTATAACATACCAGCATAATCAGTTTAGCAGCAGTTTTTATGAAAGCAGTGGTTTCCTTGTGGCTTAACATGGCACTGTACAATTCAGATAGACGGTATCCGAGTTACAATGTGTATAATGTACATAAACAATCACCATACTAGGCTTACCAATGAACATACGAATAACTTACTAATTCGTTCTTCGACCACGATCAAAGGTTACATTCCTCAACAATTTTCTAGAGTTTCCGAACAACTTTGGTCTGTTCAAAACGCCGATTTCGTGCAGTAAACATAACAAAAGTGCGCGGAAAATCTCTGATGGGCCTCGTGGTCGTACGTGATAGTCGCGCACGCGCGAATCTTCTCAAGCACGGTTGGGGTAAACAGCACTCGACCAAACATTTAATAATTTGCTCACGTTGATGTTCAAATATAAATAATATTATTATTTATTATTATTCTTATATTGTTAAATTATAGAATATTATTATATAAGAGCGTGTTCATGTTCTGTTTGAGATTTCATTAAACGTTAACAACTGAAAAATAACAAATAATTTCAGCTACTTCACAATTTATAATCGATGTACAATTATGTTCGTACATGCATTTAATTTAGTTTTTAATGACTGCTTACGTCTTTCAGACTATATATATTAAGGTATATGTCAATTCTATTTAAAAAGTACTCCCTTTTACTCCATCCTTCAAGCATTTAGGATGCCACGTTAATTTTTAGGGCCCCGCATTGATACGGGGCCCGTTCCTAGTTGCAGCATACCTGGAATAGGACCAGAACACTGACTGCAGACCTATGACCTGACTCGTAGTTTCTGTCCCGTGCTGTGCTCTGATAACCATTCGTCTCAGTGTAGCATATCACATATGATGGAAAACTTTCAAGGGAAACGTGAAAAAAGGAAACCTGTGAAAAGAAAGACTAATTTCAACGGCCGGCCGGCTTCAGGTTTTCACGGTTCAAGGATCCGTGAAAGTCAATTTTTTCGCGACAGTGTATTTAGCGTCGAACCTGTTCTGTTCACAGTAGAACGTTTCTCTACAGTCCAGTTGAATGGGTTCTATTAATTTTGAAATATGTTCTTTTTCATATCGAACGCGTTCTATTTTGAGTGGAACGTGTTCATTTTGAATCAAGTGGGTTCTATTTTTATAAGAATGTTTCTTTTTAAATATAATCACATGGGTTCCGTTTAGCTTGGAATGCGAGTGATCTTTTTGATATCAAACTCATTCTATTTAAGATGGAACATGTTCTATTCACAGTAGAATGTTTCTCTACAGTCCAATCGAATGGGTTCTATTTATTTTGAAGAGTGTTCTTTGTTGGATCAAACGCGTTCTTTTTACAGAAAGAATGCGTTCTATTTAGCTGGAACGTGTTCGTTTTGTAATAAAGTGGGTTATATTTTCAAAAGAATGTTTGTTTCTTTAAATCTAATCAAATGGGTTCCGTTTAGCTTGGAATGTGTTCGTTTTCTTATCGAAACGCGTTTTATCCTAGATGGAACACAGGCATTCTATTTTAATTCAAACACTTTCTTTGACCAAACCATCAAGGACTGCGTTTTTCCCCAATAGAACAGCCAATCTATTTATAGTAATGCGTTCTTTTTCTAATAGAACTTCTTCTTGCACAAAAAAACACGTTCTTTTCGAAATAGAACCTAACGAAACTTGCGATTTTAACAAAGACAGGGATTCGTGAATGTAAAACAGAAGAATTTGAGCTTTTTCTGGCTGAGAAAACATATTAAGGTTTTAGTGTTGAATCATTTGTTTGTTTTAGAGACGTCTGCAGCAGCAGAAAACACAAGCTCGGCTAATGGCGACCCTGTGACCGGAACACCCAAATCGCGGTCTCTTCAACCTCTTGCCAATTTAAACCTAAGGTACAAAACACATTTAGAGCTTCTGCAAACAAACGTAACCAAACAATTGGCGTTTTCTTTAGTCCTATCATTATCGAACCTGCTGACGAAATGGCTGAGGAGTCTCCAACCGTCAGGAATTTTCTGGAAAAAAGCGCTTCAGTGGCTTACGATTTACAACTGGGAGATCATAAGTTGCCAAGTCCTAATCTTCCGTTATCGCCATGGCTTAAACGCAGGAATCTCATGAGATTCTCAAGTCTTCGATGGCACAAATCGAAATCGCATTAAATTCAACTCAAGAGATTCGCGAATCGCGGGACGATGTGCTACGTCCGCCATGTTTGGTCGAAGCTGCTGCTCAACATTCCTTTGTAATATAAAAATGTACAGCAATGCAAGTGCCTTTTTCCGAATGACAATCCAGTGTATATTATTGCTCTTATGTAAATTTTGCTCTCTTTCGTTCTGTTCTGTTAGTGAAATTATTTCAAAATTCTCCTTTCAAAACAAGTGCCATCTAGCGGTACAGATTGAAAACTTTGCTGAGCCCATTACACTTTTATAAATAAAAATAAATATTCAATATAATAATTATATATAGTAAATATATAAAAAATCGCCCAACACATATATGTATATATCAGAACTAGTTTATCTATTTAAGTAGTACGCCACCTAGCGGTGGGAATCTGAAGCTCATTCAATAGTTGTATAAATCTTATTACCAGCACATAAACGTTAATGTCATTTTTTGTGTAAAGCTTTAAAGAATTTTAAGTTTTATTCTATGAGCTTACGTAAAAACTTAATTGGAAATTGAAATTGAGTGGCATTAGTTGTCAAATACTTTTACATAGTAAAATAAATGGCCTCTATATAGCTTGATTCTGCTCACCCGAGTTGTATCTTTCGTTAAAGATTTAAGAAGATCTCTGGCCAACCGACATTTCGATCCTTCAAGGTCTGATGGGGGCGTGAAGAGTCATGTTTAGCTTCATAGCATAGCCTGTGGTGCCAACTGTTACGACATGGCAGGCCAAACCCGACTGATCCCCACCCTTCCACCCAATAAACTGAAATTCCAGGCTTACCCACCAGAGTTCAGGACATCAGCTCTATATGTTAAACACTGTGCGTAAGGAATCATAGATGATAGAACGGCTGTCACGTCATATCAGGTTAGTAATACTTATGAATTGTAATGAATATCCGTTATCCATATGTCAATCTCCCTACACGGGTGTTAGTCCTAGATCCTTGATCTGGAATTTATGCCGATAATATAATTTACCTACTTGTGTAGTCAACAGTTGTTTTGTGTAAAAATTTTTATACTTTGGGCATTAAAGTTTCCATATCTTTAATACAAATGACCTAATTACTGATACATGGGTTCAAATTCAGTAGAAATATATTCTGTTACGATAAAACATTCTGTACCTACTTCAAATTTTCACCGCTAGGTGGCTACGACTTCCTCTTCTAGGTAGGGCTGTGCGGATCCAAGTACTTGACAGTACTCGGGTACCAAGTACGGAACCGACCCGTGGTACTCGACTACCGAGTACGGATCCGAGTACATTTCTTGCAACTTTCAAATCTGGAAATTTTATTAAACAGTGTGTTATTCAGGACTCAGCGTTACTTATTCTTTCATACGAAAGCATTACAGAAAGAAATCGTTCGCTATGAGAAACATTTCCTGAAACTTCATGTACACGAGACCTATTCGACATCAGTGAAAATTAAACTCACTAGATGGCGTTGTACCGAAAATGCGAAGAAGCTGAAATTTTATTTCAGGAGAAGCATATCCATATCTTATTTGAAATTTTCGAAATATTAATTAAGTCATGATACTGATTTCACGTTTTTGCGTGCTAGTTTAACGCTTTTTCGTAAAACGTTCACAAAAATTCAAAAGTACTCGGTTCCACGAGTACTCAATGTCGAAGTACTCGAGTAACGGATCTTGGCCTGGTTCGGTTACCGAGTAGGTACCTACTCGGATCCGGGCAGCCCTACTTCTAGGCCATGGCCACCATCATCCCGGTTGGTCCGCAAAGTCCCCAGAAAGAGTGTGCCCAAGTTTAACACAAGTAGTGGGTATTAAGCCTTATGATATACAGCATTAAACTAGAGTATAGTTTTAAATTTCAGTTTTTTTAATGTTTGGATTAAGGTTTTTGTTTTTGAATTTAGAAATTCCACAACTACAGGCGAAAAGAGGCTTCAGTGACACTTACTTGGATTTGGTTTTTTGGATCGCGATTTGATGTGCAATGACGACTGTCTCACTAGGACTTTCTGGGGAAAAAGTTATTTATTTCGTTCACCAGAAGCATTTCCTCTCCAAACAGCAAGAATCCCAAATAGCTGTAATGTATCTTCTTTCAACCTATTTCTGTCTTGATTATAGCCCAAGTACATAGTAAGTATTTGTATGATTAGTCACTTGCTAGGAGCAGGGTATCTTAATGATTTTTCCATCAAAAAGTATCTCGGATCTACGAATATTGCCTTAGAAATAAGTTCATTGAGTTTATATGGAGGTAAAGCAAAGTAATTCAAGGTATCCGCAGGACTTATTTTCCAGTATCGAGATTGTTGCCAAACCAGCGAGACAGCCTGGGTTCAGAAGCCCGCACGTTTTTGCTTTTAGAAAGTAAATCAAGACAGCTCCTCGTTTGTGCTTCTCCTCAACAATCTTGGGCAAGTTTGTTAGCAGCTGATGTGGTTTCAGTGCCACTTGCTTCCTTTGACAGGTTTAGAAGGCCACTAGTTTGGTTGCCACAACGTTCTTGCGGCACTTCAGTTGGGGTTTTACCTGGAGAACCCATTCCTTTTCTGAGCCTTGCATATTCTCCTTGTTTGACAGTTGACCAAAGCCCGTCAAATACATAGAGCTGTTTAGTGATCGTTTCCCCCCAGTGTTGTGCATCGGTGATTTAAAATGAATTTGTTACCGCTACAGTTACACTTTTTGCAAAAGTGGCGCGCTACCGTCACAAATACTTTCTCACAAATACAGATACATCTACAAATACTTCGAAAGAAAACATGAATTATGCAGATTTGGAACCATTTATTTTGTTTAAGTAAGAGCAAAGATTCCAACAGTTTTGGTTTAAGCCGGTTGCGCTTCATTGATAAAATGTCTTGAGCATAACTAAAAACTCTCGAAATTACCCGGAAGAGGCAAGTATACAAAATATCTAGCGGACGCAAGCAGCTACAGCCGGGAACTTCATGCGGTTGATTCTCCAATACTCGAACGAGTTGGCTCAATAAAAAAAACCCAATAGTTCCTCCTCGATTCTGGTCGACAAAGGTTTTGGAGAGGAAGAGTCTGAGGTAGCAAACTTTCTTTCGTGTCTAAGCGGTAAGTAACCGAAAGCTCTCTTCTTGGCTTTCGCGGTAAGTATAGGGAAAGAAGACCCCTTCGGGTAGAGGCTGCTTGCAGCTGGCAAGGAAGAACTTGCTGTGGAATGGAAACCGGTGATTTCTTCTACAGGTTGTTTTCTGAGCGCTGGTGACGTGTGCGAGTCGGAGACTTCAACCTACTCCATCTTGAACAGGGCGTACGCAGACCGGTCGCCATGTCCTGCATGTCACAACTTACTGGTGTCACTTACGAAAGCTTCGGCTTTTCTTTCACGAAGTACCCTGTTTATAACACTTGGCACTGTCTCACAATCTCAGTACGTTTCATTAGTTTCAGGCACTGCGCAGGGTTTTCAGAATTTTCAAATTCTAAAAGTATCCTGTATTTGTTGGCGGTATTGTGCCGATTTTACGGTATCGGTGCGATACCGATACATTTTCAAAATGTAGCGCGCTACCGGTAGAGATACTGAAAAATGTATTTGCAAATACACAAGTACCGATACGCCGATAACAAATGCACAACACTGTTTCCCCCCTTTCTTCTCTCCACTTTCTTTTGCTTGGCCACATTTAGATTCATTATTGTGAGCTCCTTTCTGCGTGCGATCACGTCTTTGTATTTTGTAATGCTGCTACATTTTCCGTGCAGATTCCGGGTAACTTGAAAGCTGACCGTTCAAGTTTTTCTTTTTTGGAATGTTGTTTCAGCCATTCAGTAACCTTATTTTCTTTATGAATAATACCACATTCTATCTAGTCGTACCCCGCCCTTGGCGCGAGGCGAGTTACTCGGTCAAGATGCGGAAAAACTCTTTCTGATGCAGCATTTGTTAGTTCTACGCTTGCCAATTTTTTCTCCTGGGCCGACGGCATTCTGTGGTACTTGCCTCCTGGAAGGTGATCGCATACCAAACTGTTGGTTAAATGTATGAAGCCTCTAAGAAGTAGTTCCAAAATTTTGGCCATGAGGTCGTCGATGTCGTCTGACTTGAAAATTTCAAGGTCTGCAATGCTATTCCACGTTACACCGGAGCCGAGGAATTCAGTGTCCTTAGACAACAATTCTTTCGAATGTTCCTTAAAATAATGAAATTTGTCTAGAGCTGTTGGTAAATGACACAGCCTTCTCTGACACTCGTTGCCCGCACTCAGGGCTCTCCATAACGGATTTCTAATGCGAGACCCCACAATCCCAAGTGCCCCCAACTTGGCGACGAATATGTCCACATTGAGGTCCGCTTTTACGGCTAGGGTGAGGTGATTGTGCCCGTCAGACTCTGTTCTGACAAGAAGAGCCTTAAGAGATCCTTAATGTGGAAACTCTGGCGTGCATTGTGGAAGGCAATATTAATCCTATTCCCTACGCATCGAGCCAGGGAAGATTGCTCCAACCCGGTGATATCCAAGAATAATTTCGGCTTTCCACTTTTTTCATCTGCATCGGGCCCAGTCATTTTGGCAAAGGTTCTGATAAGCCTAAAGACCCCAGATTCGTTCTCCTGACGCCAGCCTCCAAGTAGAGACGGTGCTCCGGCATGTTTCTTCGAGGGCGTCTCCCAGTTGAGCAGAACTTCATTTTCTGTTTCTGCCATCTCACAAAGGAATGGCATCTCGCAGAAGAGCTCGCTGACTTCGCCGATACTCTTCTTTGCCTCTTCAAGAAGAGCGTCCCAGTCGTCGCGTGTCTTTGGCAAAAGTTCTTTCCGATATTTGGCAAACAGCGTGTTAAAATTCTTTTTGGCTGTATGCCTGTCGCTAATCAAGTTTTTGATCGATGAAAAGGCTACCGCATGCTGCCTTTCCTGACTTATTTCAGGTGGAGGTTCTATCTCGTTTATGACGGTCTTCAGCATCTCGAGGAGAGTATCAGCAGCACCATCGGCAACAGGTCCCGCAGTAAGAACAAACCTCTTCTGATTCGTTGTCTTAATTACGGCAGCATCGAATTTCTGCCCAAACTTCGTTGTTCCATCAGGATAAAGCGTGTTATTCTGGGCCTTTTCGAACTTTCTTTAGTCTGCTGTTCTTGTAATTTCTTTGACTCCCTCATCATGCGGGTAACAGTATTTGGACATGGCAGGTCGACACCTTCCATGCCAGCGAAATCAAAAACCGTTTTGATGACTTCGTTCGCTTTATTAGCGCTTACACCGGCATCGGCAAGCAACGACCTATATAGGCTGCGCACTTCCATGCGGTAGTGCTGTCCCTCCTTCATCTTAATGCGAAGTATGCCCTTTCCGAGATCCTCAATCTCTACTCCGAGAAGCTCGTTCCCCTTCTCCAGTACTGCAATCTTCTTGTCCCGTGCTTCTAAATCTTTCTTCAGATCGTCTCGTGACGTCTCCGCAGTAATCTTTTGCCCCTTGGTTTCAGAGAGTTGGATCACCTTTTTCTGCAACTTCTTGGTGTGAGCCTCTCAAGGTTTTGATCTTCTTCTGTTGATCAACATTTCCGTCTTTGAGACTCGCAACTTGTCCCTTAAGGTCTTCGCTTTCCTTCTCCAAGTCAACGGCCATTTGCGATGCTGCTTCTGAGAGGAGAACATGTTTGTTTACGCTCTGTTTGGCCCTGGCAACCTTGTTCCTGTCCGTCTTTCTCTTACCGGAGCTTTGGTGTTCCACTCTTCGAGTTTTTCAGCACAGTTCTCTGCCTTCTTCCGCTCTTCCCTCTCGCGATGAAGTTTCGCACTCAGACTGTTCTTCACCTTCATAATTCTTCAAGGGTTTTCATCGGCTTCCAGAGCTTTATGATTGGCTACCCGAGCTTTTTCCGGGACATCTAATTTGTGCTTATCAGTTAGCTCCACCTGTGAGCTATTGATTACAATTAAGTTAGCCTGTGTCCACACTTGATCTCAAGTTTATTCAAGTATTACCTCAGCCGATTGAATACAGCGTCGCGTCCATGTACAGCCCTGGAGTTGTCAGTGGGCCTGTCGTCCCCCCATTCGACAGCGTTCGGCACCGCGCTCCCCTCTTGTCTGGACTCATCTGCTGCATCCACGGGTCCATCCACCGGGTCTTCGTTGCTTGTATCATCCGCTCCTGTTACGCTGGCTGCAGAATAGACAACAGACAAATCAGTTCTACTTTCAGTATAGCTTTCCAATTCTGCTGCATTCTTTCTGTCCTTAGGATCTCTGCCTTTGGAAAGTTTCAGTTTCTTCACCTTCCCTTGCAGTAATTCAAGTTTCTGTGTAACATTTTCTGACCATCTACAGAGTCTAAACAACAACGAGTCTAACAGCTCCCCCTCAGACCCAAAGGGGGCGTCAGTGTCAACAATATAAAGTATACCATAACTCATACTTATTTAACTCAGTACGAGGGGAGGGGTCATTCACGCTCTAGGTAGAATGATCACAGTGGTACCCGACTTAAAGAAACAATACATACAGAAGAATAAAGTTTTTCGACAGGTACCGTGAGTGTTAGAGAAAATGTTTTCACAGCATGCAGAAAGCGAAGTACCGGTTACTATTTCCCTAAGAATACCCAACTCGGTTGTTACAGATTCACACATCTGCAGCTGAATTGCCGGGCAACTGAGCCAGCATAGTTCTGTATTCAACGCATCCCTTCTCGAGGACTAATGAAAATAATTTTAGAAAGATGAATGCTTACATACGCTTATCTCACCACAGCATATCCAGTTAAAGTGTGGGGTGGTCTACCCTTCTCAAGGAAACCTACACCAGCCAAAAACCAGAGCGGGGCATTTCTTGTGGTCGGGGAACTGTTCCGCAGAGCGTCGGCTCCGTGGTCTCTGTAAGCCGCCAAAAGCAGGAACCCGTTTGTGCTAGCTTATTATACATGATTATTTTTAGTTAACGTACAACAGTGCAATTGATTAATAAGGGTTGTGGAAGAAGCTGTCAGTCACCCCCGAACACTGCATGACGCACCATGTTTGGCAATGCAAAATGTAAGACTGATTGATGGGGGGTCGCTGAGACCGGAAAAAGAAAACATGTATTACATTTTGCTATCTTTTTAATTGTGTCGTGATACATTGGAAAAGATATAAAATGCGTAACTCTCATGTATGGATAATGGGTGCTAAACCTACTATCTGAATACGATCTAGATTTAATTTTGTGAATACGGCCCATGAGTTGCTTTGCATGTACTCTGGCTTCGCGATTTCTCATACAAGCTCGACGTCGCACTGATGCGTCCAAGCATTCTGTAAGCCAACAGAAGGACGTTCAGCTTAAGACCAAGTCCCTCTGTTATGTTGCTGATGAAAAAGCACTAGCCTGCCACCACGCCATCGCCTTTCTTAAAAAGTCAATGCTCCATTAGGAGTGCGAGCAACTAGGCATTTGAAGGCATTCGTGGAATTGATATCTGAATAACACTGACTTTGTCTTAACAAGATGGCGGCTTGTGCGAAGTTCTGTTTCATCTAAGGGAATCAGAGTTGTAGGAAGTCTTCTGTAAATTCACTTTAGGTTTTCTGCGTCGAGTTTTAACTTCTCTGGGTGGCCTGAACAACAGTTTGCTAGGCCAGATAGACATTTTAGTTAATCCAGGAGCGGAAGAGGCAATCCATTTCTTGGTTTCTTATACCAAAGGTAAAAGCCAGATTTTGATTTTCTAAGCCGGTTTCGAGTTTTATTTAAAATGCAAACACTGATCCGACATCCTGGATGTTACGCACCGGTCTTCCGAATACCCAAAAGGCTGGAACTGCTTATCAGGAATACAAAATTTATAGAGTGAGTGGTACTTCTTTCTGAATCCCGTCAGTGTCGGAAAAATGCATGGAATACGAGAATTTTTAGATCATTTGACTTCATTTCTCAGCTTTCTACGTTGGCTTATAGTGCTTTCTGCTTTCTTGCCCTGCTTCAGTCTCTTTGGTATCAGTCAAGATAGTTTTGTCTCGCTGTAACGTTTCGTTTCGTCATTCCGAGAGCAGTGGTTTCGTCATTAAGTCTGTTCTCTCAATAGTTTTTCGTTTTCCTCGGATAATCTATGCAGAGCAGTTTTCTCCACCACTTTTGAAGTGCTAGGTGAATCCAGAAAAATACAGACCTGATCGAAGTATAAAAGTATTTTTATGAAATACGCATATTATTAAATTTCCTCTTAATTTTGCTAGGGCACATTTCATGGAGACGAAAAGAGCAATTCCCTGGAAGAGAACATTGAGAAAATCTCTGCTACTTGTTCTGGGAACATCTATTTTATGAAAGGATGCCCGCTAGCTTTAGCCTGGGATCTGGCGGGAACACAAGAAGTTAGAAAGAGACGACACCCGGGAAGTAAAAATGAGAACAATATTGCGAAGTCAGATTACAGAGTGGGTGACTGGTCTTCCACGACGACAGCTTGAAATTTTGGAGAATTATCAAGAGGAAAACTATCCGTACAACAGAAATCTGTTGGTTTCTCGAAATTGTTTCTGATTTACAGGGAGGTGGCGATGCCAGTAATGCTGTACGGATTTGAAAAAGAAAACGACGAAATGAAGCCAGAGAGGAGTATGCTCAGACAACGAACGTTCGGACGCACTCGGTGGACGTTGTCATCCATCTGGCCATTCCATTAATTTGAGCCAGCTCAGATAACAGCGTGTCCAGAAATAGGCATTGGGACATTAGAAATTCAGTGTCCTTCCCTCTGCTGCTATAAAATTTCTCAAAGTGCCTGAAAGAGAAAGCCCAGGAAAGGTGAGCCTCAAGATTCTGACCAAAGAGCGTGAAGGTGGAGGAATGATATATTCCAGGGAAATTCTTCGTCTGAAACGTGTCCTTGATTACTGATACCAAATACTGAGAGTATTGCCAATCACGGGGATCCTTGCAATTTTATTGTATACACACGTTGTGACATACCTGTTGAAAGAAACTGCCCGATGTTCCATTCATAAAGGAGTTCACATCAAAGCTGCACGCTTTGCATGTTGTTCATGCCAAACTCTTCTACGTCTTCATTGCCAGTGTGAAATAATTCTTCCCTTCTGTTCCTCTAGTTTACCAGTCTCGTTAAATCTAATACTTTTATCCAAACTTGTAATAGCTGATTTCTAACAACACTTGCTATCTGTTCTTGCTGGGATATGGACGCCCCAATATTTGGAACAGGGTATAGGGAGAACTGCAGAAACCGTACAATGGCACCCGGAAACGGGGAGCTTGTTTAGTTCACTAACCACTTTCGTGGTTACTGGGCTGATGGTCTTGTTTGCAATCGGCAGTTGGGTCAGATTCCACAGCGAAACTTCGCATTCATACTCGTTTCTCTGTTTAAAAAGAAAAAGAACCTGCGACAAACACAGCATACATTCCAGCGAACTAATGGCGCTCTCGCAAGACCGTGAGTTGCTCGTTGAGACGAAAGGATTTCCCGGTAGAATGCCATCTGATTGGAAGAATAAGGGATTGCTAATTTCTTAGAGAAAACACCATGTTCCAACCAAAAACTATTTTTTGAAGGACAAGGTGCGGGGAAAAACGGGGAAATATGGGAAACAGGTTATAGTAGAATATCGGAGAAATCGTGGAAAACGACGAAACGGGAGAACTGGGAGAAAGGAAACGGGGAATTTGCGTTTGAGAGTACGGGAATAGAGTAGGTTAGAAATAAAAAAGGATTACGGGGCAGGTAAAGTCATTTTCAGCCGCCCTTCGTCAAGCTACTGTAGCCTTGTACTCAAAAACCGGAACGTGTGTTGGAGCCAGAGGTTATCATCGCTGCTGCACTTGGCCTTCCGCCAATATAAGGAATGACTAGCAAGTGCCTGTGGTACTTCACTTGCGACATGTGGCGGTTAGAACCACGATAAGCTGCAACGGAAATGAAACAGCTGACGAATACGGCGATGCCTTTAAATGTTGAGGTTTACCTGTTAATACGTGTAGTCTACGTTCAGGCAACGGGTGCCTACTGGTGTTTTCTCCCGGCACTGAGCAGGACCTCATTTCATTCGCGGTGAATATGGCATCTGCAGAGGGCTTACTAATCTTGATTCCCTGTTGTTTGAGGCGAACAACAGTGTTTCCAGGTCGACGACATTTGTTGAAGTTTTCGTCGATTTTTCTTGAAAACAAAAACTTCACCGCCTTCGAAATTTGCATTCGTACTGGGTTGATCAGGTAGATTACCTTCGTCTTTTTGGCCTCTCTTCCCTCCGATTTCCTAACGCCTCCCGGATTCTGCCTTGAAATTTGTAATGCACCAAACAAGAGGTAAAAATCAACAGGAAACTGATCACAAAATATATACTAGCTGCCCTGCTTTGGTTTATAAAGTAATTTTAAATCCATGCCGTTTTAAAGTGTGGGGGCGCCCTTCGTTTTAGCTTGCATCTGACTACAACATAGTAAAAAATGTAGTGTGTGCTTCGAGATTGCACGCAGGAGTAAGACATAATTTACCCTCAGGAGTCCAGGTAGAGGGCCAGCGCCTTAGGCCAACCTGATGGTGGCTCCTCTCCCTGGTGGTCCTCGTGGTAAACAACACCGACGATCCAGAAGCATTTCAGGGTCCTCTACGAATTAACTTTTCAACACGTCGTAGGAATTATCTCACAGGAAATAAATCTCATAGGAAATAAACCAACTCCTCTTTTTCAGGCATAGTCGACCTGCAGTAAATACATAATATGAGATGAAACACCGGACAGTAGAGAGGCATAAATCCAGTGCCGTAAAATCTGAAACCAACGCCCGGAAGAAGTACCCTGATTGACGCCCCCCTCTTCCCTAAAAAGTAACTAATATTTTAAGCACGATACACTCAAAGGTGCAATAATATGGAAATTAAGGGTAGTAACTTCATTCGGACATGATTAAAAAATTAATTCATCTTGGTTTTACAGTCACAAACACCTAATAAAAACAGACACAATTTTATAATTAACAAACGTGCTGGACACTAGCTGGAAAAGTTTTTGTTGGAACGAATTGTGTGAGACAAAATGATCGATTATAGCTTCGAGAAAGCTTGACTCGTTCACATTTTTGGATCAAACCATACCTGATTTATAAAATTGCGAGGTTTATTTTGTCGGATTCGGGACATCGTTGATCGGAAGCAGTTTTTACTTAGATTTAACTTGCTAAAGAACCTTCAGCACGACGTACCACACGCGTGGGAATAATTTGTCTCTCCGTGCATTCTCGGCAGCAATAGCAATTGGAGTCGAAGCAGTTGCTCCGGCATCACCCACCGCAAGTCCACTGTTAACGTCAGCTCGAACGATTGGAGAGAAGCAAGTTGATGAAAATTCGTGCAACCCTGCTTGATACTCTATCGCTACCTGTGCAAGGGAATGGTAAGTCATTCTAGCTTTCGTGCTGAAACGACATCAATTTAACTCACCGCCTGGCAAGTGAGATTAGTTATCAGTATTTCATCGATGAAAGGTGTGCTTGTTTCTGCAGCCAGTCTAGCGACACTCACATGTAATGGGTTTTCTCGGGAATGTATTACCTGCGAGAGATTGAACAAAAAAAAAGTATTCCATAAAATCTTCCACGGACTTCTTAAATTCATTCCGTTCGAAGGACCTCTCAATTTGTGGGGCTCCATTACTTGAAGCGGCACGAAGGAGCTCATCGCGTGTTTCAGTGTGGACCACATTTTCCTGCATGATTAGCATGGCTTCAGCTGCAGAATAATCTTAAAGCGTTTCTATACTAGACCGACATTTTTGGGGATCTGTACAAGTTCGCCAGTGTCTGGTATTCTCTGCTTTTTCTTATGCAGTAGCGTGGCTAGGGACTTCTGCACCCTGGGCAAATTTTTTTACAGTGGGCCCCACCTATTTTACGTATCATAAATTCGGATTATTTTTCTGAAATGTTACCGTTTCTTATTTCTGAATCTGTGTGGCTCTAAAAGGGCCGTCAAAAAGCTCCGTACATGCCGGACTTTGGACATATCCGAACCTACGACTCGTTATGTTTCTGAGCTCAACGAATCTGGATCACTTACTTTGCTTCCCAAGTACGAGTTGGAGCCAGTAGAATCTTTCCCAAGACTACTTTAAACAGATGCTGTTGTCGATGAAACAATGCTCGCGTTTCCCAGTCCAATAGCGAACGACGAACCTGTCCACGACACCAGCCCACTTTTCAGCCTCTTGCTCTCTAATCTCCTTCATCTTCCTCTTCTGATATTGCATGTTTGCCAACCATGATTTAAAATTTTTGCAAGTGCACGAGTCGACTGTTTTACTTGAAATTATAAATAGTCACTGATTTGGTCGTCTCTTACGACTCTGCTTGGTTATCCTACAAAAACAGTTTCTAGAACTCGCAATCGACTGTGACTGAGAACTCAAATCACTTTCTTCGAATCGTGCTAATCAACCAAAAGGTCAGGTTATAGTGCAAAAATTCTATGGTTTTTCGAGGAATAGTCCATTAGGAAGCAAGAAAATATGACCTTAAGTCGACCAAACCATGGAACACGAGGAAAACAACATAAAACTTATTTTTTGTTCTTATCAGACCACAAGGTATAGGTCTCAAATCTCAAATCCCTAGGGGCTCTGTAGAATTGCCGGGTTGAAAATGTTTTTAGCAGGAATTTACTAAAAAACTTGCCCTTGCTAAGGCCCAGGAGAAATTGACTCTCTGTGATCTCAAGAAGTCTGCCCAGTCTGTGACGCCTCCAACTCCGTGGGCCCTAGCGTGGCCTCTCTATGACCGTGGATCCCGGCTGGGGCCCACCTGAGGACCGTGTGGGCCCTGGGCACGATGCCCCACTTGGCCCCTTCCCACGCCACCCCTCTGTTCCTATGTAGAGTTGTAACAAAACTGAAGTGACGGCAGTGAACCGATTAGAAACATGCAACGAAGAATTTCTTACCTGGCTAGTGAAAAAGAGGTTTTCTCCCTCCACTTGGCTTTTCGTTTTTTCACTTGTTTTAATCTGTATGTCTTGTTTGAACTTACGGTGATAAGTTATAGTTTTCGTCTTTGACAGGACTTACCTCTCGTGAATGGTTATGTAGTGACGAGGCAAATTAGATTTGCTCGAGAACACCTTTCCACACGCAGGACATGAAAATATTTCACAGTCTGTTTGTCTTTTCTGCGAAAAGAAATTAAGCAAGAAAGAGATGAACAGTAAGTTGTGCCAAGTACTCTGCACGACTGATTTCTCCGTATTTTGGGAAGGCTGGCAAATGTACAGCGCTAAAAGTTAGTTTTTATGAAACTAGAATCATTACTTAACTTTGTGTTCATGTTTTCTTTGTGAAAGCAAAGTCCAGGAATAAGTAATAATTGAAAATTATTCAGAACGTATCCGCCCGCGTCCACCATTTCCTTGTTTCCAAACAAGCCAGTTTGGGAATCGATAATTGAGGATTTGTTTGCTTTTATTGTATTATGTTTACGATTTGTGCACAAAAAGTCACATGGATGTTAATAATTTTTCGTGCCTATTATTTTTATATTGCCAAAATTTTTGAAATAATATTTCTGGTTGCCGACGGCGGTCTGCGGTTTCATCTCTTCGATCACGTGACCCCACTCGGCCAATCAGAGAGATTCCCAAGTCTGCGGGCTCAAAACTCTATAGGACCCGTGATTTAGTACTGCTGGAGACTTTATGTCTTTCAAAAGAAATCGCTTAGTAGATAAGAAAATTCAAGCTGCAATGTGTCTGAACAGTTCACTTCGTTTTGAACCACGCAGTAAACGCATCTGATGATTCCTTTCGTTATTACAAGTTACTTATCTTTCTATACAACTTTCTACGATTCTTTTCACTAGCGAAATATAAATAAAGAATTAACGAGTCTTTATTTACGCTAAATAAAGACGTCGGAATAGGAATACTCGAACTAAGTTAGATCCACCCGGAGTGTATTAATAGAGTAGATTCCAAGTCGACTCCAAACCAAGCTAATGTTTCGACTTCCAACTCAACATGAGGGTTTGCCGACTCGACTCGACTATGACTCAACTGGCGACTTGGGCCCAAGTTGAGTCATTGTCATCACTAGTTCAGAATAGCTCCGATATATACCTTCAACTGTTGAACAGTTGCTGCAGGACTCCATTTGCCCCGTCAAAGAAGAAATTGTTGTAACAGCTCAGCGCGCCCAGTTTCGACCAATTTCAGCAGTGTGCTTTAGCTGATTGTCACTGTGTGATATGGCTTTGAGCCCATACAACTTTTGAGAAGACGATACGTAGTCTTTCAACTTTCTAGAAGCATAACACACGTCTAAGAGGACAATCTGGAGAGTGTATAGCTTCAGGCAGTAACGAAAAAGGCCGAAAATGAGCAGTCGAGAGTAATTCTACCAGAAACGCTTAGTAGCAGAACAAAAGTTCCCAAACTCGGGAACCTTCCTATACGCTCGTTATTATAGGGATCTTGGAGCGCGGGTGAAGTTATTGCTAACTTGGCATGAAAGCATCAGTTGGACAATCTTGTTTGCCGATTTCCTAGTTAATATGGTTTTCTGGTATTTTCAGAGTTGAGCCGTAGTTTCTTTATTGATTGGCGCACCTCTCACAAAGCGACACAGTGCAGGGTCCACCACGAATCCTCGTGGTGTATCGTAATTAGTAATGGTGACCAAGCTGAAAGGTCCTTTTACCCCATCAATTGTTGTTTCAGTGCACAAAGCATCTTCACCGTTTCTAGTTCGTGCATCGTTTTGCAGGTTCAAAAGCTTAAACAAGGATATTTGTTTTGCCGTCATACATTGCCCCGCTAATGGGTGTATTACTGCAAACTGTCCATCACGTTGGACAGACAGCTAGAAGCTGCAACGGTTTTTGGCGAAGCGTGCGTCAGCAAGCTGAGCCAATAACACGGTGCGGGCTCTGGAATGCGATTTTGTGCTACGTTTGGTAGCCTGCGGCTAAAACTAAACCGGGCAGAGGGGGTGGGGGCTCATTTGACACGGGATCTTATGCAGGGTTCCCACACTACTAAACTTAAATTTCCCTCACTTTTCCAGGTTTTTCCGTGCCACTTTGGATAAATTTCCCTGAAGAAGAAACGCTTGAATTTGAAAACGGTAGAAAGGAGCTGACTTAGTTCATGATTATAATCACATGCCACTGGTTTTCCGTTCCAGCGCTTCACATTTCTTGTTTGAGGCGGGTAGTTCCTCCTTCATACGATCCTCGGTAATCACGAGCTTCCTCTTCTCAGCTTGAAGCTTTAGTTGCAGCTGCCGTTTGCGGGAAAATCCTGCACCTACTTCCTTCTCTTTCTTTTTTCTCTCTCTTTTCGCTCTTCAAGGGCTTGCATATATCTCTCATGGACAACCTGCAATGTCGAATCAGGTCTTGGTCGTTCTTCACGCTCATTACTCAGCCACAGCATGTTTTTATTTACTAAAAAGCTGGATTCAACGTTGGCATTATCATGACTCAGAATGAGGATTTTGTTGATAGATTCCCGCAGATCTTTGAGTTTATGCTTCTTAGTTAAGCGGTGCCGAAAACTCGTCAAGGCTAGATCCATCCATATCATATCCTGTGAAAATCGGTTCTTATGAGGACGACGCCAGCGCGTACAACTGTCGAAACTAGTTCTCGCAGGTCTCAGCCTCTCTTGGATGATACTGTTTCACGTTCACAAATATCTCAAGCAGCCTTTGAAATCGGCTAATTACTTTTTTCTGTTTTTTCACGTATGAATGTATGGTTAAGCGCTGAATTTGCCAATGTCAGACCGCACTTCAATGGAGTTTTTTCATGCTATTTTGGAACACATAGCCTGCAGAAACTGCCTACAGTTACGCCGGAAATTTTCAATCTCCATCTCTCACTTTTGGAACCAAAATCTTCAGCTCCCTCGAACACCCATACCCAACATCAACAGCTTTGACGGTTAGCAAGTTATCAGAATTGTCCAGGACTGAAGTAGCAAGCTTTTTGCCACTGTTGAAAGCTTTACGAACGTTAGCTCTTACGAACTTTGAAGCAAGCTGTGAAGCACTTGCTCTAGTTCTTCGAACAGGTGAGGCACCATGGGTCTCGGGGTGTTGTAAATAAACCAGGTACGAACTCGATTTACATCGAATACTGTATCAGCCAATAAGTTGAAAGACCTCAAGACAAATTGCATCTAGACGGACCCGATGATCGGAAAGGACTGCTCTGAATAGCAAGCACGAAAAATAGGAAAGTAAGATAAGAAGTTTTAGGGTGCATAATATTGTGGATATTGGGTAACTGACATCTAGCGGTGTACACAATAACTAAAGAATTCACGATAGGGGAATTCACAATTTTTTATGAAAAGGTTCCACTTCTTTCGAGACACTTATAAAGAAATATACTTTCGCTCTTAGGAATTTGTCTTCGGTAAAGTGCGGCATGTAGTGTCTTCCACGTGACTAGCATATGTCTGCACTAATCTGAAAACTTCGTTAGAAAAAACGGAAAGCGCTTCGTAACTGTCGAGAAACCTTCTTGCTACGTCTATGTTTTTGACCCAGCGAGTTTTACAATACTTTTGAGGGAAAACCTCACAGCCAGTGAACAATGAAAACTGAGCACGTCATGCAGGAGAGTCTCTGAACAGTATGTTGCCAATAACTCGGCAAGGGAAAATTGTCCTGAAGCAATTAAACTTCGAAATTCGTCATGGTGCACGTGGATGCATGGAACCCCAAGATTTGTCTCAACATCTGGTGGGCAAGATGCTGCGTGGCCAATCTCATATTGTTTATTGCTGCCGGGACAATTAGCCTATTCTCTGTTATAGTTGCTAGGCCGTAAAAGTATGCACGATTGTAGTTTTCGTGTTACACAATGTCTTGCATGCAGAACAGTGTTAAGTTGTCGTTCAACCTTGCCTGTACTTCGTAATTTTTGAGGCACTAAATAACATAGTTCTGGGTCCGATCTGTTTCCAAGTTATTTCATCTCGTTTCCTTAAGTAGTGGAAATCTCTCGTTCGTCCGCTACAGTGGGTAAGCTGCAGCAAGAATTCCATTCTAGTTCCACGCTGATGCAGAATGTCCCCCTTGTAGGGCCCCATGCACAACATGTAACCCCACAGCTGGCCATTTCAAGGAGGATGCGTTGCTGGCTGCTCGCTTCACCCGTTAAACTTACCTGATTGAAACACTTAATGGTGAGAGAAAAAATTAACAAATAAACAGAGAGTATAGTAATATATATATAATAGCACGTACCTGAAAGTTTTTAAAAACTTACAGTTTACATTTGGGTCGCCCATGGAAATTTGCAGAAATTTTTTTGAAGACAATCCAACTGAAGCAAGTCCTTCGGTAAACTTTCTTAGGAGATTTTCACATTCTTAAGTTTTTATCACAGTTTGAAAATGTATTTCTTTGATATCAGAACGAAAAGGTGAAAAATGAAAAATAAATCAATTCACAGTTTCGACTTTTTCCTGTTCGCGTGCGTTTCTGTTCGCTCGTTGTCACCCAACTGCATTTGTTTAATTATAGCAAAAACGGAAACGAAGAACAACATATTCAAAAATGATAATGGGGGAATCAGATCCCCTTCATGGTTATCACATCCAACAGACGCCAGTTCTTCTAACGCAATCAGAGCCAATACATCCATAAAAGCGTTTTTCGCGAACTTCTGACCATCGTCGATGAACATCACAATGCATGACTCGATTTGCCGAACCAACATAAACATATTGGAGCTAGTGAAAACTAACAGCCCCCTGTTTTTCGGATGCGTTAGGTACCGGTCAATGCCATTTTCGAGAACTTCGATATCACAGTTGCCCATCAACGTAAGGTGACACGAATCGCAGTTGTGCCACCATTTCTTTCAAGCAGATGAAATATATCCACCAAGATTAAAAAAAAATAATGTTGTAAGTGACTATCTCACTTACGGGATTCTTTGTAGACTCCTGCCGTGTCACGTTAATGCAGAGATCCTTCAAAAGGACGTCTTTGACTTCTGCCTTGAGTTCTGCGCTCAACAGGTTTTTCTTCCTGTAGCTAGAGAGAATACAATTATAATAAGATGCAAGTATCTCAACTTTTTCTTTGCTGTCCACGTTAGCTTCGCAAATGTCTTTGGTCGATTAGTAATCGGTCAAGAGACGGGATAACTGGCGAAACGACGAGACAGTAGGATGATCCTGCTGTCTTCCTGCTGGTCGTATTAGGCCAAGGAAACGCTGTTTGCAGAATATGTCGTAAGTTGAATAATTTACCCCTGAGAGTTTTACTTGATACCTCAAGACTTGATTAAAACGCCTCGTAAGTACTTTGTCCAACCCACGATCGAATAAATATCGTACGACATCGATGACGCTGTAAAGGGTCGCACGCAGTTGATATAGGGTTCTACAGGATAGAAACGGGTACATCGGAATGCTGCTATCCAGTATTTCTTGTCATTCCGTTTTATCCTTAGCATCAAGGAAATCCTCCAAGACCTTTCATCGATGAAAGTCTTTTAAATGAAACGAAAAATTTCTAATCATGCAAAAGTACTTTTCTCCTTTTGCGGCCAATTTTCTCGGGTTATGGCACTTTTGGATAGCCTCGAATTCAGGATGTCGAAAACGTTATTTAATGTTGACAGGAGTTCCTCCGCTGCCTCACTTCCAGCAAACTTTTCGGCAGCAGATGAGTCACCGCACGTCCGTCAAAACTCGAGAGCAGCCGGAACAATGTGAAGTCTTGAGTACAACTTTAATAACTTGAAACAGACGAAGAGCCTACCTGGTCCATTAGCTTGACATTCATTCGCTGGAAATTGTTCGGAAAGACGTGTGAACGACGAAATCTCGGTACTACTTTCAGCAGTCCCGGTTGACACTCTTTAACTTCCAGCAATCTCTTCTGGTAGGCGTAATCAACCGTCTTCTTCTGGTAACTATAGTGAAGTTCAGTTAGCTACTGACGAGAACTATTGTAATAATTCATTTACCGGGACAACTTTCTTATTAAAGAAAAAACTGCGTATGCATTTGAGTATGTGTGGGATATCGCTCATGAGAAAGATTTTTTCTCCCTCAATGATACAATGGTCAATGTAGTAACTGAGTTCGTCAGGCTGCCCCGTGATTCCATAAAGGTCCCACACCGATGCATTTGGCTGAACCCCATCGCACGTTGTTATTGACACTCTTGCGCAATTATGTTCGAGATATGTTATCGCCTGTGTCAACAATCGGAATAGCTCGGTCCCAGGTGCTGCCCCTTTACTAGCGAAGACACCGAACGGCTGGGCCCATTGTTCAGACAGGGACCGAAAAAGAAAAACGAGGGCATGGTCGGCAAGCTGATAACCCTTCGGTTTCTCATAAACCTGAGAACCAGGACCAGTTTTATTTCCAAAGTCCACGAAGCCGTCAAACTGTACGGTTCGGTGTCGAAGGACACGTCCCCTGAAATTTTTAATTCGTCTCATACAAGACAGCCGAGGCGTTCTACGATGGGCTTACCCTTCAATATCTTCTTTATTGTTTCCAAAGTGAATTTGTCGAAACCGAATTCCGTTGACATTCTACTAAGCAGTGGGCGAAGAGTATCAGGATGGGATAAGGGCAATATCCCCTCCTTCTTACGTCATCATAAGACGCTTTACTCTTTATTCGAAGTAGAAGCGCCTCCATGAGCCATGTTATGTCATATCGGATTTGCCTGTTATTTTCGCCGCATTTAGCTGCTTCAGATATAGTTTTTACAGCAAGTTTCACCTAATTAAAATCGAGAAAAAGGCATAACTGAAAAAATTCTTTCAACTGTATAATACACCTTGTCGTCTAAATTCTGCAAGCGCGTTTCCAACTCTATTTCACTGACGGCTGGTACTTCAGCACGTAGCCTGCGTGCCTCAGTCTTCAGTTTCTGTGAATGAATTTCGAGTACATAGTTAGAATTACAGTATTTAATGGCTTATTTTCGTGTATTTTGACAACGTTCTTATGTGGTAAAATTTCATCTCGTGCACTAAGGCAAATTTGTCACTTGAACCAAAAAGGAACACCAGTCACAATTAACTGAAAATCGAGCCAAGAACGCGAAGTACAGTCTTGAGCGGGAAAAATACCTCTCCCTCCCTAATCACAAAAAAAATCAATGAAATGCGTTTCGGAACGAACTTTGTTGTTACTTTAGCGACCAAATCGAGGACAAGCAATCAAAGGTAAAGAATGTAAATAATAACAATTTTCACAGAACATGGTAACATCCTGTTCACATTACAGAACTAAATCCAGCATAAATCGCCAATCCGGGATAAATTACATAATGAGGAGCTACTCCCAAAGATATAAGAATATGCTACAAGGATGTGAATGTAAAGTATAAATTCATGAAAAATTAAATATAGATTTGTCAAGGCTACAAGTTACTCTAAACGACTCACATGCGATTTATTTCTTTATTTTTGTGCAATTCGCACCAGAATTTACTGAGTAGTTCAGTTCTCTGTTACACATTTTTGTAGCACTCTGGTTGAAAGTGCTTTCATAACTTACATTTCTTGTCCGGTGTAGGGGGGGGGGTGGGGGTGGGAGGGAGGGTCACCCGTGACTGTGTATCCCAAGATTATTAATCAGACACGATTCAATCATCCACTCATCCATGCTGCCAAGATACATCGATACCCTTAGAGTGTAAGTTTACTTAGCAATATTTACCTGCAGAGAAGCATCTTTGCGAGTCGACGACTGCCGTAAAAATTTTGTTATTCTGTTTTGGCCTTCGGTCTGCTTGCTAAACCGGTTTTGGACAAGATACGCCAATTGCATTTGGTGAACAGCAGCAGATGAAGACGTTATCCGACTACAACTCGAAGACAATACTCCCTCAGTTTTCTTGCAATTAGTGCATACAAGATCGGAATCTTTCGCTTCTTCCTGGTTTGGGAAGATAGCGACGGGGCAATCGTTTGATCTCCAGGATTCTAACTTTTTTTTAGGGCTGGTAAAGTGAACAAGCTAAGTTACTGTCCACAACCCCAGGGCAGATTTTACAGGAATAAAATTTCTTTATCGCTGACGTAATAACCTCCACATAAACGAAAGATGACGGCGAACACAGTCCCGTGCATTTGCTCTGCATTTTTCGGGACACAAGGTACCCCAGCTGTTGCGTTGATAACTACACAAGGACGGTTTTCGTTACTAGGTGTCCGTGACTCATGCCACGTTTCATGCATACGAGATTGAAACAGTCTTCTTTCCATTCGATGGCACCTCCACCCTGTTGGAGGAAGAGAGCCTAAAAGCAGCTTTGTAATGAACTCCTCTGACGTTGCACAGGGATCCATATCATGTTGTACTGGTAACTAGCATAGAGTTGTTCTGGAATTATTTCTAGGGATTAGTTTGACCTACCACTTACTTCACAGACTTGGCTGTTTTCTTCACACTCAATGCCACTTGTTGATGGAACAAGTTCAGCAGCACTGTTAGTGTCCTTTGACGCATCTTGAATTCTTCTGACACTTCTTTTCTTGGAAGGTTTCTTTGATAGGTAAGCTGGACAGCCTATTAAGCAAAAATTATTTGAGTTAGTAGTGGTAGGACTTCTACAAAAGTAATGAACTTGTGCAGCTAAGGAGAAGTCCTCAATCCCAAATAAAACTTAACCAGGAAATGGGATGCTCCAGGCTTGATAGCCTTGTTCTTACGGGGAAGTCTGATTTCATCATCATTAACGGCAAATACTTCCTCTTTTAACATTTGGTCAGGCTGAAAATGCAGCTCGCATATTCGACAAAGGCGTCCAAGCCCTGTCTTTCCTTGCAAATGTACGCTGCAATTTGTTAAGAAGAGCCTCATCTCCAGGAACTGAAAACAAGCTTCGCCTTTCCTTACAAGACGGGTATCCTGACTTGCAGTTTGGAACAAAACAAGTGCGAGAGTTCGACATGACCTGCAGTGTTCATTAAAAAAAAAATGTGTACTGCAGCAGCTGAGTATAAACATCAGTCCAACGTTTCTAAGTTCTTAAGAGAAAATGACAGCTTATGAGAGCATAACATAAACAGCTTGCTCAAAAATGCTTCAATTTACGTGTTTTAATTATTTGTACCAAGCGAAATTAGGGGAAGCGGAAGAAGGTTCAATTAATAGCCACATCAGGTAATGAAATTAAGGTGCGATATAGATTTTATACCTTAAAACCAAGATCAATCAAATCGTTTACATTAATGTCCATATACAACGAGCTGTCACCCCAGTATACTTACACTTCAGCGCCACGGTGCGGCCGCCACGCACATGACTTTAGGGTAACTCCA
The DNA here is from genome assembly GCA_002872375.1 of Eulimnadia texana. Classification (NCBI taxonomy): domain Eukaryota; kingdom Metazoa; phylum Arthropoda; class Branchiopoda; order Diplostraca; family Limnadiidae; genus Eulimnadia; species Eulimnadia texana. The sequence goes on from NKDA01000001.1 coordinate 23,358,175, forward strand.
TAGGGCCTTACGGGACGTTCGTGGTCTTTTTAGTTTTTGTTCTGCGGATCGTTGTATTGTTCCTAAGGCAGTATACCCTTCGTCTGAGTGTGGTATCAGTGGTTTGGGAGCTTCATTTGTACTCGTTTCAGGTTTATTTACTTTATAGCACGTGCTTTCTAGTAATGTTTGCAGTAGCACTCTGTACATAATCAGTAGGTCTGTAAAAAGCTTCAAGTTTACAGTGTGGTTCCTCAGGGAAAGAAAATTTTCTTTTGGAGTTTCCCCGTGTTCAGTTTATGATTCTTCCGTGTATCTTTCTTCATGTTCAGAAACGCTGGTTCCTCGGTATTGTACACTCGTATTTCCCTTACGTTGTTTGTTCGAATTTGGGCGCAAATAAGTTTTTTACTTGGTGATGTTTTCTCAAATATTTGGAAAAATATTGATCTGTGTAACATGTTCCTGAAAATTTGCTTGGGATAAAATCGTTGTTTGCTTTTCTGCGTGCAAATTTCACGTGTTTTGAGTTTCGTGTTGGTTTGCTTCCTGTTCTTCAGTTCACAAGCGTGTGTATGTTTGTCCACAACACTACCCTGTATATAGTCTTCATATTTATTTACGTCTTTTCCGTTGGGACTTTTAACTCGTTTTGGATATTCTTTTCTATCGTATTACTCCTGTAGTCATATTGGAGCAATTTACAGTTGTACTGGGGTACATGTTATAAATTACATGCCTTGACTTTGCTTTCCATTATAGAAAAGTATTTCATTGTTGAGGTTTTGTTCTCTGTTGGTAAGTTTACGCGTACGCAATGGGGGTTATATCAGTGGGTTATTTTTCACCAGGGCTTCGAGATATTTGAAGTCATGAGTCGGGGTGCTCAATGCATTAAGAATACATTTTGTGCTTTAGTTTTTAGTTGTGCTTTGGATGTGCCGAGATGGATTTACGAACACTTAGGTTTAATTTTGCTGGATGACAACACTCTGTACAAATCGAGCGTGCAACGGTGAAACGGTGAAACGCGATATTTGTCACCTTTCGACTTGCCCATGACGTTTCAGTTGCCGTTTTCGCGTATTACGAAGTCCATTACAATACTATTTATTCCACATGATATTATTTGCGAGACATTAGGCGACTCACATTGCCGTTCTCTATATCTCTGACTGGTGCAATTTGAGTTGGCTGTAGTAGTACTGGTTGTTTGACTGTTATATCACACGGTTAGTATCGTGGAGAGAGAATTCGTACTGTGTCCGATTCGCACTCTAGAGACAAGTTTGGGTGACCGTGTGATACAGGACGCTAAGTTTAGCTGCGTTTCTCATCAGTGCAAGACAGTGCGTTCTTTTGGCGCGATTTATATGTTGTTCACATGGAGTATTCTGCTTACATGTCTTTTGAATGTGTTGCGTTTGGTAAAGCAATTGTGTTTGGTATAACAATTGATACTGCGATCTTCTTTCTCCGAAATTAGTACAAATGAATTGGTGCCCCAGATTTCTGAGCTTCATGATACGGATTCCTAGAGTCGTGTCGCGTGTTCCCGGTCACACACACATCTTTAACACATACCGTACAATATTCGAACACCAAGACAACAATTACCGTTCCAGGTTCGTATTTCCGAACTGTATATGGACTACGAGCTAACTACCTATGCAAAAAGCGGTTATGTCAATTCTAATACCCATACCATAATACCAGGTAAATGCATAGCCATCTATATTACACCAAGCCGGGACATCAGGGTTTTTCGTGAAACCTGGTGCGTGATCCCCTACCAGCGCCATCCACTGAAATTTCAAAAAACTTTATCAAATTCCGGTAAATGTAGAATCGTTTTTTGAGGGTCGCTGCTTTACTATGTGATCGTCACTCCTAAAGACCACAAAAGCAAGTCTTCAGTTAAATGAAACATGTGTTACTTTTTGGACAGTTGTGAATGAATAATGTGCTTTCAGGAATTGAAAACTGAGTAATACATCAAAAAGAGGGGAAAAAATAATCATAAATTGTGTGACTATTTCCAAATAGTAGGCCAAACGGATTAACAACGCAATACTGGTTATCTTGCTTATGACACAAAACCCACTTAGTTATCGGGAAAACTCATAGATGCTCTGCCGATGATACAAGTGATGTGGTTGTGACATTTTTTCCCCATCATAAGCATGTGGAAAAATTGATTACGTGCGTATTAATTCTGTTGTACGGTTATTTTTTATTTATTTATTTAACTTAAGGTTATATAACATGCACTAAATTTCTTGATATAGCTTCTGAGTTTATGCAAGCTATTCTTGATAACGGTTCGTGTGGCGTTTCAAGACTATAATGGTGGATGCAGCATAACGCCCAGCTACTTGTAATATTGTTTCTGCAAAGTAATTATATATGTTGTGTTATCACATTGGACATATGAAACATAAGGGCTGAACATTTCCAAACTAGTGACGCAAGGTTTTTAAACGCCGATTCTATGACTGTGGCACAACAGTGTTTGGTGGCGGTATCCAGCAATAAGTGCGCGTTTTGTTGTCAAGGAATAGAGACAACAGCTTCTGAAGGACGATGCGTATAATATCGCTGTTAGGTCTCAGGAACTCCTCTGTGATTACACACAAACGTGCTGCATCATTCGAGATACGGAACTAGAAAGTCGACCATATCTCTAAGGACGTTAGTTGTTCGTTGCAGAGTCAGTACTGTTTTGGAGCAAAATTTGTGCAAGGTCTACAGCCGAGCAAGAAGTTCATTGCTGGGGTAGACGAGGCCGCCTTTGTTTCAAAATTTTCAATCAATAAAGCACGAAAACTGTCATAGTTTTTACTGTTGTGTAAAAGTTGAAGCAGGTGCAGTTTACCTTGAAGATACACTAATGAAAGCAAAGGGGCTGCAGACCTCGGCTACTTCAAAGTCGAACAGCAATCCAGTACAACAATTTTGCTCGAGCAAAACTCGTACAATGAATCCACCGACAAAGCACAAAAGGTCAGATTAAGGTAGTAAAGGTATACCCTCTGCAACTTAAGACAAAACATGTGGAATAACTCAGAAATATGTCTCAATATTGTGAGGTTAATAATTTAACCCCACGTAAATTTGCTTCAGTTTAAACCCATGTTTTAGTTTTACCAAGTGCAAGTGCATGTAAGGGCAAGTCTAGCTATGCAACAGCCGTATAAACGTGTATGTGACTCGCGTCACGTACGCCAAGGTAGCTCAGGTTACGACTCGTGAGTCACGCTGCACGTGTAGAGACCTTAAGTAGGTCACCGGCCAGTATAAAAGCCCGACCTTTTCACGCTGAGAGATAGAACGTCTTGCACCGTTCTCCAGCTTAGTCTCGGTTCGACTAAGCTGCCGGGTCAGGTCAGTACTGTGCGAAGCTGAGACTTTCGTGCCTGGGTAAAGTTTGTGTTTGTAATTGTCTGCTTTTATCCCAATACACTTACTTAAACTTTACCACGTTGGGAGTGACGCCCAATTATTCGAGGAGACCCGAAATTACACGTCACAATATATTACAAAATTCAATATACCTGGACGTGCTTTCAGCTCGTTCAGAATGTCAAGCACAGTTGACGACAGGGAACCCAAAACTTCGTATGCAGGTCTTCTTGTGGAATTGATGGCACGAATGAGTTTGTAATGTCGCTTCTTTTCTTTTCGTGAACTGGTGTTTCCGTTTATTGACGTGTAAGCGATTCCCGTGCGAAGTATTTTCTCAAACGCGTAAGTTACAGCGGCTGCATCGCCCTGAAAATTGCCTCTTAACATTTGTCGGACAGCTCCGAAGTGTTCTTCAATTTTGTCGCTGGAGAACCTACGGGTCAGCACGTAAAAAACCCAGCATCTAGTAAATGGTGTGTGCAAGCAATGGTCGACTGAGTTGTAAGCGACAGGGCTTCATAGGTTTCCTTGCTCAGGAACTTGTGATTCCTACCTCTTCCCCCCTCTTTTCCCTTTGTCACTTTGCTCCTGCTGTTGCCCTATTTGGTCAAAGCTTCTTCCAGTTGTTAATATATTCTGTGAAGTCATTTTCGAGCCACAGTAAGCGTTCGTCGTCACCATCAGAATAGGGTGTCTTGGCTAGCAAACGTAACCTCCAGTGCTGGGTTAAATCGGAAACATCATGCAGGGCAAGCCATCGATGCATGGTTTCCATGAAAACAATAGTTCGATCAGTGTCGTGAAACCCTGGGATGCCCGTGGAAGCTAAACTTTTTATAGCAGATGTGACGTCTGGTCTGAAGATGTCAACATCTAAGTTGACCTTCTGTCGTTCCAAATTATTTGCCGTGATATGCTTTTTCAACAGATGCCGAACAGGACGAAAAACCAAATTCTTTTAGACCTCATAGCTTAGAAACAGGAGTGAAAGACACGCTTTTCTGACTTATGAAGAAATCTTTGTCAACAAATTGGTTTCTCACATTTTTCAAGACGTGACAATAATCAAATGAGAGAAACAAGGATCTAAAAATACTGGGTGAAAGATGGTCTTCATGCAAATGATCTACGGCATGTGGGCACAACTTCAAATCCAGTGGACTTGATTTCCTTGATCACCTGGACTGTCAACTATTCCAGCTGTTCTCCCGTTAAATCCTTCACTAGGAAAAACGCTGCTGGGATATTGAATGGAGTCGAGAGCCCAATGAATTGGTACGACAGCATTTCATCTGCTTACGGTGCACTCCCGTCGTGGCTCGCAACGATCCCTCCCATATCGACTGCACCAATATACTTGTCGAGATTCTCTTCATATTGTTCCTTAGGAGCGATTGACATCTCGTCTATTATGAGCGATCCTTTTTTCCCAATCCCCTTCAGATTCTCGGCTTCAGTCTCGAGACGTTTCTTCACGACAGGAGTGCAGCCTACCTCACCGGTAGACTTACCGGTGTATGACGTAAGAGTTTTTCTGCACGGCAGTCGCAGGATATCGAACTTTCTACCATACTCACATTTAGACGGACTTCTGGACTGAAAGATGATTAAGTGTTTTATGCACGTTTCGCTCCAGACGTTCCTCTCGAACGCGGTTCCTCAGCTGCAAAGATTAAAAAAATTTGCACTCGTATCAAATGGGGCGTATGGAGGGGACCTTACTCGATCCGGAAGAATTGCGGCATGCGTTTCACCTTCAGAGGCCCTATCGGTAACCCCTTCAACGGCAGGTACTAGCTCCTCTATTTCGGAGATTCGTGCTCCTAGTTGGTTGATAACGTCTTTCAATGCCCCGTATGATTCCTGTTACCTTCTTAGCTTTTGTCGAAGCACACGAATAGTCTACGCCTTTATCAAAACGCTGCCAGACGTTGATTTCGTTGCGGTGCGTATTGCAGTTTTCGAATATCGATCTGTATGGCACGACCAAAGTGGACATCGAAGTACATTTACTTTTCGCTATCAACGCTGGCATGTTTTTCTAAGGTCCTTTCAAGTACTTTTACTTTTCCGAAGCAGGTCTGCCGTACATTTACACTTTTTTTCTATTTTCTTAAGCACTTTTATTTACGGGTATATCGGGCGAGTCTTTTGATGTTCCTTCGTCGGCCAGACTATCCACCAACAATGTACCCGTATTGGAACTGCTACGTCAGGCATTCATGCCTGCGGTTTCATTTCCGTCTCCAAACAATCTTAGTACTGGAATCCTTGATTCTCAAGATTCCTTTATGTATAAGGTTTATTCGTCCGGCCTCGCATACACTTGGGAATAACCGAAGCTCGGATCCGTGACGTCACGCAGAAGCCTGGTATTCGGCGCTACACTTGCCGCTTATGAGTAACCCCTCTAATGCGGACAGTCATATTAAGTACTTTTGTGAGAGAAATGTCGTTTGAAAGTATCCCCAAATATTGTAAAAAAATCACTGAACATTTTGGTATGAAAATAATGGTGAAAATGTTTGAAGTTGATTTGATGACGGTGTCCGCTATATAGAGGCAAACGTTTGGAATAGGCCTTAGAGGTCTCGCTCTCCAGCGCGCCAAACATTCAGTTGCCTTTGTGCTACATTGAAAAAAACAAGCAAGAGAAAATATCTCTGTTTCTTTTTAAGTTTTTCAACCAAAAGAGAAGGATCTATTCAAAAAATCAGGTATGTAACTGTTGTGTAAATTATATTTCATGAAAAAACACATGCCCATTTCTTTACTACTACTTCTTTTTTTGTATTTGTAAGCTTCTGTCATGCCTGGAACTCTCTGTGCTGTTGCAATATGCAGCAATAGCCTGCAGAAAACCAAAAGAACTCCGGGAAAAGAAAATGTAAAATATTATACGTTTCCATCCGATGAAACCATCAGAAAACAATGGGTCCAGAAGTGTCGCCGAGAGGATAAGCTGAATCCAGCAACGGCACGGATCTGTTCGGAGCACTTCGTCCCTGAGGACTATGAACGGGATTTAAAGGGAGAACTACTCGGACTTCCACAAAAATTTAAACTGAAAAGCACGGCAATCCCTTCTCAGAATTTGTTACCAGCACCAGTCACAGATAGTGGATTAGCAACACAACGACTGAATAGCGTGGGAAGAAGGAATCTGAGACGGAGTGCGAATCAAATCTTAAGTGCTATTAGCAGCAATGAGCCCAACGATTCTGACGAGGAACTATCTTTTGTGCAAGAAGATTCCGATACTTCAAATAGACAGATTATGACGTGCTCTTGTTCAGAAAGCATAGGCAACATCGTGGCAGAAAATGAGCGTTTGAAGAAAGAGGTTGCGGAACTAAAATCTCGTGACTTTATAAAATCTCAACAAGTCCTTGAACTGCAGCAGATCAACCGCCAATTAAAAGAACAGATTCATAAAAACGAAGCAGCCCATCGAATCTCGGATAACGTTGCGCTTCAATTACGAGAGCTGCTTCATCCAACATTTACCTACACGCAGATTGAATATCTCTTACACAAAAAACCGTTCGTGTTGGAAAACTGAGGACATCGCCACAGCGTTAACTGTTCGCTACTTAAGCAAAAGGACTTACGTCTATTTGCGTGAAACTCTGAAGTTCCCTTTACCTTCTTTAGCAACCTTGCAACGCTGGGCTGGGAAGCTAAGTTGTGACCCCGGGGTTCTGGAGGATGTATTTACTTTAATGAAGACTAAAGGCCATACTCTGAGAGACGAAGAAAAATTGTGCGTTTTAAGTTTCGATGAGATGAAAGTGATGGCCAAATACGAGTACTGCGCAAAGAACGACATTATCCTTTGCCCGCATTCGCAAATGCAAGCCGTTATGGTCAGAGGATTGATTTCCAACTGGAAACAACTGATCTACTATAATTTTGATGAGCAAATGACTAAAGGTCGAGTGTTGCAGTTGATTGAAAAATTGGAAGAAAACGGATTTAAAGTAGCTGCTGTAGTTTCTGATCTCGGTGGTGGAAACAAAGGCATCTGGAGAGACTTCAGTATCGATGTTCAAAACTACAGTTTTCAGAACCCTGCTGACCACAGCCGAAAAGTCTATGTATTCGCAGACGTCCCACATCTGCTGAAGTTGTTTCGAAACTGGTTCCTCGACACCGGATTCCAAACTGGAAGTAACGAAACAATTAATAGAAACGTTATCGAACAGCTTTTGGAGATCGATTCGAGTGAGCTCAGGATTTGCCATAGTCTCTCAGAGAAACATATCAACTGCAAGGGATCCAAAAGGCAGGACGTGCGGATGGCCGCTCAACTATTTTCTCACAATACTGCAACTGCGCTACGACGATACTTCCCTAATAATACAGCAGCGTCTGATCTGCTCGATCTCGTGGACAAATGGTTCGATATCATGAACAGCCGAGTGAAGATTGTTTCGGGCCGTATAGCTAAATTGGGATATGGCGTTTTTCTTGACGAGCAGGATGCAGTTCTCACGAAGATGCGAGAAACTGTCGAATCAATGCGGTGCATTGCAAAAAAGAATCTGCTGCCATTCCAGAAAGGTAACTTCGCTGAATACTTCAGCGTTACAAATGTTCAGGAATTCACAAATCCATATTGTCTTTAGGTATCATAATTTCTATCAAGTCCCTGCAAGCCCTCCGAAGTGATGTGCAGAGAGATTATGGATTGACATATCTTCTTACTTATCGACTAAACCAAGACGTTCTGGAAAACTATTTCTCTCAAGTGCGCAGCAAAGGTGGACTGCATGATCATCCATCCCCGCTAGAGTGCATTTACAGGATTCGATTGATCATACTTGGAAGAGATCCTGGGATAGTTCAACGGAACGTCAAAACGGTGCAGCAGGGCACAGAAAAAATGATTACTTCAGAGGTACTGGCTGAATCTGTCGACTTGAATGATGGAAACCTCACGTTGCAGGAGCAGGGGGAACACGCAGTTGATTCTCCAAATGCAACTCTGAACACTGAACAGGAGGTAAATGCCTTGCCAAGCTTCATATTCCACAGAAACGGTTGACCCGTTCTCGTATCGCACTTGTTAAAGAGTCTTTTCTCATGTTAATGGGTAAAACTAACTCATTTAAATATTTAGAGCCACGATAACGAGGGCGAGTCTGAAAATCCATGCGACGCGAAGGACCAGGAACCGCTGGATCTTTAAGCCACGGAAGAAGACGCTCTGTTGTACGTTGCTGGTTGGGTTGCGCACAAGCTGAGAAAAAAACATCCATATCTAGGATGCCCAACTGGAAAGGTTCCGGAAAATGACCATTCTTATGAAGCTCCATCTTGGATAAAACAGTTGTCATACGGGGGTTACTACATCCATCCAGGCAATGGGAGGAAGGAGCGGAGAAGATCGAGAGACTATTTCGTAAAAAACATGGCGAAACAGTTAGCAAAGAAAAAGATGTCATTAAAAACTTGTCAAACGACGTTGCACTTAGAATTCCACAATTGCCCAAGACTTTATCAGATGCTTTGTTCGAATTAGGACTTTTATACGAATCAAGTGGTGTAACGTTCTCCATAAGCAATGTGGAAACAGAAAAGACGATTCGAACATAGTCTGTCCTCCGAATCAAAAAAGGAAATACTCGGGATGCGACATTTCAAACGTCGAGGAAGGAAAGAAAATCCGCAAACTAAAAAAACTAACGAAATAACTTTTCTATAATCAACTTTAACGGTAAAATAAACGTGAATATTGCTAGCTTTTCTGTGCAAGTATATGGCTCTCGTCAGTTGCTGGCTTCTGGCTGACGTCAGAAGCCTTTGGGCAATTCCCAATTCCCTGAGCTCTAATCCGCGGACGAGTAAACCTAATAGAATAAAGGAATCTTGCTCGATTCTATCAGAGCGCAAGGAGATTCTACTGGAAGAAACGGCGGGATGTTTTCTCTTATGTCCTCTGTTAACATGCCTCATGGGGGAAGGACCGAGAAAGAAGCAGGGGAAAACACTCAAACGCAAGTTTTCAGTTTTTCTGCAAGATTTTAAACTTAACCACTCTTAAATGTGTTAACTTCCATACTCGGCCCGGTTGTCTGCTGCCTCAGCAAAAGCCAGATGGGGCACAAGAAAAACAGTTTTAAGTTGCCTAGCCCAAAAGAGATCCATCACCTTGGTAACGCGGGCCTTGGGAAGAAAATTGTTGACATTCCAAAAAGTGCAACTGCACAAGAGGTTGCTGAATGTTTTCACACGTAAGCCATCTATTTGTTACGTGAAAAAGTGCGCTTAACTTATATAATTCATATTTGAAGGAACTTTCCCAAACTGCGCTCCGCCGAAGGTTTCATCATGGCAAAAGGAGGGAAAGGGGGAGGAGGCGGGAGTGTCATTGAAGTCGTACTGGAGCCCGGAGTTCGAGGGATGTTGAGGTAACATCTAACAAAGCCGAACTGCTCAAATGATTCACCGAGAACAGTTTTCCTTCATAGGCTAACTTTAAAGGTATTATCTACCTAATAATTGATGAGCGACCTGGGTGTATCAAGTCTTACCGCATCCAGCAGCAATTATCTCACCTGCACAGAATGCAACATTCCCATCCTGGAGGAACAGTTTGTGAGGCACGTTATAGAGACTCACAACACTGAATCCACAACGCCTCAGCCGGAAAATAAAAGTAAGTACACATATCTAAATGCGTCTGGGGCATCAATTTCTCATTCTCTGAATGTATTCCAACATTTCTCTCTAGAGCCGCTGTCCGCCAGGCAAAAGAAGAAAGAACTACCGAGTACACCTGTGGAGAGCAGCAGTGAAGAAGACTCAAGTCCACTCGATCTGGTTTTTGATCAAGGTATTACTTAAGTATCTTAGTCAAATCACTTACATCTTCATTAGGACTATTAGTAGTATTGCTACCGAACGATTGGTACTATAAAACAATAACGATTTCATAACAAGGAAAAAATAAATAATTAGTATGATATTTCAAACCAACAATTGTTAATAATGATTTATAAAAATTTAAATTATGTTTAAGAATAATAGTAATTTCTTTCCGAAAATCCTGGAGTCTACTCGCTGCTTCTCTCTAAACGCACTTTTCGATACACAAGCAGAGGAGCACGAGACTACATCTGACTTAGGACCAGAACCCAGACCAAGTAGTCGGTCGGATGAAACTGGTAACGCAGGTTCTCATCCGCATTCGTCTGTTAAATCAGGTGGAGCAAGTGGAATCGAGGGAGGTAAAACGAATATAAATATACATTTAAACTGAAGGTTAGTTCAATAATAATCTCTCTACAGATGATTTCTCGGTTCTCACTAAATTTGTCTGAGACAATAAGCTGCAGAAACACCCTGCGAGTGGACTCCGAACACCATTCATGTTGTCCGGGGAATGACCTCGTTCACAATGCGTGTGTCGCGGCAGATTCGTCTTTATTCCAGTACATTTCAATTTCATCCATTGTCTTGTTGGTTCGTAATCATTTGTTCCGAAATTGCAGGGCACGAGTTACTTGGAAACACAGGACTTCGCCGATGCAAAATTGTTCAGAGAAGAAATCGATATTGAAGCAGATGTTGACGAAGTGGATAATTGAAAAGAGTCACAAGAAAACACTAATGTTATAAACACGATGCAAACGGTGGTGATTGATAAGGAATTTACAACACGAGAGGAAATGAGTCGAATATGGAGCATTGCCCCAGAGGCGAACAAGAGACCTTTAAATGTGCACGAAGACAAATATTGTGAAGAACTCACATTCCCCGAAATATTCTTAGGCCAGGCCAGACTTTCAACTAAGGAAAGAAGTGTCCTTGTTAAATTTAGTGATATTGTCAGTCAGAAATACTTGACGTTGACAGGAGAGTTGTCACAAATACCGATAACTTACTTTTCAAGGATAAGAAGTTGCAGCCCAATACGGTACATAGAGCTATTTCCTTCAATTCTAAATAATACTTCAACCACAAACCATACTTTAAAAAATCAAGAATCAAGAATTTTTCAATAAAACGTGGTTCGAGAACAACGATTTAATTTTTCTTCGAAGTTTGCGTGGGCCACCATCATGCTTAAGAAAAATGAAACAGGACCTTTAGGAAAAGGCCTCCTTTTCCTTAGTTTCTCTGCAGCGAAAACCAAGCGGAATTTCTTGCTAAGCATCTTAACGCAGTCTTTGACAGGAAAAGTACCTTCTCCTGATACGGTAAAGAGCTTAACGACGCAAGAGATAAAACGTCTTATACAATTAGACCCGGTAACATGTGCTAGACACTTTTATCACTTCTTCTCGTTCTTCCTGCACAGTACAATGCTCGCACTAAGCGTTCCATTGGGTGAATTGGACAGACTATTTACCAAGTAGAATTTGAAGCTCGCGGAAGCTGCCATGTACATATGATTCTATTCCCGGAATAATCTCCAAAAATGATGCGTTCACTGATAACTAAGTGATTCAATTTATCGACTCCGCTATTAGCTGCTCAGGACAAATGGACATCCCACATTCCGATTTGATTTCCTTGTAATATCACAAAGCATACGAATCATGCAGAAAGAAGGGAAGATTATTTCTAAATTTGGATTCCATAAACTGCCAATGCGTTTAACGTTCATATTACGACCGTTTGATGACACTGAACCAAGTACAATAGAACAAAAAGCACTTCAAACCAAAATCACTAAAATATATGAATATGTCATCTGACGACTTCTTCAATTTTTGCGCAATGCACGGTGGAAGACTACCTCTTGTGCATTCGGGAAATCTCACGGGACCGACTGTCTTTCTCAAGAGAACTCCCGCAGACATTCGAATCAATTTTTATAATTTGACAATGCTCGGTGCATGGAAAGCTAACACTGGACATCCAGTATGTCACAAATAATTCCGAGTGCATTATGTATACCGCCTCTTACACGACGAAAGAGGAAATTGCAAAAAGTGAAGTTTGAAGAAAGACTCGCGACACTTCGCAAAAAAAAGAACTAGTATGCATGTCAAATTGCTGAAAATTGAACTAGCGCTCATAGGCAAAATAGAAATCAGCGCGCAAGAAGCAGCGTTCCTTGCACTACGACTCAGACTTCGTATGACATCCCATGCATTCGTCTTCATCAACACCTCACGACCCGAACAGAGAGTGGAAATATTGAAAAATAAAAGTGACCTCGACGAACTGCAAGACGACTCAGAAAAGATATCTTAGCAACAGACCAACAACAGAAGTGCTGTAAAGGACACTAACAACTGGAACACTTATGTCTCGTGTAAAGTGCACTGAATACCATACCCACTTAAAAATGTGGTGCCATTCGACCGTGCCGTTTTGATGACCTTGAACCGCCCCATGTAGTCTGATTGGCGACCGCTAGCAGACGTTGCTTGTTAACCTTAATAAATTATTCATTTGTCGCCATGTTTCCTTCCACCATAGTTAGCGAATGCTGCAATTTTATTTCTGCAATTTATTTTTAGAAATTGAAAGGAAACGGTACCGTTCGTTGTAAGAGAAACGGTACCGTCCGTTGTAGGAGAAACGGCACGGTCCGCTGTAAGGGAAACGGTACCGTCCGCTGTAAGGGAAAAAGTACTGTCCGTAGTAAGAGAAATAGCACCGTAGGGATAAATAGAACATATTAGAATCTCCCTCGTTGCCATCTACCGGTCAAGAAAAAAACTTTTTTATTTGTGAAACAGTGTTTTTGAATAATTGAATTAATTTTGAATTATTTATATATATTTTATCATAAAATTGTTACTTTTGGTGAATTATGATTATTCTGATGCTTTAATTTTGCCCTCTTAGCCTAAATAGCTGTAAAAACAAAGGGATGAAAACGGCACCCTTACTGTGCCCTTTCACGGTCTTCGGCACGGTGCAAGGCACCATCGCTCTGGCCGATTTTTACGTGGGGAGGGGTTACGGGGTTTTATAGGTTACGGTCACGTAAGCCTATGTGAGGATTCTAGAACAAAGCGACTTCTAGACGGGTACGGGTTTAGACTGTTGTCTTAGTAAGTTATTGAGCAGGGTTGTGGCGACTGGACGTACGTACTGGGTCCAGCCGGGGTTGACAGATTTAGGGATAGGGTTAAACCGTTTATGGGGTGAGATAGTATTTAGGGTTGGGAGCTAACTGGTTTATTGACTGAGGTAGGTCTGGAATGTGGGGGTACGTGGATTAGGGTTCTTAGATGAAAGGACTGTTGCAAAGCAGCATTTCCTCCAGGTTAACAGGTTCATGGATTCCACTTTGCATTTCACTATTTTATGTTGTGTTTCTCGTGACTTTCTAATAATTCGGATTAATTTACGTTGTAACTTCTAGTGTATTCCCGGCACTCTCCAGACGGCAACAACCATAAAATACAGTAATACCAGCACCACGACAAACGGGACGCTGACTATGTCATCACGCTCAAGAGAACCTTTTCAGATCCAGAAAGGTAATACCACAATAGAACTGCCATATACTCACTACTCAAATCAAACCAAAACTGTTACATACTTCCTTCAAGGATACAATTGCAATATGCCGTAACCAAACATACAATCCTAACGATCCCAGTCTATCAGAGGACATCAAAGAACTACCCATCTTGGACGAAAACTGAAATCGCTCCACGGGAACGAAACACCTCTACTTTGAACCATAAAAGGTAATCTTAAACTGAATCACTAATACAACATACACATTGTACCCATACCCATTATTTACAATAGGTACCCAGAGAAACCAAACTGGACCCAAACGATGACCCTCCAGCAATCCCGCCGTCTTGACCTCTCCACAGCCTCCAGTCAACTGATCCCATACACAGGATACACCCCTTTACAAAACTATCACCAATTCACTTGATTTCTTATCTTCGTCTACTTCTTAGAATTCTATTCGTGTAAGTTTCTCCATAAAAACAGTTTACGTATGTTTGGAATCTCCTAAATCCTCGTTCACTTAACGCTTCATTAACAATGCTTTTAATTCCCTATAATGCTATTTACTTTTTAAAATACTTCAATACCACACTCTCCCTATATCAAAACTTCACGTTCTATACAAATTGTAAATCTTCTACATAAATATACCAATGCAATATGAATTACAACTTTCCTTTTCTCTCGAAAACAAACAATCGTGCTTGAATTCAAAAAGCATGATTTTTGTGTCCTCACTCATTTTCAGCATGCATAGTTTAAATCATTAACATTCAGATCGTCAAAGTTAATGTAAACTTTCCTTTCACATTAGGCCTCGATATCCCGATCCACACCATACCGAAATGAATTATTCACCAGGGAATTAAAGCAAACAGGAGAACCACAAAAACAAACATACTATTCTTTTATTTGATTACATGTTATAAACTACATAAAAGAACAACAAGCATTGGCTATAGGAACAAAAAATGGAAAGTCCAGCAAATAAAAAAAGGATAACAGATTACAAAACAAAAAATTAAATTTCTGCGGAATGAAGACTTATCCGGATCCCTTCATCATAAAACAAACGATTAACTTCCCTCTAGATCAAGTTGACATCGATCCAGTCATATAGCTCCTTCACAGTAATCATGTGCAGCGATTCTCGTCCGTCCTTAAACAAAACGCTGCTACTCGTACTCCGCCGCGGAGTCCCGAACGCCCGTACTTGCGCATCATGCAACGACTCTAGCACGTTGATGACCGTTTGTCCGCTGACAAACATGAAAACGATGTGTGATTTCGTACACACCCTCGTCATCGTCCCCGGCGTCGGGGTCATCCTCGGACCAATACCCCCACAAATATTCCGCACTCAGGTCCACAACATTACCCAGAAAAAGTCGCATCAATATCACGTGTACCAGAGAAAGCCAATTACCTATACGTCAGAACCTGACCCAATACCAATGTAACTACACCCCAGCAACATATAAAAAGACACGACAAGTTTCTGCATTTCATCACTTGTTTAGCATCCATCACTCACAACATAAGTATACCATTTCACAGTACTAATAAGAAAGCGTCCAGATTTCGAAATATCTACTACTGGCAAGAGACGAGATGACCATGACGCAAGATGCGTTGTTAACTGTTCTAGAAAAGAGCTTAGTATTTCTCTATCCGTGCAAGATGCGTTGTAAGTGTCGTAGAGAAGAATGTAGTCTTCTCTATCAGTGCAAGATGCGTTGTTAGCTGTTCTAGAGAAGAATTTAGTTTTCCTCTATCCGTGCAAGATGCGTTGTTGATTGTTCTAGAGAACCCGAGTTACCCGAACCTGTCGACGCACGCGACGCTTGTCACGCCGCAGAGCCTAGCGTTCGGCCCTGGCAGCGACCTGTACTTCGCCGAGAGCGACTCGCAGCGCATCAACCGCGTCCGCAAAATTGGTACGGCCGAACAGATCACCACTGTCGCCGGAATCGAGTCGAAATGCAACTGCTTAGATGTCGGCTGCAACTGTTTCGAAGAAGATCGATACCTGGCGACGTCGTCGCGATTGAATACAATTTCAGCTGTGACTCTATCGCCTGATTGAGTCCTGTATATCGCTGATCAAGCCAACTACCGCATCCGAGCTGTGATATCCAGTTTGTCAGAAGCCAACGAAGCTCTGATGTACGAAATCTACTCTCCAGAAACACAAGAAATTTACGTTTTCAATCGGTTCGGACAGCACGTTGCTACCAGAAAATGGTTACTGGACGCAACGTTTACCTCTTTGCCTATAATCCAGATATGAGTACATTGAGTACAGTAACCGACTCGGCTGGAAACGAAGTCTACATTTTGCGCGACTACTCTAACCAAGTAACGTCCATACGCACTGAAGGACACAAGAGCCGCTTGCGAATGTCCAGGGATCGTTTCCTGCTGGAATTTCTGACGTCTGAAGGACATAACGTCACTTTTGACTACCACGGTTCGTCCGGATTGCTGAAATCGCGCGTCGATAACAACGTACTCAGCATGCTGTTCGAGTACTACGAGAATGGACGACTGACCTCTGCTGTGACCCCGACAGGTGAGGTCATCAGCCTGACCTTTGACCTGAGCTTGAAAGGACCCTCTGTGAAAGTGGTCCACGGAAACCGCAGTCCCGCGACGTATTTCATCTAAGGATCGACAGTTAGCAAAAGAACAGGCGACGCAGAGGATATCGTTGTGTTGAATCCTGACCGAAGCATCATCTCGCTGACGTCGTACTCGCACTCGATCATGACGGAGATGACGTCCAACCCGATCCTGGCAGAAACCGACGCCGCCCTGGGGAAAGTTTCCCCGTCCCGGGCAAACAGAAGGTGGAGATCGGCGGCAAGTTGATCAGTCGCCCGGAGTGGCGGTACTTTATCCGCAAGCGTGACGGTCTGCGCAGTCAGTCTAAGGATCTCTCGCGGATAGGCAAGAAGCTCCGAGTCAACGGCGAAAATCTCATCACTGTTGAATTTGACAAGGACAGTCTGAGCGAAGCCATGTTCCTCGGAGACGTGGCCGAGCTACTAAACGTCACCTACGACGACATGTCGCGTCCCGTCGCCTGGAACCCGCGGTTCTCCTTCGCGCCCGTCCAGGTCACATACGACCGCTACGGGCAAATGGTGCTGTGGAAACGCGGCAACATGAGCGAGACGTACAACTATGATCAGTCCGGACGTTTAACCGAGATCAGGTTCGCTGATTCGCCGAATATCACTTACACATTCAGCGATCCTTTCACTACTTTACCTTCCGTCTACACTACATCAATGGGAGGTAATTATTTGATACAGTACGAAAATACGGGATCCTTACAATCCATCACTACATCCAGAGGTCACATTCACTCCTTCTCGCTGCAAATGATCCCGGGATTTTTGAAATTTCAATATTATTCGTCGGTTAGTAGGACTCCCTTCAGAATGCTTATGGACGATCAGGGAAGACTATCATTGAATACGTATCCTGGAGATTCCGCACGTCACGTTTATCTCTACAACACAGAGTCCCGTCTAGAATTGATCCTTGCAGGATTTTCGGAAATGTCGTATTCGTACTATCCAGATTCAGGATTGGTGGAATTTTGTCAAGCCGGGTGTGCCTAGGCGGTTGTAACTATTTTGTGCTTTGGTTTTAGAGTGAGGGTTTACTAAAAACGTGTTTGTGTGTTCCCCGATGAGATGTTTTCCAATGTATATTGCAAGTTGGGTTTCTCTCTGCTCTTGTAGGGGGAGGATTCCCGTATCTATGTGTAAGATCGGGATTGGGGTTGAGTTCCTGCTGTTGCAGATTAATCTTAGGGCTTTGTTCTGTACCTTCTGGAGCTTTTCCTTCAACGATTTTGACGCTGATTCGAAAACAACACTGCCATAGTCAAGTTTTGCCCTGATGTACTGGGTATAACTTCGGATCAACGTCTTTCTGTCAAGTCAATTACTTTCCCCTACTAGGAATTTGATTATCTGTAGTCTTCGCGAGGCATCGCCTACAAGGTAGTCCATGTGGTATTTCTATGTGAGCTTTTCATCCCATACCACCCCGAGAACCCTTGCAGAATGCACAACCCGGATCTCGGTGTTGTGCATGGATAGATTGGGGAATTGGGCTTTCAGTTTCCTCGTGAACATCGTTGCGTTCGTTTTGGGGAAATTAAATTGGAAATTCCAGATTTTTGCCCAATCTTCAATCCTGAATATATACTCTTGTGACTCTGCTGATATTGCCTCAGTTGTGAGCCCTCTCACCCATACTGTCAGATCATCCGCAAATTTGCCGATCCCTCCAATCTGTTCAAGAATTCTTGGGAGGTCTCTAGCGGCTATGTTAAATAGTAGGGGGCTCAGTACTCACCCTTGAGGGAGTCCTGCGTTGACGAGTCTCTGGGTCGACTCTGTGTTATTTGCAAAGACAAAGAAGTTTTTCCCTTTAGTGTATTCGGCTAGGAACTTGAGGCAGGGACCATTTATACCTATTTTCGTCAATTTGTATAGTAGTCCTTCCAGGCACACTGCATCATATGCCATTTCTACGTCAAAGAATATGGCTACAAGGGTTTCTTTTTTGAGGAAAGTATGTCTTATCTCGTTTTCTAATGTCGTCTGTATGTCTATCGCGGATCTCTTCCTGCGGAATCCATTCTGTGTTGAGGGAAGGAGGTGATTGCTCTCGCAGTGGAACTCGAGCCTTTTGTTTACCATTTTCTCCATCACTTTTGCCACGCACGATAGAAGGCTTATGGGCCTATATGCTCCAGGGTCCCAGGGATCTTTACCTTTTATGAAAATCGGTATAATTTTTGAGGTTTTCCACGATTGCGGGAGGATTCCTGTGGTCCATATATCGTTAGTAACGTGGAGTAGGACGGTTTGGAATCTTCGGGGTAGGCGTTTATGCATTGCGTTGTGGATCCTGTCCTGGCCCATCGCCGTGTCTTTGAGAGTTTTAAGGCTCTCCTGGAGTTCGGGCATTGAGAATGGCTTGTTTAGGTTGTTTGTGTCTAGTTGGAGGGCGTTTTGGATTGATTGGTTGATTGAATTGCTAGCGATGGGGTCTTGGTTTGTTCTGGTTTGGAAGTTTGCTTCGTAAAAGTCTGATAATGTTTCCACAATGTTATGATTTTCCCTCAGTTTGAATCCTAGTGGATCTTGAACCCCCTGTATAGTTTGGTTTTGATTCGTCAATTCTGGGTTAGACTTTTTCCTGACAAACTACTATATTTTGCTGGTAATTGACTGGAATGAGAGACTATTGCAGAAATTTTTCCATGACTCTTTCACATCTGTTTTAATTTTCCTTCTTTTGAGAGCCTATAGTTTCTTCCAGTGGGTTCTATTTTCATTGGTTGGGGAAGCTAAGTATTTCCTCCATGCCTTTTTAGTTTGGTCTATTTGTTTCAATCCCTCGTTAGCCACCCCAGATAAGAATTTCTCCTACGTGTTGGGCGGTTTCGTGTGGTGTGTGGGATAAACTGCTCGCTTGCGGTTAGGATGCTTCTTACGAACAACTCATATGACCAGTTATTCTCTAGTGTGTCCCCCATTTCGTCAAGTGTTCGTCTCCATTCATCCCATTTAGCTCTATTAAAGTGCTACCTGAATTGGTGGGTTGGTTGATTTATTGTTTCATACTCTAGGTTTGTGGGCACTGGAAGGTGGTCACTCCCTAAGTAAGGGCCTGTTTCTATTTGGATTAGTGGGAGGATATCGGGCGACGGCAGAACTAGGTCTGGTGTCGTGAGGGTAAGGGATGAACCTACGTAGTGGGTTTTCAGGTCAGGGGGATTGCAAATGGTCCAGCTATTTGACTCCAGTAGGAGCTCTGAGATTTTAATGCAGGCGAAATTTTAGGCTTTTCTGGTGTCCCATAGCAGACGGTGGGCATTAAGGTCGCCTGTTATTAGGAAGCTGTTTTGTAGGGAGTTACTAAGTGAGCCTAAGTCAGCAGTTGTTAGGTAGTCTGAGTGGGGGTTGTAGACTAAAACTACTGAAAGCGTCTTTTGTGGGCTAGTTCTCCATTTAATGCCAAGGACTTCGATCCGCGTGTTTGGGGGGAGCTGAGTTGGAATTTTCTCTACATCTAGGGTGTTCTTCGTGTACAACGCAATGCCCTCGTAGCCCTCTGGTCTGTTTTTAAATACAACATTATACCCAGGGATTTGTTTGGCGCTCCTTTGACCACCCCACCAAATTCCACAGATTCCAATTAGGTCTGGGTTGTTTTGTACAATTAGATTTTTAAGTTCTGTAGTTTTCGTTTAGTTAAGGCTGCGTGCGTTTCAAAGTATAATTCTAACCATTAATAGAACTCTGCGTCAGCTAGTTGTACTTCTGGCAGCGTGAGGGTTGTTAAATGTATTTGTTTTACGGTTTCAAGAATGTTTTCTAGGTCGAATGTTACTTTCATTTGATTTCTAAGAATTTCGAGGAGCAGTTTTGGGATTGAAGGGTGGTTCAAATTTTTGAGGATTAGCCCTACGACACATGATGCCAGTAATATATCTGTCATCGAGATAGATTCTTGGTTGGGTTTCTCTTTTGGGTTTCTGAATTTGGGGGGTTTGTTCCTTGCATGTATTTGTCAAGATCGTGGTATCGCTTGTCTATGGGTTTCTTGTCAAGTCTCTAGACTGGTGGATTGTTGGTTGGGGTACACTTTGGTTTGTTGGTTGTCGCTTCACATTCTGAACTGTGGTAGACCACTGTGTGAGGGCCTCTTTGTAATATAGGTTTCGGTAAGTCTGAATTCGCAGGACTTGGGTGGCTTTTGCAATTTTAGGGCAGGTTTTAACATTGGCCGCGTGGGGCCCTCCACAGTTGGCGCATTTCAGGTTTAATCTATCTGTTCTAGAGGGGCATTCTGCCTCGTTTTCGGGAGATGCACAGAAAAGGCACTTTTTTGCTTTCTTGCATGAGTGTTGTGTGTGCCTTTTAGCGGGTGTTGTAGCACCGTATTGGTTTCTCTATGTACTCCGCAGTTCGTTTTACTTCATAGAATAGGGTCACTTTTTCTGGTACTTTATTTGAGGCGAAAGTTGCTACAACATTCGGGATTGCGGTTTTATTAGGAGTCTCGTCAATTCTAAAGAATCTCCGAACGCTGACTGCCGGGAGTTGGTTGTTTTTAGTCCGTCGAGGATTTCCTCCGATGTCCAGTTGGTATTCACCCCTAGAATATCCCCATGCATTTGCCTTGCTTAGCTGGTTTCCTGGGGTTTACCTCTTTCCCTACTAGTGTCTTAATGTTCAGAAGTAGTTCTCTTTGTAGTGAGGTTTTGGGGAAAACTATTAGGTCTCCCATGGCGGGGTGAATGTTGGTCTTTCCTACTTCTTCGTTTAGTTGATTTTTAAGGTCTGTCCAAATCTTTACCCCGTCTTTAGCTAGGATGCTGTTGAAAGTAATTTCTTTTTCCATGAAACGGAAGATGATTGGCCAGTTACCATAATCAGGGTCCCCTGCTGTATTGCTGTCCCTGAAAGATTTAGCGATTGAATTTCCAATTTCCATGAATTCTTCCCTTTGCTTCTCCTTGATTTGACCGGATCGGAGCCTTTTATTTGAGCCCACGGTAATCCATGGGCCCTCGGGGTCCTCCCCTCCTGTCGCCCCCATCATGGGATGCTCGCGTGGGGCAGCAATGGTAACGGAAGAAAAAAAATTAAAAGGGAAAAAAGAAAAAAAGAAAAAGGGAGGACTGAAATGTCAACGTTAATTTATTTCTATCGATGCTTTGCGCTATGTCCTAATATTAATTTGTTAGTACTTGTGCAACTTGGAGGTGCTGACGTTGGCTGGAGGTTATATCCAAAGGTTGGTAGGCTTTGGCCACTGCTTTTAGGCACGACTTTTCTCTTTGACTGTCAAATTGGGAATCCCTGGTAATCAAATTTGGCACAGAGTGAAAGTAAAACAAACATGTGTGAAACACTTCACATTAAAATTAAGTGGCACGAATCTTAAACCCTTTTGATTCTCTATTGTACTAGGAAACAGGCAAAAGTCAGGAACAAACTGGTACTAAAACTAACATCCCGTTCCACTACCCCCCCCCCTTACAGAAAAGCACACAACGGTGAATCCAGATTTTTGGGGACAGTTTCAAAACGCTCGAGTGATTCGGGGAGTAGGACCTGTATGCGTTTGTGTTGTCAATAGCTGTCGTGTGTAAGTCCAAGACATTGCCCGTGAAGGAACAGAAGAGTCGGTTCCACTTCCTTTGAATACTATCTATCATGAACGTAGTAGGCTTCCATAAGACACGCTACAGCATCCATCGTGCTGGTCGGAACCAAAAATGTCTTACGTTCGACTATCAGGGTGAGGGACTCTCCAATTGCTACAAGATACGGGGTAACCCGAATCGGCTTTTCAATGATGACGGATGACAGATTTTCTCCTTCCTTACAAAATAAAATGTTTATTAAGACGAGAACGTGTCTTGCAACCATTCGAAGTGCAAAATACCTTTCGAGAATCAAAGAGAAAACTTCCAGCTTTGGATCGCTTGTGACTAGAATACAGGAGAATCGGCAGAACTTCGAGCACGGCCCGTGAGGCTACATCTGGAGAAGAAAAAATTCTTTAACAATCCTTAAAAATTTGCTCGAGCGGCGAGACCCAACTAAATCGTTCTCAAGCTGAACGTAGTCAGGTTTTTGCAGAATCGAGTCAATCACACTGGAATTCTGAGCTCTGGCAACAGCGATTAATGCGAGTACGAGGTTTTGCCACTTTTGCTTGAATTTGGTAGAAGTCTCCTCGCCAAGGATGAGGTCCAGTTCCATTAGCAACTGCGATTTGATTTTAAAAAACGTGTATAAATGATCGTGTAATATATTATTGGTATAAGGGACTCACGAAAATTTGTTGACTCAGGGTATGGACATTCGGCGATGACCTGAGCAATGCGGGGTGTTCTTGCCACTTATAATTCTGGCTCGGCGACCAGGATTGGTTAGTTTCAGAAGAATTTTTAATTCCTTTCCGGATACACTGTCTTTATACATTTGGAGAAGAGCTTCCACGTTCGTGATGTGGGAGACGGGGTCTCCCGTAAAGTACAAGGGAAAAAAATGCTCTTGAGGTTAAACAGAATGTACAACGCTATTTTTAAAAATACCTTTTCAGAAGGGCTGCGTGAGGATCCGGGGCAATGATGAACTTGGTTGGATTTTGGTCGTCCAGGTTTCAGTTTGTGACATTTGTCTCTCAGGGCTCTTAATCGTTCCATACGTCGGGGCAATTTGAACTTCAAGAAATTCTACAAAAATGGTTTTGAAATCAAGTGAGAAAAAAAAAATAAGACCAACAGAACTTACGATAGAAGCGAGGTGATCATTCGCATTAATCGCCATGGATGGGTACTCTCTGACAAGCTGACTTGTTATTTCGTAGAGGACCTTTGCAGACGGAGAGTACGTTTGCAGGCGAATCCAATCCGCAACTACTCGCATAGCACACGAGGTTTCCGACTCTGATAATGCTTCCACTTGCTCTAATTTTCTGCCCACGGTAACCCCAAAGCACGTGGGCAGTTCGAAGCGCGACGAAACAGTCTTCTGTATCAGTGTTGATTTCTGTGAAGTTGTTTTCGCACCTTTACAGTTAAATCGAGAAAAATTAAATAGTAATACTGGAAAAATAAGTAGAAATAAAATATAAAAAATGAAGTAGAATACAAAAATAGGATATTCCATGCGTAAGACTTATCCATAGGACATGGCAACGGAAATTTCGAAGTATTGAAGTAATAATAGCCCATATGCCAATAACATCTATTTGCCTAGGAAAGTGTGCTGCCAAACTACTCTGAACTGTTGGCAACTGCATTAAATAGTTCAATTTTCTTAACTTATTCTTCGCAAAGACTTGTTGCTTAAGTCTCAGTGTTAATTACCTTTGGGTTGCACTGAATTTATCGATCACCCAGTCTCTTCCAAGGCTGTCAAAAAAGCACCAAATCACTTGAAAGAAAGAAGTACACCAGTTAAATAAAATACTAGAGTTTTCAGAACGTCTTGATTCGGGAAAGGTTCCCGAACAGTTCGCTGATGTTCCTGGCGATGTCACTGCTTTTTCTGAAGGAATAGACGGTATCGAAGAACACGAAATTGGCAACAGCGTGCTAGAAGTAGTTGTGGCAGAAACTGGTAGAAAATCTGCAGCTGGTGGGTATGAAATAAGACAAGAAAAAAATGTCACAATAAGTAACAAGAGTTGATTCTCGGACGTTTAAAACGATTACCTGAGGAATAAGTAAAGCTTAATGCTATTGATGCGGAACTAGTGTTTATAGTGACTGAACGCATCGGACAATGGTTTGATGGTTAATAGCAGACGACTCTCCAACCACTGCCAATCTCCCGGGAAACGATGCACTTTCTGTTTCAAAGTAACAGTTAATCTGTGCCTACAACACTTCGCGCAAAACTGGATTCGTTTCTGCTTTTTTCTGTAACGCTGCTTTCAAGGATGCAATATCTGGAGTCCCAGGCTGTCAAACAAAGGATATTACGAATTCTCTTCCTTCGATGGAAAGCAGGACGATTTTCGTACTCATTTTCCTGGCTGTTAAAAATATTTAGCTGCACGTGATTGATTCATTTGAAGTTGCACTTAGCTTGTATAGTGAGTGTCAAGGAAACCAGTCACGCAGCACAACAAATTAGAAGAGAGCGTTATTTTTGTTGATACATTTGCAAAGCAGTAAAAAATTCTTAAGAGTAGGAGGTAGCAACTCGATTTCCGACCGAGGAAAAACAATCCGGCAAGATGAAGAGGAAGGGATGGACGCGGAAATGACAACAGTTCTAGAACTTTCTCGCGGATTGCCAGTTCTATAGTACATTAATATGTAATATATTATCACAACAAAATTTTTAATTTTCATTTTTTGAAAAAAAATCCGCTATGAAAACAATTTCTTCCGTGAATAAATAAAATAAGTTTCTCCTCGAACGAAGAAGTTGCAATACTGCAATCGTTTTGACAGTTCTCTTTCACAACTAACGTTGTATCGTCGTCTGCCACGTTAATTTAAGTGCATCTTGAAGCAAATAATGGATCCTGAAAAAGATTTTGTTTCCACGTTTAAATGTCAAGTTCCATGGTGTAACTTTGTTGGTGACAGCGGGAAACTTTTATTGAGCCACTATCGCATTATTCACAGACCAGACCGCAGCTTCACAAGCAAATGTCTGTATGAAGGTTGTCATCCCATAAAGCAATTTAACAGAGGGCAGCTTGTATAAACATATGAAGCGACATCACCCACACTTTTTTGAGGAGAACGCCGGAGCTGAATCAGCCGAAATTCCCCGACATACTGAAACGAACGTGTTGTCGGCTATTAATCATGGTACGTCTTTCCATTTACAAGTCGAGTTTATAACACGAATACCTGATATCTTCTACCACCATCCTATAATACGTTCCCTTTGTTTTCTAACAGAAGATGCTACCAGTAATGACGCCTGTCAGGGAAATACTGATGACTGAGGATTTTGTATGACTGGTAAATAACTACTCAACGTTTTAGCTTAACGTCTTGATTTCATATAATATTGTAGCGCTTTTCAGATTCCAGTACTGAGGGAAGTGAGGATTTGCATGCTAGATACCTGTAAACCACGGCTGCCGCATTTGTAATCAAGCTGCTGGAGGATAGGAAACTAATTCAAACTGATGTGGAGGCAATTATGCACGAGATTCAGTCTCTCATTAACACGGTAGCGACACAAATTACAGAGGAATCTCATAAAGGATTTTTCGATGTTGGCTGCGATCACCGAATTATTCTGGAGACATCTAACCAGTCTGTTTCTCAAAATTTTTTCCAGCATCTTAAGAACCAGCACTCAAGGAAAGATTACTTCATTACTGAATTTGGCATGGTCTGTCCTACTAAAGTTCATCTTTCTATACTGCCTGAACAGTTTTATTGCACTCGACAAAAGAACAACCAAATTCAGCGGGCAAGTTATACTTATGTTCCTCTTCCTCCGATGTTGGAGGAACTTTTAAAAAAGAAAGATGTCTATAATGCAGTCATGCAAGAAAAGCAGAAGATTGCTGGAAAGTTCAGGAATTTTAAAGATGGAACCGTGTACACCACAAAACCATTCTTTCAGCGTCATCCCAAGCCCCTTCAACTTCATCTTTACCTCGATGGAGTTGATTATGCAACCCACTCGGTAGCAAGAATCACAAGTTGGTATTTGTGTACGTTTCCATAAGCAATCTCGATGCCAAATTTCGTTCGTCATTTAAACAAACAAATCTTGCATCGATATTTTACAACGGCCATGTCAATTCGTCTGGCATGAACAAAATGCTGGAACCAGTGTTGGCAGATCTTAAGAAGCTCGAAGGAGGCGTGGATTTCTCTCTTAACGGGACAGTCGAGAAAACTCTCGGCACGCTGACCGGTGTTTCTGGGCATAATCTCGCAAGTCATGCTATAGGCGGCTTTACGAAAAGATTTTCGAAGACGTTCAGGCTTTGTCGAACATGTCTGGCAACACCGGAAGAAATGCAAACAAAATTTGCCGATAAGGAATTCCCAGCTCGGACAAAGAACAGCACATTCTTCAGTGCTCTGAATTAGGCACAAGTGCGGAACGGCATTTTTCGGAGCTTTATGGAATCAATTTTAACTCCTCACTAAACGAGCTGGAACCTTTTAACGTTATAGGCGGACTGGTTCCGGACAGTCTTCACGACATTTTGGAAGGATGCCTGGGCCTTACGATTGCTGAAATTCTCCTTCACTGCATTAAGAGAAAATATTTCGGCCTCAAAGACGTCAACTTCGCGATAAAGAACTTCCCCTAACGAAGCTCGGAGGCCAAAGAGGAACCATCCGAGATAACAACTGTACACCTGAAAAAGCGAAAACTAGGACAAAGTGCAGCTCAAAACTGGCTTCTGGCTGTCCTACTTCCACTTTTTGTAGGTTCGTTGGTCCCGAAAAGTGACAAAGGTTGGTTTTGTTTTACCACCCTCCTGGAGGTTTGCCAGCTTGTTTTTAGCGATGAAATCTTGAACTGCGAATTGCATATTCTGGATTCCTTGGTGGCCGAGTACCTGCAAACATTCAAATCAGTCTTCAGGCGGGACATCATTCCTGAGCAACATTCCTAGTCCATTACAGCAAATATATCCGACGACTGGGGCCGCTTTGATCCTTCTGGTGTATGCGGTATGAAGCGAAACACTCGTATTTCAAACGCCTTTTACGAAAAATTGGCCAATTCAAAAATCTGCCATGGACGCTGAGCAACAGGCATCAGCAGTGGCAGTGCAAAAATCTGCTCACTCAGCACAACTTTCTGCAAACTGACGTCATCGAGTCTCTCAAAAGCTCGCATCGTGATTTATTAGTGCTAAAAAATGGAGGCAACAAATTTCAAAGCGCATAGTTTTATGTTAAATTTTCATGCAAATCTTCGCTAGGTAAGCTAGCAAGCTTCTTCTGATTGAGCGACCTGGGCGTGATCGTTGAATACTTGCCTTGGATCAGGAGAGGCTCGCTGTTTTATAAAACTGACGACAGTGTGCTTTTGTGTCCCCTGCAAGGTGAGAGGAACTGCCAGTTTGGTTTGCCGGTTGCCGTCTATTGCTACAACGGTCGTTTACTGTTTTTGCTGTCACATGCTGAGTACCGAGCTCTTCGACAGCCATTTGCAGGCATATCGGGTCAGTTCACGCCTTGACAACTGCGAACTACGCAGTAGTCCAGTCGATCTCGTGGACTACGGAGTACGCCACTTGCATAGACCAGAGATCATCTAAACGAAGCTTTTCCGAACAAAATAAAATCAGTGTACCGCGTTGTCAGCAAAACTAAAATTCCACTCAACTGTTTGGGTTAGTGGTATGTATGGGTACTGTCAGTGTTCGCAAAGACAGCTGGAATCAAAAAAAAAAATAGCACGTTTCCGTACAATACACGTGTTTTCGTACAACTTAGTGTAACCTCAATGTCAGTGATCGGCACCTCTAAATTGTGTAAATCGCTTACAGCCGCCACCAGTCATAATAATAGTATGGGTCTTCGGTTTCCGGGACGGGAGAACTAATCCCCGAAAATCGGGACACCAAATTTACACTCTAGCCATACCAATTGTAAGGCCCCAGTAAAAAATTAAGTAGTTCGGGTAAGTAGTTTTTGAGCTGTTTACCAGTGTTTACTCTACTGACTCGGTGTTTACACCTGTTTACTCGAGCAACGACTTAGTCGCTCGGAATGTTGGAGCGTATTACTTGCCTCTTACCTCATACTGACTATTAAAACAGTGGTTAACATAAATGGTCAGCACCTGCTGAGGTGTTTACAGCTACTTTCCAAGTACAGTGGTTAACATCTGATTGGGTGTTTACAGCCACTTACAAAATAACAACTAAGATGTGCAAGCTTAATAGTCTTTACCCTAATGCATTTTTCATGTTGTAACTAGTTTATCGTATATTAGTCATCAGTAAAATGCTATTCGCTAGTCTAAAATACTTTATCACTTATTTTACACCTTTGCTACACATTCAAATATGCGCACACTTGAAGTATGGAAAAGGTGCAAGACACAAAATTTCGGTTAACACTTAATTATTTGATTCGATTATAGTTAGTTTACTTTCAGACTAAACAGATAAAAGGCGTTGCCGCCCAGTCTCCAGTGTAATAGCTTTTGACGTAAGTTCATTGGGGAATAATACGAGAGGGGCAGCACTCCGGTCATCTTGCAAAATGAAGATGTGAGAATAGTTTTGATATTTCCGAACGATAAGTTTCTCTACAAACAGAACTACTTTCGTGCTGGTGAACGTGTCGCCAATGTCTACCGCAGCAATCTCCTGAATTTTGTAGAACTCCTTCTCTACAGTAACTATGCTGTCGTTACGTTTGAACTTGGCTGCGTAGTTGGACGTTGTGAATATGGTACTCCGCATAATCATTCGTTTATAAATTTTCCCAAATGCAGGTACGGCAGATCCCAGCCTCGCGGTAAGGGCCGCACTGTAACGGTCATCGAAACAAGTGGCGTTAGGAGTGCCAAGAAGTGTGCATTTGTCGACCTCTACAGCCTTTTTCGTTACTCTAGTCTCCCATAAGTAACACGACACGAGTCCGAAAACCTCTCGACTTTCTGTCTTCAATTTTTCGCCCTGTTGGCGAAGAAACTGCGAAGCACAGACCCGATTAAAAATCTGGGATGTAACTGACCTGGTGCCATTGAACTGCTGTAATAATACTCCATTTGCACTCTCGAACACGTAGTTATTATACGACCATGTAGGGCCCCAATAACTTACACAATCAGGGATATGCAGCAGCTGATGAACGTTGAACGACATGTTCTCCAAGCCTTGTAACAATTCGAAGTCCTCCACGAATTTTTCTAATTTCTTGCTTGCATGGTACAGATCCACGTAGGAACAAGGCCTCGAAAGAATGTAGATGGCCTCTGAAAGTATGCCAAAATTTTTAAAGTAGGCAGCCGGAAGGAACCTCTCAAGAATAGGAAAATAATAAAACAAGAAACTTTTAAATTCATCGGCCTTCCAGTATTTCCTATCTTCAGTTGATCGTGGGGGACGGCTGAGATCAGTGGGAACACGGATACAACGCAATTCTTCATCAAGTTTGGAGACTGTCTGTCGATTACCTAGATAATAAAGTTTCCCGTTATTGGATGGCTCGAAACACAGCTTGTTAAACAGCTGCCGCACAACACCCAGGTCAACGCAATGCATAGTGTCAACAATAAACCCGGTAACTGGTTTGAAATATTCAAGGTCTGCAAAACAGCAAGGTCCTTTGATTCCTTGAATTACCGTGCCCGTTGCAAGCGAATTTTCTCCTTCCCTCCGTGTCTCGTCGTCGTTTCGAAGCGGTAGATGGGCAGAAAAAGGGTAAACACGCTTAGTTCTTCCAATTCTCATTCCGTTGATCGTGCACCACGAGCAGCCCATGGCCCCATTAAACTGTTTTGACTTCTGCAGACAAGCTCTTGCTGGGCTATCGCAGCCGCAAGTCAACGAATAAACTTTTGAAGTTACTCGCGAACCTTGCCGATTCACCCAAGTAAACCCCTTTGCACCCAACTGTTTAACGTCATTGACGAAGGAAAATACGAAACTATCGAAGTCGGGTTTCGAGTCCCCACACCACAAAGAATGCAAGATGACAAATTTCTTCCGAGCAAATGGAGGCAGTTCGTTGACGATGGGGTAGACAGGCCACATGGAGTGGGTTGAGGACTCGAGCAAAGGTACGCCATCCGTGTTGACAGTTAAGCTGCATGACGTTGGATCTTTTAGCAGTTCACCGTCTTTAAAAGTTTGGTAACTGTTGCCATCATAAATGTCCGACAACTCCTTCCTTATGTTGAACCGGTAGCTCACATCTTCGTCCCCAGTTCAAGGTCTTCAAAAATATATCTCTATTGCTCCTCTGTGCTGATGTGAAGATAAAAAGTTTTGTTTTCGAAGATCTGCTTTTGCGTAAATTCCCAGTTGCAGTACGAACAGAAAAAAATGGTGTCGTCTTGACCTGGGACAGAATCTCCTAGTACTGCTTTGCAATTAGGGCACAGAAGAACAGTCCTTTAATTCCCAAAGCTTAGCAGTTTTTCAAAATGGTACAGGGTATCTGGCAGCGAAGAGTCAGCTGGTAGAAGCAGCTTTAGTATGCTAAGAAGAAACTGGATGGCTGTATTACTCAATTTGCTGGAAAGAATCAGGCCGAGCAACAGGAACAAAGTTTGATTCAATGTTACTGCTGCACCTGTGTAGAGTGGTCGACTGCATTGCTTCTTGAAATACTCGTGAACATTGGCAGAATGAGCGTCATTTGAAGCTGACCCAGATGTGTCTTCCCATAAAGGCAGATCCTTTCAATACATACATTAATTACCAAAAATTGAAGAAACAATAAATGTTGTATACCTCTCTCAATGAGTCGTGAGAGTTACTCTGCTCGTTTCCATTTGTCGTTGAGTAGTTTTCACTAGTTAGGTTGGCATAACCTTCAGGAACTGACGACAGTGGAGGATTCTAAAAATTAGTTTAATAAGTTTCTGAAACCATCAATTTAAATATATAACGTGAGTAGAGAAACTAAGACGACTTACTGAAACTTCTGTGCATAATGCTTCTTGGTCTGATTCAAGGTTTCGCCTTCAACTTCCACTTCCATTCTGTCGCACAACTGTCTTCGTTTTCGTTTTCTTTCCGATCTTATTCGTGCTGGGAACGTGGCCGTTGCATCTGTAGTATATGCTTTATACGGCCCTCTTTTATTGCTCATTTTATCGAGTACTTTGACTATTATCTTCAATTTGGTCGAGTTGTATTTTCAAGTTTTCAAGCAGATGACTGGCAAGCGCATAAACACAACGTACCTGTCAGTTTTCGAAAAATTTCGCCCAAATTTTTCGCCCTCAGAAATAGGAATTGAATTATAGGGTCTTGCGACACCTCCTTTAGCAAAAATGTAAAATACCTTTGGAGCTCAGTGTGATGAAATTAATAATTTACTCTTAAATAACTTATACTCATAACTCTGAAATAGTGGCGACTTAAAATGGGCGAAAAACGCGCGCGAAATTTTGCGGACTCGCCCCCAAAAAAAACCTTCTGCTGTCTGTTTTATTTCACTTTAGCCCCAGAATTATTTTCACAACTTGATTTAACTTTTCACATTGTTAATTAATTTTGCAATAAACTCTGCAGTTAACTGCTTGCGGAAAAATTGTGCAAAGCCACAAGAAACTTAAGTCAGCTTGAGAAATTTTTGTAATCTGGCAACGCCGCTCTATACAAATTTTGAGGCACACTAGGGGCAGCATCTTGAGCGTCATTAGACAGAAGTGAATCTCGCAGTAATTTTGAATTCAAAAAATGGGAAAATTGTCTGGAAATAAAGCTAATATGACTGTTGAAAAATAAAGAAAGAAAGGTATTTTACCGTGTGACTTTTCTAAAATTTCATATCTAACTTGTCTGTTCTTCATTTCTGGTTTTATAAGCGAAAAAGCAAGAAGCTTCCAACAACCGTGCCGTGTTTCCACCATCCTCCGAATGGATTCTTGTTTTCTGGGTAGGTGAAAACACCTACTCGATTCAAAAAGCCGATTCGGTCACGCACACAGTATAGAAAAGAACAGTACGGCAAGGCTCCCTATCTCCCCATGTTAAAGCCGCGAGTTTGGAAATTAGCGATCGGACGGAGGTATATGGTACTACATTCAGCTCTCAGCCGGCTGACGTCACAGCGCCAAATTCCATTGAGCGCCTCACCTGAAATTTATACCTTGACTCCTTCAGCTATGAAAAAAGCCCTCATTCTCTATACTTTTCATACTTCCGTGATATGTTAAATATAATAAAATTAAATTACAGGAGTTTGTACAATACACGTTTTTTTATTTACAATATTGCATTCCATTATTTAAATTTTTAAATGAATGCTTTTTAATATACCACGGCTGATATTTTCCTTCCTCCCGAATAGTTCCATTTCATTCAATTCATTCATTCATATTTCCGCGATGTTTTATCTACTATTTCCGAATTGTTCTTCAAAAACGCTTCGGTTTCAAAGAAAAACTGAATTTCAATCAGTTACAGTAAAAAAAAAACGGAACAATCATAGAGATTTGAAGCGATTTCAATCAAGAAGCAAGTGAAAATAGCTGTTAATAAATTGGACCATAATTAGAAAAGGAACTTTTTTGTGGTTACCTTTTTATTTTTATTTATATGTGCGAAACAATTTTCAATTTTTGTTTTCTAGACCGTGCAACTGAATCCTGTAGCATCTGATTTAAGAACTTCACAGTATAGTAAATCCGTGCTGTTGTAAAATACTGTAGAAGCCATTCCTTTGGGAATGATCTGCATACAGAGGGTAGGGAGATCCATGTCATCTCGTGTACCATACTCTCTCTCAGACCTCGAAGATGCTTGATTTCTTCGAATTTGTTCTGGAATGCACGTTCAAGTTTCTCGAAAAATGTGACACATTCCGTGGAGGGCATAATTAATCCGGCAGCTTCAGGATCCCATTCTTTATAGAACATAAAATTACAGGGATCGAGTTCTTCTCTCTTATTGTGCTGTCAGAATCTTCTTGCAGTCTTCGCAATTATGGAGGATAAACAGCTTCCTAAGGAAGAAGCCAGTTGTATATTCGAATGCCATTTGTTCAGTGTCGTTCGCCATTGCTGTTAAAGAGCAATTGGCATCACTTTCGGGCTGCTGATTAGCTTGAAGTACCTGTGCAGAACTGTTTTTCTGGTAGGCCTAAATGGACAATACTGGGTTAGAGCTGCCGAGTACATATGGAACATAATAAATTTGAAACCGCTTTCTGTGAAGCATTTAGAGTGCAATCTTCGGTAGCTGGCTGAGAGTCGATTACGTTGATGCATGACCCATCACTTGGCGAAGAACCCGCGGACGTTGGGTTCGATGGACTCGTGAGGAGCTGTAAAAAATCACATTTGAATAGGACATGTATCAGTCATAACTTGCTTATCCACTCGTCAAGTGAAATAAATAAAAACTACCTTTTGGTGCGCTTTTTCGTCTTAGCGCGCTCAGGTTTTCTGGAACTTCTAGTTGGAAAACGGGGTGAGGGAACTGGAGTCAGTATTTCGGAGAGTTCTTCGTCTTTCTCGCAGTTCGCTCGATTGGATTTGAAACAAGAGACCAAGTTTCTTGAAGCCAAAAATTTGTATGAATGGTAGAACCGATATGGAGTGGGATTCAGCGACCATCCACCGCAAGCCCTTATCCGGCCGAAAAAGTTTTCTAGGGGTTCCTGGTTCAGCCTCCTCGTGAAAAGAAACGTGAAACCAAGCTTTTGAAGATCACTTGTCAGTTCAAGGAGAGCGTTGATGTTCTGAATCCAACCTTTCAAGCAACTAACGCTGGCGACAGACTTTTTTTTCTTTTCATCAAACACAATAACTGATTCGACGAATTTTCTCAGGTCATATAAAGCTTGCGTTTGATAGTTTTTGCCAGAGTCGGAACCTCCTACTGTCAACGCACGTCGAAATTTTTTGGCATTGTTCAAAGAGGAACTGTTGAATATGTCAAAGAGACGATCGAACTTGGCTGTGAGATTGGAGAGCCCCAAATAATCATTGGAGACCTTACGGTTGACAACGTAAGTAGCAGTGGCGGCGCTTACTGACTGGCTCAAAACTTGCGTTGCTAGTTTAACCTTCATTTTTGAAAAAGATGTCAGGTTCAGATGAGCTGGTGTGAGCCTTGGCGTTAGACGAAATCTGCTTTGCCGTTGTAAATTATATATATGTACAAGTTGGCTCCAAGTTGCCTTCTGATTTCCATAACGCAGGGAATATTTTTGCAGGTTATTGCGGACGCTTTTAATGAGATGCGGCGCATCGAACATATAAAAATATTTCCTATCTTTGTATATGAAGTGGGGCTTCTCTGGTGATGCTCCTGGAAAGAAAAGTTACGTAAGACAAACCTATAACACGCTCTTTCACTACTCAGTACCCAGTTGTCGTGCGGTAGATGCAAAGTTCGATCTTTGGTCGGTAGTTATTACGCGGACATCGCCACCTGCCTCATAGATTTCGTCTAGGCATTCCAGCAACAAGGATTTCAACTTTCCTGCCGAGAGGTCGTCGCCGCAAAAAGCATACCCAATAGGAAGTTTCCAATTGTGCTTCAGGCTTCTCACCATAAATACCAGGGCAGATCCAGCAGTTTTGCCAGACGCTGGTTTTGAGTTTCCAAAATCTTCGAAACCAAAAATCCTGTCTTGCGATTTGGCGTAGAAAAAATTCTTTTTTAGGGACATTTCATCCGCCATCAGTGTAAGGACCTGATTGTTAATAACGATTAAATGTTTTATACGGTTAACTGCAAGTCACTTGTGCTATATACTTTATCTTGTGCAGATTCAGCAGAATCCATTCTCTCTTTGAGTATTCTCAAAGCACTTTTTGACAAACCACAACCGATCTGTGTGTCCTTTAACCGTCGCTTCAGATTAGAGATTGACGGTAGAATGAAAATTTGTCCAAGTTTCTCATAGGCTG
Organism: Eulimnadia texana; assembly: GCA_002872375.1. Classification (NCBI taxonomy): domain Eukaryota; kingdom Metazoa; phylum Arthropoda; class Branchiopoda; order Diplostraca; family Limnadiidae; genus Eulimnadia; species Eulimnadia texana. The sequence continues at coordinate 23,393,097 of NKDA01000001.1, forward strand.
CGCGGTTGCTGAAGTATAGAGTTACTGCAAGGGCAATATCTTCGTCCGTGTACGATCGCCCTTTTATAGGAACCTTAGCATTTCGGATCTGCGACTCAACGAAAGAGGTTACAGTAGCTGGGAGTACAACTCCCTGATTTTTGAGGAACGACCCAAAGTCAGTTTTCCTCAACAGCGATATTTCGTTCTCTTGTTGTAGTTTTTCTTCTTCGCACTTTCGCAAAGCAGCATTTAAATTGTTGTTCTTTATTTCTGTCCTTCGCAGCTTATCCGAGACATTTTTAAGCCTTGTCATGAGTATATTTTCCAGATCAGTACGATCCGCTTTCGGTCGTCCTCGTCTGACTTCAGTGGTGGTATGTGGCGGTCCAGCAGATGTATCCGCAATACTGATTGTCGAAGTCTCGGCAGTGGCATCCAGATCAGCTGAAACGCCTAAAAGTGGTTCCACATAATTGTATACGAGTTTCAATAAACGCCAATTTCAAGCATTGTACTAACCATAATGGATACGGAGAGTTTCACCTGGAACTGTTGGAGCAATACCCTGTGGTAGTGCATGGGCAACTAAGCGCTGGCGCTCCGTGCTGGTGAACATGTCTTCAGAAAAATGCTGACTACAAAGCCACAACTTTTTCTTTGCGTAAGAGGACAGCGGTTGATTTAATAAATCATCCCTAGCCACTAACCGGGCCCATTGTGCAAATTTGCTAGAGACGCAAAGAATATAGCATAAGAATTGAATGGATTAACTATCATTACCTCTCGTCTTTCGGAAAACCAAAGAACTTTAACTCTGAGGAAATCCCTGGGTTATTTGAACAGCCTGTGGCCGCACACCTTTTTTCAGCCATTATGTTTTAGACACACCAGAAAGAGCTAGCTATATTACTGGCAATATTCTCTTGTTATTTAATTAAACCACAGCTGAAATCACGATAAATGTATAAGGGAACTATCAAGTGGTACGTGCCACTACGATTTGGATAGCCAGAAGTGTGAAGTTAACAGAAACGCCGTATTTGCCCTTACTTCCACATCGCCTAATTCACAAGGCCTGAGAGTAAGGATGAGCAAGGGCTTGCTTGTTTGCCGTGTTTGTTTTACTTATTATTTAGAACTATTCGGGAGGAAGGAAAATATCAGCCGTGGTATATTAAAAAGCATTCATTTAAAAATTTAAATAATGGAATGCAATATTGTAAATAAAAAAACGTGTATTGTACAAACTCCTGTAATTTAATTTTATTATATTTAACATATCACGGAAGTATGAAAAGTATAGAGAATGAGGGCTTTTTTCATAGCTGAAGGAGTCAAGGTATAAATTTCAGGTGAGGCGCTCAATGGAATTTGGCGCTGTGACGTCAGCCGGCTGAGAGCTGAATGTAGTACCATATACCTCCGTCCGATCGCTAATTTCCAAACTCACGGCTTTAACATGGGGAGATAGGGAGCCTTGTCGTACTGTTCTTTTCTATACTGTGGTCACGCATGTCTTATCGCTCGGGAACCCAAACCTTGTGACCGAGGTTCTTTATTGTGAAGGGCTAGAGTATCCGTATGATGGGGCTCGGAAACATCTTGCGCAAGTGGTTTGTAAAAATGGTAAATATGAGATACTCATAACACTGTACTGATATTATGACTGTAACATTTTCATAATTCCAGAGAACAAAGTAATCCTGGAAGAACAACTTCGAGAAATACTCAGCGGGGAAACCCCGCTTAGTAACAAACTCGTCGAGACTTCAAGGGTAACTATCACTTGATTACATTTGATCTTGCTGCGAAGACCTGAATTCCATTTTTATATTAGGGTACCCAGTGCTCTGACAACACCATAAGAAAGCGTCTGATGCAAGCAAGCGAGCAGCCTGCCAAACCAAACCTGCAGAGCTCCCGTAAAAGGCAAAAAATCAAATCAGTTCAGAAAGGTACGAACAAAGTTTGCTTTATATTTAGCATTTCCAATGATCAAGATTCTTTCCTGTTTCAGAAATACTCGCATTGAAAGAAACCATCGTAGCACTGACAAACAGGGTCAATGAAGTGGAGTCGGCATGTGATGGTAGTTTTATTTGTTAATTTTAGATAACTGAGAAATACTCACTCGATAGTTTGTTTACAGGATTCGTAACCAAAGAGGAAGTTAATGTCCTTATCCAGGCTAAGCAACATCCAGATACGCTCACAATAGCTGAGGTAACAGGCAATTTTATTGCCAAAACAAATAAAGTAGTCTAGTAAGATCATTTTGTATCTAGGAAGCGCTCCAAAAATTCGTTCCTCTTCAAGAATTGACCATGATGAAACGCATAAAGGGCTGGTCTTCTATGACTACTGCATTGATGAACGCGGTATTCCCCGACATTGCAGTAAATCACAAATTGAAGATGAGCCAATTATGTCCGGACAGAATGAGCGCAATCTGCGATAATTTCGTGCACTTAAAAATTTACTTAGCAGAGACACCAGTTAAATGATAAAATATTATTAATTTCCAGTAATTGATATTGCAGTATGAAATAGATGATTACATAGATCATGTAATTACTAATCAATAATGAATAATTTTATGGTAAATAATTAATGGTGTAATCGATTTCAATAACCCAGGTTTATTTTTTACAGGTTTTATGGAGGCATATTCCTCCAGCAACTCCGAGGGAGAAGTCTTCTCGACTGCCAATGTTCGGAGGACAATCTCTCGGGCAATCAGCAATATGAAACAGTACAAAAGGATGGTCTCGGATGGATCGCGGGCACAGTACAGAAAACGCAAATCGCTCAAGAAATCAACCGCAGATGATACAGATCCATCAGTCGCGCAGAAACGAGCCTGTTTAGAAGCTGCAGCAACTTGTTCTCGTGTCGAAAAGGAAACCGGAGGTTCGTTGAGGTTTGGAGAAGAAGAAAGAAAGAAGAAGAAGAGTTTGGCTCGGAAAGCAGTTTATCAACTGATACTGATGACAGCAGCGACAGTGATGGCGAATCCGGTAGCACTACCACAGAGGCCGTTTTTTTAAAATACTGTGTCCTTCTATGTCAACTGAAATACATAGATGCTTGAAGAACGGAGTTTTTGCGCAAGTTTGTATTTGACAATTATATTAGGTATTGAAAAATTATACAATAATCGTAAGTGGGTGCAAGTATGGTAAGTGGCCTAGACCTGCTTACCACGGCTTATCTACAATAAGTCCTTGGAAGGTGCTTACAACTACTTACGCAGAGTAAGACGTTTGGACCTGGTTACAACTAATTACACGGAGTAAGACGTCTTGAACTACTGGAATCGGCAAATTTAAGTACTTTAAGACGTCTTACACAGCCTATTCCGAAAACGTGAAAGTAAGTACTTGTAAGTGGCCACGTAAGACGACTTACCAACTGATCAATTTTTTACTGGGGCGTATTTAAACTCGGAAAACGGGAGGGTTCCCGGACAGCGGGGAAAAAAACCCGAGATAAGGAGAAACTACCCGGAATGTGGGGCGTCCCACCTTCTTTTGGAAGGGGGTAACAATTGTAAGGAACCCCATCTCCCCGTTTTTTGGGAAACTTTTTTACAGTGTAAGACAACAATTTCCAAATTCGATATCTAGACGAAATTAGTAAAGGATTCAACAATTCAAAACAGAAAATTGATCCAGAACTTAAGATCCGCCACTAGGGCTCTAAATTCTGTATTCTTCATGCAATCGATTCGGAATTCAACCATTCGTCAATTATAACTTAAAAGGTGAAAGACTTGGTTAAGTAATCACGCAGACCTTAATTTTAAATGAGTAATCAACTAAAGAATGAGGATTCCCAAGTATAACCCACATTTTTCAAGTTTTAGTTGTTCTAATAAAATTCAAGTTATCTTCCGGAAAACAACATCAGATTTCGTACAGTAAATCACTAAGGTATATTCTGAATGGTGACGATGATTGAACAATTAAAACTTTTAAGTTATGTGTCGAAGATTTAACTTTTTTACTGCAATAGATTGTAAAATACACATTTACTTAAAGTGCTTCGAAATCTAAGATCGTCTAAGGAGATCTGTTATTCCTATTTACTTGTTTTGTGAGATAACTTTTTTTCCTATTGTCAAAACCGACGTTACAAGATTTAATTTATTGGTAGTAATAAATTGATTAGAATCATAAAAATATCTTCATAGTTATAGATTAACTGAATTGTAAAAAATTCTTACACTAAAACTAAATTAGATTAATCTTTAAAAATTCTCGGATAATACTTTAAGTGCCTGGGGTATTTGAAAATTCGTTGAGTTCGCGTGATCCAATTAAACTGAAATCCCTCCACAATATAATAATCCTGTACCCTTCAAATATTCGCCAATTCTTTAGTCAGTCTCTGGACGCCATGGCGAATAGACAAGTCCCTAAATTCCATGACCTTTGCAACTCAGAACAAATGTCCTCGCAAGCACGTGCTTCAATGTTCGAGGTGCTGGAAATACCTACATGCATGAAAGGTAAGAGACACTTTTCACGCGAAAATTACTGTTTAAGTTCTACCAGTGGTTTTTTATTCTCTCTTATACAGATATGACAAAGGAAATGTATTCCAGCTACAAAGCTGTTCCAGCTTCCTTTCTTTGCACTGTTGGTGCAAATTTGCCTGAGCAGAGCGTCCCCAAAAGCCAGACAGAAACTGGCAGGAATGGGCTCCTCTGAGAGGTATCGCATACAGGTTTACGTATAACTACTGCAAGGGGTCCGAAACTTCCAATAATATTCGTATAAGTAGGTCATGCTATCACATTTATCAACCTATTATCTCCCTGTTATCACTCGTTGTCAAATAATTTTCATAGATCTGTCCTCCGAGTTTCGGACCCCTTTGATTACTGTAGAAGTCAATATAACTTTCAAGGGGTCCGAAACTTTCATTAATCTTCGTACACCTAGGTTACGTTATCACATTTATCAACCTGTTATCTCCATGTTATCCCCGTGTTATCATATGTTTTAAACTAATCCTCACACACTTTTCCGCGGAGTTTCGAACCCCTTGATATTTTTTACATTTATTGCGGTATTTGATGCATGTGACAAATTAGGTGAATTGGAAAACATGATTCTCGAGATATGTATCGAATCGATTTCCCTGTGATTTAACATAACGCATTAAGAACTATTACAGTACATTTTGCTTATCTCTCTTGTAGGAAAAGACAGGCGTTGCACGACCATCACCAGGTAAGAGTAAAAGGTAAGCGTGCGTCTATTCTGCTTCCCCATTTTATTATTAGTAATGCTCCACATTCTATAGAAGGAAGGCAACTACTGCAAGGGAAAAGAACCAGACTGAACAAACCGAGGCCTGTTTAGAGGTACCTTCTTTTTTTTAAAAGTATTTCTTGAGTTTGTTTCCACACCAATGACGCGGTATTTATTTAGGAGGACAATTCAACGCCTGAGCGTGAAATAACACATCTTGGTATCTTCAACCAGGAACCAGAGCAACAGGAGTCCGCACTTGATTCAGCGATGCTCGACTCTCACCTAGATGCTGAGGTTTCTGCACTGGACCAGCCCGAAGATGAAAAGGATTTCGAATTAATCGAATCGGGGTCAAATCGTGGGGGAGATGTCCTCGTTGACCGGTATGGGTACCGGTATGCTACTAAAAGGAAGCAGAAGGGCGCTGCTGTTTGGCAGTGAACTTCACGAAAGGACAACTACTGCGATGCTACGGTGCGGTAGGTTGGAAACTCTTTTGAGCATGGTCCAGTCGCCCATTGGCCGCAGGAGGCAAAAGCTGTAGGAGCGATGGCGGCGGAAATCAAAGAAAAGAATCAAATCAGAGGCCTTGAGAGATTTCTTCGAACCCGCTGAAGTTATTGTCGGAAAGGTGTTAATCAGATACCACGAAACAGCCATGCCCAGCCATGCCGGCCCTATCTTCGCTGATTCGGAGTACGAACATGGAGGGAACGCCATGAAGAGCCTTGTGACCTTACTTTCTCCTTTGACAGACGTCATCTTCCTCCCGATTTTGTGGTGGGCGACGTTTCGGTCAAACACCGGCGGCACATAATACTAGCTTCCCCCGTCATGCTGAGTCTGCTGGCATGAGCGAAACGCTGGTATCTGGACGGGACCTTTAGAGTAGTGAAGAAGCCTATTTCCACCAGCTTTACTCCATAAGCGTTGTCATCAAGGCGTCACCAAATGCTGTTAAAAAAGTAATCTAGCATATTTTTATTTAAATTCTTTCTATTTAATGCTGAAGACAAAAACTTAATGCAATTCTTTCTGAGGTGCCAGTTGCCTTTGTAGTAATGTGGGGACGGAAGAAGAACGACTATGTTGCTGTCTTTACGAAAATAAATGAATCTCTACGCGTCGAACACGCCATGACAGGCTATGATGGATTTCAAGTCAGCAGCGTGGAGAGCATTCCGTGTGGTCTTCCCTGAAGCTTCCATTAAGGGATGCTGTTTCTATTTTTCGAAAGCCGTGTGGAAAAAGGTCCAGGAAGTCGGCCTTGAAGTTGCGTATAGGTCCTCCAACCGCGTGAATCGGTTTTGACGCAGGCTAATGGCGTTAGCTTTTTTGCCTGCAGAACACATTCAGCCTGCGTTCCAGGAACTTCGAAAGCAGCTTGAAAGTAAACCAGATCAGAAACTGCAAGAGCTGACCGACTACTTCAAAGACAACTGGATCAACTCTACACTGTGGCCCCCGTCAACCTGGAGTGTTTTCGGGAATTCCATAAGGACCAACAACGACGTGGAAGGTTGGCACGCAAGGCTTAACCGGAAGGCGAAGAAAGGAAACCTTCCATTTTATCTCCCCACGCGACATTCGGACAAAGAGTCGAAGACTGTACCCTTATTTTTAAAATTAATGACAGAGAAGAAACAGAAAATATCAGGCCAAAAAGTACCGCCAAACGACTGCCAAGTCATTTGACTTATGGGGCAAGTACAAAAATGATGAGATATCAGTTACCCAATTACTGAAGCGTGTCTCCTCTGTCAGCTGTTTTGTACTGTCATAACTGCTTGTCCTGTTTAACCGTGCTTCATTTTTTTTTATTTAATCGCAATAATAGACGACTCCTTGAGGCCATTTACTTCTTATACCTCAGCTCCTTCGTTCATTTTGAAAATGTTGACTGGAAACTTACTTAAAACGGTTAACGACCAAATAAACACCTTTGAATTAAAAACTCGTTATATGAAGAAATTTTCATTTAAATATATTTTCTGAAAAGTTGTGTAGTGTTGTTCGATCACATTACAGAACCAAGGTTTATCCACAAGAGAAGATTCTTGGGTAATTAATTAATTACAAAATCAATTGAATTGATTACCTTCCAAATCGTCAAATGAAAATTCCAGATTTGTTTAGACATCAACTCTAAATCTGGAATCCTTTTCTTATTGGTATCTGTTATTTGTCAGTTTTCTGTTCGTAAAGCGACCATTTACAACTTAAAAAAAAATCTGATGGAAACTTCGAGCATGTATGTGGATAGAGACGGTACGGCGTATAGCTGAGCGAAGCCAGGCTAGCGGGTGAGGACTGGGGGTGGAAGATGGTGCCAGTCCCCTAGTTGCCATAGCAACGGCAGCTAGCTTGACGTGAACAAACGCGACGTCATCTTTAATTGTAGAATTAACTGCGAATTAGCGAAAGTTGAACCTTCTTTTCTTCTAAAGAATCACTCTGACATTCTCAAAATAATTTTTAAATATGAAATGAATCAGTTATCCCTTTTTGTGAAATCTGTTCAGAACACCTGTTATTCTAATTTAGTTCTCAGGTTTACCGCTAGATAGTTTAAAACAGGTTGCCATGGGGACTCGGGGACAGGCGCACGGCGTCTGCTCAACTTAGCATGGTTTCAGCTATTCTGAAGGGCCACAATGGCCCGTACCTTCTCTGTCTACATACATGCTCGAAGGATTGAGATGCACTGCTGCATAACTACTAGGTCTACAACAAAATGTACCATTCAATTAGTTGCATAATTTTGTAGGCAGAAATACAAATCAATGTAGTATTCTAAAATTGAGTAATAAACACTGTGAAATGAGAGAACTTGATCCTGAACATAGTTTTATGAAATAAACGTATTATTTAACTACTTAAATTGTTAATTAATTAATTACAAATAGAAGGAAGTTGAATAAAGATAAGCAAATTAATTTTGCTTTTATATGAAGGATTAACTCAGGGGATTAATAACATTTCAGTACAGTCACCCGAAACGAAGCTTAACAGTTGGAATTAAATATGGAGTTCTAGGAGAGGCGAATTAAAGGTCTTGCTCATCCTAACATTCAAGTAATGAATAGAATATTGGTGATGCGGAAGTGAGGGCAAATAAGGCATTATTGTCTATGAGCTTCACAATTCAAGTGACTATCCAAAGCATGCTGGCACGTACCACTCAGAGGGTTACTTGAATATTTATTGTAATTGAAACTGTGGTTTAAATTTAAAAAAAAGAGTACTGGTAACAAAATATTTCTTTTGCGAGTGATTACATAATGTCTGAAAAAAGTATGCGGCCACGGGCTGTTCTAACTCGTCAGGAATACCGTCAGACTTGATACTTTTTGGTTTCGCGAAAGAAGACAACCAATATAATTCATCAATTTTGCCTAATCAATGAAAAATGTCTGATTTCTTATTACATTAATTATATTAATTCAATGATTTGTTATGCTTAAATTCCCGCTTCTCAAGGAAATTCGAGCAATTGGCGCGGTTAGTAACTAGAGATGATCTGGTTAATCAACCATCCTCCTCATATAGACGGAAAAAATCTACGGCTTTGCAGCCAGCATTTTTCTACTGACATGTACTTGAGCAGCGAATGCAAACGCTTGACTGCTTACGCACTACTGCAGCAGACAACTGAGATTACGCAATGAGATGAACAAACGTTCAGTTTCCAGCATGGCTAGTGCGGCTCTTTGAGATTAATAATAATTGTAACTACATCATATGTGTTTAACACCACTGTAGAAAATGTTGCTGATCTGGATTTCCTGGCTGAGAATTTGACAATAAATGCTGCTAATACGGTTTCGACCGTTCCTAAAGACCGGCGAGGGCGACCTAAAGCGGAACGCAAGGAGTTGGAGAGCCTGATGTCTCAGCTGAAAAGTGTTTCAGATAGGCTCCGGAGGGCGGAAATCAAGAATACAAAACTGGACGCTGAATTGCCAAAATGTAAAGAAGAAAAGAAAGAACTGGAAAGTGAAATTTCGCGGTTCAGGAATACTGATTTTGTGTCTTCCCTGAAAATTCACGGAATTACACTTCCATACAACGTTGTACCTTTCGTTGAGTCGCAATTGCGAAATGCTGGCCTCCCTGCAAATGGACGTTCTTACACGGACGACGTTATTGCTCTGGCAGTAACGTTGTTCTTCAGCCACCGGGCAGCGTATGAAATGCTCAGACAGATTTTTTATCTTGCCGTCAACCTCCAATTTACGGCGACGGTTCGAAGATGTTCACATCGGTTGCGGTTTCTCGAAAACGGCTTTGGGCATACTTAAAGAAAGGATGGACTCTGCCGAATCCCCACAGGATAAAGTATACACACACTGTACTTGACTACTGGACTTAAACGTATAAGCAGATAACATTGTTTATAAAGCAGGTTCTTATAATGATGGCAGACGAAATGTCGCTGAAGAAAAATTTCATCTACGACAAATCGCAAGACACTTTCGGACATTCAAGACATATTCGGTCTTGAAGACTTCAGAGATTTAACGGCCTCCACCAAAACGGCTGGATCTGCCGTTGTTTTCATGGTGAGAAGCCTGAAAAACAACTGGAAACTTTCTGTTCGATATGCTTTGTGTGGCGAAGACTTCTCAGCAGGAAAGTTAAAGTCGTTATTGCTGGAATGCCTAGACAAATTCTTCGAGGCCGGGAGTGATGTTCGTGTGGTGATGTGGTGAAATCTCTTAAGACAATTTCGGGGTAGCGTGGTCTAAGAGATTGGGTTTGTGGCTTGTAAACGTTAGGAGTAACGTATAGAGAGAGTTTTTGTAAACTTATTTTTTAAGCTAACACGAAGTTTACACTTACGCTTAAGTTCACTATAAGACAAAATCTTTCACCAAGAGTTGGGGAATCAAGGACAAAGTGCGAACGCGATTAACATACGTTGCACAAAAATACAAGGAACTATCTGAATGGGGAACGAGAGAAACTCTGAACAAAAAACTAACAACCGACTCTCTGTCGAGCGGGGGTAAGAGGGCGCTCTTATACATTCGGCAGAGACATACACCGTAATAAAAAAAGAGAAACTCGAGGGTAAAGGGGGTCACACAATCGGGGATACGAGGGTGTGAAACAAACAAGGTAATAAAACGACGTGGCGTTAAGTTTGAAGGTAAACTTAACTAAATAACATGTAGTGTGGTTCGTGGCAGTGACAACAGATCAGGGATTGAATTTTGCATTCTACTGCACGGTAACTGGGTATTAATAAACGATACGTTTGAAATCGTAATTCTTGTTGTTCAGAACATTTTGGTTCAGGAACGTCACACGAAAAACCCTACTTCGAGTATAAGGGCAAAAATATTTTTTTATGTTCGATGCCCCGCACCTTATTAAAAGCGTCCGCAACAACTTGTAGAAACATTCACTGCGTTACAGGAAACAGAAAAGTACTTGAAGTCAGCTCGTGCACGTACACAACCTCCAGCAAAAACACAAATTTTGGTTCACGCCAAGGCTCGCTCTAGTTCATGTCAATGTAACGTCGTTCTCGAAAAGGAAGGTTAAGTTGGCGACGCAAGTACTGAGCGAGTCCGTCAGCTCTGCGACTAATACATATGTTGTGAACCGGAGAGTTCCCAAAGATTATCTCGGGCTCGCGAACCTTGCCTCAAATTTTGACCGCCTCTTTGACATTTTCAATAGTTCATCTTTCAAAAGCCTCAAAAAATTTCGACCTGCGATGCCAATAGGAGACCAAGACTGTGGTAGCAATTATCACGTAAAAGAGTTATACAGACTGAGAAGATTTGTTGATTCAACTGTTGTTTTCGACGAGAAGAAAAAAACATCTGTCACAAACGTTAGCTGTTTGAAGGGGTGGATCCAAAACATTAATGCCCTACTTGAACTCAGAAGCGATCTACGAAAGCTTGGTTTCATGTTTATTCTTACCAGGAGGCTAAATCAGGATCCCCTGGAAAACTTCTTCGGACGAATACGGGCTTGTGGTGGGTGGTCACTCAACCCCACCGCTTACTGCTTTAGCACTCCTACAGATTTTTAGCATCGAAAAACTTCGTCTCCTGCTTAAGGTTGGACCGAGGAAACTATGAAAAGGACGAAGAACCCTCGGAAACATCGCCTACAGTTGTCTCGCGCAACTTTGTCACGAAGAGGCCAAGGAAACCTGAACGTGCTGAGAGGAAACGGTGCGCCGAAACGATACATTTTTTGTTCATATCATCTTGAGAAGTTATATGAAGCTCCGTGTGATATGTATATGCAAGATTAAAATGTAACTTTTGTTAGCTAGCTGCCAGTACATCTGAACCAACGTCCACAGATCTTGCTTGGCCAGCTGATAAATCCTTCCCAAACTCATTCCAATCAGGCCCAGCTACTGAAGATGCTACCCCAAGTACTTCACAGCGAACGGTACAAAACAATAATAACGTTTTATTTTGAGTTTGAAAAGTAAGTAAATTTTTATTTGCAATAGAAATGAATATTTTTTTCCAGATGGAGCATCAAATTCTGCATCGTTTGATTATAACAGAAGTGCTGGATTCGTTCGGGTGGTATATGGAAGCATAGCCCCACTGCCTTTGGAAATTACTATGAAGTGAGGAACATACGTTCTCAGGCTGCTTGCTTTCGCACCGATTGCCCATTAAATACGAATGATATGCGAGGCATTTCACAAAAATACAAGGCATGGTAGCGCCGAAGATGGACTACTTCAAAACTGGGGGTATTCCCGATTCCCCGAAATGTCGACCCGTGACGAGTACAAAGTTTCCGGCTAGGTGTAAATCATGGACTAGTGTCTCTGTACACGATAGCCTCACTGACAAAAAAACCTTACAATTCTGTAATGACGCTTCCCAAGACATTGGACTCGGCGAGCTTTAACGAAACGACCTCGACAAGTTTGACGACCATGACAACAGTGCTTCCACTTTGCAATGAAGTTCCCTTAAAAAACGAAAACGGGGTCCCAAAAAGAAAAATGAAGGGAAAAGGGAAAATGAAAGGGAAAATGAAATTTCCAAGTATGGACAAATACATTTTAGTCCTATGTTGTCAAAACAAACCTCAGAAGATTATTTTTCTAGGTAAAAATTGGAAAATACTATAAAAAGAATAAGCAGGAAAGAATTATTGGACCATAAATTGTCTAGGATTCACAAGAGCCAATTTAAAGTAGACGCGTGAATGGACAATCCGCCAGAAAACTTTCTGTTTTATTGCGAAAAGTGTTACTTATTGATGTCAGCCACTGGTATAAAAAGGTCGCAAAGTTTGCCAAACAAATCCAGTAGTAGTGAATAATCAGGCTATCAGGCTGCCAATTGTCAGTTCCGCGCGTCGCTCACAATTCGAACAAACAACGAATTACCAAAACTAAAGTTTTTCTGTATGTCCAAGACGTGTTTGTGTCCGTTTTTGTCCATACCGTTTGGAATTGGCCCGGTTACCGTTAGTAGCAAAATGCAAAGTGATTGTGAAGAAGACTTCGATCCTTACGCAACACCGCAAAAACGTCCTAGGTTTGGATCATCAGCCACCACTACCGGCAACTTTTTTAAATGTTCAATCACATGCTAAGGTTTTAACAAAAAATTAGTTGCAGATAGTTAATTTAATTAAACAAGAAGAGTTATCCATTAAATGTACGTGAATTTTAGTTCTCAATGAGATCTCCGTTGTAGCGAAGTCTTTAAGATTCTGAAACTGTACCAACAAGAACTAAATATAAAACGTATTAGTTACACTTAAGTTTAAATAAGTAACTGGTGTATGTATATACACATATGTACTGTATTATGCTGTATTATTATATATGCATATATAATATACATATGTTTATAGTACTATTATGAAATTATTTACATTAAAATTAATATTAAATATTACAGTATTTATGCTACATATATGCTGTCTTCAGTATTTCAAAGTATAAAACAGAGATTCATTTTATACATATTACTTGTAACTGTCGTATTTAATTATGAATATACATGTAGATTCAGGGATCGAACTTCGAGTAGGTTTTGTACACGTAGGTCCTGTAATCGCAGAGTCTTCATCGACTGTGTCGACGACTCGGGTTTCGTCTGGCAGTGAATGGAGATCACGGAAAGTGAAGTTCCAGAGTTTATGGCTGGAATGTCCTGAGTTTAAGAGTTGGTTAGTTAAAGTACCCGGGGAAGACAACAGTTCGAGGTGCACGATTTGCAATACCGTATTCACCAATTATGGGAAGTCCGACCTCCAGAAGCACGGGGAAGGAAGAAAGCATCTGGTTCTCGCAGAACAGCGGCAGAAGGCAATCCGACAGCATAATTCCGTAAACCAGACTTTAACCGTCGGCACCGATGTAAGGCTTACCAAAGTCAAATTATGCAGTTTCATTGCAGAACACAATCTTGCAATCCCGCTGGTAGAATCATTGGTTAGAATGATCCAATCTCTGCCAAAGAACGCCGTAGACAAAGTGCGACTCGGTAAGCAGAAGGCAACGAATGTCATCCGCCAAAGTCTTGGGCCGTACTATCTAGAATCATTTCTGGGGACTGTTTCGAAGGTTCCTTTCACAGTCTTTGTCGATGAAACTACCGATGTGGCAGGCGTCAAGCAGCTTGCCATTATGCTTGGCTTCTTTGAGCCCAGTAAATTCGAGCTCTCTGTCGGCCTTCTCGATTTGGTTCCGTGTTCAGATGCAACTGCGAATGGTATCTTTGGGGCCATCGAGAACGCTTTTAAAAATCACAAAATTAATGCAGATAATTTGGCAGGATTTTGCGCTGACACAACCAATACGATGTTCGGTGTTCGGCATTCTTTGTGTACTTGAATCAAGCAAAAGTACGAAAACGTCGTGTTGGTAAAGTGTGCATGCCACATGCTGCACTTGGTCGCCTCGAATGCGTGCGAGAAATTGTCGCAGTCTTTGGAGGATACCTGCAGGACCATTTATAACCAACTCCGGAAAAGTTTCAAAAGTTCTTCCGCCTACAAGGATTTCCAGGCGTTTGTAAACGTGAAACCAAACAAGATGCTGAAGCCAAGGCAGACCAGATGGTTATCACTGCAGCAGTGTGTGCGACGACTTTTGGAGCAATGGCCTGCCTTACAGCTGTACTGGACTGAAGTGGCTATCACTGAAGATAGGACGCACGCCAATCAGCTAGTTTTGAGTACACTGTCAAACCCACTTATGCGATGTTTGATAGAGTTCCTAGACTTCAGCCTCGGACTGTTCAACGAGTACAATGCACTTTTCCAGTCTGAGCTACCGCTATGTTGTCGACTCAAGACTGAAGTTGGCCGCTTAATTCAGCTGTTGGCGTTAAACTTCATGGACCGGAAGTATGTCCTGGGGATCGACGAAACGAATAAGCACCAGAGAAGATCGCCGTTCGACGTAGACCCACTGAAAAGGGAGCACTATGTTCCCCTTGAAAAGTTCTATCTTGGCCTTAACGCGACAACCACTTAGGAAGTAAGAATAGGCCATTCTACTAGTCTTTTTCTTAAACTAATTCTGTTATTTTTCTCTTTCGTAAAAGGAATCTAATAAGACCGCTGATCCGACAGAAGTTGCTAAAGTCTTCACAACAGCGCGTAATTTCTATATCGAGGCGACTCTTCAAATCAAGTCTCGATTCGATCTGAATGACTCCATTTCTCAGGACATCGAATTCCTTGATCCGGAAAATGCGCGCCCGCTGTCGCAAACATCGCTAATCCGGATTGTGAAGAAGTACGTCAGGCCTTTGTGGAAACTGGATCTTGGTAAACTCGATGTCGAATGGCGGGAACAAAGCCTCTGCTTTGTACAAGACGACGACTTCTATGCTTACTGGAAACCAGTACTAGCGGTGAAGAACTCCAAAGGGGAGCAGATATTTTCGGGACTTGCGAAAGTGCTAAATGTTTTTTCATGTTTGCCTTTCTCGAACGCGTCTGTTGAGCGACTCTTTAGTTTAGTCAAACAGATTAAGACGGACAAACGCAATAATATGTCAAACGAAACGCTGAAGGGTTTGATTCTGACACAACACGGAATGCATCGCGAGGGCGTAAATTCTAGCGAAATTAAGATTGACAGTTCTTTGACGAAACATTTAAAGAAATTTGACTGCATTTGCCACATGTGACGAAGCTGCTGCAATTATTTAGACATTCTACAATAAAATGCAATATTCTGTGCTTAAAATGTGTTTTTCATACCACTTGTTCTACAAGGAGTGTTTATATTCGTTTTATACATCTCGTGATGAAAAATTTATTCCGTATTTCAGTCTAGTCATTCGTATTTGAACTTGCTAGTAAGTACGACTAAAAATAAGGGAAATAAGTATATGTTGTATAGAACGGAAACAGGGAAGGAAAACACACATTTCAGAAAGGGAAAAAAAAGAAAAATCAAGTTTTACCAGACGAAGGGGAAAAAAAGGAAAACAAGAGTCCTCTAGAAGGGAAAACCCACAACTGAAAGTGAAAGCACTGCTCGACAAATTCGACAATCTCGACAGCGCGTTCTGGACTCCGCGGTAACCTTTGGCCGACTGGCGAATTCCCTGTTCTGCGTCGTTGCCTTTAATAGACTGGCTTGCAAGTCCTCTGGGCATCGCGATTCTCAAGAAATATAGAAAGCTGGTCGATTTATGATTTCCTGAAAGAACTATGTCCAGCAGAGTCTAAAAAAGTATCCCCCTTCCTTTCAACCAAAAAATGCCTTTTAAGGGCCATTAAACATTATTTTGATGTGACTAAGTTTTCTACATTCCTTTTTTAGAACTCGAAAACAGTGTTCCCACTTTTGAAGATTTCTTTTCAAACGGCAAATTTGTCAGGTCTCGGAAGATTCGGCTGAAGAATTTTATGTGTTTTTGAAGATTCCTGAAGATTTTCGAACATTTTCCAAAAAGTGAACGTGACACCCAGGAAAAATTTGGGATTTACGTGTTCTTGAAGTTAAAAGTTAATCTGTGTTGCATTCAGCCATACTGTAAACATTCTAAGAATGCATTTCGAGCCATTCAAATGAATGGCAAACTTTCCTCAGTTTCTGGAGCTGAACCTCTTCCCTTCGAAAATTAAGTACTGTACCTAGTACATAGCTCTTAGCTGGTAAAGTCTGCAATGGTCTTATACTGTACTAGGAAAAATGGATTACATAAAGTGGATTTAGTTCATTCCAGTGCCAAATGAAGCATCAATTCTCTAGGGAATTTTTGCATGCACATTTAGTCATAATAAAAATAGTGAAGTTTTGTCACATAATCATCATACATATAATAAATATAAGTAATAGTAAAAAACAGTCGCAATTATATAGCAGTAACATTTTGTTCTAGTTTGACACTGCCGGTTCTCAAACTTGACAATGAAAGATTCAAGTAAATTGTTACTTTGAACGTCTGAAACTAAATTATACATTTACAAAATTATTATTCTCCGCAAAATAATTTAGAAACAAGGTTTCAGAACTGGAATCGTGCAAAGTTTGTATAATTCATGTTGAAGATGTTTAAAGATTTTCGACTTAAGTTCGACAATTTTCCGCCAGTACCAACTAGCAACACTGCTCAAATAATAAACTTCTACGACACTTATTGAACGTTTTTAGTGTTCTGATCTTTCTAACCGTTTTGTTACATGAATAATGTACCTGAATTAATTATTTCAGTGCTATTGAAGGATCCTTGCCTTAACTTTCGTCCAGATTCTTACACGACTGAAGGCAGCAGCCTCGTTTTCACGTTGTTGTAGGCGCCTCGCAGGGATGCGGAGTTTCTGCAGACCTTCAATTCTGCAGTTCTAGTTCTTCCTCTCCTGAATTTAAAAGTATGAAAGATAAGTATATGAAGGGTATGCGTGTTGAAATTTTCCTAGACCGATACCACGGTTACCACGTCCCAAATATTTCCAAGAATTAAGTATTACTCAGGTTCGTTTGGTATATTAACGAAGTTAAAAATTAATCTACGTCTTTGAGTCCGTGCGTCTAGTAAAATGTTTCGTTACCGAAAAATTTGTGCGTGGTTTTATTTTCGCAAGCTAAATAAAGCGGACGTTGTATCTTCGTAAAAATTACTAGCAGGCCCTTTGTTTGAACATTAAAACGAAATTGAGGAACTGGTTGAAGCTGCTGCCATCTAGCGGTAAATTATTGAAGTTCGCATTAAAACAAATGGCCGAATTTTAATTTCATTCCATATTCAGTCAAACCAGTGGCGAAATAACAATATTTGTTTAACTATAATTCAATTTAAATTCAGGAAGAATATTCTCATTCAGATTTTGTATACGTGGGTTCAATATACGTTTGTTAACGTGTGATTGCTGGGTTTTGCTTAGATTACTTTTTTCGTATTTCACGCAAAGTTTCAGGCCTATGGATATTACAAAATACTCTTAATTAACATGATGGTATAATGAACAAAAAAAGGGGAAAAGAATATATCATAAGTAACACACACATGACATTATAGTCTTATGTATGAAATTTATGCAAATTAAGCATGTATACAAGGGGTGCGAAACTCCGAGGAAAAGTGTACGAAGATTATTTGATAACACATGATAACATGGAGATAACAGGTTGATAGTAGTGATAACCTGACTCGGGTGTACGAAGATTATTGGAAGTTTCGGACCCCTTGCATGTATAGATGTGCTCAAATTTGACAAGGCCTTGTGCTTTTAGAAACCCCACACCAAGTTCCATAAATTTTTCACCAGTCGACCATTTTTAATTCACTATTTTCTCTTTGAGAGATGGATGCTTCGAGCATGTATATTGGTAGAGAAGGTGCGGGCCATTGTGGCCCTGCAGAGCAACTGTTGCCAAGCGGAGTTGAGCAGACGGCCTTAGCCGATCCCCGAGTTCCCATGGTAACCTGTTCTTTTTAATCAGTTGCCATCTAGCGGCAAAACTGAGAACTAAATTAAGAGTACAATTATTCTGAACAGATTTCACATAAAAATATTATAAAACGATTCAATTCAGTTTGAAACATTATTTTGAGAGTATCAGAGTGATTATTTATTTTTTTTTTTTAAGTTTTCAACTCATGCTAAATTCGCAGTTCATTCAGTAAAAGTAAAGATGGCGTCGCGTTTGTTTATGCCAGCTGGCTGCCGTTGCTATGGCAACTCGAGGACCGGACTCCCTCCACCCCTTCCAACCCCCTGTCCTCACCCGCTAGCTTGGCTTCACTCAGCTATACGCCGCACCGTCTCTACCAAATATACATGCTCGAAGGTTGGGATGGTAGGCAATGCTTCCACTTTTTTCCCTTTTTCCCCCCTCCGCTTGAAAAATATCAGTTTCCCTGTTTTCCCCTCCGTGCTACTGAGTAAAGCTACATTTGTAAATTAATTTTTCCCTCCACTTTCCCCTTTCCCTCTTCTCCATTTTCCCTATTTGAGGGAATTTCCCTGTAAAGTGGAAGCACTGATGGTAGGAGAGTGTTCATCTTACGCGCGTGAATCCAACCATTCAAGTCAAGCTAATCTCCAGTCTGGAGACAAAGGGCCTGAACGAACGCACTTTTTTTCAGTAATTCATTGTTCCTTAATTCTTTTAACATTAGAAGTTGTATACTGAAAATTTACAAAGCCACAAAGGCGGCCATCTGCATAGAAATTCAGCAACACCATTCCTAAGTATAAATAAGGTAGGCAAATGTGTTTTTACAGCAGCTAGCAAATTTACGTTATACTCGTTATTTCTATACATAACTATACAGATAACTGGATTATTGAATCATAACTTGATGTTGTAATCATGTTGTACTGAATGTTGCCAAGATTTCATTATGAACCGTATGTATTCGGCTATTTCTCTACATTGGTTATAATATGGGACTGCTCTACTCAAAATTTGAATTTTTTTTTTTCGTAGAATTTTTAAAGACCAGGTGAATCGCAGAAATGATCTTTGACGAATCCATTGTTCTTGATAATGCGAGCGTAGTATTCCGCCGAGCTCTTCGGGACTCGAGTCTTGTTCGGGGAAGAGAAGTCCACTTGATGAATGCCAAACCTTTGACTGAAAATTGTAAAAAATTTTGATTTAGACAACTTGTAGACATTTGCAAAATATTTTATTACGTGTAACCGCTTCCCCATTCAAAATTATCGAGAAGGGACCAGGCTGCGTATCCTACGACTTTCACGCCATCTTGTATTGCTAAACAGAACCGAGATGTCGAAAGTTTGTTTTGTTTACATCTAGCGAGAAGCACGTGTACTTTACCTTTCAAAACATTGTTGATGTTGTATTTGTAATAGTAGACTCTCATTAGATCGTCTACGTCTCCCGTCACGTCGCTGAAGCCGTTCTCTGTGATCAGGATCTCGGGATTGTTGTAAGTTTCCTTGATCCATTTCAGTGTGTTCCGCATACCGAATGGAGTTACTTTCAGCCAGCCCGAAGCAGCTCTGAGAAAATTTTACATATACATGTTTATCCTTGTTATTTCCATTCACAGATCTCATATGAATGTTCGAAAAGAAACTTACCCGTACCACGACGGATCTTGCGACGAACGGACGTCTTGATCGGCATTGAAACCTATTTCCTCGATGGGGTATTCAAAATTTTCGATGATAAACGTTGTATAATAGTTGAGTCCAAAGAAATCAGAGCTTCCTTTCAACTGAAGGATTTCTGAAGGACTGAATTCGGGTAGTCTCGACTGAGGGAATCCCTGAGCCTCGCTTTTACGAGCAATCTAAATTAATCGATTACATTTTTGGTTATTATGCTAAGTTTATAAGGTGTACCTGCTCCTTGACGATTGCTGGATAGTCGCCGTCACCAAAAATGGGGTTAGCAAACCAGCCAGCATCAAATTCTCGGGATCTCTCTGCAGCTTGGATGTTTTCCGGAAGGTCGTCCTTCGACTGAGCCCAGTTGATGTTCAAGGTAATACCTATTTTACCTTGTTGGGTAGGCTTGTAGCTGGTCTCGTACAGTCGGTAAGCTCTAGCGTGGGCACGCAGCAAATTGTGTGCCGCTACATAATCTGCAGTTCCCGATTCTTTGATACCGGGAGCGTCACCTCCCGAACCGTACCCGTTATGCGAAACGACCCAGGGCTCGTTAATGGTGATCCACAGTTTCACCTAAACAGATCAACAAACTTAACATCATTTATTCGTAACTTTGATAATTAAATTACGTCATTCCCAAGTTCGGAAAACATCAGGTTGGCATAACTTTCGAACCAGTCAGCGATGCTAGCGTTCAGCCATCCGCCTTGGTCTTGAAGAGCTTGCGGCAGATCCCAGTGATACAGCGTCACCTATTTGCGCAGAAATACTCATCAAACAGTCTCAGTTTTCTATAACTGTTTTACCATGGGCTCGATATTTGCTGCTTTGAGTGCCGCAACGACTTTTCTGTAATAATCCAGTCCCAGTTCGTTCACCGCCCCGATACCGTTCGGAATAACGCGGGACCATGATATCGAGAACCTGTAGTGGGATACCTATAGCACAGTTTTCATCGTAAAGTAAAATAAGTTTGTAGTATTCTGTTTACTCCAAGGTTTTTCATCAGTTCGATGTCCCGTTCGTAGAAATAGTAACTGGAACAGGCTTCGTCTCCAGTGCTACCATCAACCACCGTGCTGTCATCTCGGTGAACGAATGTGTCCCAGATGCTCGGTCCTTTACCTGAACGTTTAATCATAAATTCATTTTGTACTGTAAGGATGCTATATTTCGATTACACAACACAGGTGTGTGTGATTGTACGCCAAATCTGTCGAAAACGTGGACAGGGTCTTCAGTTTGACTAGACTTATCATTCATTCTGTCCACGGATTCGACAGATGTGCGTCTGTGGGAACTTAATGAGTCAGGGAAAGATATAGGACTTGAGCCAAATACGCCATTGAGGACCAGCCCCTCTTTACTAACCGTCAACGTTCCAGGCTCCTTCCACTTGGTAGGCCGAAGTGGCAGTGGCCCAGATGAAACCCTCCGGAAAGTTTCCGTAAAGAATCGGTTCCTCCACGTAAACGGCGCACGCGCCACAGACAAACAAACAGAGCAATAAATTACTAATCCGCATCTTGAAAGCTTTATTCCACGTCTGATACATAAAACGGGACGTGAAGTAGGTTTAAATAGGTATAAATAACCTACACGTGGTTATCAGCAAAGTTTATCAGTCTTCCTACACCAAACAACCAGTGAGAGATAAAGAAAGTCAGTACAAGTCAATAACAAGATTTCTCATAGAAACTATAACTATTTATAATTATAAAATTTTAACAGTAGCAAATATAATGGTAAGTAACAATCGATAAACTGTTAACTGTACGATAATTTCCTGCAACCTTTTTGAATTAAAATTAATTTCTGTTGACTTAATCCCACTTAATGCTTCGGATTTTCGCGAGGAAGATAAGCGTGAGTTTTAAAGAGGCTGACGTGAGATTCCAGCTCCACTTTGCTGCCGAGCGAAGTTACGACGGCGACAATGAAACATTTTCAGTATTTTTCGCTGGTTTGCTTCGCAGTCTGCACCGCTGCGGTGTACGTCGAAGAGCCTATGCTCTACGATAAATTTCCTGACAGTTTTATCTGGGCTACAGCCACTTCGTCCTATCAAATCGAAGGTGCCTGGAACGTGGACGGTAAGGACCTTAGAACAAAATCTTAAAATTTCTTATTAAATCTGTATGATATTAGTAAAATCGAATTAAAATATTATAGTACGATGATTGAATTTTGTATAAGGCAAGGGTTTAAGTATCTGGGATACGTTCGTCCGTAAGGAAGGTACTATTTCGGATGGAACCACTGGAGACGATGCTTGTAACAGTTACTATTTGTATCAGAGAGACATCGAGCTGATGCAAGCACTTGGGGTATTTCAGTTCATAATTCAAATTATGGAACAATAATCGATAGTTTCTATTAGGTTTCTCATTATCGATTCTCGATTTCGTGGCCCCGAGTTCTTCCGGATGGAACTGGAGCTGTAAACCAGAAAGGAATCGATTACTACAAAAATGTTGTCGCTGCCTTGAAGAGAGCTAATATCGAGCCGATGGTAATCGATTATAAAATCTGATTATATATGATATTTATATTGAATTATTATGTTTGATTCAGGTTACTCTGTACCACTGGGACTTGCCGCAAGCTCTTGAGGATCAGGGCGGATTTCTGAATCCTTCCTTGGCGGATTTGTTTGAGGAATACGCAAGGCTTCTCTACACCGAACTTGGGAACGACGTAAAAACTAATCATTTAAAAAAAATTTTATGTTTATTAACTAAAGTTGTAGGTTAAACTGTGGATTACGTTCAACGAGCCCTGGTGTGTGGCTTATCTCGGCTACGGAAGCGGAAGCAAAGCTCCCGGTAAAACGGAAACCGGAACTTCGGATTACATTGCAGCCCATAATCTGCTGAGAGCACATGCCAAGGCCTATAGACTGTACGAGAGAGAATTCAAACCGACCCAGCAAGGAAAAGTTGGCATTACTCTGAATATCAACTGGGCTGAGCCCAAAGACAACAGCACGGAATCGCTGGAAGCTGCTGAAAGATCCCTCCAATTTGATCTTGGCTGGTACGCTAACCCGATCTTCGGAAGCGGAGACTATCCGCAGGTCATGAAAGATCAGGTATTCACTATAATTCGTTCATTTCTTTCTATAATTAAATTTAATTAACGTAATTAAAGATTGCCCGCAAGAGCCAAGCTCAGGGATTCGCGCAGTCCCGTCTGCCGGAATTCACAGCGACTGAACTGGAAGAACTCAAAGGCAGTGCGGATTTTTTCGGACTGAATTTCTACACGACCAGCATTGTATCGAATTTCGTGTACAGCGATACTGAAATCAGTTTCACTGCCGATAAGGATACCGCCGCTTACGCGGATCCTTCTTGGTACGGGTAAGATTACATACAATTATAAATTGAACATCATTTTTAATGATTATTTAATTCAAGATCAGCGTCTGAGTGGCTGAAGATTACGCCTTTCGGTATGCGGAAGATTCTCAACTGGATCTCGAACACTTACAACAATCCACAGATCCTCATCACAGAAAACGGATACAGCGAAGTCACAGGCGATGTTGATGATTTCATGAGGATCTATTATTATAAATATAATATTAATAACGTCCTTAAAGGTAAAATTTAGTGTCGAGTTTTCATGGATTGTAATTTAATAATAATATTTTGTGATAGCGATCAAAGATGGCGTTAACGTCATCGGCTACACGGCCTGGTCTCTGATGGACAACTTTGAATGGGAGCGAGGCTATTCGTGAGTTCTATTATCATGGGTTAACAAAGTGTTAACTGTGGGTAACAATTTGGGTTCATAGGGAACGGTTCGGTATGCACTACGTGGATTTCAGTTCTCCGGACAAGACGCGGACCCCAAAAGTTCTGCGGAATATTTCAGCAGAATCGTCCGGAATAACGGTTTCGTACCTGACCATTTCTGCGACGCCAACTGAGACAAAAAAACACTCGAGAACCGTTAAAAGTTGACCGCATTTTTACTCTCCAGTCTTTGTGTTTCTTGGAAATTCAATAGGAAAAATATACCCGCATCCATACATATTGTTCAAAGGTACCTGAAAATAATCGATTCAGTTCAAAAGAATCGATTTCTCACCCAGTTTTTCTCATTTGTAGTTATTTTTTTTTTTCTATCAGTTTGTTGCTTCACCTCAGTATTCGTCACAGGTGGGTCCTGTTGCTTAGTCATGTGGCGAAGCAAGCAAGCCAAAAAGAGAAAGGCATATCGATATATATATATCGATACGTACCTTGCAGGTTTACTTTCGCTTCCCAAAACGGTCCTAAAAGCAAAAGACCCTTCAGTCTTTTGCTGGTTGTTGACCGAACCGGTTGTCTGATATCCGACAGACACATTTTTTGTTGTCTGATTGTCTGATAACCAACAAACAATTTTTTTTTTTTAGGTCTGCCAATGTTAGAGACCGCTGTTGCCAAACTTTTTTATTGACACTTTTTCGCGATTTTTTTTTTTGGTCCCCGAAATCCACAAAATGTGGTCGCTGAGATTAAGTTTAATTATAATTGGATTAAGTCTGACATCAAACGTTGCCGGTAAGTAATTAACCGAGTTAATAACAGGATTAAAACTCTTTGATGGTTTTTAATAGGCTAATTGAAAAGTCTCTCGTGACTTGGTCAACACATGAAGCGTTGTAACCAGGCAACACAAGCAAATTTATAACAGATTTCTTGTTATAATTAAAGCTAGTTTAATGTAAAATAATATGTAATCATAGTTGGTATGTTTGTGAATAGGGAAATGGAAATGTTAGAAGTTTGTGTGAGTGAGGGATTTGGGTCAGCAGGCCGGCCATTGCTGGCGGTGAAAGGAAACCCCAAACTTTTTGAATCCAGACCTGGGAAAAAAAAATAATAAATATTTCAACGTAATTATTAGGAATCGATCATGGGGAATATCGATAATTGATATACTGGTAATCGATTCTGCGGTCCATTTAGCATTGGTTTCCTGGAAACTTTCGTAGAAAACCAGAACGACTCGCTTATAGGATGTCTAATCTACTGTTCTTAATATGAATTAATTATATTATATGTATTAATGAAGTTATTTATTATGTGTATGATGTTTTGTATTAAGTTATAAATACTGAAAAGCTTTGGTAAACAAGTGGAATGCTGCGATGCGTTTAGCTCAAGGCAGCAACGGTTCTGTGAAACAGACTAACCTGCTTTTCCTGGGAAATGAATATTATTCCTTCTTTTCTGGGTTTCTTTTTCCCTGGAACTCATCAAAAGGTCATTGCTAAATGACCAGCAAATTGCTCAGAGTTCTGTTATCCAGTGCTTATCAACAAGTTATCCAGCGTTAACAATTTATTAAACCAGTGCTTCCACTTTGCAAGGAAATTCCCTCACATAGGGAAAACGGGGAAGAGGAAAAGGGGTAAAATGGAGGGAAAAGCGAATTTACAAATGTAGCTTGACTCAGTAGCGCGGACGGGGAAAAAAGGGAAACTGATATTTTCAAGCGGAGGGGAAAAAAGGGAAAAAAAGGGAAAAATACAGTGGAAGCAACTGTTGTTAACAAAAGGTTCTGGAAGCAGATTTCTAAGCCAGTTGAAAGAGTAGCTGTTTTTAAAAGCTGAAGACTGGATTGAGTACGAATGATAACACGATGATAACAGGTTGATAACAGGTTGATAACAAGTTGATAACAGTGTCTTGTAGAAGGACGAGGAAGACTTGATCAGCAGTTGGTGACCTTGATGAACGGGTGGGGCACCAAAGCGCATTTCCAAGAGCTTCCGCCTGTTATTTCAACATTACCAAATAAAAAAAAAGGAACCTTAAACTTTCAGAATATTATATTTACTATAGACTATTATAATATTTTAAATCTTTAACAATAATTTGAAAAACCTTGAAGTAAATTCATAAATTTTGGTTGTAGCAAGAAGTACAGTGTTAGCGCTTTCGTACAAAGGGCTCCGATACTCCGAGGGAAAGTGTATGAAGATTATTTGATAACACATGATAACATGGAGATAACATGATGATAACATGACCCAGGTTGTACGAGGATTATGGGAAGTTTCGGACCCTTGGCTTCGTAGAAATGTTATCCGATGTTAACAGTGTTATCATCGAGTTATCAGTAATTATCGTTATAATATTTTAATTCGTGATATCTTGATAACATGGTGATAACAGGACGATAACATGACCCAGGTTGTACGAAGATTATTGGAAGTTTCGGACCCCTTGACTTCGTAGAAATGTTATCCGATGTTAACAGTGTTATCATCGAGTTATCAGTAATTATCGTTATATTTCTTTGATTTTTTTAAAATTTAAACAATGTTAATTTAATAATAATATTTTAATTCGTGATATCTTGATAATATGGTGATAACAGGATGATAACATGTCCTAGGTTGTACGAAGATTATTGGAAGTTTCGGACCCTTTGGCTTCGTAGAAATGTTATCAGATGTTAACAGTGTTATCATCGAGTTATCAGTAATTATCGTTGTATTTCTTTGATTTTTGTAAAATTTAAACAATTTTAATTTTAATAATAATATTTTAATTCGTGATATCTTGATAACATGGTGATAACATAATGATAACAGGGACTTGTGAATTTCATTTTTCTGTGGAAAATTTTTTGGGGAAAAACTGTTTTCACAAGATTTCCATAATTTTCACTTATTTTCTGGAACAATCAACAAACTGGGTGAGAAAACCGCAATCTGGTTTTCACTAAAATGTTAATAATAATAATAATAATAATAGTTTAAAATAGTAGTGAACGTATAGTAGTGATAATAAATATTAATATAGTAATAATAATAATAATAACAATAAAAATATTATTTTAAAATAGTAGTGGACGTATAGTAGTTAAAATATATATAATAATAATAATAATAATAATAATAGTTTAAAATAGTACTAGACGTATAGTAGTGATAATAAATATTAATATAGTTATAATAATAATAATAATAATAATAATAATAATAATAATAATAAAAGCATGTAAAAGCGTTGGAAATTTATAATATTATTATACAAGTTGTAAATAATGATTGTAGTGCTGAATAATAATAATAATAATAATAATAATCCGAATCTGTGAAAACTTAAAATATTGTAATATGTTTTTTTGAATAAAATATTTTTTAATATATGAATATGTATAAAAATAAATGTATAAAAAGTTTGAATGAAGCTTTCTAATCTTGCGGTGTGAAAATAAGACTTTTCCTCAAATCCGGGTTTACATGAAGTGCACATTTTGTATTGTACCACTACGTCAAAGCGTTACTTTCAAAGAATCTTGGAGAGAATCATGGTAAGAATCAAGAATCTTAGGGAGAATCTTATGTAGAATCTTATGTAGAGATTGTGTTGTAGAAAGAACAGGGAATTATTGCAAGAATCTTGAGAATCTTGGTAAGAATCTTAGGGAGAATCTTAAGTAAAGATATTGTGTTGTAGAAAGAACAGGGAACCATTGCAAGAATCTTGAGAATCTTGGGAAGAATCTTGAGTAAAGAGACTGTATGGTTCTAGAAAGGACAGGGAATCATTGCAAGAATCTTGAGAATCTTGGTAAGAATCAAGAATCTTGGAGAGAATCTTGAGTAAAGAGACTGTATGGTTCTAGAAGGAACAGGGAATTATTACAAGAATCTTGAGAATCTTGGGAGAATTTTAAGTAAAGAGAGTGTATGGTTCTAGAAAGACAGAATTATTGCAAGAATCTTGGTAAGAATCAAGAATCTTGGGAGAATCTTAAGTAAAGAGAGTGTATGGTTCTAGAAAGAACAGGGAATCATTGCAAGAATCTTGAGAATCTTGGTAAGAATCAAGAATCTTAGGGAGAATCTTAAGTAGAGAGACTGTATGGTACTAGAAAGAACAGGGAATCATTGCAAGAATCTTGGTAAGAATCAAGAATCTTGGGGAGAATCTCAAATAAAGAGATTATATGGTTCTAGAAAGGACAGGGAATTATTGCAAGAATCTTGGTAAGAATCAAGAATCTTGGGGAGAATCTTATGCAAAGAGACTGTATGGTTCTAGAAAGAACAGGGAATTATTGCAAGAATCTTGAGAATCTTGGTAAGAATCGAGAATCTTGGGGAGAATCTTAAGTAAAGATATTTTGTTGTTGTAGAAAGAACAGGGAATCATTGCAAGAATCTTGAGAATCTTGGGGAGAATCTTAAGTAAGGATATTGTGTTGTAGAAAGGACAGGGAATCATTGCAAGAATCTTGAGAATCTTGGTAAGAATCAAGAATCATTCCCAGAATCGCGAATACAGCACAGTATAATTTAAATAGATTTTAAACAACGCCCTATTATTTAAATAAAATCACAAATCACGAATTGCCGTGACCCACTCAACTAAATAATTTTATGTTTTCAACAAAAATTCTAAAATGATATAAAATTGTTAAAATAATCCTGTTTTAATAATAAATTAATTCATTAAATAAATATAAATAAGAACTAAATGTTTAAATTCTAATAAAATTAATAATAGTAATTAAATTAAGTTGATTAATTACATTTGCAGTTCCTTTTCAAAAATTTAATAAATATATATATAATAATATATATAATAAATATAAATAGTATCAGTGTTATCATATGTTAATCATTAGTTAGATAAGAATAATAATTAACAAATATTTACTTTAGTATTATTATAATTACTTTCTATTTAAATACTTACTTATTATTTATACAATTTAAATTAGCAAATCTTAATTAGCATTATCATTAAGCATTATTCGAACTTGATTCATTAGTTATTATAATTAATAATAAATTAATTCCTTAAATAAATATAAATAAGAACTAAATGTTTAAATTCTAATAAAATTCATAATAATAATTAAATTAAGTTAATTAATTACATTTCCAGTTCATTTTCCAAAAAATTAGTATCAGTGTTATCGTATGTTAATCATTAATTAGATAGTATTATTATAATTACTTTCTATTTAGATAGTTAATTATTATTAAGCACTATTCAAACTGTATTCATTAGTTATTATTATTAATAATAAATTACTGTAATAGGTCAACGATGTGGACGTCCAGCAGTTCCGTCCAATGCCAAAGTGTCCATCATCGGTCCGGCGGAGAAGGATGACGATCCTGATCACAGCTACGATCCTGGAACTTCTGCTTCGTTCACCTGTGACCTCGGATATCAACTTGTTGGGTATATTTTTAATAATGATTTGTTAATGGTAATAGGAAAGCTGAATCTGTCGAATACGTGGACATTGTGTTAAGTTTGTATCGTACGGGTGGGCCTTGTCCACGTATTTGGCAGATTACCCTCTCTTCTAGCGTACATTTATTATTTGCTATACTAATGTGGTTTTCACGTTAATTTGTCGAATAGGTGGACATTGTGTTAAGTTTGTATCGTACGGGTGGGCCTTGTCCACGTATTTGGCAGATTACCCTCTCTTCTAGCGTACATTTATTATTTGCTGTACTAATGTGGTTTTCACGTTAATTTGTCGAATAGGTGGACACTGTTTTAATTTTTACACTGACGGGTGGGCCTTGTCCACTTATTCGGCAGGTTACCGTCTCTGTTAAGCGTTTATGTTTATACTAATGTGGTTTTCAAGTTAATTTGTCGAATAGGTGGACACTGTTTTAATTTTTACACTGACGCGTGGGCCTTGTCCACTTATTCGGCAGATTATCGTCTCTATTCGCGTTTATTTTTATTTGCTATGCTGTTGTTCTTTTCAAGTAAATCTGCCGAATAGGTGGACACCCTGTTAAGTTTGCATCGACGAGTGGGCCTTGTCCACTTATTCTGCAGATTACCGTCTCTACTAGCGGTATTTGTTATTTGCTGTCATTGTGGTCTTCAAGTAAATCTGTCGAATAGGTGGACACTGTGTACATTTTACACTAGCGAGTTGATCCTGTCCACGTATTCGACATAATAGGAACTATATTTCGTGAACTATTCGATTAGCGTGGTTAACTGTGGTTAATGGTGGTGACGTGAGTTGCCAGTGAAAGTCTCCATAGTGACGCCATTGTGAACTTTGACTTTCGCTGATTCAGAGCCAGATTTTGACCTTTCTCTTTTGCTCTTTACAAAATCTCATTTCTCATATATAATAATAATAATAATAATAATAATAATAATAATAATAATAATAATAATAATAATAATAACAATAACAATAATAATATACATAAGAGTAGATAACTTGTGCTTTCGGATCAAAATTTTGATGCAATTTTGTATGCGTTGTGTCAATAGGCTTGAGCCTTAGCCGAGATTCGAACAATAAACAATAATAATAATAATGATAATAATAATAATAATAATAATTCATAATAATAATAATGTGTAAATATATATTCCCCTATGCTCACACTGCAAGACTTATTCTAGTATAAAACACGGATCGGTGGTGAATCACAGGGAAGAGCAGTGGTTCCACTTTACAGGGAAATTCCCTGAAAACAGGGAGCATAGGGTCTGAAAAGGGAAAAATGAAAAGAGGGAAAAGGAAAAATCTAGAAAAAACAGCCCTACATTCTACCATAAAGGAGAAAGAGGGAACAATAAGGGAAGAGCAGAAAAAGGGGAAAGTGGAAATACTGTTGAAGTTCCACTTTGCAGGGAAATTCCCTGAAAACAGGGAACGTAGGGTCTGAAAAAGGGAAAAATGAAAAGAGGGAAAAGGAAAAATCTAGAAAAACAGCTTCAACAGTCTAGCGTAAAGGAGAAAGAGGGGAAAAAATAAGGAAGAAAAGGAAAAGGGGAAAGTGGAAACACTGTTGCCAGTTCCACTTTGCAGGGAAATTCCCTGAAAACAGGGAACGTAGGGTCTGAAAAAGGGAAAAATGAGATGAGGGAAAAGGAAAAATCCACAAAAACAGCTCTAAATACATTCTAGCGTAGAGGGAAAAAGAGAAAGATAACGGAAGAGGGGAAAAAGGGGAAAGTGGAAACACTAGTCAAGGGTTAGCTAGTCGCTAAGTTATAATAGTGTGCAGTATGAACGTTGCGTTAGTAGCATAAGTACTAGTAACGCTACTAGCAATTACACAATAGTGATAATAAGTACTTGGTGATGGGCTTACAGTGTTTCCACTTTTGCAGGGAAGTTCCCTGAAAAAGGGGGGAAATGGAGTCTGAAAAGGGAAGACGAAGAGAAGAGAGTAAAGAGGAAATCTAAAGACCCTGTACATTCTTGCACGGAGGGGGAAAAAGGGGAAAGATAAGGGAAGAGGGGAAAAATGTGGCAACACTGTGGGCTTATGATAGTAATAATAATAATTTAGATTAATATGGAATACGGGGATTAGATGCGCTTGTGTAATTCTAGAGACTTTCCCGTGGGATTATTCAGTGCGTGAATATTTCACAAGCAAACCAAATAGGGAAACGATAGAGGAAAAAAAGTTTCTTTTCCTTATTCTTCTTCATTTCCTTTCATTCGTTCCTCTCTTTCTCTTACTCTTTATCATTTATTCTTTGTCTTCCTTTTCTTTCCTCTTTCTTTATCATTCATTTAGTTCGTTTTAGTCTCCTCTAGTTCGTCTATCTGTAATGTTTTCTTTGATCAAGGGGGTCCGAAACTCAGAGGGAAAGTGTACGAAGATTATGGGATAACATGTGATAACACGGAGATAACATAGAGATAACAGGCTGATAACAGTGATAACCATGACCTAGGTGTACGAAGATTGTTGGAAGTTTCGGACCCCCTTGTCTTTTATTCATCTCTCTTTCTCTTACTCTTTATCACTTACTCTTTCCCTCACTTTTCATTCATTTTTCTCTCCTTTCATTCCTCTTATCTCTTTCTCTTTCTCTTTATACGTCTCCCTTTCTCTCACTTTTCATTCGTCTCTCTTTCTCTCACTCTTTATCACTTACTTTTCCTCTTTCCTTTCATTCCTCTTATCTCTTTCTCTTTATCTGCGTCCCTTTCTCTCACTTTTCATTCGTCTCTCTTTCTCTCACTCTTTATCACTTACTTTTCCTCTTTCCTTTCATTCCTCTTATCTCTTTCTCTTCATCTGTCTCCCTTTCTCTTACTTTTCATTCGTCTCTCTTTCTCTTACTCTTTATCACTTACTCTTCCTCTTCCTTTCATTCCTCTTATCTCTTTCTCTTTATTCGTCTCCCTTTCTTTTACTTTTCATTCCTCTCTCTTTGTTCCAGTTTTCGTTCATTCTGTCTCCGTTATTTCGTCTCTCTTTCTCTCACTTTTTGTCACTTACTCTTCCTCTTTCCTTTCATTCCTTTTATCTCTTTCTCTTTATCTTTCTCCTTTTCTCTCACTTTTCATTCGTCTCTCTTTCTCTTACTCTTTAGCACTTACTCTTCCTCTTCCTTTCATTCCTCTTATCTCTTTCTCTTTATTCGTCTCCCTTTCTCTCACTTTTCATTCGTCTCTCTTTCTCTTACTCTTTATCACCTACTCTTCCTCTTTCCTTTCATTCCTCTTATCTCTTTCTCTTTATCTGTCTCCCTTTCTCTCACTTTTCATTCGTCTCTCTTTCTCTCACTCTTTATCACTTACTCTTCCTCTTTCCTTTCATTCCTTTTATCTCTTTCTCTTTCTCTTTATTCGCCTCCTTTTCTCTCACTTTTCATTCGTCTCTCTTTCTCTCACTCTTTATCACTTACTCTTCCTCTTCCTTTCATTCCTCTGATCTCTTTCTCTTTATCCGTCTCCCTTTCTCTTACTTTTCATTCGTCTCTCTTTGTTCCAGTTTTCGTTCATTCTGTCTCCGTTATTTCGTCTCTCTTTCTCTCACTTTTTATCACTTACTCTTCCTCTTTCCTTTCATTCCTCTTATCTCTCTATCTTTATCTGTCTCCCTTTCTCTCACTTTTCATTCGTTTCTCTTTCTCTTACTCTTTATCACTAACTCTTCCTCTTTCCTTTCGTTCCTCTTATCTCTTTCTCTTACTTTTCATTCGTCTCTCTTTCTCTTACTCTTTATCACCTACTCTTCCTCTTTCCTTTCATTCCTCTGATCTCTTTCTCTTACTTTTCATTCGTCTCTCTTTCTCTCACTTTTTGTCATTTACTCTTTCTCTTTCCTTTCATTCCTTTCTTTTCGTCTTTCTTTTTATCCCTCTCTCTTTACTTCATCTTTTATCCTCTCTCTCTCTTTCTCTCTCACTTCCTTCTATTCTCATCCCTTTGATCTTTCCTTTCTCTTTGTTTTCTCGCGTTATCAGGTTTCGTGTCTCGGATGCACCGAATAGGAAAGTGGAGGCAAATGAAACGTCACGCAATGGAAAGGTTCACAACTCGCTGAACTCATAACACGATGATAACACTAGATAACTCGGTTATAACACGATTTTCATGTAAGGCTTTCCATTTCCTTTGTTGCTTCAACGTTCAAGGATAACAGCCAAACCAGGACAAAAGATTAATTAATCCGTGAAATCCTGAAATATCGATATCTTAGTCAACTATCGATACGAAACCTAACAATCATATTATATAACTTATACTGTGTAATCCAGTCGTTGAATGAATTATTTTTATGTAGGAATCCCACGATTGTTTGTTCGACGAAAGGCCAGTGGCAAGGGAGTCTTCCAATCTGCGGTAAGGTTCTTCAGATCCGTACTCAATATACTAGATAAATGGTTGATAATACTGATAACACCTAACGTGAAGTTTGTGAAAGTAATACTTTGCAATTAACTCCCACAGTCAGTTTTCACTTTTTACGTATATGCGGTGTAGTCGCTTTCTCGCACACAACTTTCATTAACTACTTTTCTTTCTTATCAAAATCTGAATACTTTTATTGAATATTTACTTTCTCGTACTTTCGTTTCTTAATTAAGCAAATTATAATGAATCGTATTTAAATACAATACTTAGAATATTGTAAAATCTTACGGCAGGTGTTAACGTTGCCCTGCGGAAGGCGGCCAACCAGTCGAGCACGGCGCGCGGAGGCTCGGCGCTGAACGCCATCGACGGGGACCGGAGCATCCACCACGACGTCGGCGGGACGGGCGGCCGCTGCTCCGAGACCAACCGCGAGACTTCCCCCTGGTGGATGGTCGACCTGATGAAACCCTATCTGGTCAATGCTGTACAAATCACCACCAGAAGCTGCTGCGGTACTGGATTTTTAGCTAATTAGCTTCTAATTTAATTGAAGCTTTTTTTTGCAGTAATTATTTATTTTAATTTTATTTTATTTATTACTTATTCATTTATTAATTTATTTGTAATTAATCTTAATTAAATTTAATTTTAGCTAGAGGTCAATTATTACTACCACATTCGTAATATGAATTATTATTAATGTTTTCAGATTATCAGCTGCACGATTTAGAGATCCGAGTTGGGAACAGCACCGTCCCGCAACGTAATCCGCTCTGCGCCTGGAACCCGGACGTTGTCGGTTCGTAACACTAAGAAAAAAATTAATAAAAATAATTATTTAATTAAATAAAATACAATATTATTATGAAAGATAAACGTACAGGTTAATGCAATATTTATTATGGCACAATTGTTTGTCGTATAACGTAAGAAGTTTAACAAAAGATAAGTAACTTGAATTAATTCAATAAATATGAAATTAACACTATTTTACTTCATAATTAATCTAGTGTAGTGCTGTACACTATTTCAATTTTTAAAAACTAATATTGATAAGTTAGAATCAATATTTAGTCACCTCTTCCCTGAGTATCGATAATTTTTCAAAAATTTATGAATAGATTATAATATATTTAATGTTAATTTAGGTGATGCCGAGACGAAAGTTTTCACCTGCGCCCGTCCCGTTGTCGGGCAATTCGTCTTCGTCCAAATGGTTGGCGTCGAGGGCAGTCTTTCACTCTGCGAAGTGGAAGTTTTCTCCGCTGGAGGCGGTATTTATTTTCTCTATTTATTTCCAGTTGATTCATTTCGAATTACTATTACTATTGGCTATTACTATATACTACGTATCGATTCATAAATCGCTTTAGATATACCGCGAGAGAGCTGTAGTGATATTGCCGGAATCGATCGAGTGGTGGCCTTTAATCGATCCTGCTACGAGATGCACCTCAACCAGGGGTCCAACTACGCCAAGGCAAGGGCGTATTGCAACAAGCAGAACGGAGACCTGTGGCACAAAGTCCCTGAAGGCGCCATGGAACTACTCGTCAGAGAACTTGACCGAAAGCGATCCTCTATGAAAGTAAAATAATAATAATAATAAAAGTCCTTCTACTGCTACTACTAATTGTACTAAAACTACCGACTACTGCTGAACTATCACTATTACTAGATACTAATATAACTATATTACTACTTTTACTGTTGGTGTCACTATGCCCGTATTATTATTTCTACTACTAATACTACTGCTACTACGCTTCTCTTTAAATAATACAACAAGTAGCACTACTACTACCTATTACTAATGTGCTAATATTATTATTAGATACTACTGCTATTATCGCAACTACTACTTTTACCATTGTTACTACTATGCCCTGTCTTACTAATTCTACTACTAATACTACTTCTACTATGCTTTCTCTACATGATACAACTACTATAATGCTACTACTACCTACGATTGCTATACTATAATTATTACTGGATACTACTGCTATAATCGCTACTACTACTTTTACTACTGTTGCTAATATTTTCTCTGTTTTCTTTTCTATTACTATTAGAACTACTGCTACTAACGCTACTACTGTTAAAACTAGTACTTGTAACTGTACACTTTAAATGTAATTGCAGTCTCAAATGGTGTGGCTGGGAGCGCAGAAGGAGCCAGCATTCACTTCGAGGACTTGGCGCTGGGTCACGGGAGAAGTAGTCGAGAAGCCGCAGTGGGGCCGTGAGCAGCCGAACAACTACAACGGCGAACAGAACTGCGTCGTCCTGGACGGAGCCCGCGACTGGCTCTGGAACGACGTCGGCTGCAACCTCGACTACTTCCACTGGGTCTGCTCCTATCGTAAGTTGAAGCGAAAAACTACTACTGCTACTATCACTGCTGCTACCACTACTAAGTCGTGCACTATTGATATTGTGCTATTACTACTCCTCCTACTACTACTACTACTGTGAAGATCACTTATTAGTATTAACACTACTACTATTAGACCACTACAATATACTACTACTTATGGCTCATATCTGCTCATAACGCACTACCACTACTACTACTACTACTAAGTTTTCTAGTTAAACATCTACTATTAACACTACTACTACCTCTACTATTAAGAATACTACTACTACTACGACTACTACTACGTTTGCTAATTAACCATTTTGCACTATTAACACTGCTACTACTACTACTTGTTCTACTACTACTTTTACTACCACTACTTCTGCTACTACTACTACTGCTACAACAACAACTACTGCAGCAACATACTTACCAATACATAATCTTCTTGCCGTGTAGCCGCCTTGACTTGTGGAAATCCAGATCGTCGCATCAACAACACAGTCATCGGTAGCGACTTCACGCTGGGCTCGACGATTCGCTACCTCTGCCCGCTGGGGAACGTCGTCGTCGGACCCGAATCCCGCACTTGTCTCAACACGGGCCTGTGGAGCGACACCCCACCCACCTGCAAATGTAATTCTATTAACTTTTACTGGTTAATTTATAAACTCATTTTACAATTATACCTTTTAACTTGCTAGACGTTGACTGCGGCCCATTGAAGTCTATTACAAACGGTGAAGTGAAGCTGGTTGATCAGCGAACTACGTACAACGCAACTGCCACATACTCCTGCATCAAGGATTACGTTACCGTCGGGAACGCCACCCGAACCTG
Organism: Eulimnadia texana; assembly: GCA_002872375.1. Lineage (NCBI taxonomy): Eukaryota > Metazoa > Arthropoda > Branchiopoda > Diplostraca > Limnadiidae > Eulimnadia > Eulimnadia texana. Next base: position 23,429,724 of record NKDA01000001.1, read on the forward strand.
CGGCTCGGACGGCAAATGGAGTCCCGCAGAACCTCAGTGTCTCTGTAAGAAAACCCTTCAATTAAAAACCTATTGTTGTATTAGTTATTTATGAAGTAGTAACACTTATATTGAATTTAATACTAATCAACAAATTAGAAATAATACTAATGCTAATTGATATATAAATAAGCAACAATTACTCAATGATAAGTGTAACTGTTCTGCTACAGACGGTAAATGCGAGGCACTGCCACCTTTCTTCCGGGGAACTGTAACAGTGACAGGACTTCTTGCTGGAGATACAGCGGTCTATGCTTGCGACCTAGGCCACAGGCTGGAAGGAAACAAAGTAAATTACGAAATATTTATAAAATACCTATTCAAGTTGCTTTAGAACATTTCGTATGATGCACTGGATCAGTGCTTCTACTTTCATTTTTCCGTTTTCCCTTAAAGAGGTCACTGTTTTCCCATTTTTCCCCTTCCCTTGTAGATATCAAGTGCCCTTTTCCCCTCCATCTGGGATATCAAGCTTATACTTCTATGTTATATTTCCCTTATTGTTCCTTTTTGAGAACCAGATTTCCCTTGTTAAGGGAATTTCCCTGCAAAGTGGAAGCAGTGCACTGGATTTACATATACGTTTACTAAGCGAATTTTGAACAGGTGATTCGTTGCGAGCTTGGCGGTAAGTGGTCATCGCCTCCTCCGGAGTGCGTCTTTGTCGATTGCGGCGTTTTGCCCGAGCTGCACAATGGGCTTGTGACCCTTATCAATGGGACGACAACCTTCGGAAGCAATGTTGCGTATTCCTGCAACGAGGACTACGAGCTGGAAGGCGATGAAATCAGAGTCTGCCAGGAAGATGGACGCTGGTCAGGCGCTCCTCCGAGCTGCATGCGTAATTATTATTTGTATTATATTTATTAATTGATTATTAATTAGAATATGCTATTTTAAGTAGCGAATATTAATAACATCTTTATAATTATTCTGAAAACTATAGTAAGACTTACTAGTAAATAAACTAAATAGGAATGAAAGATAGTAATACAGTAAGTAGCTGTAATAGTTACTACTACTACTACTACTACTACTACTACTACTAATATTACTATTGCTAGTAAGACTACTACTACTGCTTCTGTTATTACTACCACACTTCCTACTACTACTACTACTACTACCACCACATTTACTACTACTACTGTACTTACTAACTACTACTAGTTACCGACTGACTCAATTTGTTTTCGTGGTTAGTAATCGAGTGCGGGGAGCCTGAAGTTCCTGCTGGAGGCTTCGTCACCGGTTTCGACTTCACCATTCACTCGGAGATCGAGTATCACTGCGAAAAGGGTCACGTCCTCGTGGGCAACAAACGAAGAGTTTGCACGAACGCCGGAACCTGGTCCGATGAACCACCAACCTGCAACTGTAAGTACATAGACATCCGAAAATAAAAATAACATTAGCTCATCAAAATATTTCATATTCAAATTCTGTTGTAGTTGTGGATTGCGGTCCTTTGCCCGTGATTTCCAACGGAGAGATCCGCTACGTGAACGATACGACGTATCTCGACAGCATGGCTGTTTATTCCTGCAGCACGAATTATCGTTTAGAAGGAAATACAGCTCGATACTGCTCGCTTAGCGGTAAATGGACGGGAACTCAGCCTCAATGCAGAGGTAAAACTAACTAAAACACATTTAAAAATATAATTAATTCAAAAACCCGAAACAGAGATCCGCTGCCCTATACCCGACCGTCCCGACGGCAGCGTTCTGAGTATCTCGACTTCGGATCGGATGCGGGCTACGACTCTAATCCGCGGATCGGACCGCGATGTATCGTCAACCACTTACCGGATCGGATCCGCAGTCATCTACAAGTGCGAACGGGGATTCCGGCTGGACGGGCAAAACAGCAGAACCTGCGATGAAAACGGCCAATGGACGGGAGAAGCTCCGACTTGCACATGTACTTTAAGCCCTTGTCCTTTCATAGTTTAAAATTTTAATGTTAATTAATTATCTTTCATGAAGATGTTGATTGCGGGTCGCCTGAAGAAGTTGCTCATGGCCGTTTGCACTTACCCAATAACGCTACTTACTTGGGTAGCTACGTTCAGTACGCATGTGAGCCTGCGTATCGTTTGATCGGTTACGAGAGAAGGTCCTGTCTGGAGAACGGTTCGTGGAGTGGTACTACACCTGAATGCAAAGGTTATCCTCATAAAGTTCCGTAATGGATTATGTAAACTAATTTCTTTGCTTTCGTTGGTAGAAATCACCTGCAGTTTCCCAGCAGCCGATACTGATACCGGGGCCAATGTTACCGTTACCTCACAGCTTGTGGGTGGAGTAGCTACCTACACTTGTCAAGAAGGTCGAAGAGTTGTAGGAAATTCAGCGAGAAAGTGTTTGGCTTCGGGACTGTGGGAAGGAAACCCGCCAGTTTGCGAATGTAAGAAATCACAATAATAAAAATTATAATTATTTAAGATTTAAAATTATATTAAATAACTTCAGGGGTGGATTGCGGCCAGCCTGAAGATGTTGAGAATGGCCGAGTGTTTCTTGTTAATGGGACGACTACTTATGGAAGTGTTACCGAGTACCACTGTGTCCCTGGATTCTACCGCAAGGGACCTTTCAGCAGGAAATGTGCAGCTAACGGCAAATGGAATGGCTCCGTGCCCTTCTGCACTGGTAATTTCTATAGAAATAGTCTATACATAAGGATTCTATTCATTTTATCGCATTTATAATGGATGAACCATTAATGAACATTGAACGAAATAGACGATAAATCACTGCTCACCAACGAAATCGACGAACTCTCGGCCGAAAGAAGCAGCGGTGGAGGCGTCGGTATCTGGGTCGGAATCGGAACCGGAGCCGGGCTGGTGTTTCTTCTACTCGTCGTAGTTCTTTACTTAAAAATGTAAGAAAAAGATTAGTTTCTTAGATTTCCCAAAATACTACATTGACGTCTAATCTAGGAAACGTGGATCTGGCCGTTTAACCAAATCAGCCTTTTCGTCGCAAACTGGAAAGAGGCGTTCGGAAACACTGGCACCGCCGACCATTCCCTTACCTCCGACCCCTTCGGCTTTGTACACGACAAGCAGCCCCGTAGGACATCAGTTCGGTGCCAATAGCAGCTCTATGTCATACCCAGGCAATGATATTTACGAGCAATTGCCCGAGGATACCGAGAACCACCATATGTACGATCTGACGTACGAAGACGCGCAGGGAAGAAGGAGTTCGCCCATCAGCGGGCTCGGCGGAGTCAATCCCAGGCCGAGATCTCCTCCTCCTCTTCCACCGACCGGAGTTACAGTCAATGGGGTTTTGGTCAACGGGTTCAGTCAGCCTTAAATGCCTTCGCAACGACTGATAAATTAAATATTTCGCTTTTTTTACGAATTAATTGTGGGGCTACGCGGAGTGACGAGACGATGAACGCCAATGCTGTGATGAAACTTAGATGTTCCTTCAGTCAGCGGACCACCTTCTTTAAATGTTTGATGGGTTTACAAAAGAACTTGCGGGACGGACATGTATCACTAAAAATTACAAAAATTATGAAATTAAGTTTAGCCGTCGTTTTAATGTGGCGTGTTAACTAACTTGTAAATTCGTATCAAAATTATGCTCTGTATTGTAATTGTTGTGTATATAGATTGTGAAGAGGATAATAAAACATCAGTAACATTTCGATTGCTTACTCTTGTATTCCATGTTGAGTCTTCTGTGACAAAAAACGAAACCATTATGTTACAAAAACCGATTCATTTTATGGGAATTCTTAACGTATTTGTACTGGATAATTCAACGCTAGAGACGACTGTAACACATATGCAATGTCACCGTGTCAGAGATTCGTTGTCAATATGTATACAACGTAACATAAGGCTCAATGAAAGAAAGAACCACTTGTAGAACGAAGAAAATAAATTAGCTCTACAACCAAGAGAACGAACTAGCTCTACAACCAAGAGAACGTACTAGCTCTACAACCAAGAGAACGAACTAGCTCTACAACCACGAGAACCAACTAGCTCTACAACCAATAGAACGTACTAGCTCTACAACCAAAAGAATGTACCAGCTCTACAACCACGAGAACGAAGTAGCTCTACAATAAAGAGAACGAACTAGCTCTACAACCAAGAGAACGAACTAGCTCTACAATAAAGAGAACGAACTAGCTCTACACTAAAGAGAACGAAGTAGCTCTACAACCACGAGAACGAAGTAGCTATACAACCACGAGAACGAAGTAGCTCTACAACCACGAGAACGAACTAGCTCTACAACCACGAGAACGAAGTAGCTCTACAACCACGAGAACGAAGTAGCTCTACAATAAAGAGAACGAACTAGCTCTACAACCACGAGAACGAAGTAGCTCTACAACCAAGAGAACGAACTAGCTCTACAACCAAAAGAATGTACTAGGTCTACAACCAAGAGAACGAACTAGCTCTACAACCAAGAGAACGAACTAGCTCTACACTAAAGAGAACGAAGTAGCTCTACAACCACGAGAACGAAGTAGCTATACAACCACGAGAACGAAGTAGCTCTACAACCACGAGAACGAACTAGCTCTACAACCACGAGAACGAAGTAGCTCTACAACCACGAGAACGAAGTAGCTCTATAATAAAGAGAACGAACTAGCTCTACAACCAAGAGACTCTACTAGCTCTACAACCACGAGAACGAAGTAGCTCTACAATAAAGAGAACGAACTAGCTCTACAACCAAGAGACTCTACTAGCTCTACAACCACGAGAACGAACTAGCTCTACAACCACGAGAACGAAGTAGCTCTACAATAAAGAGAACGAAGTAGCTCTACAACCAAGAGAATCTACTAGCTCTACAACCACGAGAACGAAGTAGCTCTACAATAAAGAGAACGAACTAGCTCTACAACCAAGAGAAGGAACTATCTCTACACTAAAGAGAACGAAGTAGCTCTACAACCACGAGAACGAAGTAGCTCTATAACCACGAGAACGAAGTAGCTCTACAATAAAGAGAACGTACTAGCTCTACAATAAAGAGAACGAAGTAGCTCTACAACCACGAGAACGAAGTAGCTCTACAACCACGAGAACGAAGTAGCTCGACAACCAAGAGAACAAACTAGCTCTATAATCTAGTGAACACCCTAGTTGTACCACCGAATGATCCAGCGAGTTTGCCCAGCCCCCGAACATTTGAACCAACTTCGAGCTAAAACTAGCAGATAGAATTCGAAAATTTAGTCCGTTTAAAGGTTAAAATCGTGGTGGAATTAATCTTGACATAAAGCTCTGTAAATTCGCTAGAAAATGCAGCATTTAGCTCTACGGACCTCCTTTAATGTCCCGTCCTTTGACTAATCTTGACCTGATATGCCAGTATTTTAAAAAGAGGCTTTTGTATGTAGTTTTACAACAACTTAATAAAAGTGTCATCGACTAGGTAAGTTTCGAATGCTCTAGTGTAAATGAACGGAAAGTTAATGTGGTATGAAATTGTAACAACAATCAGTCTAGTTCAGCTAGAACAATTTTCCATTTTAACAATTATATTATAGTATCGATTGCTAAGTTAATTAGAATCTGTTTTAGTCCTGTTGTAGTTGCAATATACAGTCGATAATTAAAAATTAGAAAAAATGGAGTAAAAATTTTTTCGTGTTTTTCCTTTATATACAATGATCGTTTAAGGAAAAGCTGCACCTACAACGGTGGGATGTTCCATACAGTGTTGCCACTTTTCAATCTTCCATTTTCCCCCTCTTCCCTTTATCTTTCCCCTTTTTCCCCCTCCGTGCAAGAATGTACAGTGTCTAGATTTCCTCTTTACTCTCTTCTCTTCGTCTTCCCTTTTCAGACTCCATTTCCCCCTTTTTCAGGGAACTTCCCTGCAAAAGTGGAAACACTGGTTCCATAAGCAGCATGTTATTCTATAGTCTCAAAATTAGTTTTTCATTTATTTCCTAAGATGGTCTTTGCGATTTTCTCTGTTAATATGGCGATCCGTTCCCTATTATATTAAGCTATTTTGCTCGATATTTTCACATTATTAGTTCATGTTAGTACGACATTAAGAAACTAGATGGCGCTGTTCCGAGCTCTCAACTTTTTGGGCTCGGAGCTGCTCGAGTCGCATAACTTCCCTTGGGAAACTCACTAAAAGAGAGCATAATTGGAATTATAATATTATAATCTGGTTTAACGGTAGCATATATATTTATATTTAACGTGCTTTTACTCGATCAACGAGTTTTGCAGTGTCGGCCAGATTAGATGACCGGCACTCGAAGGTCTTTAGCGTAATAGATGTCATAGTCTGTTTTAATATTAGTGTACAACGTCGTATTTTTACAAAGCCTACTGACTCAGTTATTTTAACTTGTATAATTCTTAATTAATACTTACCTAATACTTATACTTAAAGACTGAGATGTCTTTAGGACGCAGATGACCATGGGTAGAGCCAGTTCCCTGTAGTGCAGCCAAATCACCTAAGTTAACATAAGAGCTCGGTATTAGATCAAATATTAATGAAAAAGTGCGAACTTTGATTCAAGTGCCATTCTTAGCGAAAAGTCTTCTATATTCTTGTAAGCAATTTACAATGACGGAATTAGGGAACGTACTGGTGGTAAACAGCGGGAGCGGGATTTTCATTTCGTTATCAAACAATAACTGGATCTCTTGTAAAAAAAAAAAATTACAACGCAGTATTGAAAACTCCGTTACTCACCTGATAAATATTGGATGCATTATTTGTATTATTTTCGATAATGTCAACAGATTTTGCAGAGCCAATGTCATATACTACTGGCTCGGAAAGGAACGGCCATATTGGTATTCTATACAAGGCCGCTCAGGACCAGTCCCCTCTACTACGGACAGACGTATAGAATATGTTTGCAGAGAAATCTCGCTTGCAAATATTTCTAAAAATCACCAAAAAATTCAAAAACATTTTAATCCAAAAAAAGAAGTAAAATTGTTTGAATTTAATTTAATAACGGTGTCCGCTATGGAGAGGTGTCGATTGATTGATACGCCATCTAGCGGTGATACTTTCAACTATTTCTAGAATTGATATTATTTTCTTAAAACAGAACATACGGCAAATATCTCGGATAATATTTAAAAAATATTCTTATTTTAGTTTTCAATTTTCCAAAGTTGATTTTTTATTTTGAATATTTTTGTTTTCTTTCCAATTTTCTAATTGATAGTTAATATTTCTGTATTAAAAATGGCGCATGCTGCATGACAAAGTCGGGTCTGGGTAAACTGACATTTTCCAATTGCCCAGAAACTTCTTGGACTCTATAATTTTCTAGAAAAGAAGTTTCCCCTGAAAATAAGGAATAACATGGAAATAAAATTTTAAATAAATCTATCGCATGATTTAGATCTGAGCCTGAGTTGAATAACATATTCGAGGGTTACGAAAACTGTATGGATCGCTTTGCTATTTTGTATCTCACCTCGATTTGAACTAGCATGGCTGGATATCCGACAGAAAATTCTCATAAGACTATGTAGAATTTGGAACAGAGACTCAGTGAGATCTCATAACTTCTAGAGCTTTCTCACTGAGATCTCACTGAGTCTCTGTTCCAAATTCTACAAAGTCCTATGAGAATTTTCTGTCGGGATATTACATGCAAATATTCCATCTAAGCACTTCTCCATCTCCAACTGGAACATTTCGTCGGTTCTTTTGCTATTTTCTAAGTTATTTTCAAGAGAAATTTGCATCAGTAGTGTTGTATTGGGCAATTTAAATTATTGGAAATAAGAAAAAGTATAAACCTTTTCGAATGCAACTTCTAACAACCAAAATTTCCAGCAAATCAGTCTAGTCTCTTAAGAATTTCCTAAAAGACAAAGAACGAATAAGATTGCGAATTTTCTGTCAACATTCAATTTTGGTTTGATTCATTATTATCTGTGATAATAGGGAATGACATAGTTGAAGTAATCCAAAATAATGCTGTATTATAGTCGGTTTTCCAGTCAACATAAAACTTCATTTAAAATACAAAGAAAGGACTCGTTTGTACGTTTTTTGTTATTCGTATTCTGAATAATATACTCTAATATACTATAATATATAATGATACGAGATCAGAATCCCGTACGAACCGCCTGCAGAAATAATGCTCATCATTACCAGTACGAATATTAACTAGTTAAGCGGCAACAGGTAGTAAATCACGTCGTAACAAACGTTTTATCAGGAAAAACAAAATCTTAGAAAAAGATGCGAAGGACATCTGAAAGGATTAGAAGACAGAATGGACTCAGTAGATCGAGCAGAAACTAGATATGATAAACGAGTAGCCAATAACTGATTGTAAACTTTCGTTGAAGCTTCTGGAATCGTGGAAACTATTTGAACTTAACGGACTAAACATGGAAATGTAACAAGATGCCTCCTTATTGTAACTGAAACTTCCAACGAAAAGCAAACAATCGCTTAATGCGGAGTATCTCCAACAAGGTTAACTGTCGCCAGAAATCCTGGATTTGAAAAATTCTAGATAGTCTTGATTCACGATTGCTGGAATTGTTCAATTTGAGAACAGATGACTAGAACCTTTGCTTCCATAGCAGAATCAGAAAGAAAGATGTAACCCAAAACTGCTGAAGTTCCTTTGAAAACTTTATATACTTTCTGGAATAATCCAACAGAGCCATTGGTGTGAAAGATATTCAGTGTGCAGTACAAAGCTGTCTTATTCTGATAATTTTTTTTTCTCTCAGAAACATTACAATTTGTAACTGAGAATACCGAAGTGCAGCTTTGGTCATTAATTTTATTATATATTTATGACACTAAAACGTTTTTATCACACACACACACACACACAAAATTCACAATTCTGGAAATAAAAAACATCCAAGTTAGTTGACTATTGTGGAATTTTAAATCTGAGGTTGCCAAGTTGACTCGGATGTTCTGTTATAATTTGGAGCCGCACTCACTTTCTGCTAGTATTGTCCTATCTAGCTATTTTGTCACTTTTATTTTGCTTGTTTCGTTTTGCATTTTACCCGTTAAATAGCCACTGGCACATTTTGCATAGTTGACCATTTTGCATTTTACCCAGCGCAGGTAGTACGCGTTTTGCAAACGTTTTCGCATTTTGCATTTTGCAGTTTACCCAGACCCGACCAAGTCCTCAGTTCGTCAATGTCTAAATAGTCTGGTAATTCAAGTTTTAAAATGATTATTAAATAACATAAATAATTAAGAATTAAACAATATAAATATAAATAAGCAAATAATTAATAATAACATGTTCATTCAAACATCTCTGAGAGCCCGCGTTTGAAAATCGGTTTCGATTCCCAAGTGGTTTTATTATTTAAATTTACTTAATAATTAATTTCGTAATAATGAATTGATAAAATTAAAATATCAATAATTATTTAAAATATTAGTGTTGATAAAAATAACATTTACTACTGACAGTTGTATTTGCTCTTATAGCTATTTTTTTCCGTTATTAGCTCATGCGCGCAGAGAATCGAAACCACAAAAATTTGAATTTGATTCACGAGCCACAACAGTTGTTAGACGTTATATTCATTCTCCCTATTGACGGGCTACAAAGCACTCTCGTGATTTGAACTAAATTTGAAAAGGTATTTTCACATTTTCAAAAGATAAAGCCTTAATCAGCTAAAATAATTAATAATTCACTAACAATAGTAGCGTTAAGCCTTGAAAATTTTGAACGTGCGTATTAAAACTTTTACGAAAATCGGCTGAAGTTTTCTCCTTTGTGTACAGGAATACCAGGCATAACCTTAAACCAAGATGTCCGATGACATTTTGTCAAATATTGACGCCCCCACTAATGGCGATATCCTCGAGATCGCCAACGATTTTAATGTGGAAGAGCAGGACCGCTACTTTTATCGTAAGAAATTACTTTCTAATCAATTTACTATTTATTGGAGTTGCGTTTTTTAGGATACGCTGAATATGATGTCCACGGCACCCAGTCCGAACCCGAAGAAGATTTTGAGTCTTTTATTGAAGAAACCGTAGAAGAATTTCACCAAACGCTGCAGCTCAGAAGCGCCCGCCGCAGGTCGCGATCTGTAGGCAGCCGCTCGCATTTTTATGACATTCTGCGTTCACAGTATCAATCGCCAAGGTCTAATTTTACTTATTTAATAAATTTAAACTTATTTAATATAACTTAGTTAATTTATTCATTCACCTTCATTAAACACTCCCACAAATTAAACTTATTTTATTATTATGATAAAATACAGGAATGTGCCATTGAACGAGGAAACGGCAGCTTCCAGCACTCCAGTCCCGCCGAACAGTCACGAAAATACAGAAGTTAACGACACATTTGCTCTGTCTCTACGTTCAGATATTTCCACAGTGAAAGTATGAAATATTTTATTTTTCTTCATAGTTTGAAACTTTTTTTTAAAAAGAAATTAATTTTTTTTTCTGTTGTTGTAGCAACCGAAAATTAAGAAATCGACTATTACCAGGCCTCAGCCATTTAACATCAAAGTCCCCAAGCGTTTCGAACAAGGTGCCGCAGCAAACAGGACGTCCCCGTCTTTAGCTGAAGCTGTTGAACGCTGGAATTCTGCAGTTCCTGCTCGTTTTCATACGCTGGGAAGGAACCAGAAACCACCAATAACTCACAAAACTAAAGTAATATTTTTTTTTCTCTAATTTATTAGTTTGGTAATTTATTTCTTAATTCTTATTAACTTGTGATTTGTTGCTTCATTATTTTTACTATTACTTTACAATAATTATTTTTTTATTTTCTATTAATGAATTAATAACGTTTTTAATATTTTATATTTGTTGTGATTTTTTTTTGTCTTTACTTAATTCTCATATTATTTTGTATTTTGATAGGCGCATCGTATTACTGCGGCCAAAACGCCACCACTCGCTTCACTACAGCGTCACCGCCCCGCCAACTATCTTGGCCGAGAAGTTTTGGAGCAGCGGGAAATGGAAGCCATTCGAAAGTAAACATAAACTTGAATATTCATATTTATTCATACATTATTCGTACACTAGTCAGTCAGTTGGTCATTCAGTCAGTCAGTCAGTCGTTCTTTCATTCATTCATCGTCCATTCATTCGCCATTCAGTCCTTCATTCGTCGTCCATTCGGTCAGTCGTTCATCAACTCGAATCAGTTATTCATTTACTCATTCGTCATAATTTATAGAGTCAGTCGTTCACTCACTCATTCATCGTTAAATGATTCAGTCATTCGTTCATTCATCGTCCATTCAGTCACTCACCATTCGTTGATAATATATTAATCCTTGTGTGTTTGAATCCACAGGAATGGCTTCAAAGCTCACCCAATCCCTAAAGGTGTTTTCACTCCTCCCGAGCCCAAAGAAATGAAACGGGTCCTGCCCATGACCCTCCCACAAACGCCCAAGTTTTCCGAGGCTGGAAAGGCTTCCCTGCGAGCTGCCGCATCTAACCGCAACATCTCAGCTTCTACTGTAAGTCTATTGTTAAAGTCTCACATAACTTTTAAATTCCTTGTAAATAACAGTCTTTAATTATTGTTAATTCCTTTTGCTTAGAAGTCCCTATATAATCCTCACCTCTCATTGACCCTCAACCTTGTCTATATTAGTGCTCATTGTTTCCATCTTTAGTCAGTTCTGATCCAGATCCCTTCTAGTAAACTACCTTCCAAGCTTCTAAACTAATAGCGTCATCCAAACCGTATTTTACTCATTCCGTCCTTCATAACAATAACTCTAAGTATATTGTGTGTAAAAGTATAAGTGAGCGAATTGTAGTTATTTTTGTTATTATTGATATATATACTTGCAATATTGTAACAGAGCACCCTAAGCGAGGCAGGTTCTACTTCTTCGGGGGGAAATGACACTAGGCCTAGGACTACAGAAGTTCACCCATTCAGCTTCGAACAAAGAGACAAGCACCTCCTCCAGGCCAAGGAACAGAAAATCAAAAAAGTGCGTAAATGAAGTTAATTTTTACGTTTTTCTGTTGGTTGCTGAATGCCTAGATGTCACTCTATTCTTCTGTGGTTATTTTATTTTGTTATACATTTGTTTAATTTGCAGATTATTGAGGAAGAGCGTAAACAGGCAGAATTCCACGCTAATCCTTTGCCTGCGTATCTGCAGCACTCGCACACACAGCAGCAGCAGCAGCATCGGCCGCGTACTGTAGTGCAGACTACGCAGGTTATCCCCTTCCAGCTGTCTAGTGAGGCCCGACTGGCTGAACTGGCACAGAGAAGAAAGGAAAAGGTGAAATTAATAAGTCTGTAGCTATGGAAATTTTATTCCAGTTAATACAAATTGCATTAATGGAAAATCATTTTTTTACTTCGATTCGTTACAGGAAGAGGAGGAAAAGCGCAAAGAAAACGCAGCCTTTAAAAAACCGAGGCCGAAGCCCGCGACTGTTCTTAACAGGTTAACTATTTCATTCAATGTTGAAATTATTATATTGTTATAAAACAAACATATTAGGGATCCTTTTAAACCTCTGCCCGCTGAAGAAAAGCAACTGACTCAGGCAGTTGGCTTTCATTTGAGCACCGAAGAGCGTGCGGCTAAGAGGAAAGAGTTCGAACAGTTCGTCAAGGAGCGGGAACACGAAATTGAACAAGCCCGCAAAGAGGTATAACATTAAATAATCAGTTATTTATAATAATGATAAAAATTTAAAAATAATGTAACTGTTAATTGTTTTTTTTTTAAATGTCCTGTAATTTTTTTTACTGGTTAATTTGATTATTATTTGTCATTATTTATTAATATATATTGAATATGAGGAATAATTTTACTCCTCGAGTTATTATTAAAACCCTTGATTAATCAATATTTTATTAATATCATTTTGCTACTGTCGTTTGTTATTTTTAGTTTATTTTATCATTAACTTGTTGTTTATTTCTATAATTTTGTATTTTACTTTTTTAAGAGAGAAGAGCGCAAGAGGAAAGAGGAGGAAGAAGAAATCGCACGTCTTCGTCGTCAGGCGGAATTTAAGGCGCACCCGATTCATCACTACAAACCCGTCGAGGAGATCCCGAGGCCCGAAGTGACTGTTCCCGTCACTCCAAAATTTTGCAGAAAACAAGAATAATCTCTTTTCCACTTCTGAACTGTCTTAATTATTCATTATTTCTATAATTTTCTTTTTCATCTATATTCGCGTTTCTTTTTTCAGATTCTAAATTTCAGCCTTTTTTTTCTTTTCCAAGAGACTATTTCTTCAAAAATACACGGTGATTAAACACATTAAAATTTATTACATTAATTATTCACTGCTCAGTGCTCCACTTTGCAGGGAAATTCCCTGAAAAAGGGAAGCATGGGTCCGCGAAAGGGGAAATTAAGGGAAATTTAGAAACTTGGCGTTTAGCACAAAGGGGAAAGAGAAATTCAGAAGTACACCTTGCTATCCTAGCGTGGAGGGGGAAAAGGGGAAACTTAAATCTTCGGGGAAAGAGAGGAAAAGGGAAAACTGGAAGTGGAAACAGTACTGTTTCTGTGCAATAGATGGTGTTAATTTTTTGAACAATCATGCCGGCTTTCAGTTTATGTAACATCGTCTGCTTTTTTCCCTGATGTAATTTCTATTGGACAACGATAGAGAAAACAACATTGGCAACAATTCTTAAACTAACAAATATACGCATTTTCGTAAGTTATACAGAACTTAAATTATGGCTTACAGACTGACAAGTGCAAACAGAAACCTGGAGAGGTTACTGTTGAGTCAGTTAAAGAGGAAAAATTTTAGCAGAGTCCTGGTAATACTTTTCATAATTTTCAAAAAAATTATTAGATTTCATAACATCTTCTTTATTTTTCGCCAAAAAAATAGTTTGAAAGAAATTTGCACATTTTTCGAGGAAGCAGTCCTGCAGGTTCACGTTTTCAGTCGCTGCTCCAGCAGTTCCGCGTTTTCTGTGAAAAACCTCCAAAAGGTTTCGAAAAGTTCTTCCGGCCTGGAGGTTCTGCAGCGAAAAATGCAAAAGACGCACCCAAAGAAACCCCTAAAAACGAACCAAATCCGTCAAGATCGTCTCCCGATAACCAGTCGCAGAATTCAAAGAAGTACGAATGGTCCATGAACTTCGGTTCTGGCGGAAAGTAATTAAATTGTTAATAATTCTATCACTGTAATAAGGGAATATTGTAACGATGTTATTGTGCAGGGACGGCAAACGTTCGGGAAGTTTCAACGAGGGAGGTAAAGATAAGTATTTAATTTATGCTGCGGTTGGAACTGTTGCCGCGTTGGGGGCCTTCGCGTATTTCGAGATGGGCTACCGAGAGATCACGTGGAAAGATTTTATCAATTCGTAAGTTATGATTTGTGTTTTAAGTTTAGTTGTTACACAAGCACCAGCAATCTAAATGTAGTAAGTAACCTACAACATTTTGAACTTTAAATTTTTGTATAGGTATTTGGCTAAGGGCATTGTCGATAAACTTGAAGTCATCAACAAGAAGTGGGTGCGAGTTCGTCTGCAACCGGGAAACCAAGTCGAGGGCTCGGTAAGTAGATTTTCAATAAAATTTATCAGTTTTTGAGAAATAAAAAGACTTTTTCCAAAAAAGAATAGTGAAAAACCAACCCCTCCACTGCGGACGGGCGTATATAATACGTTTGTAGTCATGTCTCACTTGAGAATGTCTCTAAAAATTATACAAAATTCGAGAAACATTTTGGTATAAAGAAAGTTTTAAAATCTCTTTTAAATTGATCTAATGACGGTCCGCTAGAGAGAGGCGCGCGTTTGGAATATGTTTTAACAATAGCAAGTTAAGGTAGAATGTAAATATTTGTTGTTTGAATGCAGAGTACGTTATGGTTCAACATCGGCAGTGTGGACTCGTTTGAACGAAACCTGGAAAACGCTCAGATCGACTTGAATATCGAACCCCCGAACTTCGTTCCCGTTATTTACAAGTCAGAGATTGATGCAGCTAGCTTCAGTGGCATTCTGCCGACCATCTTGATCATTGGTAAGGATAAGGAGTAAACGAGTCGTAGTAGTAGTAGTGGTAGGAGATGGAGTAGGAGTGGTAGTAGTAGTGGGGGAAGTAGTAGTGGTAGTAGGAGTAAGAATAGTAGTATAAGTAGTAGCAGGAGGAGCAATAAAAGTCGTAGAAGAGGTAGCAGTATCAGTAGGAGTAAGAGTAGCACTGGTAGTACTAGAAGTAGTAGTAGTAGTAGTAGCCATAGTAGTCGTTGTAGCACGAGTAGGAGAGTTTGAGTACTAGGAGTATGAATGGTAGCAGTAGCAGTAGCAGCACGAGTAGTAGTGGTAGTGTAGTAGTAGAAGGAGTTGCAGTAAGCGTAGTTTCAGTACCAGCACCAGTAGTAGTAGTCGTAGATGCAGTAGTCGTAGGAGTAAGAGTAGTAGTAAGAATAGTACAAGTAATATAAGCATTGTTACTGTTATTATTATTATTATTATTATTACTACTTGTACTACCAATAATAATTTTTCTTGTATAGGTTTTCTAATTTACATGATGCGTCGCTCGGCCGAGGCTATGGGCGGAGTGACGGGACGCGGAGGGAGACGTGGAGGCGGACTGTTCGGTGGAGTCATGGAATCCACAGCCAAGTTGATCAACTCGAGTGAAATCAACGTTAGATTCAAGTAATTAAATATCATAAGATATAGAAAATAAATATATTTATAATATTGTATGATTTATTTTACGTACAGTAATAATGCAAGAATATATAGAATCAGTAAAATTATAAATTTATAAGTAATTGTAATATTGTTCTGTACTCAAATAATTAACATGATTCATAAGATTATTGTACAGAGATGTAACGTCAGATTCAAGTAATAAAATAAATCAGTTTCTTGAAATTTTGGAATAATTGTACTGGACTGCAATTAAATATGAAGTATTTAATTGAAATTAGTAATATTATTATAAACAGAGGCGTAACGTTAGTTTCAAGTAAGGAAGTAAACTTAAGTTTTGTAAGTTTCTTGAATAATTGTAATGTACGAGAATTAAATAATTGATATAATTGATAATACTATCATTAAATAGAAATGTAACGCTAGATTCAAGTAAATGTCTTATTCAGTATCTCAATGTTGATAAGATGATTTATTATTATTATTATTTATTATTATTGATTTGTTATTTTGCAGGGATGTGGCTGGATGCGAGGAAGCCAAGATTGAAATCATGGAGTTTGTGAATTTCCTGAAAAATCCACAACAGTACATCGAGCTGGGAGCCAAGATCCCAAAAGGAGCCATTCTGACCGGTGCAAAATTCACTGAAATAATTAAATATAATTTATAATTTTATTATAATATGATTTATATAATATAACATAAAGTATATCATGTTTAATAAATAAACCATATGTATACAATAAAAAATTACATAATATAGTTTAATTAATAATTTTAAGTATAATAAATATAATTAATATAAATGTAGGAGTGTAGAAGTACCCAGTCTAGTGAAATGTGTTGAAATGGGCCCTTCAGTTACATTAAATAGGATAGATACAATAATAATGATAATAATGAAATAAGTTCATAGTTGAAATATTAATTAGGTAATTAAATATGATCAAAATAAGTATCAGTGAAATGTTATGAATATTGGCTAATTTATTATTGTTATTGTTATTGTTATTCTTATTATTATTATTATGATTATTACTAATATTAGTTTTATGTTAACAGGACCCCCTGGCACGGGAAAGACGCTGTTGGCCAAAGCGACTGCGGGAGAAGCCAACGTCCCGTTCATCACAGTCTCGGGATCCGAGTTTCTCGAGATGTTCGTCGGAGTGGGACCGTCCAGGGTAAATTAGTCTAACATTAAATAGTAGTAGTATTAGTAGTAGTAGTAGTAGTAGTAGAATAAGAATGACCGAGCTGTAGTAGTAGGTAGTAGTAGTATTACTTTTATTATTATTATTATTATCTTCATGTTGACTCGAAACTGTTCTTATTTTGCTGAAGAGGCTAGCGGATTGAAGCTCCCAATACATGCTAATAATAATAATAATATCCTACTACTACTACTACTGCTGCTACTACTACTGCTACTACTACTGCTACTACTACCACTACTACTATTATTACTACTACTACTACTACTACTACTACTACTAATATTACTACTTCTACTACTACTACTTCTTCTTCTACTACTACTACTACTACTGCTGCTGCTGTTCAGGTGACTTTTAATTATTCTAATATATCTCAATAAAATTACGTTTGCAGGTTCGGGATATGTTCGCCATGGCTCGCAAACACGCCCCGTGCATCCTCTTCATCGACGAGATTGACGCGGTGGGTCGCAAGCGCGGAGGCCGCAGCTTCGGCGGTCACTCGGAGCAGGAGAACACGCTCAACCAGCTCCTCGTCGAAATGGACGGTAAATAGAAGATACTAATGAAAAATTATCTTTTTTATACTTGATGCTGTATTTAGTTTGTATAAGTATGTAAGGGTGTATAATGTAATATAATGATAATAGTCTAATAACAGTGGTTAATAATAGTAGTTAGTAATAGGCTGCTCGTTGAAATGTATGGTAAATAGAAAAATTACTTGAAAAAATATGTTATTAGACACTATATGTAATTTGCAATATAATAATAGAATGATAATAATGTTAGTCAATTGCTGATTCGAGATATAAATGAATAATAATAAAATATTTGTAATTAAATGCTTCACCAGACGCACTTTTCAGTTTTTATGATTAATATGGTCTCTGTCACAGTAAGTTAAATAGTAAGGGAATAAAATATATTGTAATAGTCATGAAATACTTAATTTAATATTATTATTGATTTTTTTTTTTTTTTTTGCCTGTGAATAGGTTTCAACACCACAACCAACGTCGTGGTTTTGGCCGCTACCAACCGAATGGACATCCTGGACCAGGCCCTTCTTCGTCCCGGTCGCTTCGACCGACAGATTTACGTCCCTGCGCCTGATATTAAAGGTAATTTTTTTTAACATTGTCATATTTTACAGTGTCTCCACGTTGCAGGGAAGTTCCCTGAATAATGGGAAAATGGGGTCTGGAAAAGGAAAAATAAGGAAAGCAAGGAAAGGGATAACCTGGAAGCACGAGTACAGCCTTGTATTCTAGTACGGAAGGGAAGAGGGGGGGGGGAGGGAAATAGAGTGTGCAAACACCGATTCTGTGCAAATATTATTATTATTATTATTTTATCTTGTCTTAAAGGGCGAGCCTCCATCTTTAAGGTGCACCTTCGCCCGCTGAAGACGAACCTGGACAAGGAGGACCTGTCGCGCAAGATGGCGGCTCTGACGCCTGGTTTCACGGGTGCAGACATCTCGAACGTGTGCAACGAGGCGGCCCTCATCGCTGCGCGCGACCTCAACGACTCGATCAGCCTGAAGCACTTCGAGCAGGCCATCGAGCGCGTCGTCGCCGGCATGGAGAAGAAGACCAACGTCCTGCAGCCCGAGGAGAAGAAGACGGTGGCCTACCACGAGGCCGGCCACGCCGTCGCTGGCTGGTACCTGGAGCACGCGGACCCCTTGCTCAAGGTTTCGATCATCCCGCGCGGCAAGGGACTCGGCTACGCCCAATACCTGCCCAAGGAGCAGTACCTCTACACCAAGGAGCAGCTTTTCGACCGAATGTGCATGACCCTCGGAGGACGAGTCTCGGAGAAGATATTTTTCGATAGGATCACCACAGGAGCCCAGGACGATCTGAAGAAGATTACGCAGAGTGCATATGCCCAGGTACTGTTTTCTGTAATTACAGTCTTTGTTTCCACTTTGCAGGGAAATTCGCTGAAAAAAAGGGGGAGCAATGGGGTCTGGGAAGGGAAAAAATAATAGAAGAGGGATAAGGGAAAACTTACACGTATTCCAGTACGGAGGGAGAAAAAGGGAAAAATAAGAAAAGACGGAAAAGGGAAGTCTAAACGCGCGGCCTGTATTCTAGTACGGAGGGGCGAAAAGGGAAAAATAAGAGAAGAGGGGAAATTTGGGTAAAATGAAAGTGAAAACACTGATTACAATAAATGTACATTTAATGATAAGTATAACGACCACCCCATAGTTAGTTTAGATGCTTGTAAATTCATTTTTTATAATATCGTAGCCGGTTTTATTTTTCATTTTCTCGTCCTTTGGTGGTGAAGTAGCATAGTCGGGGAATAGACATAGAAAAGTAGAGCTAGTCGTAAAAAATTTGTCATGTGTATATATCAATGTGAAATGTATAACCGTGTTATGTGGCAACAGGCTCTTAGCCTCAGGCGAGATGAAATCAACATAAACTTAATGATAGATGGATGAAATGTGTTTAGGTGGTGCATTTCGGTATGAACGATAAAGTGGGCTACGTCAGTTTCGACATGCCGCAGCAGGGCGAGCCCGTCCTGGAGAAACCCTACTCCGAGCAGACGGCCCAGCTCATCGACACTGAAGTCAGGTCCCTCATCCAGTCGGCCTACGACCGAACCCATAAGCTGCTGACCGAGCGCAAGGAGGACGTCAAGAAGGTAAAACTCGATTTTTATAAATTAAGTTTAAACTGCAATGGTTCCACTGTGCAGGGAAATTGCCTGAAAAAGGGAAAAATAGGAGTCTGGAAAGGGAAAAATATGAGAAGAGAGAAAAGGGAAATCTAAACGTACGGTCTGTATTCTAGAGCGGGGTGGAAAAAGGGAAAAATAAGGGAAAAGGGGGGGAATGAAAGCTGAAACACTGTTCAACTAAGTCACTTTTGGATGTCTTAGATTGCGGAACGACTGCTTCAGAAGGAGATCCTGGGCCGTGATGATATGATTGAGCTGCTGGGCCCACGACCCTTCCCCGAGAAATCGACATATGAACAGTTCGTCGAGGGTACGGGCTCGTTTGAAGAGGATACCCAGCTCCCAGAGGGTCTCAAAGGCTGGAACAAGGAGAAAAGCAAGGAACAAGAACCCGAAAAGAAGGAAGAGACAAAGGAAGAAAAGAAAGAGTAAATTTAGACAAGTTTAATGCTTTTTTTTTAGAAAGGACCTCTAATCAACTTTTCGTTTGTTTTCCCCTATTTTGTAATGTACAGGTCGATTTAAACTGAAAAACAGACAAAAAAAACTGAGTTTCTAAATTAGTAATATTCCAAGTTCCCGAGCTTTTTGTCCGGTCGTTCGATTTTTCCGTATGTACAAAAAAACAAAAGTAGACCCTTATTTTGAGCAGCAAAAAAAAAAACAAAAAAAAAAAAAAAAACAAAAAACTTGGGGAAATAGTATTAAGGGTTGGGAACACTGCAGTGGTTTCTGTGGGGTCTGGGGGCATCGGTCATAGCAAATTTCCACGTCCACCATCGGGCTATAGCGTCGTATTTTTGGCGGTCGTTTAGGTAGAGACGGGCTACTTCAGGCTCCATTGAAGCTGTACAGTGGGGGTCTGTCAATAGACTCTGCACCGAGATCAGAATCTGAGGATTGAGAAAAATAATCGATAGTTAGTTGGTTGAATATTTGTATTAATTATTATTAGTTTTTATTGTTACGATTTTTTGTTAGATTATTCTTTTTTCTTATGTGAATTCAAGTATTATTATTGATTAAATATTTGTATTAATTTGTGGTAATTTTTATGAATAATTTTATTATTGATATTCAGTTCAGTTATTGAAATATTTTTATTAAATTGTTATTAATGAAATTTCGTTTCTTATTTCAAGTTTTATTTGCCATTAATTATATTATAAATTAATTTTTAGCTCTTAATCTTGCTCTTCATTATTTTGAATTTATTTTATTAAATTATTAATGAATTTTTGCCTATCATCTTATTTCTTCATTTATATTAATTATGGATTACAGTTTTATTATCAATAAGAATTATTACTAAATCAACACTTTACTCTGCCAACAGGGTTCCCACCGAGAAATCTCAATCAAATTCCCTGATTTTTCCCCGATTTCCCTGACTTTATAGACGCATTATACTTTCTAGAAGTTATTCATTAGAGGCTTGAGCAAAGGTTAGTTGAAACCGAGTGGTGCGGCAACTCAAATTCCCTGACCTTTTCCCCAATTATTACCAATTCCCTGATATTTCCCTGTATTCCCTAACTGAAATCTCATTCCCTGACTTTCCCTGATTTCCCGGTCTTCCAGGTCGGTGGGAACCCTGTGCCAATTAATGAATAATTCTGTCTATTAAAACACTATCAATGAACAACTAAACAAAATTTCCAAAACTATTTCGCGCTCAGTTATTAATTAATTAATTAATTGATCAATTAATGATTCATTAAGTTATTGCAATTATTTTTACTTTGGAAATGGTGAGTGCCAGGCTCCAGTTTTCCTGAATGCAGTCCAGGCCTATGTTTCCGTGGCGGGAAATGTTGGGGTGGAACACTTTGGTGATGAACCGAACCGAAGGCGGTTTGATGGGATAAGTACAGGGAATCTGAATGTGAAGGTAGAAGATTCCGCCTTCGTAGGGACTGTTTGCTGGGCCGGTTATCGAAGCCTGCCACTGGTCACAGGAACCGTTCAGCGGACTGGCCCGTATGCCTTCCTGAGGATCGTTCTGAAAGCCTGAACAGAAATTTAAATTAGAGAACTATTTGCTATAAATTATAATTGCTACTATTTCTCCCTTTTCCCTTTTCTCCCATTTTCCCCTCCGTGCGGAAATGTAGAGCTTTATCTCCAAATTACCCTCCATTTCCCCTTCCCTCTTACTTGCTAGAATATGAAGCTAGACTTCTGAATTTCCCTTTCCCCTCTTCTCTTATTCCCCTTCCTTGCTTATATTTGAAGCTTTACCTCCAAATTACCCTCCATTTTCCCCTCTTCCCCCCTCCTTGCTAGAATATGAAGCTATACTTCGGAAATTCCCTTTTCCCTTAATTCCCCCTCCTTGGTAAAATGTAAAGCTTTACCTCATATTACCCTCGATCCCCGTGTTCCCTTATTTCTCCCTCTGACCAGTATATGAAGCAATACTGCTGAATTTCCCTTTTCCCTCATGGCACTTTAAAGCTAAGCCCTTTTTTTCTGTTCCCTTATTTTCCCCTTACTAGAGTATGAAGCTGTATTTCGAATTTCCCCTCTTTCCATATTTTTCCCTATTGAAACCCCATTTCCTCTTTCTTTCAGGGAAATTTCCTAATAGTGACTTATTACTATTGGTAGTCGATACGATAAGAAGGGAAACAAAATGTTTTCTACCCTTCCATTCGTTGCAGAGCCTGTGCGTCCTCCAAGGATTCACCGGGATCAGAACGTCTCGTTTCAAGGTGGCCGAGTACAAACAGTGAAAACAAGTTGAACTTTCAACCCTACACAAATTAACGAAAACAGAAAAAATTAAAAAAAAAAACTTAGTGTCCGTAAGATAATTCAATAATCGAAATAAGAATAATTATTATACAAGTCTGAGTATTCACATGTCTTAAGACATTAACGAAAACAGAATCATTAACAAAACTGATATTTTTAAGCAAATTTAATAATCGAAATAATGATTGAATAATTAACTAAATTATTATTATTATTAATTATTAGAGTAATTAACAAAACCGATATATTTAAGAAAATGTAATAATCGAAATAATGATGATTAAATAATTAACAAAACTATTATTATTGTTATTAATTATTAGAATAATTAACAAAACTGATATATTTAAGCAAATTTAATAATCGAAATAATGATGATTAAATAATTAACAAAATTATTATTATTATTAATTATTAGAATAATTAATAAAACTGATATATTTAAGAAAATGTAATAAACGAAATAATGATGATTAAATAATTAACAAAACTATTATTATTATTAATTATTAGGATAATTAACCAAAGTAATGTCTTTATGAAAAATTAATAATTAAAATAAGAACAGTCATTATACAAGTCTGAGTAAACGGCTGTCCAGTCTTCGACAGAATAGAGCGGTTTAAACAGCGGCCATCTGAGAGCGGTGAACTGCTGCCACTGGCGATTGCTGACCAGCTTCACGACGACGAGATTCCACCGCTCGCAGACTCGCGAAACTGCCCACAAGGATAAATCGTCCAGCTCTTTGAACACGTACAGCATCACTGCAAATGAAACAATAATTGAAATTGCTATTTAGATACGGTTATAATAATTGTGACAATAATGATAATAATAATTAGAATTACAGTAATAATAATATTAGAAACAGTGGTAATAATACTAATTCTACCACTACTGCTACTACTTCTTCTACTAGTAATCTTCTACTACTACTTTTGCTAGAACTCCTACTACTACTTCTACTAGTGCTCGTACTACTATTACTACTTCTACAACTGGTGCTCGCACTATTACTACTTCTACTACTACTACTACTCCTCCTCCTCCTCCTCCTCCTCCTACTACTACTACTACTTCTACAACTAGTACTCGCACTATTACCACTATTACTACTTCTACTATTACTACTATTACTGTTCCTCCTACTACTTCTATTACTACCACTACTACTACTACTACTTTACCGCTACCAATACTTCTACTCCTACCACTTCTACTTCTTCTACTACTACCACTTCTACTTCTTCTACTACTACCAATACTACTATCTCTACTACTACCACTAATACTACTACTCTAGCTACCACTACTACTTCTACTATACTAAATCACCTTCATAAGGTATGGCGTTAATATCCACAGCATCAGACATATCTTTCGGAACTGTCAACAACGAAAGCTGCTCAGCCAGACGATCGATCTGCGATGGCACGACAACAGGCAACTGGGCCGAATCTGTTTTACCGTTAGCAAACGCCAAATCAGGTGAATTCAAACCTTCCGCCCCAGTGGCAGATCGTTTGGTTCGTCATTGCCTGAATCTTCGTCGTCTGTTTTCTGTAATGATAAATATTAACTTAATTTTTGTGAAAAGATCTTTTTACTGTTGAATACCTCGCTTGACAGGGGAGCTTCTTTCTGAACGTTGAGTATCTCGGGAAAGAGAAAAGCGTGACACGTTCGGCAGACATACTCGTCAAAACAGGGTCCGTAGTAGCCCTCGCAGTACCAGCAGACTTCATTGTTGAAAAAGAAGTTTTCGTCGATGTCTAATTCGTCGTTTTCTTCCATCCACAAGAGTTCATCGTCCACAGGGTTGTCTCCTTCGCCAGCCATTTTCACGCGTTTGCGTTTCGGTTCATTTAAATTCTAGTCAAACAGTACGAAAAGAAAAGGTCTTTTTAAGCTTATTACACAAGAAACAAGCCAGAAATCAATTTGGTAATGTTTATTTCGAGCAAGAAACACATGAGACTGTGTTTCCTCTGCTGTTTTCATTATTTTGGACTGTAGTTCCTCAAACTGCCGCTAGGAGAAGATTCATAATGGCGCCAAATTCAAATTCAACTTATGCAAATATTCAATTTACCTTTATTAAATCAGAATCAATATTTTATCTAAATATTATCTAATAAAATTTTGTTACCTTTTTGACAATTTATGAATTGAATTATGACTTGGACAGTCTTAATTTTTGCTTTAATTTGCTAACTTTCGTATATTTTCATACGTTATTATAGTTACTATTTTATAACATTGCAGAATATTATTTTTATTTACCAACTAATTTAACATAAAAGCCAAAACACTTACCTTAGCCACCTGAAGACTCATCGTTAAGGTCTAAACAGTTCGCTTTCTTTGCAGTAAATGAATTTATTCGAATTATTTTTGGTCGTTTTGTGCTAATGCTGGTATACAAATCTACAAGGATCAGGTTCACAGAACTAGTTCATGGTCAAGGTCAAAGGATCATGGAAAATTTTTACATGGAAATACATGCATTGCAGCACAGGCGACTTGGGTCTAAAATACTAAAATATTAGCTGTTTAATAATAATAATAATTATTATTAATTATAATAAATAAATTGATAAATAAATACATAAATAAATAATAAATAACTTGAGGCTTTGAAAAACGGACGAATGAAAGTTCAGGTTTTAATCTTGACCTTTTCTGCGAAACGAGTGAAAGTTCCGGTACTGACGTTCTGACCTTTGACCTATTCCAGGTTAAGAGGGGAAAAAATATGATGATACTGCAGTGTTTGCCTTTTTAGTTTTCCCTTTTCCCCTAGAGACGACTCCGTTTTTCCCTTTTTTCCCCTCCATTGGGAATATGAATCAGTACTTAAAATTTTCCATCTTCCCTTTTACCCCCTCTCTGCTAGAATACCAAACTATGCTTATAATTTTCCCTTTTCGCTCTTCCTTTATTTTTCCTTTTTGAGACACCATTTCCCCTTTTTCAGGGAATTTCCCTACTTACTGATCAAATTTTTTTTTTTTGTAGTTTTCTACCGAACCGTGTATTTTCTGTTAACAAAATTCCGAAAACAGCTAAACATTAATTCAATCAAACCAACCAAATACAAATTAAAATAATTAATATTTTCGTAGTATTCCAAACAATCAAACTAAACTAACACCTAAATCGTTGACTATTGAATCTAATATTTCCAAATAATATAAATATTTTTGGGATTTAGCATTATTTCCGCACAAATATAATAATTACCAGAAATCAAATCCGCTAAATATTTCAAATATTTCTGCAAAATAAACACAGCAATCAATTTTCCCATTTTGCAGGGAAATCCCCTGAAAAATGAGAAAATGGGGTCTGAAAAGGTAAAAATGAAATCAAAGGGGAAAAGGGAAATCTGAAACGTACAGCACGTACTGTATTCTAGTACGGAGGGGGAAAAAAGGGGAAAATAAGGGAAGAGGGGGAAAAGGGGGAATCCCCTAGAACAGACGGTTAGAATTGCAGTTGTCCATCAAAATCTAATTGAAATTAACTTTAATTTGAATTAAACTTTGGGGGCTCCAATAGCAGAAGTCCTTCGGAGAAAGGCCAGCTGATTATTGCGGTTATTGTTGGACCAAATGCGGAATTCTCCCTGGCTGCTGCAACGCACATCTTCATGGCTGACACCTTCGTCCAGGTCATCAGCTTCCGTCTTGATCTCCATCTTCTACATTCAACTATCTCATTAATATTACTATTTAATTACTATTATTTCTTACGTACTTGAACAACGAGACGAAGGAGAAGGGTCTGCGATTCAATGGCGGCTGTGATTTCTCGCAATTTTCGTTTCTGGTTGTAGATCTCTTCGAACAGCCTGTCCTCAGAAGTGATGAGGTCGTCAGTGCCCGAGTCCACTGCAACATGTTCAACATCGGTAGACGTTAGGTCTTTTTGCGAATCTCGTTGCGTCTTTGGCAACAGTCTGCTATTACCATTCTCCACGAACGGGTTCTTGACTAGGCGGTTCAGCAAGCCGCCGATGAAGCCCGACTTCTCGCAGCAGCGGTTCGGATACTCGATCAACTCCATCTTGTCCACGCACTTGAGAATGAACTCCGGCAGACGACGCTCCAGATCCGTGTGCATTTCAACCTAGCATTCAAAAAATATATCTATATTCCAATGTTGTTCAAAGTAATATAAATTATGAGATAGCCATGGGTTCATAAGGCGCAGTGTTGGACGTATCTTTAGATAGGAGCAAAAAAATGACGTATGATTGGTCTAATCAACCCTCAGGCAATAAAAGTTCAGTTCTGATTGGACCAGTTCAAACGAAGGCAGACCAATGGGAGGAAAGATTATAGATCATTGGCTTAATTAGCCCTCAGGCGATAGAATTCTCACTATGATTGGAGAGTTCAAAGCTCGTTGGAGCTTTTCTAATTTGTTTCCCTACAGAAGTTGGGCGCGCTTCACTACAGCGGACACCGCCATTAAATCAGCATTCAAGAATTAAAAACTTTCTTTGTACCAAACTGTTTCGTGAATTTTTTTTTTGTGATTTTTAGAGCTATTTTCAAGTGAGATTTTCCAATAAACATATTCTATGCGTCTGACCGTAGTAGAGGGGTTAGTCCTGACCTGCATTGCTAGTCGCTTGAGCTGGGCGTTGCGCCTGACAGACTCGATGTCTCCGACCGCCAGACCGATGAGCAGGTTCATCAGGAGGATCGGCATGAGGACCATGAAGACGCACAGCATGAGAAAGGTCGTGTAGGGCAGCTGCAGTCGACTGTTCGAGGAGCGGCTAGAATCCGAAGCGTAGAACGGCCGGACAAATGTCCCCAGAAAATCAATTTCTCCGAGCATCATAGAGAAGGTACGCAGGAATGATATGGGAGCTCTTGAAAAGGCTATGTGATTGTCCTACATCATCAAGCAATTAAATATTATGATAAAAATATATATTTATAAGTTTAAAGCTTTACATCGGACATGAGAATATAGAACGCTAGGCCGAAAGCGATGATCAGCACTGAGAAAACCAGCAGCACTTTCAGGAGGGTCTTCAGGATCTCCAGGAACATGACCACGTAGATGCCCACGTGATCGAATCTACCAATCAGATTTCATTCATCAATTTCTTGATTTTACAATGGAAAAATGAATTTAAAACCAAAAAAAAAAACCTTTGCAAGTAGATGAGGAGATTAAACCAGCACAGAAAGGTAGCAAACGCAGCACAGGAGTAGTTGAACGGTTCGAAACTGCCGTAAAAGACTGGGGCAACCATTACAGCAGACGTCGTGTACAACACCCAGGCGATAATATTGGAAATATCTCCGAAGTACCGCCATTTCTGATGGACCATGTGACAGCATTCTCTCAGAGCGCTGACTCCGATGTAAACGACGATGAAAATCCCGCAGAGATAAGTCAGAAAAGCGTTCGAAGTCTGGAAATACTCTTTACTGAGACGGTCTATACGATGTGGAGTAGGCGTAGTCACATTTTCCCTGTAAAAAGTCACTGTAAAAGTAACTGTTTCATTCAGAAGATTGAATTTTTCTGGTTTACTTGGTTTCCGACAGTGAGGGTAAAGATTCGTTGAGACTGGGTAAGATCCAGCGGGGACTGACCATCACTTCTGACGAAAAGACGGTGACACAGCACAAGAAGAGACTGTAGAGTAGTAGATTTGCCAAGTGGAAATACATGCCGTACGAATGCCATTTGAATTCGAGAAATTTCTGACTCAGTGGATGCGAGAGAAGATGGACTCGCCCATTACGAACCATTGCCTGAAAAGGAAATATTATTAATAATATATAAATATTTATATGCTAGATTATACTAATAATACGTTCATAGCGCAAAGTGGCTCAGGTTTCCATTTAGGATCGTTGTGAAGCTTGCGGTACATGTCCAAGCGCTCGGCCGGCATTTGAAGAAAGCGGAAGGAGTATTTCACCTGTTAATGAGATTTGTTAAATCTGTCGAATGTGGGGACAGTCGTATAGAGAGAATGGAGAAAGCCGAGCCTGTCCACTCATTCGACAGATTTATTAAAGATGCATTTAACACTATTTCAATAATCACTGGAAACTTCTATAACGTAATGGAGAAATACTAGCAAATCGGCCGAACGTGTGGACAGCCGTATAGAGAGGATGGACAAAGCCGAGTCTGTCCACGCAATCGACAGATTCACGAAAGAAACGTATATGTTACATAAAATGGTTAAAATGAATGAACTTACGAATTCAAAATGCAAACTTCTATAATGTTATTAAGAAATACTAGCAAATCTAATCTGCCGAACGTGTGGACAGCCTTGCAGAGAGGATGGACAAAGATGAACTTGTCCGCGCATTCGACAGATCTATGGAAAAACGTATATCTTACGCAAAATGACTGCAAACGTCTATAAAACTACAAAGAACTACAAGCAAATCTAATCTGTTGAACGTGGGGACAGCCGTATAGAGACAACAGACACAGCCGAATCTGTCCACGCATTCGACAGATTTATGAAAAAAATGTAAATCTTACGTAAAACGATTTAGAATCGGATTTGCAATTGGCTTTGACGATACAGCGGTCGAGCACGGCTTCCGTAATGCGGGGCAACGCATTGATTAACGCAATCATAACGCAAGGAGTGCGTTCCGAACGCTGCAGCATTATCTCGTCACCTCTGGAATAATTAATTTATAATATCAATTAAAAATAGTTCAATCAAGTCCAAAAAGCACGCAAGAGACCAATCAGCTGCTGAGAAAACAGATCACGTGACTCCATTCATAACCGAAAATTCAAACGAAAACAATCAAATCAGTTTAGGGTCACGTGACTTTAAGGGGCAGCCAATAGGAATGCTTGTTGCATTTTACCGGGCTTGGTGAGTGACCAATGCGAGTGCGGCTTCGTGATTCTTATAGTGGATGGCGTAGTCGATGGGGTATAGGGATTTACTGTTGGGCAACAGCTTGCAGTTGAGTGTCAGCAGCAGGGAGATAACGTTAGGTTTGTTCTCCATAGTAGCCAAATGCAGCGCAGTGTTCTATTAAATTTATACAAAATATTTCAATAATTAATATTACTCGAATATTACTAACACAGTTGGTAAAACCTAATTATGGACTATTAGTTAATTAACATGCAAAATTTAGCATCTCTCTGGTCACGTGACTGCTATTGACCAGTCGGTACAGGGCTTAGGTCACGTGATCTCGTGTGAACCAATCAGCAAAGAGCAGTGTATCTAATTAAGTTCCACATTAAATAGCATTACTTTAATACACAACAGCTAATTTAACTACATATAATACAGTAGAGCTAATATATAATAATTCTTGACTAATTTACGCCATCTTTGTCCTGCTGGTCGAGTAGATGCGAATGAATGGACAGCAGCAGTCTCAGTGTATCAGTGTGTCCAGCAATAGCAGCTAGATGAAGCGGAGTCCTTCCCAAATGATCCCTGTGCAGCAACGCGCCTCTGTTCAACAGGAACTGTACAACCCTGGTATGCCCTTCACAATTATAAAATTCATTAAATTATATTAACTTAGATTTACGTAGATTAGTCATTGCTTACCTTGTTGAGAAGCGATATGCAAAGGTGTCAGTCCGTTTCCATCACTTTCGTTGATGATCGCAGCTCCTTTATCCGAGTCGAGTAGCTGACGAACCGTTTGAAATCGTCCGTATCTTTTACATTTTTTTTTAAGTTAAAATTTGGTAAAATAAACTTTTTAATATGAAAACCTGGCGGCGAAATGAAGAGAATTTTCATTCTGGTTATTTTTCAGCGAGACGCAGGCGCCTAGAATCAAAAGTCCGCGCAGACTGTGAATGTGCCCCTGGCGACTGGCGTAGTGAAGCGGGGAGCAGCCCATCGAGTCCCTCTCGTTCAGCAGCACAATCAGGTCCTGGGAAACCTATCAATCAAATAATTCTATTATTCATTATACTAACGCAATTATGAATAAGTTACTTGTGTTAGTTCTTGCGAAAATTCCTCCAGTCGTCCGCCATTGAGTATAATCAAATGCAATACGTTTCTATTGCAGTTGTCCACGACTTTGATGTTCGAATTGAGGCCGAGGAGCGCGTGAACCGTCTTCCAGGCCGAGCGAGAAGCTGCCAGCAGTAGTGCGGTACGGCCCTCGCGGTCGCGGGCTTCCAGATCTGCGCCTTGCGCCACGAGGTACTGAACCACGTGGCTGTGGTCGAACATGGCGGCGCAGTGCAGCGGCGTCATCTTCTGCGCGTCCTCCGTGACGAGAATCAGGCGCGTCTCGTCAGGCTGCAGCTCGAACATGAGCCGCACTAAGTGCAGCGTCCCCTGAGCTGCGGCCAGATGCACAGGCGTCGACAGGTCGTGCTGCTGTGAAGATATCTTCGCCCTGAACGAAGACACAGCTCCACGGCCTTTCAGTTTTCAATAATAATTGTAAATATTTAGTAAATATTACATAAAATAAAATAAAGTGAATACAGGAATATACATTAATTAATATAATTGAAAAGACAATTGCAGCAATATGATATATAAATATAATATTATACAAGAAGTAAATAAATATAAGAATATAATATAATAATACAGGTAAGTGAATAATTGTAATAAATTATAGTTAATTAAATACAGGACTATAAAATTACCTAATTTAAATAATCTATTAATCTTGTTATATTCTGCATTACATTTTACCGTTACACTAAATTAAAGTAAGAATTATTTTCAATAATAATATTATAATACATTCTGGGATTGTCTGTATTCTCTTTGTATAGCGATTCCAATGTTTTCCATTACATAAACGATTTTCTATAGAAACATTTTAGCTTAAGGCTTTGGACAGAGCCTTACATCACATAGAAGACGTAAAAGCGTGTTGCTATGGCAACGCTGGATGGCGTATGATAGCAGACGATAACGGATGATAGCTTACCTCGACATCGCCGCTATGGACGGCTGAATGGAGCGGTACGTTGCCTTCCGCGTCGCAAAAGTTCATCATTTCTTGTCGCTTGATGCCCAACGTGTCGCTCGAGTCGAGGAAGACCTTCATGGTGTTTGTGGAGGCGTGTCGCGCGGCTTCGTGGATCGGGTAGAAACCGTTGTCGCAAGTCTGACGTGGACAAGCGCCAAGTTCACTCAACTGCAACAGTAAGGGTCGTGCGGCGAGGACTTAATATTTACCAGCCGTGCCTTGTACTCAATCTCTATGCTTTTCGCACATGGATCAACTACTACTGACGACTATCTTCGACTAGTGCAACTATCAACTACTAAGCCACTAACAGCTACTAAGCGATTACATACTAATAGCAAAGACAATAGGCAAAAACTTAGATTGAATGGGTGACTGAACGAATGACTGAATGGCTGAATGGCTGAATGGATGACTTAAAAGAAGCTTATATGGTTTGGCACATGGATCAACTACTACTGACGACTATCTTCGACTAGTGCAACTAGCAACTACTAAGCCACTAACAGCTACTAAGCGATTATATACTAATAGCAAAGACAATAAGCAAAAACTTAGATTGAACGGGTGACTGAACGAATGACTGAATGAATGAATGAATGACTTAAAAGACGCTTATATGGTTTGGCACATGGATCAACTACTACTGACGACTATCTTCGACTAGTGCAACTAGCAACTACTAAGCCACTAACAGCTACTAAGCGATTATATACTAATAGCAAAGACAATAAGCAAAAACTTAGATTGAACGGGTGACTGAACGAATGACTGAATGAATGAATGAATGACTTAAAAGACGCTTATATGGTTTGGCACATGGATCAACTACTACTGACGACTATCTTCGACTAGTGCAACTATCAACTACTAAGCGACTAACAGCTACTAAGCGATTATCCATCAATAGCAGAAACAATATAGGCAAAAATCTTGGTTGAATGAGTAAATGAATGAGCGAATGAACGAATGATAAGACAAATGACTGACTGAAGGAGTGAGTGATCGAACAACATCTACTTTGACATGGACCACCTACTACCCAGACTGCTAACTACTAGCACAATTAGAAAGCGTCTACTTTACCAATAGCAAAAAACAGTAGACAAAAACCTAACTATGTCACGCGGTAAAACGAATGAAAGACCGAATGAATGACCGAATGACTGACTGAATGCATCAACAAAATTGCTAGCAACATTCAATCATCCTAAGTAAATACATTCTAAATGAAAGGCCTTAAGCCACAGGAGAAAAGCCTATAGACAATACCAGAACGTGCTGAGCAAAGTTGTTGTAGCCCAGATACTCTTACACAATGAAAACTAAGTTAACAATATACGAGAACATTCCGTATAGACCAGTGTTTCCACGTTTAATCTCCCCTTTCTTCCCTCTTCCTTTATTTTCCCCTTTTCCCCCTCCGTGCTAGAATACAGGCTGTACTTCTAGATTTTCCCTTTCCCCTATTTCTTAGTTTTCCCTTTTCAGACCCCATTTTCCCCTTTTTCAGGGAATTTCCCCGCAAAGTGGAAACATTGGTACAGACTCTGTTGTTACACGATAAAGTAATCGAGTAACAACTGAATCTGAACGGCTTGGTAACACTTAACAGAAATGTATCGTGCTGTGCAGGGATATCGCGATACTTAACTAATTATCGATACTTTGACAAACGATTCTTCGTTACCAGGATCTTGGCGCAGTCTGCGTAATCGTGAATGGCGGCGATATGGAGAGCGGTGCGTCCATGATCGCCGGGCTGCCTGATATCGATTTTGCGACAGTGCGAGACGAGCCGTTCGAGAACCTTCACTTTGTTTAATTCGGTGGCCAAGTGAATTGCTGCCAGGCGACGGTTGTTCAACACCGACGTATCCGCCCCGCTACGGAAACATAACACAACCGTAACGAGCGGATCCAATTGCCCACCAATACCCAATCAGATTACATAATTATTCATTTAAACTTAATTATCAAATTACGATTTTATCATCGATTGGTTTACCTTGTAATTAGTATATCGATAGCGTCCAGCGCCTCGTTTTCCACTGCCAGATGAAGCGGCGTGTTCCCTTCCTCATCTCGAGTATTAATATCTACAATATAATATATAAAAAGTAATAACAAATAATAATAATAAATTATCAATTATTTTATACAGTCAAGCTCCAATATTAAATTTCTAGACACTTCTTTTAGTATTTTAATTTATACATTTAATATAGTTCCTAGATAATTATTAATACTTACTATCAATATTATTATAATTGAATATTTATAATGTATTTCAGTATTTTCTAACCGGCTCCGTAATTGATGAGGGCCTGAAGTACAACGGACTGATCTTTCATGGCGGCCACGTGGACAACGTTTCGCCCGCGGGAGTTGACCATCTTCAGCGAGTCGCTCTCCTGGCGGAAAATGTGCTCCACCAGCGCGACTTGACCCGATTCTGCAGCCTTTACACATTCACAAAAACTATTACTAACTATTTTACTAGTTTGTGCTAATAATATTTAAGAGAGTTCATAAGAAGAAAACCTAAGCTGTGTTGTAGCAACGCTACTTGAGCCGAGCGTAAACTAACTCGAGTTACAAAATGTTTTGCCAGCTGGCTGCTAATTAGTAACTTTAGTTGCTAGTAAGAACACAAGCGACTTACGACAGAAGTTATAAGTTGTATTAGACTTGGAAATACTAGAAGAACTATAATTACTCGGCTGCTAGTTACTACTGCTATTACTAATGTGCTACCAATGTTGTTGCTAGTACTGCTGCTACACTAACTACCCGGCTTCGAACCTCAGGTAGCTCTTACAATCTAACTATTAATGATGCTACTGCTGTTACTACTAATTTACTACGGCTGCAGTTACTACTACTTCTACTTCTAATGTGCTACTAATGCTGCTGCTACTACTACTGCAGCTACCTGGCTTTCACTAACCACTGCTATCACTACTACTACCACTACTATTACTACTACTACTACTACTGCAGCTACCTGGCTTTCACTAACCACTGCTATCACTACTACTACCACTACTATTACTACTACTACTACTACTGCAGCTACCTGGCTTTCACTAACCACTGCTATCACTACAACTACCACTACTATTACTACTACTACTACTACTACTGCAGCTACCTGGCTTTCACTAACCACTGCTATTACTACTACTACCACTACTATTACTACTACTACTACTACTGCAGCTACCTGGCTTTCACTAACCACTGCTATCACTACTACTACCACTACTATTACTACTACTACTACTACTACTGCAGCTACCTGGCTTTCACTAACCACTGCTATTACTACTACTACCACTACTATTACTACTACTACTACTACTGCAGCTACCTGGCTTTCACTAACCACTGCTATCACTACTACTACCACTACTATTACTACTACTACTACTACTACTGCAGCTACCTGGCTTTCACTAACCACTGCTATTACTACTACTACCACTACTATTACTACTACTGCTCCAGCTATCTAGCTTTCAGTAACTGGTGCTACTACTAGTGCTACGAACACTCCAACTGCCCGGCTTCAAGTAGCCAATGCTACTCCTAAAATCTGACTACCAACGTTCTTGCTACTACCACCACTACTACTACTACTCCAGCTATCTGAGTTTGAGTAACTATTGCTACTACAGTTGCTAATTTTACTACTAACACTCTCACTACTGCTACTACTAAAATCGTACTATTAATGGTCGTTCTACTACTGTTAGTACTACCCGGCTTCAATCTATTACTATTACTCCACAAACTACACCCCCTCAAACTATTACTAGTACTACTCCAACTATCCGGCCTCAAGCTTTAACTACTACTACTACTACTACTATTACTGCCATTACTTCTACTAGTACTCTATTCGGCTTCCAGCTACTACTACCACTACTTCCACTACTACCACTACTACCACTACTACCACTACTACCACTACTACTACTACTACTACTACTACTACCGCCACTACTACTACTACTACTCCTCCTCCACAAATTACCACTGGTACTTATCCAACTACCCGGCCTCAAGCTATAACTACTAGTACTACTACTACTATTACTATTACTGTCATTACTACTACTAGTACTCTATTCGGCTTCGAGCTCCTACTACTACTACTACCACTACTGCTACTACTACTACTACTTCACAAACTACACACCCTCAGACTAAACCACTGTTTACTAAATTCCTACTACCACTACCACCCCTAACAATTAAACTTCTGCTAAAACTAAACACTAAAAAAGCTTACCCTAAAGATTCGGAAGGGGCTCTCCTTCATCAGACAGGTATCTTTGTTGGACTTGCTCAAATTAGATCGCGAAAACCCGTTCATCTTGTGGATGTTCTGCAGGACACAGCCAGGATCACGTTTTCTATTTGCCTAGACAAAGAAAAATTTTGATCCTCTTGTACAATAAGAACCTTGGTCAACAGACATCTTTATGCGTTCACATGATCCCGTCTGAAAGGTTTCTGTCTACTTTAATCTTTGCTTTACATAATCCTTTTTTTCAGTTTCTAGAAAATTCTAGGTTTCATTTACTTTACAATTAAAATATATTTCATATTATTTTAAGTTAAGCAGACCTTTGACTTGAGCTGCGGGTCGCAATCTTCTTGCTGAGTTGGGTTGAGCGGTTCCAGTTGCAGTTGCTGCTCTTCGTCACCGGTGGGACTAGTGGTTGGGTCGGAACTAGCCACTCCATGACTCGACTCGTCCGAGTGACTGGAGCGTCGATTCACCCAGCGACGAGCAGCTCTCACCACGCCCCACACTGACGCTGATGGCATTGGCTCGCAAATTAATTTTTCCCTCCCTGTACCCGGACACGTTACAAATCAATAACGAATAATAATTATGATAATTCAACTTAATCAAAGTTTGCGGCAACATAAACTTCTATTACAGATGGTCGTATTAAAAACAGATGGCGATGTCTTATCTATGCCTCCGACAAACTGATTCAGTGTTTTTCCTACAGCAAATTACATGTCACAAACATACCATATAGCACACTAGCCCTTCACTTACTTTCTCTATTGATATTTGCTATTGACGAAAGATCCAGAAAGTAATTAAAAGACTTGTCCACAAACAACATACTATTAACAGAACAGCAAGGTTACCTTTTAGTGTAGAGTATGTTTACGTATTGCTGGAGGATCCCTTATCTCAGGTGAGCGCGTCAGGAGATCCGGACAGTGAATGCTGTACTTCTACGTGTAGTCCGAGCACTATATAAGCAGGACACTGTACACCACAACCTCTGTACATTTTTCCAGAAGTTAAGTTCTACCATCAGACGGGTACACGTGACCCAAGATTCAGGTGGAGTAGCGTACAGATCTTCAATAGTAACATTTTCTGACCCAGCACAAAGCACACTTACAAACAAATATTAAGATTTCTGAGACTGCTATTACAGATGCAAGATTCCTATGGATTTATTTTGTTACTTTAATCTATTTTCGATGAATTGCTTCAGTTTTTTTGTGTGTTTGAATTGCATTGCGTGACTCTGTTAAGTGGAACAGTTGACATTCAATTTGTCAACAGCTTTCCAGCAAGCTCTGTTTTCTCAATTCGCAAAAAAAGAAAAAAAATATTTTAAAATTCACTTTTATAATAATGCACTAAAGGATTATTAAATAATTAAACTAATTATACACAATACCTTTAGTTGAATGTTCCAAGATTTAATTACTAAACTTTCTGACTCCAAAGAAACCAAACAAGTCCTGCGTTTCCTAGGAGAAACCTAGAATCGTGTGAAAACAGGTGATAACACTCGAACCTATTCAATTTACAATCAAATCAGCTCGACACGCAAAGTGAGAAAAACTGTCAAAAGACAAGTTAACCTGGTCCTACATAAAAGACGACAGTACCTTTTGCGGTGCCTTTTTACAGCATAAAACACTCTGGGGGAAAAAAACCGTTACACACAAAGAGTCTCGTTACTAACACGGGTTTCGGGTGAAGGAAATTATCTTTAATAATTAGCACTGGGTATTAGTTTACCTCTTCTGACGGCAAGGACCTACATACAACAAAAAGGTTTCCAAGGTGTTAATGAGTGTCCGGTAGCCACCTTCAACATCTTCTAAATGTATTAGACCTAATTAAAACAGCGTTTATACAAAAGATCAATGGGATTCTTACAGATAATTATTTTTCCAATGGTTCTGTTACGGGCGAATCTTAAAAGGCACCGGGGGGAGATTGTGAATAACCTGCATGCTGTGTCATTTTTTTATTTTCTCACTTGAAATAAAACTTAATATTCTCTAATGTCAAAATTTTTCTGGAGAGACGATTCTCCTTTTCGAGAGTAAAAATTCATACAAAATAAATTTACATACAAACCGGAATGGGAGTGAAAAACATTGGCACAGATTTTGTACCGAAAAAAAAACAACCGATCAAGTGACGTTTTAGTACAATAGAGAATTGCGTAAAGGTGAAAATAATACGAATAGATCTGTTACTAGGCCCAGTTAAGTGTTTCAAGTAAAGGGCTTATGCCTTTAAAAAAAATGCCACTCAAGACCAGCCCCTCTACAACGGACAGGCGAATTAAATAAGTTTATAGAACAATCTCGTTCAAAATATTTTCAAAAATTACAGAAAATATAGCAAAATAATTTACTGCAGAGGAATTTTAAAATTTTTCAAAATTTAATTTAATATAAGTGTCCGCTATAGAGGGGCGAGCACACCCCTCCACAACGGACAGACGGATTAAATAGCCTTTAAAGAGAAATTTCGTTCAAAGTACTTGTAAAAAAATATTTTAAAAAATTAGAATAATTTGGTGAAAAAAATGTTTTAATATTTTTCCGATTAATTTAATTTAGGTGTCCGCTTTAGAGGGGCGCGCGTATGGCATGTGCCCTAAAGGTGTAAGAATACTTTTTGAGCTTTTATCATATGGAGCTCATTTTTGAGAGGAGCTGCTGGTTTGGATTTGTCGAGTTTTTAGACGAGGGGGTCTTGTCGTCAGCAGGGGGCTTCTCGTGGTATCGCTGGAAACAGGGTACAATGCACAAGTTGGTCTGGCAGTCGGGACAGTAGTACTTCGTCTTGCGTCTAAGCGTTCGTCCGCTGTCGTCTACAGTGTTCCAGCAGTAGTTGCAGCCCAGTGCAGCTCCTTTTGACCGTTAAAAAAATCTTTATATTCAAAAATAAACGGGAAAATATAATTACAAGAATACCTGATCTCTGAACGGGGCAGTGGCCATTTGTCGAACAGCTGGTGCCCGTCGAAGATCCCGAGGAAGATGTGGTCGAGGGTCCAGGGTTCGAGACACTTCGCTTCAAGTTCTCCTCTAATCGAGCCTAAAATAAAAAAAAAGCTTTATAACATTTTTTATTCATACAATTTTGCAATATATATTATAATATTTATTTATTTCATTACGATTTATTACTTACATTATTATTTATATTATAAATTCTAATTTTTATTATCACAATTTATTACTTACATTATTTTACTAAATATTTTTAATATTTTATTATTTATTGTATTACAGTTTAGAACTCGAACAAATTGCCTTTTCCATACTTTTAGCAGGTTTTTGCCCGTCCCCGCAGAGCTCTCCTCGACTAACGACGGGACTTGCAACGTCCTGCTTCCTGCTGATGAGCCTGAAAAAAAAAAGATCAACAAGCCATTTTATATAAATATTATCTACCCACGTTATTTATTGATAATTATATTTACATATCATTAGTCATTATTATTCATTATACTAATTGCTCTAATATTATTATTATTTATTTTATTTATTTAGTTCTTTGTTATTATATTAATATATTCTCATTATTGTCTTTATTATTTATTTATGATAATCCCAGAGATTAGTAAATAAATTTACTCTTATTACTGTACTCATTTCTAATTCAGTATTTATTCTAACAGACATACTATTGCGTTAATCTATTCATTTTTATTTATTATATTATTATTCAGTTATTCAATAATTTATGAGTTAATCAGTTAGGACCCAAAATTATTACATTTCGTTCATTTGTATCCTAAAATCCAATAGTCTAAATAAAAAATTAAAAAATCTTCAATTTACCAGAAGAAGAGGCTCGGACAATCCCAGCCGGTACGTGCACAGAAGGCATATCTTCATAAGAGACCACACGTAGAATGGGCGGGTACTGCTCTATAACAATATTAGGGGCCGTCGAAGCAGGGGTAACAGCAACAGTCGGTATATTGGCCTGCAGAAAGCTTATGGGAACGACTGAAGACCCTGATACGACGCTTGTTTGACTGGGTAGAATAGGCTGCGACCTCTGCCGAGGTAGGGACGATGTTGTAGGTACCTGCAGGAAACTTCTAGACCGAGATAACTCAACCCTGATGATGCGGGAGACTGTGAAGCAGCCCCTGGTGATGCAGTGTCCCCTAGAATAGTTTTTAATCATAAAATTAAATCCGATTAGTGAATTTTATTAGTTAATTTGAATGACTGGTAAGTTTACTCATTAACAAAATAATTTGCAGTGTCCCCTAGAATATTTTTTAATATAAAATGAAATCCGGTTAGTGAAAGTTAAGCCAGCAGCAATAATAATTAAAACCGAAAT
This sequence comes from Eulimnadia texana, assembly GCA_002872375.1. Lineage (NCBI taxonomy): Eukaryota > Metazoa > Arthropoda > Branchiopoda > Diplostraca > Limnadiidae > Eulimnadia > Eulimnadia texana. The sequence goes on from NKDA01000001.1 coordinate 23,469,746, forward strand.
TGTAATTAATAGTTGATTTGAATAATAAGTAACTTTACTCATTAATAAAATAATGAACAAGTGCAGTACACAATATTTATGTTAATTTTATATATTGTTTATATTATGTACATATTTCTATATTGTTTATGGATTTTATTGTAAATGATTGACGTATTTTTATTTACTTATATATTATTTATTATTATTAGTTGCAGTTATTTTTTTTTTTACCGGGTTCTGCATTTCCCGTTTGCTCGTTCTCGTTCTTGACACACTGCTGACGAAACAAGGGCCTGTATCGTTTTTTGGCCACAGTGGCAGACGTGGAGCCATTCGAAGCTGAAGAAGTCTTAGCCTGCTGCGAATAAATATTAAAAATATAAATAACAATAACTATAATTATAATTAACTGAAAAAATTCCATTCCAAATATCATCAGTATTTTTCATGTGAATGAAGTAGTATGTAGTAGTTTTGTAGTATGTTGTAGTGTTGTTTACTTACTTTACATTTACTATTTCATATGTTAAGTTACCGAAGCACAAGAGTCCTAAGTTTCCATCATTTACTTGTATACGGAATTTACTATTTCATATTTTAATTACCGAAGTACACGAGTCCTCGCTATCTTCTCTCCGACTCAGTCTGCCTCTGTCCGAGTCGAGACTAATCTGCTCCACCACCGTCTCTGTACTCCTCGATTCGCTTTCCTGGTTTGTGGGGACGCAGACCGACTCGTCGGGATTCGCTAACGAGTCGGATCTTGATCCTGCGGCATCCCACGACTCGCTCGAGATTCCTGTAACGTTTTGATAATCAAATTATTATTTTAAAGTTATTTTTAGAATTTCAGTTACCTATAGAGCCCAGTTTACGTTTTTTGGATCGGATTTCTAAAGTTTCCGAAACTGTATCGGCTTGCGATAAATCGAAGCTGGTGTCGGTACTCTGACGAGCAAAATCCTGTTGAAAAAAACATTTATAATAAATTTAGATAACCAACTATTTAAAAAACTTACACACTTTATTTTAAAAAAAACTTCTAATTAAGCAAAAGTTCATAATAAAATAAAAACATAGAACTTAAGATTTACCTCTTGTTGAACAAACGACGTAATTTTATTTGCAGGGCCCTGGTCTGGGACTTGAGACAGCCCTTTAACTCGGAGTAAATCTGCGGTCTGTGGATAAATAAGCATTATTCTTAATATTTGTCATACATTAATTATGCAAGAATAATGTAACGAAAACAATACCATATACGCGAACCATTTCCGTAAATAATAATTTATTAATGCACATAACTAGAATAAACAATAATAAAATATTTGATAATTATTTATTGTCTTAATAAATTAAACATACTTTTAGCACTGCGTCTAACTGACTCTGCGAAATTTTAACTTCTCCGTGATAGATGAATCGAACAACACTCAGCAGATCTTCAAACTTGACGTCCTTCAAAATAACGATGGGGTGACGACAGGGATTCGCCACAAATAAATCCTACAAACGCAAAACAGTGACCGATTTCTGCATGAAAAGTAAATTGCCAATTACCTGGAAATAAGTGCTACTTGCGGAAAGCACAACTCGGTGGGCCTGGAGCTGTTGACCGTCAGCCGCAAGGGTAACATCAACAAGTGTTTCAGATGCCCATAGTTGTGCGAAAACGGAGGAAAAATCGGGCGAGTGTTCATTTCTTCGTAAGTAAAACTGTGGTTCCATTTTAGCGGCTTGATTGAATCTTCTGTGTATTTAAATGCGATTCAAAACTTCCTTCAAATTCCTCCTCTATCAAAACAAACACACTAAGCTTCTTTATTTGTTTACAGAAAATGACAACGCGAAATAAATGTTGTTTTTGTCATTTAATCTTGATGTTTTATTTCAACTTGATAATTTCTTATAAAATGAAGTTATAATAGGCAGAAACAATTTTGTTTGAAAGTCGTAGATAGTGAATATTTAGCTCTATGTCAACAGAAGAGTGATCACTGTATAAGAACGAACAACCCAGTATTGACACTCGCCAAAAGAGTTGTACCTCGCAGCAGAACGCCACCTAGCGGATCATTTTGGAAGCTCTTATTGGACAGAAAATTGGAAAATTTTAAAAATTAATTAAAAATTATTGCATCAACCGAACTTACTGAAATTTTAGGAACATGTGCATGATTATGTTAACATTGTGAAGTCAAAGTTTCAAGTCCCACAGAAACATAGTTGTGGAGATATTGAATTTCGAAATTTTAGCTTCAAATGCGTAATAATCTGTTCTGCATTGATATATGAAAAAATGAAAAAAACACCAAAATATTGCAAATTTTTTCTTTTCTCTCAGGTCTAAGAGATTTTGTCCACATTTGAATCGTTCAGGTGCTATGCGTCTCCGAAGTTGGGCCGTAATTCACGATGCTGGGTGTTTACTGTTCGCTACCGTGACCGTTACATTATTATAGTTTAATCTTGATCTTAATCTTAATCTTAATCTTTAATAATAATCTTAATCAATCTTAAAAGGGTTTTGAGGCATATTCTTTGACATCTGTACACCTCGACTTGCTTAACAGCAAAATTCCATACTCGAAACCTTCTTCTATTTCGTAATGAATTTTCGCAGATATGAACAGACAGTTCTGCAAAATTCAGCCACTGAAACAATAGCATAAAACGAACACTTTCTATGAGCATATTGAATTAAAATTAATGTTATCGACAAAACAAGTGATACAAAAATAAAGGATTGAAAATAAACATGAATTAAAGATCAGTCAGCATCGTGAATTACGGCCCAACTTCGGAGACGTATAGCACCTGAACGGTTCAAATGTGGACAAAAACCTTTAGACCTGAGAGAAAAGAAAAAATTTGCAATATTTTGGTGTTTTTCCTTTTTTGGTATATCAATGCAGAACAGATTATTACGCATTTGAAGCTGAAATTTTGAAATTCAATATCTCCACAACTATGTTTATGTTGGACTTGAAAATTTGACTTCGTATTGTTAACATGATCGTGCACACGTCCATAAAATTTCATTAAGTTCGGTTGATACAGTGATTTTTAATTAATTTTTTAAATTTTCCAATTTTCTCTCCAATAAGAGCTTCCAAAATGATCCGCTAGGTGGCGCTCTGCTGCGAGGTACAACTCTTTTGGCAAGTGTCAATACTCGGTTGTTCTTATACTGTGAGAGTTATGAGATACAATGTTTCCACTTTCAGTTTCCCCTAATCCCTTAAAGACGGTGCTTTTTCCCCTCCCCCCCCCCTTCGGCTGAAGCTTTTGTATTTCCCCTTTTTCCCCTCAGTGGTAGAATGTGCCGTTATCGCCCCTCTTTCCCTTATTTCCCGCTTTTCAAATCCGTCTTGAGTACTAATTGCTGTGATTTTAAATTTTCCCTTTTCCCTTCTGAGACCGAATTTTCCCTTTTTTAGGGAATTTCCTTGCAAAATGGAAGCACTGATTACAAAAGACCCAAGTAATTGATTGTTTTGTTTGCAGAATATCTATTAGTACTCTTTTTATTCAATTTTATTAATTAATTCGCTAACATATTTATCGTTTAATAATTTTGAATAATTTTATTTCTTTTCTTTTGCATTTTCCTTCTTATTACCTCTATCTACCCACTTTTTCTCTTAACAATTTCTTCATTGATTAAAATTATTATAATTAGTACCTTACTCCCACGATTGATAATAAATACGATTATTCTTTAATGTATTTTTCGACTTGCACAAAACGTCATGCACTTTTCAAAATTACAAAATCACGAGTTTCTATTGTCTTCCACAATCACAGTCTCCCGAGGGTAGCCTTGCGTCTCGACGATTAGGTACTCATACACATATTTATTGTTTTCGTCCTAAAAAATTAATACAAAGATTTTACTTACGCTAATGTTCATTATTCTAAAAATATACAGTACCTTATGCATTTCAAGATACACTTTGCCTTTCCGCCTCGTCCCGACTATGTAAAAACTCATCCGCAAATGCTGCACGCCATTTTGAATGAACTCCATATAGCTAAACGAAGAATCTAAAACATATTTATAAACAATTAGTTATTCATTATAGATTTACCTGATATGTCTCCTTCGTCCCCTGCTGTTTTCTTCACCATGACCTTTAATGGGTTCTCCGAGCAAATCGCAGACTCGCCCGTTAGAAGCGCATTGCTCGAACGCTTTCGAATAAATGGCCTGCGGACTCTGTCCCGAAAACAGTTCGCGAAAAACGTAAAATAAAACGCCCCCCGTTACGCCGATTCCAGCCAAAACGACTGCCGAGTACCAGATAGTTGTGGTTGTTTCCTTCACTGTGGAAAATTTAAATATCCAAGTTAGAAATGAAAAGATTAAATAGTACCCGTATGAACCTTTTTGCCCAAGAGGTACAGCATTTCCTACACTAGTAGAACTAGAAGAGGTTGCGATTTTTAGCTGCGACTGGTTCTTGCTGTCGTCTTTTTGCACATTGCAACAGAGGATTTTACTGACAGAGTAGTTACAAGTTAATTTCTTTACTGTGTTAACTGCAATATAGGCTCTGGGTCTTAGAAAAATCATCTTGTTTTGCTCAGTATTTCAATTTTTAGTTTTCCCTTTCCTCTCATAGATAGCGCTGTTTTCCCTCTTTTTCCCCTCAGTGCCTATTGGTTGTATAGCATCCCCAAGTTCCCTTTTCCCATCCGTCCTAAGATGTAAAACAAAATTCCCTCTTCCCTTATTCTCCCCTTTTCAGTCCCCATTTTCTTTTTCCTTTCGCATAAAAAAAAAATTTGTACAAACGGTTCATAAGAAAATTGCGACATTTAACATGTGTGTATTTCCTCAAAAGATTAGCATGAAGCAAAAATAATGAACCAGTAATGCGTTTCCGAGTCCCGTTTACGTCAACCTGTGTAAAAAACAACAAAATAATGCTACAAATTTGAACCGTTCTTCGAGACAAACTAGAAGCTTACGTTTCGATCAGCGACTGCTTCATGGTAGTCGTAATAGCTCCAGCCTGCTGTCCTTCTTGGAGTCTGAAAACGTTTTCAATAACTGAAATTTCAGTCGCAGTTGTGTCAAAACCACAAAACGCGGACCAGTCGTTAACCACAAGACCTCCCGCAAGAACGTCACTACCACGATTCACTGTGCCAGCCTTAAAAAAAGCATTAAAAATTTGAAATAATAATATTCCATTTTTATAACAGCTTTATATACCACTAGCGGGACTTGCAAAAGTGAACTCAGTTCATCTTGTTCAGCAACAGTGGCTTTAGGATGCACGAGACCTCCCTGATTTGAGAAAACGCAGTACGAGCCAGTCAGAACAGACCCAGCGACTGTCTGACGAAAGACTTCAACATTCAGGATGTCTGCCAGGATTTCTTCAGTTTCACGATCGAGATCCGGATGAACCAGAGCCACATAATCGTTGCAGGCAATAACGTTTCCCAGGGCCGACAGGCGTTCCTCGACTCTCTGAATCTTGACTGAATCAGGGAGCGAGTTCCTGATGTGCTGCAGTTCCTGGTCGGTAGTCGAGCTGGGGACGAGGAGTCCGTGTCTGTTGGCGACTGTCAGACGGCCGATGATGCGGCAACCAGCGACAGACGTGTGGATGACGGGAATCGTGTCTGCCAACTCAGATTCAAAGGTACTAGGCAAATAAAGCATGTGATTAATGCGACTGAAAAACTCAATTTTAATATCGCAAACATACCTGTAAAAGTTTTCTGACCCTCCGATGGCGACAAGGCAGTAAGTGTTCGTCAGTTTGGAAAAGACGCCGACTTCGTTGTTATTTTCAAACTGTACGCGGACTGCCATGTTGTAAAAGTTATTTTTCTCAGTGATAGGATGCTTAAGTGATTTCTCAGCGTGGTTACGAAAAACGTCAAGACCACGAGTGACTAAAGTTGTCGTCAGCTTGAACGGCGATTGCACAAATGCAGCGTTGCCATAGCAACGAAAATTAACGCAATGTTCTTTATCTTACCTTTCAGAAAATAAAAATTTCAATTAAGATTCATGTGAATTAGTGAAATAGAATCAGTACTTAATAAATAAATATTTATAGATCAATTGGTATATTTTAAATTAAGGCGTGGGACAGATGATGAGCATGCGGTCTTTACTGTAGTTTGCTAACGTGTATGTTATATGTCAAAAATATGTTATTTAATCCACTTAACACTGTATTTGTTACAAAAAAAGGATTTGTCACGCAATTTGTAAGGTTTTTAAGGTTCAATATAGTCTATTTTGCCTATGAGGATAATTTAAATGTTAAATATCGTTACGTAAAAGTGAGACATAATATTTGCAGCTCTATTTGAATTTATTAATGATTAAGTCCCTGAAAGCTATATTATATTATATTACGTTATTTAGTTTGAGTTGGCTTTCAGTATAAATAAACCCCTGGAAAAAAAAGTTCCATTCATTAGAGCTTCCATATTAAGTATCTAGCTACTTTATTTCATCATCATTGCGTGCATACATTTCCAGATATTTTGTGCGATGGGTAGTGAAACCTTTATGCCGAATCATGGAATAGAACTAGTGGGTTAATAAAGAAGCTTAAAAGCTTTACAGGGTATACCAAGCTCGATGCCCTATGGGCTACAGTTATTATTGCTGAGGCGGGGGATAAAAGGGCGAGAAAATGAACTGAATCGGCTTAACAAGGATTGCAACAAGGTGGGGGTAGGCAGATTTTTCTGCTTTGCTGATTTGGCACGTAAACGATATTGCACGACACGTACGCTGGATAAACACACTGAGAGGATTCAGAGGATTTAGGAGCAGTTGCTGGCTGTCCAGGTTGCCCTGGTCTTTGTCCACGTGGCCCGCTGTGGATGGGTGCCCCATGATGATGCAGATTCGACAAATCTCCTGGACGAGACGCCAAAGTGTGGGGTGTTCTGTCGCAAGCACCTGAAGCACACGGATCCTGGGGATTAGCGTTTTCGTCCTCATAATCTTCAGACATGGCATCCACCATTTCCTGCGGGGAAGGTATATACTCTTCTTGGGTAGGATAGTTGGTCCTGCTCGCCTGAACAACTTGCGATCCCTGTTGCTGGTGCTGATGAAGTTCTTGCAAGTGAACTTGTTGTTGGTGTATAGTACCTTGGGTATGTGAGGCGCTTTGAACCGTAGTCTGCTCGTTTGCTGGGTTTGGCAACCTGGTTTCCCGATCAGGTAACACCACTCGACCCCTGAAGCCCTGGGGAACTGTCAATCCTGGAAGTTCAGGTATAGTTTGTCCAGGCTGTAGTACACGAGTACCTGGTGCGGCAGTTTGTACACGGCCGGCTACAACCTGGAAGTGCTGTTCACCCCTGACATCATTTACTACACGACCTGGCTGAGGAACAACCAGGGGCCTTGTCAACTCTCCTGTTCCTGGCTGCACTGGTTGACGAGCAGTAGCGACAGGTCTTTGGGCTATACCATTTGATCCAGTCTGGTGTGTGTTAATTCCTTGTTGCGTTGGATGAACGTGCGTCAAACCAGATTCCTGATTTCCTGCTTGGGGTGCCTTTACATCTAATGGTTGATGGATACTTGAAGGGGAAACGCCTGATTCTACCCGATGTACCGTCGTTTCCTGCTGAACTACTTGAGATATAGTTCCCAGGGATCTGGGGATAATTCCGTTAGTTTCTTGCTGGACTTCTTGCTGCGCTGGTTGGTAAACAGGACGAGTTAAGGGAGTGCTTCGTTGTGGCAGTGGCTGCTGCTGAATTACAGTTTCCTGTTGCGCTGGCTGTGGATGCGAAGGTAGAGGCCTGGAGATAATACCGTTCGATCCTGGTTGATGCACCGGTATTACTTGGTGCTCGTAGTCCGTGGAACTTTCGAAATTCTGGGACTGGGAGTGGACCGTGTGATGGTTTTGTAATACTCCGGAAGGATTTTCAGCCGGGTTAGCCACTAGATGAACTCCAGGCTGCTGAACAAACCCTAGGTTACCCGGGTAATGCGGTAGTGGGTTCTGATCCGGCTGCAGAAGAGACTCTTGCTGAGCGGGGTATGTAGGATACACGTGTGGTTGAATTGGTTCAGGATTCATAACAATACTCTTAGCCATAGCTTCTCTAGCTGAAGCATGAGCAGTTTCAGAAACAGTTGTTTGAAGTTGATGAGACTGGCTTACTTGCTGCTGAGGTCTTACAGGGCCTTGTCTCACATACTGGGGCTGAATTTGTGCAGGAATAGGTTGGGAGGTGATCACAGTCTGGCTCGCTGCTGAAGTTGGCTGAGATGTCTGAACAGGACCATGTCGCTGAGCGACATTATGTTGATAATGCTGATTCTCCTGATAGCCTGAAGATACACTGCTTCCTGCTGTATGCTGGGACTCCAGTGTTTCTTGCGTGTGGGTAACTACATTACCATGTGTGGAACGATGGGTCTGAGGCTGTTGTCTGTGTACAGGGTACTGCTGTGTCGGTTGAACGATATGGGAAGGCTGCTGTTGTATCGGTTGAACGAGATGGGAAGGCTGCTGTTGTATCGGTTGAACGAGATGGGAAGGCTGCTGTTGTATCGGTTGAACGAGATGGGAAGGCTGCTGCTGTATCGGTTGAACGAGATGGGAAGGCTGCTGTTGTATCGGTTGAACCAGATGAGTAGGCTGCTGTTGTATCGGTTGAACCAGATGGGTAGGCTGCTGTTGAATTGTTTGAACTTGATGGGAAGGCGGCTGCTGTATCGGTTGAATCAGATGAGTAGGCTGCTGTTGTGCTGGATAGTTAGTTCTTGGTAACGTAGCAGTTTGCTGCTGGGAAACATGGGAAGATGAAATGATTTGATGGGTTTGTGGGATATTGTCTACTGCCTGCAAAGGACTGGCTTCAGCATATTGTGCTGCATCTTGATGACCAGATTGTAATACAGTTTTCTGCACATGTTGTCTGCCCGTTTGCTGGACAGACTGTCTTACAGTTTGCTGGAATGTTTGCCTGCCTGTTTGCTGGACTGGTTGTCTAACAGTTTGCTGGGCAGGCTGTCTTCCAGAATGCTGATCATTTCTGATCGGATATTGAGAATGAGCAACCTGCTGAACCTGACCTTCGGGTGTTGCCAACAAGGCATTAGCTTCTGCGTGGGCTCTTTGAGCAATCGAACCAGATGGACTTATGCCAACTCCGATCGTCTGAAGGTTTCCACCACCTGTAGCAGAAGTCGAAATAACCGTCCTGCTTCCTGCATTTGACCCGGGTACGTTAAGGTGCAAAGGAGTAGATTCAATGGGACCTTCAATAGTTCCAGCGCTGTTGTCGGAACCAACTGGACCTGTATACCAGTGAGCCACGTTGTAACCATTGGGATACTTAACTTTGAAGTGGTAGGTTTTTTGGGGTTCAGATGAAGTGTATGCAGACCCATCATCTGATGCTTGCCCACTAGATCCGTAGATTCCCTGGGTACCTAGTATTATAGAATACGTTCTTAGTTCATAATATTCTGCCTTTCGGCAACTAGTTGTAAAGAATACGAAACCTGACTGAGCATGCAGAGAACTGGCAGCAGCTGCAGTTGCATGAGACTCGTGTGAAAAACCATTAGAAGTTGCTGGTATCGTCTGAGGCACCCTGTGATTACTAAATTGGCTAGTCAAAACTTGTTGCCTAGATTGTCCTCCTTGATGGGTTGGCAGCAGCTGGGCTCCTGCAGCGGCTCCTGAATTGGATCTCCTCGAGCTGCTGAACGTGCTCGAAGCAGTCATGGTCCTTATACTTCTACCGTGTCCGTAGTCGGATTCTACGGTCACGTGGCTTTTGGCGTGAGCATATCCCGATTTACCTCCTAAATTATCGCTTAGTCATTATTTTAACTCCAACCACAAAATATTACAAACGTCTCATACCAACTTTTGCTACAGCAGCATTCGGGGAAGCTATGGCGAAAGCCTCAGGACCATCACTGCCATCTTCTGCAGGCGATACTTGGGCTTCAACCTGACCGTGGAAACGCTGTTTAACAGGCTGATGTCCTCGGCCTCGGGCTAATCTTTTGTGCCTACCTGAATATGATTGTATTCTCTGTATCACGTGACTTTCCGAAAGCATTATAACTATCTTACCATGTTCCTCAACAGGATTCTCCGGGCGTAAAGTATAAATTTCTATGCCTTCGCAGAATGCAGTTATGTGTGCACTTCCCAGTGCATTTCTCTGTAAAGAAGAAAATGTTATTGGAACGTCGCAAGATGAAATCTTCATGAAACTGCTGACTGAAATGCTTTACTTCGCTTGTTGATAAGCTCGTATTACTGATGAACAGCGTTGTTGGCAGTTCTCTAATCAAGTTGCCTTTGACCTTCTCAAGATAGTCAACTTCTGTGCTGAATTCCAGATCTTTCGATTGCTCCAGGAAACAAGATGTTGTGTCGTTCATCTTGAAACGATGTACCGTGAGTTTCTGTTAGGATAGAAATAGTTAAGCTTTACTGATAATTATCCACACAGGTATGAAACATACCTTCTGGAAATCTCTTAAAGATTCGAACCCTTCATCCGATTTAGCTATAGATCTGGAAGTTATGGTCTTGCTGCTGAAGTCAACCGTCATCATGAGTGAGACCTTGTTCCGACCTTGCTTGTGCATGGTAACGAAGGACTGCTCGAAATTCAGATCAAAATTCACTGTCTGCACTCATCATGTAAAACAGATGTACATACCTTGGTTAGCTGATGACTGAAGCTTAGATGAATCAGAGTGAAAAAGACGAAGTAGTAGAGAAATAACTGTCCATTTCGAAAACGAGCCATTCTCTAAAGACCTTTGCAGGTCTTACGCCAAGTTCTCTTGATGAAACTTACTTCCCAGACGAAAACCTAGAGCTGTAGTGGCTTGTTTGCTGCAAGTGCATATGAAAGGATTGTCTGTAATGCAGTCGGGTACATGCAGTTTCTGTTTACATTCATATCATCTGTTTGGTCCAGCACAATTTTAAAAAAACGGCGAGCATAAACAAGAGCTTATGTTACAGACGATAAGACCAAGTATCTGATGGTTGTTTTTCATTTTTCTTATTGTAGAAATGATCCAGAATGATGTGGAAGTTCGTCAGGAGAACGGGGTCTTGTGTTAGTTCGTAGAACCCATACGAGATGGGAGTCCGAATCCCGTGTTCCCCTAATCCCTCTCTGTCATACGGTATGAAACTGGTTTAGTGCGGTCATATGTGCAAAGTGTGGGTTATTCTGCATTCAGCCGTCGTCTGGGAAGGGTCGCTTATTTTTCTAGTCACGTCTCTCCATCTCAGTCCAACGGACTTGCTTGAATTTCGCGGTTGCACTCACAAGTTTTTACGTCGAATAAACGAGTGTTAGTTTGGGTTGAAATCGCAACTAGTACAGTGCTACAATCTCAAACTCTTCTACATTTTGCAAGGTTAGTAACCTCCTTACTTGAAATGTATGTACTTTTTCTGTATTATAGTGTTTTCTTCGAAAAATAATAAAAGCGCTTTGATCAGCTCCCGCAAGATAAAATGGAATCCGGTTCATCCAGTATCGACGGCTCCACGGAAGTCACTAATGACTCAGTGTAAGTTCCTTTCTATTGTGAATGTCGATCAATGTCCTTACTATGTATAATGAATGATAGGAAAATGTTCATCGGAGGCTTGAGCTGGCAAACGACCACAGAAGCTCTGAAAGAGTATTTTAGTAAATTCGGAGAGATCTCAGAAGTGATGGTAATGAAGGATCCTACCACACGCCGATCCAGGTATTGCTATAGTTATTTAAATCTAATATATAATTAATAGAAGTAAAATGAAAGCTTTGATAATGTGTTCACCCGCATCTCGGCATTGTTCTTGACCATCGTGTGTGTTTTGTAGGGGTTTCGGATTTGTCACGTTCGCTCATGCCTCTTCTGTTGACAAGGTTCTGTCGACGGCTCCTCACGAGCTCAATGGCAAAAAAATCGATGCCAAAGTTGCATTTCCACGTAAAGCCCATCCAAAAGTAGTAAAACTAAGTAAAGTATTGGTCACTCTTACTGAACCGTGTTATTCGTAGATGGTTACGCGAACGAAGAAGATATTCGTCGGAGGCTTATCAGCAACTACTTCTATTGAAGACGTCAAAAACTATTTCGAACGATTCGGAAAAGTAAGCAACACAGAAAAGTATATAGAACATATTATAACTCTTTGTTGTACAGATTGAGGAATCCATGTTGATGTTCGACAAGCAGACGAACCGCCATAGAGGTAATACAGTGGACCAAGCCAAAACTGGGGTGAATTTGTAATTTTTTTGGTTCGCAGGATTTGCTTTCGTCATATTCGAGAACGAGGACGTAGTCGACAGAGTGTGCGATATTCATTTCCATGAGATCAACAACAAAATGGTAAGGTGTTTTGCAAGTGAATAGTCCCCTCTCTCATGATTCAGCAGGTCATAAGAGGTTTATGGCGGTTAATACAGTAGTCTCTTCCCCCCGGGCGCGCTTTTGCTCCCCTGAATCGCAGGGATCGCGCTAGCATTGAATAGCTTTTATCTGGCACTTTTCCAGCGAGAAAATGATCCACGGGAATCACTTTTGGCATTTCTTCAAAAGCCCCCGTGGGGAGAGGAAGAGGGATGGGTAATGTTAGGAGCGAAGAGAATTCCTTGATTTCAGCTGAAAATGTATCATGGTTGCTGACGACATTTCCCTACTCGTGGCAGTTTATTTCTGATTTGGTATTCTAATTTTTACGTCAGAGAGAGGGGAGGGTCTCCAAATGACCATCAGGGTTTGGTAGTGCGGTGTCAATAGATTAACTGAAGCGCGAATTCTTTCGAGAGGGAGAAATCAAAGGAGCAAGGAGAAAGATGGCAGATGGATTTAGTTTTCTAAGCCGAGTTCTCCATCCACACAGGTTGAATGCAAAAAGGCCCAGCCCAAAGAAGTGATGCTACCGGTGAACACAGCTCGCGGTCGTACCGCAGCAGCAGCAGCGATTCGTCCGGGATACGGTGAGTTACTTCTATTAACTGCCGCAGCAGCCAATTCTGCCACGCCCAGTCTGTCAACCACGCCCAATCTAACCCCACCCAGCAGCGCGCTAGCCAGCCAGAAGCAAGCAGCTGCTGCCCTTCTTGGTAGCGGTCTTGTCTCGTACCGTTATGCTCCGTACTCTGTTCCTATTTCGACTGCTACACACAATTCCCAAACAAATCAGACTAGCGAAAACAGCTACCCCTTTACCAACATCACACTGCCGGTCAATGGTTTACCCAATTTGTCCGGTCTTTATCCCTTTTACGGGTTGATTTAGCAGCTGCTGCTGTGGCTCAGCAAGCAGCCGCCAAACGGACAGGTCTCAATTTTGGCCTACTGACAGCGGCAACACCTCAAAACCCGCTCTCCGAGCTGAATCTGGCTCATTTAAACGGACTAGATAGTCTTTACCCCGTCCAAGTAGGACTGTAGATGGGGCTAGCTCATGTATTTCCCCATGCCAAGTACTTAACGTAGTGATAGAAAGGAAGAGACCAAGATCAAGTGGATCCAGGCCACGGATTCTTAATTGATAGGACCAGCCCTCATGCCTTAGATTCCAAACACAAGTAGCTCACTTTTGATACATGCCAAATGTTTCAAGTATTGTAGTTTTCTAGCCAAGACATTAGTCTTCCAGTCTAGTCAGTTCGTATAACAGTGTAGTGCGTTTTACTAGGTGATAGTATTTTTGGAGAAAATTAAGACCGTGGTCTGCTTAGGCCGTTTATTTCGTCTTTGCTTTGGATTCAGGTATTTTGACTGCAGGGTTACATAGTCTTAAAATCGACGTGAGTTAATCGAAGCTAAATTGTCCTGTTCCTCCTTCTGTCCTCTACATCGAGTTGTACTTACTTACACCGTAGTTCTTAAATAAAAGAAACTCAGTGATCTGTAAATGAACTAACTGACTTAGTCTTAGATGTGAGTAGTTTTATCAAGTGGAGTAGATTTTGAACGAGCTATGATGTCGTATCTTGTAAACCAGACTTATTTGGAGATAGAGCAATAAACTGTGGCTTTTGTTGTATTCCATCAGACTACTTACTGTAGAGTAGAACTTACCAGTACATCACAATCTTGTGAACCTTCATATGGTACCTAGATTCTCTTAGTCTTTCTGCTGGCCATACTTTTTCGGGGACTTCCACTGTCCACATCTTTCTTTCTAGTCTTATTCTATAGACAATCTTCTCGTTGCAGATATCATCTGGTCCATGGAGGCACTGCGAGAAGGTAATTCAGAATAGTTTCATTGCTTTTTCTTTGAACTGCTTGATGCGCGTGACTTGCATTTATGCGGCGCGAAGAGACACTTCAAACCTTGTAGCCTCCAGAATAATTCAATGAAATACTTTGGCAGGTCTTCAAGCTGCTTACGCAGGAAGTTCTACCAGACTTAACGACAACTGTCCTCAATATTTCTCCGGTAACTATTACAAATGAATCTGTTAACCTAGTATGTCTTGGTTAATAAATATACCCATAACACTTTTAACAATGTAACTTCTGTAATATGTTTCCCTTTTTTTTTACCTCCCTGAAAACTTCTTCCGTCCTCGAAAGAGAAGGGGGAAAAACATAGTCTCACGTTAGCCAAGTAATCTGCTTGCCAAAATCAATAGATTACTGCATTAGTTTTTTTTCGGTTCCCTTTTTTTCGCTAACGGATAGTTTTTTGGACTCAACCATACACGCAAAAACTACTCTTGGTCATTTCCCAAAAGAAGCATACTAAGATTCTTACCGTAATTGCAGCTGAAGTGTGTAGTGTCTTAAAAACAAAGGAATTGTAAGAAAACGTGCTACTGAATTCATCACCCCACACGAACTACGTGCCTTTCCCAACTATGGAAAACAAAATTCAAATCTAGTTTACAACTTACAACTGCTGATAGTATTGTATTTTTGCTATTAGGCTATTCGCCGTACGCAGCATATGCAGGATCTTCAGCTCAGATGGATCTTATGGCAAGTTCTGGATGTCCGGTGAATCCAGCATCCTCACCTCCAGTCTTCAAATACCACAGAATTCACGAAAATGTCCCTACTAATGTAACTCCAGTCACGCAATCAGATCAACTAGGTAAAACTGTTACAAAAATTGAAATACTTCATTCGTCTGATGGACATGTTGTTTTCACTGACTCGAGGTTAGGCATCAACGGGTATCTTCAAACGTTCTATCCCTCGTGCACGGCCCATTCATTCGTACCTTATCAACTGAACCAGTTGCAGGGACTTTACTGAAGCAGTTCCTGGATCGGATGCGACAATACAACAAAATACGATCTCAAGTCTTGAAATATTTTTTTGCCAAATATGTTGTCAATGTAAAAACCTTGATTTCGTTACTCTTTAATCCTTCATTGTAACTATATCACGGTCATGAAACCCACTGTGATACTGGCGGTGGCCCATTACCATTCTCTTTTCTTCACCTCAAATCTTTTCCGGTACTCGTCAATACGGCAATAAGGCCTGTTTAAAACTTCGAATTTTTTCCATGTGGTTGTTTATAATAAATACAAATAATTTTTCTTCGGGCAAAATGGAGTTGCAGTTTATTCGCATCCCTTAAACTATATACGGAGTTCATGATGAGATCTTATAAAATGTTATTGGAAGGAAACTGCTACTGATTGTTTAATACAGTGTAACTTATGTCTGACGCACATAGTTAAATTTCAATTTATGTCCTGTTAACGTGCATCCGGTGTGGACAGATTTACAAGTGTCCTCGTCAGGGGTGCAGCAGTTTAAAAAAAGCCACAAACGAAACATTAAACGAGAGAAGTTCATAAGAATGTCACAGAAGATGTTAAACGACGATACTTTGATGGATTTCTATGATGTCTACGCTTCATAAAAGTGGAATTAGAAGTTGTTTGAAAATAGGCGAACAAAAGTTTCTTGTGTATAGAAAAGTATAAGAAGCCCCTGGAAGACACCCTGAAGAGAAAAGAGGGGGGAAAAAAAGGGAAGGACCAGGAAAGTTGTTACGGATCAATCGGGCGCTGGAACGATTCCAAATTGCCCCCCGACTGCAAGGAGGAAACATTAGATGTCGATGTCAGCTGATCTCTTGTAGTCCTTGACGATATATATGGTCGTTTTCTCCGATCATCGGTCTGCTGCCGTGGGGAGAAGAATAGAGCAAAAGTACAAAAGACTGTGAAGGGGGAAAAAGGATGAAGGGGAGAGCTACAGGGGGAGAAAAACCAGGGAAACTTGGTGCCAAATCAGCCGTGATTCGTTCCAAAGGGGCAAAAGCTGGAACACTGCGAGGGGGAGAGGGTGACTTTGGCAACTTTCAAAACACCATGCCGGAAACGAATTGTGGCAGTGCAGGAGTAGCCTTCAACACACTTAACCTAGATCGTAACGAGATTCTAAGGTACCTCCCTTTTCTCATCCTACCCTGCCACCATGCATGGAACACTCCCCACACCTCCCCATGTCTATCGATCGGTACATCCTTTACTTAATCAGATATAATAATGTGAGCAAGACATATTTTTTCTTAAGTTTTCTGTTCCCAAGGACAGCAGTTAGTCCCTACCATGCTCGGTACATGTGGATTTGATAATGAACAAATGGAGATACTATTCATGTTCGTAACGAAAGAAGAAGATTCGTTTAGTGTTAAACAGATTTCCCCTCCAACTGCTGGGCCTGTGTGCAGCATCGGGGAAACACTTCATCATGGCAACGAGCCGAGCCGTCACGTCAGGCCTCCGTGGGAAAGAAAAAAAAAACGAGGATTACAAAACCCCACCGTGTAATGGTAATAAATGGACCAGCAGATAAGTATCGAAGCAAAGGGAGTAACAAAGTGTTTGAGCAACAACAGTCGTCCGCACTTGTTCTCTAGGGAAAAATCTTACTTGTCAGATTCACTTTCCCTTGGTTCCCTATGGAACTATCAAACGCATTCAGATGACATGTTTGGAAATGATAAATTTGCAGTGTTATGTGTACTGATAACATGAAATGTGTTCGAACAAGAGTGAACGGGACGTTGCATACCCTCCTGAGTAATGTGGTTGAGGGAGGAAGCTATATCGACTGCGCTTCCTGGTACAAAATATAATAACGTACGTGTGTCTGGTCCTGCAAATTTTCGTTCCTATATTTAAACATAACAAGCGCCCCACACTCCTCTTTGCGTTGCCAGCAGAGCAGATAACAGCGTCCACCCTCTTAAGAAAAATGTCCGCATAACTCGTGTCACACGCACACGCCGTTTGCCCCATAACCACAAAACATTCAACATCATTCCGTATAGTTGTAAGTCCTCTGATAGCATCTAGATCGTATTTTCCATTCTTCCCTACGGACATCACAAACGCCAGAGCATTTCAAAACTTATGACATTACCCTTGCAAAGTAAAAATAGCAAGTGTATCTTCGCCATTGTGGTGCCACTGTAACGACTTTGCGGGACAAAAAAAGTAAAGAATAACACGCTTAGTTCTACACGAAAACTACGTTGTCTTGTTTTTTTTTTTTTTTGTCGGGTTATGTAGAACGTGTATGGAAATAATGATGTTTGGTCTTATTTATTTGCATAGGAGTTAGTCGGCGGAACAAATTGTTATTTGGGGATCAGATCATGTGTGGGATAATATCGTCGGCACGAGTACACGCGGCCAGCAACAACAACAGTCGCATCAATACTTGTCACTAATTGTATTGTGAGATACAACAATGAGTCTCCAGTGCTCTATCGACGCACAGGATTTCAACAGTGATTTCCTTTATGTGGACTCTGAAAGGGTTATGTCCAAACCAGCGCCATACTTGAGCTATATCCCAAGCAAAAATGGGTCCCAGCAATGGTGATTTATACCGTACAAAAGGCACCATCACAGTGCCTTTTCCTAGTTTCTCAGTTCCTTTTTACGGTGCCTTTTCACAATTGTCTGCATCGGCCCTGCGTGCTCTCAATTTAAACTACCTTTAAACGATCTAAATCAAGGTCCCCCCCAAAAAGGTACCACAAAAGGCACTGTAACTTTTACGTGGGTAATGCTCTCATCCGTTCCGGTATACCGACGTGGTCGTCATCTTAAGACTATAATAACAAAATGGCTAATAGAGCTTCTTCTAAACACTGAAATAAAATGAAAAAAGGTATGAAAATAAATGATTTATTAAACTAAAAATCAATAGCGCTAAGCCTTGCTTAAAATTCATGAAAATCTATGGAATGTTCGGAATATTCCACAGGAGAGCTTCTCTATAGCGAACACCGTTATTTAACCAATTTCGAAGAATTTTATGACTTCCTCAGTTTCAAAATGTTGAGCAAATTTTTCTGTGATTTTTGGAAACTTTTTAAAGCAAGATTTTGCTACGAAAATATTTTATACATCTGTCCGGAGTAGAGGGGCTGGTCTTTCCCAAATTTAGTTCATGTTTTACCCACCAGGGCAGAATCGAAATATAAACAAGAAACTGATCAGCTGACTTTTCCGTATCCTTGTATTTCAGTAATCAAATTAAATTACAAAAGTCATTAGTTATAATTTTAGAATAAATAAAAGATAAACGCAAACTATGGAGCAACGTAACATTCCTCGTTTGCACATCCATCAGTCGGAACTTCTGTGCAAAACGGGCTGCGGGTTTTTTGGCAATGTGGCTTGGGATGGCTATTGCTCGAAATGCTACAAAGAATATTACATGAAGAAGGAGAAGATCGAACTTCGTCCCTCACCTCGAGAAAACAGGTTACCAGTCACATTTTCCAGTATTTTATCGCTAAAAAGTAAACGCCTTTTGTTCTCAGGGTATCGAGAACTCAAAGTGATGCCAGCGCTCTGTTTGACAAGCCCTCGGCCACTACTTTGCCTCGTTCAGGTTTTTTAAAGTTTGAAGAAAAGAAACGACACAACCTTGAACTCAAATCAGCAAAAGTTGCCTCCACTTTCAAGAAAACGTCAGCAAGGGCCAGCAATACGAGTCCTCGGACCAAACGAGCCCTGAGTCCTGACTCTCACCTCGCCACTCAAGAATTCGGGCGATATCTTACTGGTGTGAAATAGTGTAATTAATATTTAGAAGAAATTATGACGTATTTGTTAATAACGATAATAGGTCTGCCTCAGCCGATTGCCCACGAAGCATACAGTCTTTTAAAAAGTCAGTACGAGAGACTGGACCGTCTCATAAGTCCAGGTCTGTTGAGTCCGTCAGACATCTCTGAGATACTTCATGAAATGTACCAAGCGTTTGCTGAAAAAATAAAAGAGACATCATCGTTCACTGGTAACATTAAATTCTGCATGTTTGTAAACGAAGCGATATTTAAAAATTAATTAATGTTTTAGAACTGAGTAGTGAGCAGTTCGACAAACTGCAGGACCACGCGGAAAAGTATCTCACGACCCTGATGTACGGAAAATTATTTTGTCCCTCGAACAGTCAGGATGAGGAGAGGGATCTTGCCGTTCAGAAGAGACTTCGCAGCTTGAACTGGATTTCTGCAACGCTTCTCGATTGTCGCATAGACGAACTGAAGACAGAAGTGCGGGACATCATCGAGAAATCAGTTACTCGTAATGAATGTATTCACTGTATTATACTGCTGCTAGTGCCACCATCACTACCAGTACTACTACTGCTAGAACTATTACTGATGCTACTACTGGTAGTACTATTACTACTATTATACTACTATTAATATTATTATAACTACTATTTCCATTACTACTATTAATACTACTACTTCTACTAGTGGTATTACTACTAGTACTACTACCATCACTACGATTACTGCTACTACTATTACTATTACTCCTTCATTTACTTCTACTACTACTACTACTACTACTACTACTACTACTACTACTACTACTACTACTACTACTACTACTACTACTACTACTACTACTACTACTACTACTACTACTACTACTACTACTACCGCTACTACTACCACTACTACTACTAACACTATTACTGCTAGTTTTACTTTTACTATTATTACCAACATTACTGCCAGTACTACCACTACTGCTGCTATTACAACTTCTTCTACTACTACTACTACTACTACTGCTGCTGCTGCTGCTACTACTATTACTACTACTGATTTTAATAATAATAATGAAATTGCATAAATTTTTTTCAGACTTGATCGAAATGGACGGTCGCAAAGCCCCGCAAGACAAACTGGCTTCCATCGTTTCGTGCAGCAAACTGGTCTACGAAATCCTTCATAAGTCCAATCCCGAACATCCGAAAGATAACGCAAACGAGCAAAAGTCAAACGCAACTGCAAACGCAGTCAGTGCCGATGATTTCCTTCCCGCTCTGATTTACATGGTCCTGCGAGCGAACCCCCCTCGTTTGCAGTCGAATATTAACTTCATCACCAGGTGGAAAAAAAATTAATAAAATATTATCGTAAAATAAATCTGTAATTGAAATAGTAACATATTTCTATATACAGTAAATTAATACAATAATAATGTACAATATTCCGAAGTATAATATTGTAAGATGATTAGTAATGTATTTGACTATGTATAACTGAAGTAATAATACAATAACTCATACGATTTTAATGTATATTATTAGGAGGGATAATATTGTAAGATGTTAAGGTAAGGAAATGTTATAAAATAATGCATAATTGTAATGGTAATATATGTATACGTATTATAATTAATGCATTAATACCATGTAATACTCCTACGGGCAATATTTTATGATAACAAAGTAATATTGTAACATGCCAATATAATCTAATGTAAAGTAATTTGTATTAATATTTTTTTTGTTCTGTGGGCAGATATGCGCTACCCGCACGCCTAATGCAGGGCGAAAGTGGCTACTATTTTACGAATCTGGTAAGATTTTTGTTTTGTCATTTGTTATTCAATTGTTATTGTATCGATCGTTATCATTATTTAGTTATTTGATTATTTATTTGTTTATTATTAATTATTAAAACTTGTTTACTTTTTTGTTTTTTAGTTTATCAGTTATTCATTCGCTAGTTCACTGTGCTCTACAAATGTGCTATTCGTAAATAATGCAACTCAAAATGTGCACTGTAAATTAATCATACAATTTTTCCATTTTTTTGTCCCCAGTGTTGTGCTGTTTCGTTTCTGGAGAATTTAACATGTGACTCGCTCGGGCTGTCGCAAGAAGATTTTGATCGCTATATGAGCGGACGAGCCGTCCCGTTTTCGTCGCTTCAAGCTGGAATCCTCGTTTCTGAAGTAGTAACAGTAACAGTTATTTTCTATCATTTTAAATTTTTCATTATTTGTCTTTTTTTTTTAGCTATTCATTCTGTACCGTTATTTTTTTCTAACTTAAAATTATTTAGTTAATTTTAAATAATTCTAGTGTTATTGATTTTAACGTCGAATTAGTTGAGTTAAATTTTGATTACTATCAAAATTGTCGTTTATACTTATCATATTACTTTTACTACCAGCAGTTTAGTATTTTATCTTAATATTTCGTTTCAGGGACTTCGCATAATGTACCAGAACATGTCGTCGCTTGCCGATCTGCGACAAAAGCAGCAGAACCTGCAGACGCAGGCTGACAGTTTTCGCGAAGAAATGAAAACGTTTTTCGTAAGTCTTGATAATAATAAAAATAATCATGGTAGATATGAAATACACAAATAAATATATGAAAAATCCAATTCAATAATATCATGTGATACCTACATTTTATTTTTGTATTATTACGTGTGTTGGTTATAATAATAATTGCAAATATATTTTGAATGTAGTCAAAATTGTAAAAATAGTAATTACAATAGTTTTTAATGTTTTGGCTGTTATTTAATGATATTTACGTATTATTTTTGTATTATATTTTATATTAACTGTAATACTGTTAAGGTACATGTTTTGTGTGTAGTAAAAGTTTAACATTAACTTAGTAAGAAATAATTTTGGTTATATTTGTTTCTGGTTTTGCAGGAAGACATGACTAGAAGCGTTACAGAGACTCTGGACAATTACCCTATTGTAATCCAGCGAAAGATTAAAGCTCCTGTCAAACCAGATGAAGATCCGTTCAATCAGGACGATCTGCAGAGTCTGCCTCCTCCGCTTTCCCCGCAAAAAGTCTACAGTTCCCCGGGAAAAACCACGGAAATTACAGGTACTGTCTAGGGCGAGTGCCTAACGAGCGCCCTCTCTATAGCGGACACCTTAATTAAATACACTTTAAAAAATTTGAAACCTTTTTGGGCGCGAGATTGTTACAATAATTTTTTGCAATTTTTCTGAGTAGTATTAATTGCAATTTTTGAAATAAAATATATTTAATTCGACTGTCCGCAGTAGAGGGGATAGGGCATAAGCCTAACTTGCGCCCTCTATATAGCGGACACCTTAGTTAAGTCAGTTTAAAATTATTTAAAAGATTTATTTCCACAGGAGCATTACAATGATTTTTTGCAATTTTTCTGAGTATATAAAATGCAAATTTTGAAATAAAATATATTTAATTCGACTGTCCGCAGCAGAGGGGATAGGGCATATGCCCAACGCGCCCCCTCTCTATAGCGGACACCTTCACTTAAAAAATTGCAAAAAATTTGTAAAGTTTATTTGCACTGAAGTCTTAAAATAAGTTTTTGCATTTTTTAAAGTATTTTAAGTTGTATTTTCTTAATTAGTATGTTTAATTCGGCTGTCCGTTGTAGAGGGGCTGGTCTTCAGTGGCCTGTTGGCATAAGCCTTATAAAAAAAAAACCACTCCAAAACATCACTGTTGTACCAGTGAATCATTTACCTTTCCAGTTTATTTGATTTAAGTTATTGAGTTTCAATAGTTTGATTTTATTTAGCCTTGGAAACGATGGCCAGTTTCTCGCACGAAGAAAACGCGGAAGCCGACGAGGAGCACGGGACTTCGCTTCGCGTTCAGGGACGAGTCATCCCGTGCATCCCTTGCGAGGCTACTTCCGATAATAAATAAGACTGTTTTAAAATTTATAAATGTTTGATGTGCTGAATTTAAAGTTTTATCTCCCATTTATTTTTCTCAAATATTAAGTCACTGTGTCACCTTGATGATGTGCTCCGTTACTTGCACGAAGAATACAAAAGTAATGTATCCAGTCTTTTTAGCTAACTATTAAATTAGTATTGTTGATAATTAGTTAATTTTTATTATAATTATTGATTATTAATAATTTTTCTGTGCAACGGATATAATTTATTTTTAAAGTTTTCTTTTGTTATCGTACTACTGAAATCTGGCAGCAGTGCTTCTACTGTAGAGGAAAATTCCCTGAAAAAGGGGAAATTTTGATCCAGAAAGGGAATCAATGAGCGAAGGTTTCTTGAAGCGGAGGGGAAAAAGGTAAATTGATGTTTCCCAGATAAAGGGGAAAAGGGGGGAAATTCAGGCCATCTTTAGGGAAAAAGGAAAACTGAAAGTAGATAGACTTTCTGGCATCGCTGCAAATTTGAAATTTCAAACATTTCTTCAGTTGAGCGGGTAGCTTTCGTCCCAAACAAAAACATTTCGTCTTTTAACTATTTTCACAGTTTATATTTTTTTTTAAACTTAATTTTCGGAAAATGTCGTCAAAGAACAGGACAATAGCAGCATTTAACAGTGCCGTTCAAGAATACTGCAAAAACAAAAGCGAAAACTCGGACTCCACTTTGCAGAGATGTTTACAAGCAAGTGTTCAAATAATTCAACGCTAAGAAAGAAAAATATTTAAAATTCTTCTATTCTAGGTGCTCTCCTCAATGGAGAACGTAGAAAACCTTGAAGCTGAGACTTTCGAACTTCTTGATTTCCTTGCTAACCTAAGAGACTTGTTATCAAACGCCATTAACTTGCCGCTGGGTTGGAAAGCCATTCATCTCTGTTTACATTTAATGCAAAACAAAGAAATTCTCAAATTCTTCAAAAATGAGGTCGACCTGCTGCCTGTTGTTGCTCAGTACAGCATCCTACAACAAGACGCAGAAAAAACAACGATAACGCTCAACTTACTAAACAAGCTACTAGAAAACGTGGTATTTTCGCGTTTTTCGAGTTACGTCCCAACGTTACTGCACTTGCTGGTTCAGCTGGTCCTTCACAAGAAACAAGAATATTCGCACATTGCGCTTTCAGTCCTTGCCAACATCAGTCTCAAAAATAGCACAGTTTTCACAGAAATCGAGCGGCTGGAAGGTTTCGACGATTTTATTCGACTTATAGCGCAGAGCACTGCCGCTGATATCACCACACAACTAAACGCTGCATTGGTAAAAATAAATTTACATTCAGAAAGATTTTTAAAAATGAAATTTTATTTTTTCGCAGGTCCTCGTTTTGCACAAAATCGAAACGTCAGTTGCCGACGGCCGTTTTTATCGTTTTTTCAACTTTCTGCTTCAAATATCGCAAAAAGCGATCCAGGAAAATAATAACAAGCTCGCTGATCAAGTAGCCCTGGTTTTTGGCTGCCTGTCTGGACACTGCGTAACTTCTGAAGTCCTTCAGGGTCCTGAATGTCAAAATTTTCTTCAGAAGCTTATTTCAGGGATCTGGGAAAAATTCCCTAATAATTCAGCTACATTAAACTTTACGGCAAAACTAATGGAACTTGAAATTATTGTAGAAAAAGAAATTTTAGATTTTCTGACTCCCAAACTGATTGAGCGGCTTAAACCTTCTGCGGGAAAAGTCGAACCTTGCCTCGAGCTGCTGCTGAGTCTCGTAAAAGTCCAAGCAAACAACTCATTTACCGAAAAAATGGAAAACAGCCAGCAAACTGAAGATTTAATTCAAAAATTACTGAATATCCTGTCGTTGGACGAAGATCTGAATAATTTCTCGTTCTGCCAGCGGACCGTCCTGTCGCTTCGACTACTACAAAATATCCTTTTATTAAAATTTTGCTGTCTATATCTAATTAAAAATTTACGTCAAACTTGAAGGAAAAATTTTCTTTAACAATTTATTTCACAGCTTTGCAAGTCCAGGACTCAGTTAACAAAAATTAGCTGCGGGATCCAGCCTTCGTATTTTCCCTCGTTGGTTCAGAAGATTTCAGCTTCAACACGTATTTATTACATTTATTGTTGTTATATTATTTTATTTATTTATGACTATTCAAGGTCTCGAGGAAAATCATCTCTGCCTCATTCTCGAGGCTTTGACGCTGCTGAACCAACTCGCTTGCCAAGGCGGTGACTGGCTTCAGACGTACAGTCAAGTCGTCAGTCAGACAGACGTCCAAGTCTGTCTGGCCCGCGCTCTGCTTTTCGGTGACAAACATTATCGACAAGCAACGTTATTGCTGGTTGGGAACATCGGATTCACTAACGAAAGGTACATTAGCTTAAATCAAATGAAAATTAACTTAACTAATTGATTTTTCTATAGTATTGCTGCACTTTCTGATGCAATGGGCTCATTAAAAAAACCTTCAGATGATTTTGAACCGAAAAAAGAACTGAAAACTCCTAATCCTGATCCGCAATGGAACAGACTGGACCGACTACTGGATAAGCTGGAAAAACAGCAACATCAGGTAATTTAATTAACTTTTCAAAATAAAGATAATTAATAAATTAACTTGAAATTTTTTAACAGCAAATTACGACAAGTGACGTTATCGAACTGCTCGAGGCTCGACTGAAACGTTCCGCGCGTCACCAGCAAACGCTTATGGACACTCTAAAATCAGCAGAAAAGCAAATTTCTAACTTGAAACTAGAAAACACGCAGATCCAATCCGAGGTTAACATTTTAACACTTTTCTGTCGAATAGGTGGACAGCCATACTTAACCAATACAGAAGTGCCAGGTCTATGGGACCTGTCCACGTATTCGACAGATTGTACTAAGAATTTTCTATTGCAGAATAATCGCTTAAGGTTAACATCTTATCACATATATGTCGAATAGGTGGACAACCATAGTTAAACAATACAAGGTTTATGGGGGCTTTCCACGTAATCGACAGATTGAACTAAGAATATTCTATTGCAGAATGATCGCTTGAGGTTAACATTTTATCAGTTTTCTGTCGAATAGGTGGGCAGCCATAGTTAAGCAATACAAAAATACAAGGTTGATGGGGGCTGTCCACGTATTCGTCAGATTGTACTAATAACTTCTTATTCCAGAACGATCGCTTCTTGTCGGTTTTGTTAAGCAAAGACGAAATGCTGAAAGCTGAACAGTCCAACAGCCGTACCCTGTCCAAACGACTGGAAAAAGCCTTTTTACTACTCGAAGAAAGCAAAGGTGCCTTTGCCAAGGTCTCTAATTCATTAAAATCATTAAAAATATATTCAGTAACGTATACTTTAATAGGAAAAAGCAAAGCTGGACGATATAATCAGCAACCAGTGCAAAGAGATTGAAAATCTTCGTGAAGATAAGGCACAGCTCGAAAACCAGTACCAACTTCTGCACGCAAAATACGACGACTGTGCCCTGGAACTGAAGAAAACCACCCAGGAATATGAAATACTCGTCGAAAGTAACCATTCAGTGCCTTTTCAGATTTTTTTCAGTTTTTTTAATGGTCCGATTTTATCGAAAAAGGTCTTACTGCGTCGATGAAGGAGAAAGAAAGTGAACTTTTCAGCAGAGAGAAAGAGAACGAGTCTTTGAAATGCGTTGCAGCGGATCTGAAGAAGGTGAGTGATGAATGATGAATGATGAATATTTTGTATTTGTTTAGTTAATTAATGGGAATTTCAATGCAGGAGCTGCAAAGAAGTGAACTGCTGTGTAAGGACTACCAAGAGAGGATAGCGGAAAGTGAAAGGAAATGCCAGGAAACAAAAGAAGAGCTGATTAAGCTGGAACGCATACGCCAATATATTCACGATCTATCTGCCGGCAACAAGAAACTACTCGATTAAAAATAATGGGAAAAAATTCAATAAAATTTGCTAATTATAATTAAAAAAAGATACGTAAGAAAGTGTTTATTTGAATTCTTTTTATGTTATGTGTGTGTGTCTTAAAAATTTTTTACGAAGAGTTGGTGGCGTCCCCGTTATCGTGGTAGCTACTGCCGTTGACCACATACGAGTTGCCCAGGCCAAAGAGGTGTCCGCAGTATTTGGCGTCGTCGATATTGTCCTCGAAGAAAAGCTGCCAAAAGATATTTTATACACATATATCGAGCAGAAAGCGTATTACGAGTTTGATACGTACTTCTCTCATTTTGAAGAAAGCCATTCCGGTTAATAGCGAATCGGAACCGGCCTGGTGCTGCGGCCCGATTCTCTCGAGCTCGAGCTGGTCGGCCACTTCTTGTAGACCCCCTTTCAGGTTTTTACAGCTTTTCATCAGATACTGATATAAATTTATATTAATACATTTAAAATTACACGTAGTTGATAAATGTAAAAGTTACTTTGACGTCGTAGATGGCGGGAAAGTAGATTCGCAGCAGCTCGAAGAACTCGCTCTCTTCCTGCGGAAGATTCGTGTTGGTGAGCAGTTTGAGTAAATAGCCGAAATCGTAGCCACTTTTTCATAAATGAATAATAAAAAATCATAATTTTGATTAGAATTGAGTAGAAAAAACCTGTGAAATGACAGCCATTTGACGTTATCCATCAGCACGACGCCAGACGTCATCAAGAGTTCGGCAAACTCGAGCGGCTCGATGCCGTCCTCTTCGTGTTTCTTGAACTGCAGTCCGGAGTTTTGTAATAAGTCGATACTATCTTGCGCGTACATGTCTTCCCTATTAAAAAATCGAGTAAAAATCTTAAGAATTTCTCGATACAAAACGAGGGATTAGTGAATTACGTTAAGTTAAATTTGAAGTTGAACTGCCACGTCGAGTAGCCGGGTGCGGTTTTTCCGTCTTTGTCCAGAAAAGTCAGCCCCAACTGAATGATTTTCAGCAAATCCACGTTGCATTTGAGCAGCTGGTACTGGTAGTCGGCCGTGCTGCGGAATTCGCCAATGGGTCGAGCCACGACACCAGGGAATTCTGTATCCTGCGTGACAGGTGACAAAACGTACATGAAAACGTGTCTTAAATAGGTAAAACAAGTGATAAGTTATACCATGGCGACAAAATTGTACGTCTGAATGATCTGCCGTATCTGTCTGAACTCCTCGTCTAGGTTGTAAGCCCAGACGTCTCGAATCCCGCAGTCTTCGTTTGTTAGTCCGCCCAGGTTCGATCCGTGAAAAGCTAAAAACGTTCATCAAATTTCACGAAAAGTTAGTTAAATTGCAGTGAAAAGTCTTACATGTTGATATTGGCATTTTTGTTTTAGTCCAGTTGTTGTGTCTAGGCGCTAGTAAAAAATGTTATGCCTGTCTTTTTACGAAAGTAGAATTTCTACACTGCCTTAAACTGAACTCAGTCATAAGATTATTAATGAAATGAATTCAAAAACTCAAAAAGTAAATGGTTAGGTTTTTGCTTTCGGTCGGTTTGCACGGTGGACAGATGAAACATTCGGTCCAAGCCAGTGTTTCCACTTTCAGTTTCCCCTTTTCCCGTCAAGAAGGCGCGTTTTTCCCCCTTTTCCCCTTCTTCTAAAGATTGTCTATTTCCCCATTTCCCCCCTCTATGTTAGAACATAATGCTGCACCTCTAAGAGTCCCTTTTCCCTCTTCCTAATTTCCCCCTTTTCCCCCTCCGTCCTAGAATCTAAAGCCACGAATATAAATTTCCCTTTTTACTCTTTCCTTATTTCTCCCTTTCGAGATCCAGATTTTCCCTTTTTCAGGGAAGTTCCCTGCTGTCCAAGCAACAAAACGATAACAACGGGCAGCGATTTAACTATCGATTTATTTTGTAATCGATAATTAAATTTATGATTGAAAAAAATCCTTGATTATATTATATTTTTCGTTAACATAATAATACTGTGGATTTCTTCCAACATAATGATTTATTAAATAGTGAATATATTACTTTTAATATTTTTATTAATCAAACTTAAATACGTCATAATCGATATTTTAGTATTTCATCATAGCATTTATCTAATTAAAGAATTTATTAAAATTACATTTCACTAATATTTACAGTTAGTATTAATATATCATAAAATATATATAGTGCCTATTAATATTAATCATTAGTTATTATTGATTTAACTTTAGAAAGTCTGTACAATCTAAATAATTAGGCTGTAATATTAAAATTTGTAAAATACTTCTTTTTTTATCCACAATCATTGGTTTGATCGTATTCACGAATTTTCGAAAGCCCAGAGGGGAGTCACGTTTTTTTTTTAACTAGAAATTATTTATTTCAGTTTTATATCAACGCACGTGGACATAATTTAATCAAGTACAAACATTAACTAAGTAATAAAGCCAGTAGCATAACCGTTGCCATGGAGATAATATTCAAATATAATCTGGCAACGCTGTTAGTGTCGGCTGAAGAATCGTACGGAACTGTTGAACAAAAAAAAAAGAAAATCGATTTAAAAAAATTAGTTTAAATAGGGGATAATACGGATTATTACCATCGAACTGATTATGTGAAATGACGCGATTAATTGTCGTAACCGTCTGATCTAGAAGCGCTAATCTATCATCGTCAAGAAACACTTCAACCGTACAATTCCTCCGCGAACACTGTGACGGCATGGCGCGCCATTTGCCTGTAATTAAGACACATAAAAAAAAATCACTTAAATTTAGATTTTTAGGAAACAAAAAACTATAATACCAGTATCGGTAAGCAAGATGGCGGGCAATGGTTTAGCTTGATTGTTTTGTAAATAATTCCAGAAAGCTAGGTGATCCTGCTTGAGGAATTCAAAGGAGGCTGTGGTAGCTGTACTCCTCAGTATCTCGCACACAACTACAGGGAATTTTTGCTTGGTATCGACAGAAGTCCAGTGTTCTGAGAACATGTAATCAAGTCGAGAGGATCGTAGATTCTCCTTGCTTACCAAGGCCAGGTAATTGCCGGTATAATTTTGCTCCACAATCGATTGGAAGGCCTTAGGAAACGACTGTAAAGCAATCAAACTGTAAATTTTAGTTTCAGGATCTTTTCTTTAAAGGTTTTTCTTACTTCGTTGAATCCTTCTGGTAGAATCTGAGTGAATGCTGAGTTGTTGTAGTTGAGGATCGAATCGAGAATGATGGCACCTTTGAATCGCGGCGGATTTTGGCGCGTTAGGATTCCGTCAAGGATTTCTCGTACAAAGTAATGGCTTCCGCTGTTCGTGTCCAAAGTTCCGGTTATTTCCTGCGATAAATTACATTACAAATAGATGATTTTGGTGTATATATTTAATAAGAAGGCACAAAATTACGTGTTCAAGTTTCTGAACATCAAAGGCAACGAAGATGACGGTGAATTTTAATTGGATTTTTCCCGCGCGGAGAAGGTCGGCTAAAGTGCGAGCCACTTCCAACATGGCGACTACTCCCGAGCCATTATCGCTGATCCCCAATGTAGTGGAATCAGAGTCGTAATGAGATCCTACAAGCAAGATTTCATCTTCACCGGTTCCGTATTTAGAGCCTTGGAAGGTCACGATGATATTCTCTCCCATAACCTGGAATAAAGTTTTCGTAGTAAGGCATAAAGCGTTGAAGCGTTGCGAAGTTGAAGACCAACTCCTCTACTACGGACGGCCGTATAAAATATTTTCGCAAAAAAAACCTCAATTAAAAATTATCTTAAAAATCAAAGAAAAATTCGATAAACAATTTGGTGTAAAGAAAGTCGCAAAATTATTTCGCGTTGATTTTATAACGGTGTCCGTTATAGAGAGGCGCGTGTGTTCGGTATAAAGAAAAGCATAGAAGACGCGCGCAGCGCCCGTCATTTGTTTTTTTTTTTGGCTGCTGTTTAGCCCCTTACCTCTGCCGGTATGTTTTTCTCGACAAAGACTTCGGTTCTGAAGTTTTGAATCTGCATTTGAACACTGGGAATATCTTTGATGATTTGCGTTAACTCGTTTTGGACGCCATAACGCGCGTACAGCCAGGATCCTTCGTTAACGAACGGATGACGCGGCTGCGAAAAATATTCACTCAATAATTTGCGATATCTTTGCGTGCGATCCACCGAACCACTCCGCGACGAAGATGCACTTTTCGCTAGTACACCTATATTTTTGCCAAAATATATTATAATTTAATATGAATTTAAATATAGAGTAAAAGTAAATAACCTGTGAAGAAGATGAACACACTACAAATTGCAAAGATTTTCATAGTTTTCTTTGTTCGGATGATTTAGTGTACGTGTTTATATTGTAATAATTTTTAATTGACTGGTTTGTAGTTATAAGTTGCGGCTGTTTTTATATACGCGGTTGTACGGAAGTTAGCATCTTCATATCCGTTACTGAAAACGTCATTGATAATCCATCGCTCTGTTTCATTTTTCTTATCTTTTTCGTGCCACACTCAAAATACACAGCGCCATATGGGATTTGATAGGATTTCGGTATCTTCGTATCGATACAACGTTTAAATTTAGACTTGGTAATTATCTGTTGCGAGTTTAATCATTTCATAACCAGAATAATAATTCTATCAAATTTTAATGTTATCGCAATATTTTAATACTGGAGTTTTGTAATGACATAATTAAGTGGAAATGGGATCATCTTTGGTGAAGATAGAAGTTAATGCATTTCCGGTGATTTTTGTTTACATTGGGAGAGTGAAATTGTGACGGTGAGGTAACCATTTCCGCTCATTTTGTAGCGATTGTGTGGAAACACCCGAATTTTGAAAAAAACGTCAATCAAATTTCGGCTTATCGCAGACGTGAGAATCACTGTAAGATTCATAAGTAAGATTCACGGATAAGAATCAAAGGGTAATTGAGTTAATTTTCCAAGAACGCTGTACGAACGATCGAGAACATGTTCTGTAGAAGACTACAGAACAAAAGATCACGTGCCGTAATAAGTGTAACATTGATCTTCTCGAAGAGAAAAAGCTAATAGTTACATAATTATCGACGTAAAATAATACGTATTCGTTACGAAAGTCACATATACTTCAAAATCAGCCTGGTAGTTACAACACTGATGCACAAAACCAAATTTTACATGATGTAATGACGGAAGTACAGTATATATTGACTACTTTCTACACCATGTAGTATCGTAGAAGTTAGAGTAATTATTAAGTTGATTGATATAGCTTGATTAAGTCCAGAAGCAGACTAAAACGGTGCTTAGGGGAGCGATCTGTTCCATGTTGATTTAGTCGCAAGTGTCAGGAGTCTACAAGCGGTTAATTACTCAGCTAAACCTTGACGTTCAGCGTCAAGACACGTGTCCTTTGCACCCAGAGAACCTTCCAGAATGGCAAACTATCTTGAGTATGTAGCTGATCAGTTGTTAGTTTTCAATAGCAGAGATGACTTTCAATTAGTAAAGTAACAGCCTTGAGAGATTTTGATTGTTCAATTCAGTAAAAGGTGGTAGGGAGGGAATCTGGTAGTGAAGAGAGTGGCATCGCAAGATGAACCCTCCGGGAAACGTTCAGTCACGTCCTTGGCCCACAAAATGAAATGAGGGGAGCGGTGAAATGACTCGCCTGAATTATTTTACCCGCTAATAATATCACGAACATTCCATCACTTTTTCATCACAAACGCAACAAGAAAAGCAAAAGTAATCTTCTGTACCTAATTATATGTAAATGGATTACTTTATAACTTCGTGAAAGTGAAGAAAAACGGCTTCAATCCAAATATGCTGAATAATTTATTGTAAAACGTCCATGTTTTGCAAATACGGGGAATACATTAAGAAAAGTATAAATAATACATTAAGTTAGAGGAATGTTTGTAGTTTTTTTTTTTTTTAGACGAGTGCTTCTTCGGGTATGGCGTAGTCGGATCTGAAAGGTTTTCTCTGAGTGCCTCTTTTGGGTTGGATTACATCGAGGCTGATTGATTGGGGCGTAATTTTTCCGTTTCCAAGGTTGCGGTCGTCGACTGTCTCAGAGCAGGTGGACCGACATTCCTGTTCGGATTAGGGGATCCTTGATCTTTGGCCGCAATTTTCTCGTTCATTTTCTGCGTGTACATTTCCCGCCACAGGATTCCCGTGAAAGATTCGTCGGCTTGGTTCTTTCGTTCAGGCGAAATTGCTGGTGTTGGATCAAAATCAGGATCTTCTAAAGTTTCGGGAACTACTTGGGGAATAGATGCTGGAATAGCTCTCCAAGGATCAGTTCTGGGAACTACAGGATGTGACCATGCAGGATTCAATGGTCCAGGATTCGTGTGTGAAGGAACAGGAGGCAAGGAACGGCTAAAAGATTCAGGAACGATCCTGTATTGATCAGCCTCATCTTTTCGATAGCCAGATGGGACTGGATGAGAAGATCTGGAAGAGTAGCGTGTTTCAGGAATGGGATCACTCCAGGAAGCCTCTCTCTCGTAGTCAGGGTAGGAGTAGACAGGATTGAAGTATGAGGGATATGCTTTATAGGGAGTTGTGTAAGATCCCTTGTCATCGTAAGTGACTTCTGCAATGAACCCAGTACCTTTGTCGACCCTGTACTTGACAACCTGCTGGTTCACATCATTATGTAAGGCATCAATGTTCCATAAAATTAAATTAAATTTAAGTTAGAAGTTTAGAAAAAAGTTATATACTTGCAATCTGCCATCAGGAAGCCTAATGCGATAAGATCCCGTGGTTAGATCGCCTACTCTTTCCTCTTCTTGGCCGTAACTGTTCTGCGATTCTTCGTCTTCAACAGTCCATGAAAATTTATACCCAGTCGGTGATCCCTACATGGAGGATCAGACCACGTTTAACAAGAAAACGCTTCTCGCCACGAATGAAAATAACCCTTACCGAAGAATAGCTTTGGCGATACTCAGTTGAATGCCCTGCACGAGCGAGGGACACTACTCCGAGAACTATTAGCAAAACCTAATAAAAAAATAAGCATTAAACTTTAAAGCGGCATCTGAGAAATCCATAATGAACTGAAATGTTTTGATATGAGAGGCGTACCTGCACTGGAGCCATCGTGATGAGGAGTGGCGGTGTTTACGAAGCAGCAGCCACTTCTTATAGAGGCAAAGAATAAGCCATTTTTACGTGTTCCCATTCCACTATTGAACCCTCGTGGACAAAAACGTTCAAAGTCACACCAGCCCGAAGCTATTGGAAGTGTCTGTTGCTTAATCTACCGCATAATTGGAGTAGTAATCTCATTGAAATGGCCGATTAGCAGCAAATCGTTATGTCTTATGGTCATTTGAAAGAAAATAAACTTTCCTCAGGGTCGTGGCTGTGGCTATTTTTTAATAGCACGCACTAATTTTGCTGCTACTTGTTTTCAAAACAATTTGTAATTCTGTCCAAATTTAACCATAATAAGTTATAATAAGCTAATCTTCAATATTTCTAGATAAAGCATGTGGTATTATCTACAACATTCCGAGTATTTACTCTCGTTTAACGAAATAGTCAAAACTGGGCGTTGTATAGTTGATAGTTGATAGTCCATAGGTTGAGACGAAGTGGGTCAAGTTCACCTTCACCGGCTGCATGTGGAATGTTCGTTTTGTAAACGTCTTATTATTAGACGAAAAAGGAAAACGAAAGCTGATTACTATCAATTTTTCTCGGCAACATATCGACCAAAAAAGATCTGCTGGGCTTGTCAGGATAATTCACCGATTGACGAAGCGTGTATTTATTGCGGTATGTGGCTACGTTTTTGCTACTTGGTTTGATAAATGGGTGCAGCATGGGCTTTTTTTCTGGATCATTTTTATCGCATGTTCATTAATGTAGAGTTTTCAATATGTACGAGTGATAAGGTTTCCAGGTGTATGCGCAAACAGAGGCTGTCATATGATTCGTATATGATATCTAAACCCGTTGACAAAATGTCGTGACACGGCTAGTCGGGTGTGATAACTCGATCTGGCATCAAGTCTAAATGGAGCGTGCCACGTATCAACATTTCGGAGAATCATTTCACATGTTCCCAGAGGAAATCTATCTGATTTGTTTGCGCGTGCCCTCCATCTCATATAAGAATTTCAGTTTTCTATACTTGCTTGCATAAGACTAAAAATTTATCAGAAAAATAGCCGAAATAGAAAACTTTCATGTGTTGCCTAATTAATTTGCTTTCAGAGTGGGTACCATCACACGACTAAATGCCACTGTGTCCTTTTTCAAAGTTTCAGAGCTGACTCCATTGAAACTTTTCGCCGGAGACGAAGTCGCAAACATTTACAGAAAATTAAAATCCTTCGAATGTTGTATCAAAGGCAAGGGCCCACGCCAATGTGTACCTTGATTTCAATATTAATGAACGAATTCGGTCGTCCAAGCTCTGTCATTAAAAGTTCGGAAGCTGCAAACAAAACAGGCGAGCTGAGAAGATGGCTAATGAACACCATTGATTCTTACCATTTCGGCCGCGACCTAACTTTTAAGATTTATGCTTCCGCTCCGGTTTTAGGTCTCCTCCCTCAACCTTCAAATTATATGTACTTACACATTACGTAATAATAATAATAATAGACTTGCAGAGAACAGATGGTTTAGGGTGCTGCGAGCATGTCTTCAGATGTTAGAATGCTTTTTCTATAGCAGCTTTACTTTTGTTCAGATTATGAGCTCATGAAAAGTTTAACAACTGTTGTCTAACTTTCATCCTTTCAGTCGTCAAAAGACTAATTATGATGTCAAACCTGGATGCAACTCGTGAACTCTACTGTCTGGTGTTAAGTAACAACAGACGGAAGTTACAGTTTACAAGTTACGTGTAACTTACAAGCTATCACGGTACAAAACACAGAACCGGATAATTCACAGTAATAGTGCATGTGATTTACTTCTGACAAATTTTCCCGGAAATTTAACGGGACTGCAATATGAAATTGCAAATTTTCCACTTCAATAGCTTTGCTCACCACCCTAAAATAATACTCTAAAATGATGCCTTACTTTATCTCATGTGCACAAAGGTAGAATCTATAGACAAAAAATTATCAGCAGAAGTCTAGACCAGTTGACTTCCACAACCGTCTGAAAAAACTGTAATATCGCAAAAATAGGAGAGTCTTGATGTCTTCATAAATTTCTGCGACGTTCAAATTGAACCACTGCGTGTTAATATTGTATGATTTAGGTGGAAGGCTGCTTTACAAAAAATATTCCAGAGACTGATTCGTACTGAAGAAATGGCCAAGCACATCTTCGACTAGATCAGTTTTAGAGGCTCTCAACGCAAGGTGGACTTCATTAATATCGAAGAATTCGGGCAATTATAATTCTAGTCTCTAGTTTACACGGAATAGCAAGGCTCCGATTCCATAGATGCTGTCCACTTAACGTTTTCAACAAAAGACCGCTGCATGAATGGACTTTGAAGCCAGGGTATACATACGAGCTACGTGAATACCAAGCAAATGCACAAGGATCAATACTAAATGAAAAGAAACTCCATTAGGCGATCATTTTTATACCTTTGACATGCAAATCCAAATAGGAATTCATGAAAAGGTAGGGACTATAACCTATCTTGTTACCAACACCACATGCAGTGAATATCCCCGATAGAATTTTTTTGTCTGCAAATTATCTTCTGAATTCAGCCGTAACGAAGCGGGTATATTAACCCTGCGCGGTACTCAATGATACATAAAAGCATTAGCCACCAACATATATTCTAGACCCCGTGTAAGTTTTAATGAACACGTACGCATGCCGTTCTAGTATCGTTAGATGGGTAGGATATTCACTTAACATGTATTCTTTTGCTTTAGATGAACGTCAGACGCAGGCTAGTGCAGTCCTTTGTATCTTCATGAATGGGGCATAACCCGAGCGTTGCCGTTTTCTTGTTTATTTTATTATTATTATTTTTTGTTCCTTGTGTTGGTAGGGAAAGTGACGATTCATTTTTTGGGGCTAACTAAACCCAGCGATACCATAAAGTCTCCGGATGATACACGACAGTGACTTATGATGATTTATGTTGTTCCATATGCTTGTTCATGTTTCGTGATAGGGTGGCATGCACATCAGCAAAGTTGAAGTCGAAATCTTCTCACTGCTCGCTGGTTCAGGGCATGTTCAGGAGATTTTCAGCGTATGTTCAGGATATATCCACGTAATGTTCAGGGCATTTTAAGGGCACTGCATGTATAAGGTATATTCAAGACACGTTCACGACTTTGTTCAGGGAGCGCTGAAGGCATTCTCAGAACATGTGCACGTAATATTCAGGGCATATTCAAAGCTTGTTTAGGACATTCTTTGGAATTTTTTCCGGGCTTATTCAGAGCACTTTCAGGGTTTACTTAATGAATGTGCAAAGTATGCTGAATGGATTTTGAGGACATGTTGAAGCCATGATATGTTCAGGGAATGTTCAGAGCATATTTAGAGCATAGACTATGTTCAAGCTGACTTCAGAGCAACTCAAGGGCTTATCCAGGACATGCTCCGGGTTTTGTACAAGGCATTTCTAGGGCATATCGGAGTATGTTCAGCCTGTGTTCAGAGCATTTACAGTGTACGATAAGTGCATGTTCAAGCCATGTTCAGGGGATATCGAAGACATATTCAGGGACACATTCAGGACATGTACAAGGGATTGTTTGAAGGCTTTGTTCAAGATACACTTCAACATGTTGCTCAGGATACCGTTCATTACAATGATATTCTATTTAGGGCGCTTTTTCGTCGTCCTAGAAGACAGCAGTCTGAAGTCTGAATGGTGTCTTCTTACTCGGACAGCTCAGTTTAAATATCTTAAACTATAAAAATAAATAAATAAATAATAAATTAACAAACTTAAAAAAAATTAACCATTTCCCTATTTAACCAGAGCCAGGATCTGGTTCAAAATTCAGGATGGGAGTCAGGAAACGTTGAGGATATAGCTAAGTAACTTTAATTTTCTCTTGGAGTATCACATTTTTCTCCTCAATCACCGTGGTGATGGATGGAATGGTCTTCTGTACTGGAGTTGCAATAACGGTGAACCAACAAAAACAGTGGCAATTTTTACAGAAAGCCTTCTTCAGTGGTTCTAGAATCTTCATATTCTTCATAGGGACCACTTGCTTCCAGCTGCGCTGGATCAATACATTGACACCTACTAAACCTTCTGATTAGGTCATAAAGAATAAACTTAAACATATAAAGAAACGTTCGTCTCCACCTTTTGATGGTTTTTCCTCACACCGAGTGACCCCTGTCCTAAATGCTGGCCTAAATGGTTCCATAGCAATTACAATTGCTGATTTCAAAGATCACTCGCCAACACTGCGCCAAAAGTACGCAAAATAAATATTCTACAAGTGCGGATGAGCAGAGTAAAAACAGCCTAGTATATTTTTTATTTCGAACTTTTATGTTCCAAGTTGGTGTACTAACGGAAGTCTTGGTAAATTGTTTGTGAAATATTTTCAGGTAGTTGTTGCAGCTCAGTTCTTATAACTTTTCATTCCACGATATTGACAATTCGTCCTTTTCTTAACAAGTGATTTTGTAATGCAACGTATTTCAACGAAAAAAAACTTTCTATTTAATTTCCCTCTTGACAAACTGCGGCTAAGACATAACCATACGCATTATTAATCATTAATTACCTATTCTTAGAGGTATAGTCCTTTACATTCTATTAGAAACTACCTTCCATCAATCTATGGCATCATAATCCTTATTCGGAGAAAGGATGTTCGACGTGGATACTGGTTGCATTTATACCGGATATATGTACATTTCAATATTCCCTGATGTCTAATGAACTTAAAGCCTAGTAATCCTCTTATGGGAAAACATGATCGATTGGAAGCAAGACGAATGATCCTTCAGTTTCAAATGTTGCGATACAGTATGTTCTTTTCTTTCACTTAACTGAGTGGTTACTTAACTATAATTACTTACTTTGCATCTACGCATTCGTATGTAGTATCTTCATAACATAGATGCATATACGAATGCATGTAACAGTTACGCAAGGGTTGGACTTTTATCTCTTATAAGAACTCTCGTGTTACGAACAGTAATAACTAACTTTATGGTTCTTGGACTCGCAATAAATAAGCCCGTTGTTTATTAATCTTGTTTCCTCTTTCCTTTCGAAGAACAATTCACATCCCTGGTTAATATAAGGAAATCTGAGTAACTTACTTTAATAAGACGAAACTGCAAGTACCTCTTAACTCTAGCTTGTCTCGGTAAGTGGGCTCAAGTTCAGTAAAAGCACCGAAGTACACGAGGCCAGTTAGCGAAGTTTCGTGATCTTTAATCAGGCGTCTAAGCGATTGTCTAGTGGTTATACGAATGCAACTTACAGAATGCAGTATCACATTTCCAATCTTAAAGCAGTTCATCTTTTGCAAAAACTTGATTTTACGAATCATTGTACGTGAGAAATATTACTTTAATCGGATAACTTCCACGTAATATCGGGCTGAAAATAACAAAACAGCACTAAGGCCATCGTCAGAAAGGCTTAAACGATGGCTGAATAGGTTCTCAATTCTGTATTCATAGCTCTATAAACAAATAAGATTATATGCGTTTTGGGTTGTAACATGATATTCTAACATGAATAAAATATGGATACATATGACGGCAAGTACGGTTAACTCCTGTATAGCATCAGCTGGCTTTTAGTTCCGCAGCTCGACACCCGGAAGTCATCATTATACCCTATGAAAGAGGATTCTGCTTCTTGTTATGGGCGGATACTCTACAGGATTAAGGTATGAGGAACCGTCCCGTACGAAATGAATACCTCGAGGAATGAGGAATCATAATAGGAAACAATGATGGGCGCCTAGATGGTGATGGAGCTGTAACAGCTTTGCATCTTGATACCTAGCAGGAACAGAAACGATCAGCATTTTGTTTAACCACATAGTCTAGAGAAATCTATGACCATTACCGATTCCAGTAATCCTCTTAATATTCCTTTAAACTTGATCCTTACGTAAATATTACCAAAGACAAAACAGCTGACTTCCACTTTCTTTCGGTAATGAAATAATTCTGTCTGATCCTAGAGAACTGACGTCCTCTCAGCAGCAGTCAATTTAATCCCTGCTGACATATAGTCGGCTCACAAGATTATGAGGATACTGAATAACCCGGCCATCAAATCTATAAAACTTTGTAACGAAATTAAATTAAACAATCTGCTAACTAGTCCGACTTTGTGTAAGTTGGGAAAGCCAACGAATACTCTGGAAGAATTAAATGTGTTGTCGGAAAAAAGTTGGTTTCTGTCATGGGGGATTAATCGATGGTCGGGAGAACACAAAATCGGATTGTCAAATGTAATTTACTGAAGAACTCGCGGTCGTCCGTGGAAGGAAAAGACAATGGCCCCTGATAACATTCCATGTTGGGGTTTTTTCGTACGGGATATTGACTTGTGTATGGGACACATATGGGGCTGATGGTTATCCATTTTAGCTGCAAAGAAGAGTACTTGTTTTTTGCAGTTCGCTAAATTGCAGTAAAAGTTTACGGTACTTAACGGTCTCACGTGTTTATTTAATCTACAGCCCGTTGAATTGGTATAACATGGAATGGTTTGTTGGGTATGATACCTTTGAGTATCATTGTATACCATCCATTGAAAGCGACTGCATGCATTCCAATGAATGCTGAAAAGGCACTGCTACACATCATGAGTGACATAAAATACAAACAGCTATTGTTGCTTGACATAGCGTTACACGAAGGCATCAACACCCGTGAGCCGAAAACTCTTAAATTTCGTTTTCGTTTCTTCTGCCTTTCGCGTAGTACTTTGTATTCGGTGTAGGTTGTTTTCCCATTGTACGTGTTGAAGGTATGCGTACCGTTTCACAGAAACATTACAATATGCCACGAGAGGTGCTAGCACCTCTTTGTGACAACATTCTAGCAACAAACGTAGATGAAAAATCGTCAACGTGAAAGTTTGCCGAGTTCCGTAAAAAACAATGTGTTCTTATCTTTTGTCGGGTTCCACTCACTTTGGAGTTAGCAAAGAAAGTTCTTTCATGTTACATATTACAGAATTGGGCGAAATTTACACCACTCATTTCTGATTCAGCATTTCTTGAAAACTTTTGAATCAGAAAGCTCAGAAAAATGAACTGAAAACTGCTTGCTTTTATGGCATGATCCTCTAACTTTATACTATAGGCTTATCGACAAAACATATGTTAAATACAATATGTGAGGCTTAACATTTTGCTCATCGTTATAAAAGACACGATTGAAAAGTTTCTACCCGTATGGGAACACTGTTGTCATGAGGGAAATATGAATATTTTCCCTTTTACGTTGTATAGTAAATTGCAGAATTAATAACAAGTGTTTGTAGAGAGTCCTGCCAGCTCAGAACTACAGCGAGTGCACTTGTTCTCTTGATTAGTTTTTATACTGGTTAAGTTACCAGCTTTTTGCACAAGAGGCAGAGAGAGAGTTTCTTGATAAATTTTCAGATATCTCATTTGCTAATAAAGCTCTTCAAATACCCTAACGAATGAAGAAGTGCCTCTTGTTCGTTGTTTTCACAGAAAATTTCGCTGATGCAGAAGACTGTAAATGATGTCAAACCAGCAAGTCGAGCTGGGAGTACTCGTGCGGAATTTCTGAATTAATATGAAAGTATAGCATAAATCTTCGCTTAGCTACTGGTAGCGCTAACAATTAGTAATAACCAAAAGGCCAGCAAGTGTATCGAACTTCAGTCGAAATATTAAAGTAAGACGCGATCCACTGAAGATAGCAACAAACAGGCGGTGTCTTCCGTCACGAAGAATCAAGTGCACACACAAGATTCAGGGGTATTTAGGGTTATTAAAGATTCCGCAAATACCCCCGAGGAAGGTAAAGTTAGGGTGCGCAAAGCACAATCGACAGAAATTAGCTTGCCGCACCAATGGTTAATTCCGCCACACAGAGTTGTGTATTTGCATTTAATTTGATCAAGAATCCATTAGTACCAAGTCACAAACTGCGATTATGTTATACAACTTTGAGTCGTTCACGATAACTTACATAAGCAAATACAGATACTACTTGTCGTTGCAGCTGACTAGTTCAACTAACCATACTCAGCATTCGTTATCCCGAATAATATCAATCATTTTGGTTGGATGGCTTTTGCTACGACGAGACGATACGTGCGCAGAAAGACGAGTACTCCTAGTCCTTTGCTTAGCGGCATGTCTGTTGGTACCGTAACCTGTTTTGTGGTAAAGTAAATATATCCCTCGTTTTTTGTGTAGCATATTCGTGGAACCGCTTTGATTGCCCTGGTTCCTTTTGTTTGACCAGATTATGAGACTATGAGGACAAGTGCTTTGATTTTTGTGGATATGTCTACAGTTACTACAAGTGACGCGCAAGGGAATTGTACAAGTGGTCACCACGATTCTGCTTTAAGTCGTTAAAGAAAATAAGACCTCTAATGGTTAATAGGATGTTCTCCATATTCAGTTACAAAAAGAACACATATGAAGACAGGAGGTATTGGTGTTACAAAGCTTGCAATCCGAGAAAGGGTATCGCACATGTCAATGCCCCTGTATTAATTAACCTGTGAGCATTGCACGTTTCAATGAGAGGGGTTAAAATGTTCAGCTGTTTTCCTCGATGATTTTTTTCTTGTCCAGCCACGGAATCATGCGGCGAACCGTCGACAAGTGAAGGAGACAGATAATCTTATTTTTTTGTTCTGCATCGACGCATAGGAAATGTTTGTCAATGTAAGCACGCTAAGGGCGTGCAAACAAACACAGAGTTCGTTAAGAGAAACCTGTTAAGTTCGCGAAACTAGGCGCGACTGATTACAACCTTGACATATCAATTAATTAATTGCAATGAATGCAATTTAATCAACGTGAATTAGCTCTAACAGAATAACGAAACTGGCTCTTCTCCCGAAAACGGAAACTGTTACCTTGTTTGGACAACTTAGTTATTAGCGTTTAGAAGACAAGCATAGTTGTGGTCTTTGTTTTCAACCTCTTAATGACGATTACATAATGAAGTGTTCGACGTTTGTGCATTGTTTATTAACAGACTTCATCAGAAGAACCGTACATAAACACAAGAGTGCACACAGTACATGCTTTTAATTAATTATTTAGATTGAACCGCGTACACTTTTCAGAGTTTACTTTCGAAGATATACTGTTGTGGTGATGTTAATCTAATTGGACTCCAGAACCTTCTACATTCATTGATTGCCCACTGGGCGAAGGAGGCAGTCAAGTGCCTAGCCAGCACGGTGGGTGACAGGCCATAATATCCCCGGAACTTTTATTTCACTGCCACATGACTTTGGAATCTATGAAATGTAGTTCTCTATACCTTTGGTCAAAACAAATCCAGATACTAAGACACATTTACACACGAAAGAAAAAGCAAATGGAATGAGGCTGAAATGAAGATTTTAAACCAAATACGAATCGAATATCATGGTTTCAGAATGGTAAATCCATAGTTTATGAGTGTACTTGCCATCGACGAGGACTGTATGCCTGACAGAAGTTTTGAGTATTGCTTCATCTGGAATTATTTTGCAAGTTGCACCATGAACCAGCTCATTGCTTTTATTACATTATGCTTCAGTGAGTTCACTGCGCTCCGATCCAAAAATATTTGGCAGACGCAAGAGCTCCACTTTGAACTAATACACGCTACTACTAGAATTATGGAAAGCTCATTGATTTTAGTATTCTTTTAACGCAAAGGGTAAGATTTTAATTTTCGTTTCTGGTGGGTAAGGTGTCCTAATGTGTATACGATTATATTCCCAGTTACACTTGTCAATATTAACTCGGCGTAGGCGAAAGTAATAAGAACGCATTTCTTTCCTAATGATCTCCGAAAGAATAATTCTCTCAATTCATTTTCCGAAACTGTAGTAAGATGAAACCGCACATCGCATGCGTGGGAAGACTTCAAGTTATCCTTCCCGGCATAAGCTGGTGCTAGTACCGCTTCTGACTTCAGCGGAAACTATTCTTAGTCTGCGGAACAGTTTCTCAGTCGTTTCAAACATGGAGGAGAAACTGGAAGACGAAAATGTCACTCTGTACACTGACCAAGATATGGAATTCTTCGCAAACCAAACCGGTGCATTCCGTTTCGCCCAGCGTTGTTTGGACTTCCTTAATTTCTACTACTTGGCCTTGATAATCGCAGTTGGGATGGTTGGGAACATTCTCAGTTTTCTGGTTTTCACTCGGACTCATCTAAAACTGCGGAGCTCGTCGTGTTATTTAGCGGCCCTAGCGCTGTCCGATTTAGGTTTCCTGGTATCTCTCTTGCTCGTGTGGGTTAAACACGTAGGGATTGACATATTTAATCAACATGGCTGGTGCCAATCATTAGTGTATTGTAGTTCCGTTTGCTCTTGTCTGAGTGTCTGGCTTACTGTTGCCTTTACTGTTGAAAGACTCATTGCGGTGCAGTACCCATTGCAAAGACCGTCCATGTGCACTGTGCGTCGAGCGAAGACTATAATCGTTGTTCTGACTTTCATCGGCGTCACTTCGCA
This sequence comes from Eulimnadia texana, assembly GCA_002872375.1. Taxonomy (NCBI): domain Eukaryota; kingdom Metazoa; phylum Arthropoda; class Branchiopoda; order Diplostraca; family Limnadiidae; genus Eulimnadia; species Eulimnadia texana. The sequence goes on from NKDA01000001.1 coordinate 23,514,225, forward strand.
CATCTACTCGCTGATTACAGCGGGCATCGCGGATGGACCGGAAGGCATGGCATGTCGTCTGCTGCCCGAATATTATCGAGCCATGCAAGTAGTGAACCTGCTCGACACGTTCGCTACCCTTATCATACCTTTCATCCTGATTGTCGTCATGAACGCCATGATTGCTCGCAGTCTAATCCTCTTCAGCCGGACCTTCAAGAAACCTGTGCCCAGGCTGCCAAATGCAAGTCATCTAGTTCAGGTGAAAGCAATGACTCGTTATCTGCATGCTGAAGTTAGCCTCAAGTTAAGTAGCTGTTTACTTGATCGTCAGCTAATATCTCTTGATCAGCAGCTTACTTTCGATTTCATGGTCCATTACCTTAGGCAGTCGGTATCCGTGAAATAAATCATTGCCAGGATGGAGCATTCTGATTAATCGTTATCAGATCAACATCTGGAAATCCAGAATTAATGTGAGGAGCTCTGCCAGCTGCGACTTGTTATCTTTTCACGCGTATTTTCTATCTAGCTGGTACGTGAGTGACATCATTCATGATCGCACGGACCATCACATATTGGCTGTGCAGTAAAAAAAAAAACAAACAGAACAGAGAAGGGAAGATTAAAGAAGTAGCTATATAAAGGTTTTTGGCTTTTGGCTGTCCCTGGAGATGCGTTAAGTAAACCTCGTGCGCACTGATGGTTATGGCAATTCCGGCAAGATACATGTTTTACCTATAGCAAGCTTGCAGCTATGAGGCGGCAGCCATATTGCACTGTAAACTGTTAATGTTTTACAGTACAACATGGTTGCCGTGGTATGCGTTTTAATGGAATATCCCACGGGGTGAAAGACTCATTAATTGCAGTTTTCTTTCGTCGTATTCCCTCTCGTATATCAAACAGCGAAGCCCCTTTCTGCAGGGATTAAGGATCTTTGTGAACCATTTGGTTAGACCCACGTAATTGGATTTCATGGCTGTTCCTTAATATTGTCCCTTTGAATTCCGTTAGACAAGACAGTATAAATCATCCTTTTCGCATATATGCTAGATTTAGAGCAGCGGATATCCTCGCTGCTTTTTCACAAAAGCAGGATGATTTAAAATGCAATTTTGTTGCATTACACTTGAAAAACAGCCAAGTCAACACGAATACAGTATGTTGTTGAAAGGTAACCACTTATGGGTAATTTTGCAAGTAGAGGAAAAAAATACATGTAAATTTCCATTTACTGACAATTGGATTATTTGCAGAGAATTACATCAGCATTGAGTTAATCATTTAAGGCAGCGTTGCTTGAAGATTTCATCATCAAGGCTCTGGTTTTCAGTAAATTAAAAGAGCCTCTCTGGGCTATTGCTAATTTACTTGGGAGCCTCTCTTTCCTAAAGAATGGGTCTTCGTTTATACTGCTCTAACAGAAGCGTGAACCTGGAAAATCGAAGCTTTTTAAAGACAAACCAGCTTCTTTAAACTCCCGAGTAGAAATAATACAGCTTATTAAGAAACCATCACCGTCTCCTGGATTTTTTTGCTCTCCTCGTGATTGTAGAGAACCAACGGGACAGCAACTTGCTGGAGTGTGCTCGAGGGAACTCCATTTGCTTGTCCAGCGCCCCAACTTGGCACTGAATTATGTTTCATTCGTCTCTGTCTCTATAACACGGCCAAATGTAAGGAAACTAAACACTCGTCCATTAATCAGGCTGCATCCACTGACAACACCAAACAAAAGGGTTGCTCCAAAGTTTTACAGAATACATTTTCCCCCGTTTTGCTTATTTCCGGTAACGTTTTTCAGTTTTCGAAGTTAAAAGCCAAGAGGTTAATAGAAAATAAAAGTACTGAGCCCTTTTTTTTCTCATTTTTGCTAGTGCAGTCAAGTTCCACCCACGCGACAATTATTCCCTTTGCCGAAGCAGCAAATCCTGGCGTGACTTATCGCAGCAAACAATTCCCTTCGTTTGAGTAAACCATGAAGGGGAAAAACTCTACCAGTCATGTCTGCATTTAATTTGCCATGCACATCCCATAACGTTTTACTGGTTGTTCCATAGTAATGACAATAACATTCATACTTAAGGCTATTGGAATCAAACAGACTCTTGTTTGCGCATGCTACTTTTTTATCTGTTCGATGAAGGTTGCCGTAGTTTCCGGAATAATTACATCGAAACAGCAGGAGTTCACCAATCGGTCTTGAAACTTTTATCTAAACTTTAGCATTTCGAGTGCTAAAAATAGATACAGACTAGCCTAATTGCAACAGAAAAAAATGGTCGTTGGGTTGGATTTGCACTCCGGCGACGGAAATGAAGGTTCCGAAGAAAGTATCGATTAGATACGTTTTCTTTTTACTTTGCAGACGAAAACAACGAAACTATCGGAGGGCTGGGAACATGACAGTGGCCAAGGTTCCGTATCAAATCCATCGGTACACTCGAGTAACAAGAGCTGTCATAACCATTATCATACAGGATCGCACAACTCTGGACGCAGCAAAATAGTTGGAGGGCCGGTTCCCTCAGCCGCGGAAGCCGCCACTCTCAACACCGTTACGGCGCCACCCCACACGACCATAAAAACGCCTGGATCCATGATTCATCTTTCCCAACTTGAAGTCAAAGAATGCAACCGTAAGCGTTTCATTTCATTTCTTTACGACCTCAGTAGGCGCATACACCAATATGAGGCCACTCAAGGCCTTGGGTGGCAAGACTGTACAATTACATACTAAAACTTACTCCAAGTTGGTGAATACTTTACTGTTATACGAAGGATCTGTGATAAATCTTCGTTTAAGTGCGGGGTAGGAATGGACTCCAAGCTCATCAAGCGGCAGGTTTTCCAGTAAAGTATGTAAATTTAGCGAGCGTAGATGGGGGTGGTGAAAGTTTTATTACGCTAATCCCAGTAACTTGGGGGAACGGGGTCTTGGGGAGCAGCTGAAGATTGGTGATTGAATCATTTCAGCATACGTCTTTAGCATACGGTCCACATCCAACCGCCAAGTTTGCATACTGACGTAAACTTGACATATTTTCTGCTGGATTAAGTACTGTGACGATTAATGCAGCGTCTCTCTTGATCCCCTTTATAAAGTTGCCTACAGCGCACAAGTTCTAGATTTGTCTTAAGTGATATGACATTAATTAGACATGGGAAATGCTGCACGTACCACTTTACCATCGCTCCATGATACATATAATATTCATAATGGTAATAGTATTCTAACTGTATTTTTTAATCTAGACGACAAGCTTCAGTACAGAAATATTCTGTCCACCAGAATTCAGCACAGCATCACTAAAATGCTTTTGCTGATCTCCACCGTCTTCATCATGCTGAACCTTCCAAGGTAAGAAGACGCCAAGTCATGAGCTATTTGTCCTCATTACTTCTACATCATTTTGGGGTAATGATCCCTCTCAGACTTGATGTACCATTCACCGAAAATGCTCTTTCAAATATATACCGAATAAGATACCTTTTTTGACATGTATTGAGGAAACTGGGATGAATGCATGTTCTCGTCGTTTTCAATGTTGAGGAGATTCCGCCAAAGTACCCGGTGTCAGCCATTGGAAAGCCCGGCTGCAAGACGAGATTACAGTACTAGAATGAGCAAAAACGACTATAAAAAGAACGTAATCCTGTTATAGAACTGTTTTCGTCCTGCATTTACGGTCCTCCCGCTAGTGCAGTTCACTTAAGGAACTTTTGTATTACACGTGAGTTGATAAAACCACCTTCTCTCCTCAAAGTACAAATCCGGACCTCATCTTAAACTTTTCAATGTCGCATTGAATTGGGAACCTAATTTTAGATCTAGGATTAAGCATTGTACGTGCGTATATACAACTTTTACATTAAGTTGGAAGGCAAGTTAGTTGTAGTACACTGTCACTTCTACGAGCTTTTCAAGACAGAGAACAAAATTATTCCACGAAAGATGCGGGGTTATGAGATTAGATGTATTTCACAAGCCGTCCGTGGTACGCAGAAGGTGTATAATTAATTTCCCAGAGGTAAAACAAGGGACAAGGAACAGTTTCTCTCTATCTTATTTTCCGTTTCTTTGTCGGTCTTTTCCTTGTAATATTTCTCCCGCAAAGAAGTATACCAATCTATATCATCGTTCACCGTTTGCTTATTCGTCTTGACAAGCAGACGCGGCCGAGTAAGCTGACCCGAGCAACGTCTAAAAGTAAAACGAAACTTGTGGAGAAGAGTAGCAACTCGTGTTTTAGACATCTTCCTTTGCTTTTATTTTGTTTTTCTGATTTTTTTGGGTCTTCATACTCAATCCCCTGTTGTTCCGCGAACCACAATTTCCAAGGTAACAGCCAGAATTTCAAGTATACGTCTGAAATCTCAGGCCGACGTCTGAATACTAAACTGTCATCGTCTGGATTTGAAACACTAAAGTGGTCTACAAATTATTAATACTTGGTATCGCGAAATATCTTGCGCTGTAACAGCACTAACAGGCCGGGCTGCTATTGTCGGTCGATTAGCTGCGGCTGCGATTAGACTCCGAAGATGTATTCGCGGATGTCGAGTTCGAACAACTTCGTGACAGCAGCACCAACACAAATTGGACGTTGGTAAAACCAAACTTGAGCATTCTAGTCCAGACTCGAGTCGCAGTGACAGGTGGGTTTTTTTTAGGCGAAGACGTCTAAAACGCAATGGGGAAAATACCTTTCGTCCGTGGCTTCGCTGACACTGTATACTGAAATCGCCAAAATCAATTTTATAATTTTAGAAGTTGTTTTAAAATTTCAAAACTTTACCAGTATAAAAAGCAATTCAAGTTCCGCACGTACGTCAATTTGCCGAAAATGAAATTACGAAGTGAAACTTCTTTTCAGGCCAACTTTGTCTGCTGACATTATTTCCAGCGCTTCCACTTTCAGTTTTCAGTTTTCCCTTAAAGAGGGCAGGGTTTTCCCTTATTTTCTCTTCCCTTTTAGATATCTAGCATCCTTTTCCTCTTCATCAAGAAGATCAAGGTACCCTTCTATGTTATTTTTCCCTTATTTTCACTTTTGAGGCACAGTTTTCCCTTTTTAAGGAGATTTCCCTGCAAAGTGGAATCACTAACTATTTCATTATTTACATCCTTCTCGGACGCCACTCCCTAGCCATACCTCCGCTGAACAAAAGAGATGTTGCCAGATACTTCATAAAAATAAAACTTTTTTGTACGCATTGTCTTAAAACAGATCTAAATTATAATAAAAATTCGAATTCTAAATACTAATTACCATAAATATAAAATAAATAATTTAAAGTTGAACAGAAACGTAAGAAAGATGGTAAATTTTTCTAAATAAGTGGTTGAATAAGGCTAGGCTAAAACGAATAAAATAAGCTGTGTAATGTATTATTAAATTTATTCTAACCAGTTTAGTGTATGAAATATTTTAAATAATAGGTAGTAGAAAAAATGAAATGTGAAGGATTCCAAGAACACAGTATATCTTTTCGTTATATTTTTGGTTGTTCAGTACAGACGACATAGGCTCTTCACATTATTATACTGTGGTCGTAAATAGAGATATAGAGATGTAAAGGAATCTTTCTCAAGGTTTTCCAAAGCTTTTCCTATGATTTATTTGTTTTGGGATAAGATAAATAAAGAATATGAATTGCACATAAAGAAGATCGGGTTCATACTAAGCGAAAAATTAAGGATGACGGCTACATCCTGAACAATATCCATAACATATCCTTAATATCCAGTACAGCGTTCGATCTTGGATGGGTAAAGAAAATTATGTTGAGAATTATGAATCTTGATTATTGAGGACACCATTAAGTATCCTGATAAAGCGTTTTTTTCAGGACGCTGTTAAATACCCTGAACATGTATTATTCAGGCATTAATGTAAGGGTCCTGAACACTCTGGAAGGGGGCGAATTTCACTGCACTCAGATTCCTAATTGGCATCCTGAAAGTGTCCTGTTCAGGATGTTTTCAGGATCCTGAAACTATCCTTAATTTTCCGCTGGGCACGAAAACAGAATCGCAACCAAACGAAATTTCGCGACTCTAAAGTACCGTGAAAGTCGACTTTCAAGGCATAAACCTTTGCGATACGATGAATGGGCATATCGTTGTAAATTTGGTGCATCTCATGATCTGGTCAGAAGAAAGATAATCCCAATTATCTATCGCTTCGTGACTGGTAACGAAGAAAATCAATTACACTGAATATACGTGTGGTTAGCAGTCGTAACGAAACAGACCAATCAGCTGATCGCTGGCTCACCAAATCAAAGGCAAACGAGTAAACCTTTCTGCGGAGGGTATCACTTGTAAACCGCAGTATCGGTACATCATGTAGAAAACGTAGGAACCAAGAAGGATCTGGTATTACCACTTGCGTCATTAAGGAGCTTAATGGGATCTTTACGTTAAACAAGCTTGGCCAAGTTACAAATTAAACCTCGAATATTTAAAAATACCTGTAGTTTTACTGCTTTCTGGTATCAGTTTAGGTTTTGAACGTAGATTCTTGATTCTTGTTGGGTTCTACGAGTACTTTTTCATTTATTTTAAGGGCTTTTTTCATTTGTTTGCTTGTTTCCTTTGCACTTCCACGTTTACCCGATCCTTCTAAACGAGGTCCGCTTTCCGAGTTTCTTCTATAAATATTTATCATGGAACGAGGGCACGGGAACATTTGGGCCTTAACTTGAATCGATACCAATTGGATGAATTACTTAGTTAATAACTGTGATTTCTGTTTTGTTCTAGTTACGTGATTCGACTGCACGCCTTCATCAACGACGTCTTTACAGGCCACGAGAGAACCAGCCCTTCCTTCTGGCTTCTGCAACAGTTCTTTATGCTACTCTACTACACCAATTTCAGTATTAACTTTCTCCTCTACTCCACGTGCGGTGTCACCTTCCGTCACTGTCTGTGCCGCCTCATCCGTGACAAGATCCAGGCCCTCAAGAAGCTCGTCCCCGATTCCCTACAGAACTAATGGAGAGCCCCTAATTTTCTCATCTAAGTAAAAAGCTTTGCCCCGCCATCTTGTATGAACCATGTTATTTCCGGCTAAGTTCTGAATCTGTATGGTGATATTTGATCCTGGGTGATTGTAAGGGTTTGTCTAGATCTAGTCAGAAAATTCAGATTTAAAATATATGCGCCAAATATTTTCGAACGAATTGACCAAAATGGCCGCTAACGAATTATACACTTCTTGTATTAAAAATATTATTATTAAAAATTTATAAAGCTTCTTCGTATACGGATCTTTTATGCTCAAACATATGTATCCGAATGTGTTAAAGAAATTAATCAGATATTTAGATTTTTGTCGCCTTTTTTACATCTCGGGTGTAAGTGAAAAATGAGCGCCATGTTGAATGTTTGAAATCCAATTTCAATAAACGTATTCCATGAAACGAGTTGCCTCTCGTGAATGCAATTTCACTGCATTAGCATTTCATACTTGATTAACATTACAAGAAATTTTTGATGAACTGTTTTTTTTCATAAAATGTTCATCCTGTAATTAAGTACAGAAATTACATCTACAGTATTTGACGTTCCCACGTTCAATTTCCCTTTTTCCCCTCCGCGCTAGTATGTAAGGCTGTACCCTAGATTTTCCCTTTCCCTTCTTCCCTTATTTTTCCCTTTTTCCCCTCCGTGCTAGAATGTAAGGCTGTACTCCAGATTTTCCCTTTTTCCCTCTTCTCATATTTTTCCCTTTTCAGACCCCATTTTTCCCCTTTTCCAGGGAATCTCCCTAGGAAGTGGAAACACTGACAGGATTCTGGACATTCATAAGCCTGCACGTCTTTCTGTTTGTTTCTCCACGTGCTGATAGCCAATTCCACTTGTGTGGAAGGTAGATATAGCACAAAAAAAGTTGTTTCTTCCCTACTTCTCTTTTCGCTTGAAAGCCCTCAACTTTTGGAGGATACTGTGCAATCAAGATTAAAGAGCACGGTACAGTATCAGCGCTTTATGACAAGCGTATCTAGTGGCCGTAGGAACAGCGAATTGTCCACGTGGATCGATGACGTTGTGTGGGATTCACCATTGTGCAACAGAACCGCATTCTGAGAAAATGTATTCCGCATAATATTGTTCTCGAAGAAGCCGTGGATGTTTTTGCTCTAAGACCTTTGCGGAGAAGCAACGGGAAAATTGATTTCCAGCAAAATTCGTTCGCGAAAGTAGTGCTGGGCTAACTGCTTTATCGTGAAAGTGTAGCGTTTCGCGGCAATGGCTTTCGAGATTGTGCGCAAATATTTTTCTTGGATAAAATATTTTAAATTCATAAAAAAACAAATAAAATTGTAAAAATATTTTTCATGATTTATTATGATAAACTCAACAGGGCTGACCGATATATCGTATCAAATATCATATCAAAATTTTTGCGAAGAATTCGATACATCAATATAAGGAATTTTTTTTAAAAACCGCAATTGATATATCATATCAAGATAACAATATTTCATTAAAAATATATCTCCCGTTTGATATTTTCTTTACTCCAAAACTATTGAAGTTAAAGAGACTTTATTAAGAGAGAACTAGCCGTGCCAGCTCTTCTGCTTAGAAAACAAAATTGGCGGGATTCTTGGGGTTCCCTATAAATCCGGAGCAGGTCACGACACTTTGACCTGGGTCAGGGACAGGTTTCTCTGTCCAGTGCTTATTACAAGTCTGACCTCAGAAAAACTTCAGAAGAACGCGAGTTTGATGTAGAAGCAATTTTCATTAGTTGAATTTTTCAGTTACTATATATTGAGTCAGTATTCTGGAAGCAGTCCTGTCGTCAGTAGCTCGCTTTTTATCCTTATTTTTTTTGTGTGTGTGTTTCTCGGTTTTTGAACTATTTCTTAAAAATTAACAACTTGTTTTCTACAAATTTCATTTTTTAAAAAGTATTTGTGGCACTGGATATTCATCGACAGTGATTCATAAATGGAATCCGCGCAAGAAGAGTGTGATGTGATTCCACGTTACAAGACTTCTCTTCCTCTTAAAAGTACAAATTGTCGAGTTTTGTGGGAATATTTTGGAGAAGACGATTGAACACAAAATCCAATGCAGAATCTCAACTCTCAAAACTGAAATAAAATTTCTAGTATGTAAGAAGGTTAGGTAAGACACAGTGGTGCAGGTGAAGTATAAATTGTAAGTTAAAAAAATTGATATATCGGTATCTTCCCGAAAAATTGATAGATCATATCAAATATCATATCAATAGTTTGCACTGATATATCAAATAATTTAATATCGTTAACGTAAGTTCGATATATCATATAAAATATCGATATGTCAAAAAACGAATATCGGTCATCCCTAAAATTCAAATTAAAATAAAGACAAAACCAAGCTTTTCATAAAACTAAGAATAACGCCATCTAGCGGTCAAAAATGAAATTATTTGCTAACGCGGTGACGCACCACTTGGTTTACTAAGCAATTGACGTTGTTGGTTGGCAAGACAGAAAGAAAACAAAACTTTTGCGGAAAAACCGCTTTGGACAGGTCTGGTACAGCTCGGTTCGCCAGCAATCTCATAAATTTTAAGTAACTGACATTTACATTTATTTCAGTGTTTGAGTAAATTAGTGGATTGTATACTTTTATAGGTTGGTTATTTAGTTCTGTTTTCAACTATTATCAAAGGTTTATTATTGAATGAATTAATGGCGGGTTGTGCAATGGTTTTAGATTTCGTCTGTGATGGTCAGCTTAGCATAGGGTTTCATTAAAATTCCATACTTGCTTTGTGTATTATGTTACATAACATATCTTGGCTGAATTCTAGGACCTTTATTGTCATTGTTGATCAAATACTTTTGGTTGTCGCCCTCATTTTTAATAACATTTTACAGTTTCAGGCTAGTAGTGTACAATGTCAGCTCCACAGGGTTATCCTACCGCTCAGCCAGGACAGCCTGGTTTCGGATGGACCGTTCCTGATCCTCAACATGGTATGTAATGCTTACGTTTATCATTTTTGTATTTCTTAATGAATTTGTATACTCGAAGGGCCCCCACCTGCTTATGCGACTGGCCCAACGCAGCCTACAGGACAACCTTACGCTGCTAATCCTCCTACGTATGGCGGAGCGGACCCTGAATCGGGAATGAGTAATGATGGGTTCTCTGGGTTTTCCGAAAAAAGTATTCGACGTGCATTTGTAAGGTAATTCAAGCCACATACTCGACTATGACGAACAGTAACAAAGTAGTAGCGTTTTTTTTGGTTATAAACAGGAAAGTCTACGGGATTCTAATGGTACAGCTGATGATTACTGTCGGCTTCATCTCGCTCTTCCTTTATGAGGAGAACATCCGGCTTTACTCTCAACGTCACCCCGAAATGTGGCTCATCGCTTTTGCCATGACGTTTGTGCTTCTCATAGTCCTGGCGTGCTGCAACGACTTCCGCAGGCGATTCCCGCTGAACATGATCCTCCTGATGCTCTTCACCCTCTGCGAAGGATTTCTGCTCGGATCAATAACCGCTCATTACAAGGTACACTCGAACTTCTCACATTCATACGTGTTATTGATGAACATCTCTTTCATTGGATTCTAGACTGACGAAGTTCTTATGGCCATCGGTATTTGCGCTGCCGTTTGCTTCGCACTGACACTGTTCTCGCTGCAAACCAAGTGGGACTTCACCGCGATGGGGGAATCCTCTTCGTCGCGGTAGTGATCTTGCTGATCTTTGGTCTTTTGGCCATTATCATTCGCAACCGCATCATGAGTCTGGTCTACGCATCGCTGGGCGCCCTCCTCTTCTCGTGCTACCTCGTCTTTGATACCCAGCTGATGCTCGGTGGCAAACACAAGTACTCGATCTCTCCTGAGGAATACATCTTCGCGGCGCTTAACTTGTATTTGGACATCATCAACATTTTCCTTTACATTTTGGCCATTATTGGAGGGTCTCGTAATTAATACTATTTTAAAATCTCTTCCCCGTGTCATTTTAATGAAAACTTGTTTGTTATTCAGAAAACGTATAAATCTTTTTTCGTACCTTTCCTCTTGCCTATTTCCATTCCAAAAGTTATGTTACTATTTTGTTTTGTGGCCAACTCATTGGTAACCTAGTATGCTAGTGTATTGACGTCACATTTTTTTGTGTGTATCCGTGGAATCTCTCCCCCGTTTCTGAGGCCAATACAGAGCTTAAAGACCTAATTACACGGTTTGAAAATGCCACTTGTAACAAAATTTTTGCTAAAAATGTTAGTATTGGAAGTTTAGCTCCCAAGCTTCATTCATAGACAACTGCAGATTAGTAATGGTCAGTTTCTTCGTTTCTACGTTATAATCGATCTTGGCATCAGCCACAGAGACACTCGATGGTTTAGTAGGCATGCCGAAGATTTCAATCATCTCCATATGAATAGAAGCCAGCAAGTTGTTTGGATCCTGGTGCGTCATGCTCATCGTCAGCTTCGTCTGAAAGACCACAAGTTAGCAAAAAGCTTGAAAAAGCAAAATAACGTGTTTTAGTCATAGTGTTTACCAAATCGAACAGGAAAGAACGCAACGGATAGGCTTCCACGTCCGTGGTCAAACCGTCGTCCCAGAATAAGTGGCCGTGGGACTTGTTCTGTTTGCCCACAGCCACGAGTAGACTGAAGGGTTTCTTGCGGCTATAGAAACAACACGCATTGTATTACGTGTAAAACTCAATGCAGTGACTGAGGTGTACCTTTCTTCTGTGGTGAGGTCAGGGTTCTGACGTGGTAGGATATGTCCTCCTCGTACATGTAGATTGATTTTGTCCAGAGGAGCTTCCAATACTGTATAGTTTCCTTTAGTCGGTTCTTCTTCACCCTAAAAAAAAGTGTTACTTTCAAACTTAGATTGTGTGTATATTGAATAGGTTTTACGTACAGTGTGGTAGTCGTACCAAATATCGTTTGGCATGTACACTTCTACAGTGGTAGCATTCTCCTCCAGAACAGGTGAAATGAGCAAGGCAGCACCCCAGAGGAACTGCTTGTCAACAAGCTTGGCCATGTTGTCATTAGGGTACCTAGTTAAAGAGTAGATTCAGTACCAACACAAAGATAAAAAGTCAGGGTATAAGTACTCGTGGAACAGAGGTCGGACTACAGTGTGTCCATTCTTGTGGCTGTGGTAGAACAGAGTGTAGAGGTAAGGCAGAAGACTGTAGCGGATATTCAGGGCTATGCGAGAGGCATTGGCAACGCTGTCCCACTGCGCCGGGTCCTGAGGAATACCTTCCAGACCGTTATGGTTGCGACTGAACGGATAGAAAGCACCCAGCTGCATCCAGCGGGCACACATATTCTCTGTGGTGTTGCCGAAAAATCCGCAGATGTCAGCACCGATGTAAGGAATGCCGAACATGTTGAACTCCAGCATTCCTAATTATGTGTTCTATCATTTCTGCGTTAACACATAGTGACTTGTATGCAACTCTACCGATGATTGAGGTGTGTAAGTGCTTCCACTTGGAAGTGTTGTCTCCTAACCAGTGGCCCGCCCATTTGCCGCTGCTCGGGAAGGTGGAACGGGTAATGACGATACTCCTGGTTCCGGTAGCTTCTTGAGCACCTCTGTAATGGATTACGCTATATCAGCAATATCTGAATCGTTTGTTGGACTAGTATAAGTAAATACCGTAGAGTAGGCTCCGTTTCGCTCCAGCCGTACAGATTGTGCACCTCATAATGGAGGTATTCATCGTTGGGCCCCTGTTTGGCGATCATGCACAGTGTCTTGTCTGACAGTCTGGGAACTTCTTTGTAACGTGCTGCCTCTGTTTGTATAGTAACAATAGAAAATTTGCTAAAATAGTAATGTTTTTTGATAGTTTGTAGTTTTTGTACTTGTAGGATAAGGAGGATCGTCCCATTCGTTAACTGGACAATGCAGGTTCCATGGTGGAAGATCTGCAGGCCAGTTGAAGGGTTTGTCTTTGTTGGTATCAAAATTGGCAGGTTCGTTCATATCCTAAGAAGAGTATGATTTTAACTTAAAACAAAAAATCCAATGTAACAAAATATTTTAAGTAGTAGTACGATCCATAGACCATCGAACGGAACTGTCTCATGGAACAGTTTGATTTCTTCAATCCACCAATCCTTTGTCGAGTTTTTGAACCAATCTGGGAAGGCTGTTCTGTTAACAGGCCACACCTAATTAAGAAAGTTTGGTGAATTGGTTACTTTATATGAGTCGGAGTTCAAGATTCTACATAGCCTAGCATGACGTCGTCCATCGGTTGGCAGATCGAAGAGTTCACGGTGCAGTTAGTCTCTGGTATCAAGCTACTGTTGTACCATTTAATGTAAACGTCCTTTTCTTTAGCCCTGTCATTTGTGGGATAATTGCCTCGCTCTGCATTGATGGCAGGGTCGAGAATGACGATAAATCGTTTCCCTTGACCATGCAATTCAGTCACTAACTCTGGTAAATCGTGAAAGTTTTGGCCAAGTGTAAAATCTGCCTGATCTTCCATATGATCGATATCTGCGTATTGGACGTCCTGTCGAAAAACACACCATTAGTGAAGCACTATGTTTGTATATGTATGAAAAGTTGAGGTTTATACATGAGGAATGTTAGCAATCCTGTTCCTTTCTACAGTCTCTCGGATGTCTTGCGTGCTCTTGTAGCCGTAGCGGGAAAGCTGGAACCCTAGAGCCCAGTACGCAGGCATCACGGTGCGCCCGATAACCGAGGTGTACTGTTCTACAACATCTTCAGGGGTAGGTCCCATGAAAACGAAAAACTCCAGCTGACCTCCTATGGTTCTGTACGTAAGGCCGGGGTGCGGCAAGGTCGTCACATCTTTTCGATAGGAAATTTACACTTTCGTAGTGTGTTCTGGCTTTGATATCTAGAATGGTGCTTACCTATTGCGTGGCTGTTGAAGAAGAATACACCGTGCGAACTGCCATCGTTTTCGCTTACGTAGTAAAACGGATGGGAACCATAAAGGTTCAATTCACCCTAACAAATGATGAATAAAAATTACACTCAAAGCATTTAAAAGTGAACAGTGGCACATACCTCTTGCGGAGGCTGGTCCCGAGCGAATAACGGCCACATTTTATACCTCATATTGTGAACGTAGGATTCGTGCGTGTTCTCTCCGATACCGTACAAGTGTTCAGACGGTAGCGCTGTTGAGATCATCAGAAACTGTTTCGCTACTGTCAGACCTCCGAGGCTGGTATCGAATCTGTGTCGAGTATTTGAACAACGAGTAAAAGCAATGTAATTTGTCATGGGTATGTTTTTTTACAGAGTAGCGTTGGAAGACTTGCGAACTATTTTGAAACTGAAAAGTTCGCCGACATTTGATGTAGCCAGCTGTACTTCATACGTTGCGTTCTGAACATCGGTCGGTGCTGGAATGTTCAACGGGACGGGTGGGCGCAGTCGATCAGCGTTCTGATCCTTCGGATAGAACTGTACCAAAGTTTTTGTTAATAAAAGGCTGAAATGTGTTTTGAATATCTCAAACCAACCCTGAATCCGAGCATTTTGTCTGTGTAATAATTGACTTCAAACACAATTTCCTTATAGTTCTGGCCGTACAGTGAAAGGGTCCCATCCCGTTCGATAAGGTCAACTCTCATGGTGCCTCCTGTTGTCTGCGGGGATTTTGCTATCTAGAATTGAAGGATATGGATACGTTGAACATTTTTCGAAGATAAGCTGTTTAGGGGTTTTGTACTTCGTAGCCTTTGCCCGATGTAGAAGGCAAAAAGCAGTCAGGACTCTCATCATCTCGACGTTCCCACAGGCAGCCTTTCTGCTTGCAATCATCCTCGGTGACATCATCTGTATAAAATAAGATTAAAAAAGATGTTAGTAAGTTGAAATCCACAATTTGCTTTGCTTCATGAATGTCTTAAATAGGAGAGGGCACTGATTTCAAATTTGCCGCCACAATCTAGGAATGTTCAATGGTGCACTTGGTTTTCAATTCAGTGTAAAATTTATCGTTGTCAAGGTTCAAAATTTGACCGCTAGATGGCACTAAGGCATCATTCACAAAATCAGCTCAAAGCATTTTAAAACTTGACCGTGCTGTTTTATAGCAAATAGGTGTTTCTATGCAATCGCAATAGAGAAAAAAACTTTTACCTAGTGGGAAGCAGGCGATTCGTGCGTCTGCTGGTACCTCTTTGGCAACCGGCTGCGAGAAAACAACAGCGATGGGGATGACAATGGCCGCGACAATTATAACAGCCAAGAGAGTCCATAACAATGGTTTTACCCATTTCTTGCTACCTCCACCACCGGATTCTGACGTATCATAACCCGCCATTTCAGTCTATGAATTCAAGGAACCTTCTCGATACCAGTGAACCGAAGATTCTGAACGGATCGGGTCTCTTTTATCTTTTGTTATATCATGGGCGCTAGGGTAAAAACAAATTAATCTTATCAGATATTTTGGCATATTTGCTTTGTCCAGTTACGTAAAGAATACTGTTGGCTTTAATTACTGTCAATGCAACAAATTACATTAAGTTTCACGTAACATAAATCATGATTAATGCTGCTTCGTATTCATTCAGACTTACTTTAAGTTTCGCATTAAGTTAGTTGTCAATGATGTGCACTATTTTTGATTTAGGCAAGCTTTACGCGGAGCTTATCACGTTTTATGAAGCGCCATAAAATTAGAAAGTGTATTTATAAATATTTGAACAATGATTTAAGACAATCTTATCTTTACTCGGGCATAGAATTCATCTTAATCCTTTTATTCTTCAGACGTGTAATTACCAAAATTTCTAACAGCTGGAATTTTCATCTCACTTCTACGTATGGTCAATAGATGGCGTTGGTAGACTATGGCGATAAAATGGCGCAATTAATTAGTGTGTAGGTCCGAGCTTTCTATGAATGAGTTCTCCTATGAGACGCTAATCGCTTTGATTGCTCATACGTAATTAGTGAATTCAAATTAAGCGCCATTTTTTGTTGCCCGGGGAAAGTGCTCACGGGGGCTGTTTTCCCCTCACTGGACCCCGCCAGCTCCCCAGTTCCTTACCCTCACGCCCACCCCTTGTCTATCACGTATTGATCATTTGCATTTTAAAATTACATTATTATTGTCTATTCCCCATCCACTGATACAAACAAGCACACTGGAAGGCTTGCAGCCGAACCCCAAAATTTAAATCTCTCGTGACATATCGAAAGAGGATTTCCAAAAATCGAATTTTCTACTTTCATTCTTTATATTAATATAATTTACCATTTGCGTGTAATAAAGAAAATAGAGGTGGAGGTATATATATTTGGAGCACTTGTGTTTTACGGGGAGGTGGGCTGAAATAAAAGATGTCGCTAAGCAGATTGAAAGGCCTGCAACAACATGTCCCCTGTCGCTTCCATGTTAAATACCTTGGAGGTTTTTCTATTCAAATGGTAATCTTATTACCATGGGTTCGCTTGTGTACACACTGGCAGAGGCTGGCGGCTTCCCTCCCCTAGCCCCGGCGCGCAAATTCGCCCGAGCGCGCGGTCCGTCGAGAAATTTGCCGCGGCTCGTGGGCTCTTTTCAAACCCAGCTCCTCCTTTGGCCCTTTATTCCTTGTTTATACAACGCAGACTTCATACACAATTGTCCTGCCATTGATTGCGAACAGACATAAATGTTTCTCTCCCCACTGTTCGTCAAATGCTTTACATGTATTCAACAAAACGTGCTCTTCTTCCATTGAAGATCCTAAAATACTAAATGAAAGTAACAAACCGTAAAGTGATTAAATCAATAATTGACATAGTACGATTTAACTTAGCAAAAGGTGAAGAAAAATCAGTTGGGTAAGGATGCAAAAGGGGCGAAGAAGCGGCCGCAGAGGCTAAGGAGAGAGCAGGGGCAGCATTTGGGTGCCATTCAGGGGCAAAAGTTGAGAAGTGGAGGCCAAGTAGGATGCCAATCACAGCAGCCCAAGGTAATTTGGTTTGGGTTGCGTCTGTCGTGCCTTGCCTTCGAAAAGCGGCCGTGTCCACAATCGCACACCGCTGTGCATCAAACCAACACATCTTCCAGCAACGCCAAACTTTCACCTCCCGCTATTTTCCTACCAACATACACCCGCCGCTTTCCAATTAATCTCTAAGATATCATTACATCGGCTCCGATATATCGGTTTCCTTCACCTTCGGTCTTTAGAAAAAACAAAAAAAACAAAAAGTGCGTTACTTTCCACGACAGCAAAAGATTTCCATGGAAACTTTCGCCGGTCCTTTGGAGGTTAACCCATAAGATTTAATGGCGTAACATAAAAATAAGATGTGGAAAAATCCTGTGTTGACTTAACTATGGCATTTAAAACTACATGCCCACATATGAAGCAGATAAGATAAGCATGGATCCTATTTTAAGTTTACCTGTACCTCGCTAGTACTAATAAGTTATAATCATTATTAATATTTTTGATTAAAATTAGTTTAGCGATCGAGCTGCCGTATGAATGAATTCACTGCTTGAGTGGGAATTCTCAAAGAAGCTGGGAAAGAAGAACTTGTTTAGTTATAGCCGACGTTAATCATGCTGGGGGGATAAAACTTTCTCATCAGGATGCAATTTACATACGCCTCATCTCAAACAGAGCAAAACAAACCTCCAACATCTTTAAGGATTTATCGAAAAGAATCCCTCAAGTGTTAGGTTTTCAAGCCTTTCCGCCTGAATTCTTCTGCAAGCAGAGTGAATAAATAATTGCTTGAATATTTCCCCAGCTCTCTCCACACACAGGTAATGAATCTAAGGATTTGGGGGTAGATTACAATAATGGGTATGGTGTATTACTATTACATATTCAAATGACTGAAATAAGGTAGCTATAGCTATATTTAAAGATGAGCTTAGAGACGGGGAAGAGAGGGAAACAGTGCTGTTTGCAATCAAGTACGAAGGGTTCAATACTTTGTTGGTTTACTTCTGGAAAGTAGGGTGACTTTTGCATCCGTTACGTGAGAGTGAGGAATCCTTTATTCATTTACCGTGCGAAGCTGCAACACAACCAAAAATTACCGATGGATCCGTAAGGACCGTTTTCCAAACTTACGATTTAACTGACAGAACATTCTCCACTCTGATAATTAACAGCTAACCTTCGCATTTTCGGTAACGTATGTGTTTGATTCCAGTAAGCCATACATAGTTATTTCATGTTTTTAGTGCTTTCCTGGGGTGATCATAGATATGTTTATCAAAAAGATAATGCAACATATATGCGAGGTCCATGAATAATGAGGTAAGGGCAAGTGTATAGTATGAGGCGGCCACAACCGAGTTGGTCATATCGCATTTGCAATTGGATTTGGATTTTTTTTCTCTCTCCGACTGGCGGACGATGGCACCTCTGTGGGAACGGGAACCGAGAGCAGAGTGGCGTCCCAAGTCCCCGGGAAGACCGCGCGCCACTCGCTGATTCTGAAATGTATGCACAAGTTGCCCAATGGCCATCATCTGACCCGCCTCAGTAGCGCTAAACATGAAGTAAATTGAAAATTTCCCTTGCAAATTCCCCATAGCCAATGCATATTTCACTGACATAACACCGGCGAGCCGCACCATTCACCTTATTGACCGTTTCGGGGTCTACTCACTCTCCCCGCCGAATTTAATGTTTCCATAAGAAGAAGTGGACGATAACAAGTGATAAATTCCCTCTAACGGATGGTAAAGAGCCCCTAAGATCTCTAGTTCTCATAGGGTTTGAATATTCAAGTATTAGTTATGAACGTCTCAAGACTATTCTACCCTGTTTGGTGGGCTTATATAAATATAGATGGATGTATTTCCTAGTAAAGGGAACACACGTTTATCTATCAGTGAGGGACTACTTGCAGCCCCACTTATTTTTTGTTGGATATAGTATTTTTTTCTCTTTTTTTTATCTCTCTCTCTCTCTCTCTCTCTCTCTCTCTTAATTCTCATGTGAAGAGTCTCTTATTTATTTTTCTCTTGAAGAAAGTTTGAGCGTTAAAAGCGGCTTTTGAAGAGCATTTGGCTTCCACCAGGGCGCTTGCAGTGTCCGATAATAGTCCCCGGAGGACAGTGGCCCTTTCTTGCACGGCTCAATGGACCACAGACGTGTTGGTGGCCAACAAGGATTTTTTTGCCCTTCGCTTCTACAGCTCCCTCTTCTTCTTCTCGTTGCCGGGACTGGCCCGGGGAGCTCAGCTTATTGGATCTGCTTTGACACTGACACAACTGGCGCCCATACTAATGATCCAATTGATAGAAGAGATAGTTGAACTTACATGCCAATAGCCCGTATGTTTTATTAATAAGCGGTGGACACAGATATGCGTCGAATTTTCTATCAGGACACCTATGCGAGGAATAATGCAAGTGGCGAGCTAGGGGAGCTAACTTCAAACCGAGCTCCCAATGAGTAAATAATAAGCAAGTATTGACTGAATCAATCAAGTCAATCAGCGCCGCGCCCGATAAATTATTACCGCCCCAAACGATTTTATTTCGCTCCTTCTATGAATTACATTTAATTGGACCCACACATTTGTACGAAACAAAATCAGATTCGAAAATACAGTATTGAATTTCTCAACTTTTTGTCTAGTACTTATTTAACTGAACAAAACTACGCATTCTAAATCAAAGCTGAAACTCTAAGTAAGCAGAAAAGGAAGTCAGTACACGCGTGAGAACATGTAACGTATAGTTATGTGATTTAACAAGTGAATTGCTCCATATTATTATTTCTGCGTGTAAACAGTGTTTTGGGAAGCCGTCGAACCGTTCACGCGGCAAATATCGAATCAGACCAAAGGATGCTACTTCATGCCTGCGATGCCGAGTAAACCGAATGATACGCACTGTGTAGCACGTACCAGTCTGGCCTTGCCTTGGTATCGTACCACAACACATCTCAAGCTTGTATGCCCCCTTTTTTTGCTCTATTGACACTTCAACGGCTTTTATGTATCACTTTTCCAATAGAAATTTGGCGCCTGTGAACAAATTGTCGACGAATCTAAAAGACTTTGAAGGTAAGGTGAATGGCGTGGCAACTGGTACTACGGGCTAAGCGGTGAGGCGAACTTGTGAACATGAAAACATGTTGCGAAAACCAGGACTGAATGAATAGGCTCGAGTGAGGAAGTTTTGAATTTTGATAACAAGCAGATGTTGACTTGGTTCAAGCTTCCATAATATCGAATACTTGATGACCGTTTATATCCGCAGGGGATCCTCAATGATATTTTTACACATTATATAATTCAATATAAAATAAAGGTATAAATTTCGTAAATAATATTCATAAAAAATGTTGTTGTGAATTGCTTGGAAAGGCTATTCCCCAGGCAAGTATTGTCAAGAAAGATTCATGCCTCTTTCATCCATAGCCTACTAAACATAACATACAGGAAAGTGTCAGGTGATTTTTAGTCAGGCTAAGATTTTATTAACGGACAGAAGAGTAATCAATCTGTTGTTACTAATTAATTTTCAAATTTCGGTCAGTTTTTAAAACGGAACAAAAAAAAAAAAAAATGCTCAGTTATGTTGATCACATGGTTGTATCGCAAATGAAATTTGTGTGTGACATATTAGTCTTGTCCAGTGAATCATACTGCTTAAATGCTGCTCTTCCGACGGTTCGAAACACGTTTGAAGCCTATAGCCTTTGTTCGAGTGTAATACACAGTTGCCAACCCCTTTAGCGAAAACTGCGGTGAAAGGGGAGGCAGTAATTAGCAGGGTTGAAAAGGGGTTCCTGAACCGGATTGCCGCTTGCTTAGGCAGATAGGATTTTTTTCCAGTAGTATGTGATCATAGATTTGCCCCCTACGCCATCGTGGTGATATTATTCTTAAGAAATCTGCTTGTTATCCACGAAGTTTGACTATTTTTGCTTCGCATATTGACCATCAGTATATCCGGCCCCGATAGAAAAGTCATACTGTTGATTACCGAATGACTAGGTAGCTGGACACTCGCTTTACTCTGAATCATAGCTGAATAGTAGCTGAATTTACTTAAGTTGCCAAAATCGAACCCTCTGAATACGGGGTGGAATACTGTATGACTTAGTTTTTTCAAAACTCAAGCGTACGAACCGTGTAAAAGTGTGCCAATGTCACACTGTCATCTAGCTGAATCCATGGTAATCATGCACCATTCAGAGGGTCATTCTGACGTTTGACTAGCGTATCTTTTATCTATTGGGATCACATTGTTTCTATTGAGTTTTTATTCAACGTACTGAGAGAACGAAGGCATAAGATACTCGTGTAATTGATTCATTTTAATTAGAGTGTAAAGGATCTAATGGTTAGATCCAGCGGTGTTCCTTGGTTGCGTGCACGGGTTAGCCCAGTGACAGTTGCGCGTCTCCTAATGAAGTGCAGCCTTTCGGAAAAATAAGCTTCTGGCAAAGAAGAATTAGCATGATAATTAATTCGCCCTTCTCAAGTAAGACAACCCTACTCTTTTACCCCTGGAGTTAACCAGCCCTCCAAGCTTTAGCGAATTACGTATTCCCCACGTTAACCTGGAATCATCTTATACTGCAACCAAGAAAAGGAGCAAACCTTGATGATCTTTAGCCAACAAGTGTCTGAACTCGTTTAACGGTATGCAAAAGACTTCATTAATTAATGTCGAGATCATTTTTTCTTTTGCGTGCATCCAATTCAGCCTGCGCATGCTTTTTTCTTTCTTGTGAGCAAAGTAAAGGGTTCGGTCGTTATAGCAGGCGCCCATGCACCTGTTTTCTCTAATCTTTGGCCATAAGAAGTTTTGTCTGGCGAGTTAAGGGAAATAAGCGACTAAAATGGAGGCAAATAAGTCAGGTGAGCCACCTTTGATGATTATCAACCGTAAAATGCACCAACGCTAATGACGAGGCAACTCGGCTCCTTTATACCTACTCTAGTTTTCCCTTAATGTCAATTATATTTATTTATGTCAACACGGACTCCTTTGCCTTTGTATTAGCTTCACTGAAAGGGTCAGTAAAAAGTCAACGAGGGGTACCGGAATGCGATAACGCCTGATAACACCGGTTGATAGTAACACTTCAAGAAAAATTTGACATTTCAACAGATGCTGGTTTGGCTTACAAATCGAAATAAGGTGTGAATATATATATTTGTAATTATTCAGTGAAAATGAAGAACATCTTTTTGTATTTAAGACGTGGAGGGACGAATCTAAATGTAGGAATCTGGTAAATAATGCGCGCTTGTCCTTTAATGGGTGCTCGTGTCGACGTCAGGCAATGTCAGGTAAACTAGTACATGAATCTTTGAAAGAGCCTTAGTGGAGACTCGATTAGTGAAATGCGCTGTTTCATGGCTGGCAGTCTGAGCTTGGCAAGCAGGAGCTATATCCCTTGGCGCTTTAATGAAATATTACACACAAGCAGGCCACTTCCAGTGGAGCACATAAACACGCACTGCTAAAAGGTACCAAAGGTAATGACAAAGAGCCGCTTTTTTAGCTCTTCCCTAAGCCTTCATCTTTATTTCACAGACACATCAGAGACCGTTTCATGAGATATTCACGCACAAAACTTGCGGCATTGCTTCGTGGATTGTAAACTTTGTTTCAAACCCGTATGCCTAAAGAAAACATGAAGAAACATGATTCAAAACTACCACCGCAAGCAACCTCAGGCAACTAAAAATCCAGAAATAATTATTAAAAGAATTACTACTGCAATCTCGCACTTGCACATTGAATTGCTGATCCCATTTCCACAAAATTCTGCAGCGTTGCCCGACGTAGAGACATTAGCCAACATTAAAATTTCAGTAAACTGTGCACAGCTATCAGATTTACATAGCCGCAAACATAGGGATGGAAGGTTTTCTCTCAGCATTTCAAGACGTACATAACATAATATAAAAAATCCTGATGTGATTAAAACTGACGTCAAATCCGTCATGTTGAAATCAATGGTAACAAAGAAAGCAAACCTGATGAAAAGATTTTTACCACTCCGATCTAATAGGGGTATTGACTACGATATCTTTTTTGGCAGCTTAGGGTACTCTTATTCGACTCTGAATGTGCGAGAATGTGGTGGCATGCGTAATGAGGAAAAGCTAATTTTTCTCGAGAGGTGAGGCTTGCAGACGACATGTGTAATATTTTGATACTGCCTTAGGTGACAAGCTCACCTTATACGATCGTCGGGGAGGCCCGCTGCGTCAGAAGGTTATTTAATGAATCATAACATCTCGTCAAGATTTTCCCTCCGTTAGTGGTGCCATTCCCAAAACGCGATAGCTTCTCAAGGCGACAATTAATACATATTCCTTTGAAACGATACTGGCCCTACTGTCACTGTCACTGAATAAACTATGAATCACATCTATATAATATTATTCTAGATTGTTAACCAAGACGTCCTAGTTCTGTATGCTCAGTACGAAATGGCACATAATATAGGAATAGACATATTCTGAAAACTTAATATGTTGACTAATCTGAGTTAGGTTTCAATCATATGAAGATTTATTTATTCGAATTAATGCGATATTTTAATAATCTAACAGTTTTATAGTTCAGATGGTTACCTATCAATTTACAAAAATACAGTGATAGTTTTTAATCTTATTAATTAGTGCCTTTGTGTAGCCTTAAAATTACATGAAAGAGGCAGCAGCAACGAAATCAGAGAATATGGTGATGGTGTACGATGAAGAAGTAAAACGGGTTGAAGTCGCGTAGGAATGATTTTCACTTTGAATTTCGTGGCCGCTGCAAAGTGGATACGTGTTGGCGGGGAACCTTCATCAGGACCCCTGAAATGAGTGAAGCTCCCAAGAGCGACCCGAGCTAATCATCATACGGCCGCGGCTGCACTTTCCATCTGGTTAGCATGGCCAAAAGCCGAGCTCCACCGTGGCCGCATATCTTATGCATAGCATGGCGGAATCAAAATTATACCATCAGTATGCATATAGTGGCTCTCTGAAGTGGCACTCGGGCAACATCGTCTCCGTGTCCTCGTTTCGTTTCAAACACAAACGGATTTTCATCAACCTTTGTTTTATTTTGTGACCCCCCTCTCAAACGCTTATCCCCATCAATTCCCCTATTCCACTATTTCCGCCCCGCCCCCTCTTCCTCAATGAATACCGTCTATATGGATCCCCTAACCTCTCAACTACAACCCAGCATGTCCTATCGAACTTACCAGTCAATCTTCGTAACACGCGTAAACTCACTTGATGATTCTAAGCAATTTTATACGGTTGCAGTATACGCGCAACTACGTCGCATACGGACAGTTACGCAGAATCTGAAAGATTAAATTTTGTTTTAGGTTTTAGGCAAAGAGCAAAATCGCTGATGTTATGGCTTGTACAATAAAATCAAACGAACAAAATACCATCATTTGTTAGGGTATTGCACTGTTCAGGTAGTGGTACTACCTTGTTTTTCACCTGCAAATCTAATCGGGTTTTGCGTAACTCTGAAAAAAAAGGCAAACTGCAAAAGGATGGGACGGTACAGAATGTGCAGGTCACTGATTACTTTAAATTATCGTTAAACGTTTTCTTTCGTGAATGGTCTTCCCTCGAAGATTTCCTACAAGTTCATCAACATTGCATAATTGATAACTTTCCATGGCTCTTTCATAAGCATTGATGTTGCTTCGCTGAAAGTGAGGGAAAATCCTGGAGGAAGGTCGGTCCTGAATCAAACCTCCCTGGAGGACTTAAATGATACAAAAAACTGCATAGCGAGCTATAGCTCTTTCCATCAGCTGGCATTCTACTTTGTGAAGAGACCGGACCTGCAGCTTGGATTCCTCGGGGGCTTTATCTCTTCTTATCTCTTGTAGCACACAAGTGTCCGACAGTTCATGTTCGCATTTCGCTTGTACTCCCTTCCACATGACTGTCGAAGTTGCGGGTATCCGTTAAATTATTTAAACATGATTCACAGGGGTTTTACAGTACAACTCGTTTTCTCTGTCAATTCTAACACTAATTTTGTATCTCAAGTTTATTGCATCAGCTACTTTTGTCGGTGCTTAGGCTAAACAACTTTTACACCCTGTAGAATTTAGTGTAAATAGTAACATACTACAAGGAATTTTCTAGCTCCCTACTTACCCTCAGCAACTTACTTTCATAAGAAAAGGAGGAATTATATTTTCAGCATGTACCCATCTTTTGGTGTATCGTTATTTTTCTGTGGTCGATGCACCCACTCTTGGCGTGGCTGTAATTTTTTGTTAGAGCAATAAGTAAGTGCGAGGTAGTACACGGTTACAGTTGAAAAGTGACCGTCAGAGTGCGGTGGATCTCGATCTTCCCTGACAGCGCATGATGAAGAAACATTACCAATGAAAACAAATGGTGCTTATTGCATTGTGCCGCCGTAGTTCCAAGCCGGCCAAACACTCCAGTCACAAGAGTACCCCCCGAATCCCTTCGGAGATATCCACTTTTTTCCATGAATTATTTCAAAACGTTCTTACCATGCCGCCGGAGAAAACCATTCCAGTATAGTATATAGACTTACAGAGAAGATAAAGTTTTCGAAAAATTATATTCAACTAGTAACGCGCGCGAAACGTAAGGATCCATCACATCATATTTACGCTTTTGGCT
The DNA here is from genome assembly GCA_002872375.1 of Eulimnadia texana. Taxonomy (NCBI): domain Eukaryota; kingdom Metazoa; phylum Arthropoda; class Branchiopoda; order Diplostraca; family Limnadiidae; genus Eulimnadia; species Eulimnadia texana. The sequence goes on from NKDA01000001.1 coordinate 23,539,837, forward strand.
TGTAGCTGGATGAAGTTTTCTGAATCTGCAGATCACTATAATGCTTTCTAAGTAGTGACTGAAAACGAAGCACTCAGCAAAACGGAATATTTATATTCCATCCATATTGAAAGGGCTGAGGAAAAAACAGCACGAGATTAGCGGTTAATGGAGGATAACTTGTGTATGTGCATGCATGAAATATTCAAATGAAAGGCGGCTACAGAACATGACCCAATACGTAAAATGAGAAAATATAGCAATAGACGGCCACTGGACAACCCTTCGGATATCCGATTACTTTCCTCTAACGTCACATTACAATCTGCTCTGAGTGAAATTTATGGTTTTCTATAACCCTTTTTCCAACTTTGATCGAATATATTATACTTGTGGCCGATCCTTCAACTGTGCATTTTTGCATAGTGTGATTTAACGCGAATAAAAATATTTTCAAGGTTACGTGCCTTTTAGTAGAAGACTAATAGAGCCTGAGGTATAATCAAGCTAGAGACATTTCAAATGAACTTCCTTTTCCTGTGAGAAATTTTGCAAGCTGTTGGCCACACAAGTAAGTTTTCGCAGTAGAGAAGACATGTTAAGTCCGTGGCCACTGCTACACAGTGACAGTATTGCAGACAAGAATTTATTTACACGCAATAAAGCTGGCATAGTAAATGCAATTAATGCAATACCACCCAGACACAAAGATCAATAGGAAGGTAATATTTAACTCCTAGTTTTATGGGGGCTCCCTAGTTTCGCTTTTGTATGAGCATCAATCCTATCAAACGAGAGATAATCGCATTTTGCTTTCTAATATGATTATTAATAACTTTATTTTCATCACTGTTATTATTCGGATAATGACTTTAAAATAAATTTCGGACTTCAGACTTTGAAAACTACCGTTTCGTTTGAATCATTTTATACGCAAAATCCGATGAGTTTTGAGCTATAGCAATACCTGTTCTTTCATTCATTTATTAATTTCACCTTCGTCTTATTCGCAAGACATAATTTATTCTGACCCGCCACATGTGCATATTCGGGACATAATAAAAGAGTTGCCGTTTGAGCTTCGTTGTGCTACGATATACGTATGTGTATGTGGCTGTTGATTGTGTGACAAGGCCCTCTCATTACATGTTTGCATGCACACTATGGAGGATGCCTCCGTCATTCAATTTTTCTTCTCTCCAAATCACCATCAACGTCGCCCCGCTACTAGCTTTGCGTGTGGCCAAGCTCCGCATGCAAACTCCGGATCAGAAAACCTACTTTCTTTTCCCCGCATTGAAATTTTAAATTGCAATTCACTCACCTACATAACCCATGCCCTAATTGTGGTCACCAGTGTAATCTCAATACACTGTCACTCAATCAAGATAATCTATATCCAATAGATCGCTGTGAAAAGAACCGGAAATTTTCTGGAGATGAAAATCCAACCTTTTGTTTGGTGCATAAGACTTCGTTTCAAATATGCGAATGCATTCTCCCTAGATTTTACCTAGAAAATAAAAAGTAAAATTTAAAGCTGCCTCCACAGTAAAACTACAATCAGTATTTCAACATTTGTTAGAGTTTCTATTCACTTGTAATTGGTCGTTAACACTCATCGCACTCGATGTAGTTACAGACAAATTCTAACAGAGATAAGGGTTCAAAAGCACAGTCTACTTCACAGCTCAACAGGTAATTAATGGTTATAATTAACAGGCTCAGTAAAATTGGCTTCAAACTTTAAGGCTGAACCGGAAGTAATTATACCTGCAATTAATTAAATTATTAGTCGCAAGTTGAGCCATACGTTGCTGGGCCAAACTTCGATGATTAGAAAAGTTACTGTTCGAAAAAAGCACATTAGAAATAAGCGAGTTACGAATCCAAGTATTAACTTATTTCACGTAAGTAAAGAGCCAAGATTGCAGCATAATGCTGAGGTATTAATGAAGGAAAAGGGCCTGAGGGCCTATTGCAAGCAACCTGATCTCGCATCAGCGGCTCGTCTGAACCGTAAATTTACAACGCAGAAACGTATTATATGCTAAGTACTATAGTGACGGTTTGCTACCACTCATGCACATATAAGAGGCTCGTTAAAGCAGCACAATCAACCAAGGCTGGCTAATTACCGCATCCTTTCGCCATGTACCATTTTGCTTCATCTCTTCGAACTATAACGCCACCTTTTCCTGTCCCAATTATAGCCCCGTTTTTAAGGCCAGTATTTTTCATTTGTCGTTTAGCCGCATGCTTTCAGATGACGAGGGTCATACTTCGGGGGAAGCAATGCCGGTTTCATGGCGACGTAGCGATTTCGTCAATTGTTTTCTTTCCCTTTAGTTTTTCCAGTAACTCACCCTTCCAAGTTGAAGGCTTATCATGATCGGCTTCTTCAAAGGGTTCACGCACAAAGCATACATTTAGTGGCATAAAACGTCAGATGTAAACCGCCTCGCCCCACCTCGTCCCGACCGCTATGCAAAGGGAACAGCACCATCCATTAACCCCTTATAAGATTTCCGCAGGGTTGGCTGCTTTCCTGTGGTCCAATCTCCCGAGAGATTTCTAATCTACCCCGTAGTCGACATTAGCAGTTGTGTTATCAGTGCACAAGACATGCGATTTTTTTTTTTAGTGGGCTAAGTCAAGCAACGTATTACGATTTATTAATTCTGCGAGGGATAGACTTTAACCCTTTGCTTTTAAACTTTGCAGTATGGAAGCAATGCTCGAGTGACGAGTTTATTAGTTTTATTTTTGATAAGACCTAAAAAGACGTCTTTTTTTTCGTACTTGGGGATACATCGAACGAAAAAGTGAAGACCGGAAACTCTTGTTGAGGAAAAAAATCGCTCAAATGGAAGAACCGATTGATGTGGTTTGCCCCACAGACGTTGATGTGACCGACTATGTCGCAGTTGCCCAGATGGGAGCGTCGGGCCAAACCATTCAACCGATTGATTACAGCTGATATGTGCCACCAATGGCACTCCTCACTATTTGTTCCTTCTCCCGTTCTTGCCTATTTACCTGTTACTTCTTAGAGGCCAATTGGCATTTCTTTGTTCAAATATCCCTTGGCTACACTCGACGGACAGACAAATTTTGAATAATGCGCATTCTGTCCGGTTTGGAAGTATTCCGTTGGTATAATCGTGTTCTTCATGACAAAATTTCAGCTTTCGTTGCTCGCTTGAACAAGAGAGAAGCAAACACAACCTTGAAATTTAACGACCGATCTTCTTAATTAATACCGAGGAATATATGCAAAGAATCTAATGTCGGGACACCGTCCACGCGAAGAAAGCATTATGAGCAAATGTCGCGTTTTCAGGATTAGTGTCCAGTATTAACACCACGGTATATTCCTATCTTCATGAACAAAATCACGATAATAGCGCAATTTGAACTGATTTATTTTGTTTTCTGCCACAACGCACTGGAATATTCGAAGTGCCACAGGAGCACTTAAAATTTCATCATTTCTTTTACCGAAGTTTTGATTGTCTGGCTCATTTGGAGCTTCTAAGTTTTTAAAAAATCTTAAAAGCTTTATCAGATAATTCTCAACATACACTGTAGGTTTTACGGACCAATTTATTTATAACTGAAGGTATATCATGAATCATAACGAATATGAGATTGCGGCAGTTGGTTGAAAATTAGAACTCCACCTGAACAGTCAGTATAACAAATAAAAACAATAGGCGCCTTTCCATTACATCATCCATTGGAATTTGATAGTGGTTTGTTCTGATAATGGGTGACATCGAGGAGAATGGGGAAAACAACACCATGAATGCAGCAAATCAAATTTAATGTCACAGGGCATGAGTATAAAGCTGTAAGGTTGCCTGACTAACTCGCACTCAAATCCAGTTGGCAGGCCACAAGAAATGGCCGACTTTGTGCTTGCTCAAGCAGCTGATTAGAATCTCGGCTCTTGATGAACAAGTGGTCTTTCGCTCTGTGGCCTTTGTGTCACCCTCTAATAAACTTATGTACGCTTGCTTCCTCTTTGCCTTGCTTCATTTGTATTTGTCTACCATAAAGCAAAATCCTACCGGAGTCCTGAGCCTTTTACCCCATAACCAATCCACTCGTTTCGTTTAATTACTCCAGAAAACACAAAATCTTGCAAAGGCCTTCCATATTTGCAATATGCCCTTTTCTTATTTGAATTCTAAATTTAAAGCTTAGCATTTTTGTGGTACTGAGTTGGGTCTAGTCGTTTTGGCTACTGTTTGAAACGCAATTTGAAATAAAGACGAAGGAACTGAGTCAATATTATACTCAAATTTGAGCTGTACCATACATTTAATGTTGTATGTAAACTTCCTGCTTATTTTAGTGCTTGATACATGATGCCACGTTCCTAAACCAACACGCTACGGGGCAAGCAACGTTGAAAACTATCGCTTTCGTAATTTCGAGGATTCGTGATCCTGCGATTAGCCTATCACGCGTTTCAGCTGGATGTAAGAAGAAAATTCAGTTAGTTTTACGTAAATTTTTGTGTGGCTTTAAATGCTGCAGAGGTTTACGGCGGAAAGCGAGGGTTTTTGTGTCATGCAGTGATATGTGTCAAACCGCCTGGTGTTGGGGTCATGTGTATACCCCTGCAGGTCGGTTCCATGGCACATGTACGTATGCGTGCAGGTAAGGTAAGGTATAGTCTCACCATCCTTGGTTTCGACCACGATACACGCACGCTCCTCAAAAACTGGAATACTTAATAAGAAATGAGGATAGTGTCATAAAATAACCCAGTTTATTCAACCAATCTAAGAATCGTATATTCGTTTTCTAAATGAGAATCCACAAGTTTCGTTAACATAATTCTATGCACGGGGAATAGGAGCCGTAGGTGAAGAATCGAAAAGGGAGGATGAGGTATGAAGTAGCCAAGAAATTAGTGCGGGGAGCTTCAAGGGAAACACGCTAGCTCCACTCCACCAACCCCTCCAAAGGTAATTAAAATTGCAGAGGTCCAATCACGCCAGCAGAGGTCCAGGCTTATTTACCCTTGAATGATTAAAGGTATACCCCATCGTCGGTACCTCTTCAGCTAAAACATTTCAGAGTAAAAGCTTGGTTGGGTTTGCAATTACAAAAACTTTTCAAGACCTGCTACTTTACGCGTATGGCGTCTTGTTTGCCTTGCAATAATATGCATGCTTGCCCTTCAACGCCGCTCCTCGAACTCCATGAGTTTTGCAATTACAGATCCCGAGCTTCGTGGTAGCGGTAGAATCATTTTTGGAGGCAGTGCTTCAAAGGAAGCCAGAAATTAAAACAGAAGTTGAATTTTTTTTCGAGGGAACTTGTACTTCAAATTCATTCTGTAAATCCCAAATTTGACACTTGAGAGTAAAGTATTTTCAGAAAAGGACAGCAAATTTCCAGAGGGACGGTATGAAAATGAAAAGCATCCCTCGTATTCAGATGTCAAGTGAACAGACGATTATAGAATGTGCCCAGTCGTTCACTAGGAAAATGTCGCCATTCCAAAGAATAGTAGTAATCAACCTTAATAGATTCATAGAGCAACCTTTGGTTTGTGTCGAAACAAACAGGGTGGTAAATGGTGGCAACGTTTAACCGTAAAACGATAGGAGGGTTCCTATATAGAGAGGTACTATATCGAGATGGGGGTCAGAGCCAGTTCGGCAGCCACACGTGAAGCATCTTGTCCCTCAACGCAGAACCCACGTGCTACCACATTGACGAGAACTTGACCACATCTGCAGTTGTCTATTCGTTGAGCTATACACTTTTTGTCAGGCTGGTTTAGTGATAACACGCTCTTCGAGGAGATTTTGCATTCTTCGTTTCGCTGAAGCTCTGGAGGACCATTCAGGTAAGCAAGTACAAATCTTAAACCTTATATCATTAATGGTAACCCGTTGTCTATGTGTAGCCTGAGTAATGCACATTTTAACGCCATACTAGTCTTACTGGTTTTAGTATCGTTGATGCTTATAATTATATTGTATTAGTACTCAGCTTGAAGCCGACTTCCTTAACTATTCAAAAACCAAAATTTTTTAGCCTAAGGTTCGCAAATGTGTTGGACAAAAAATAAAGTAGTTTTGCGGCACATTCATAGGATTTGTGGCCTAGCGATAGATTACAATATACTTCTCGAGCTTAATTTTATGATTTATAGTCCCTTCGGTTGTTTCAAAATTATTTTTTCTACTTAGTTAGTACTGTTACTTTCAATTGATGGACTAGAATTCGAATAGACACGTTACTCTAATTCACACATCTGATGTTCAACATGATATGATAACATTAATTGAGGCATTAGTGCTTTAAAATTTCTTGCCAGGCGTCTAAAGTGGGAAATTTGCTTTACAAAATTCTTTTCTTAAATTACCAAGTTATGGTCTAACATTAAGCCCTTGTTTTTAGACACTCTACCTGGTGACTCCTAAGCCTAGCAATGAAAAACTGAAAATTGTATCGGCATGTCTTGAGCTATCTTTGTCTACTAGACACACGTAATGACTCCTAGCAACTGCAAAGGAGTACTAAGGCCTGAATGAGCTCTGTGCTACAAAATTAATTGTTTCTTACAGAATACAGAAGAAAAAAATCCATTAGTTTCCGGATCCTGGAAACAGGTACACCTGTGTATAGGTAATTGCTAGTAATTAGTGATCAATCGCTCAGTTATCATTTGCACTTGATGTAACATTCCATTAGATTCATCCGACAGTTTGCCGACGGATTTTGAGCCATTCGCGAAACAGTTTCTGTAAGATTCGAAGGAGGCAAAACAACATACCTTGATATTACTTTAATAATGTTGCATCGATAAGGTTTAGAATGAAAGTACCATCGAAAATGTTCTCGAAGACAGTCCACAGAAGCTGGAGTCATAGATCTAGGAGCTGGATATGATACCATACAGGAAGGCAACGTTTCTGAAACAGCAATCTAGCAACAGGGCAAGGCGGCCGTCATTTTTTCCCCTGCCCTGGGGAATACAGTAGCCAGATCAACACTAAGCCATTCATCAGAGGAAAATCAGCTGCGATTTTCTCTTTGAAATGAATGTTTTATCTCTGCTAGCCAGAATACGTTATTTTCAGCCTTTAAGAAGAGATTATTCGCAAATAATATACAACGGCATGTAAAAGTAGCATCATTACTTCGTAATGCTCGAGAAAGCCACTTGCTTTTAAAGTTATCATGCTCGGTTGAAATTTATGGTTTACTTTGTGGCACGAACTTTTAACCCTTATCATACGAGAACGTATTACGAATTTAAAAATTTTGAGAAACTTTACATGTGATCTACACTTTAAATATATGTTGTAGTAACGGTTCTTCGGTGTTGATGGGCCTTTACTATAATGTGGCTACAAATATGACAAGTATTCTGTTTGAAGGAGGATAAAGGGAGTGAAAGGTTTTTTTTAACGAAGAAATCTTCATCGATGTCAAGAAAGGTTGGCAGCTTAAACCAGCCTATTCAGTGGCATGGTTACCTGACAGATCATTTGCAAGATGAATGGTGCTTCGAAGCCAACAGCAGTGGCGCTTCTATGGCAAAAGTCCAGACCAGAACGAAAGCGTTTCTAGTCCTCTACCCCCGAGCAAGCTTAACAAATATGCGATTCTCTTACAAGCCTATTCATTAACCAATGTCAAATCTAACCCGTCCATCACGAAGTAAACGGTCATTTATAATTAGCTGAAAATGTTGGTTCTTTTTGAAGAAAAAAAAAGTTTCAAAGAATCGAAGGCTTTTGTAAAATATATCATGCAGGGTGATCGACACACAGGGGAAGAATGTTTGGAAGTTTACGGCCTAGGTTCATATTAATTTAACTGTAGGGCAGTATTCTTAAGGCCTATTGAAATTTGAGTTGAGTATTATTTACATCGTCTGAGTAACACTGAAAGTGTCGCAGCAGGCAATAATTGGACCGTAAATCTAGGACTGGTTTCTTATTGCACTTTTGTTGGCATGTAATTATGCGACAAGTGGCACAACTCTGGAGCCCAGCTGCTAGCAGCCTTTCCGGGTTACCTGCATTTTAATGAGCGATTCTTAAAATTGAAAAACAACGTCTGCTTCATATTGCGGATGGTGCCACGCAAACTTGGACACACCAAGCGAAGGTGCTGCGATTGCACATACAGGCCTCATTTGCAGCATATGCTCTTAATGGTCACTATTGTTCCTTGCTTTCAAAATCACACAACTTAACGGCCTGATGCAAATGCCTAAACGTTTCATCGCACCCCGTGCCTCTAAAGATAAACCAAGCCGACTTTCACTGCAAAACGTCTTTCGGTCCACATAAATCACATGCATAAGTTTACTTTCCTGAGGGTTTATACACAAAACCATACTCGTTCAACTTATTCGTTGTAATTTCGCAAACAAGTTTGAAGAGTCAATGACTATAACCGCTAGGACGAACTTGCATGATTTTTGTTGCAAACATTTGATTCGTTTGTAAGGCTAGCAAATGTTAAAGAGAAGAACCATCCGTGACAACGCTTCGGAATCTGTTATTACGGATACTAAGGTCAATCTTGAGAATCTGTTTTCCTCTATTGCAGTAGAAGCTGTGTCAATTCAGTTCAGGTTTATCGGTCTTTATGTAGTCAAGGAGACAGCAAAAACGTCTTACTAATCCATACGAATGAAATGGACAGATTATAAACAGGCTGGACTTTTTGCAGATCTGTTCGCCTGCAATCGGATTCAGTGGAGAAAGTACAGTGCCACCCTGGGGACCACAAGGAAAAAATTTTATGAATGCTAGCTTGACTTTAGGGGTGATTGCAAAGAAAGAGCAGTCAGCATGTTAGAGCAAGAGATAAGGTTATTGTCTTAGGAAGTGTAGTAACTCTCCTCTTTGCTGGCTCACTTCGGCACTGGAGGCCCGTGACAATGAATTTATATTTCAGATTAATTCAATCCGAATTTCAATCCCATCTCAGGCGCTACGCACCGAGAGAATATTATAGCCCCAGACGGGAATCTGAAGGCGACGGAAAGATTTCCCGCAGGGACTCTGAATCAGTGAAGACATGGCAACAAGGCACATACCACCGTGGCAAAGGATGTGAAACTTCTTCCATTCGCCCCTACCGTTTTTTATTTGGTTACTTCACTTTACGTTACCCGTAGCAAATTTCTAGCGCCCAGTTGAGTTGATTTTGTTGTTAATTCCGGCAAGTGTAGCTTAGCCAATCAAACCCCGACGGAAGATTTGACACTTTTCAGCCAATGTTTTGCTGATGTTCCGGGACTTTCTGTCTGGGCGTCACTTCGTATTAGCTATAAAGTGCATCATTTCTCTTTGTTTTCGTAGTTTTTATTTGCGCTCAAGAATGATGATAGTATTTCAGCGTAGTGACACATGGAGAAATGGATTAAGGTATCTCGACAGAAGTGATCGGTGGTAATACATTGATCACAGGGTATGTATCATGCAAAAGACTCCATTTTGTTCCACACCAGATATGTTTAAGGCCTTCCCGAAAGTATGAATGTTAAAAGAGGTATTTTGCACTGGTTCATGTCTTAGTGCAGGACTAATTACTTTCACGATTCCATAGGAAATAGCAACAAATGAAGATCCGTAGATATACTTAATAAGTCCTAAGCACAGCTTAAAACGGTGAATTGAGCATTATGGGGAAACAGGCACAACAAAACATGAGAGGCTTAAAGATAAACAGAAATGGGTTCTACCGAAGGGATTTATAAAGTGAACACTGGTGCACCATCGAGCCTAAATCGATTCTTCAATTAGGACCTCCACCATCTATCATTTAAGGGCCTTCAAAATGGTCTTTGGCTTTCACATTTTTTTCTACAGCAATGGAGCTTCTCGGTCACTCGTGATACCCGTTATTGTTACACTAACGTGTAGTAAATAAATCTTCGGCTTTAGCAAAACAACAAAGAAAGCTGGAAAAAGCGAGCCTTTCTCTTTATAAATCTAACGCTATTATTAACGATATTAAATGTATGAAATTTAACTGTGCATTTCTTTCCATTTCAGTGTGAGGTCCCCGTCGGACGGCAAGAGAAGCCGTTGGCAGATTGAATGCACATGTTTTCAGGGAATAAAACAGAATAAAACTTGAAACGAACAAATAAAAACATAGAACGAGACAAAAAGCTCAAGTGCTGGTCATTGTGTGAGGACAATAGAGCAAAGCCGCGTAGCATTCAACTGTGTCAAATGAAGATGGCTGCAGGCGATGGGTCGTGTTGATACCGCCCTCAGGGCTACCTCAATGTTCAGAGAGGCCGTAACAACTAGTTGAAGATTACAGTGGCAACGAGCTACTTTTTTTTCTTCTTGTGCTTTGTTCTGTTGTGGAACTCTCGATACCAAATCCGGACGCCGACGAGCGAGCGAAGAAAATTGTCCGAGCTGAATTCAACGATCCAAGTTCTCCATTTAATCTCAGAAAGGTATATTCGACTTGGTGTAACCTTGAGAAGAGTCATATCTTGAGACTGTCTAGAATGGTTTGGTGCTGCAGCGCGATTGTTGGCATGTAATGGAAGGTGCTGATGAAGAATCGAGTTTACCGTCAACAGCAAGTAGGTTGCAACTTGACGAAGCAAGTAAACAAGTTTGCAATTCCTCTGGAAGAGTCCTTACTCAGGAATTGCAAAATTTGCTCAAGATCGAGTCAAGTAGTGTACAGTGCTGCAAGAGGAAAACCAACGACGTTTCTGTTAATGCCGGGCCACTAATCGCCTCCAATTCATCGACGCCTGCACGGTGGCATAGTGAAGAGAACCGTGATGGGTTGACAGTCAACTCCCATGACGGCTCTCCTCAAACAATATCTTCGGATGAGGTGAACTCCTCAGCAGTGTCGTATATCGACAGCACCAGTAATGATGAATTGCTTTCAGTCGACAAGAACCCTCGCAGTTCTTTAATGCCGGATATCGACTGCCCAGGCACCGATTTCACATCTATTTCGCGTTCTTCAGGCTCTCCCACATTTGGCAATCAAGAGTCCAACGGAGTGGAGTTCTCTAGTCACAGTTCATACATTAAGAAAGAAGAGTCGGCATATGCGCCTTGCCTATATACCGAACAAAGTTTATCAGTTAAACAAGAAGCAAGTCTGTGTATGTACGTAAATTCGAATGTGAAGAGTGAACCGGACGAACTGCAGAACTATTCAGTCTCTATTGTTCAGACGCAAAGTAACAGTTACGGTTTCCAAAGAGTTTGCTGGAGCCCTTTGGCAGAACAGGTATCTCAGACGACGTTTTCTACTCATTATCCCCTCAGGAGTGATTCCTTCGTTGATTTCACAACTTCCAAACCGGCTGTTTCGAACTCTTTAGAAATCGACCACTATACAGCACTACAGAAACTGTCCTGCGATTTCCCGCAAAACTGCAGTAAACCTGCACAAAGTCTCCTGACGCAGCACCAACAAGGATCGTTCAGAATGAATACTTCAACCCCCTTGTACGGAGTCCCAGCAATCACCTATTCAGACTGGACGACTGGAAGCCAAAGCCGACCTCTCCCTACCAATACTGCCCCTCCTATAGTCACTTCGGCACCTATAACGAAAGGTAAGAACTCCATTTCTTATTGAAATATTTGTGGCACTTTCTAATAATATGAGGCTTACCTGTGACCTGGGACGGTATTGTTTATGTATCGTGCGATACTGAGAAACGTAATTTACACTCCTTAATATATTAACTATCTAGGTTAAAATGTGCAAATCTGTGATATAGATTAAATAACAATAGCTAATAATATTTAGAATTTTAAACAAATCCTTATTTTTCGAACAGGGAAAATAAAATGAGCAGTAGCAAATCTGATAATAATTTGTATTGAACTAATTTAATTTAAGCTGGCTCAAGAGTGCAGAAAGACCATATCCTAAAGAAAAATTTGCACACACCCGGCAAGCATTAAAAGTTATGCATCATGAATTGACAGCGAGAGTACTGAAGATCACTGAGCTAGGCTTCATTGTTACCACATCCAACCTGACCAACCACCGGAATGAACATTTTCGGCGGCAAACAGCCACGGACGCATGGCAAAGCTTTCAGTCCCCGTGCCCTGCTTCATCCTAAGTTTTTGCATTTCGCCCTTCTGGAGGAGCCAATTTAATTTTGAGTATACCGGGGGTTACGAAATACTCGGAGCTGACAAATGGCATCTGTCTATGATTTTCTTAGAGGGTGGATCGAACCGGCAAGGTGATCCCAACGGGCAAGTGGGACGAGGCTTTAAAAATTGATTAAATTTTGCTCTATTGTGGATACTGAGCTAAAATGTTTCCGTTTCGGTACGAGGAACTGTGGGAAAGAACAAGATATTCACATCCAAACAGAGGCAGAGTTGAGAGTAGGAAAGCAAGCGACAGAGTTAGCAAAACAGAGACAAAGCAGTATGCTAATGACCCTTCCAGCAAGATGCAGCAGATGGCACGTGCAATTAGCGCAAAAGGGTTTGGGGGGAACAGGCCTTGGCTGCATAAAGCATTCAAGGGCGAGCAAATTCTGCATATAACGACTTGGACCTCTTTGCTCTTTCTCCGAAATTCTCAAATACCGCAAGATGCTCTTAATTAATTCTATACCACCCAAGATTTAATCCCTTCCTACTATTTCTCTGAAAGCCGATGATCTCTATGGATTGTTACGGACTTAACATAGGAAGACGTGATTTTACTGGTGAATGACAAGGCATAATCACTTGCCAGTTCGAGTTTCAGAAATCATCAAATTCGTTATAAAAATCAAATTTTCTTTGCGGCTTCCCAAGTTTGGAACCATTCCGGAATGAATGTTCACAAGAGAATCTATTTACACGACTGCGGGTTAACTACGAGAAGCTCAGTAGGCTTTTATGAAGATCCTGTGTCTTTAAAGAGGTTAAATGAGTGAAGTTCCTGGTAAATAGTTGGGCCCCTATCACACAAAAGTATGGATATAAGCTTGCTAATTTTTTGGGAGATTCATTCATCAATTTGTAATAAGAACGCGACGAAAAGAGAGGTCCATCCCTTTCGTTTAAGGATGTATGTTAAACTTGGGTGCGACAGCTAGGTGATGGTGAAATATGATGTATCAGAGTGTGATACAAAGAGACCCTATCCGATATGAGTACAAAGCCTTGCGCGCACGGTTCACTATTAGGTCCAGGTGAAGCAAATGAGTTTTTCAAAGTATCTAGAGGGACAAAACAAGATGCATATGAATTTATGTACCTAATACTCTTAGACCATTTAAGAGTACACGTATTTTTCGACCGCTATAAACAGGTATACAGGAATTAGCTTATGCCAGTTGTCAGTAACAATTTACAATTCTATGTATCAATAATGGTTGTAGTTATCATCCTACGGAAGTCAGGTACACTTGTGCTTAAGTGGAAAGGTAACGGGTAGGATAGCCTTCAAGTGTTTGCCAAAGATGTGCTTGAACAGGCTCGTTACTTGCCATGGGGGCATGAGGGTTATCTGCCGAGAGGTCCTCTATAGAATCATAATCTGAAAGGAAAATTAGGCACTAGATGTAAAGCACTGGCATGGAATGCTTGTTTAAGACAACTTGGGCAAAAAGGAAGGAGAAACCCCTGGAGCTTGACGAAACATCCTCGCTAATGAGGAGTATAAACACATGCAATTAGCAGAATCAGCTCTTGAAATTCCGAAGACATTTTGTGGGCAAACAGGCTAAACGCCTTGCCCTCTCAAGTCTGTCTGCCTTAAATATAAAATGAGATTCAGACTCCTCACCACATACAAAAATAAGCCACCTTCCACAAAAATGGAAGAAAGTAGTCATACTCTGGTGATTCATATGGCTTAAGAATATCGCATGTTACTGAATCCAGTTAAACAAATCACTTGGTATAGTTATATCAAAATAATCCGTCTTTCGAATAGCTTGGTCCGACTTTGTGAATTATTATTGACATATAAATATTACATGTATGTGCAACTTATCAAAGTACGTAACTTTAAAAATGTATTGTGTAACTGGAATAAGGATAAAAAATTAAACTTGAATGCCATTATTTTTTACTAGATACGAACAAATGTCCAACCCCTGGATGCAACGGACAAGGGCATGTAACAGGATTGTATACTCATCATCGAAGGTAAGAAATACGCGATTTCCAACCTGTAAGATTTGCTTAGACTAAATCATTTCAACGTTTCTGATACTGAATCGCAGTTTACTCTCAGTTCTGTCATTGATGTATATACCTTTTATCATGCTGCTTAGTCTATCTGGGTGTCCACGTAAGGATAAAGTGACTCCTGAAAGTAAGTATCTTTTTCTTTTGCTCATTTTGTCCAGAAACATGTACCGCTGAAACGAAATACTAATTATAAAAGACGGGCCAAAGTTCTGAGCCACAGTCTACTTCTTTTACCAAGTGTCACGCTCCTGGGGTCCTCAAATTAGACAGCTGAATGTCTCGTTAGGTACCAAGTGCGCACTTTGGCTTAAAAAAGAACCATTCACTTACGGTTCCCTCTCTACCTGATGGTAGTTTTGGTTTCAATATTAAGCAACTTATGTAAATATACTTAATAGCCCAAGTATCTCCCTTAGATTGTTGAATCATTTACAAGTAACTGAGTTCATTCAAGATATAGGAATCCTTTGTCTTATCCGTTTAAGTTTTCGCAGTCACTAGGTTTTAACATCCGTTTTCAATTATAGTCCTGGCCATGCACGAGACGATTGTCAAATGCCCGACACCTGGTTGCACTGGTCGTGGTCATGTCAGCAGTGGAAGAACATCCCACAGAAGCTTATCAGGTTGTCCCCTGGCAGCAGCTGCTCGCCAAAGCAATCGGAACAGGCAACGCCTCTCGCAGCAATCCCTGTCCAACATCCCTGCAAACTTGCAGCAAGCGAAACAGGGTAAGCAAGTTCAGTTTAACTATATAGCCCTTATTTCAAGGATAGGGTGAACTTAGGTAATAATCTATGGAAATGGGTGAGAACTTAACATAGACGAGCGTGAAATTATGGAATAGAACCAAGCACGCATTACGCGCAATGAATCAGAGCGTTAAGGGTTCTGCTTAACGTTTCGCAGGGAAATCATCGGAAGGAAGCTGCAAGTTGATTCATGGTGCCCCAACAACCGTGAACCAGTTATTAACGCCTAGTTCCTTAAGTCCCGCTTATACAAGTGCTTTGAACCATGGGGATCGGGATACTGCCGCAGGAAAACGAGCCACTACAGCAGATTGTAACGACAATTTTTCCGCTGCTGAAACTGCATTTCATACTACCGGCGTAGTTACCAAAAAGCCTCGGCTGACAAAGAGTGGCGATGATGAACTCCGCCATAGCACACACAAGTCCACCGTCGATGGCACTCCGTCTTGCAGGTCAACACCTCTATCCCCTTTGTCTTCCAGATCGGCCGGTGATGTTGGCACTATCCAGGAACCTTCTCCCTATTGCACAGAGTCGAGCCCAATATTTCAGTCGTCTAGAGGATTTCACGCAACAAACATGCCCGAATCTTTCTGCTACTCCCAGGCATCCTATTATCAGCAACCGTACTATCACATCTACCCGGCATTAAATCCTTCAAATCATGGCTACTATCAACACGGCTATCAGGCACAGGCATGGCCCGCGGATTATTCAACATTGCCTAACGGCACTCATCCTTACCAGCATTCGTTCCCACTCACACCTGACGGTAGTTGCGAAACTGGTGTGGACTCTCAGGTATTAAAATCAGCTCTTGTTAATGTCTTTCCCGTTGATCAATGATTTTTCTTAATTATTGTAGCAAGTTTCACCTTATGAGTCGACCGCTCTCGTATCTTCATCAAAAATGGTCGACCCGAAAACCACCAACATCGAGTCTACAGATGCTATCGGATACTCCTCTACTATGGGGCAAGCACCTGAGCGACACGAGTCTAACGTTTTGGCGCAATCAAACTTGCCAGTTCGTGCTGGAATTACAGAAACGTTGACCTCCTGCAGGAATAGCGGTACCGAGAGTTTTGTCTACAAGGAGGACTACTCCACCGAGATTCCTTCATATTACACTAAGTAAACTCACCAACAAAATACATTTTGAAGCCCTGCATGTCACAATACAGTTTTCCGTAATATTAATATGAAGATTTTGCAGCACTGGAAATACACTATCATCGTGCAGCACTGCCATTAACCTTTCAGTAAAGTGCAACAGCGATCAGAACTTAACAAGCGGACCTCTTCATGCCATAAACGTAAGATACATCTACTATTTATCGGTTTAGTACTTCAATTCTATCATGCTTACCTTCAAGAACCCTACCAGCGAAGACCTGGCAAACAAAGAATCTCTCAGTGATAAATTTGTCACCTCCAAAGAGAAGTCTACGAACGAAGAGCAAACAGAACCTGTAGATTTTTCGTGCGGTTCCGCAGGGGATTCTTCGGTTTTCAAAGCAGGAAAAGGTGGAACTATGGAGTACCAGTACGTTAAATCTCATGGAGATTACTTCGGGGAACGTTCTTCACCTATGTATTACCGAGACAATCATGGTAATTTCCCAAAAATTGCTTGAATCCTGATATTTTTGTAAAATTTCGATTAAAAATTTCAGTTTACTCCAATGGAAACCAAGATGATCAGCTTTCTGGCGCATATGGCAATTTCGTAGACCCATCATATCTTCCACAGACTTACAATGACGTTACTTACTGCAGTACACCCGTTCACCCAGAATATTCAAATTCACCATGCATAGGACCAACGGGATCTTCACCCCCGTTTATTCGAAGCTACTCATCGGAGCGAGACAAACTAGATACGTACGGAACAGTTTACTACTTCTGCAATAAGAAACCAAAAATAATCCCCTGTAATAAATCGAAATTTTTTCACATTATTGATTGGCATGTTGTTTGATTGGCAAAAATATATAATCTCTATCATTTGGAATAAAACTGCACTGCAGTACCGAGCCATTAAGCTGTACCTGTTGCTAGGTTTCTGTAATCCAGGTTAGGTTAATGCGCTTTTGATATAAAGGAATCTGTTTCGGTCTCAAGTACACAGCCATAAAAATCAGTCACCTTGGCTAAACCCTCTCATTAATGGAAGTGCTTCGGTGAAGATTACTAAAAACCCTTAACCGACTCTTATGTCGTCAACAGGTTGACGACATCTACCGTTCGCCCGGACAAACTATGTTCCAGTATCGGCAGTGGCCAAGAGCTGAAATGCCCCACAAATGGTTGTGATGGTTCTGGTCATGTCACCGGTAATTATGCTTCCCACAGGACCCTGTCGGGCTGCCCCAGAGCAGTAAGCAGGCCTAGGCCTCGGACGCGAGATGGCAGTACCGAACCGCTCCGGTAATAACCATTGCTACGCTTTGAACAGTTCGTTGAAACCCAAAATAAAAGTGACGCACATTTTATTACAGTTAAAGATGCTGTTTTGTGATTGCCGATGTATTCGTGTCGTTCTCATCCAGAAAAGCGTTGTGGGCGATTCATAGTGGAAATGACAATCTAAACTCACACGTCCTTGCAAGGTTCGTTCTTGACTAGAACTTTCACTTGAGTACAAGATACGCTACATGTAAATGATTCTTTAGTTATTTCGTTGCTATCTAGAGCGCTCATCTTCGCCACATTTTACAAAGATTTCTTCAAGAGATACACCGGTCAAGGTTCGCCTGAGTACTCAAAATTACTTCGTAGACTCGTCATTTTTCATATCATCGCATTTCGTCCGTTCTAAATGGGAAGAGCTTGCTGTACAATGCGTGTATGCGTAAAACTGGAATTGTTGTAGTCGTAACCAAAAACAGTAGCTGGAATCTTAGGGAATTTCAATATTTTAGATACTCGCAAATACTTGCTGCTATGGAATTCACTGCTGAATTTTTGAATTTGGAAATGTATTTCGATACTCGATTAGGCATTTAATAACCATTACCAGAAATCGTACCATAATTTAAATTTACGCGTTGACTCTATATTCACGGAACGAAATTTTTACCATTGCTCATTCGAGTGTTTTGAACACAATTTTGTTACAAGGCCCCTAATAGGAAGGCATTAAAGAAGTGCTCAATTCTGTATGGGGCAGATACACGGTTATTTGCTAAACCTGCATACGTAAACATGATGGAATAACAAAACGTGAAAACCCAGAAAAAATTAGTCACACTTTCTGGCTTAAAACTTGACGTAATTCTTCAAACTCGCTGTGTGAAAATATTTTCTGCTAATTGTGCATGTGGTACATTTGACGTGAACCGACTACATGATTTAATAAACGTATCACAGTTTTCTCTTGAACGCCTTCTCTTTCTGCCTCTTGTCACTAAAGGACAACAACCCAGAAAACTCCATGATAACCTAGCCTGTGAACAAAGATTCAAAGAAAGTTGTAATCAAATGCGACTAGATGAGACGTCTTTTGTCTACTGCGATGTTGTCCAATAATCCTTAATTGGTACTAGAACATCTGGTGGAATATGGAAGAATATACAATTCTTGCTCTTTCAGTTCCACGCACAAATTAAGCTCTTCTATGGAGCACAGGAATTGGTCACATAATAAAGCAAGAAACATACCAGGAAATATTGCAACATGCAGTCCGGCAAAAGTTTGGGCCCCTAGAGAAGCGAGACTCCCTGTCGGTCTCATTCAAGACCGTAGGGCCCCGTCTCACCCTCATCCATGAAGGCCCTTCTTGAGCCTCTTCAAGACCGTTAGTCCTGAGCAAGATACCACGCCTGGCCTCCAGCCTTTGGCCCAACAATGAAGACATCCCATTCAAATTTATTATTTACATCGCTCAAAGTTTCAAAGGCTCCCAGAGACATCTATTTGTGTATTAAGAGGTTAAGAGTCCGGGTCGATTTGTCTTTGCTCTCGCTAGGTGGCGCAAGATTCGTTAAGTGATGATAGCCAGGAGCTAGGAGTTAGCTAACTAACGGAAGCTAGGAGGCATCGCCCACCCACGAGTCTCTCTCCCTTTTCTGCCTTCGATTACGGCTTCACGGTCCTGAGGAACTATGCCGGGCCGTCCGTGCTCCGCACGCGAAAAAGGAAGACAAGGGTCTACTCCCAAGCTATACCAGATTGCTCGCTGGTCATACTTATAAAATATTCATATTAAATTATGTTCCATTAACTTTAAAATGTCCTTTAACGGCGGAGGTAGACTTGTATGAGCCCGAAGAGAGGTGGATGGCAAAACATGTGTTACGCACCATTGTAAACCTTAGGTTCGACCCTCATGTTTACTGCTCTTCACTTATTGTCGTACAAGTTTGTATTTTGCATCAGTTGAGAATATGTGTTTATCTTCTAGTCTCGGGATTTAGGAACAACCTGAAAAGTTTCAGAAGTTCATCCTCAGTGGGATGAATTCTTTAGCATATTCTGGTTAAGCAAAACGCCGATTCACATTTCTTCCGTCCAAGATTTTTCTATTTTCTCACTTGCTTGAAGCAAACTTTACAAGTGGATATACTAAAACGTGATTCTTTCACTTGTCTAGTATGAAACGGTAGTCTATTGGCAGATTTTCCATTGCTCATATGTGCCTTTCGTCTGACTGTAACTAACTGCGAAAGTTAGAGTGAAGCATTGATCAATATGGAGAAGGGAATTGAGTTGATATACTAAATTTTTTTTAATTTCTGTGATGATAAATATATAATGTAGTAAACCTATACATTAGAGAAGATATTTCGTAGTATATGAAGTACAAAGCGAATGTTCTGCCCAAAATGCTTCCATTAGGAAAATTACTTACATGAAAACCTATATTTCGTCGATGCATCGCACCTATAGTTATTCATCTAATCATGCTATCTTATTCAAACCGTTTGGTTAGTAGTTCATGCAGTGGACGTTTTAGAGATCGCACTTGTCCCAGCGGAAAATTAAGGATGTCGGCTACATCCTGAACGATATCCGTAACATATCCTCAATATCCTGAACCACGTCCAATCGTGGATGAGTAAAAAAAAAAAACTTGTGTTGAGAATTGCGAATCTTGATTATTGAGGGCACCATTAAGTATCCTGAAAAGCGTTTTTCTCAGGACGCTGTTAAGTACCCTGAACATGTATTATTCAGGCATCCCAATATCAGGGTCCTGAACACCCTGGGAGTGGGCCAATTTCACTGCACTTAGAGTCCTGATTGGCATCCTGAAAATTTATATTTTCAGGGTCCTGAAACTATCCTTAATTTTCTGCTGGGGTGCCCCATTTGCTAATCATTAGCAATAACTAATTCCTTCAGTCAATATTTTTGCCTTGATTACAAAATAGAGTATGGCGGTAGTCCCATAGGTTATCTTATTTCTTTAATGCGTAACTAGTCTCTAAGCACTTAACTTGTTTGGTTTGTTTCAGTACAATAACATATCACATGACGATACTGATAAAAGCTGAGATTTTGTGAAATCTAGAAGTTTGCGTTTCCTGGAAAGTAATTACGTCGTCTGCTGCAGGCCATTTGACATAAAGCCCACTGGGCTCCTGGTGTTGTGTATGCTTTAGATTGAAGACTGAAAGCAAACATCCAAATTATGTTTACTGAAACTACCTTTAACGATGAGATGGAATTCAAAGCAGCTTTCGTAAATATTTTAGTTAGTATACTCGAGCAAATATAGTTAATGAAAGAATATGAACAAGATCGAAGTTTGACAAATTTCACACTCAAAGTGACTTTTTGAAAAGCACTCAGCGTCTCCATTTTTCTATCTCCCCTTTTCCCCCTCTTCCCTCATCTTTCCCTGCTTTCCCCTCCGTGCTAGAATATACAATATCTAGATTTTCCCTCTTCCCCACTTCTCTTATTTTTCCCTTCTCACACTCCATTTTCCGGTTTTCAGGGAGTTTCCCTGTAAAGTGGAAACGCCGAACACTCTGAAAACATCGACTGGTTGTAATACAAAGTTTCTTGTTCACCAGTGCTCTTGTACATGTATGAATGCACCCAATTCGACTGAAACTCGCAATAGCCAACAACGAATGACAAACTTCATATCATTAGAATTACATGGCGTGCCAAATGGAAAGAGACTTACAAAAGAGACGACAATAGGCTCTCGTACCATTGAAAAGCGTAATCCAATATACAAAAGTTCTGCTATTATTTCGTAAACTCATAATGTAACTCGAATTACTATCTGTTCTATGATATCTGCACGTTATTATCATGTTAACAAAAATTATTTAAAGTATTTGCCCTAGAGAAAAAATTGACAAAATTCGACGCTTGCGCCTTGGTTGTGGATGCTCCTAATATTCATACAATATCTGCGTCTCTACCTCGTATCCTTCGTAGTCTTCAGTCTGCTCTTCGCGTGACCAGGTTACATCTTCTAAGACTTGTCACTGCCTAGTTATGCTGATTTCAGGTAAACTAAGAGTCTCACTGCTACTCTAGGTACTTTACGTAATCTATGATAGTCTTATACCTTACTTGAAGTAACTAACCATTACTTCCAATGTAATAGCAAAGGATCGGAACTTGGTGTTCTCAGTAGTTTTAAGTCAGGTTAGTTGAGAACGTTTTACTAGTTCAGCCCACAGGCTGTATTGTCGACGGTTTATACCCTTGTTATCATTTTCTGGGTTACTATCCAGGTCTTCTAGTCGTCTAGATCCCGTTTCTTGTTCAGAAAAGTATTCCGTTGAAACTGTAGCATGTCAAATAAGTTTTGAGACTAGGTATATATAGAAAAAGTAATATGAACGATTTATTGGATCCTACTAGTGATCAAGCACAGAGAGAGGATGTGAGCACTTCTCAACAGGTATATTAAAGACCACTGCTAGGTAGCAACTTGGTATGCCGGAAATCCCTTCTTAATAACCAGTATTGGACCGTTATACTAGGAAACAGTAATTTCAACCCAATAACCCACGATAGATTACATCATTCGATTTTTATCGTGAAACTTTAATACAACACAAAGTCAATCTTGTAACTCAGTTATCATACAATTAAATGTTAATATTTAATTGAATTCGTATTCGAACATTCTGTTTTGACTGCAATCATAATACGATACTAAGACTCGTATAGTTTTTCCGAAAACCAAAAACAGCCTATTTTTATCTTCCATAACATTTGTAGGTCCAGCAGTGGCAGACATTCGAGGTTACTGATACTTTCAAAGGTGGCTTCGAAAGGCAGAGACAAAAACAATCATGGCTTATGAAGACCTTCGAGAAAAACTTCCGTGCATTCACGGCAACTGGTCACCATGGGACGGCGAGAAGCAGTCAGTCAACGGGAGTCACGAATATTTTCTTCAGGTTCTGTTCAATCTCATCTCGGCGATAAGAAACAGCACAGGCGAATTCTTTTTGGACGAGTCGATAGTCTATCGCTTGGCACACAACAGACGTGTTAGTGATGGAGCTTACTTCACCCTTATAGTCGTTTACAGTATAGTTATTCTAGCAGGAGCTTCAGGCAACATCTTAGTTATTTGGGCAGTGGTACGTCAGCCTGCGATGCGGACGCTGAGGAACGCTTTCATCGTGAATCTGGCAGTCTCAGATCTGCTATTGTGTATCCTTACCAGTCCGTTAACCCTGATTCAACTTCTCACTTACTACTGGCCATTCGGCTATTCGGATCTAACCTGCAAACTGGCGGGTGGTCTGGAAGCAGTATCAGTTTTCGTCTCAACTATGTCCATCACGGCTATTGCTATTGATCGTTACCAGTTGATTGTGTATCCAACACAAGAGTGGCTCCAGAAATTTGGTACTGCAATAACCTTGTTTGTCATCTGGGTCTTGGGCTTCAGCATGGCAGCGCCACTTTTTGCTTTCCGCATGATCGAGCATCATCCTTTGTGGGGCACTCCGGGACTTCTGACTGATACCTTGGATTTTTGCTTGGAAACTTGGCCCATCAGTCACGGGCGTACGGTGTATTCAGCAGCCAGTCTGGTGATCCAGTACGCTTTACCTATCATAACCGTTTCGGCGGCCCACGCAAGAATTTCTCGAAAACTTCGTTACCGACTGACGTCGATGATGAGCATGTCGAGAGATACTACGAAACAAGCCCAGGAACAGAGACGCTTACGAAGAACCAACACTCTATTGGTAGCCATTGCTTGTATTTTTGCCGTATGCTGGATGCCCCTGAACATATTTAATTTGATAGTTGATCTGTACTATCCGTTCGACACCGAACAGAGCCAGGAGATGCTCATCACATATGCTGTATGTCACTTAGTCGGAATGAGCTCTGCGTGCGCCAATCCTCTACTTTACGGATGGCTGAATGAAAATTTCAGAAAGGAGTTTCGTGACATCGGAGTCGGATTGATTGTCTGCTTGCGTGAATCCGCGATTAATCAGAATCAGCCCCAAGATGCTCAGGACCCAATCGATGTAATTGAATCGCGCAGACCCTCGAACAATATCAACGATCCCCAGCAAATCGCCCTCTACTCCACCTGTACACTACGCTGCGAGATTACTCAGTCAAGTATGGCTCCGTCCCCAACTTATCTACAGCGAAATTCCATGTTATAGGTTAACTGTGTATATTTTGTTCTGTGCCAGTTCATTCCAGTTTTCTCCCTTAAAGTGATTTTAACATACCTCCTACGTTATTTTGGCTTCAAAGATGTACACAATAAAAAGATTATTGAACAAATAAACGGTCTATATATTACATTCAATAGCTAGGACTATTCTCACGGGACCCGTATGACTGGTGATCTCGAAACACATCCAATTATTGACTGCTGAGGTCCACGTATTGTTATCGTGATGTAATCGTTTGTGTTACTGACATAGACCTAAAAGCTTCGACGATGAAAACGGTTCTGAGAAATTTTTTTCTAATCTTCCACTTCTAAATTTCCAAGATGTTTCGTAGTCCTGTAAGAACAGCCCGCGGTATACGCCACAAATGGTAGTTGCTTTTCTGCAAATCTAACCCAGCTCACTTGATATGGTAACAAATCTGTGTGACGGAACTAATAGTGCACTGGACAGTAGTGGAGTGTGAGAGTAAGAAAATGTAGAAACCTCACTACGGCCCAATGCAGGCTAAGACTAGTAGTAAGTAATACGTGACAGATGAAAACAGATTATAAAAACTACAAATCCATCAGGCAACATCTGCGCATCGATTAGTTTTTCATTAACAAAACTCAAGCTGCGCTTAGAGGCAGCCAAGCCAGGCGAACCGAAAGCGAGTCAACAAAACTCAGTTCTGTGCCGAACCGAGCTGACTCCTTGTGCAAAGGCTAACCAAGTCTGAATCTTATACAAACGAAGCTAAAACTATAAGTAGTGCTTGTACTAGTACTGATTCTAAGCAGTTATTAGCAACTGTAGCCAACAAATTTTTGAGTAACAGAGTGGAGCCCCTGATGAGATCATTACGGTAGACCAGGAGACTACCGAAGTGGTTCTGAATCTTTTTCCCGAACACCACTTCTAACCCAGCAATGTCCTACGTTGATCGATTGTAATCGACGTATACCCAAAGGCTTGTTCGGAATTAAAATAGTTCAAATCAATGTGTTTTAAGAAGTATTGAATGAAGCTGATAGAAAAGTCATCAAAACATGTCTGAAGTTTACTAGATTATAGTCTACTATAGAGTCTGATTAATGGTGTTTTACACCGTACGAAACACTGCAAAAGGGCACCGTTACAGTGCATTTTAGTAGTTCTTCAGTTCCTTTCCGCAGTGCCTTTTCAGAGCTGCCTGCATCGTTAATGCACCTGACAACGAATCTAGATTGTAGCCGGTTGTAAAGGGAATTGCCTACAAAATCTGTGCAATTTATTATGCAAATGCACGCAATTAAGGGATCCTGTGTAGTATGGGGACTCTTTCATGTTCCTGTTTAATTTTGATTTGACGTTCAGCCTCTTGATCAAGTTTCAGTTTTGCAGGTAACTCTACTTTTGAGGCAGAGTTCACTGGGTGCGTTGAATCCGTCACCAGAGTGGAAGACCCGAGTCAAAGTTAAGACAGTTATAATGAGTTTTACGTATAATCCCATAATTGCTACTGGTTTTGACAACTGGAATGATTTAACAAACTGATATCTTGAATCTGCTCCAAACCGTTTCTCTGACTCTTCTCCAGTTTAATGTAGGATTTCCAATCTCCGGTTTCGAGACTTGCACGGCTTTCGACAACCGAATATACTTCTTCATCCCTGAGTTATCAAACATGTAATCTTTGCGTTATGTAATAACTTTTCTGGATTTTTTTTCAAACCACCATATAGCAGTCCGGATAGTAGAACCCAGCAGAAAAATAAGGATGGTTTCAGGACCCTGAAAATATCCTGAAAAGGACATTTTCAGGATGCCAACCAGGACTCTGAGTGAAGTGAAATCGGTCCATTTCCAAGGTGTTGAGGACCCTGACACTGGAATGCCTGAATAATACATGCTCAGGGTACTTAAGAGCGTCTTGAAAAAACGCTTTTCAGGATACTTAATGGTGCCCTCAATTATCAAGATTCACAGTTCTCAACACAATTTTTTTTTTACTCATCCACGATCGGACGTGGTTCAGGGTATTCAGGATATGTCACGGATATCGTTCAGGATGTAGCCGACATCCTTAATTTTCCGCTGGGAAAGGAAACGTGCCGATATCCGTTCGGTGCGGTATCGAAAACATACGACGATAATCTGGCACAGGTTACCTAAACGACGTATAGAGGTACAGGACAGCATCAAAGGTTTCAATTACGCATCGGTACTTTACTCGATGTGTTAATTGCCAACACCTGTGCTTGATAGGGCGTATAAGACGCGTGGTAACCAACTACTCCAGTCTAACAACAATGTGGTATAGTAACGCATCAGTACCCACGTAAAAGTAACGGTGCCTTTTGTGGTACCTTTTGTAAGGTCAATCAAAAATAATGGATTTTGAAAATGTTTTGAGAGTGGCTAACCTCTCGATGATGTCCCTTGAATTATTGATTCGAGCGCTGGTGATTTATTGGCATTGGAAGCAGTTAAATCGACGTTCAACTCTTGGCCTGGGTTATCGACTCGATACAAAAGACACGCCGCCATATTTCTTTACACCTCAGTTGTTTTAAAAAATCATGCAGGATATGTTGGAAAAAAATCACACAATAAAAGTGTAAAAATAAAAATTATAAATGAGGAGTAATATTATGTAAATAATAAGACATTATGAGAATAAAACACGATACAGCCCCCGCGTAAAAATGAGGCAGAACAGTGGGGTTTTTACACCGTACAAAACACTGCAAAACGACACCATTACCCTACTCTTTTCCTGGTTTCTCAGTTCCTTTTTGCAGTGCCTTTTACGGTTCCCTGCATCGGCCTAACGCATCCCAGTTTTCAATTCAACGTAACCCAAAAGGCACCAAAGAAGGCACCGTCATTTTTACGAGGGAACATAGTACAGAAATAGTTGATACCACAGAATAATTTAATAAAACTAATACTTACATAATCAAGAAAATCAAATAAAAATATTAAAAATAGTAATAACCCATCAATTATACAGATTTTAAAAAATGAAAAAGAAATAAAGCGTACTAGCGCCACCGCATTTCGCCTGACACTAGTCGCACAGTCTTCTGCTACACAAGCGGTTGGCAATTGTCACAAGTCATCAACAGACAAGACTTAAAACGTCTACTGAAAATCGCTTCTGAAAATCGACAAATCCTTACAGAATGCCTAACGCTGAGCCTGTCATCGATAAAGTGGTCGTCCATCCGCTAGTTTTGCTCAGTGTCGTCGACCATTTCACGCGAATGGGCAAAATAGGCAACCAGAAACGAGTAGTCGGAGTACTGCTGGGCTCTAATAAAGGAAAAGGACTTCTTGACGTCTCAAATAGCTTTGCTGGTACGAATTTTAGAAATTTTAACTATAGGTTTGTAATGAAATACTATTTTTTCGTTGGCAGTTCCCTTTGACGAGGATGACAAGGACAAATCGGTCTGGTTCCTCGACCACGACTACTTGGAAAACATGTACGGAATGTTCAAAAAAGTGAACGGTAATATTTAGGGATTTCCTTTTCATGTTTACATGCATCTTAATGTGTGATTTTAAAAAAGCTCGCGAAAAAATCGTCGGATGGTACCACACTGGCCCTAAGCTGCACCCTAACGATATCGCCATTAACGAACTGATCAGAAAATATTGTCCGAACTCGGTTTTGGTCATCATTGACGCAGAACCTAGCGTCACTGGCCTGCCAACAGAGGCTTATATCGCTGTGGAAGAAGTTCACGATGTAAGAAATAAGTACTTTCGGGCTTAAATAGCCAAAATAAAGCATTTTTGTCGTTTTCTAGGACGGTACACCTACCAGCAAGACTTTCGAGCATCTGGCTAGCGAAATAGGTGCGGAGGAAGCGGAAGAAGTTGGTGTCGAGCATTTGCTTCGAGACGTCAAAGACACTACTGTCGGGACCTTGTCGCAGCAGATCACAACTCAGCTTCTGGGCCTCAAGGGTTTGCTCAAACACATGCGGCATATTCGCGAGTATTTGGATCAGGTATTATTTTCCAATTTGAGTTTGTATTTTTTTTAATGGATGGTTTTGTTGTTTCCTGGTGCAGGTTGTCCAGGGCAAGTTACCTGTGAACCATGCTATTATTTATCAGCTACAGGATATTTATAACCTGCTGCCCGACGTGACTGAACCGCAGTTTGTTAAATGCATGCACACGAAAACCAATGACCAGTTGCTCGTCGTTTATCTGGCCTCGCTTACCCGCTCGATCATCGCACTCCACAATCTGATCAACAACAAACTGACCAACAGGTTTGCGAATTTGCCTTAACGTTTAAATGGTGCAAATAAGTCTGAAATATTTCACCCAGGGACGCGGAAAGACGCAAGGACGAAAAGGACAAAGAGGGAAAAGAAGTAAAGCAGGAAAAGAAGGAGGAAAAAGATAAAGAGAAGAAAGAAGATAACAAGGAGAAGGCGCCGGAGAAAAAGTAACGATTTCGTGACCGCTGTACTGGAAACTTTTGATATAATACACTTGTGAGACACATAATACTTTTTAACTACTCGCTTCGTACAAACGGACAAAAATTTCAATATTTGAAGTTGATTCAAGCACAAAAATCTTAATCAGTATTACCACTTTCAGCTTTCCCTATTCCCGTAGAGAGGACTTTGCTTTTCCCCTTTCTTCTCCATTCCCCTCGCTTGAAAGTTATGTTTCCCCTTTTTTCTCCTTCGTACTGGAATATAAGCCTTTGCTTCAAGATTTTCCTCTACCCCTTCTTTCCCTTTTTCAGGAAATTTCCCTCCATACTATCGAAATCAAAGTATAGTTTCATCAACAGGCATTAGATGGCAGCACGTGGGTACCAGAAACAAAACAAAGAAAACAAAAACAGGGCCAACTAGATATTTAGTGTTTGGAAATCGCTGTACCCCTTCTGTTTACTACGTTCTATCGACGTCTTGAAGTTGTACGTGGTTTGGTAAGACCAGCAAATTTACTAAACGTTTCATTTTCAGTCTGAGAGTTTATTGAAGTCCTGAAAATGGGTGGTGCTGTCAGTTCCGGAGAAAATAACGACGCATTAGTCGATAATCTGGTCGAAGCGGACTATATCCGAAGCCCCGAAGTTGAACGCGTATTCAGGGCAGTGGACCGAGCCTTTTACTTTACGGACGGTCACAAGAATTCGGCTTACAAGGATTTGGCGTGGAAGCAAGGAAATCTGCATCTCTCAGCGCCCTGCATCTACTCGCAGGTCATGGAAAGCCTGGAACTTAAACCTGGGTTAAGCTTCCTCAACCTAGGCTCGGGGACTGGCTATCTCAGCACTATGGTCGGGCTCGTTTTAGGTACGTAATAAAAGATCAGTCAAATACAATGTTGTGTATCGGTGGGTTGCCGATACTTTACAAATACTTTCTTCTGTGGAACTGAATTCAAATTTAATCCGGAGAAACTGTAAACGGAGGGAAAGTAAACTTTTCGAGTGTAATATTTACTAAAATAAATGTGTCTATTCATTGCTGATGATATTCGTCAAAATTACACAGAAATTCTTCAAGTTGGCAATGAGCCAAATTTATGGATGTCATAAAAAAAAGTATTTGTCGATACACCGATACACAACACTAGTCCAATAACATACTAAAGTATTATAATTCTATGTTTTAGGGAGCAAGGGTACAAACCACGGAGTGGAAATTCATGCAGATGTTCTTGCTTATGCGGAAGAGAGGCTCTCTGCTTTTGTCAAGAGTTCTGGCTCGTTGGACGAGTACGATTTTTGTTTACCGCAGTTTGTTCGTGGCAATTGCTTGAGTCTGAGTAAAAGTAATAGAAAGTATGATCGAGTCTACTGCGGAGCTGCCTGTCCTGAAATCTACGAAAACTTCATGAAACAGTTTCTGAAGATTGGCGGGGTTCTCGTTATGCCGATGAACGATCAGTTACTGCAGATCCGGCGTCTAGGCGAAGACTCTTACGACTCTCGAGCTGTTTTACCAGTTTCTTTTGCCTCGCTGATTACCCCTCGTCCCGATTCGCTGGACGAAATCGCGCTACGTAAGCTATTGGTTGTTTTATCATTGAAATCGTTCAATCAGATTTATTTCGGTTCATTTTTTAGCTGCAGCCAATCCTCTGAACCTTCAGGAATGCTGCCGTTGCAAAATTCGCTCCATTCTAAGAAGCACCATTGACTCAGAACAGCCAGAACTATGGAAACAGTGCAGGAAGAACCCCAAGCAGAAAAACACCAGAGGCCTGCGTCCCTGCGTTTTGCCCATCTTCGAAGACAGCGACAGTGATAACTTGACGTTCGAGGGACATGTTTCCTCTTCGTCCGAAAGCGAGGAAGAAACTGCAGATCAGACTGTCCCGAATGAACCCGAGACTCGGGGAAATGATAGCGGAGTTTCTCTAGAACCCGAAAGTCAACAGCAACTGACTTTGCAAGCAGACAGGGCTTCTCCGTCTTCCGAAGATTCCAGACCTGAAGACGAGCAGTTTTCAGGCGAGCCAGGCAGTCAAGGTAATCGTACTTCATCCCCAGATCGCATTCAATATTTTACTCGTTCCCTGCGCGACGAACGAGGTCACGCGGCTCTGGTCATTATCGAGAGCCGCTCGAGACGTTCCCCCCGAGGTCCCAAGCGAAGGTCCGTCATGAGAGAGGAAGAAAGTAATTCCGCAGATACCGACATGTCCATGGTATGTAACGAGAAGAATTATACTTATTTCATGCGGAAAAAAATTGACGCTTTGCCCGTGCCGTATCCCCTGAAGTCGTTTTTGGATTATTCGCGCAGTTTTTCACCGCTTGTCGAAACGGCAGACTTGCCGAGAGAGAATTGAGTTTCCCGCTACCAGTTTGCTTCGTAAAAAAAAACGAAAAAATAATAATTACCTCGATAAGTTTTTGTGTTTCTTTACTTAGGTTGTGATATGAGAAGAAGCTTATGTCTTATGTTATGATTTAACTTTCTGTGTTTACTCTTGATCAGTTGGCAATCGGTAACATTGCACGTCTTTTGGAAGAAAATGCTTTTTTTCGTGAAATTTACGATACTGTAGCGCACGCGGTTATTTCTTACGTCGATTGAAATACATATAGATCGTTGGAACCTTCA
This sequence comes from Eulimnadia texana, assembly GCA_002872375.1. NCBI lineage: Eukaryota > Metazoa > Arthropoda > Branchiopoda > Diplostraca > Limnadiidae > Eulimnadia > Eulimnadia texana. Next base: position 23,570,478 of record NKDA01000001.1, read on the forward strand.
TTGTTTTGCATATGACATTTTGAAAGTAAACTTGAAGTAACTAAAAACAATTAAGACATGAATGGCCGAGACAGAGTTATAATTCGAGTGAGAAATGTTTTTATGAGTATTCTTATCAATTACCTGTAAGAGAACAAAGTTTTTTCCTGAACCTTGACGATGTAGAGGTAAGTGGACTAATTTGATTTTTATGATCTACCCGCCATTATGATTATGGAAGCACAAGGCAAGATAGGGCGAAAATAAAATATAGTGAAATAAAATTTAAAAAAGATAATAGAAGAAATATTGTTATTGTCAGCATTTATTTTTTTATTTTTTATTTTATTTATAGCTATATTTTAATTTATTATATTTATTTATCATCTTATTGAATACTTTTTTATTTTATATTTTTTTCTTTATGAAATTTATTATTTTTATTAATCTCTTATTCTTAAATATTATTTTACGCTTTTAAGATTGAAAGTATTTTCTTTTAATTGGGGCGAATTATAATGGGGCGAAGTTGGGCGAAACTAAATTGGGGCGAAATTTGCATCATCTGGCAACCCTGCAATAGAGAATGTCTTCTGAAGACGACGTGATCGTATCAAAATGGCGGAGTACGACCTAACTAGCCGGCTAGGATCCTATTTGGATCGGCATTTGGTTTTTCCGCTCTTCGAATTTCTTGCTGTCCAAGGGGTAAAATACTCCATTAATTTCTTTTAGTTTTTAGATTAATTTCTACACTTCCTTTCGTAAAAATTCGTGAAAGGTCGTCATGTATCGACCTGGTCCTTGAAACCATATGCTTTTTTCTGCTTATTATTTAATTAATAACCATTTTTGTACAGATCTACAAGGAAGATGAATTACTACGGGCTAAGTTAGATCTGCTAAGCAAAACTAATATGGTTGACTTTGCCATGGACGTTCACAAAAGTCTCTATCCAGATCGCGACATCCCGCAGGTTAGTTTAACACACAAAAACGTTCGTTACATGGAAGTTAATTTTTTTGTATGATTTTTGCAGTCACTGAAAGAAAAGCGCTCGTCAGTTGTCGACCAGCTGAAGAAGATGCAGAGCGAGACTGAACCCATTCTGGCCATTTTCGCAAACCCTGAAGTTACCCGACAGATCCAGTCGTCCCGCGATTCGCGCCAACTGCTCGAGTATCTGACGAAAAATCACGGTCTGAAACCAGAAAAACTCGATTCGCTGTACAATTACGCTAAATTTCAGTATGAGTGCGGAAACTACAGCGGAGCGGCTGAATACCTGTACTTTCACCGTTTCCTCGTCATGCCCAATGATAAGGTAAGTTTTTATTGTTCATAATTAATAATCCATTAATTGTATGTCTTTATAATGACTTTTCAACAGTTAGTGTTTAAACGTTTAATTTGTTTTTTATTTCTAGAATTATTTGAACGGACTGTGGGGCAAACTGGCTTCAGAGATCCTCATGCAGAACTGGGAAGTGGCGCTTGAAGAGTTAAATCGATTAAAAGAGTATATCGACAACAACACGTTCAACAGCCCACTCGTCACTCTGCAGCAGAGGACGTGGCTCATTCACTGGTCGCTTTTCATCTTCTTCAATCACCCCAAAGGTCGTGACCTTATCGTCGAAATGCTGCTCTACCAACCCAAGTAAGATAACTTTCTACCAGTGTTTCCACTTTAAAGGGAAATTCCCCGGAAAAGAGGGAAATGGAGTCTGGAAAGGGAAAAATAAGGGAAATTTAGGAAGTACAGCCTGTGCTCTAGCGCGGTTGGTTAAAAGGGAAAAATAAGGGAAGAGGGAAAAGGAAAAATCTTGAAGTACAGCCTGTGTTCTAGCACCGAGGGGAAAAAAGGGAAACTGAAAGTGGAAGCACTGCTTTCTACATTTAATCAAATAATAGTTTATTCTAACTTCTTATGAATAGTTACTTGAACGCTATCGAGACGATGTGCCCCCACATTCTGCGTTATCTGACGACGGCTGTTATCATCAACCGGCAAAATCGCAGGGCCATGCTGAAGGACCTGGTTAAAGTTATTCAGCAGGTAAATTGTTTTTATCTATTTTTCAGTGCTTCCACTTTCAGTTTATTGCTCAAAGCCTTTTTTTAAAGTTTATGCCTCAAAGAGGGCCCTATTTCCCTTCTTTTTTCCTCGTTTTGAAATCAGTTTTTCCTTTTTTCCCCCCTTTACACTGTCTGCTCTTTCCCGTCCGAGAGTACTTATTTTTAATGTTTTTAACGATAATCTAAAAAAAATCTAATGGTAAAATAAAAAGCTTAACAAATTCATTTTCCCCCCAATGTTCCTCCCTCCCCTCATGTTTCCCTTTGGAGACCCCACCTTCCCTTTTTGGGGGAATTTCCCTCCAAAGTGGAAGCAGTGGGATGGAAGTGATGAGCACTTCTGTAGAGAAGGTTAAAGGTCAATGAGAAATGAAGGTTATACAGGGACTTCAAGGGAAAGGAATTAACATTAATTAAAGACTATTTGTTACATGGAGTATAACAGTGTGTTAATAAATTACATTTTTCTTGCGTTTTAGGAATCGTACGCCTACCGGGATCCCATCACCGAGTTTATCGAGCATCTCTACGTGAATTTTGACTTTGACGCTGCCCAGCAGAAACTTCGCGAGTGCAAGGACGTCCTGCTCAACGATTTCTTCCTCGTTGCCGTTTTGGACGATTTCATTGAGAGCGCTCGTCTGATGATTTTCGAGACTTTCTGCCGCATTCACCAGTGCATCAGCATAAAGTAGATGGAAAAAAAAATTGTAAAATGTAATTTTAAACTAAATAATTCTGAATTTTTGTAAGGATGTTGGCCGAGAAACTGAACATGAACGTGGATGATGCCGAACGCTGGATCGTTAATCTAATTCGCAATGCTCGTCTGGACGCTAAGATTGACTCGCAGCAGGGACACGTCGTCATGGCGACGCAGACCACCTCGCCTTACCAGCAACTTATCGAGAAGACGAAACTTCTGTCGGTCAGGTCTCAGAAGCTGGTGGCCGATATCGAGAAGAAACTGAACGCCAGGAACGCAGAGGTAATTTATATTTTTGAAAACCATAAAAACTGCATTTTGTTGATTTTTTCGTGTTGATTGTGTTTTTGCAGGGAAACCAGTGGGCCTCGAATGATTTTTAAGATCCCGATTATTCCATCTCGTCTCTTTGAATTTCAGATTTTTGTATCGAACAAGTTCGACTAATGGAGAAGGGTGGAAGAAATAAATCAATTTACCACACACAAATCCTATTTTAAATTTCTTATGTAAAGTGTAGTTAAATTTATGATACTGGCCAAGGCGCATGTCTAGAAGGGTACCGCGGTATCAAGACTTTTTTCCTTGCAGTTTTCTTGAGGTATTGGTCCAGGCGAAAAGGGTTGGGTATGGTACTCGTGGGAACCGGCAAAATTTTTCGCACTAAACCCTTTTGTTTTGCACAGACAACGAATTTTATTCGTAAACCAATAGCCGGTAAATAGAGAAATTACTTAGGCTGCTGTGTATCTCTATGGACGAAGTATTGATCTACTCAAAACGACTTGCACGTTACGAAGATACGCTATTGATTTTGTATAGAATGTCTTACGCAAAGAAGAGGCAAAAGAAATTAGATTTAAATCGAATAAAATTTTGTAAAAAATAAGAGTTCCAGTGAAATGACGAATAAGTAATTTAAACTGTACAGTCTGAAGGTTAACAATAGGTTTCTGGTTTACTCCCATTACCGGACACCAGAGTACGTGACTTTGAAACAATTAGAAACGGAAAAAGGCATTTAAAAGTCTTTTGAATATTTTAGAAATATTTTATAACATAGAAATATTCAAAGTTCTGTTCCGTAATTTAACACGCTCTTCGTAAAGTATAGGGGAACCTGACGGCCAGCTTGAGACGAAATTTTAGTCATTATTTTTCAGAGTTTTCTAGAGGACACACGTTATTTATATTGAGAAATTATTAGAATATTAGTTGGTATTTTCGCATGCTGTGAAAATGAAGCCGAAAAATAGATTTTGCAGTTTTTTGCAACTGTTCGCAGGTTCGTTTAGCAGGACGGGATCGTCTAATGGCACCGTGGATACGAATAAGGATTTTATTTATCTTAAAGGAATCGTGGAAAACTCAAAACTGCAGTTAAATGCTAAGGTAAGTTTATTGAAACTTTTAATTAATATTAGTGCTTGATAAGGATAATAAACAATATTAGAATAAATAATTCTTAGTCTGTGTTACGCTTTAAGGGATAAGCGCCCCCCCCCCCGCTATAGCGGACACCTTTATTAAATAAAATTCAAAGAACTTTTGAATTTTCTTTATATCAAAATGTTTCTTGATTTTTTTGTGATTTTTTATATATATTTTCTAGCAAAATTTTTCAATAAACTTATTTTATACATCTGTCCGTAGTAGAGGTGATGGTCTATAGTAACACTTTCATGGCAGAAGCCGTGAACAGTAAAAGAAATAATAATAGAGTATACACAGAATTAAATAAAAAATTTTAAATTACTGAAAAATAGGAATGAAAAATATACGCAAATGAATAAATAATAAAATTCAAAAGTAGGTTGGTTGCAGTGTTTCCACTTCCCAGGGAAAATTCCCTGAAAAAGGGGAAGATGGCGTCTGAAAAGGGAAGAGTACGGGATCAGGGAAAAGGGGAAATCTGAAAATACAGTCTCATATTCTGGTGCGCGGAGCAGAAACGGGGAAAAATAAGGGGAGAGGGAAAAAAGGGAAATCGAAAGTGGAAACACGGGATGGTTGGTATCTGTTTCAAGTTTCCCCTTTTTCCCTCTTCCCTTATTTTTCCTTTTCCCGCTTCCATTTCCCTCTTTTTCGGGGAATTTCCCTTCGAAGTGGAAATACTGTGCGAAATAGCCTCAGGTCACGTGACTATCTTATTATTTCAAACGGGCACCAAGGCAACAGGGCAAGCCAACTTGAAGCAACAGGTAGAAAAGGTGTGCCAGGTACACAAGCTTTTCGTTTTCTGAACGAATTTCAACTTCTTCCGTCAAACTATCTACATAACTTGATTATTTAGTTTATAAGCTTTCAGGAAATACCACAAAAGCCTACAATTTTGCATTAGGTGGTGAATAAATAAAGAAGTAAATACGTTGAGAGGGACAGGTAACTGGGGCGGGGCTGCCATATTGTTTTTCTCTCTTTTCCAGTAAAAACTGGGTATCAAATCGTGAAATATTCGCAGCAATTTACTGTTTTTTTCCCAGGGTAAAGAAGAATCTCATACAAGTGCCAAGCCCGTGAGTGAAAACGCAAAAGCCGTTTGCGAAGAAGTTATCGTTCAACTGAAATCTGACTTCTGCGGAAACGGAGAAGAGCTCGCAGTCATCCTCAGACAAGCTTTATTTCAGGTATATATGGATATGAATAAAATAAATAAGATTTTTCATGAAGATATGTTACAGGTTTTGCTAGAAACGCACGATACGATTGCCAAACGCCTCGATTTCTTGGAGCAGCGGGAAACGTCAACATATCAAACCAACGAACCTCACAAAATGCCTGGAGATATGAGTGGAGTTAAAGTTTTTGGGATTAGAAGAAATCCTGGAGAGCCTCTGGTAAATAAAACATAACATTTTTCCATTTACTATAATAGTCAAATTTAGTAACCCCCATTTTGCAAGGGAATTCCCTGGAAAAGGGGAAAATAAGAGAAAAGGGAAATTTGGAATATAGCTTTAATATTTCAGCATGGAGGGGAAAGAAAGGGAGAAAAGGGAAAAATGAAAGTGGAAATACTGATCAATTTAATGAGTTTATTTTAAAATATTCAGGGTTTAACAGTTACCACGCAAAACGGACAACTGGTCGTGGCACGGATTCTGGGTGGAGGTGCGGTCGATCGACAGGGTCTTCTTCACGTTGGAGACGTCATCGGAGAAGTTAACGGAGTTGCCGTCCGAACGTCGGAAGAACTTCAAGTACTTTCGCTGATTTTACTGTCGTTAACTTTTAGATTTTAACCGAAATCTCGTTTCTATGTAGAGTTTTACTGTAATTGTACGTTACTGTAACTTTATTTTGATTTTTGAATTATTATTGAATGCTTATGTTTGTGTTTTAATGGTAGGTGGAGATTGCACGCAGTCGGGAACACATCACGCTGAAGGTTCTCTCATCGGCTCAGGAAAACGGAGCTCCCGCTGCACAGGTAATTTACCAATAATAGAAAATTTTGTATTTCATTCCCACATAAAAGATGAAGGTGCCTTTTACGGTGCCTTCCTGTAAAAAGAAACTACGAAAAGGTAATGTGGCAGTGCTTTTTTAGTTTTTACAGTGTTTTGTACGGTATAAAACAACATTGCTCGGACCTATTTTCTACGTGGGTTGTTTCTTTATTTTATTTCATTCTATTATTATTATTGATCTATTTAAGTATTGTATTTAGTGTTAGCTACTTATTTTATTCGCGGGGATGGCCGATATATCATATCAAATATCAAATTGTTTATATATCAGTCCGTTTTGGGTTTGATAAATCAGTATCAATAATTTGTTAATATTGCAATGGATATGTCATGTCAAAATATCAATACTTCGTTGTTAGTATATCAGTGATTCGATATTTTTTTCCAAAACTGTCGGAGTTAGAGAATTTTTACTATTGGCCATGCCAGCTCCCAGCTTCTCTGTTTAGAACAAAATTGGCGGGATTCTTGGGGTTCTGGATAAAATGGAGCAAATTACGACATTTTAACCTGGGTCAGTGACAGGTTTCTCTGTCCAGTACTAAGTACAGAACGGGCCTTGGAGAAACGTTACAAGAACGCGAGTTTGATGTAGAAGCAATTTTCCTTCGTTGAATTTTTGCAGTTAGTTCCCAGTTCCGAGTCAGTATTGTAGAAGCGGTCCTGTCATCAATAGCTCGGTTCTTATCCTTATTTTTGTAAAGAGTTTCGTAGTCTTTCATTTATTTCTAAAGATTAACGACTTGTTTTCTACAAGTTTCATTCGTAAAAAGCGCTTGTGGTACTTGGCATTCATCGAAAGTGATTTAAAATTGGTATCCGCGCAAGAAGAATGTAATGCGATATTGGGTAACAGGACTTCTCGTCCGCTTAAACGTACGAATAATTCAGTTTTGTGGGACTATTTTGACAAGACGATTGAATACAAAGTCCAATGCAGGATCTAAACTCTGTGTGAGTAGGTTATGAAAGACACAGCGGTGCACATGAAATATGAATTATAAGTAAAAAATATTATGTCGGTATTTTCCCTTAAAAAATGATATATCATATCAAATATCGTATCAGAAAGCGTTACATATTACTCATATATCATATTAGAATATCGATATCTCAGAAAACGAATATCGGTCATCCCTGATTTATTTACTTACTTAGTTATTTTAATGTATAAATTTCTCTATTAGAATTTGTAATAAATGATGATTTTTTTAAACTGAATTATTATATTTGCAGTGCTATATGCGTGCCCTGTTTGATTACGACCCGAAAAGCGACAAAATCTTGCCGTGCCCCGAGATAGGACTCGCTTTCAAGAAGGGAGACATCCTCCAGGTTCGTTGTTTTGATTATTATTATTTATTATTCTTATACTGCACCATAGACCAGTTTCAGTGTTTCCGCTTTGCGGGGAAATTCCCTGAAAAAGAGGGGAAACGGGGTCCGAAAAGGGAAAAATAAGGGAAGATGGAAAGGGGAAAATAAGGGAAGAGGGAGAAAGGGGAAATTCTAGAAGTACAGACATATTATAGCATGGAGGGGAAAAAGGGGAACATTAGGGAAGACTGGGAAAGGGGAAGTTGAAAGTGGAAACCCTGACCAGTTTTAATGAACGTGGTTCAACTACATTAATTTATTCAGTATCTTAATTTTCTTATTTTATTCGCACAGATTGTGAACCAGAGTGACCCTAACTGGTGGCAAGCTAAAAAAGTTGGCTGGAGCGGACCTGCTGGTTTGATTCCCTCGCAGGAACTGGAGGAAAGACGCAAGGCTTACGTGGCACCTGAAGCTGATTTCGTGCACAAGATCGGGTTCTGCGGGGCCAGGGTTAGTTTCCCGTTATTATTTCATCATAAAGTTGCGTTTTAAATACCCGCGGTGCCTTTTGTGGTGCCCTTTTGGTGGCCTTGAATTGTTAAATTGAACGGTCTGGCACGTAGGAACGAAAAATCACCGTAAAAAGCACCAAATGGTGCCTTTTACAGTGTTTTGTTCCTATTGTGTGGGGCTAGGTTTTCTTTTCATTATAATTGCACCCACGGTACCTTTTGTGGTGACCTTGAACTGTAAGTTTATTATTTGGTACGAAAAGTTACCGTAAAAGGCACCATATGGTACCTTTTCGAGTGTTTTGTACGGTATAAAACACTACTGCGCGGACTCCGCTTGTAATTTCCGCCTTTTTGTCCACAGATATCGAAGAAGAAGAAGAAGTTGATGTACAAGATCCGTTCCAGCACTGATCTGGACAAGGCTGAACTGATTCTGTACGAAGAAGTGACCAAAATGCCGCCGTTTCGCAGGAAGACCCTCGTGCTAGTCGGTTCTGAAGGCGTTGGACGAAGGACCCTGAAGAATCGACTGCTCAACAGCGATCCCGACAAGTTTGGCTCAACCCTACCTCGTAAAAAATCTCGTCTTTAAAAATGCTAATATAATGAATAATAATGTTAATTCAATCCTATAAAGTCAAATTTATGTAAAAATGTAAAAATATGATACGAAATATATCATTATTAATACTTGTGTAATGATTAGTACTAATATTAATAAAATAATAATTCCTAGTAATATTTATAATAATAATAGTCCTGTAATTATAATGAAGCAAAATTCACTCTTAATTGATTTTGTATATTTTTATTTTCGTATTCAAAATTATATTTTGTTATATTAATATTTATTTTATAATCATTAATCAATTCAGATACTTCGAGACCTATGCGCGAGCTGGAGGAGGACGGCATGGGTTACTGGTTCGTTTCCAGGGAAGAAATGGAGCTGGACATTCGCAGTCACCAGTACCTCGAGTGGGGCGAACACAACGGGCACATCTACGGCACGAAACTCGACTCGATCCGCAATGTCATCCGCCAGGGGAAAATGTGCATCCTCGATACCAGTCCAGCCGTAACTTCAAATTCTTACTTAAATATTCACTTATAAATTTTTAATTTTTAATCTTATATCAGTCGATTATCTTAACGTATTTTACATTATTATACGTATCAATACATTATATATGTCATTAATATATATTTAATCTAACATTTTTTGAATGTGCGTAGGCCTTGAAGACTCTGCACAATTCGCCTGAATTCATGCCGTACGTGATTTTCTTGGCCGCACCGGGACTGGACCAGATCCGTCACCTATACAACAAGTCGCAGTACTCGAGTCGCAACTTGGCCGTAACGTTTTTCTCGTTCAGCTTTCCCGTTCTGTAGAAATTACGTTAATTTTTTTTATTGTAAAGTTTGATCGCTCGTCCTCGCTGCGCTACAGCTCTAGAAGGGCCAGGACTCTGGAGTCGCTGGCTTCGCTGTACGAGGAGGAAGACTTCAAGGCAGCTGTCGAGGAGAGTGCCCGCATGCAGAGGGCCTACGAGAAATACTTCGACCTAGTTATCATGAATGAAGAGCCCGACGTCACTTTCCGCAAAGTTGTCGAGGCCCTCGAAGCTCTGTCCAATCAGCATCAGTGGGTCCCTGTCTCTTGGGTCTACTGAGTTTCTGTACTTTCAATTTTTTCACGTTTTTTTAATTTTTCACATAGAAAAGCGACTGCCAGGATTTTTTTTTCTTCTGAATAATTTGCGTCCATTTTTTTCCGGATTTTTTAAAAACTAATACTAGGTTTTACTTTTTCTCTTGAGAATCTGGATTTTAGTATTTTTAATTTTGATGTGTTGTTTTGGGTTTTGATGAAGATTTGGCCCTCGAGTGCAGCTAACATTGTTTTGTATGGTTATCAATGAAAAGTGTTGATTTTTGTGCAATTTTTTTTGCAAATGGAGAAACCAGTTATGACAAATACATATAGACGTTTAGATTTGACCTTGTCCTTCGTTTGTTTTTAAATGATTTAAACTTTTTTTTAAATTATGATAAATTTGTTAAATTTGAATTAACAACATGTGAGAACAGAATTGCTAATACTTCATTAACTTAACAAATAGTAAAACAAAGTAAAAATGTAAAATAATAACAAATAGTAATATAATTTTATTAAGTAATTATAATAATAATAAACCGTATAAATTCTAATAGGAATCATTATTTTTTTCATTAGTTTTATGATATAATTATTGTAAATTATAATAATACTAAAGTAGTTTTTTTCTCACACCAGTTAATTGAATATTTGCTAATATAAAGTCTATTAAAATTAATAAAACTTAATTTGCATTTTAATTGACGCAAGGTCTTTTTTATAATATTATTATATTTAATTAAATCCTATTGTAATTTTTATGATTTACTCGGATCGTTTAATCATTTAATAATTATCATCTATAATAGTATAGTGTTAATTTTAATATTTTCATTAAAACCATTAGTTTATTTTAAATGCATTTAACTTTTGTTTCGTTATTATTAATTAGTAATAACATTATTTATTTTATTTATAAATCATTATAATTATACCAATCGCCTATTAGATTTATTCAAAATTAAAATTAATTAAGATACAGAGTCTATTTGACTTTTTATTATTATTTACTAAATTATGTTGTTAATAACTAAATTTTCCGCTCGTTTTGCTCAAGCCCTTCGCAGTGCTTCCACTTTGCAGGGAAATTCCCTGAAAGAGGGAAAGCTGGGTCTCAAAAAGTCAAAATAAAGGAAAAATAACATAGATATCTTTGATGGAGGGGAAAAGGATATACCACATTTAGAAGGGAAAGGGGAAAAAGGGAAAACCTTGAAGGGAAAACGGAAAACTGAAACACTGGCCCTTTGCTACTGTTTACGCACAACCTTCGAAAAAACAAAACTAAAAATAGTAAATACCATTACATTACACGAGGTTTGTATATGATTTAAATCTAAAATACATATATCTCCATTATTTTCTAACACCGTAATTAAATTTCAATCAATAGAAATTGGTTTTATATAGGCCCCAATAGACAGCACAATGGAAAACGGCATACTGCGGTTTGACGCTTCGAAAGCTCGAGGTACTTACACACCCAACTTTTTCCCCAAAAATACTATGAGTTGCTTTTGTTAATCGATTATTTTGTGTTAAAGATGCGCTAGAGGATTTGTTACGAGCTCTAGAGGACCCAGAAAACGCCGCACGCGTCCGGGAGGCTCGAGAAGCTGCGGGAACTGACATGATCAAGCTAATGCAGCTCGTTTTTCCGCTAGTTACTGAAATCCAGATAGAAGTGATACAGCATTACGGATTTTCGGGGGACGGAGACGGTAATGATCAACTTTGCTTTCTGCGTTTTTCGTTTCTTTGAACGTTTCTTGTAGGCGCCGCACAGTTCCTGCATTTGGTTCGTTCGCTGGAGAAAGAAGACGAAACGCTGAGCCAGCTCGGCGAAAAAGTCCGCAGCTATTTTCTACCCCCGATGACGCCCCCCGTTCACACAGTGCCAACATCACAATCCTGAATTGCAAAAAAAATATCATTTTTTTAATCGCCAAACAGCCAAGACTCGACTCGACAAGTAGTGCCAATACGATAGCATTTCTCTCGCATTATAGAATCTGTAATAATCATCTTTTGCTTAATAGATATCGATTGATTTTCGTGTGTCGTTTATTGATTGGATATTGATTTTATAGAAAGTAGCGAACCCCCGTTTAGTTAGCAAGTGTTGTTGGGAAAACGGAGTGTGGTATGTAGACGGGGCGACAGGGTTTGGGTCATCAGCACTATTTAGACGGCGCCAAAGAGCTTTGTGGCCACTTTTCTCCTCGTCAGTACTCTTGGGGAATGGGACATTTTGTGCGGTATCTATAGCTGGCATTTTATGACACGGATATGCAAGCATTTTAAAAGCCTCACCAAGATTGGGTTTCTCCCACAGCCGCACGCGCCACCCCGACATATCCTGTAACCTGTACTCGGTATTCACCATGCGCAAACCTTATCTCGTTACTCGCCAACTCCTGGTAGGAACGTGGTAGGACAACACTCGACTAGACTTTGTGGTTTTTACCTACCAGCTAGTCTGTTGGTTGGTAAAAAAAAAAATTCCTATGGCGTCGCTTTGAATTTGATATCGGCGCCATATTTGCTGGTTTATTTGCTTCTGCATATCAAATTGCTACAAATTTTAATATGCAGTAGTTTTTTTTTTCTCAATACTTTCATGTCTTCAGTGTGACTTAAAGGTAACCTTGATCAAAGCAAGAGTGAAAACTGCACGAATCTCTGTTCCAAACAGATTCCTATCGTTACAAGGCTTTCTGTCAAGTCACCGTTCTCTTCAAGATGATTTCAAACACAACCTCTGACAAAACAGAAAACTTTTTGTTTCGCCAAACAAGGAGAGAAGAGAATCTTTTCATTTTCTTCCTTTTTTCTTTTCTCCGTGTAATAAGTCTGGTGAAAGCAGTTTATAATGATGACGCTTGATGAGGAGGCCTGTTTGCTTGGCGCCTCTCGTCCGCGGCGTCCGCAGGTCTCGCCGTTACGGCGACCATCTCCCGTCCAGCGCGGCGCTCATGGCTCCCAACAAATAACCAAATATCTCCGAGATTCTTGGAGGGAATCTCGTGATTCTTGGTTCTGATATACCTGAGTTATTGCTCTATTGATTTTATGAGCCGAAATTCCCGTACAAGCTTCTGGTGTAGTTAAAAAAGCAGACAAACTTTCCTACTTTCCACGAATCGCAGATGCGAAGCTCTTGGCTTAACAGTTGAGGATTCTTCAAGAATCTTGGGGAGATTCTCATGATTCTTGGTTCTGATATACCTGAGTTATTACTTTATTGATTTTATGAACCGAAATTCCCGTACAAACTTCTGCTGCAGTTTAAAAAGCAGACAGACAAACTTTGCTGCTTTCCACGAATTCCAGATGCGAAGCTCTTGGCTTAACAGTTGAGGATTCTTCAATAATCTTGGGGAGATTCTCATGATTCTTGGTTCTGAGATAGCTGAGTTATTACTTTATTGATTTTATGAGCCGAAATTCCCGTACAAATTTTTGATGTAGTCTAAACAGCAAACCAACTTTCGCTTCTTTCTACGAATCGCGGATGCGAAGCTCTTGACTTAACAGTTGAGGATTCTTCAAGAATCTTGGGGAGATTCTCATGATTCTTGGTTCTGGTATACCTGAGTTATTATTTTATTGATTTTATGAACCGAAATTCCCGTACAAATTTTTGATGTAGTCTAAACAGCAAACTAACTTTCGCTTCTTTCTACGAATCGCAAATGCGAAGCTCTTGACTTAACAGTTGAGGATTCTTCAAGAATCTTGGGGAGATTCTCATGATTCTTGGTTCTGGTATACCTGAGTTATTACTTTATTGATTTTATGAACCGAAATTCCCGTACAAATTTGTGGTATAGTTTAAACAGCAGACAAACTTTGCTGCTTTCCACGAATCGTGGATTCGAAGCTCTTGGTTTAACAGTTGAGGATTCTCCAGGAATTTGAGTGAAGACTCTCGAGGAATGTGATAACATTTTGATAACAGTGATAGCAGCATTTTAGAGGATTTGTTTTCAGGCTGTGTGTATCAATATCAGCGCTTTTTATCTTCTCCAAACAAAGTGTTTACGTCTGTGTCTTACGACTAGTCCCCACGGCGGTCTGGAATCTCCTAAAAATCCTGGACAAGAAGCTTTTGGATAGATTCCTGGGATTCCTGGACAATCTTTACGAGGCTTTTGGAGCCTCTAACATCCACAGAGAGATAGAAAAAAAAGGCTTACAGATTATCCAAAGTTTGACGCCATTAGATGATTCACTCGACATTTCAACTCAAGGATATACTGTTTTATTTTCGGAATTTCCCGGATTTGTTCGGTTGATAACACGCGATAACAGGTTGATAACAGGTTTGATAACACATGTCGATGATCGAGTGTCTGGTTTGGAAGTAAATAAAACAAAAGCTGCATTACTTGTATCACGCCCTTGATTAGCGCATTCACGGCCGTTGGCTTTTCACTTTATTTTTCATTTTGCATTTTCAATTATATTTATTACAAATTTATATTATAAAATTATAATATACTTAGTATTGAAATTATTAATTTTTTTAAAATTTTGCCCATTTTCTTACGATTATACGAAGCTTTGTAGTGTTATCATCATGTTGTCAAGCTATTATCACTGGTTATCAACGTGTTATTAGTATCTGAGACGATAGTTTGGGGTCTTCGACCTATTGTGGCCGTCCTTGTCCAAGGGAGGGGGGGAAGCTCTTCTCCTGCATCAGAGGTGTTATCAGATGTTATCGTGTGTGTTATCAGTGTTATCAGAGTGTGACCTTGTTCTTGTTATTTCCCATTGACGTATTGAGCGGACAAAAGGCCGCGCACTTGCAGCCGGATGTCAGCCAAAACACTATGGAAATCGTCTTGTCCGCTTTTGGGGTTTCCTCCAACGCCTCGTATTCACACCAACCTGTCCTTCCCATGTGTCCTCAGTGTTATCAACCTGTTATCAACCTGTTATCAGGTGTTATCAGCTTATATCCAACATAGGCGGAGAGTGATATCTGAAGACTTTTCTGAAGAAGAGTAGGTTTTTTGTAAGGTGCAAATGTCTTATTAGCGTGTTATCAAGTGTTATCAACCTGTTATCAGCCTGTTATCAGGTGTTATCAGCGTATATCCAACATAGGCGGAGAGTGATATCTGAAGACTTTTCTGAAGAAGAGTAGGTTTCTGTAAGGTGCACATATCTTATTAGCGTGTTATCAAGTGTTATCAACCTGTTATCAGCCTGTTATCAGGTGTTATCAGCGTATATCTAACATTTGTGGAGAGTGACATCTCAAGACTTTTGTCAAGGGGTCCGTAACTTCCAATAATCTTCGTACACCTAGGTCATGTTATCACGGTTATCAGCCTGTTATCTCCATGTTATCCTCGTGTTATCAAATAATCTTCGTACACGTTTCAACGGAGTTTCGGACCCCTTGACTTTTTTTAAGAAGAGTAGGTTTTCAGTATGTTATCAAGTGTTATCTCGTGTTATCAAATAATCTTCGTACACTTTTCAACGGAGTTTCGGACCCCTTGACTTTTTTGGAGAAGAGTAAGTTTTCAGTATGTTATCAAGTGTTATCAGTGTGTTATCAAGAGTTGATGCAGGAAAATGGATGTCTCCTCATAAAAACTAAAATTGTGGCTTCAAGAACTTGACTCTATCACTGAATTACTCGAATTCATCAAAATTGACTGAAATTTTCAGTTATTTTCAAATTTTAGAGTTTACTTTGAGTATAGGAGACGAAGTGGTGCGTCTGAAAAACCAGATTGGCCACTTTCCTTGACACACTTCTTGTTTCACCTGTGGGATAAGGGCTCCCAGATGATGTCAATTAATTCAATAATTAATCACAATTAACTCATCACTAACATGGGGGAACGTGGGAAGTCTTGGGAAAACCATGGGAAATCAAAAATCCCCACGAACTTGACGCTATTCCACACACTACATAAAAATGTCAACTGAAAATTTGAATTTACCAAATTATTTTCTAAAAATGTTGATTAAAATTAATAAACAGTAAATAGTTTTGACAACTATTTATGAATGACCTTGAAGATTGTGAGGTGAAAGTGGATGCCCATTCTCAGGTGGGAAGTTCCAAAAGGGTCGCCAGCAGGATGATAACACTTGATAACGCTCTGATAACATTTTGATAACACGTAGGAGTTGTTTGTGGCCGAGTTGCAGACCCCCCCCCCCGCGCGGGGTGTGGATAAACAGAAAACAAGTGGAACGAGTTAGACTACATGGATGTAGTAGTCGAAATTAATGACTCCAGATCATATGCAAGTGAAAAATGACCGTTTCCGGTGCATTATAATGTTAATCAATCAATAATAATCACCATGAGGAATAATTGTAATCAGGAAAGTATAAATAGAACCGGTTATTTGCAACCCTTTCGATACATCTAAGGCAAAAATGAAAAAATGATTATTCAGACTAACTAACAAATGAAGACTATAAATGTTATTATTTTCTACATTTTATAGTTAATTAGATACTGTTATTGTATATCAATAGTTTTTCAGTATTTTCGTCCTTTATATTTGCCGTATTATTTGTCTGTTATGGAGGATTGATGTATTAAAAAGATAGAACTAAAGAAAATGCGGGTAGAGGTACGCGAGCCAGAGCTCCGCCCATGTCGCGTGGCACCTTTAATAAAGTGGTCAGCTCACCTGAGAAGGCAAGTCAGTCAGGTGGCTGCTTACATTCAGTCAACGTTGTCCACACAAACAACAACTTCTTCCCACAACTGTTTTCAGACTACCACATCTTACGTTGCACAACGTCAAAGCACAAATCTTCAGCTTACAGACCTTTTGTCAAAGGTAAATATTTCATCTTATTGTATTTAAGTTTAACACTCTCATACTAAGGCTCTGAATCTTAATTATTTTCTAGAAAAGGAATAAAAAAAAAATCTTGAATTTGTACCTTATTTGTTGGAGTGGTTTTTTGAAGTTTTGCGGGGAGCTGAATTTTTTTTTTTGCATAAGAAATATGGGTCAGCGAAAGTGGCTGTTGGTTCTTCTGGGTACGGCGTGCGTTTTGTGGTGGCCGGCACAGGCGATTCCGCTGGCTGGAGCAAACGCGGAGAAGCCCGGGGAAAAAGAACGCGGCCCCGTGAAGAGCAGCGAGCGATCGGTCGAGTTCCCCAACACGGCCGTCATCCCTGGCGACCTGACCGAGCAGCTCGGCGTCGATCGCTTCTTCTCCCTCTGGATCATCTTCCTCAATGACGATATCGTCACTTCCGGTAAGCAGCCTTACGATTCAGTTCTACGATTCTTACACTTTCAGTAGATTCTTGTTTTTGGCTTGTGATTCATGCGTGAATCACGCACATGTTTGACGGAAACCTTGAAAGCCGTAATCTTAAATGAAAGCTTTCTCTTTTTTTTTAAAGAATCTTATAACATGACAGGATTCTTGAAGATTCTAGATTTTTTGAGGAATCTTCTATTGGACGAGGCTGTCCTTCAAGTGAGAACATTTAAACGGAAACAAGACTCTTGTGTTGTATGTGGTAAGATCAAGGGAATTCCAGAGTTTTTTTTTTGTTTCTTTTTTTACTGAAAGAATGCAATGGTATTTGTGAAGAAGAATTCAGAAATTTCCGCTGCTGCACAAGTCCGTGGGAGGCGATAGACACGTACGCGCATTCAAATTCCCCACTGCGTGACTGGCGACATAGTTGGAAAACTTTCAGAGTTCTCTTCCCCCCTCCACAACTTCCAATCTCACTTAACCATAACTTGATGTTTAGCTTTGCTTTGAATAATAACATAATTGCAGCCGAGTGCGTCTAAAACGTAAAAGAAAGTGTAAAAGGCACGCGAGAATGGCGCAATTAAAATTGCAATGCAGTGAATCACGTTTTTCCCCCAGAAGCTTCCTTACGCAACTTTCGTTGGCAATTCGCTTTTGAAGACTGATAACTAGGTGATAATGCTGATAACAAGGTGTGGGGGTATGTGGATGATTGGATACAGTACACAAGCCCTCGGTAGGAAGCTTCAGTTGCAAGATAAAGATCGTGTGTTATTGATGATGTGTGGTGGTGTATGTGTTCCATATGTGGAATACGGATGCCGCTCCCATATGCTCATTTCTATACGCTCAACAAAATATTATCACACCTTCTACTTTTTGGAATCTCTATCTCAGGTTCTACGACGAGAATCTAAAATGTTTTTGAAAAAAAAAATTCACATCTTTCTACGGTTTTTTCTTAAGGAAGTTTCAGTATTCAAAGATTTCCTATACTGGGATAGATTTCCGGAATTTTAACCTGCTTTGTTTCTGGTTTATCTCCGATGGATATCTTGGTTGCTGGGATCCATACTTGGCTGACTTGTTTGCCTTGGGGTGTTTCCGGTGGGTTACGGGTTTGCCAAAGATGGTGTCATAAGGTAGCGAGAATCTTGTTACTTATGTGACAGATCGCTTGCCTTATACGTTTACCTTTCCATTCATGAAAATGCTCGTTTATTATTTATTATTTGATTTTTTTTTGTTGTTGTTGGAAAACTTCTGGAGACCTTCGTTCTATTTTTGGAAGTTGTAACTCTACTTCCAAGGATTTTCTGTGAACGAACTACGCAACTACGTCACTTCCGATTGCAATATTCATTCATCAAACTTCTGGATTTTCAGATAAGGAGTTTACCATACTGGCACCGAGTAATAATGCCAAGATGCAGGCTAGCGAGATCCACGCCAAGGATCCTGCCATCGTTCGCCAGCTCCTGCTAGACCACATCGTCCTGGGCAAAGCTCTGCGTGCCCCTGATTTGCGAAAACCAGTCACTGTTACCACGCTGGGAGGCCGGCAGATTCGTTTCCAGCCGAGAAAAGGTCAGCCGACCCCTATATTTGCAAATAATAGCATTAATAACAATATCGTATGGAATTATAGATGGTTCGGTTAGTGCTAACGGTGTAGCGGTACTGAAATCTGATGTGGAGATTCCGCAAGGAGTGATACTCGTCTTGGAAGATTACCTCGTCTTTGACGATGAAAGAAGCAACGATTCTGACGATCCTAATGCTTCGCCCATCACCATGATAACTTCCAATGATGGATTCCCCATGATCGAGCTCGGGACTCACGACCCTGACGCGTACGAATAAGAAAAATAATTAATTTGAATAATTATTATAATACGTGATTTAACTATATTACTGAATCCAGGGTTCATATAACGCATGACGCAGACATTTCTAACGTCAGATCAGCATTACCCACTCGGCAACTAAACGGGAACGAAGCCAAGCCGTTCTACGACGAACTGATCGAAGTTTTGAGTTTCTTGCGCAGTGGCACCTCGGATTTCTTGCGATACTTGGAAGAGGCCAACATCACGTCTCACTTCAAGGAAGGTAATGCAACTCAAAACTATAGTCTCGTCTAACATAATTTTGTTAAAATTGCTGAATCAGCTGTGGACATAAATGAAATTTTGAATTGTTCGACAGACGAGGAGTATACCGCTTTCGTTCCGATGGACGACTCCTTCGCGAGCTGGTACCCGATCGACTGGGGCTTCAACCCGTTCTCTGTCGACGAGTTTGTTCAGGAAACGATGCTGAACCACTTCGTTCGTGGCAAACACCGCCAGGAATCGCTCATCAACGGCACAGTCCTCCGAACGCTCGGTGGCAGGGAGCTAGTAGTCAAACGTGATTGTAAGAAGTCATAAATATTGAACGATAACTTTTACTTTAAAATTAAATTACTATGAGTAGCTGATTTGACGATCAACGGCATCGAGGTCTTCTCGGGAGATACGACAGTGACTCGGGGCAACATCCAGTTCATTAGTGACCTGTTCTTCGTCAACTACAAAGTAGTTTCCGAACTGAACAGCAGACACAAGGACAAGGAAACTGCACCATTGCTTCCTTCGCCCTGGTACGGATCTCAGTTTCTGGCCCACTCGTTCCAGATGCTTCAGACCCGCGACGGATTCCACCACGTCGTTGATTATCTCAACAGAACTTATGAACTGCTGGGCGATCTACCAGGCCACGATTCTTGTAAGTAAAACTAAATAGTTAACCCATAAATTTGTTTAGAAGTCTTCAATGCAAAGTAATAAAACACTCTTTCAGTTTTCCGTTTACCTTTAGAGAGGACACTGTTATCCCTTTTCTTCCCTTCCCTTGTGGATTTCAAATTTACTTTTCTCCTCCGTCTAGGATATCAAGCTATGCTTCTATGTTTTCCCCTTTATTTTTCGCTTTTTTCCCTTTTTAAGTGAATTTCCCTGCATTGAAAACCACGTGCTTGTTGTTTTGACGTATACAATTTACAAATTGTAAATAGCACTTCATGAGCGAATCGCTAGATGGCAGTACTAAATTAAATAATAAATTTACTAATTAAAAATTTTTCAACGAATTTTAACTTGAGCTCTTGTTATAATTCTATGTAATTTATGTAGCTGTAATGTTATTTGTTTCAATTAACTTTGATTACAGCTTGGGGTATGCTGCACTACACGTTCTTCGTGCCGCAGGACACCTCGTTTTTAAGACTTCTTCCCCAAGACACTGCCGACCCGTTCATCATCGACTCCACTTTCCGGCACGAGATGCTCTTGGGACATTTCGTTCGCCAGCGACTCTATGCCAGAGACCTCGTTGACGGATTCACCTTCACTATGGCCAACAACAAAACCGTCAAAGTCACCAAAAGCGGAGGTAAGTTTCCGAACTTCTGAAACATTCATTAAAAAAAGTCCACGGATTATTCGTTATTCATAACGTGCAGGTGACACGTTCGTAAACGGAGCCAAAATCCTGGAATCGGACAACTTCGTCTACAACCTGGGCAACATTTTTACTATCGACAAACTTCTCTTTGTCAACAACCAAGACGTCGAAGCTGTTCTGCACAGGCACAGAGACGAAATCCCGTCGTTTGGGTCGTGGACAGGCCCTGCTCTTCAACCAGAAACTGAAGGCGAAGCCACTGAAGTAGTTGATATTCTCTCGTTTCTTAACGAAGACTTTGACGGCCCAGCTAAAGCTGAATCTGCTGCGAATAAAGAAGAAACGACAACTGTAGCCTGAAGAAAGAGTCGACGTACTAGGCTGCCATACGAATTTTAACGCTAATATCATACGTGTATAAACGCAGAATATTTTGATTTTCCAATATTTCATAAAGGGATGTGGCATTTATATTTACTTTTATATTAATAAGCATTGAGTGTACAAATATCCCAGTGTAGCGAACTTTTTAGTCTATATCATTATCAATTTTATGGCAAATTTTTTTCCCTTGTCCAAGACCTTATTCCACAGATATTTTTTTAAAATAAGAAAGTGCTGCTTCAAAAATGTTTAATATATATTTTTATTGGCCTTATAATTAAAAATGGTCTTTTTTCGCAATGTAATTAAAACGACCAGACGAAATAACATGTAACAATTCTATAATATCTGAAATAAACAAACATTTTTCGGAAACTCGTGTCTTTGTTGGAATAGTGTAAAATTATTATTATATAATAAATTATTTATTAACTAAATAAATTGTAAGATACAAATTTTCGTTGAAATGTACGTGCCGTTTAGGTCAAGGACCTTGCATTTTCAGGCCCTTTATTATCATAATATACTTCGACGGATACATTAAAAATAATACTTAACATATGTCAAGAATAATTTTACCTTTTTGAATGGTTAGTCAGCTATTTAGTTATCAAATGCCATAATATTTAACGTAAATTATAAAAGCGTAACACGAACTCTATTCCAACATCTGGCAACGCAGCATTAAATTTTTGAAGTTCAAGAAGATTCTGCTACCGGGATAACGTTCGTTCCTTTATTCAAAAACCAACTGAAAGGAAACGGGTAAATAACACGTTTAAAAAATATCAAGTAATTAACTGATAAAATTAAATTTTATCTAATTACATGAATTATTTAATGTCTAGTTTTTGCTTACCTTTGCCAGTATGACATTTGCTTGCTTACATACATTAGATCTCAAGAGGAAAAAAAAACAATTTTTCTCTCTCAGGTTGTGTTGCTGGTTTTTGATATATCACATCTTTATTCATTCTTCGTACCTGGTCAAAGAAGATGGAGGTCAATGATACAAATCTCGCTGCCCTGGGCTCTTATTTGCAGCAAACATTATCTCCAGACGCCACCACTCGCAAAACAGGTATCATCGTCACACTTTTATCATCTAATACTTTCACAGCTTATGTTTTTCTCAGCCGAAAAGTTCCTGGAATCGGTCGAGGCCAACCAAAACTATTCCCTGCTGCTGCTGCACCTTGTCGAGAAAGCGGACGTTGACATGACGATTCGCGTGGCGGGGGCCATTACTTTCAAAAATTTCGTTAAACGCAACTGGCGGGTGGAAGAAGATGCAACAGACAAGATTCATGCAGCTGATCGAGCGGCCATCAAAGACCTTATCGTCACGCTGATGCTGAAAGCCCCTGAAGCCATTCAGCGTCAGTTGAGTGAAGCCATTTCTATCATCGGCCGGGAAGACTTCCCCAAGAAATGGCCAAATTTGATTCATGAAATGGTCTCAAAATTCTCCAGTGGCGATTTCTATGTTATAAATGGCGTGCTTCACACGGCACACTCTATCTTTAAGCGATATCGTTACGAGTTCAAGTCAGAAGAGCTCTGGAGCGAGATTAAGTTTGTTCTCGATAATTTCGCCAAACCTCTGACAGATTTGTTTGTCGCTACAATGGCTTTGGCCGAACAGCATGCTGCTGATGTCAATGCAGCAAAAGTCCTTTACAGCTCACTGCTTTCGATCAGCAAAGTATTCTATTCCCTCAACTTCCAAGACATTCCCGAATTCTTCGAGGACAACATGGAAACATGGATGCGCAACTTTCTGACGCTGCTCACTACAGAGAATCCAGTACTCAAAACCAGCGATGATGAAGAAGCAGGACTCAACGAGCAGCTCAAGTCGCAAATCTGCGATAACGTGAGCCTCTATGCGTCTAAATACGACGAAGAGTTCGGGCCGTACCTCCCGCAGTTCGTCACGGCTGTGTGGAACCTATTAGTCACTACAGGGCAGCAGGTAATTTGAACAGAAACATAAATTTTTACTCCAACTTTATTTACTTGATCTGCAGGTTAAATACGATGCGTTGGTGAGCAATGCAATCGGTTTCCTCAGTTCTGTAGCCGACCGAGCCGCGTACAAGAATCTCTTTGAAGACCCCAACATTCTCAGTTCCATTTGCGAGAAGGTCATCCTGCCGAACATGGAGTTCCGCGCCTCGGACGAGGAACTTTTCGAAGACAACGCCGAGGAGTACATTCGTCGAGACATCGAAGGCTCGGACGTCGACACTCGCCGGCGGGCTGCTTGCGATCTGGTCAAGGCCCTTTCCAAATATTTTGAACCGCAGATGACGAACATTTTTGGTCGCTATGTTAATGCAATGCTCGATTCCTATGCCAAGTCCCCAGCAGAAAACTGGCGTAACAAAGACGCAGCCATTTACTTAGTTATCTCGCTAGCCTCCAAAGGCCAGACGCAGAAGCATGGTACCACGCAGACCAACCAGCTTGTCGACTTGGTTGATTTCTTTGCACAGCATATCATGCCTGAACTTCAGAAAGCTGAAGTCGACAAGTTACTGGTTCTCAAAGCCGACGCTATCAAATACCTTATGACTTTCCGGAATCAGTTACCTCGGGAAGCTATTCTAGCCACCATACCACACTTGGTTCGCTTCTTGCGATCACCGAGCGCTGTGGTCCACTCTTATGCAGCAAATGTTCTCGATAAAATCTTTATTCTGAAAAACGTTGAAGGGTCCGCACTGGTGAAAGCCTCTGATCTTGCGGGAATCGAACAGGGTCTTTTGGTCAATCTGTTCTACGCTATGACACTTCCCGGTTCCGAGGAAAACGAATACGTTATGAAGGCCATCATGCGCAGTTTCTCGACATTACAGGAAGCGGCTATTCCTTACCTTGCCCAGATACTACCAGAACTGACGGCTAAGCTGCGACTGGTTGCCAAAAACCCGAGCAAACCCCATTTCAACCATTATCTCTTCGAAACACTGTCTCTCTCTATTAGAATCGTCTGCAAGAGTAACCGAGCTGCGGTTAGCAGCTTCGAAGAGGCCCTTTTCCCGGCTTTCCAAGAGATTCTGGTCCAGGACGTCCAGGAATTTGTTCCATACGTTTTCCAGGTTCTTTCCCTGCTGCTGGAACTGCATTCTGGGGAAGGTTCGGTTCCGGAACCGTACATGGCTCTGTTCCCTCACCTTTTGGTACCAGTCCTGTGGGAGAGACCAGCCAATACTCATCCGCTCGTCCGCCTTCTGCAGGCTTACATCCGCACCGGGAGTCAGCAGGTGGTTGCGTCACAGAAGCTCAGCGCTTTGCTGGGCATCTTCCAGAAACTGGTCGCCTCGAAAACCAACGATCACGAAGGTTTCTACCTCCTCCAGTGTATGGTGGAATACCTTCCCAAAGAAGCTATGAGCCCCTTTGTGAAACAGGTCTTTGTCTTGCTGTTCCAGAGACTGTCTTCTTCGAAAACTACCAAGTTTATCAAGTCGTTTCTCGTTTTCGTCTCGCTGTTCGCAGTCAAGTACAGCGCTTCCGAGTTGATAGATATCGTAGACACCATTCAGCCTCGACTTTTCGCCATGGTTCTCGAGCGCTTGATCATCCCAGACGTTCAGAAAGTCTCTGGACAAGTCGAGAGGAAGATCTGCGCTGTGGGACTAACACGGATCCTTTGCGATGCGCCACAGACCATCACGGGCAGCTACTCCAACTTCTGGGCCCCGCTGCTTCAGGCCCTGGTCGGACTCTTCGAGCTACCCGAAGACGAAACAGTTCCGGAGGATGAGCATTTTGTCGATATCGAGGACGCACCCGGCTATCAGTCCGCCTTTGCCCAGTTGATCTTTGTCGGGAAGAAGGAACACGACCCTGTGGCTGAAGTTCAGGATCCTCGAGCTTTTCTCGTGCAGAATTTACATAAGCTTTCTGTTGCCCAACCTGGCAAACTGGGGCCTCTAATCAGCACGGGATTAGCCCCCGAAGCACAGAAATATGTTCAGCAATACCTCGGCGCTGCTAATCTTACGTTGGCCTAATCTCTGTATGTTTGTGTGTGTACGAAGTTCAGCAACGATATCTGCTTACCCACCCATGATTCATTTTTTTCTTCATGCCCAGTTTGTTATTGCCCCACTTTGTATTACTTTTTTCCCTATCATTGGTTAAATAAATCGATCTGGAACTTATGTTTGGAAAAATACTGCATTCTGAAGTGCTGCAATTGGTTTAGGATTACGGAAAATTCATAAACATGATACACGTGCAAGTTTGGCAATAGGTTTACGTCAAGATGGCGCCGTGTAACTTTGTGTTACTCGAGAGATTTGTTGACGTGGACTCGAGTGTTTCGTTTCGTAAGGATCATTTACGTCAGTTGGCGATTGCAGTCGCTGATAAAAAAGACTAGCGTGTCTAATTCTGTATCAAAGTTCGCTTTTGAAAGGTTACACAGTCGTAAATTTAGGAACTCGTGTTCCGTTGAGTTTTTTTTTTCCCGTTGACCTTCACCCACTTCTACGACTAGAATGGCCTCTAAAAAGTCTGTGTATTCTTGAAATCCCCTTTCCAAAGTGTGACCCTGACATTTTTTGACGTCTGGGGCTTCTTACGGAGACTCTGATATCATAAGACCTTCAATAAACTTTGATGATTGTTCTGTACGGAAAGTCGAAAAGCGAACATTGACCTGCATGCTGTTTACAAACAACATCTACGGCTTAGCAACACGGAAGCTAATTGAGTGTTGCCAGACGTTCTCTTTGCCCACTTGAGGGTTAACAACCCCCGTGATACTTTCGAGAAGATCCCCGTGAAATTGAAATAACATTCACCCCCGTAAACTCCAAGGATTTTACCCGCCACAGATACAGCGCCCTTCCTTCCACGTCTACATAACCCACTTCTTAGTACAATAAACGTAAACTGAAATACCCAAAGCTTCTATCCTATACTGTGCTATGCTATTCCATGCTAAATGTGTTGGTTACATGACCTTTGAAATGATTTTGTGAATAGGAATAATATTTGTGAATGAAGCAAGTGCAGTTTGGTTGGCCGCATCTGGCGCTGCTTTACCTATTGATGGTACTATGATTCGTCCGCTAGATCACGTGAACATGGGATTAGCACGTGATCGACATTTTACCGCTAAGCAAGAATTACAAAACCCCATATCCTTTTTCTCTTCATGTTTGGAGGCGAAATGCTTGCAAAACAACTTCGCCATTGAAATACACGAGCGTATACTACACTATACTACGATCACTGAACCAGTGACGACATCGTAAGAACACGCGTAGACCTTGCGTTTTTGGGCAGAATTTGATTTAATCAAGTTTAATTCGATTTCTGCGAAGAGAAAGTTGTAGGCTTGGACAAAAAGTTAAGCTTTTCAAGCCTATGGGACAAGGTTCGACCGTAGGGTCGTGGTAAGAACCTTCTTGTAGGTCATGACACAAGACAAAGAAAATATCCGCAAAAAGCCGGTTTCCCTCCCTCGAACCCCATACCCTTCATCCAAAATTCAGTGTTACATAAAACTGATTAACCCTGAATGATCGTCAATAATTTCTTATTTAAAAAAAAAATGTGACAGTTTATCAAGATGTGCGTCCCTAGATTTATAGGGACCTTTTGGACTGAAATCGAATAGAAGTAAAGCTACGAAAGAATATCAATTAGGCATTGTTTTTCTACTGAAAGATTACCATTTGGGATGTTTTCGAACGAATCACCTGTTTTATATTATTTCCACTAATTACGGTTTTAAACTGTATTTATGAGATTTTTTCGAAAGCTTAGCGTTCAGCAGGTCCAGTACGAACCAGTTTGGACTGACTTTAGTGTGAAATCCACAACAATAAAAATCGTCTTCTTATTATTTCTAAACTCTTTGAAAATATTACATTAAATGAATTCAAAGAGTATTATTATTATTACTTATTGAAAAGAACTAATTCTACATTCAGGAGTTATATTTCAGTTGAATAATGGAAAACCCCGCCTGAAATGAAATTCGGTACACGAAATATATCGCAACACGGTAATATCCCCTTTAAGAAAATCTGGCAACGCCGGGTGAATTCCCCCAGGTATAAAAAGGGGCCAAGCCGATCGCATGCGCTCAGTCTTCTTCCCACCGCCCTGATGCGTATATCTCTCTCGATGCCAACTGCGCATTTCAGGGCTTTTTAACATTAAAAATTTCGTAATCCTTAAACGTTTTGAGAATTACGCCACAACGTATTAAGCCCAACGGGTGCGCACCTAGGAAGGTAAGAATTTTAGTTTTCTCTACTCCCTTTTTTCTAGAAATTTTTGACGTTAAGACAGCTAAGGTACAAGCTAGACGCAAATCCTGTTCTAACCGGTTCAAACTGGTTAAAAGGAGGCGTTGTGCTTATCCAGTTATGGCAAAGGGTAGAATTTCTAGCAATTTTATTTCGTTTTTTGCCGGTAATGTTTCAAGTTTTGACCTAGTACCGAACCTAGTAACAGCGAGTAAAACGAGTTCAGGTAAATAGCTCACATTAGCCTTGGGCTATTTTTACCGGCGTACTCGCTAGAACATAGCAGAGATGAAGTCCGTTCTTATCTTACATGCAATTTTGGATGTTCCCAAGTATTAATATCGGTTAATTGTGTTTCTAGGGTTGCAACTCGGGGCAGCTTCTACGAAGCAGCACAGATTTTGTTTGGTCGAGAACCAACTGGCGCACAGAATTGAACCGTGAACCTCCTTGGCCTCATCCGGACACTTCCCTGGCCTGATTTTTGTTCCTGTCCACCCAACTGCCCGGATAGCCTTTTATGTAAGTAGCGCCAAAAAGTAGCGTTTTGCATCGTTCGGTTTACTAAGACTCGTGTATTGTGTGCAGATCGCACCTGACCGACGGTACTACTTGACGAACTCTCTCGGCTAACTCTCAGTCTCGCTTGGTATTGTTACTTGGGATTTGAAGTTGTCTCTTGATCCCCCGATCAAGATGTTTCCAGACACAAGCCCCGCGCCTGTCAATCGCATTCACGTTTTGGAACCGGAGAAGGATGTTTGGGATGTCATTCGCGGAGTGGCCCACTCCGGAGTGCAGGAGGAGTCGTTCTACGTCCTCGACACTGGGGACATCGTTCGCAAGCATAAAGAATGGAAGATGAAACTTCCGCGCGTCAAACCTTTTTACGGTAAGTTTGCTGCTGAACACGATTTCTACAGTCACCTTCATTAAACAAGGGCACAGCACGGGAAGGTTAACCGCTGTTTTATCTTTGTTTTTACGAAGATGTTTGAGCATTTTTTGTTCATGTTTGTACGTTTAGTTAAAATATAGTTTGTCTTATCACTAATTATATAAGTTAATTGTATAATAACTGTATATAGCGACTTTGAACTTAATCGATGCTGTAACCTTTTTTATTGAACATGACTACTCAAGGTAAATACTAAATTTTGCTTGTTTGTTTTACAGCTGTTAAGTGCAATGATAACCGCACTGTGCTGGAGGTACTGGCCTCTTTGGGAGCTTCTTTCGACTGCGCCTCTAAGGTACAGTAAGGTTTCCACATTCACAAATCACGGCGAAGTTGACATGTTGTTAATACACGAGAGAGAGGAGTGTTTAACACGTTACACGTGAAATGCCAGTCACGTTGTTTTCCTATAAACCGCTTCCCCCGTACCAAAGAAAGCTCCTGTTGTACGGTAAGAAAGGTAAACCCATTTACACGAACAGAACACAAATACACAGTTTCATCACTGTTTTCTCTTTTTAAACACGAATGTAACGTTTAAATTTACGTTTTACAGGCCGAAATCGCTAAAGTCTTGGACCTCGGCGTGGAGACGGACCGCATTATTTTCGCCAATCCGGCCAAGCAGCTTTCGCACATCCGCTACGCAGCGGCAGTCGATGTGCGCACCATGACCTTTGACAGCGAGACGGAGCTCTACAAGGTCAAGGCCAACCACCCGACCGCCAGGATGGTCCTCCGCATCCGCTGCGACGCTAAGAAGGCCCAGTGCCCCCTGGGTATCAAGTTCGGTGCTCTGCCCTGCGACGCGCCGCGCCTGATCGCGCTGGCCCACGACCTGGGCATCGACCTGGTGGGCATCAGCTTCCACGTGGGCTCGGGCTGCGGTGAGCCCGAGGTCTTCCACCGCGCCATCAGCGTTGCGCGTGACCTCTTCGACCTGGCCGCTCAGTTTGGTATCACCATGACCCTTCTGGACCTTGGCGGTGGTTTCCCTGGTAATCGCGGCTCGTCCATCACCGAGACGGCACACATTATCAACCAGGCGCTGGACCAGTTTTTCCCTGAGGGCTGCGGCGTTGACGTTATCGCCGAGCCAGGCCGCTACTACGTGGCGTCTGCTTTCACCTTGGCCACTCGGGTGCACGGTCGTCGCGAGCTGACCAACGAGGAGGGCACGACCTCGTACATGTATTACATCAACGACGGAGTCTACGGCAGCTTCAACTGCATGCTCTTCGACCACGCCGTCGTGACGCCTCTGCTTCTGGAGACAACTAACGCCGAGCGCTACCGCTGCTCCATCTGGGGTCCCACGTGCGACAGCATGGACCAGGTCGCTGCCAACGCCTTCCTGCCGCTCCTTGACGTCGGAGACTGGCTCGTCTTCGAAGACATGGGCGCCTACACCATCGCCGCGGCTGGCACGTTCAACGGGTTCCCGGTGCCGGAGGTCTTCCCCGTTACCCAGCAGCACACTTGGCTCTATCTCAAGGATTCGGCCCCCTTGACCCAGTCGCACTTCGTCATGGGATCTCCCACCCTGGCCCCGCCCGTGATGGGCAAGTCGTGCGGACTGGAGATGCTCGGCAAGCCAGGGCTACCGTCGAGCGTGTCATCGGCCTCCATCGCCTCGCTCGACACGGATCCCTCGGACGATGTCTCCAGCTCGTGCGATGCTGACAACTACGCCTCGTGCGACTTTTTGGCCGAACTCCTGGAAGTTTCGCATATTGCCTAAAAAGCGAAAAAAAATTCCTACTTTAATTTTAAATCTCAAACTAACCTAAATTTTATTTCAGTTTTTCACTTTTCTGAATTTTAATTTTTTTACTATCATTTTCAAAAAGAAGTTTTAGTATTTTTGCTCAGCAAGGCTATTTAGTTTACAAAACTTAATACAAGAATAATAGCAAACTTTGAGACAGAAAGTGTAGCTTTTCTCTTTTGTGTTTTTGTCACTTAAAAGATTTTTTACTTTTTCTTATTGGGTTGAGGTTATTTTTGAAGTTTCTGCTTTATTTTTACTACTAACATTCAGATTTTGAGTTTTTTCTGCGCTTTTTTGCCTTGCTGGGTTTTTTTAACATCGCAATTGCGGGATTTACTGGGGAAGACGCCATTGTTCGCGCAGATCGAATTTGCTGGAGAAACCTCCATTTTTTGCTCATTTTTTCCTTTTAAACAGTGTTTTACACCGGACCAATAAAAAAGTTTAATGGGAACGAAACGGAGAACTTTTCTTTGCTTCCACAAAACTAGCAGTCGCCATTTTCAAACTTTTCGTACATTCCTTCATCCCGCGACTGTGAAAACCAAACCAAAATCTGAGAAATTTTCTCCGTTTTCTACATTTTGGATTCTCGGTGGAGGTGACTTCGGCAAATTAGACTGAGGACGCAATGGCCCAGAGCATATTCGAACTATTACTTAATTTAGTTTTGATGTGCTGTGCTGTCGATACAAGCCTCCCTTATTCTCTGTGTCCAACTATAAGCTTAACTCCCTGGGAAAAGAAACTGGAAAGCCGCTTTTTTTCGTGAAAGTAGTACCTCGGAAGATGGTGTGCGCATTGGAAAAGGCTGTCCTGGCAGTTGGAGAAGCACGCGCGATTAAATTAATAGAAAAGATCATGTCTCTTTATCTGTTCTTAACGTCAAAAGAAGAAAAACGAAAGCCCCACTGCTTTAGTACCGTGTTGTCCTTGCTCCGTATGTATTGGATATATCAAATAAACTAATATCAGCATTACATTGTTGCATTGATTTCTAAACAAGTATTAAGACTTTGTACTAGAATTAACTGAAAACTGGTTTTATGTAAGTAAGAACTAGACGTGGTTGTGATCACGTAGTACGCTATTAAGACAGGCAACGTATAATTCAAAGATCTATTCAAACTGTTTAAGATAACTAAGTCTATACTTGCAAATGGTTAAACTACCACAAACCCGGTTCAGTAATGACTGCTGCATATGATGCTGAACAAATTAGAGGCTTTATTTTTTTTAAATATTTTGTAAGTTTAAAGGTAGTTAAACGAGACATGATGTGCTAGAAGTGAGAAAAGAGGTTGTAAGGTTGTAAGGTTGTTGAATAGTTGTTGAGGTTGTAATAGTAGACGCAGAGATGTGTTAAAACCATTCAAGTCAACAAAAAAAAGACATACGTTGTATTTGACTGTTATGTCTTAACATTAGATACAATAAAATCTTTATCGGGTAATATTCTGTCAGTTTAAAGGCAGTTAAATAAGATGTACCATGTTTGGGGTGAGAAAAGCTTAAGGTTACGTAGTGGTAGACGCTGAAACCGTCACGTAATCCTGCTACAGGTTTAGGTCAGAGTAGGCCTGGGGAAAGGAAACCGTTAATTCGAAATCTAGATTTAGATAAAAATAAGAAATTTCCATAGTCCGTAAACGTAAAAAGAGAAAAATTTTGTTTTAGTAAAACATAATTTAAGTTTCAAATTGTTTTGTTAACTTTTTTCCTAACATTTGTTTTCCCGCCAGGATGATTTGAATTTCCCGCCTTTTTGAAATTGATTAATTAATCATTCTACAGACTAAATAAATATTAATAATAAGAAATAAAACAATGAAAAAAAATTGAAAATTTATTTTTAAAAATAATGAAATGAACTATTTTTAATAATTTATTTATTTTATTTTATTATAAAAATTCTGAATAACCTTTATTTGACACTCATGGTCCAATGTTTTGATTTCAAAAACGTGGGTCCAAATAATAGGACACACAGAAATTAAATAACTCATTTAATTGTTCTCAATTAACTGTCATTAGCTAAAATGTTAAGTCCAGAAGTTTTAAATTTCAACCCGCCAAGAATGGCCCTGCAAAAACAAAATATCGTCCTGAGTTCGTTCAAAACAAAACTCGCAGCGGGAAGTTTCGGACACTCCTTCAAATCAGTATCTTAATTAAGTACTTAAATTTTGCCAATTATTAACAGTTATTTTAATTTTTAAAGATTAATTTAGTTACACCAGGGATTGAATACCTTCCCGACTTCGTTTGTAACTCCGTAAAGGACCATCATGTTTACGTTATTCGAGACGTCCCTGTCCACTGTTTTCTGGACCCTGATTTCATTTCAGCCTTTGTTAAAAAAGGTTGAAATAAACTAACACAAATAAATAACTTACTAATTTTAATTTGTTGCAGGAGATATTATTGGCACGTCGTTAGGAACGCTGCACAATATTGAAAATTCGGCACGAATCGAAGCGGGAAAACTGAAACTTTCTGTAACGAAAGAAACGTATCAGGAACTCGGACTTGTTGGAAAACCCAAAGCAATTGTTAACAGAGCCACTTCGATCTTTGGTACGTATAAAATAATAGCAAATGTGTCTTTCTGTGTTTGTAGCGATATTAAATTAATTTTTCAGAAATCGAGATCAACCTGAATGACCTAACGTTTTCTCCGAACTCAAAACTTTATCAACGAACGGTCTGGTGTCTCAAGGACAGATTAAATTTAAAATTCGACTGGATCATGGCATGGAATCCACTCGGTAAATATTCTTGGTCCGCAAAAGCATTATAAAAGGTACCGTAAAAGTGCCTTTTAACGGTGACTTTTCATAGTATAGCTTACAACGCCATCTAGCGGCCAAATTTTGAACTATGTTCAAAACCAATAAGCTAAAGGTCATTCAAAAAGGCACCGCAGAATGCACCTGTAGGTTTTTTTTCCGTGTTATTTAACTGAGTTTTTGTAAATTTTACAGATGAAGGCGTTTGTGGATCATCTTTGGCAGCTTATTGGGACCTCCACGGATTATCTGTTGAAGAATATTCCCAAAATATTACAGAAAAATCTTTGCAAAAAATTCAAGTCCCAGTTATTGACGTTTCTGCTGAACTCGATTTTTATGATTTACTCGAATGGGTTGGCGCGGCATCGTTAGAAATTAAACAGTAATTATATTAATATTAATACTTTCCCCTTTTTCCCTTAGAGTGCCCTGTCTCCCTTTTTTCCCTTACGGGCTATATCGAAATGATACACATCTAAGATTTCTTTTTCCCTGCATCTTCCCCCCTCCTTATTTTTCCCCTTTTTCCCCTCTGTGCCAGAACTATCCGTTTTCCCTTGCCAGAATAAGGCAATAGGGGGGAAAATATCCCTTATTTTTCCCTATTTTCCCCTCTTTGCCAGAATATCCGATATTTTTTCTCTCCGGTGCTATGAATATCCTTTTTCCCTTTTTCCCCCCTCTGTACTAGAATATCCGTAATTTTTCCCTTTTGAGATCATATTTTCCCTTTTTCAGGAAACGTCCCCACAAAATGGATATACACTACTAATAAAATCAATAAAATATTAAATTTATTTAAATTTCAGATCTCCAGAAGATTCGTACGTTTCCTCGTGGTCAGTTCCCGAGCCTTGCGAAAATGTCGACCAAACTTCAATTTTCCTCTGTGACGGGATTTTTGGCGTTAACGAGGTCTCGCAGCTCGTCGATAAGCTTATCGTTTTGCTGAACGATGAAGACGAACAAGTCAAATGGACGAATCTTACTATCCACGGAACTGAAAACGGTAATGCACAAGCAATGTTTCCACTTTTCGATGTCCTCTTTTTCCCTTCCGTACTAGAACACAGGCCGTACTTTTAGATTTTCCCTTTCCCCCCTTCCCTTATCTTTCCCTTTTCAGACCCCATTTCCCCTTTTTCAGGGAATCTCCCTGCAAAGTGGAAACTGTGCAGAAGCCAAGCTATATTTATATTATTAATATTATTAATATTTTTGTGTATTTTATCTAGAAATGATCTCTATCTTCTTAACTTCAAGCCAATGCGCGGTATGCAGACTGTATAAGCCCACAAACAAAATAAAATAAATAAAATCCTAAAAAAAATGTTTATTTTATTCTTTTAAGTGACACGTATATTTTAAATGGCCTATTTTGCAGTGGATTTCGTTAATTCGGTAAGGCGGCTCGTTTAACTGTGCTGGAAACATTTGAAGGATTTTCTCGAGCTCTCCTTTTCGATCGCCCACACACCAAGCCCCGCTGATGTGAAACGAAGCGTCCTGGTATTTTCGAATATTCAGTAAGATAAAACTAACTTTTAGTTTTTAAGATATTACTTTATAAAATGTCGGGAGATTGAATTCTGTCAAGAAAACGTTGGCTTGCTCGACAAGTTTCTCTAACGTTGAAGACGGGTCCCAGACCTTCAGCGCGAGGAAAGTTCTCGTTTTTTCGTCGTTGACAAAGATCTCGATATCTTGGACGTATACACTAAAACTATAGCAAAAAGTAGTTTAGATGAAATAAATATAAAGCTGCTAGAAAGCAGTGTTTTTACTTTGTGGGGAAATTTCCTGAAAAAGGGAAAAAATAAGGAATATCCAAGCACGAAGGGGAAAAAAAGGGAAAGGACAGCTCTTTAAAAGAGCTGTCCTTTTTAATAAAAGGGAAGAGGGAATACTGAAAGTGGAAAAACAAATAGAAATCGGTGTTTCGACTTTGTGGGAAATTTCCTGAAAAAGGGAAAATGGGGTCCTAAAAGGGAAAATAAGGGATATTCTAGCACGTATGGAGAAAAAAGGGAAACACGGCTTTCTTCAAGGGAAAAAGGGAAAATTGAAAGAGGAAACACTGAAAGAAATGTAATTTACCTTGTAAATTGCGAAAAGTTTCTGCGGAAAGAAACGGCGAAGTCATCAATCCAGTGATGGCGTAAAACAAACGTCCTTGTCAGACTGACATGGAAGTCTTCGTGGAGAGTTAAATCGACAGCGGGCGAACAGTACTTGATGAGATTCTTCAAGAAGATACGACACTCGACTGATAAATCAACTGTGAAAGAAAAAAATGGCAAAAATAAATTTTACTGTGGCCTGAGAATGAGTGAGCGAGCTGGTGAGTGAATAAATGAGTGAGCGGGTGAATTGCAAGTGACTGAACAATTGAGTGAACGAGTGAATGCGCAAGTGAATAAGCGAGCGATTGAATGAACAACTAAGTGAATGAGTGAGTGAATGAATGAATGACTGAGTGAAAAGTCAAATAATATATTAATTAGTTACCTGGAATATGCACGTGCGAAGCCCAGTTTCCCCTTTCGTGAGGGAACGAGCGAATTTTTCCATCATGTGATTCAGGATTGTCTGAAACAGGACCTTCGTCAAGGATTACTGGCGCTTTTAAAGTAATGCACGGCTGCGGCAATCTGAATTATATAACAAATTTGTTATAAACTTTCATAATACTATTTCCTCTCGTTAATTGCCTTGCAGAACGTCTTTTCAAAGGTCTCTCTTCATCATTTGATGTGCAGCGTTTCACCGAGACTCGACTTCGAGCCCAAGGGTCTGTTTCATCTTCGCTGTCGCTGGTTTTGTAAGAAGCAATCAAATCCATTTAGATTTCTAAATAATTGAAAATATAACTTATTAATGAATAACTGATTAATTCCATTAAAATAAATTACAGCAGAATTTATTTTTGTTAACTTCAAATTTGTTTACAATCTGGGATCATGCCAGCGTTGCCAAAGTGCTATTATAAAAAAAATAATATTTAAAATAAATATTTTAACATCATAAATATAATTTTAATTTAAATTATATTACATATAAGTTCTGATATGTAAGAATTGTTCTTTAGATATGATTATATTACATAAATATGACAATTTAAGTTTTGGCGCCAAGTCGCGGAAGATTCAAATTTTCGCGCCTGATACGAACACACGTGTTTAAATTAATAGGCAAAAATTATTGCTTGCAATTTTTTTTATTTTTTTTATATTATAATTAAGGTTTATTTAATGGACAAAATTTACTGAAACATAACACTTCAACTGCAACCATAATGAAAATCAAATGAAATGAAATAGCAAATTTAAACTTTATGTTTTATTGCAGCAGAAACACTCACAATAACGTGTAATTTTAAAAAAAATTCAGTAAAAGTGGATACACTGCAACACATTTTTAATGTTTTAAATAATCTGGATATAATTCAAACACTAGAAAAAATTAATTCAAACAGTAAATGATTTTTTGGAACTTCTATGAATCTGCAACCCGAAAAAACGATCACACTGACTTGTTCTGAAAATAAGGCCACACGGGTCGAAAGTAATAAATACAACCGTGAATAGTTTTCAAAGATTTTTATCTCAGAATTAGCTTGCTGGTGGAGCAGTTGGACGTCCGTAGGAATAATTCGGCGGAATATTCGTGGTCCAGACTTCTGGTTGATTTCTTTCGTGAACTTCTTGGTTCTGATTGCGATTTCTGGACTCGAGGGCTGCCATGGCCTTTCTGCTGTTCTCCACAAACTCCTGAAATGTGAAAATAAATCGGTAAGGTCATCAGATGTGTGAGAATTATTTATTTGAAACCATTAAGCCTTTGCTCATAAAGTAAGGCCGCTCTATGCCGTCGTTCATTTCGCAGTCCTCACAAAAGCAGAGGAAAATCGTATCGATACACATCTGCGAATTTGTAAAAAGTTTATTTAACATTGATAAAACTAAATATTATATTCTGATGCAGTACTTCGTATACTGAGATGAAGCAATGAGCGATGATGTACGCAAATAAGGCTGCAATCAGTATGGGGACCCACAGGTGATGAATTCCAGGTTTTCCCTGTTAATAAAAACCAAATTTAGCTCATGGAAACGGAGCTTCCACTTTCGGTTTCCCCCCTTTTCCCCTTCCCTTGTAGAAATTAAGTAAACTTTTCCCCTCCACCTAGGATATCAGGCTATACTTCTATCTTCTTTCCCCCGTTATTTTTCCTTGTCGAGAACCAGTTTCCCCTTTTTTAAGGGAATTTCCCTGCTAAATGGAAGCACTGCATGGAAACTGTATCAAAAATTTGCTGTGAAAGGTTTACCTTCAACAGTTCTATCCCGATGAAAACGACCGAAGTAACGACCCCGGCTTTCCCGAGGAAGAGAACGAAGTCCCCGACAGAATTGATCGCAGCGACTCGCAAAGCGTTACTCGCCAAGATCCCGAAAGCTCGCTGAGCGGAATGGCAAAAACCTTTCCCATAAATCGCTAAAAAAAAATATTCAAAAATACCGAATAATCTGAATGTAAAATAATAAATAAATGTACCTATTTCGATATACGCGTTTGTGTTTAAATATTTGAGGAATCGTTCGAAGCAAGCAAGGCAACACTGGCAGCATTTAACGAGGCAGATGCAGACGCTCGCTTCAGCTCCATTTCGTCTCAAACGGCGCTCGATTATGCTCATAATTAATCTTATTAACTTCATTAAAGCAATTATGAAAGATCCTATGGCAATTGATCCCAGATGGTAACGTATCAGGCGCCCCATGCTCGTGAAAATGGGAAAACCAAGGCGCGATTTGTCCCTGTATCACAAAAATTCCATTTAATTAGTTGATTAATTATAGAAAAATAGTTTTAAGTCCGTGTAAGTTAATATTATTTAATCATTAACAATGGCAGCGATGGAAATTAATAGAGGTTAATTAGTTGTTTAAATCTTATTTTTAAACTTGGAACAGTTTTCATTGAGTTGTAATATTTACTAAAAATTTAGAAATATTGTCAGTTAATTTTACGAATTTTATGTGAGTGAAATTTATTTATAGTAATTAAATATTGATTTGAAAAATTTCACCTGGAAAAAAACCACGTGGCAACAGCGCCTGCAATGACCATGTGTTGACAGGCGATGCAAAACTGAGTGGTCCAGAGCAATGCGAACAAGTTATACCATCGCAAAACCTTAAAAAAAAACACATTTTGTAAGTATATTAATATATTTAATAAGTAAATTACCTGGAGAACTGTATCTTTCTTAAACAGGACGTAGCCGTTGACATCTTGCGTGGGGTTTCCCGAGCTTTCGATCCACAAGACGCCCCACACCCATCCAGCGAAAATCAAGGCAATAGATGTGAAAGTCTTTTTAAAAAATTCATATTATTTATTCATTTTCCGTCAAATAAGATTCCTGGTTTAGTATTATACCCAAAGCGGCTGAAAGAGGAGCAGCGGCATCGAGTGAACGACTTTTCCCGACTCTCGAAACAGAGCGATGACGAGCGAGATTCGTTTTCTCATGACGAGGACCATCAACAGGATCACGACCTTTGTAAAAATTTTAAATTCATAATTCATCTTCTTAACAAGCAGAATTTGAAGATATTACAGTGACGACTGTAAGGCAAATGGCGTAAATCATCATGTTCGTTACGTCTTTCTCCGCTTGCGGGCTCGGCGAGACCATCGTGTCCAGCTTCTGTTTCATGAAGTACCAGGTGACCCTAAATATTGATTGTAAACTTATTACAATTGTATTTTATGAAAATTCACAGAGTTTACCACAAGTACGAAGTTCCTGCGATCGACCCGAGGACCAACGCAGCGAGTAGCACCCAAACGACGAGTCCGGCGAGGAATCGAAACAGAATCGTCAAGACTATTGCAAGTCCTGGAATCAAGAATCTCGATTAGTATGTGAAATAATCAAACTATTTTGTAATTCTACCCAAGGCAATCAGGCAGAGATACACAATTTCTCTCCAGCACAGTTGGACGTCCATAGAAACTTGCTGTAAACCAAGAAAAATAATTATTTTTAATCAAATTATTGAATTTCATCGTAATTTTGTTTTCAGTTTTTTTTTGTAATTTATTAAATTTCAGTATAATTCAATTTTTTGATTTTTTAGAAAATATTATTTTACTTATTTAAGAACACCTGACTAAAAACTAATTAAGTAATAAGTTTCACTGTAATTTTATTTCCTGATTTCTTAAATTATTTTATAACCTGCCTTTGAATTAAATATGAATATTTAATGGAAAAAAAAATACTTTGAAGAAATCTGCCAGACCCGTAGATTTCAGAATCGATGTCGCAGCTTGGGACGAAGCGTTCAGTGGCAAGCAGCGATGCAGGAACGGTAACCTTTCACAGTAAAAATTAATTCAATTGTTATATTCCATGTAAATAATAGTCTTTAATTATTGTAAATTCCTTTTCCCTAGAAGTCCCTGCATAACCCTCACCTCTCATTGACCTTCAACCTTATCTGTACAAGTGCTCACTGTACCATCTTTAGTTAGTTCTGATCCAGATCCTCTCTAGTAAACCACCTTCAAAGTAAAGCTTCTAAATAAATAATAGTATCACCCAAACCGTACTTCATTCATGCACTCCTTCATAACAGAAATCAACAAAAATGATTTGAATTTTGATTTTGCTTACAGATTTTCAGGACACTGACTGTCGCACTGCTTTAGTTTGGTCCAGCCATCAAGGAACGTGAAATCCCCACCTTCGAACGGAGCCTCGATCGCAGAAGTATCGTTATAGTAGAAGACCAGGTACCTTTCCAAATTTCATTAAAACCAGCTTATAAATTAGAATAAAATAATTTAAATTTACGGTTTTTTGGTAAGATCTTTTCCGCTTTGTGTTACGTTGACAATTGGAAAATTTTTGCGTCCGCAAATGTTTCCGAAACTGTCGGTCCCCAGCAAAACTCGGTCCACGTCGCCTCGTATGATGGCGTAGTAGTATCCGTAACCCTTTTAGATTATCTTTATTAATGTTGATTTAACTATAGTCAATTGAATAAGTACCAAAACACCCAGAAAGGCCAGAAATATTATTAGGAAAATCACATCCCGACAGCTTCGGTTGTCCACGGGACCTTTGAAGTCCTTGTGGTCGACTGGTGGCCTTCGATCGCCCTGAATAAAATTAGGGAAAAAATATTTTGTAATTATTAAATTACAATATTGCGCAATCTGAGATTCAAGAAATCATTATTTTTTTTCAGTAATTATGATTTGCTGTTAGTTATTTATTATTATTATATTATATTATAATATTTTTAAAATCTTGAGATCTAAGAGTCTCGCAGAGATTCAAGAAACTTCTTATTTATTTTTATTTATTACTATTACTCTTATATTTACATATTACTATAATTAAATTTATAATATTTTCAAAATCTTGAGATTTAAAAATGATATAGAGATTACAGAATCTTACCTCTGGTGGTGACACTCTCTCCGGCTGACCCAAACAGCAGCCCATTGTTTATATATGTTCCCTGTAACACCCTAAAATAATAATAATAATTGTAAATAATAATAATAAATACTACTACTGCTGCTGCTGATACTACTACTACAACTACTCCTACTACTACTTCTAACACTACGACTGCTACTGCTGCTACTTTCTACTGCCACTACTACTATTACTACTCCTCCTCCTCCTACTAATACTAATAATAACAATAATTATAGTAATAATAATAATAATATTAATAATAATGTAGAACTATACATGTGTTAAGTAAGCCAGTTACTTTGTGACTAAATGTTTTCCGCTTTGGTTGCGTAAATAATTTCTACGCAATTCCAAAGAGGTCCGGAACTCCGAGGAAAGGTCTAAGAAGATTATTTGATAACATGTGATAACACGAGATAACGGGTTGATAACAGTGATAACATGACCCAGGTGTACGAAGATTATTGGAAGTTTTGGACCCCTTGACGCAATTCGTAATACCCACATAAACTTTCAAGGTAAAACACCTTAAGAATCACAAGAATCTTAATCAAGAATCATATCTAAAGCTATAGAAATAAACAGAGCAATAAAGATAACATTAATATCTGGCAAAAGTTCAGTTATAAACCATTAACAACAACTTGTTAATACACCGGTAACACAATACTATTCAAGGATCATAACTTTACACAAAAATTTCACTTTTTCCTCCTGTTGGTTATTCGTTCGTTTCTGTTTCGTTGGTTTCCATGGTAACTTGCAATGCACTTTTTATAATTTTAACATCTTCGTTAATTACTAATGAATCACTAAATCTGCTAAAAGTGTATTAAACGTGTGTTAGTTTCGGTGGTTAGCTGTAGACTAGACGAAAATTGTTTTGAGTCAGATTTTTGGTCACGTGCCCAGACCAAAACTCTCGTATTCAGGGGAGCGAGTGAATTTCCCAAGTTTCACTTCCTTTGGCACGATTTTTTGTGAAATCACGTGACGTCAAACCGTGGGAAAAACATATTAAGTTACACGATATACATATGTGGAAACAGGATTCAACATATGCTTGTCGGGAAATTTCCCCACAATTTTCCCCGTTTTCACTTTCGTTTCATCGAATGCTGTATAGCCAATCGGAATAGCAGAAAAATTGAAAAAAATTACGCTATTGGTTTAATTCATTTTCTGTAGTAGTTGTAGTCTTAAACTGAATCTCGCGTGTTGAATCAGGACGTGTTGTAGCAACAACAGCAACACATGCAAACAACAGTGCAAAGCTTGTCACTACTACTTTGCTCTACAACACTTACGGGTCTATGCAACACGTATCTGCTCTTGTGTTTAGGTCTGTCGCCATAGCAACGAGTATAAATACGCATTACGCAGAATCAATGAAACAAAATAGATTTTTCGTTCACTTATTCATCCCAATTATATTGATATAACAAACTTTTACCCGGCTATTACCAAATTACGAGAATTGCATTGTACTTTGCGTTAAAACACATTAACGATGAACTCAAAGTTTGGACTTGGTTGCAAACTTCATGATAGCCGAGATGCACTCCTCCGACTGCCATCTCTCGCAGAGCAGGTCGCACTCGGCTTCGTTGACTTGGTGCAGCGTCTTTTTGTCAAAGCCGCGAATCAACTGCTTCGACAGGTTCAGCGACTGTAACGTTTAAAAAAATATTTAAACGAAATTTCACGGACTGAAGTGTCGAGGCAATACTTTGGGTGGAAGTTCCGAGTACTCGCGGAGTCGCTTCCACACTTCCGAATGAAATGAGTGGTCGGGGAAGACTTCCGTCACGAGACCGAGGGTGTGAGCCTCGGCCGCAGTGATTTTCTTGTTCAGAAGCAGCATGCTGTTAGCTCGCGCGGGACCCATGATGCGAGGGAACGTGTAGGACGAACAAGCTTCGGGAGACTGACCCAGAATGCTGAACGGAGTGTGGAACGTTGCCTAAAACCTTTAATGTAGTAAAAATTAAAACTAGTTTTTCACAGTATACCCTATCCGATGCATAGACAGCGTCCATAAGTCCCAGAATCGTTACAGAAATTCCTACAGCAGGTCCGTTGACCACACCGAAAAGTACTTTATTAAAATCAATAATAGAAGCAACAAATTTCCTGTAAAATCAACATAGAGCCATTATCAAACATTATTTACGTAATTAGGCTTGAAAATTACACTAAAATATCTCTTCCGTTCTTGGCAGCATCTTCTAACGACCCCGAAAACTGCATCATCCCGCTGAGATCGTTACCACTGCAGAAATAATCTCCCTCGCCTGTTACCGCTACAGCCACAGTGTTCGCGTCCTGCTCCGCTTCTTTAAGGGCCTCGGCAAAGGCTTGATACATGTCTCTGTTGATTGCGTTTTTCTTGGCCGGCCGGTTGAGCTTGATCACCCGCAGCTTGCCATCCATGTAAATGTGAAAGCCTTCATACTGTTTCAGGCCATTAGAATCTGCTGTAGATTGCTTGCTAGCTTTAGTGGTTGGAGCATCTTCTCCAGCCAGTTCTGTAACGTAATTGTGATACTCTTGCTGAGCTTCGGCCTGGAAACGAAACACAACGTTCAGCACTGTATTCAAGTATTAGGCTATCGTTAAGTACCTGAGTCATCTGGCCCAGTTCGTTCCAGGCGTCCCATTTGGCCCGTCCGACCATGTCCAGCATTCCTGGTCGCTTCACGTTTACTGGCCCGACTGTCGCCTGCTTGAAGAGGGCGTACAGTTTCAGTTTGGCTTGATTGCCCGGGTCTTTCTGCAGCGTTTTTAGCTTCGCTTGAGCGTCTTCAAAAAGTTTTCCAGCGTCAGAAGACATTCCTCTGGATGTCGGGTAAAATAAAGCTGGTCTGGGAACAAGAATCTGAGCTGCAGGTGTTAACTTGGGTCCTTGCTTGACCGTGGCGAGTAATGGCGACCTTTTTCGTACGAAAAATAAAACCATTATATTCGTTCAATTGCAATTTAATTTCAAAATTAATGAAATGTCAAAATAAACGTATACCTTATCTTGATGGCAGAGTGCAAACCGGGTATCAAATGCCTGAAAAAAGACATAATCTTTTACTTGTTTACTACGCAGTGTTTCTATTTTCCCGTTTCCCCTTTTGTTTCCCCTTCAGCGCTAA
The DNA here is from genome assembly GCA_002872375.1 of Eulimnadia texana. Taxonomy (NCBI): domain Eukaryota; kingdom Metazoa; phylum Arthropoda; class Branchiopoda; order Diplostraca; family Limnadiidae; genus Eulimnadia; species Eulimnadia texana. Next base: position 23,613,748 of record NKDA01000001.1, read on the forward strand.
AGCAATCTTGTCTTTTCCCTTATATCCCCCTCTGTGCTCGGATATGAGGCTACACTACCGAATTTCCCTTTTTCTTTATTTTCCCCTTTACGGATCTGTTTTCCCTTTTTCAGGGAATTTCCCTGCGCTGTGAAACCAGCTTTTCGACGACATCTATTGAGCGTATGGAGAACTACATGTATAAATTTAAGTAACCTAATTTCACGCAGGATCATCCGATACTTCTAAATACGCATAAAACTATAAGAATAAATTAATAAGAGAAGTTTTACATGAATTCGCATTTAAATTTTAATTTTAAAGTTTAAAGGCAAACTATTCGAGACGTTCGATTTCGCATGGAACATCTTTCAAGAAAATTTTAATCTCATTAAATAATACGTATTTAATTGTATAATATTCTAAAATAATTATTAAAATTAAAAACATCCAGTGTTGATTATTATTATTATAATTTATTAATAAAATACGAATACTCCACAAGAGATAGAACAACATTGTCTTCTCTCCAAAGGAATCCGCAAATGGCGTCGTGTGTCGGGCACAGCCTTGATTTCCTGCCAAACTCATTATTCTTTTTTATTTACTTTTCGCGTACATTTGTAACCAAAGACCAACATAAACCACAAGTTTAAAGTCTCTTCTTCAACTTTCTATAATTACAAGGTGGGTACAAGTCTTTTATTTATTATTAAAAAAGCATCCATGTTTACATACAGACGTACATGCCCCAGACCATTATAAGCGTGTGATTAATTACGAAATAACTAAGCACCGTAATTCGATTAAAAGGCCGTATAATCAAAGTTTTCTTTTCTAACAAATCTCTCTTTTTCACAGGTTTTTGAGAATAGGAAAAAATCTCGGCCGTAAGCCTTTTGTTGTTGGAGGAAGACGCTTAATTGCTGCACCACCTGGCATGACCAGCAAGAAACTTTCGTAAAATTGCAAATTATATTTTATTACTTGAAACTTTTCACTTTTTTCGCACATTTTTACAGTCCGCAGATTCAGAATTTCGATTTTGTTTCGGTTTTAAAACATCTGAGATGCCTGGCTGCTGTTTTATACCGTACAAAACACTGTAAAAAGGTACTATTTCTTCCACAGTGCCTTTTATAAGTTCCTCAGTGTCTTTTTACAGTGCCTTTTCACGGTTTCCTGCATCGCCCTAAAGCGTCCAAGTTTTAGACGACGTCCAAACTGCATAGCTGAAGGTCACCACGAAAAGGCACCGCAAAAGGCACCGTCGTTTTTGCGTGGGCCGTGTTGCTGAGATCGGTGTTTCCACTTTCAGTTTCCCTTTTTCCCCTCTTACCTTGTTTTTCCCTTTTTCTCCTCCGTGCTAGAACACAGGGCTGTACTTCTAGATTTTCCTTTTTCCCTCTTTCCTTATTTTACCCTTTTTCCCCTCCGTGCTAGAACACAGGGCTGTACTTCTAGATTTTCCTCTTTCCCTCTTCCCTTATTTTACCCTTTTTCCCCTCCGTGCTAGAACACAGGGCTGTACTTCTAGATTTTCCTCTTTCCCTCTTCCCTTATTTCCCCCTTATTCCCTTCCGTGCTAGAACACAGGGCTGTACTTCTAGATTTTCCTTTTTCCCTCTTTCCTTATTTTACCCTTTTTCCCCTCCGTGCTAGAACACAGGGCTGTACTTCTAGATTTTCCTCTTTCCCTCTTCCCTTATTTTCCCCTTATTCCCCTCCATGCTAGAACATAGGGCTGTACAGATTTTCGTTTTTCCCTTTCCCTTATTTTTCCGTTCGTGCTAGAACACAGGATTTTATACTTCTAGATTTTCCTTTTTCCCCTCTTCTCCCACTTTTCCCTTTTTTTTCCAGGGAATTTCCCTCGCAAAGTTGGAAACACTGGCTGTGATGACCAGGCCGAGCTGAGCAACAAATCGTAACAAGGGCTTCGTTTTTCACGAGGTGTCGTATTTTTCACTAGTTTTCCTCTAATTTTGGTAACCCAACACTGGAGCTTTCGGGTCTCGCCGCTGTATTTCTATACTCCCGACGAGAAAAGGAGAAAAGAAAAACCCTCCTTTTGGTAAACCCAAAACCATAGAAAGCGCACTACCCCCATCATAAGAGACTTGGGTAACACTGGATGAGGGCTTGTGGGAATCTTGGAGAATCTTACTGAGAATCTTGAGGGTCTTGCTGAGGATTGTGAGTGTCTGAAGAATCTTACTGAGGGGTTTCAGTATCGTGGTGGGAATCTAAATGAGAGTACTGAGAATCTTCATGAGAAATGTTGAGAATCTTAATGAGTATTCCTGAGAATCTTAATTAGAATGTTGAGAATTTTAGTGAGAATATTAAGAATCTTGCGGTGGATTCTGAGAGTCTGAAAAATCTTGGTGAGTCTTGTGAATCTAACCTGAGATTCTTGAGAATCTTGGCTCGAATCTTATTGAGAATCTGCGAATCTTACTGAGAATCTTGAGGATGCTACTTCTGAACTACTGAGAATCTCAAGATTCTTCATGAATTTTGTCCAGATTCTTTTAGGAATCAGAGATTTCCCTATAGAAACAGTTGGCGATGGGAAAGGGCGTGGGGGTTTCCATTTCTGTGGGAAAATACGGCAATGGGAATGGGCGTGGGGGAGGTGGGACGCCTCAAGAGCCCTATTCTCAGCCAATAAGTGGACCCAAACTGTTTGATAACATCCGATAACACCTTGATAACATAGATAACACCTTAATAACAGCTGATAACTTCAGTGAGACTATTGGTAACATCTGATAATGGTGATGATGACTGTAATAATAGTGTTGATAAGAGCTGATAGCAGCGCTGATAGTGTGGATAACAATGATAACACTTTGATAACACCTTGAAAACAGCTCAGAATAGCGTTGATAATGTAGATAACAGTGATAATAATGATGATAACATTGATAACGTCTAGATAACTGTGATAACAGCGTTGATAACACTGATAACACCTTATCGACAGCTGACAAGCTCAGTAAGACTGTTGATAACAATAGCTAACACTCTGATAACACACTGTTTGAGCAAAAATGAGGGCATATAGTGTATTATGTGTGTGAGATATGCGTATTTGTAAGAGCAGAAATATGCGCTGTAACTGTACGGGCGGGGAGAGGGGATGAAAAATTAAGCGACTGGCCTGAAGGGGAAGCACTTTGCAGGGAAATTCCCTTAAAAAGGGAAAACTGGGTCTTAAAAGGGAAAATAACATGGGAGTATGGCTTGATATCCTAGATGGAAGGAAAAACGATACTTGATATCTACAAGGCAAAGGGGAAAAAAGGGAAAACAGTGCTTTACTTTGCAAGGAAATTCCCTTAAAAAGGGAAAACTGGGTGTCGAAAGGGAGAAATAAGGGAAAATTAACACAGAAATATAGCTTGATATCTACAAGGGAAGGGGAAAAAGGGGAAAACCGTGCCCTGTTTAAGGGAAAAGGGAAAACTGAAACTGGAAGCAATGTTGGGCTTGGCGCGGCGCTGCTTGGAGCGTTGCAGACGGTGCAGGTGTACGCGCGACATTCTGTCGCCATCGGTTCCATTCTTGGAGTCGCCCACCCGCCCGCTTGGCCGCGTCTTCACTAAACTAGAACCTCCTCCTCCCCAGCGTTGAAAGGAAAAAGGTCTCAGAACAAACCTATAAAGGGTCTGCTGGCTGTGGGCTTTTCTTCAGGAGAGGATGAATAAGAGATTCCTGTTTTGGTGAGACTCATAAGAATAGGTAGAAGCTGGGTGAGATTCACGGAATGAGAATGAAGAATCCGAGTCGGGGAGTACGAGAATCTTAGCCAGAGTTAAGAATCGTGGCAAGAATCGTAGCGAGATTCATGATTCGTGTGAATGGGAACGGGACAAACTTGTAAAAAGCCTGGCTGTGGGCCTTTCTTCAGGACAGGATGAATAAGAGATTCCTGATTTGGTGAGACTCATAAGAATAGGTAGAAGCTGGGTCAGATTCACGGACTGAGAATGAAAAATCTGAGTCGGGGAGTACAAGAATCTTAGCCAGAGTTAAGAATCGTGGCAAGAATCGTAGCGAGATTCATGATTCGTGTGAATGGGAACGGGACAAACTTGTAAAGAGCCTGGCTTTGGACTTTCTTCAGGAGAGGATGAATAAGAGATTCCTGATTTGGTGAGACTCATAAGAATAGGTAGAAGCTGGGTGAGATTCACGGACTGAGAATGAAGAATCCGAGTCGGGGAGTACAAGAATCTTAGCCAGAGTTAAGAATCGTGGCAAGAATCGTAGCGAGATTCATGATTCGTGTGAATGGGAATGGGACAAACTTGTAAAGAGCCTGGCTGTGGGCTTTTCTTCAGGAGAGGATGAATAAGAGATTCCTGATTTGGTGAGACTCATAAGAATAGGTAGAAGCTGGGGGAGATTCACGGACTGAGAATGAAGAATCCGAGTCGGGGATTCTAAGAATCTTAGCGAGAGTTAAGAATCGTGGCAAGAATCATAGCGAGATTCATGATTCCTTTGAATGGGAATGGGACAAACTTGTAAAGAGCCTGGCTTTGAACTTCCTTTGGGAGAGGATGAATAAGAGATTCCTGATTTGAAGACATTCATGGACCAAAAACTAAGAATCATGGCAAGAATCATAGTAGCGAAGGAAGAGCCTGAGTTAGGGATTCTAAGAATCTTAGCCAGAGTTAAGAATCGTGGAAAGAATCGTAGTGAGATTCATGGGAATGGGAACGGGACAAACTTGTAAAGAGCCTGGCTTTGGACTTTCTTTGGGAGAGGATGAATAAGAGATTCCTGGTTTGATGAGATTCACGGAATAAGAATTAAGAATCATGGCAAGAATCATAGTAGCGAAGGAAGAGCCTGAGTTAGGGATTTATAAGAATCTTAGCCAGAGTTACGAATCATGGCAAGAATCATGGACTGAGAATCAAGAATCTGACTTGGGGTTTCTAAGAATCTTAATGATAGTCAAGAATCATGGCAAGAATCATGGACAGAGAATCAAGAATCTCAGGGTTTCTAAGAATCTTACTCACAGCCAAGAATCATGGCAAGAATCATGGACTGAGAATCAAGAATCTCAGGGTTTCTAAGAATCTTACTCACAGCCAAGAATCATGGCAAGAATCATGGAGTGAGAATCAAGAATCTGACTTGGGGTTTCTAAGAATCTTAATGATAGTCAAGAATCATGGCAAGAATCATGGACTGAGAATCAAGAATCTGACTTGGGGTTTCTAAGAATCTTAATGATAGTCAAGAATCATGGCAAGAATCATGGACTGAGAATCAAGAATCTGACTTGGGGTTTCTAAGAATCTTAATGACAGTCAAGAATCATGGCAAGATTCATGGAAGAGAATCAAGAATCTCAGTTAGAGTTTCTAAGAGTCTTGAACACATTTAAGAATCATAGCAAGAATCTGACGGAGTTTCTAAGAATCATTGTAGGATTCGTGGACAAGAGGATCAAGAATCTCAGTTAGGGTTTCTAAGAATCTTAGTGACAGTCAAGGTTCATGGCAAGAATCTAAGGAATCATTCCTGGCATACCGAGATTACAACAGATAATTATCAAACTTTTTTACTCCGTTTTTCTGGCGTTTCTTTCTGCGGTCAGATTCTCTTTTGTTTCGCTATTTATCACATTACCTTTTTTTAATCATCTCTTTTGTTAACTCCAATTTACAAGCATCTCCTATTGTTATCAGATTTAATAATAAAATTATTAATAATAAAAATAATAATAATAATAAGTAATCGTAATAGGAATAAATCAGCGTTTCCTCTTTTCAATTTCCCCTTTTTCCCCCTCCGTGCCAGAGTGTGCAGTATCTAAATTTTCCCTTTTTCCCTCTTCAGACTCCATTTTCCCCTTCAAAATAATAATCAGTATTAGGAATAAATCCGTATTTCCACTTCTCTATTTCCCTTTTTCCCCTCCGTGGTAGAATATACACTATCTAGATTTTCCCTTTTCCCCCACTTCTTTTATTTTTCCCTTCTCAGACTCCATTTTCCCCCTTTTTCGGGGAATTTCCCTGTAAAGTGGTAGCAACAAGAAATGCTAGTAATAAGGGTTGATACTAAGAATCTTGGATAACTGGATGATAACACTTGATAACAGGTTGATAACAAGAACAAGTGGGGTGAGGAAGAAAATTTTTTTCTCTGCTGATTTTATTTTTGTTTTGGGGAGTACTGTGGAAGTCAGTGAATAACAGAAGCCAAACTGGAAGTGCGCCAAACGAGTCATCAGCACTGACACTAATACATATTCATTTCATCTCCCAAGTTCAAATGAATTTCCACTTTTTTCAAAAGGTACAAAAAAAAAACGCTAAAATTATTAATTAATAACTCATTTCCAAGGGGTCTGAAACTCCCAGTAATCTTCGTACACCTAGGTCGTGTTATCACTGTTATCATCCTGTTATCTCCCCGTTGTCTACGTGTTATCACATGTGATGACATAATCTTCGTACACTTGACCTCGGAGTTTCGGACCCCTTGCTCATTTTCAAACTCTGATTGAATCACTTAATTAATCATTAATCAAATTAAAATGATTAAATAAGGGCGGGGAGTTGATAATCTCTGATAACAGAATGATAAAGACTGATAACAAAGTTTCATTGATTGTTTAAAGTTGCCGACCCCACCAAGTTTAAATGAATTTCCACTTGTTTTGGAAGGGAAAAAAACGACTGAAATTATTCATTAAAAACTAAATTCAAACGCTAATTGGATCACTTAATTATTAGTAAAATGAACGTGATTCAGTTGTGTGGGGAGTTGATAACACTTGATAACGGAATGATAACACTGCTAACAAGCGTCAAGGTTATTTAAAAGTTGCTAACCCCCTGGGTAAAGGTATTAAGATGGTCAATATTCACAGGGACGCATTCTCAGACGTTCTGGCGCCTCTTTATTTTTTCCCCTCTTTTCCCCATTTAGGTGATAACAGGCTGATAACGGGATGATAACAACTGATAACAAAGTGCCTGTCGGTTGCTGTTATCATCTTGTTATCAACCTGTTATCTTCCGTTTTGCTGAAAAGGAGAGTTTAAATAGGGACAAATTCGGGGAAGTTCGGGGATGTTTACCTGTGGTGTGTAAGTGTGTGTTAAAGTTTTCCGAATTCCCTTAAAGAGGGGATGGTTTCCCCTTTTTTCCCCTCCTTTGTAGATTTGAAGCATCCTTTTCCTCTTGCATCTATGAACTCAATCTATACTTCTATGTTATTTTTCTCTTTCGAGACCCAGTTTTCCCTTTTTTAAGGGAAATTCCCTGCAAAATGAAGCATTGTTCTCCCTTTTCTCCTCCGTCCCTTGTAGATTTCAAGTATCCTTTTCCCTTCCATCTTGGATGTCAATCTATACTTATATGTTATTTTTCCCTTTCAACACCCAATTTTCCCTTTTTAAGGGAATTTCCCTGCAAAGTGAAACACTGTTCTCCCTTTTTTTCCTCCTTCCCTTGTAGATTTCAAGTATTTTTTTCCCTTCTATCTTGGATATCAAGCTATACTTCTATGTTATTTTTCCCTTGGAGACCCGACCCAGTTTTCCCTTTTAAGGGAATTTCCCTGCGAAGTGGAAGGACTGGTGTTTGTGTACGTGAATGAGGTGGGAAAATAGTTTTATCCGCGTGTTAAAAAGTCTTACCGGTGAAGTCGTGGCCGCCCTGGAGGAACTCAGGTGTGCGGCCGACAAGCTGTCGCCGCGGCTATCGGGACCTCCCGACGGGCGGTCCGCTACTCCCTCCGCACCCCGGTCCCAAGATTCTTAAGATTCCTACCAAGATTCTTGACACTTGACCTTGGTTCAAAGAATCCTCAGTCCAAGAATCTTAAGATTCCTACCAAGATTCTTGACACTTGACCTTGGTTCAAAGAATCCTCAGTCCAAGAATCTTAAGATTCCCACCAAGATTCTTGACACTTGACCTTGGTTCAAAGAATCTTCAGTCCAAGAATCTTAAGATTCCCACCAAGATTCTTGACACTTGACCTTGGTTCAAAGAATCCTCAGTCCAAGAATCTTAAGATTCCTACCAAGATTCTTGACACTTGACTTTGGTTCAAAGAATCTTCAGTCCAAGAATCTTAAGATTCCCACCAAGATTCTTGACACTTATGAGTAGTGAACTTTAGGAATATAGCCTATCTCTTCACTGTTACACCATGATTCATCCTCAACTATATACGTCGATTTATACCGGAATAAGTCCTGCAGGTTGAACATTTGCCTTCGCACTTGAATATACTATTCTGGTATAACTTCAGAAATAACTTATATCGCTTTATACCGGAATAAATCCTCCATGATTAACCATGGTTCAAAGATCTCAGGTCCAAGATTCTTAAGATTCCCTCTAAGATTCTTGACTCTTGACCTTGGTTCAAAGAATCTTCAATCAAAGAATCTTGAAACAATCTTAGGAATCTTTCAAATTTTACACCGAAAGATGATGTTATCACATGTTATCAACGTGTTATCACCTGTTATCAAAGTGTTATCACCTGGGGGATTATTGTGGAAAAAGAAGAGCGGATTTCCGGCGGTTTTGAGACGGTGCGTGACGTCAAGACGCACCTGAACAAACCACTGAACTTCTCCTGAAACAATGAAACATTCAAACAAACCGCCCAAAAACAAGGACAGAGATTCTTATCGCGATTCTTGATTCTTACTACAAGATTCTCTGATTCTAGTAGTGATGACTCATATAAAGCTATTTGAACACAGTGTGTAAGACAAAAGACTTTTTATTTTATGATTTTTTCCCCGTTTTTTTTTTTTCTCCAAGAGACGGGAAGTATTCGAAACGTGACCATACACAGCAATACACAGTAACAAGATGGGGTCTCCAACTCTCGAAAGATAATGTTGATAACACGAGATAACAGGCAGATAACACGTAAATACCTGTGATAACCTTATATGCGAGGTGTTGGGAGGTTTTCTGATAACAGGAAATAACATTTGATAACAGGTCGATAACAGTGATAACAGTTGGGGCTGTGTGAGGTTTCGAACCCCCCTGAGAGAGTAACATCACACACGTGCATTGCCTCCAGGATTTTTCAAGCCACAAATCCACAAAACTTGACTTGACTTTTCATTCATCCAAAAATCTCTACCCGACTATTAACACTATATCTTGTCATAAATAACTTTCAGCGTTATAATATTATAATTTAACTTAATATAAAATTTAGAAGTATTATAAATAAATTACTATTTTTTGAGAATTTTAGTTGTATTATTAACTGTGAATACTTTCTAGAGGTGGACGGTTTGAACCGTTTTTTTTTCAAACCTAACCGTGAACCAGAACTGATAACAGTTAAATGAAAGAATTAGATGTGAATGTCTATCAATTTTTTTTATTAATCTTTGCGAAATTTCACATGTAAATTGGACACTTGAATGAATCATTCGCTTCTCTATGTACAAAGTGGATGTATCACAGTCATCGTGGAAAATTCAGTGAATCCTCCAGGGCTTTCCAAGGATTTTTTTTCCATTAGCAGGGAACAGTCCGATTAGCGCAGTCCGAATTCTCGCAAGGGCTCACCTGTGAACAGAAGAGAAACAATAGCAATTAGTATAAATCCATTATCATCAGTTGTTAACGTAGTTATCAGAGGTTTGTGAACGTGTTGTGGAATGGTAGGAAAGTTTACCTCAAGCGAGCAAATGGTAGGTAATCCATTAGGGTTTGCAGCGATGGCACCCAGAGGTTGTCTGTTGGCGTTGGCCGGGATCTGATTGTTGTTCTCCAGCATGGCACTGACTAAAACAGCGGCAGGATCGTTTTCCAGGGTCAGTTGGAGCTGGCAAATGTAGTCGATGACGTGCTCGATGACCTCCACTTTGGAAACCTTGCGGTTCTTGGGCATGTTGGGTACGAGATCCTTCAGTTTGCTCAAGTACTGACGCATTTCGTTGTACTCGGCCTTGTGGACTTTGCCGCTGCAAGATTTGCGGACTGAAGAACTTTGTTGCTGAGACTTCACCATTCTTACTTCTTCGGGGCTTTCTTTGAACTTCAGGAAACAGAGACTTTCTTGAGGAGTTGTTCGCGCTACGAGAGCTGGCGAGCGAATGAAGAGCTCTGTGACTTGGTGGCCCCTTTTATAAGGCGAGGAACCCATGCAAGATGGCGCGCTAGAAGAGCAGCTGTTGGGAAAAGCGCGGGCTTGGGTTCCCGTACCGTGGGAAACGTCCAGCGACTGTTTCTAGTCCCCCCCACAACAGTAAGGGGCTCGTCCGAGGGGTGGGGGTTGAGATATCGTCAGAAATCCGGTGAGAACTTACGGGAACCTGGTTGAAGGCTTCTGGGATCAGTATTTCCACTTTGTTTCCCCTTTTCCCTCTTCCCTTACTTTCCCCTTTTTCCCCTCCGTATTAGAATACAAGGCTGTACTTCCAGATTCTCCCTTTTCGGTCTTCCCTTATGTTTACATTTGCACCACCCCATTTTCCCTTTTTAAGGAAATTTCCCTGCAAAGTGGAAACACTCCTTCTGGGATGTTGTAGGAATCATCCGGAGTACGTTAGAAGGCTTGTACGTCGTGATGGGAGTTTGTGGGGGCTTTTTGGAAGGTTATATGTGAATTTCTAAAGCAGCGAACCATTCTTTTTGGCGATAATCGTACCGGACAGGACCATCTGCGAAAGGTACTGGTTCGCATCTGCGATTGAGTGCCAAAACGTCGCTTGAATTTGTCAAGAGGGTTCGCAAATCATTAACAGACATCCTACGATAACAGTAAATAACAGAGATAACAACGACCCGACAGAAAAGGTAAACGGTTAAGTACCGAATGACTAGGTAGCTGAACACTAGCTCCTCTCTGAATCACTAGCTAAACTGACTTTAGTCACTCAAACTGGACCCGCTGAATAAGGGTTGAATATCGCATGCCTTAGTTCTTTCGAAATTCAAGCGTACGAACCGCGTGAAAGTGGGCCTGTTTAACACTATCATATAGCTGGATCTATGATACTCACGCACCATTCAGAGGGTCTTTCAGACGTATGGCTAGCGCATGATTTTTCTATCGGGCAACAATAAAAAATACTTGGAAAAATAGAAAAAAAAAACTCTGTGGGTTGAACATGTGCGGATCAGTCGCCGGGTGAAGAGCGTCACAGCCGTCGTTGAGCTTTTTTCCCACGGACCTGGACTGTGGGAAACCGGATGAATTGGTCCCCATCATGTACATGAGGGCTAAATTTGGTTGAGGGGGGTGTTTTGGGGGAATTCGGTAGCGGGTGCCATGTACACATATACATACAACCCGTTTGTTATAACCAAGCCAAAAAGGGGGGTGCGAAACATCTGCCCTTTTACCCAGAATCAATGGACGTGGGGGAAAAAAAATCTAGATCCTTGAAGATTTTTTGGGACTTGGGGAAAATCTAAGAAAACTGACACATCACTATAACACTGTGCGGGTGTTGGGAAATCTTGTCAAGTGTTTGCAAGCGTTTGTATGGCGTTGTGTGTGCTTATTTACCCGAGAGAGAAACTTCTTGTGAGCGTTTGAAATGATATTGAAGTGCATCCGGTTTGAAAAGTTGTTTGAGAAAAAGCTGCTGCTGTGTGGTGGGGGTCTGTGATATCGTCTTGACCTGAACCGATCTGGTTGTGCTGTGAAAAGTCATCTGCTCTATGTTACCCATCCAAACTTTGTGTATACAACACACAACTCGACTCTTGCCTCTCTCTCTCCAAGGTGGCACCCACATGCACGCACCACAAGACACTTCACAGATACATACGCCATCACACTACTGCTGTACCTTGAGAATAGCTCTCTCTCTCGTAGGGCTCTCTGTATACATAGGTTTTAGCATGATCATAGCACAGTTAGGATAGATAGGTAGAGGTATGGATAGAGAGAGATACCAAGTTAAACAGAAGGTTTTTATCATTGTTTTCTTACTTTTGACTGAGAACTCAACTTTTAGAACAGCGACAACAGTCGATAACACGAAGATAACACTTGATAACAAGAGGGATTTGTGACTATTAGCTTTTGGTGTGTCGGAATGTTTTATTGTTGACTCGGTGGCCTATTGGGGTTAGGAACTGGCGACAGACTGGCGGCTGCACACCTGAGTTGCCTCCAGGCAATCCAACGACCCCCCACCTTTACCTTTTCCTCATAAGAAGGCTCAAGACTCCACATATTTCATCCCAGCAGACTCATTCACCTGATAACACCCTGATAACAGCTTGATAAGTGAACCCTATGAACAGTGTTTCAACTTTGCAGGGAAATTCCCGAAAAAGAGGGAAATGGAGTCTGAAAAGGGAAAAAATAAGGCAGAAGGGAAAATCTAAAAGTAGAGCCTGTGTTCCAGCTTGGAGGGGAAGAAGGGGAAAGGGGAAATTGAAAGTGGAAACACTGCCTCTGAACGACAAGATTTTCCCAGTTGTCTGATTTTGTGTTAAGATTTTTTGTGAGCGCCTCTGGGTCATTTGTTGACCCAAGATTTAACAAAAAAGGTCAAAGGTCATCCAGTACAAATGACCTCGCCCCTCTGTACGACCTTTTTTTGGGAAAAAATTCCCAGCTGCGTACACATATCCGCACTTTTTATCTTTTTTTAGCAGCTTTAGTTCAGTTTACTTTCGTATGCATGTTTAGTTTTGAAAAAAGCTAGGTCAAAGGTCGTCGTTTCTGAATTTGTGAGGTCAGGGGGTCAAAGCTTTGGGATTTGGGAGATATATTTTCCCACATTTGTCGTTTGGGAATTTATCAGTTGGGAAATACGTTGTTAAACAGATCGTAAAGATAATCTCGAGTTGATATTTGTACAGCACTAATATTGTGGAAAAGATCTAACAAGTCTTGTCTGCTTGGGATTTTGAGCTTTGAGAAGATATGGGAAAGTCTAATAGCATTTGTGGGAAATATTTGCAAAACGCATTACGAACTACCCGGAAAAGTCAATAGAACTTTATCTTAATCTTACCGAAGGTTCTGTAGGGAAATTTGTGAATTTGTGAATCTTCTAATGTTATGGGAATGAAGATGTAACAGGTTTGGGATCATGTTGGGCAGTGTTTCCATTTTTCAGGGAAATTCCCTGAAAAAGGGGGGAATGGTGTCTGGAAAGGGAAAAATAAGACTAGAGAGAAAAGGGAGAATCTGGAAGTACAGCCTGTGTTCTGCCACGGAGGGAAAAAGGCGAAAATAAGGGAAGGTGGAAAAGGGAAAATTTGGAAGTGCAGCCTGTGTTCTACCACGGAGGGCAAAAAAGGGAAAATTAAGACAAAAGGGAAAAGGGAGAATCTGGAAGTACAGCCTGTGTTCTACCACGGAGGGGGAAAAGGGAAAAATAAGGGAAGAGGGGAAAAAGGGGAAATTGAAAGTGGAAAATGCTGATGTGGGGTGTTCTTCATTAAAAAAAAACAATTTGACGAAACCATTAAAAGAAGTTGAATATAAAGTGTGCCATTAAAGGCAACGTTAAAGCGGTCCATGTATGCACTAATACGGCCATTATCAGTTGTTTATAGCCGCAATAAAACATTTCTCCTACACCTTAAGCATTTACCTCCATACAAGATTTCTTTCAATTGACTTTTGGGAACCTTTTCTCACGGTGCTGTGTGTGCGAGTATTTTGTCTGGGTTTTCTCACAGGTGTATGTCGGGGCTGGGAGAATTTGAATTCGGATGAGAAACAGTGAAATCTACTTTTCTAACCAGTTTTCCGCGCGCTTGACAAATCGAACACCAGCTGCGGATTTTCCTTAAGTGAAATAATAAACCACTCTGCTACCAGATTCTTAGCAGTGTTTCCACTTTCAGTTTCCCCCTTTTTTCCCCCTTCTCCCCTCCGTTCTAGGGTACAAGGCTGTACTTCCAGATTTTCCCTTTTCCTCTTCCGTTATTCTTCCCTTATTCTCTTCCGTGGTACAACACAGGCTGTACTCCAGAATTTCCCTTTTCCATCTTCCCTTATTTTACCCTTTTTCCCCTCCGTGGTAGAACACAAGTTGTACTTCCAGATTTTCCCTTTTGTCGTATTTTTCCCCTTTTCCTATCCTTGGTAGAATACAGGTTGTACTTTTAGATTTTCCCTTTTGTCTTATTTTTCCCCTTTTCTCCTCCGTGGCAGAACACAGGCTATACTTCCAGATTCTCCCTTTTCCTCTCTTGTCCTATTTTTCCCTTTTCGGACTCCATCTCCCCTTTTTTCAGGGAATTTCCCCGAGAGGGAATCTGAGTACAGAGTTTGGAATCAGTTGTCTTCACATCATTAATCTTCGTTCACTTAGTCCGGTTTCAGCCATTTGTTCTCACTCTTTTATCAAAATTTTATCATATGATTTTTACTGGATTTTATACTTGACTCACAATTGTTTTAGCTCCGTTAAGACATTTTCCCCCCTAGTTTGTTACCTTGCGGACACCTGCGAAAAGGTTGGGTAAACACGGGTGTGCGACCTGCTTTTTTTCTTCTGCTTTTTCTTCGTTCCCGAGCGGAGACTTTCACCGTGTGGAAATGCGAGTGGAACAATAGGGAAAAAGACGAAGAGAAAAAAGGCACCGTTCCTTTCGTGGTACGGCAACAACAATGAAAAACACTACATGAGCCCTGCTGTATCTGAAGATCCCATGAGCAAAAGCCCGCACACCTGAAAAGCCCCGGGAGAATCAGAAACCCTAGAAAACCAACTAGAAGCCCCGGAAAAAAACTTTTCTAAAAAAGTAGAAAAACCCCTGATGAAACCTTAAAAGTGGATCGAAAAACAGGAAACCCCTGATTTAGTCTTCGCACCCTTTACAAACTTTTCGCAAGAACCCCGGAAAAGCCCCTGTTTAACCCTGGAAAAGTGAGCAAGGGAATGAAGGATTCGTTTTTTCTTCCCAGTAGAAGAACGATGCGCTAGTCAAACGTCAGATTGACCCTCTGAATGCTGCATGATTACCATAGATTCAGCTAGATGACAGTGTTGGCCCACTTACATACAGTTCGTATACGCTTGAATTTTTGAAAGAACTAAGTCATGCAGTATTCAACCCTTATTCAGAGGGCTGAGTTTCAGCAACTAAAGACAGTTCAGCCACTGTTCAGTTGGTGATTCAGAGGAAAGCTGATGTTCAGCTACCTAGTCATTCGGTACTCAACCGTATGGGGTTACAGACAAACTCAAACAGTTGGTAAAGAAGTTTTTCCATTCATGTCATCTGTTTAGTCTGTGACGTTTTGCGGCCTTCGGTCCATCTGACACTGCGTCCACGAATTCACGTTTACAGCAGGCGAGGAAAAAAAATAATAATCACACTATAAGCAGAAAAAAACTTTGAAGGTAATACAGTCAAGTGGTAAGACGAACGTCCTTGTTTCATTTGAACAAGTTTGAGGAAGAAAAAAAAAATCCGAAAAATGACCAATTTCATAGAGTAACAAGCATCTGTTATGAGAAGAAAGCTGTCACCAAGACAACAAACAGCTGTCCTCTCAGTAATACTGATTCTCCCATATGGTTTACATACACAACACGATACACAGCACACTATACTGAATGTCTCTTAACCAGTTCATTCAAATTACATGTAAATTTTGTAAGATTAACACTATATTTAATTAAATGCTTGTTCTTACAATAGACATTGTGTCTTACGTTACAACAGGAAATTAATCTGGACCTTTTTGAAGGCTTTTTTGGTGAAATCTGTGGGTCGTTGGATCATTCCATGACAGCAGCAGGTAGTTCAACAGATGGAAAACATAATTTCATTTTTTGGACTGGGTGTTCTTGTGCGAAATGCGTGGGAACAGGTGTTCCAAGGCCGCGGGAATTCTCAACTCGTTTCCACAGAAAGTGTACACCTCCCGTTTGTAGACACAACCCTATCACTACAGCTCAGGGACAGGCGGATTAAACCGTTTTTTTTTTAAGCTGAACCGGTATGCGAACCGGCTTAAAATTCTTGACAAATCACTCACCTCTGCTAGAACTGCTCGTTATTTAGATTAAGTTATTAAAATCCTCATAAATTATTGCGTTTTTAGATTTGATATTATTACAGCACGTCAATTGACGTCAGCTGACGCATGAAAATTACACCCGAAAAAAAGCTAATTTGTGACTTTTCTGTGATTTTTCCCACGTTTGTGCTGAAGCATAGCGTCATTTTGTGCTGAAGAAAAAAAAGCAAATTTGCGGTGAAGAATAGACTGTTTGCAAAATAATCCAATCAAGATTTACAGACCAAGGTGGGGGGTCGTCAACTTTCATCAAACAAGCCCATGTTATCACTGTTATCATTATTTACAGCAGTGCTCCTCGATTAGTACTGAAGCTTTTCGCGAACCACCTCAGCAAAAAATCAATCACGTCATGGGAAAATGCGGTTGAAAGTTCTCAGTTGTTCTCACTCGGTTTAATTGGCTCAGGAGAGTGGACTTCTGTGTAGGTAACTCAATCAGAGTGATGCATGTGATTGTGTTTATTGGACAAGTTTTCACCCCCACGCTTTCACCCGAACTTATCGAGTGGGGGATTACACGAGGATGGGGTGAGTTTTGTGGGAAAAACTGGGGAACTTCGTTCACAGGCGTCGGTTGGGAAACACTGCAGACCCCCTACCACCGCATCTGCAGGAGGGGTTGACAACTCCATCATTCAATTCCTACTTATCACATGTTATCAAACAGTGACACCAGAGTTACTGACCCCCCTTGAGTACCCCTATCTACTGAAAGCAAAACATATCAAGGTGCATATGTGTCTATATCTGTCGTGTGGGAAAACGAGGACCAAAGGTAACATGTGCTAAAATCCTGCAAATTGTCGCAAATTTTCAATTTGTTTTTTTTTTTTAGATTTCGGAAGTGAACTAATGGCAGTTCGTTCCATCCTATCGGACGTCCGGTAAAATATTTCAATAATTTCCATGCAGAGTGAATCTATTAGCTTTCAATGTGTGGTCCTCGCCCATTTTTTGACACGGTTCTGCGATTCCTAACACGTCAACAAATTTTTCCATGACTTCGCACGACTTCCCATTCATCGGAAAATATTCATTTCACTGTTCTAGTCTTACTCTATCATCTATATGATTCTAGACCTTCGTCCCATGATTCTAGATCAAATTTTACGCAAGAATCTGTCGTGAATCTCTGTTGTTCCGACCCGGTTTCACTTATATGACTCGACTGATGTGTGTGTGTTGTCGTGGAGACGCCCTTCCGCTGTGTTTCAATCGCCCAAGCAACGAGAGAGGGTTGAAACTCGTTCATTAAAACATAGTCGTTCTCTTTTATGATATTCATAGACCTGTTGATTGTGGAGGGCAAAAATTTTCCGTGAGGAGAAGTACGGGGGGGGGGGGGCATGGTTTAATGGAGGATTGTTTAAGGGCGTCCGTGGACAAATTGGCCTGCCTGTCGTCGTCAATTGACGACGAGAAATGCGAGAAAAGAAGTGTACGCAGAAGAAAGGCAGGGGGTAGACGGTCCCCTGCTGGGAACTGGCGCCAGACAACCCTACCATCGTTCTGTTAGCTTCTTGATACGCTCACCACTCCATACTCCACACTGCGGACACTCAGAATTTGCGAAATATCAGTGTTAGATAAAACCTATTCACTAATTAAGATTCGAAGTTGGATGAGGATCATTTTGATATCCCTACATGTTCAGCTAGCTTGATCCGTAATGGATACAGAGGTGTCCGCTATAGTGGGGACAGACTATCTAATGCGTCTTTGTTCAGTTCTCTATAGCGGACAGTAATTTCAAAGAATCTTACCAATGAAAATAAAAATTAATTATATTATTCTTTTTAAAATTTCAAGGCGATCATTTCCATACCCCAATGTGGTATTCTACGTCGGTCCATAACGGATATAGTGGTGTCCGCTCAAGGAGGAAAGCTACCTGGGAGATAGGCCGGTCAGGTGTCAAACGATGTACAGACGAGTCGGCACTTATTGACGTAGCCAAACTGCCTCTGAATTGTAGAGGGTGGGAAGACATTTTAGGGCCCCGTGGGATCAAATAGGACCCTTGAAGACCTCGACAGGTACGTATTTAAGACATTCCATGGGTTCGTCGTCCCTAAAGCTATTCCTGAGTTTGGCTTTTCTTCTGTTCCTTTGTTGAACGGCGTGGATTTTTTCTATTTTATTACTCTTTTGGGCCAGTTTGCTTTGTCAACTGTGCAACTGAATATGTTTACCCAAGAATCGCGGCTTTTTTTGTTGTCCAGGAACCCCATAACAACAATACCCCACGCGCTAGAAATCATTCCCACACAAAAAATAGCTTCCCGAACTTTTCCCAGTCACGTTACAAGATTCTAATCCCCCACAAACGTTTTCCCACGAAAGTCGAATCACGTTTGGGAAAGCTCCCTCCCCCCACCCCAAAGATTATATGATAACAAATGATAACACAGGATAACACGAGCGTGCATTAGTGGCATTGTGTGTATACCACCAAAATGCATTCAATCACAACGGACCCCATTCATTTGTCATTGAGCCGAAACGCCCTGCAAGTTTCCCACACATTGTCGACCTCTTGACCAAGGAATGTCCGCTCCAAGCCGGTTCGCAACCCTAGAATCCTAGAAACTAAGAATCTTGGCGAGAATCTTGACTAAGAATCATGGGAAGAATCCAGGAAACTTTCTTGAGAGTTTGGTTTAAGAAAAAAGTAATAGGAGATTTACAAGCTTCTTATGGGCGACTAATTCGGCGCAGATGGAGCGCACTGATGTTTGGTGTCAAGAAGTGTGCAGAACACCCAAGCATCGTGACCTTCTCGACCTTTTGACCTCACCGCCTCGTGACCTTTGACCTAACCGCCTCGCTAATTGACCTCATACGCCACCAAACGCCTTTCCACTGACCATATACATCCATCCCAAAATGTATCATTTTCTTATACTGGAACCGCTGATAACAGGTGATAACAGGTTGATAACAGATGATAAAACGGGTGATGGCCATATGTGATGATTGAAGAATTTTGTCAGGACAAAAAATGGAGGACACAGCTTTTTGGTTTCGTTTTTCCGCTGGTTTGGTTAGCACTTAGCGCCGAAGCCAATGAGAAAGACATGTGCAGCATATGTCTTGTGTTAAATGGCCTTAGAAAACTTCATGTGTCACACATGCGATCCCTTGTATCAGTGATAACAGCCGATAACACGGTGATAACAACTTGATAACAGAAGGGGAGGACGAATTCTATGGGAACGGAAACGCATAGAAACAAAAAGTCGCCATTATATCGTGATTTTCACACGAGATAAAAAAAATTGTAGTTGTAGATGGATAGTCTGGGATAGTCAGATAGTGATGTGACTATTACGTGGAACATCACGACAAACGGAAAAGGGTGTGGTGACATTCAAGCCGCCATTGTCTCTTGTCCTCCGACCGTAAAAAGACCAGAAAAGTAAACAGTTTTTACAAATTTAAATACCTCAGTATTAATAAGTCTAGTTTCTATATTACGAAAATTCTAAGATTTATGAATAGTGTATTCAAATAAGGAGGGAAAAATAACAGAGATCTGACAACGTTGCGTGAGGAGACAAGCGATCTGAGACCTGGCAGAAGTGAATACATAATGAGGCCAGTTACTTGTTTGAAAGCTCAGCAGGAGAGAGACAAAAAAGTCAACAGAAATGGACGTGTTTATTGAAATGAAGTGTATAATACGTGATAACAAAGATGGAAGAAAAAGTGGGTGGCAGAGAGAGAAACATTAAGTCAAGTCCTTTTGAAAAAGCTACCGGTTTTTCGCAGCATGAATCACACATAGACCCCAAGATGGCCGCCCCGAACCGTTGAACCGTTTGGACATGTGTGTCAGCGCAAGGGGTCTCTCTTCCTTACATGGACAACAACCTGCTGCAGTAGATCTCCCTTATATGTACATTATAACACACACATATCTCTTCATATATTATATACACGTATCTTGATACCTATAAGATTAATCTATGGTATTAATAATGATGATAATTACTCAAGGAAAGGTATTATACACGATACCTTACATGATATGTGTAAAACCCTATAAGGATTAATCTTCTTAATAGTGAACAAAAACATCCGTTATGTGTGTGTGTGGGGGGGGGGGGATTAAGTTATATACAAGAATCTCCATTGTGTTCCGGGAACTGCTGGAACTGTTCCAGTGTCCCATTAAAAAGGCACAAGAGATTGCATTCAGATTCAGGTTTCTCTCTTCTTCTGCTATACCCTTGTATGGAGGGAAGGACCACGACACTTATTTTCATTATTTTAATGAGACGTTTTAGGCAGAGAGAGCGAAAAAGAGCAATAATTGCTGTTATTTTCCTCCAAAAAGGTTCTAAAACAATCAAGTCCCTTGTTACGTGCTCCCGCCGTTTACCCTATGGCCTTTGCTATAGAACTTTCTAATAACAGAAAAAGTGCTGGGTATGTGTATCGAATGAAGGTGTTTCGTCAATCGGCAGGTAAGTTGTTTGAATTATACAAGATTTGTTGAACAGAAAAAAACTGAAAAACTAGCTGTTAATGAGGCTACCCACACAAGAGGAGAGCACAGACCGAAGATTTTGAATGAACACAAGCGCGGGAAAAAAATAAGCGACTAGTGAAATGGTCCAGCAACACCTGTCCGAAAGACTCCCACGCCTGGGTTTTGATAACCACCGATAACACGCTTATAACTACTGATAACGTGCGACGAAGGGGGTGAACGGGTACGTGCACATCTTTCTCAGAAACTGATTCACCAGGAAATAAATCATTTCGCCAAGCAACCGAGAAAAGTTTCCATTCATTGACTGACTTGAAAGGGTTCTGTATATTTTTTTCAAAAAGTGGGGTTCTATTTTTTGCGACTCGACAGGTTTACCAGAGTCGCCAGCCCTTTTTTGTAACAATTAGGCGTAGATAAAAAGTCATAAGTCGATAAGGTATATGATTTACAGTAGGGGTACACCGATTGGCTGAATCGCTTGCAAGTCCTTCACTGATTGGCTAGGCGCCCCTGAAACTGCACCTGGGATTGGCCAGGCGCTCATATGGGGCGGTACTTCCTGCGCGGCTATAAAAGGAGGAACTCGTCGTTGGAAGTTTCAGTCGCACGGCGTCCTTCGTGTCGTGCAGGAGTCCAAGAGAGAAGAGCAAGATACGTATATCGATCGAAAAGTTTTTGGAATATCGATTTATTAAGAAAGTGAACGATCAACAGAAAATGGTGAAAGCTCAGACGAACCAACAACCGGCTACCGCAGACACAGCACTCAGGGGCGACATGGGAAAAATCCGCAAGAACGGGGCCGAGCAAGTAGAAATCCAACTCTACCTCTCCAAGCTCAAGGAACTGGTACCGCACATGCCCAAAAACAGGAAAGTCTCCAAGCTGGAAGTGATCCAGCACGCTATCGACTACATCTGCGATCTCCAATGGGCCTTGGAAAGCCATCCAGCTGCCCGTAATCAGGCGCTGGTTTCGGCGGCCGGTCTAACCGTCATGGCCTCGTCCAGTCCTCAGGCGCAGCAACCCAGACAACCCCTAGGCTCTTTAGCCCCTTTATCGAACACGTGTGCAGCTCAGGAGGTAAACAAGTTTCCCCTCACAGCTTCCCCTTTTTCCCTTCACTTGAATGACATTACATTTCTTATCAGGAGGCAGCCATCTTAACAAGTTGTTTTGTCTTTTGCTTAGATCAGCCAGCCAGTGGATAAACCGGTCTCCAGTGACTGCGACGTCAGGACGATACCCTGTTGAGTTGGCAAAGCCTCCACGTGGGAGATCTAACAACACATCACGCCATATTGGAAACAAATCTGACAACAGCGTTCCTTCCAAACTCCTTCAGGGCTTCATATGGGGGATCCTCTTATTCATTTGTTTATTTTTCCGGATGCTATGGAGTTGTATGGCAAAATCGCTAGTCCTTGGGGGTAGAAGAACACACAAAAAAATCCTGCGAAGGATCGCTGACAAGACTTCCACTTGGAACCCCGGCCCCTTCTGTGATGAAAATATAAAAAAACTCTTCGGAGAAAACAGCTGTGCTGCTGAAGTAGATTTGTATATACTCTTGTGTATATGTATACGTGTGTGAATGTGTTTTAGCAAAAGCAGAGCAACACCTGGTCTTCAGTGACTAAATGGGATCTTTTTTTTAAAAAGGATTTTCTTGCTTATTTTTCCTAGTTTTGCGTTTTTTTTCGTGGAAGAGAGCACCCTCTAATTAGCAGCACTCGAAACTGCACCTTTAATTTGAGTACCAATGCCATTTACATGCTGAAAGTGTTGTGTATAAATGTTGATTTGACTATTACATGGTTCCAACAACATAGACGAAGTTGATTCCACTCAAATTAATTAGATTTTCATACGTTCTGCGTAATCCTATTTGCAAAACATGAGAGCAGTTATGGAACTTCGTGAAGCCATTTGATTTCCAAGTCCTATTTCAATATAATTTACACGGAAAACGAGCAGTTGGACAAACACACAAAATATGATTAAAAAGCAGAAAAGTCCATATAGTTGTGTGTGAGCACACATCTGCTACGTTCAGTGTTTCCACTTTGCAGGGAAGTTCCCTGAAATAGAGGGAAATGGAGTCTGAGAGGGGAAAAGTAAGAGAAAGGGGAGAAGGGAAAATATTGAAGTATAACACAGCCTGTGGTCTAGTACGGAGGAGAAAAAGGGAAAAATAAGGGAAGAGGGAAAATAGGGGAAGCTGGAAATGGAAACTCTGACTACGTTGACAATATAAAATCGGAAACCCTGTTAATAACTGTAAGCAAACCAAAAGTGGGATAACACAATGATAACATGATGATAACACATGTACATAATAAGCGGTGTGGCCTCAATGGTTACAGGGGAATGTGAAAATCCTGTGAAAAGGACCCCCATTGTTGAGTAAAGACATCCGGAAGATTCTTATGGGCTATTCTTCGACCCATAGAAGATTTTGTGTATCTAGAAAGTTTATTCCACCTTGAAAGTGTCTTAAGAATATACTTCCGTAACGCTTTAAGGACAGCTTATCTCGGTATTTCTCTCGTCCAGCACTATTAGTTTTGCCGCAGAACTGGGATATCCCTTCAAAAGAGAGAAAACCGTACTCCCCTCTTTTCATAACGAAAAACCAGTCTGTGTTTAACGAAAACTTTGTAAAACTAAGTGATTTTAGAAGTTTCCTGTTTGGTAAGAATCTTGAATTTGAGTCTGGGTTCAAGATAGAATAATGCAAAACCTGGCAACGCTGCAAAGTAGCAGACGACGTTAAAACTTACTACGTTCGAGAAAAACAGTTGTTGAACGTGTAGAAAACTGCGAAAATAGTTACAAACTATTATACTACAAACCGACTATCTTGAAATTGAATTTATTCTTTGAATTTTTCAATCTGGCAACGCAGCAAAATAGCAGACGACGTTAAAACTGACTAATTTCTGGACAAGCTGTAGCTTAAGATATACAAACCGCGAAAATAGTTATCAACTATCTTATTAGAAACCAAATTATCTTCAAACTCACTCATGCCTTGGATTATTCAATCTGGCAACGCAGCAAAATAGCAGACGACGTTAAAACTGACTAATTTCTGGACAAACAGTAGCTTAAGATATACAAACCGCGAAAATAGTTATCAACTATCTTATTAGAAACCAAATTATCTTCAAAACTCACTCATGCCTTGGATTATTCAATCTGGCAACGCAGCAAAATAGCAGACGACGTTAAGACTGACTTCTTTCTAGACAAAACAGTAGCCTAAGATATAAAACCAGGAAAATAGTTATCAACTATCATTACATGGGTTATAATATCTTCATATGTCGTTGCATTAGACGCCACATGACGGACATTTACACATAATAGAAGAATTCCTTTTGAAGGGAGAAATTTCAATGGGGACTGGAAAAAAGTGACATATTTTGCATAGTTGGATCATTTTCAATATGGCGTCCCTTCTTTTTTACTCCCTAGAACAGGTCAGAAGGGATTTTTGCCACAAGGAAAAGAGCAGCTGCTTTGCGGGACATTCTTGAAGCGCCGTTCTGGTGGTGTGCGGCATTGCCAGATCTCCTTTTGACAAAAATCCCTATCAAAAATTCAATAGGCAGATTCCCCACATGTTTGACTATTGCGTTTACAAGATGTTGCCTGTACTATCAAATCCAACATGGCGGCCAGTTCTCAAAAGGAGAGAAATCACTAATTCATTCCGAAAAGTAAATTATTATAATATATAATTGAAAGTAATACATATAAATAATATAGATAAAAAATACAAAAATAATAAAAGTAAGGGTTCACGGTTCGAACCGAAACAACGGTTCATAAGTTTATTGATTTTTCGGTTCAGTTTCGGTTCATTAAGGGGACTTAGGGAATCGTAACGTGATTCTTGATTCTTATTACGAGAATCTTGGGAATCTTTTTGGTATGAATGGGGGCTTATGGGAAACTATTCATCGAGGGGGACATCTGGCTTTGCTAGTGACACAACTTTGGGGTTTTTGGTGACTTCCCTTTTGTGTACTGGAACATCTTGAGATTCTTTAGGCATCGTTAAGATTCTTAAGATTCTTATAATTCGCACCAGGGAGTTACTATTAGCAATAGCAGCAGCAATAGTAGCAGTAGTAGCAGTAATAGGGAAAGTAGTAGTAATGGTTGTAATCTGAGGAATAGTAGAAGTATGCCAGTAAGAGAGGTAGTAATCATAGTAGTAGTAAGAGTGGTAGTAGTAGTAGTGATTGTAGTCGTAATAGTAATAATGGTGGTAGCAGTAGTAGAAGTGGTAGTATAAGGGCAGTAGTAGTAGTAATTGTAGTAGTTATTGTTGTTGTTGTAGCAGTATTTGAGATTATTGTTATTATTATTATCATCGATATTATTGATGTTTATTTCATTTTTTCCCCTCTTTTCTGGAAGAAAATGCGGTTGTAGTTTGGTTGAATGGCGTCAGTTGTGGAGCAGTTGGAAGGCTCAACTGCACACCTGGGCTTCTGCAACTACAACACCTGAACTACTACAACAACAGCGGCCCACTTGGGGCTGCCTGCAACAGCGGTCTACAACCCATAAGCAATAACCGTAAGTATACAGCTGCAACCCTATGGCCGATTGAACAAATGTCGATTTATCGATACAACAAGCGACAACTTGTGATAACATGGTGATAACACACCCCTTAATGAAGCTACTACCACTACTACTTTTACTACTGTTACTAGTCCTACTACTACAATTGCTAGTATTACTAGTACTACTATTACTGCTATTGCTGTTACTACTGGTATTGCTACTACTGCCACTACTCTTGCTACTACAACTACTTCTGCTACTGCTAATACTACTACTGCGATTACTACTACTTGTGCTACTATTGCTACTAGTAATATTTCTACTTCTATTGAAACTAGTACTATTGCTACTACTATTACTATTGTTACTAGTACTACTTCTACTACTATTGCTACTAGTCTACTGCTACTACTATCACTACTACTACTACTATCACTGCTAATACTAGAACTACTGCTAGTACTATTTTTGGAGGAAGAACTACAGTAATGCTGTACAATAGCAATCACCACTGCTACTACTATGAACGCTCGCTACAAATACAAACAACTACACATACTACTACAAAAATTACTACACCGCTACAACAAGCAACGTTAAACCATATCTGCTGGAAAATATGCTACTTCTACGACAGCAATCCTACTATAGAACAATGCTACAACAGTATCCACTGTTGCAGCATGTAGCAACATATTACATCCTACTACACACTACAACAACATTCAATTACCACTACAATCATTGTCTTGTTACGTGTTATTAACCAGATTTTCCCAACATTTTTCTCATTTCCCAACGTTCCCACGCTTTTCCCCAAAAACTGAGAAGACTGAAAGATGTAGGAATTTTGGGGAAACTTGGGGAAATGCATTTCCCCCTCTTTGTCTGTCAGAATTTTTTTTGACATTTACGAGAACTGCTGACTTACACACGTCAACCAATTAGTCGGACGCTTAATTAGTTAAAAAATCTAATTACATAGCCCATAGGAAGCTATGGGAAGCCGTGGGAACAGTGCTTCCACTTTGGAGGGAAATTCCCTGGAAAAGGAAAAAATGGGGTCTCAGAAGGGAAAAATAAGAGAAAAGAGGGGAATGGGGAAATTCAGAACCCTACATATTCTAGCACGAAAGAAGAAGAAGGGAAAAATAAGGGAAGAGGGGAAAAGGGGAAATTGAAAAGTGGAAAAACTGCGTGGGAAAGCTTTGGGAAACTATTTTCCCAATAATCTTCCCAAGTTGTTTTCCTCATTTCACTCGTACTAGTGCTTCCACTTTCAGTTTTCCCTTTTCCATTGGAAGAGGGACGGTTTTCCCCTTTTTCCCCTTCTCTTGTTGATACCAGCATGCTTTTCCCCTCCATCTTGGATATCCAGCTATACTTCTATGTTACTTTTCCCTTATTTTGCCTCTTTGCGACCCAGTTTTCCCCATTTAAGGGAATTTCCCCGCAAAGTGGAAGCACTCTCAGTAGAAAAATGATGCGCTAACCATACCTCTGAATGACCCTCTGAATGCTGCATGATTATCATGGATTCAGCTAGAGGATAGTATCAAGTTGGCCCACTTTCACACGGTTCGTACGCTTGAATTTCTCTAGAACTCACTCATGCAGCATTCAGCCCTTTATTCAGAGGGTTCAGTTTCAGCAACTCAAGCAAGCTCAGGTACTATTCAGCTAGTGATTCAGAGGGAAGCTAGTGTTCAGCTACCTAGTCATTCGGTACTCAATCGTATGACTTTTCTTATGGAGACGACTCGCACGCTCCCTGTAAGACTTTTCATTTTTCCCGCACCTTTTCGAGCAGACCATTTGGCGTTCCACTTGCCGGTGTTTCCCAAGTGATGTGTCGTGTCGTGTGGTGGGGGAAGGAGGGCGTCTTGGGGAAGACGCACGGCTGCGGAACATCCGCCTGCTGCTCACGCGCCGGTGAGGAACGGCTGCGAGCCGCGGGAGAGAAGCAGCTGCCCTGCCGGTCCCTTTTCCTTCCTTCCTTCCTTCCTTCGTTTCCTCCTTACAAGAAACAACGGGGTTCGATACTTCCTCTCTTTTTCTATGATTCCTGATTCCAAGATTCTTGATTCTGATAATGATTCTCGGTTTCAAAGTTCTCAGATTCGTGATTTGAGAATTTTGATTCTTAGATTAGATGATCGATTCTTAGTAAGAATCTTAAGATTCTTGATTCTGATAATGATTCTCGGTTTCAAAGTTCTCAGATTCGTGATTTGAGAATTTTGATTCTTAGATTAGATGATCGATTCTTAGTAAGAATTTTAAGATTCTTGATTCTTTGATACTCCATTCCAAGATTCTTCATTCGGAGATTCTTAATCCCAAGATTCTTGGTCCTAAGATTTTTTGTTCCGAGATTCTTGATTCTAAGATTCTTAATCCCAAGATTTTTAACTCCATGATTCTTGACTCTTACGAATCTTCAGGGATGACTTCCAAGACTCGGGAATCTTGATTCTTCGCAAGAATCTTGATTCTAAGATTCTTAAACACGTGATTCTTGAAGAGTATAGTGCAGGTGTTCGATGATATTCTAAAACAATCAACTACTTCCTTCCTTTTCTTATGTGGGGGTATTTCTTGAAGAAGAAAAAAAACTACTTCCTATGTAGTTATTAGTGTAACTACTTTTTTCTTATAACTACTTTTTGTAGCTCCTGGAATTTACGGGTTGTTCCAGTGCACTGCACAAAACAGAAGGCAAATGCCTCTACTAAATTTATTGACAACACTTGTATATTACATTAATGATTACTAATTTATATATTAATTGAAGTTTGAATTACTGGAATATGTTTATTACTTCGACCGAAATCTCACAAATTTACAGAAAATTCCTGAAAATATCCTGATTATCCTGGGAAATCTTGGAAAATCCTTAAACTATTTTGAAAATTCCTGAAAATATCCTAATTGTCCTGGAAAATCTTGGAAAATCTTTAAATTATTTTGAAAGTTCCTCAAAATATCCTGAAAGTATCCTGAATAAGTCCTGAAACTAGCCTGAAAGTATCCTAATAAATCTTGAATAAATCCTGGAAAAATCTTGAAAATATCCTGAAAGTATCCTGAAAAAATTCCTGGAAATATTCTGAATATATCTTGAAAACATCCTGAAAAAGGTCTTGCAAGAATCCTGAAAAATCGTGGAAAACATTGTGAATGAGTCCTGAAAATATCCTGAAAATCCTGAAAATCCTGAAAAAGTCGAGAAAAAACTACTGAAAATATTCTGAAAATATCCCGATAAAATTCTGAAAATATCCTGAAAAAAGTCCTGAAAGAATTCTGAAAAATCCTGGAAAATATCCCAAATGAGTCCTGAATAATACTGAAAATATACCGAAAAATCCTTAAAATAGCCTGAAAAAAATCTTGAAAAATTTTAAAATCCTTGGAGTATCCTGAAAATATCCTGAAATACTCTTAAATGAATCTTAAAAATTCATGGAGAAATACTGAAAACTATAATAGCAATCCTTAGTATTTCCTTTAAAGAATTATTATAAAATTCTCATAAGATTCATCACAAGAATCTTCCAAGATTCTCCTAAGATTCTTGTAAGATTCTTGGAAGATTCTTGGGGCGCGTAAGGTCTCCGTATGTTTCCGGTGCTGTTTCTTTACCAGTTCCGCTTCTGTTTTTGCCTGCCGTGAAAATGAAACAACACCAACAACAACAACAGCAGCAGCAACAACAGGCAACAACACCAGACGTTTTCTTCCATCCTCCACCATGTGGGGGCTGCATGGGAATGGGAAACCCAATTTCCCAAAGCCATGGGAGGTTCATCCTTTAACATTAATTATATATGTATAATAATTATTATAATTATTATAGTTAATATTATTATTTTGTGCTCGTTTAAGTTAAATAGAATTAAAATTTAGCTTCTAACGTTAAAGTTATCGCCTATTTATCAATACGGGTAGTGTTATCAACATGTTATCAAGTGTTATCAATCTGTTATCGACTGTTATCACCGTGTTGTTGGGGGAACGCCTCCTTTGAAAAACGGTTCGCGCGCATCTGTGCAAGGCAAACCGCAGCTGCGCTAAACGCCAACGGTTTTGCCACACATGCCTTAACCAGTGATAACAGTTGATAACAGCTGATAACACTTGATAACAGTTTGATAACGTGTTGATAATACGGGCGTTTTCCTCGTTTCTAAGCGTTTTTGTATCCGTGTTTCCACTTTTGCAGGGAAATTCCCTGAAAAACAAAAAGGAGAAAATGAAGCCTGAAAGGGGAAAAATAAAAGAATAGGAAAAAAGGGAAAATCTACACGTATAACTTGTGTTCCAGCACGGAGGGGAAAAAGGGGAAAATAAGGGAAGAGGGGAAAAAGGGGGAATTGAAAGTGGAAACACTGTTTTGTATACACTTTTATCATTTGTTATCACTTGTTATCAGTTGTTATCAAGTGTTATCAGATTATGTGTGAAATTTAGGACCCCCCGCGACCAATTCTCGACCCCATGAATCGTAAATGAGACCATCAGCTGTCATGTTGGAGACCCCGCGCGCAATCTCATTCATTGCTACCACTCTATTTAATCCAGTTTACTACTACTACTTACTACGTGCTACTTACCACCTACTAATAGTAATAATGATATTACTGCTACTACTAAGGCTGCTATAATTATGATTAGTAGTAGCAGTGCTAATAGCAATAGCGCTTGTATTAGTACAACTACTTACTATGTGCTACTTATTATTAGTGTTACTAGTAGTAGTGTGCTTACCACGTGCTACTTGCCACTTACTAATACTAAAAATGATATTACTGCTACTACCAAGTCTGCTGTTATTACTATAAGTAGTAGTAGTGCTTGTGCTAGTACCACTGCTTACTATGTGCTACTTACCACCTACTACTAGTAATAATGTTATTGCTACTACTAAGAGTGCTGTTATTAATATTAGTAGTAGCAGTGCTAATAGTAGTAGTGCTTGTGTTAGTACTACTGCTTACTATTAATACTTATTAATAGTATTACTAGTAGTGGTGTGCTTACTACGTGCTACTTACCGCTTACTAAGAGTAATAATGAAATTTACTACTACTACTACTTCTACTACTACTAAGTGTGTTGTTAGTAGTAAAGTAGTAGTACTGTACTATTAGTAGAAGTGCTACATGCAACTACGACTGCTAATCCTACTGCAGCTACTACGATTACTACTATTCTGTTACTACTGCAATCCCTACTACACCTATTGCTTCTGCTACTATTACTATGCTGGAGCATGTGGTAGTAGGAGCATACTACTAATAATGACACTTTTAGTACTACTACTACTACTACTACTACTACCACCACAACCACCACTACTACTACTATTCCTAATATTGCAGTTGCCAGTATTACTACTACTTCTACTCTACCTCTCCTCCTACTACAATTACTGCTAATAATGCTACCACTACTAAAACTGCAACTGCTACTACAGCCATTAGTACTACTACTATTTCTAATGTTGATGTTGCCAGTAGTATTACTACTACTACTACTACTACTACTACTACTCCTTCTCCGTTACTCCTTCTCCTACTGCTATTACTACTAGTACAAGTACTACTTAGACTACAGTTACTATTTCTACTGCTACCACCACTCCTCCTTCTCCTCCTCCTTCTTCTCCTACTACTACTACGATCCAAAACGATAAGGGTAGAATGCATGAAGGTCAATGAAAAGCAAATGCGATGCAAATGGAGTAGGTCAAAGATATGCATCTCTCGTCTCTTGGACGGACGCAGGATCCATGCGGGTGATAAAGTGGAACCTTGGTGACAGCTGCAACAGCTACGACAACCCAACAACAACAACTGCGACAACCAAATGCGCCCAACGTGCAAACTCCTACAACAACTGTCCCAAAAACTCCACGATTTAGAGAGAGAGAGAGAAAAAATCTCTTTTGTCTTTTCAACACCCGGTGGATGTTATCAACCTGTTATCAGTTGTTATCACGTGTTATCAAATTATCGTCAGACCCCTCTTGTCCCCATACAACCAATAAGCGAAACTAAGAGGGCCTAAAAAACTGAGTTCTGACCATTTGGCGTGGAGCTCTATCGATTCCTAAACGATATTATCAGTGTTATCAACTTGTTATCACGTGTTATCACTGAATATCTGGGTACAGGGATATTTCAGAACTGAAATTAGACTTTAGAAAACTACATTTTCGTATTTCTGTACTACTTGCGAAGGTTTCAAAAGAAGAAGAAGAAGAAGAATTCCTAGTAGGACCTTCTCTTCTTCTTATCGTGTTATCATCGTGTTATCACGTGTTATCACTGTAGATCTGGGCAGAGGGGTCTTTGAGGATTTGAAATCTGTTTTAAAAAGTTCTGTCACAGTATCCCCGTATTAACTAGAAAATTTCGAAGTCGGAAGCCTAGGAATCTTGAAGGATCTATCGCTCTTATTATTGCTTGTTATCAACTGTTATCACTTGTTATCGCGTGTTATAACTGTAGATTTAGGTAGACGGGTCCTTGAGGATTCGAAATGTGTGCTCAAAATACATGAAATAGTATTCTTGTTTACTGCAGGATTTTAAACGTCAAATCCTCACCAGCTTGAATGGACCTAGCCCAGTTATTATCGTGTTATCACTTGTTATCACCTGTTATCATGCGTTATTACTGTAGATCTGGATAGAGGGGTCCTTGAGGATTCGAGCTGTGTGCTAAAAAGGCATACGGTGATATTTCTTTATTAATGGCGGATATTGAACGGGGAAGCCTCACAGATGTTGAGCAATCAGTGTAAAAGGCTGACACAGCGACAGAAGGGATGGGACCTCCCTGTCTACTTCAACACACAGACCTCACTACGCCAATTCACATCTGTCCTCTACGCTTGCAAGGATCCAACACAACTCCGTACACCGATCCTGTGGGATCCTGTTCAATTATTAGCTGTTTTGTTCGTCAAAATCCGGACTATAGGATCAGATGGTCTAGGATTCTTATGACTTTATCTCGACTCAAAAATGACTTCGTCAGGATTCGTGATCTTAGTTAGAGATTCATAAATCTGGATCCAAGAATCGAGATCAGGATCTTGTATTTCAGTATCCCTATGATTCGGTTCTGACTCGGTTAGTCCTACAACTCATCACGACCCACGTTTCCAGACCCAAGAATCTTCAAGATTCTCTAGAAACTTGACTAGGATCGGGTAGTTTGGGATCCTCCTCACTCGATCTGGACTAGGATCTCATATTTCAGGACCGCTATGACTCGTTTCTGATTCAGGTAGACTTACAACTCACCACGATCCACCTTTCCAGACCCTAGAATCTTCAAGAAACTCAAGATACCTGACTAGGATCTTATATTTTAGGATCTCAGTGACTCGTTTCTGACTCGGTTAGACCTACAGCTCGTCACGATTCACCTTTCTAGAACCAAGAATCTTTAAGAATCTCAAGAATCCTTACTAGGATCTTATATTTCAGTATCCCTACGACTACGTAGTTAAAGGACCCTGGTTCTGACACGCCCTCTGGTGGATCGACAGTGCGTGGAGGTTAGAGAGTGTGTCTTTCATCTGACTTTGGTTTGTGTCTGCTTGAAATAGACGCAGAGCCGCATAATAAATAAGCACATATGTTACATGTGTGTGAAAAGAGTCACCAGCTGTTTACCCGCTAATATACCGGTGAAAAATACCTCTCGCCCCTTACAACAGCTACTCTCCCACCTATATCGACCTACCTACTACTACTACTACTACTACTACTACTTCTTTACTATAGTTCATTCATGAGTATATAGTTATAACCGTATCCGGACTGTATGCATACTATATTACTGCTACTACTACTACTATTCTCTACAATGTCTACTACTACTAATACTACTATTACTACTACTACTTCTACTTTACTATAGTTCATTCATAGGTATATAGTATGAACGGTTCCCGACTATAGATACTACTACTGCTACTACCGTTCTCCAGCTATTTCTAGCTACTACTACTACTCCTACTACTATTCTCCAACTATTTTTAGCTACTACTACTAGGGCTACTACTACTTTTGTGCTAGTTCATTCATGATTATATGATATGACGGTTTACCTTGGCTGTATACCAACTAGTACAAGTACTACTATTACTACTACTACCACTACTCCTGTTACTACTGCTTTACTAGTAAATTCAAAAGTATTATTGTGTATGGGTCGTATACCTTTACTAATACTACTACTATTATTGGAAAAAGAATTCGACATAATAGAAGAACTGAGAGAAAAATCAAATTCAAAGAAAACTACATCTGTGGGAAATAGTCCACGATTACTGCTACTTCTACGACTTTACTACTTCATTCATGAGTGCATTGTATGACGTATGACGGTATCTTGGCTGTATCCATACTACTCATTCTACTACTAATAGCACTGGTACTACCACTACCACATCATTCATAATATTGTCGCATATGGCTTACTTATACCCACCACTACTACTACTGCTAAGCGACTCATACTACTACTCCTCTTACTACTACTACTACTATTACTACTACTAATATTACTTAGATTTATACGTGAATCTTGGGACGAATCTTAATAGAATCCTTATAGAAAAAAAAAGAAAATTTAATCACAACTCATTCAAGATTCCTCGCAGATTCTTCCAGGATTCTCTCGTGATTCTTTCACGTCTCTTTCGTGAATACTCGCGTCTATGCTAAAAGTGAATGGGGACATATGTGTAACACGAAACATGTGTGTAACTTTCCCAAATATAAGCCCATGATGTTCCCAGTCAGTCATGGGCGCTGTCTGCGTCAATCACCTTGCCAAAACGATACAGAGATTTTTAAGATTCTTGACTCAAGATTCTTGCAAGAATCACAAGACTCATGCAAGATTCTTACCCAAGATTCCCAAACAACTCCCCACTTTCTTCCAAATCCCCTCAGTGCTGAAACAAAAGTGCTTATACCGTTTCCCCTCCAGTTTTCCCCTTCCCTTATTTTCCCCCTCTTCCTCCTTTTGCCTTTTCCTCTCTCCGTGCTAAAATATCTGCTTATACAATTTCCCCCCCAGTTTTCCCCTTTCCTTATTTTCCCCTCTTTCCCATCCCCTTTTCCCTTTTTCCCTCTCCATGCTAAAAGTACAAGTGCTTATAACGTTTCCCCTCCAGTTTTCCCCTTCCCTTATTTTTCCCTCTTTTCCCTTTTCTCTTTTCCTTCAACCCCCACGTTCTCCCAAATCCCCCACGTGATGTTCAGCAAACCCCCCACACCGTTTCAAGTTCCACCTCCCCACGTGAGAAAGTGTTATCATCCTGTTATCACATGTTATCATCTCTTATCAACCCATAGGGGTGAATGCAGCAGCCAAAAATCTAAATGCGGCAAACTACACATGTGGCATTCCGCGCTCGGGGCACCTGGTTTAAATTAACATTCCCAAACTATCAAACTACTGAACTATTATCGCATTTAACTATTCTGCCATATAATACTTAACTATCCTTACTGTTTTTTCAACTTTTTAAAGAGAAAATTGAGTAAGTTTCGGTTACGCATGCGCTGGGACTCGTCTAAGTAATCGATTTTAATTATTTTTGGATTCGATTATTGAATGATTGATTCTTGAGAAATATTTGCCAAATTTTATCAAATTTTTCTCGAGTATTTTTTTCCACAACTTTTTTATAAAACAAGATTAAACTATAATATTTTTATTATATATTAATACTACAAGGTTTCCCACTTTCCCCCGAAAATCCACCATTTTTCCCATAGGATTCCCCATTTCCCAAACCACCACAGCATATTTAATTCCCCCATCCACGTGTCCTACTGAATATTAAAACGTAATTAAGGGCTTAGAACTCGTATAATCAGTGTTATCAGCACGTTATCGCTCGTTATCAATTGTTATCAACACTTAATCGTTCGCTATCACCCAGCAGAAAATTAAGGATGTCGGTTACATCCTGAACGATACCGGTAACATATCTCGAATATCCTGAACTACGACCGATCGTGGATGATTTTAAAAAAAACTGTGTTGAGAATTGTGAATGTTAATTATTGAGGACACCATTAAGTGTCCTGAAAGGCGTTTTTTCAGGACGCTGTTTAGTACCCTGAACACGTATTATTCAGGCATTCCATTGTCAGGGTCCTCAACACCCTGGAAGTGGGAATATTTAACTGCACTCAAGAGTCCTGATTGGCATCCTGATTTCCTTTTCAGGATACTTTCAGGGTCCTGAAACTATCCTTAATTTTCTGCTGGGCACCCACTATTATCCTTAGGTTTTAAAAATTTTTGGCGTTGTTTTATTGCTGTCATTCATTATTATTATTATTATTATTATTATTATTATTATTATTATTATTGTTATTATTATTATTATTATTATTACTAGTATTTCTGCTTGCGTCAAAAAGTCACGGTTTCTTATTTCGTTCGACACAAAAGAGCAGATCGATGAAGCAGCCAAGTCGTTGTGCGAGAAGCCAAAATGGCGCAGGCGTGTGTCATTCACAAAACCCGCATAGATATCTACGCAAAAAAAAAGCCATAAAACAATGATAGAAAAGTCATACGGTTGAGTACTGAATGACTAGGTAGCTGAACACTAGCTCCCCTCTGACTCACTAGCTGAATAGTAGCTGAACTCACTTTAGTTACTATAAAATTGAACCCTTTGAATAAAGGGCTGAATGCTGCATGACTTAGTTCTGTCAAAATTCAAGCGTACGAACCGTGTGAAAGTGGGCCAATTTCACACTACCATCTAGCTGAACCCGTGATAGTCATGCAGCATTCAGAGGGTCATTCAGACGTATGGTTAGCGCATCAATTTTCTATCGGGACAGTATATCAACTTTAATCGACATTAAATTTGATTGTAGTTACTGAATTTTTAGTCTGAGGGACTGAGTTAGTTACAGTTCATGGATCAAGTGTGTGATAAAACGTGAGATACTTATTTGCTTTACGTCTTATCAGAGTGAAGTAAAGATTCTCCAGCAGGTTCTTATAATCCACGATATTAGCAAAACATCACGTTCTATTTGTTGATCTACTTGATCGATGGATAGAATCTCAACCACAAGAATCTGGGAATCAAGAATCTTGATTCTCATACTATAGTATGAACCCTACTTTAAGAATCCCAAGAATTATGGTAAGACTCATAGATCGTCTATCCCCTAGGGTAGTTTGCTGGTGGATCGTTGTTTCTATGACGACCGTGGAAAAGTCAAGCAATCTGACCGTAACCAGGATTTCCCTTTCAGCGATTGATTGCTATTGTGCTGGCTTACAAGTCACTCAGCAAGAATCCTGAAAGAATCTTACAAGAATCTTGCAAGAATCTCTTAAAAATCTCCTAAAAATCTGGTTCAAATCCGGTTAATCTTTTATATTAACCTCGAGTCTTCAGTTCTAACATCTTATTTAAGTGTAGAATAGTTAAATTCGCAGAAATCGCGAAGAAATTACGTTGATTTTAACGGAAATCAAGAAAATTGCGTCGTCTGCTGCTGCGCGCATCGCGTCAGGCGTCGTGTCCGCCATTTTGAATCCGCGACCGTTACGCCAAATCCACGCCCACACGAGTAATCTCCATTTGACAGTTAAATTAAACCGAATTCAACTTAATTTAATTCAAATTTCACTTAAATTTCGTATCACACAGACTCTTAGAATAGGAAACGACCAGAAACAGGGAAATAACGTCGTCTGCTACTTGCAACTCAGTTTCAGCACAAATCTCTACAATCCCTAGTAGAAAAATAGATGTGCCAGTCAAACGTCAGAACGACCCTCTGAATGGTGCATGATGACCATGGATTCAGCTAGATGGTAGTGTGAAATTAGCCCACTTTCACACGGTTCATACGGTGAAATTTTGAAAAAACTAACTCACGCAGTATTCAACCCCTTTTTCAGGGGGTTCACTTTTTAGCAACTAAAGCGAAGTCAGCTATTATTCAGCTAGTGATTCAGAGGGAAGCCAGTGTTCAGCTACCTAGACATTCGGTATTCAACCGTATGACTTTTCTGTCGGGTTCAAACTACAATTAACTAATTAAACTAAATATCTAACAACTATATAAGTAAATCAAGTAATTTATAAAAATTTATTAATATTCTGTCGTCTGTTTTACGTAAACAGGAGATTTCGTTCCAACACAGTTCGCCATCTTGGACCAGTTTTGGTCTTCAGCTAAGTTTTCCACACTGCAGATCGCTCGATCATGTAATGGACGAGGAGTTGATTTATGTTTGAAAAGTATAGTCAGAATCTTCAATATTGTAATATTTCTAATGAGGAAGAATGGAAGAGGGGCGTGTTGAAGGGCGTTGGTTGAGCACGTGTCATGTTTTTGCAAGAGCCCAGACGAGAGAATCGACCATAAACAAGGGGCTACTAATGAAAGGCGCTTTTCATTTCTACCCACGGATTACCTAATGCACTGCCTGGTACCTTCCAACTTCCACTTCAATCATCCGATGGTTAGTAGCGCTACTCACGTATGATACGATAATATGATAGCAGCACGGTACTAAGCTATGCTTATTCATACACAACTAAAACTTAAGACGGCGGCTGTTCTGTTCCTCTTAGTTCAACTCCCGTGAGAAGTTTCTCACTTTCGCCGCAGCGCGGCGCCGGTGTTGGACGGTAAAACAGCACCTACATCGACACTACACGCAACAACACGTGATAGTAGTACACAATCAATCTATCCCGGCTATTCCTATACAACTAAAACTTAAGATGGCGGCTGTTCTGTTCCTCTTAGTTCAACTCCCGTAAGACTTTCTCACTTTCGCCGCACCGTGGCGCTGGTTTGGACAGCTCCTAACTTGCACATTGATCGTAGAACCAAATTTTCAATCCTGTTATCCTACGTTCTAGTCGAACTAGGGGTGGTCCACGTGGTTGAGTACCTATGACTCATGGTAGTTTTATAGATCGAACTAGATTTCTTCATGGCAGCCGCTCCTATACGGAGAGAGTGGGGGAGATCAACCAAGTTAACGAGAAAATGGCGCACGCTGTAATTGGCTGTAACGGTCACGTGACTTGATAACACGTGATAACCTACGATAACACTAGTGTTGCGTTAGTAGTTCCCATGAAGATCTGTGAATCTATACGCTACGATATCAGAGTCACGTGACTCAAGCTCCGGGCGGGTCACGTGACCCCCCTGCCGGAAGTCGAAGGCGGCCATTGTGTACAAGCGGAGACGGCCACGTGGCCCCCGTGCATTTCCAACCGGAGCAACCGAAAGTAATGAAGTGTAATCCATTCTAGCCTGAAGGGATCGCGTTTATTCTGATCGCAGTTCACTTCACCGCCATCACAGAACATCCCCACAGTGTGATAACAGTCGATAACAAGATGATAACACTTGATAACATGAGATAACACGTTCAGAAATCTTAAAATGAACTGAAATGTCGTATAAATCAGACGTCTGCTTCAGTTTTAGTTTTCTGTTTTGACCTCTTGGGTTATGCGATCAGCTGATTATCGGCAATGTTATCAACGCGTTATCACTATGTTATCATATTGTCACCTCGGGAATGATTTACGGTTGTTTGCCAACCCCATTGTGATGTTTACCGGCGAACCTGAAGAGCGTCTTGGGCGTCGATGGTTTCTTTCGGCGCTTGGCGACGGCTGCTTAACGTCAATTGACGTCGATTCACCAAAACAAGGGCTGCAGAATTCAGTCCAAAGATTCTTTTCTAAGATTCTTGAACGCGATTCTCAGTTAATAACAACTGATCACAACTTAGTTTCAACGGAATGCGATGATTACATTCCAGCCATTCAGAACCGTTTCCACAGAGGAATTTCATTACTGTACCCAACAGAAATGAATTTTACGAATTCATCTGGTCTCCTATTGGTCCACGAATAGTCACGTGACATTGCTTTTAATATCATTCAATAAAATCCTCTTACACGAATCTTCCAGCAAACCTACAAGAACCTCCTTCTTAAATAATGAGTTTATAATTACTAATATTCAGTATAATAACGTATTATATTGTTGTAAATGGCTTATAAAGTTATATTAATGTTATGGAATTGATATTTATGAATTTGTCTGGTCTCCTATTGGTCCGCGAATAGTCACGTGATATTTCTTTTAATTCAATTCAATGAAATTCTCGTATATGAATCTTCCAGCAAACCTACAAGAACCTCCTTCTTTAATAATAAGTTTATAGTTACTAATATTCACTTTAATAACGTATTATAGTGTTGTAAGTGGATTAGAGAGTTAAAATTAGTGTTGTAGAGTATAAATAGAATTAGTAGAATGAATAAGAGAATAGAGTTTTGGGAGCAGATGTGTTGAGGGAGCGACCACCACGTCGGATAGGCAAGGCAAGCCACGGGTATCGACGCATTGCGCACTTCTTTTAATGACCCCGCATTCACCTGACTCGTGTAACGACAACAGCTAATAATCATCTTCAGTAGTCACCCACAAAAAAAACTGAACAAAAGACTGGAATTAATAACCATAAGCCATTTTATTAAAAATGAAAATGTAATGGGAATAATAGGTTATAGTGATAGTTAAGAAAGACGAATGGGAATTAAAGTAAGTAGTAGTAAAATAGTAGTAGTGGTGGTAGTGTAGTACTTTAGTATATGAGTAAAGTTGCTGTTGTTCCAATGCTGTTGGTAGTAATAGTAGTAGTAGTCGTAGTCATAGTAGTAATATCAGTTGCCGCAGTAGTAGTAGTAGCATTAAAGTGTAATAGTACTAGTAGTAATGATGGTAATAGTGCTGATTGTAGTAGTAGTAGTCGTAGGAATAGTAATAGTAATAGTAGTGGTAGTAGTGGTAGTAGTAGTAGTAGTCGTAGTAATAGTAATAGTAATAGTAGTGGTAGTAGTGGTAGTAGTAGTAGTAGTCGTAGTAATAGTAATAGTAATAGTAGTGGTAGTAGTAGTAGTAGTCGTAGTAGTAGTAGTAGCAGTAGTAGTAATAGTAATAGTAATAGTAGTGGTAGTAGTAGTAGTAGCAGTAGTAGTAGGAGGAGGAGGAAGAGGAGAAGGAGGTATATAAAACACACACGACCAAACCGAATGAATGAAGTAGTAAAGAAGTAGTAGTAATATTAATAGTAAGATATACATTTCGAAAGTACTAATAGCTGTGAACTAGTAATACTACACAGCAGTTCAGCCTATAGATTCTTATTCGAATATTTTTTTCACGGCAATGGGCAGATGAGTTGTCTTTGTGTAAGTGAGAAGAATGCGTTGAAAAGACCAAAAGAAGACAAAACAGAAAAGACGAAGAAAAATGGAGGGAAAACTTAAACTTGGTGAGGATAATCCCAGAATAAGATGTGCAAGCACAAGCAAGGAATGCATCTTTTTTCTCCAGAAAAAGGTCGCTGAAGACGATCCTCTCTACTACGGGCATACTTATAAATACGTACATGCTAGAATCTGGTTCTAAAATGTGTCTAAAAATCACAGAAAAATTCGAGAAAAATTTCTGTGCAAACAAATTTGTCAAATTATTTCGAGCTGATTTGATATGGGTGTCCGCTATAGTGAGGCGCGAGTTAGACCAGCCCCTCTACTACGGGCATACGTATAAAATACGTCCATGCCAAAAACTGGTTCTAAAATGTGTCTAAAAATCACAGAAAAATTCGAGAAAAATTTCTGTGCAAACGAAATTGTCAAATTATTTCGAGCTGATTTAATATCAGTGTCCGCTATAGTGAGGCGCTAAGTTAGACCAGCCCCTCTACTACGGGCACGCGTATAAAATACGTCCATGCCAAAAATTGGTTCTAAAATGTGTCTAAAAATCACGGAAAAATTCGAGAAAAATTTCTGTGCAAACAAAATTGTCAAATTATTTCGAGCTGATTTAATATCAGTGTCCGCTATAGTGAGGCGCTAAGTTAGACCAGCCCCTCTACTACGGGCACGCGTATAAAATACGTCCATGCCAAAAATTGGTTCTAAAATGTGTCTAAAAATCACGGAAAAATTCGAGAAACATTTCTGTGCAAACAAAATTGTCAAATTATTTCGAGCTGATTTGATATGGGTGTCCGCTATAGTGAGGCGCGAGTTAGACCAGCCCTTCTACTACGGGCATACGAATAAAATACGTCCATGCCAAAAACTGGTTCTAAAATGTGTCTAAAAATCACAGAAAAATTCGAGAAACATTTCTGTGCAAACAAAATTGTCAAATTATTTCTAGTTGATTTTATATGGGTGTCCGCTATAGAGAGGTGCCGGTTTGGAATATTCCCTATTGTTGATCTAGCGTTTCGCACTGTCCAAGCAACAGCAAGAAAGCGTTAGAAATTCACACAGGTAAGCCCCTTTTCACACACCATTAACACTGTCATCGTGTGAATGGGTAGAGGGATGGATAGAAAGACAGATAAACTGTAAAATTATTGTTTTATAATAATTATATTACTAATATGTTATTCTAAATTATTTTATGATTTAACTTGCACTAATTTAATTATTATTAATTATTTTATTATAATAAATTATTATTCATATATTGTATATTTACCTTTTTACGTTAAATTTTCATATGACCATATTTCTATTTTATTTTGTTCTTACTATTATTACAATATTCAGCGCCACCATTCCTGTTACTACTACTACTACTACTACTACTACTACTACTACTACTACTACTAGTACTACTACTACTATTACTATACTACTACTACTACTACTACTACTACTACTACTACTACTATACTTACTACTACTACTACTACTACTACTACTACTACTACTACTACTACTTACTACTACTACTACTTACTACTACTACTACTACTACTACTACTTACTACTACTACTACTACTACTACTACTACTACTACTACTACTACTACTACTACTACTACTACTACTACTACTTACTACTACTTACTACTATTACTACTACTACTTTACTACTACTACTACTACTACTACTACTACTTACTACTACTACTACTACTACTACTACTTACTACTACTACTACTACTACTACTACTATACTACTACTACTACTACTACTACTACTACTACTACTACTACTACTACTACTACTCTGCTGTACGTTTGTTTTTTTTTAACGCCACTACATTCCAGAGCGTAAACTCCACTGGATGAATGAATGAGCGAATGAATGAAAATAATTGTGCGGTTGGGGCTAAACAGCAGCAACATGTCCGCTCATGTGGAACCAAAGAAAAAAGAAACAAAAACGCGGACAGGTGCTCTTTTCTGAAGTTTTCCTTCGTTTCATTAAGAAATGCATATCCACCTCACCGTAAATTTCTATCGAGTTTCACCCAACTACCATTCCATTAGACAACAAAGAGTTAATAACTTAATAAACCGAAAATAACACCGGTAACTAATAGCAACCATCCAAAGTCAAGTACTGTTTGGTTCTAACGTATCTTAAACAGTATGAAAATGTTATATATTAATTGTTAATTATGTTTAATAATACAAAATTTCTTCTTAATAAGTACTTTTATTCGTTTTCTTAATGTGTGACTGCGTTAGAGGTTCTTTTTCTTTTTTTGTCGGGAGTAACTATATCATGGAAATGTTTCGCTCTATGGAATTTGGTTTTATGGAAAGATGATTTCGGCATTGAGTCCGTTTCTATTGTCATGGTTTGCGCTACTTATTTTATTTA
This sequence comes from Eulimnadia texana, assembly GCA_002872375.1. Lineage (NCBI taxonomy): Eukaryota > Metazoa > Arthropoda > Branchiopoda > Diplostraca > Limnadiidae > Eulimnadia > Eulimnadia texana. Next base: position 23,656,599 of record NKDA01000001.1, read on the forward strand.
GAAAACATGACAAAAACTCTTTATTCAATTTACCTGGCGTTATTGTATGAGAAACACCATTTTCCCTCCCAAGAAAAAGTGGAACACCAACTTCAATGATCCGCAATAGACATTATTCCTTTTCTATTTTACTGTAAGAAATATCATCATTATATAGTTTGATATAACCTATCCTATAATAACATTAATAATTCATTAATAAACTATGATTTATTCATAATTGTGATTAGCGCCATCTAGCGGCAAAATCTGAACTATTTTGAGTTTTGTTTTCTGAAAAGACAAAAACAAAATTTTTATGGAGTCTAGTTCGATTACTGATTGTATTTGCCACTGGAAAAAAATTGGACTAGTTATGTTCTTGTGAATATTGAAAGAAAAAATTGAGAAAATTTACGGTTGCGGTTTGTCAGAGATCACGGAGATGAACGTTCCAAAGAGCCTCGTTTACTCGTCCAGTCATATTTATGTCAGCCCGTCACCTGAAGAAGACAACAACTACGGCCTAGTGTTGACAGACGTCAAACCGGCACCTCGAAATACTCACAACTATAAAATAAATGAAAAGTTTGAACAAAATGGTGATCGAACCATCCCCCCTCGCCCAGCGCTGCTACCAAGAATTACCAATCCCGCCAGATACAAGACAGAAATCTCCGTTCCCATGTCTTATCCCGCAAACTCTTCGTCTCAGAATAATCTCTATGAAACAGTTTACGATGACATAGATAATTCATCAGTAAACTTTCATTTAAACCATCACGTTTACGATTTCCCCACAAACATGGAATCGAAGCCTCACGAAACGAGTTTAAATTTGATCGATTTCAGCTCGCCTCCTACGAGTCCTCTGAAACAGAAACCTAGTTCTTTCATAATGTCGTTTGACAAGTCAAATGCAACAGGTACGTTTCAGTAGGTCTTCTATTTATAGAAGGCCACGAGTCTATTTTAAAATCTATTTCTGTACCACTAGCGCATGCTGGTCTGTGTCTTTTAAAAGAGTTTTCTAACATTTTCCTATGTCTCGCAGATGTTAAGTCTAACAGCCAGGAAGAGTCGCTGATAGAAGACTTCGCGTCTTTGGCCCAAGAATCTGATCACCACTTTGATACCGGATCTCTTGTTGAAGTGGAGTTGGACGAATTCACTAAACTGTATGGCGTGGTGCGGTGGATTGGACGACCCAAAAGTAGCAGAGCGAAAGTCCTACTCGGCGTAGAACTGGTAATTCGTTATTAACTAAATTTTTTAATACTGGATTTCATATTTAAAATTAGGAAGAGGAGTTTGACAGAGCCGGAGACGGTTTCTACTGCGGCAAACGATATTTTGAGTGTCCAGAAAAACGAGCGCTGTTTGTTTCGCCCGAAAACTGTAAACCAGATTGTCGTTTTGCTTGTCCTGCGACAAGTTCAACGTCAGCTGAGATTTCTGGAGCTGCAAAAAATCCAGAAATGGGTAAAATAATTTATTTTTTGTTAAAATAAAAACAGTATGTCCACTTTCATTATCCCCTTTCTTCCCATTTCCCTTATTTTTCCCTTTCCGTACCCAATTTTCCCCTTTTTTAGGGAGTTTCCCTGCAAAGTGGAAACGCTGATTAAAAAACACAACTTATTAATTTCATTATTGAAATAGATTTTGGAGGTCCCGACTGCCCACCGATCAGCGGGGCAGTCCAGCCAATATCCCACCCGAGTGACGTGAAGAGCTTCTCAGGAAAGTTTCGCGGGATACAGGGTCACCACAACTCTTGCTACCTCGATGCGACTCTGTTTTCCATGTTTACTTATACTAGGTACTAATATTAAACATAAATTTACCAATTTAAAGGATTGTTCAGCGATATTAACGAACTGTGATTGGTGCAGCGTTTTTGATTTTCTGCTGTATCGTCCTCCGAGCCGGTCGGACATATCACAGTACTCTGAGGTCCAGCGTCTGCTGCGGGAAGAAATCGTCAACCCCCTGCGTCAGAATTTCTTCGTTCGTGCGGATAACGTGATGAAGTTGCGACGACTGCTGCAGAGCCTCAGCTCTGTCACGGGACTCACCAACGAGGAGAAAGGTTTGTGTACAGTGTTTCCACTTTGCAGGGAAGTTCCCTGAAAAAGGGGTAAAAAGGGTCTGATAAAGGGAAAAACCAGAGTAGAGGGAAAAAGGGAAAATCTAAAACTACAGCCTGTGTCATGACACAGAGGAAAAAAAAGGGGGAAACAAGGGAAAAGGGGAAAAAGAGGAAATTGTAAGTGGAAACATTGTTTGTTTATTATTAGCACGACTGAGATAAATACTAGTACTTATTTGGGAAAAATAGATCCTGAAGAATTTCTGCACTGCCTGTTGTCGCAGACGTTGCGAGCCGAGCCATTTCTAAAACTCCACACGGGACAGGAAGCGTTTCACCACCAGTTGTTCGTCGAGAAGGACGAACACCTTCTCCTGCCGTCTGTACAGCAGCTCTTCGAGCAAAGCTTTCTGTCCAGCAATATAAAACTGAAAGAAGTAAACTCTACCAACAAGTTATTACTACTTAACTATAATATGTGAAAATAATAATTATATATGCTGTGTTCAAATTTAATTTTTCTATTAGATTCCCCCTTGTTTGATTCTGCAAATGCCGCGCTTCGGGAAATCGTACAAGATGTACCCGTTCGTGCTGCCTTCGCTACTGCTCGACATCACTGACGTTCTCGAGAACTGTAATTTATTTTCATAATAGCTGATAGTATAACAAACTCTTTGAACCGTTCTGTCGTGAACCGTTTTAATACGGTTCATCACTGCATAAGCAACTTGGAACAGATGGAGGGATCACAAACGGCGGCTACATTGTGCAGTGCTTCCACTTTGCAGGGAAATTGCCTTAAAAAGGGAGAGCTGAGTCTCAAAAAGGAAAAATAGGGGAAGAAAACATGGAAGTATAGCTTGAAATCCTAGATGGAGGGGAAAAGGAAATTCCCGTAAAAGAAAAAACTGGGTCTAAAAAGGGAAAAACAGGGAGAAAACATGGAAGTATACTCTGACGAGGACTCTAAAAAATTTTTTGTTTTTTATTTTTTCTAGCTCCTCGTCAGTGCATCGTGTGCGGTCGCCTTGCCGAGCTGGAATGCCCGCAGTGCCTCGGCCAATGCGGCAATGGACTTGAGAGCACGTCATTCTGCGGTCCGTGCTTAAACAAGGTATTTAATTCCCTTTTTATGTTAAATGGTTATTTTTTACAAATTTTTACGATGGAAGGTTCACAGCCACAAGAAAAGAGTATCGCACAAAGCGACAGCGTTGAAAGTACCGCATGAATATGCCGCTCTTCAAGAACATTGTGTCGTTCCCCGGGTTTACATGGAACTGTTTGCCGTGGTCTGCATCGCGACCTCGCACTACGTTTGCTTCACCAAGTGCGGGCCGGGACCCGACGCCCCGTGGTGTTTTTTCGACTCGATGGCCGACAGGAAAGGGGAACAGGATGGATATAATATTCCCGAGGTCGTCCCATGCCCCGATCTCCCTCGTTGGTTGTCTGAAGACTGGGACAAGCACTCGATGTTAACGGAGACGGATAAAACCGATACCGGCACGCCCCAGTATGTTCGAAGACTGTTCTCCGACGCCTATATGTGCCTTTACCAAAGTCCCGATTTATTACTCTATCGTTAACTTTGTCCCTGTTTTCTGATGTACATCCATTAATATATCCGAATGTAATTAGATTTTATTGGTGCTGGTATGAAGTGAAGAAGTTAGTGTGGAGTTTGTTATCCTGCGGTATCGGAGTAAACTGCCTTTCTGTGTTATGCATGTAAACAGTCATGTTGGATTTAAAGGAACATAATTCGGAAACAATTTCGGTGAACTAGTTAACTAAAAACATTCTCTACAAAATTAATGTAAGCATGCTACTACAGTTGTAGACGAAAGGCGTCCTTTCCCAGACAGAAAAAATTGGGTTCTTTCGGCTGTGGAACGAGTTTGTTATTTGGCTTGTACAATAAGGTAGGCTTGTAACACGTTGTGTTGCAAGTTCTTAAGGCGTTGAGCCAACAAGCTGTGTTCTCTTGATTGTGGAAGAACTGCGTTTAGTCGCTCTTCTCTCTATTGCAAGACAGGGGACTTCTCTCTGTTGTAGAACACGTCTCTTCTCTCTGTTGTAGAAGAAGCCTTCTCTCTACTGCAAGGCAGGAGTAGTCTCTCAATTGCAAGGCAGAAGACTTCTCTGTGTTGTAGAACGAGTCTCTTCTCTCTGTTGTAGAACAAGTCGCTTCTCTTTGTTGTAGAACAAGCCTTCTCTCTATTGCAAGGCAGGAGTCTTCTCTCGATTGCAAGGCAGAAGACTTCTCTCTGTTGTAGAACAAGTCGCTTCTCTATGTTGTAGAACAAGCCTTCTCTCTATTGCAAGGCAGGAGACTTCTCTCTGTTGTAGAACGAGTCTCTTCTCTCTATTGTAGAACGAGTCTCTTCTCTCTCCTGCAAGGCAAAAGACTTCTCTCTGTTGTAGAACAAGTCTTCTCTCTATTGCAAGGCAGGAGTCTTTTCTCTGTTGTAGAACGAGTCTCTTCTCTCTGTTGTAGAACAAGCCTTCTCTCTATTGCGAGGCAGGAGACTTCTCTCTGTTGTAGAACGAGTCTCTTCTCTCTGTTGTAGAACAAGTCGCTTCTCTTTGTTGTAGAACAAGCCTTCTCTCTATTGCAAGGCAGGAGACTTCTCTCTGTTGTAGAACGAGTGTCTTCTGTCTGTTGTAGAACGAGTCTCTTCTCTTTGTTGTAGAACGAGTGTCTTCTGTCTGTTGTAGAACAAGTCTTCTGTCTATTGCAAGGCAGGAGACTTCTCTCTGTTGTAGAACAACCGTCTTCTTTCTGTTGTAGAATGAGTCTCTTCTCTCTGTTGTAGAACCACGTCTCTTCTCTCTACTGCAAAGCAAAAGACTTCTCTCTGTTGTAGAACTCAACCTATAAGTAGAACAAGCCTTCTCTCTACTGCAAGGTAGGAGACTTCTCTCTGTTGTAGAACGAGTCTTTTCTCTCTGTTGTAGAACAACTCTTCTCTCTGTTGTAGAACGAGTCTTTTCTCTCTATTGTAGAATGAGTCTCTTCTCTCTCCTGCAAGGCAAAAGACTTCTCTCTGTTGTAGAACAAGTCTCGTCTCTCTACTGCAAGGCTGCTACTACTGCAAAGCGTGCTACCTTTACTGAATTCAATTTAACTAAAAACACTTGCCGGACGGATGCTGTTGCATTTCAATGTCATGGAGCCTGCTGAGGGATCCCGTCTTTGACTTTGCTTGTTGGTTCTTCTTTATTAACCTTTATGCCGCCTAGAGAATAGATTCCTCGACATTGCTACAACTTTTTAACATCGGGGAACACCTCTCCTTCTGATTCTTCCTCACTGCTTTCTTCCTCTTACTCCTCAGTTGCAACCTGAGCTTTTCCACGTTCTTCGGTCGCCGATTAGAATGCTGCACGGGAAAATTGCCAGATTTCACTTCACCTATGATTCTTCGGTGCTTTTGGTTGTGGAAGAATTGTTTTCAGTCGCTGAACGAACCAGTTGTGTTCAATCAACTGTGCTCAGTCGCTATTAGACAAAGATGGCTTTGCTCACTTGTAGAGCAAGAGCCTGCTATTTTTAAATGAACAACTCAAGTTTTTCCAGGTCTAAAACAGACTTGCTCTATCGCTAATAGAACAATATGGGTTCTTTCGGTTATGGAAGGAATTTGAAGGAAAATTTTTTTCTTCGGTCGAACGAGTTTTCCTACGGTGTCGGACGAAAACTGGCTTTGTGTAGTTCTTGTGTATTTGTGTGTTTGCTATTCTTTCTGTATGAAGATAATTCGATATGAATTTTACTTAATTAGTTAAACATGCACAATTGATTCCAAGACATGTACACAGCGTTGTTTAAAGCTGAATATTTTAGACTTATCGAACGTCAAAGTTGTCGAGACATCCCTCGTCTCGTCTCTAATATAATGGTAAATAAAAACCAACAGAATATGATGATGTACGAGAAAAACTGTATTAAATTTCACGAATATTTTTCAATTATTATACAACGGTTCTAGCTGTGAATCCTTCGCGTTTAATTTTTCTAGGATTATATCGTCAATTCCGCCTCTGGATCTGAAATCGTAGTCCTTCAGCTCGGGCTTGATCTGGCAGAGCCTGTGGTACGTTCTGCAGAGTCGATCAAACTCCTCAATACTCAGCTGGAAGGGGCGCAGGGTCCCGTCCACATCGGCAATGTGAAGGAGTTTCTTCGTCAAGTCCTCGCGCGAAGCTGCGGGAAACAGGGTTCTGGAAACACAGAAAAACGCAGACGTTATTTACAACTTGGCCAAATTAACTTAATGATTCGCAATACTTACTCGAGGCCTCTCCTGCAGTACTTCTGCCGGTAAGAAAATGCGGCACGTACGACTTTTTCCACGACGGAAAATGGAGCTTCGATTCTGGGCTTGGCGAGCGGCACAAACTTCACTACTCCTACGTCAACTTCGGGTTTCGGCACGAATGCTTTACCTGAAACAAAAGATTACACAAATTATACATTACCATACGTCCATGACATATGCTTTACCTGGTATCGTGAACTTGTATTCACAGTTGCACAGATACTGCGACATAACTGACAGTCTGCATCGCTGCTCGTGGGTGATAGGGGCGACAATGCGTTCGGCAACTTCGTGCTGAAACGTTAAAGTTAACGATACTCTACCGTAGGCCCAGGCGTTTGTCCTAGACAATTTCAACGTAGGTTAATTTTTTCTTCAAATTTATTTCTAACTCTAAATAACGAACCTTTCGGAAATGGCTTTAAGCCACCGAATGATTAACGGAGTTGCAACATTAAACGGCAGATTGCCGATAATGTGAATTTTAGGGGTTTCGTCTTCCCAGCCTTTTGCCGCTTCTTTGGGGAAACTTTCCGCCATATTGTAACTGAGAACATCTCCCCAAAGAATCGTCATCCGCTGCTGACTAGCTTCTGTTAACATTTCTAAGACAGGCTGAAATCTTTTGTCCTTTTCGATTACATTCAAATGTTTGACCCCTCGGGATAATATGCATCTCGTGATGGGGCCCGGACCGGGGCCCACTTCGCAAACGTAAGAGTCTTTAAGGTTCCCCGCAGCTGAAACTATTTTGTTGGTAAGTCGAGGCTCCAGCAAAAAGTTCTGCGACAAGTTTTTTGCAGCTCGCAGCTTGTAGATGTGAAGGAGGTCCCGAACCGCGGGTAACGGTGGTAAACGCATTGGAGCCGTAGTCATTTTTATCCGACAATAAGTTTTCTTATTTTAAATTAGTGTTAAAACATAGATAATTAAAGCACGTGAAACAGTGCTCAAATCATAACAATGTCGTCTACTAGAACGCCATCTGTTGGTAGCTTTTAAAACGATTTATACTTTAATTAAATTTTTACTCGAGAAATTACGATACAAATGGGTAGACGACGCAATATCGAACATGAATAAAATATCGAACTAAAATTCAGTCAAAATAAGGGCGTCTCTTATTAGAATTACGAGTAACGTAAAGGTAATTAAATTTGTATAAGAATTGGAGGTGAAAGCAGTCTTCAGTGCCATCCATAAGAAACTGAAACCAGTACTAATTAAAGTGAATATTACTATTATAATATAATATTGTTTATGTCACTTAAAAGTTTTTCGTATAATAATTTTTCAGTAATACGGTCGAACACGCTTCAGTGAGAACCTTTAAAAGTTGAGCGAAGGTTATGAGGTTTGGACCTAATCAGGAAATATTTAGATAAATCTAATATTAAACCGTATTAGTACGTGTTAAATTATGTTCTTAAATTAAATGCTACATGGACTGATAAAAATTTAAGCACCAAGAAACAGCTTTCTGAAATAAAATTTCGCAAAACGTCCTTGGGTGTTATACATTATGAAATATTTCGCAGGGAAAAACCTTGTACGGCTATTACACATTAGGTTTTTGTTAATGCTATACATCTGAAGGTTATTTTTTCCCGTTCTGGTATTCACAAGGTAACTACTTACATAGGAAATAGTTTATTAACTATCATTAATTATGCTGTTTTCAACATTTCTTTTGGTCAATTACAACCAAAAAATCCTTGGAACGGAAATTTATAATTAATCTAATCTTATTGCAATGGTATAGTATATTGAATTTTACTAATTAAATTATTGATAGTAATAATTCAGCGAGAAAAAAAAAGCAGAAAAAATGTTTCCGCCCGGGATCGAACCGGGGACCTTGCGCGTGTGAGGCGCACGTGATAACCACTACACCACGGAAACCTTGACTATTACAGTTAGTATAAATAACAAAATTAGGTTTGATATTTAACATCAAATTTGGATGCTGAATAACACGGACTCGTGTTGATTTTAGTAAGAACTTTATCCCTATTTGGCCATGCAAGCAAAAGGCTGGAGAAAGAATGTTCAGAAGGCTCTGTCCAGGTAAGGTCAACGACTCAAAAAATATGCGTAGTCAACTCAGCAAACATAGACTCCCAGCTTCAGTCTGTGCATGGCGCTTGCATGAAAGAGTCTCTTCTCAGCTCTAGCTGCAATAAGAACTGTGAAAAATGTTACTGCAATATACTGCATTAATTTGTCTGATGGTTTTTACTACTGCGACTTCTGGAGAAGAAGCAGTTCGCTTTAGTTTAGACGATGTCCTCGGAGGAGATTTTCTTCCAGAGGAGTTTAATGGAACCTGGATTTCGGGTAAGCAAAATAATTACCGTACAATTAAATAACTAACTGAAATCTACGTTACGCAGATACTGAATTCACATATCGAAGCTCTCAGGGCGCAATAAATATATTCAACGTTGAAACTTCAGAAATGGAAGAAGTTGTACCAGCCCAAAAAGCTGTAAGATTCATATATATTAGGTACAAGTTATTTAAATTAAAATTCTTGGCTTGATTTCAGATTGACCTTCGTATTCTGCTCTACACTTTTTCTCCAGACAGGAATTTCATCTTATTTGTCTTCGATCATAAATTTGTAAGTAAAATTATCATCCAAGTTTACTGTATCATTTTGATAATACGTACCATTCGGTAGCTCTACCGATACTCCAGTCTAGCTCGGTACTCAGTGCTGGATTTGGCTTCAGGTAAGATCCATCCAGTTCAGCCGAATGATGGTTGCAGCCAAGCAAAATCCAGTCAAGCTTTATTGAGATTCGCCATGTGGAATAGAAAAGGCAATGATCTCTTCTACGTCTGTGGCAACAACATTTTCTATCGACCAACTCCCGATTCACGAAACGATATCCAAGTGACCAGCACTGGACTGGAAGAAACGATCTTCAATGGAGCTACGGACTGGGTGTATGAAGGTCTCACTATACTTTTTTTTATATTAAATAATATTATTTTTACACATTTTAAATATATTTAGAGGAAATCCTGTACTCCGATAAAGCTATCTGGACTTCTCCAGACGGGAAGAGAGCAGTTTTCGCTTCATTTAATGATAGTTTAGTCGATGTCTTCCAGTACTCGATATACGGAGATCCTGGAAACCAGTACCCCACCACGCAGTCTATTCGATATCCCAAGGTACTAGGATATAATTTAACTCCGTATTAAAGTTTATGTGCATCTGTGAATAAGCCTGGAAGGACTAATCCAACTGTTTCGCTGTGGAGCATCGATGTCGGCAGGATTTCGACAAATTCTGCTCCTCGGGCATGGAGGATACCCGTTCCAGTACAACTGCGAAATCAGTAACACGTTGAAAACTCATTGTTTCAAAAACTGTAATAATTCATATTGATGTAGGGACTATTACTTTTCTTCCGTGGTATGGGCCAACGAATTCGAGGTTTCGATTTTCTGGCTCAATCGGCATCAGAATATTTCTTTCCAGACTATATGCAACGTTGTGGAACAGACATGCGAAAAAGTAATATACTTCATTCAAAATTATAGTTTATAAAAATAATTATGTCACACTAGGAAATGAAACAAAAGTTGTTGAGTTCAGCCAACAGATGGCGCTGATGTTTGTTATTGTTTTTAAAGGGGTTGACCAGATCAGAGCCGCATGGTTGGGTGGATATGAAGTTTGCTCCAAAGTTTTCCCAAGATGGCCGTCAGTTTTTGGCCGTAATGCCAGTTTCTCAAGGAGAAAAAGGAGATTTCAAGCATTTAGTTCATTATAACCGCGATGCAGAAACTGTGTGGCCCCTAACCAGCGGTACTTTCGAAGTTACGCAGCTCCTCGCTTGGAACGAAGCTCGAAACTTAGCGTAAGTGACGACACCTTAACTCGTATGTACAAGTTTTCTGACTATGGAATTGCTTGTGATAGGTTTGTGATTGGAACGGCAGAAGGAAAATCTGGAGTTCGTCATTTATACCAAGTCGGGACTAGCTTCCACAAATCGTTCAACTGCCTGACGTGCCAAAGTCTCAACGGGAACGGCAAAGACTGCGCATACAACAGTGCCAAGTTTAGCATGGACCACAGCTACTACGTTCATGGATGTGAAGGTCCCGATCTTCCACGAGTCTCCATCGTTAAAACAGAGGTACCAAGTCCTATGTCAATCTAATTATCGATCACTAATCACGATTTGTGTTGTTCGTAGGCTGGCCGAGAGGTACTTGCCATAACAGAGAACGTTAATCTTCAGCGAAGGTTAAGTCGAAGACTGATGCCCCGAACTTTCAAGATGCAGTTGCCAGTCGGAGATGACTACCTTGCGCCAGCGCAGATTTTCATCCCGCCAGCTCTCGAACGCAATCCAACGGCAAAGTTCCCGCTTGTTGTCAACGTGTAAGTTAAGTTGCTGAATGCATATATATAAACCAATACTAGAATTTTGTGTTACTTACAGGTACGGAGGTCCTGGATTTCAGTTAGTCACGGAGAAATTCAGCGTGGATTATGGAACTTACCTCGCAACTGCTCATGACGTGGTTTACGCTATAATCGACGGCAGAGGTTCGGGTTACCAGGGCAATAAATTCATGCATGAAATTCACAGGCGCTTGGGAACTGTGGAAGTCGACGATCAGATTTCTGTTACTAAGTATCACTAAAACTAGAACACCTATTAATCTAATTAACTGTACAACTGTTATCTTGCAGATTTATCGCCGAATCACTGCCTTTTATTGACGAAACCAAAGTTGCTCTTTGGGGACACAGTTATGGAGGTTTTGTCGCCGCGTCAGCACTTGTGAGGGATACCGAAAATGTCTTCAAGTGCGCAATATCAGTTGCACCCGTTACAGATTGGCTTCTATATGGTAATTCATCAATACAAGCCTCTGGATACCAGATAATTTAACATTTTATTACAAAGATTCGGTGTATACGGAACGCTACATGGGTTTGCCGACTCCAGAAGACAACGAAATCGGCTACAAGAGCAGTAACTTAGTCGACGATTCCAAGATGTCGCATTTCATAGGAAAAAAGTTCTACCTCGTCCACGGCACTGCGGATGATAACGTTCATTACCAGCAATCAATGATGCTGGCCAAAACTCTGGAAGCTGCTGACGTACTCTTTAGACAGCAGGTTTGTCTCTGTTAGGAAGTAATGAAGGAATGAAGTATGATACGGATGAACACTATTATTTATTAAGAAGCTCTGAAGGTAGTGTACTAGAAGGGATCTGGATCAGAACTGAACAGAACTTACTAACTATGCGGCAATAAGAGCACTTGTATAGTTAAGGTGGAAGGTCAATAAGAGGTGAATGCTATACAGGGACTTCTAGGGAAAAGGAATGAACAATAATTGAAGATTATTATCTGCATAGTATGTAATAGTTTCATAAGCGTTAATCTACATTAATTAAAATAATATTTTTGAATGTAGAGCTACACAGATGAGAACCACAGTATCTTCGGTCTGAGGAAACATCATTACCATTCCATGACTGCTTTCTTGATGGGCGACTGTTTTGGTACGGAAAACGAAATCTGGGGTTGAATCTCTCTTACTTTTGGGCCAAAAAATGCACTTGGAAATACATATCTCGCTGGTTTTATTCTTTGTACACCACGTAATACCAGAATGTCAAAATTTACGTCGAATACAAATATAATAGGATGATACAGAGGGGGCCCGCAATACAATTTGATCAAAAAGTTAATCAATAGCCAAGTTTTAATGCAAACAAAGTTAAACAGCGTCTTCGTTAGGCTGGTCAGACAAACTGCTATCACTGCTGTTCCAGTCAATGGTGTCATCATCGAGGTTATAGAAAACAATCATCCGGTCCAAAAGGGTAGTGATCTGATCGGGACCCAGAAGCGGGTCGCTAGCTGCGTTTACCCTTGTACGCTCTTCACCATCTGCAGACGAACTGTCCTGCGATGCATCGGGGGCAGGAGACGGGGGACTTCGAGGTGTCTGCGGAGTATTCGAGGGCGCCTGCGGGGTTTGCGATGGCGACAGGCAGTTTGAGTTCAACGAGGCTCGACTTGCTGCGGCTGATAGCAAGCCCAGAGTCGATGGTTCATCTGCTCCATGTTCGAGCCGCAGGCCAGCAACACCTTTCTTGGGAATGGTCGCATGATCACGCTTGATGCGGCGTCTCCGAGCGGGGTCTGATCTCCGGTACTGCAGCATCTGATCGAAATCAATAACGTAAAGGAAACCCGCGATTAGCAGTTCGCAAGAACGTAGTGAACGTTTATATGCGGATTCAAGTTCTAGACTCGTGCGTTCGTCGTACTGCCACCATCCTGAAAATCCAAGAACAAAAATTAAAAATTAACTTGTAAAATGTTGTTTATATTTTACCGTTTCTTCCTTCATAAAACCACTGATAGCCGTCTTCTAATGGGTTGTCTTTCTCGAGCTGCGTTTGGTCTAAAAGGTTTGGGTGAAAAATAAAGTCGCTGGGGATTTCTTGCCTGCACATAGCGCATCGTTTTGACTGGTACGCGACTCCCTTCACGCAGAGGAAACAGAAAACGTGAGTGCACGGAAGTTTGACGGGATGAAGACAAGGCTGAAGGCAAACGGCACAGTCCACTGATGCGGAAAGTCCAGTGCATTCGTTTGCTGCTCTTGCAGGCGTTTCGCTTTTTAAATCATCTTTCTCCTCTTCATGGTTCTGTAAATCGCTCTTTAAGTCTGAATCAGTCATCTTCAACCTTCTGTGAATAAGAAAAACGAACAGGTTCGAATACAGCTGAGAAAAATCAAAGCTGACAATGGTTAACAAACCAGACATTGCACTTAGAAGAGTTTTGGGTATGTGACTGTGAAATTTTGCTTTTAAATGTATTTATATTTAGTTATACAAATTCGAAATACCTTTTTGAGTAAGTACCTTGAATTATAGTTTTGTTACATTAAGTGGAAAATTACATTAGCGGAAAAGTTTACTGCTCCTAGCCACAGTATAGAGAACATGCAGTAACACGGCAAGTCTTATCTCCTCATGTGAATGGTGCGAGAACAAAACTAGCGCCAGATTCCTGGGAATGGGTGTTGTCGGTACTACGAGCGCTCAAAGCCTCAGCCGTCCAGCTTTAGATTTTGTCAATGCAGCCTTAGTACCAGCAGCAGCCATCCGCAGAAATCTGGCGCTAGCTTCGCGCTCGCAGCAATAACATGGGGAGATAGGACATGCCGTGTTACTGAATGTTCTCTGTACTGTGCTCCTAGCTAACGAAACAGCCAGAAGTACATAAAGACTGACATCAACAAACGGAGATATATAGTTCATGGTTTTGCCGCTAGATGGCGTGCAATGTAAGGATTCATAATTGGTTTTTATTTCTTACGTTTCATTTAATTATTTTGATCCCTAATAAAACAATGCGATATTTTCTTCTAATTGACTTGTATTCCCACGTAAATTAATGGGTCTCAGAGAAACAATTCTTCTTAGTTGACAAAACACTTGTTTTTAAAAAATGATCACTTTTTTCTTTGAGCGAAACCACTCTCCGAGGTACAGGAAGAGAAAAAACCTTATTGGCATTAACCAAAAAAAACACATGAACCGAAAAATCGAATGAAATTTCCAATGAAGTAATCGCAAAAGAACAAAACAAAAGGATCGGGCAGCAAGTTTTCAAGTTTGATAAGCATTTTTCTTAGTCAAGTTCTTCGTGCTGACTTTCATCTTCTCCGTTCTTTAATACTGCATCATTTTCGCAACTTCCAGAAACAACGTTTCCAGGTAGAATTTTGTTCTCAGGTGACTTCTTCCCTGGGCTTGTTGCTCCAGCATCACTAACGGCCAAGGTCTCAGCAGCTTCTTTAGCTAAGTTATCATCTACAGCTTTTTTGGGATTTTCGGATTCGGCTTCCTCGGGAACGAGCAAAACTTCTCCATTCTGAACTTCTTCAGCAACGCTGGCCTCATCCACGTTTTCAGTATTGTTGACCGGTAGAGTTTCCTCAGCTTCAGGTTCCTGAGATTCGCTTGTTTCAATGGCGTCTTTGTTTTCAACATCGGGAACCGTTTCAACTGAAACGTTTTCTTCCTCCTGAACAGCAGGTTGGGGCTCAACTGAGGGTTTTGCTTCATGAACTGCAGATTCTTTTTCATCAATTTTCGTGCAAGTTTCACCAGTGGGAAGAGCCGTATCACTGAGAGCTGGTTCGGATTCTTGTTCAGTGGGAAGGGATGCTTCTTTGTTGACGGGTTCTGATTCTTTAGCAGGACGAACCGTCTCTGAATCGGCTGGGGTAAGTTCTTCGATAGTAGTAGCTGCCTCCGAATCAGCTGCTGCGGGCTCTACGCTAGGAAGAGCCGTCTCTGAAACAGCTGGGGCACGTTCTTCAGCAGAAAGAGTTACTTCGTAATCAGATGCAGGCTCTTCAGTGGGAAGGGCTGCCTCCGAATCAGCTGATGCGGGCTGTTCAGCTTTGATAGGTGCGTCTTCTTCAGCTGGCGAGGGCTTTTCTTCAGTTGGAAGAGCTGTCTCGTAATCAGCTGGTGTAGGTTCTCCTAAAGAGGGAGGAGTTGCTTCATAGTCAGCTGGTGTGGGCTCCTCTTCAGTCGGGAGAGGTGTGTCTTGTTCAGCGGGAGAAGTTGCTTCGTCTCCAGCAGGAAGAGCTGTTTTGTAATCGGCCAGGACAGGTGCCTCTTGTTCAGCCGGGACAGGTTCTTCTTCAGTGGAAGGACTTGCTTCATTCTCAGCTTGTCCAGCTTCTTCAGCGGGAACAGGTGTTTCTTCTTCAGCTGGGTGGATTCGTCTTCAGCGGGAGTAGTTGCTTCGTAGTCGGCTGGTGTAGGCTCTTCTTCAGCGGGAGGAGTTACTTCATTCTCAGCTGATCCAGCTTCTTCCGCGGGAGCAGCTCTTTCACATTCAGCTGGTGCTAGTTTTTCTCCACCATCCGCAACTTCTGAAAGGTCCACCTCAACAGCGAGACCTTTAGCAACCAGTTCTTTGATCACATCCATATCTGGAGAGGCCAGAGAGGCCACTAGAGTCGCTCCATCAACTTCTCCAGAAATTTCTGCTTGACAGACGACGTTTTCCGCAAGCTGGCTCAACAGATCGAAGGCTTCTTGACTCCACGTTCCGTTGGCTGGAGCCAGATTGCGGGGCAAAGTGCATTTCTTCGCCAGAGGGGCAGATTGTACGGACTGCGGCATTTCTTTCAGACTGGATCTGGCAACTTTCCTGCTGTCTCCATAGTCGATGAAGCGCACGTCCACCAGTTCATCATCATTGATTCCCGTCACCTTACCGCGGAACCACTGCTCGAATTCCGGATGCATTACCGCGTAGATTTTCTCCAACTCAACCTCCCCCACAGTTTCCAGGTTTCCCTCCAGCGCAGAGGTTAGCTGCTCTTGGATAGCGTAGACGGCGTCCTCGTCGGCGACTTTCTGCAGCCAGAAGCAATGTGGTGACTCGACGTGGGACACGTACACCGGAAATGTAACCGCGGGAGCGGGAAGCCCGAGCTGCATGTTGATGTCGTTACCCTCGGCATCCACCAACCGCACGCCAAGGTTGCCTTCCGCGTCCCTCGATTCGAACAGGACAGTAAACGTGTTGCCGTAGGCCACTTCTTCGAACTGCTCCGTTTCTACCGGGCGTTTCTCCGCACCGGCGAGGAAGCATTTGACGCACTGAGGGAAGAGGCTCAGATCTGAGAGTAAAGGCTTCAGCTGACTGGCGTCTACTTCACTCGAGTTGCCGTAGTCGACGTAAGAAACGCGGATCGAATCGGCTGAAGCGTCCTCGATCCTGCTGCGATACCAGCGACGGTCCTCGGCGAACAGAGCCAAGCAGGCCAGACCCGGCTTAACCTAATATAAACAGCAGTTTTTAATCTGATCCTATGCTATCTTAGCTATTACTGGACTACCTCGCCAAGCAGCAGTTTTTCGAAATCACTGGTAGCAGCCAGGGTATCGATCCTCTCCATCAGTTCGTTTACCGTTGCAGGGTCGGGCTGGAGCCAAAACTCGAGTGCTGATTTGATAAACGAGACTTCAGCAGAATCGCTAAGCATTTCTCCCTTGCTGAGTTCCAGCACCGGCTGTAGTTCGTAGTCTTGAATCAGTGACGGTTTGGCCGAAACGATTTTCTTCTCCAGCAACAGTTGTCCAACATTTCCTTTGCCGACAGCTTCCAGATCGACCTGGAACACTCCATCTAAAAAATCGCTATTAAAAATTACAGTTTAATTAGCAAATCAAATCAAGATTACCGATGTTTTCTTGTTGAATAATAGCTCGTAGTTCTGCGTGTCCAAACAGCGCTTTCTCCAGGGGACTCACCTCACTGGTCTGACTGGCCTCGTACTGTACGCCAATGAGAGCGCACTGGAGGGCCTGCACCGGATAATTCAAAAAATTTGGCGTGATGCGCTTGATTTTCCGCAGCGGCACAATCTCCGTGTTACCGTAGTCGACGTAGACGATCTTCGCCTTGTCGTCCTTGACCGAAACGATCTGCGCCCGGTAAAACTGCTGACACTCCTCGAAGCGAACCGCGCAAGGCCTGCCAGGAGCGGGTTGAGTCTCGACGAGCTCCTCATCACCCTGGCCGCCGTAGAAGTCGTCCAGGTCCTTGACCCACTCCTCGTAGCTGGTCAAATCGAAGGGGGAAAGAAAGAAGCTCACAGGACTGAGGTACCACGAGACGAAAACGCGCTGCGGCTTTCCCGCATCGTGCAGCAGCTGAAACTTCTCGTAGCGGTCGGGTACTGGGACGTTCAGCGTCGGTTCGGCTCCGTAGAGTTCATTCAAAACTGACTGCGAGCCGTCCTCCTTCTCGGCGACCAGTCGAACGAGATAGACGTTACCTTCCATGTTGACGAAGGTTGCCTGAGACGTCACCCCCGTAGCAGCTTCTTCAAAGACGTCTTCCGAGGCGAAGTCCTTCTTGATGTTGGTCAATTTGCAGCGGTAGCTCTGCGGGGGGAGTTTGGCAAACTCTTCCTTGCAGACCTTGATATCGCCAAGACTCGTCGTCTGCTTGTTGCCGTAGTCGATAAAGTAGACCTCGGCCTGCTGTTGTCCCACAACGCTGAGAATCACGCCGCGGTACCATGCTCCATCGTCCGCAAATTTCGCCACGCAGGCCTGGCCGACCTTGGGGTTGCTTAGTTGTGGTGCTGCTAAATCAAATTAAATATTCAATTAGATTTTAATTAATCAAATGAGAGATTCCACACTTAACCGAAAGTATAGATATCCCGACATACGGATAACAAAATCCAAGACGGTACAAAGGTAATACAATCGGTTTTAAATAAAAATGACCTTTCTCTTTTCTACCTTGTTTTGACATTCTACACACGACTTTAAGATTCCACACTTCGTTCTAACACACAAGACCTCACTTTACGATTCTAAACCCCGTTCTAATATACGAGACCTGACTTTAACAATCTATGCCGCAATCAGAACTAAATTAACACAATAATCGAACTCTTTTACCTTCTCCTTCATAAGCTTCGGCAATGCGGGCCATCAGGTTATCAAGTTCGTCCATCGTCTCCTTCATCTGACAATAGAACTCGCTGGGTCCTTTAGCGACATAGACGACTTCAACAGGTTTCTTCATTCCCTTGACGCAAGGCTGAGGCGCGTACTTCACGTCAGGGACCCTCGGGGAGGTGCCGCATCCCGCTTGTTTTCCCCGGTGCGGTTCGTCGCGGCTCGCGCAGCTTTCCACGAGCCATCGGACCTCGACGGTTCTGCAGACGCGCTCTCCGAGTTGTTCCAGGCCGACTCGTCATCGCCTCTCTTGTCGTGCTGGAACCAGTCCGCCTTCCGAGCATGGCGGCGGTCCGGTCGCTCGTTCTGGTCGCTTGTTCCCGCGGCATCGCCAAAGCTACGCCAACTGCCATTACTCGGTCGCTCTTCACGCCCTCTACCGAACTCTCGATCGTTGCTCTTCCTCGGAGAGGAGCTGAAGTTGCTGCTGTCGCCCCAGTCGTCCGAGCTCGAAGCTTCGGCCAGTTTTGGTGGTGGTGGAGCCCGAGACTCTCTTGGAGCAGCAGCTTGGTAAGATGGAGCGGGAGCCCTAGTTTCCTGATGAGCATTAGTCAAGGTACGCGGTTCTTGATGTTGGGTAGGAGTAATGGCGTCTCTGACAGCCTGGTTTTTGGCGTTTCTGGATAGCTCGACATCGTACGTCCCGTTCGTTTCCTTCAGGATCGTCACTTCGATCGACGCGTCCATAATCAGTTCTGCCACGCGTCGTCCGTTATTTCGGCCGCGGAGACCAGGCGGCAGTTGATGCCAAACGCGGGGCGCGAAAAAAGCTTCAGACTGCTGACCGGCGAGTAGATCTCGCGACGCGCTACTCTCACCACATTGCCGTAGTCGACGAAGAGGACGTCGACGTCGCGCGCGAATTCTTCCACAATCTGAACGCGGTAGAAGAGCGAGTCTTCAGCCCAACGAATCACGGCGTGGTCGTCGAGATGCGGACAAACGTCGGCGTAAATCAGCGGCTTCTGCGGTAGTTTCTCGTAAGTGGCGGCCAGTTCTTGCTGTACTGCTTCCAGATCCTCTAGCGAACGACTCTCCAGTTGACCAAACATGAAGCCCGCCTTCTGAGCGTAGGTGATCGTAATCGACTCAATCCGCTGGGTAGGAGGACGAGGAATCCGAACGAGAAGTGGATGGCCAACCGACGATTCCTTTGAACAAATAAAAATTTTACTAAATCCTATTCAAATTAGCACGGCATAGTACAGTCATGAGGAAAGAAAATCCACCTGGATTTAAAGAGCATGGCTTTTAAATTAGCTTGAGCACTACCATGGGGTCAAAAGCCATTCAGAGTTTAAAACCAGTTCAGTTTTCACCCTTGTTATCAATTTGACTGCTATTTCAATGGACAAGTTCATTCTAAAGCAACCTTCCTTTAGTTTAGGTGGATTTTTGCCATGACTGAACAGCCATCTTCATAACAAGAAGGTACAGCATTGCAAGGTTGAAAGTCGTTTTTTGGTAGTTCACAAAATTATTTGTGCACTAAATTTGGTAGGATAGATTGAATTAACTGTATTTTAAATAAAATGACGCATTTTATCAATTAAAATTATGGTATTCTTGCAAAAAAAACAATAAGAAAAAGTGACGTTTAACCTTTCCATGCTGTACCCATTTTTTTTTTTTAAAGAACATGACTGTACTACCTCAACTGGGCTAGTGACAATCTTCTGCTGCGGCCTCACAGGAGATTTCGGCTGGGCTGTAGGTTTTTTCGGACTTCCATTCAGCGTTTCCATCAAAACTTGGACAATGTTTCTTCCTTCCTCGTCAATGAGCTCCACCTGCTGCGGGCGATGGTCTCCGACAACAGTGCACGTGAATCTTTTATTGAGTGTCAGATTTTTCAGTGTTTCGATAACTGCAGGCGTGTTCTGCGGCTGCTGGTCGGGTGGGAAAGCTAGAGAAACTCGGATGGCCAAGAGTCGCATAGTAATCAGGGAATCGGGAATCTCGAACACGCAGTTTAGCTTCCTTGTTTCAGTGTTGCCATAATCAACGTAGTAGAGACTGCAGGAATCACCCGAAGCCGAGACATTGGTGATCATGGCGCGGTACAGGAGCTCGTCTTCAGAAAATATCGCCAAGCAGGGCTTACCTTTAGCAGGATCTTTTAAGGGAACTAAATTGACGCTCGTGAGCTTGTCCCGCAGAAGATCTAGCGCGGGTTCATTTTTAACGGGCTGGACGATAAGTTTTAGGCTGCTTTCGATTTGCATTACATAGACGTTGTGCGCTTGGTTGGCTTCCAGCTCCGAAGCCATGTAGGCGTTGGGTCTTCGTGCAAGTGGAGGAGGCGATGGCTCAGTTACTGGTGCAGCAACTGCGGCAGTCGCTGGGGGTGGGACACTGCTCGTCAGGACAGGAAACTGCGGGGCTCTGTAGTTTTCTGCGGCAGTAGACTGAACGGCCGGGTAAAGGGGTCGAGGCAGAGGGGGTTGCTGTTGAATGGTGACTGCAGGACCTCGATAAGGCATACCCATTAAAGCCATTCCGCTCTCGACAAAACGCTGAGAGAGGAGTTCACCGCTAAGAGTGAAGAGACGGACACCCAAGGCGCCATTGAAGAAGTTTGCAGTTGCTGCTCGAAACTGATGACCCTCCATGGAGTGTTTGAAAAACATGATGTTCTCGGGGTCCACTGCCCGTGAGGCGGGAAAATGTCTAGTAAAATGAATTTCTCCACAAAGGCAGCGTATTGCTGGATAGCAGACATTTGATTCATGGGAAAAACGTCAAGCGTTCTGATACAACCTACAGGCACCATCTGAGTGGCCCCAAAGTCGATAAGGTTTACCGTAACATAACCTGTCAGAGAAACCTTGTCAGGAGAAACGATTTCTGCTCGATTCCATTGGTTGTTGGTGTAGACGAGGCATAGCTGCATTGGAACGAGCGTCTGGATGGGTGGCGGGCTGCTGCTCATTAACAGGGGGTCAAGTTCGCGAAGGACTCGCTCAAATTCTTTATAGCCCTCCTGGTCCGCTCGGGCAAAAAAAGTGATGCCCACTAGTGGACTGGTCTGCTCAGTGTTGACATGTGTCACATAAAGCGTCAACCCACTCAGAGTGGACGCCATTTCTGTTCCTTGATGCGGCGTTTCAGTTGCTCGAGATTAACTCTCTGTCTCATAAGCTACAAAAAATCTAAAATACCAAGAAAAACAATTTTATTCATACTGCCAAGAACCAAAAACTGAGAAACGAATAAGTAATGTGTCTCTAAAATTTTGGTATTAAGCTAGTTTATTTATGGCGGCAACACGACGGCCATGTTTTTTTTTTCCAACCACGTGCTTTTTTGCTAACCCTTTTTTGTAACAGCAGATTTGACAATAAATCTCATCCGTAAATAAATTCTATGATAAAAGAATACACTGCTTGTTCTTCAGACTATACTGTTGACAATATTTACAAATCAAGTATTTGAATATTACTAAGTGAGATAATTACCAGTAAAATGCCGGCTGCCGTCACGTGTTCTGCTGATGCTGGTTAAGTGTTGATCCGATTCTGATTGCAAATATGCAAAGCAACTCGCATTCCTAAGTGGCCGCTTTGTTATTGGCCAGTTTGATCAAAACACAACTTCCGGTAATCGATTTCAGTAATCGATATCAGTAGTCGATATAATTATTATATTTGTATTTTTTTTTTGAAATTATTATTCCATGGTAAAATTGGAAGTAAAATTTAAAATTGTACACAATAAAACTTTAGGATTATTAGTCATTATTATGTACTTGAATTATCAGTTCAATATTTGACTAGTAATTGAGAGCTAGCTAACAATACTAATAAAATAAGTATTACAATATATTTAAACTAATTTAGTTCTATCCACGTCTGCAAGTTGGAAAAAATTTTAACGTTAATTTCATTTCCAAGAGTTTTTATTCACGTTCATGAGCTCGCATAAAAAAATATTTAAACAAATTTGCTATTGTTTGGTTAAATAAAAAAGTTACAGAACATACAATGGTAGGGAGACACATGAATGTCTTGAAAATATTTGCAATAGTTGTTAAAAACTATCCAGGAAAAGTACCGTACGATTTAAATTTAGGTGACCATAAAAGTGAAAGGGTCATTGCCAGCGGCTATATTGTTTGTTTACATGCATCGTGAGCACTGCTTCCACTTTGTAGGGAAACTCCCTGGAAAAGGGAAATTAGGTCTCGATGGGGAAAAATAAGGGATGAGGGAAAAGGGAAACTTAGAAGTATTAGACGTATATCCTTGCGCGGAGGGGGAAAAGGGGAAACTGATATCTTCGAACGAAGGGAGAGAAAGGGAAAAGAGCTCTCCTCTTTGAGGGAGAAGGGATAACAAAGTGGACACACTGTTTTGAACAATTTGTGTATACATCACCCTCCCCCTCTTTGTTCACATCTTTTAAGCCTTTCTCTTTCATTCCTGCTTTCGTATTTGTTTCAATCGTTCTACAAAAATGTACGGAAGCCATTCCACGTGTAAGAATCATAAATCCCGAAAGGAAACGTACGCTTTAATAGATACAGGTAACTGAAAAAGTGTCTACAGAAGTACTTTTAATTTGACGTTTGGGTTCATGTTTTCAGAGGCAGATACTGCTAGCCCAATAAACGAAAACGAAAATCACTCAACAACATTTATTCCAACAACCATTGCGTCCCATGGTTCTGGCTTCAAGATGATGGAGAAATTTTCCCGAGATTGTTGCTACGATACTCTGAAGAGAAGGCTGCCATTCACTCGCTGGAGTTCCAAATACCGCCGGAAAAATTTAATTTCTGATTTAATGAGCGGAACTACTGTTGCAGTAACTGTTATCCCGCAAGCGCTAGCCTATGCCACTATCGTTGGGCTGCCACCTCAGGTCAGTACTATCGCACATTACCCCAGAACACAGATTAACATTATCGTTTTTTTTAGTACGGATTGTATTCTTCATTCATGGGATGCTTCGTCTACATGTTGTTGGGCAGCACTCGAGCACTAACGATAGGACCAACCGCAGTCCTATGTTTATTAACCCGCAGCTCAGTTCTTCAGTATGGACCCGCGGCTGCTGTATTATTATCGTTTATGTCTGGTTGTATAGAACTCGCCCTTGGAGTCCTCGGATTCGGTAAAAAACACATTATTACTAATAATGTTCCTTATCTATTGTGCAGTTTATTTAATTAACATTTAATCGTACTGTTTTGTTACAGGTTTCCTTGTCGAATTTATTGCAGCTCCTGTAGTAACGGGATTTTCTGCCGCCGCAGCTTTAACGGTATCCACCACGCAGCTGAAAAGTCTCCTCGGTCTGCAGTTTGATGCGGATGGTTTCATTTCAACGTGGGCCGAGTTGTTTCAAAATTTCCACAAAGTCCGGCTCTGGGACTCGCTTATGGGAATCGCCTGCATTGCTGCACTCATTTCACTTCGGGTAACAAGTTAAAACAATTATATCAACTATTATCTATTAGATTTCTTACTAATAATCATATTTACTATTTCAGGCAGTAGAAAAGTCGTTAGCGAAAACTAGAAGATGCAGAATAAGAAGAGGCCTTTGGATGTTCTGCATTGCTCGTAACGGAGTGATCATTTTAATATGCTCCGTGATTGCTGCTTTAGTCGTGGCTCATCTCAGCCCTGAAGACGAAATTCCTATATCCTTAACAGGTATTTTTATAAATATTTAATATCTCTCCTTAACTTGTACCGCATGTTACTTTCAGGTATTTTAAGTTTCAGCAGTGATTTGCGCTTTTTATATATTCATCTCCATATCCTCGACTTATTGAAATTTTCTGTTTTAGACTTGTTTGTGTTTTCCATGATGGCCATTTTCTATATTTTGTTCGTATATTCTCAAACTTATAGATTTTTACTTAGACTGTTTATTTTGGCATTGTATCCTGGAGTCAGTGTAATATTTGAACCAGCCATAGACCTTTGGCCGGATGCTTTGAAGGAAAAAGAAATGTATTTAATATCTATTTTCAAATAGGAAATATAACGGCAGGCCTTCCCGCGTTCAGTATTCCTGCATTTACAATCGACCGGGGCAACGTGACATACAGCTTTAGTGAAATTTGTTCGGGATTGGGCTCGGCTTTGATCGTTATCCCGCTGATAGCCATACTAGAGACTGTGGCTATTGCAAAGTCATTTGGTAAGTGACACGTATATTACAAATATATGAAAATTTAATTTTGTAAATTTTGGTTTAAAGGTCAGCAAGTAGATGCTAGCCAGGAGATGATAGCCCTCGGTGTCAGCAACATTTTTGGATCTTTCGTGTCTTCGTTTCCCATTGCCGCCTCGTTTTCGAGAACTGCTGTCAACGCAGCCAGCGGAGTGCACTCCCCGCTGAATGGGCTCTTCACAGGTTTGATTTCATGTTATTTTAATTATCTTATTATTATTATTGATATCTTCAGGTTTGATGGTGATTCTCGCAACAAGCGTTCTAACCCCGTACTTCTACTTTGTGCCGAAAAGCTGCTTAGCCGCAGTCATCATCACAGCCTTGATATATATGGTAGAGGTCCATGTTGTCTTCCTGGTCTGGAGATCACGCAGTACGTGCTTAACCAAATCTAAAAGTAAAAGTTTATTTTCTGACTAATTTCATTGGTTGTTTGTAGAAGTGGACGTAATCCCATTGATTGGGACCTTTTTCTGTTGTCTGTTCCTCAGTCTGGAACTGGGAATCCTTATTGGCACTTGCTTGAGCATCGTCCTTCTCCTCTACACCACGGCACGACCCAATATAGAGGTTTCACGCAAAATGGTATTATATATAACTTATTCTTGGTTTATATATACCGTTCACTTACTAATTTAACTTAATTTTTACTGTGTTATAGGTTGGACGTATGGAGTACTTGTTAGTCGTCCCTGACCGGAGTTTAGTTTTCACTGCGATGGATTATTTCAGCGACTTTGTACGAAATGTCACTCGGCAGCATTCTGGCTCAGGACGGTTTGATATTGTGATCGATTTAACTTACGTGTCCAGTGCTGATTATACAACTGCTCAGGTAAATTCAGAGATCGTTTGTTATTAATCATAAATTACTAAGTTAATATGTTTTGCAGGGATTTAAATTGCTGGCAAAAGAAATGAACCAAAAAGGCCGCAAAGTGATATTGACGTGTGCCCGACCACACGTTTTGCGAGTACTGCTCGGTGCCCATTCGGATCATTTGATTCTCCATGAAGGGATGGATATTAATTCTATATTAGTCACAGGTACTCACCCTCGTATTTCTGATACTGTAATGATTAACAGATTCATTACAGATGGAATGACAAGCAACGAGGAAAGCCCGCTGATTTCGTCTTTCGATTAAACTTCAGTGTACCTTTTAATATTCTTAGAAAAGATTTAAAAAATACAATTATAGCGAATAAATAACCAACGAAGAATAGAAAATAAACGTGTAAAAGTTTTATTCGAGCGGATAATTTTTTTAAAATTTTGTCAATAGGTGGCGTTAGTGTAGATTTTGTTTATGACAAGTTATCGTCTGCGTTTGATCTTAATAGATCGCCAAAATATTAACAGATTTCTTAAAAATGGATTTAAGTGCACAAGCAGCAGAACTGGAGCAGCTTGAACTGGACGGAGTATAAATTATATATAATAGTTTTTTAAAATTTTTACGCATAATTTTAATGTTTCTTTGACAGGCCCTCACTGGAACTCTTAATGATGAAGTCTATTGCCGGCTATTATTCGTTTATTTCTGTCAGTACGACATGTATGGAAAAATTTTTTCTACAAAAAAAGATAAAATTTCATGTCTTTTATTGATTTTAAGGTGTAACGCAAAGCTGCTATGGAAGCGAATCCCGCAGGAAGTCAAAGCTCGTTGCCCGTTGCTGGCCGAAGTCTGGACGCTGGGTCAGAAGCTGTGGAATCAGGAGCACCCGCAGGTTTTCTCGCTTTTGAGGAACGCTGCATGGCCAGAAGATTTGAAACCTTACGCTGCGTTGCTCTTTGAAAGCTACAGAACCAAGATAATAAACCTGATTGCCAAAGCCTACTCGTCAGTTCACCTACAGACGTTCGCTAACATCTTGGGTTTGAACGAACACACGGAAGAAGTCGAAGCCGTTCTACTCAAGTTGAAAGAAGAAGCCGGCTGGCGTGTAGATGCGGGTGCTGGACTTATCATTCCCGAGTCCCCTGCCCCACCGCCAATTGAAATTGTCTCTAATGCTGAACAGCTCGAAAAACTAACCAATTTTGTTTCCTTCCTTGAAAACTGATTGCTGATTAAAAACATTGAGTGAATACACATTATCTTTTTTTTCTTACGTCTTGTTCTACTATAAGTTTAACGCTGTTTTCCCTTTTCCCTTGAGAAGAGCTCCTCTTTTCCCTTTTTCCCCATTGGCCTGCGGATATCAGTTTCCCCTTTTTCCCCTCCGTACCAGAATATCAAACCGTACTTCAAAATTTCCCTTTTCCCTTATTTCCCATTTTTCCCCTTCGAGCAATGATATAAAATTACGCTTCTAAATTTCGTTCTTCCCTTTTTTTCCCTTTTGAAATCCAATATTCTCTTTTTCAGGGAATTTCCCTGCGAAGTGGCCGTAGACCTCATTACTAGTTTTAGTTACAATATTAAGTACTAGATGGCGGAAGGAAAGGTCGAACCAATGGCGGTCAATTGCGTTTATTTTAACAGCGAACTTTTACATGGCATCATTAAATTAAAGTTAATAATTAAATTAGTTAGATTAAGTTCTAGATGTAGTAGAAGCATTAAGTACATGTACATAAGTTATACAATAATCTGTTTTTCCGTGTGCAGATGTAAATTTGCGATCGTTAAGACGGAGCGATTACGGGGAAACTCGGAAGAAACTCGGATCTTTAATGAAGTATTTAGTATGCAAATGAGTTGCCAGGGGAATTGGCAAGACGTCTATAAGGGAAATTGAGGAGGTGGCGCGGGGAGGAGGAGTGGTTGGGGTAGGAGAAGGGGGGTAGTGGGGTAGTAACTAGACCTGGGAGGATTTTGAAACCCCCCAAAAGCAAACTAGATAGTGAAGTTGTCATTGCGAGGAAGCAGTTAAGGCAGCCATGAATCCGTTCACGTCAAGCATAACGACATGCAAATGCTAATGCACAACCCGCAGAGACATGAAGAAAATCACAACTTTTGATTTTACTTCAATCCTAAAGATTTTTTAGAACCTTTCCTCCGCGATTCTTGACTTGTTAAGAAAGATCCTCGGTAACTGCATCATTCGATATTCCATAAGTCTAAGCTTGTAGTTGGGGTAGTTAGCGATTGGCGAGTCGGAAGTAATTTTCAATGCAACTTACTGCTTCCAATGAATCAGCGTGCGCATAATTTAGCTTCCTATTCTGATGTAGTTCTTTTTGCCCTCCCCTTATCTTTTTTTTTTTTCGTTGTATGAATCTAAAAGTAAAGTGAAATGCTTGATATGAGCTTGAGTGCGCTCAGTTCACATCACATATATCTTCCTCTTTGGGCCTTTCTGTCCCGGCGGTCCGATTTACAAGACCAATCTGGTTTAATGGCTCGGAAAGAAACTTTATGACCTGCCTCTGTCTTTTACTTGAGTTTTTTTCCTATTCAACTTCTCAAAAATCTTTACCCTTGACTATTGTTGCTCACTCCTCCTACTCCTCTGTTTCCGTCCTCCTCGTCAGATTTTTCGGCTTTTCCAGGGTTTTCATTTACGTGCCGCAGTGTTTCGTGGAAAAAAGTGGACGTGTAATTTTAGAGTTTTGCTTCTTCCATCTCATAAGAAACTACTCGTAACGAAAAATCATCTACATGAACTAGAATCTAGAATACCTTATTGTTATGAGGTATACGGGAGAGAAGACGAGAAAGCAATGGAAATGTAAATTTGCTGGTGCGGGTTTATCTTGGGAAATTTGCTTTATTGCCTGAGTAGATAATTAAATTTTCATTTCAAGTTGGGTTTTGGAAGTTTCTTTGAAGTTTGCTCGTGTATCTCATTTTAATCAGCAACTTGCATTGCATCCATTTACAAGAGCCAAGTTTCCTCGGCCAAACTTTACTCTTTGCCAACAAAATTTCTCTCTTGTGCTGTTCCCGAAAGTTTCCCTCCAAAAGCTCAAACTCTGCCTCAGTTCAATCATTTAATCTAATTACTATTCGATTCAATTCGTGTTAACTACTGAGCTGAAATCTATTGAACAGGACAGTTGAATCAAGTTGTGTATTTAGCCCATGTAAATTCATCGCCAGTCTGATGGATGACTTAACATTGCTAGACGTTAAGATCATCACCTGATGGCTTCTTGGGGGCCAGAAGCAGCGTTTCCCTTGTAGAGAGCAAGGCTAAAAACTCTAATAGCAAAACTGGTATCCCTCGAAGCATTTTGAACAGGTGGTCCTCCGAAACCAAGAGGCAACTGTTTCAGACCGGGAGGTCTTCGGGTTAAGTGAAAGGGGTGGGTGGTAAGTGAAACCACCCTGTGGGAGATTCAATAGTCTCCCTCGAGCTTACTGTAGGAGAGGGTGGTTGAACGGGAGGAGGTGGAGGTGGAGGTGGAGGGAAGGGAGAAGGGGGGGGGGCCCAGCGTCAGGTGCGTGAGTTGCCCCTCGCGTCGACGGCCTGACCTGTCATGGGACCTTCTGGTTCTTCTTGTCTGCGTTTTATTCTTTCCACAACCGAGAAAAATCTTTTTTGTTTTCCACTTCGTCTTCTTCTTGTTGTAATTTCTTACCTACCATGTTCTTGTCTTATTTGAGACAGAAGAAAAGAAAAAAATTTCTCTTCTCGTTTCGCTCGTCGTCAAATGAGTGGCTTTCTTGAAAGGCTTCACCATCAAGCGTGTTAAGTGTTGAGTTACAAAAGCCGTTGAGCGATGTTGTTGCATCTCTTTCAGCTTCCTGATGACCTGCACTATGCCTTTGTTGTGGATTTTTTTCTCTCTCTCTCTTTTGTTCAACAACAAAAAAAAGCAGAGCTAATAATGAATCGCCAGAATCAATGACTTTATTCAGGAGGTGAGGATTTATTTCGCAGATGTCAGAGAAAGTTGCGGAATCATTTCAGTTAGGCCAGCACTTCGTTGGAGGGCGCTTGTCGTAAACAATTATAATAGGAAAATTACATTTTTATATTCTGGCCCCTTTTCCTTTGTTGCTTTTGCCTTGAGAAATAATCCCAGAATTTCCCAAGTCTGGGACCCGCGGCTTCCAACGGAGGTCAACAGGTGGGGGATTTTTATTATTTCAGATTATTAAATTTGGGTGGGGTGCATTTCGGGAAGGTTCACAAAATCCCTGATAACTTTTGATAACACTGTGGGGTTGTGGTATGAGGAGAGGGGGTTATGGACGAGGGGGTTGGTTTGGGGGGGGAGGGGGTTTCTTTGTTGTGGGGGTCAAAACGCCAGATGCCAGAATGGTGTTTCTTGCTTGTGTTTTTGTTGGCCTTGCTGGCCATAAGCAACCTGTTGAAAAAGTTTCTTTTGTTGGTGCCGTGTATAATTGTGGTCAGTTGTCTGCGTCTCTCTCTCTTCTTCTTCTTTTTTTTTCCGTCGTTTACCTCTGACCTCGTGACGCGGCGGCTGCGACGGCTCGTGCCTCCCACCCCGAGGGCGAGGGGTTTAGCTCCCAGCCCCTGGTTCCAGCCCGACGCAGCAGCCGTCTCTCGTACGTTTTTAACTTTTTACCCTCTGCACACTCCACTACACAATGCAGAATCAAACTACTCCTCCCCGTACCTTCAAAACCCCCCAGAAATCCCCTAAAAAAACCTGGAAAAGTCCTACAGGCACCTCGCTGTATGCCTCAGGGCTTTGTCTTGGAGGCTCAGGGGCTTTGTATTCCTTGCCGTGTTCATCTATTCTTTTCCCTCTTCTTTTTTTTCTTCTTCGTGTTTCATCTGCTGATGACCTTCTGGCGTGTATTTCATTGCTTGTGTAGGGCCCCCCTCTCCCGAAAGGTCGACACTTTAATTGAATCTGAAAAATCAAAATTTTACATTAATTTCAAGCAACAATCAATTCGTTTGTAATCTCCTGTTTGTAAGACGTAGAACTGAGTATCTCAGTAATAACTGTGGGAAAATACCGTGAGAAAGATTCTAAATGGCATAGAGAAACTATTTGATTACAGATGATTGTATTGAGCTATAATAGAATCGTTTGTGGAAATGATTTGGTTAATTGTTTTTTAGCGGCTGTGTTTTTCGGCCTGGCCAAGAAAAAGATTCTCCCAGTGGAGCCTCTCTCATTTTTCCGCAATAAAATCTCCTGAAATGGTTAATAAGTCAGCCGGTGCCCACCCATCGAGGTCCATCTTGCACTTCTACTGGCGCCTCCTAGTCCACTTTTAAATAACGTACTACTTATAATTGTAATAACAGTAACAAAGTAGTAAGGGTAACAGTAGTAGAAGCCAAAGTAATGTAATAATAGCGAAATAGTAACGAAGTACTTTTAATATTGATAACCATATAAGAAGACAATCGATTGCATGTTTGCTTTCAATGTTTGCGCTGCCATTAGATTAGGTACTATTACCATGAATTAGTTAAATATGAAGTTAATGAATTGCACGGATTTGTGGATTGTTCGATTATGCAGCAATGATCAGAAAAGTGTTTCATTTTGGTGAAATAGTAAAAAGCCCTGAGGTTTCTCTGAAAGCGCGGTCTGGAGGCTCGCAGCTTTTCTCGGTGCCGCAGTCGCGTGGTTCTGTTCAGGCGGAGCGGGCGCTTCTCCGTTTCATTCAGCAAATTATTATTCAATCAAATCATCGCCATTCATTATTAAAAACATTTCACGCGCATTCATTTGATTGTCATTTGTTGTTTGTAAGCACAGTTTTCTGCCATTCTTTCTTCTCTGTCGCGCATTCGTCCCGAAAATTGAGAAGGTAAGTTTACTTTAAGCGATTTCAGTTGCAAGTTATAGAGGAGATTTGTTGCGATTTTGTTGCAATTTGCGAAATATTGAAAGAAAATCTTTGATACAGTTTGGATTTATAGAAGAAATCGAGGATATTTTGAGGGATTTTATGGAGATTTAGGGGATTTCGAGGGGATTTTTCGGGAATTTATGAGAAAACTGTGAGAATTTGGGGTGCGATTAAGTGTTTAAGTTGTTCTAGGATTTGTTTCATCGAGGTTTGAGTATGAGGTTAATGCACGGTGCTTCCCACGGCGGTGCGGTTTGGGATGCAACGGTAGATGGCAGTTTTCCTAATTGCGGGATTCGCCTCCACTTGAGAAAAAACATTTAATTTATCTGTTCTGTTTATTGTTTTTGCTTAACAACTTGTTATCAGAGTGTTATCAGAGTGTTAGCAATCTAGGTATATGCGCAGTTCGTGGTAAAACGCGGGGAAGTCTTGATTTGCCTGTAAGAAATCTCTATCCCAACTGAGTCTGCTGGCTGGCATTGGATGGAACGGGACAAGTCCGGATGGGATGGGATAGGGCACTATAATACGTGATAAGCAAAACGGGATAGCAAATTTTGAACAAGCAACCAAGAGCTAATGGGATGGGGTTGGGCTGGAAGTGGGACTGGAGGAAAGAGTAAAATGGGATACATCATGGCATAGGGAAAAACGGGATACACAATGAGATAGTACTTGCAAAAACTTTCCTTCGATTTAAATGTAAAAAAATGTTATTGATAATACTAAAAATGGTATTGGAAGTAGAAGGGAGAAGATGGGATACCCAGTGGGACAGGGGGTGAAACGGGATACACAGTGGGATAGTCACGAGCACTATGTTTAAATCTTGTTATCTATATGTTAAGAGAATGTTGATAACTCTTGATAACAAACTATCACCCAGTTCCTGTTGTTTACTTTTGTTGATTGTGAAAATATTATCGTTTCCCATTTGCTTTGTGTGTGGGAAAACATGCAAACGAAGCCAAGACGGGATTGAGGGGAATCTTGGGGAAATTGGGATGGGATGGGATGGGATGGGCGGGAAAAATGACTCCCCACCCACAACCTCCCAGGACCCCCCCCCCCCCCTCCCGTCATGGAATATTATTGATTCTTCTGGCAAGTCTTTGAAGCAGGGTCCCGTTGCTAAGGCGATATATACTAAGAGGGGTTCGCTACGCATTGTTTTGATAACAAGATGATAACAGTAGACAACTAAGTGATAACACTATGGTAGATCTCTCTAGAGACAAGTCTTGTTCTTGTGCCCGATGGTTCATATGCTGCGCGCAACCCGATTAGCTTTTGAATTCAATTTGCCGCTTACAGAAAAATACAAGGGTCGCCAACATGGGCAAAATGATAGCAACTGATAACAGTGATAAAAATGATAATACTGATAACAGGTGGTAACTGGATAGACCTATAGGGTTAGGGATTCTCGCGTCAACTCGCGCACCAATTCGCTCTTGTCCCGTTTGAGAAACTCGTCTGCTGTGAGGCCCTGCAGCTTTTCTATTGCAATCTCGGCAGTGCCCGAAGATCAAGTGCACAACGTTCTATCTCTCACTGTTTAGTCTGTTTCTTCTAGAACCTTACAAACAGGGATTCATGGATCCTTTAGTTATCTGTGGTTCACAAGACTTGTCTGTGTTTCCTTCACAATCGCACTGGAACAAGGTATCGATTATTAGAAACCAAACCAACTAGGAAAATATTCCAACAATTAGTGTTTAGCTAGAACAGATAATAAATTCTTCATAATATGATCAATGAAAAGTAATTTTTTGGTGTATGTGAGAGTCGTAGGGTTTGAGAATGGTAAGTGAAATGACCTATAACGGGAGTATTGTTTTTGAGAATCATGAATCTTGGGAAAAATCATGAATCTTACGGTTCTTTTTTCACCATTCTGATTTTCTCCGTGAGAAAAAAAAAGCGAAAAATGATGATTTTTGGGCGTCAGTTGGCGTCAAACTCGCGTGAAAACGCTGCTTCCAGAAAAAATCTTCCTCTTGTAGACCGGACACACACCACGCGTTCGGTTCTCACGTTTACCACCATTTCCGGTTGTTTTCAGGGTCCAGCACGTGTTATCACCATGCTATCACCATGTTATCACCATGTTATCATCATGCCATCGTTTCATGGTTTACTGGGGTTGAAGAAAACAACTGAAATACTGTTTGATCTCAATTTTGTTACCATTCGTTACTAAACTAGATTTCTTCCGAAAGATAAAGTCGAGCTAGAATCAACAATTCTGACGTATAGAGCCGCCATAATTGCATTTGCCTTCGATGTTTGAATTTTCCCTCCCGCGCAGGGTGGAAGTTTTCCTTGGGAAAAGTGGGTGGGAAAGGCCGTGGGAACCCCACAGTGGGGGCTTGGATAAACCCTCGATCGATTAGTCGAGGAGCTCTGCTGGGCGAACTGCTGCGAGACGCAGAGAGAGAGAAGCGAAAGATGGGAAGAGAAAGAGACTATAATTTACTACCAAGTTTTTATCGAGATTATTATGGCCCGTAACTAGTTGTTATCATTACAATGTTAACGTGTTATCTCTGTGTTATCAGATTATCACTCTGGGATTAATATAACTAATTTTTTCAAGTTAAGTTAAGCCATAAAATCGAAATTTTCCTGAATGTTATAACAAGTTATATTTTAAATGTTTTTACTGATTTTTTGTTGGGGATTTCAGAATTTGAATTGTCTGGATATTTCGCGCTCATTAGCGACGACGTATTCAGTACCGTACGCTCATCTGTACTCCAGCAAAATCATCATGGCCGACCAGGTAAAAAATTAGATTCCAAATTAATTAAAGAATAATAATAATATAAATGTAATAGGCATTTCAGCCACATACACCAAGTTTCGGTGACGAAGAATTCGACATCGGATCCATTGGCTTGATGAACTGCGCTCCTCACGATGAGGTACATCATCAGCAGCATCAGCAGCACCATCCGCAGCAGCAGCACGTCCTCTACGGCAGTAGCACTCAGATGTTAACACACCTGAGCCATCCTCAAGATCCTGCTGCTCTTTACGGCAATCCGCACCCCATGTACCTCCACCAGCAGCAGCAACAGCAGCTGGGACCCCCGCAGAATCAAGACAATGGCTACGTTCTTCACACTCTGGAAAAGTATATCATTAATTTTAATTATTGTATAGAATATTACAATGCCTATTTCAGAATAGAGAATAAATCAATTAATAAAGTAAAACTGAGGAGTGTTTTTTTTTTTAACGGAAAAAGCTCAATGAATACGTGGAGTCCTGCCAGGAATCTGCAGCCTTCCGTTCCTTCTCCGTTGGACCCGCACGCAGCGACAAGTCCGCCGAGTGGCGACACGAGCGAAGAAAGCTGCGACGACAGTACTTCAGTAGTTCACGTAATTATTTTCAATTCCTAGGAATTAATATGAGATTAATTTGTTTGATTATACAGGCACCAGGCACGAAACGTCCTTCGCCCGAGCCGAACGATGTCGCTGAAGCGACGGGTCGCGGGGCAGCGAAGAAGCCAAAGCCCCAGCAGCAGAAGAAGAAGAAGAGGCGCGATCCTCATGAGCCACAGAAGTAAAAAAAAATAATCACTTGCTATTAACTTAAATCTAGAAGTAATATATTTCTCACTTTAATTGCGGTATAACAACAGCATGCAGCTGCTTTCGTTTTCATTTTCGTTTTTTTTTCTCACGGCGGTTTTCGAACTGTTGTGTTTGCAAGAAATCGGAAAAACGAGTCATTGAACCTTCATTTTTAGTGTTTAAATATGATTTGTTTGATTCTATTAGGCCGGTATCAGCATACGCCCTGTTTTTCCGCGATACTCAGGCCGCTATCAAAGGTCAGAACCCGAACGCGTCTTTCGGCGAAGTTTCGAAAATTGTCGCGTCCATGTGGGACGCTCTCGACGCTGAATCCAAAAACGTAATCAACTGCTACTATACTATTTGATGAGCTAATCCTGTATTTACTATTATAATTTAGATTTACAAACGTAAAACTGAAGCTGCTAAGAAAGAATACCTCAAGGCTTTGGCTGCTTACCGCGCCAGTGTCGTGTCCAAAGGCGGTAATGGGAATGCGACAAACGATGCAGTTTTCCCCAGCGCGACACCTCCGCACCAGAACTCGACTTTCGCCAACTATCAGCCAAACTACAACCTGGGACAACCCTACAACAGCACAGCAACAGTTCAGCAGCCGCCACAGTCACCGTTGACTAAGAAAACTCCGTTGCTGACTTCGCTCATGAAGGAACAGCAACAGCAGCAGCAGCAGCAGAGTTATTCAATAGCTAAACCCTATGCAACCCAGCAGCAGCCACAGCAGATTATGATGCACGCTACAGCACAGCATATTCAGCATCCAGCTGTACAGCAAATGACCAACTACCCACAACACCTACAACAGCAGCAACAACAGCATTTGGCAAATGTTGGGCAATCACAGCAAGGACATGTAATTCAATATCAACAAATACTTTAAGTATTCATTTAAAATTTTTCTTATTTGAAATGCTAGGTGTCACACAGTATGAACCTGAATGGGAAACACAACGGACCCGGAAATCTACACAATCAGCTCTGCATTCGAGCGGGATGTCCCAACGCAGCAGTTCAGACTTCCGACTGGGAGAACGAGTACTGCAGCAATGAGTGCGTCGCTAATCACTGCAGGTTTTTAGACTGAGACTAGTGTACACTCGAATGTAAAGCTCATCGAAAAATGCACGAAAATGCAAAGCAAAGATTCAGAAAAAAAAAAAAACAACTCAAGATTTGTTTACACTATGCTCGATGTTGTGGCCGCCATTTAAGACTTCAGTATAGTGCTGAGACTCGCCGCTAGTGGTGGTTCTGTTGGCTACACACTAGAATAGGCATGATTCATCTACGTTACGATAAACAGCACAGAAATTCAACACTTCGGGTTCAAATTTAATTACAGTTAGTATTGATAATCGAAAAAGCACTTAAATGCAAACAAAGATTAAAAAAAAAACATCTCAACATTTGTTTACACCATGTTCAATATTGTGGCCGCCATTAAAACCTCAGTGTAGTGCTAAAAGTCGCCGTTAGTGACGCTTCTATCGGCTACACATTTGAACAGGCATGATCCATTCACGTAAACGATAAACAGCACAGAGATTTGACATTTCAGGTTCAAATTTATTTACAGTTAATAATGGTCATCGAAAAAGCACTTAAAATGCAAACAAAGATAGAAAAACAACTCCAAATTTGTTTACACTACGTTCAATTTTATGGCCGCCATTTAAGACTTCAGTACAGTGCTGAGGCTTGCCGCTAGCGACGTTAATATGGGCTACTCATTTGCATAGGCATGACCTATCTACGTAAACGATACAGGAATTAGTTAAAGATAGAAATTAGAAATTTCGGGTCCAACTTATGTTATCATAAATACTGATTACTTCAGCATGCAAGCAGAGGCAGATTTATGTGATTTGAGTCTTCATTGTTTCTCTCTGTTCATTTTAGGGACGTGTTTTCAGCGTGGGTTGCAGCAAATCCCAACGGCCCGCCAGGATACCCAGCTCCAGTGAAATAGACTGACAGTTGAACTGAGGAAATGTTTATTTTAAAACTGTCGACACTTTTCGCAAAATCGGCCAAGAAAGCACAAACCAGAAAACCCGGGAAACGACCTTGCGTTCAGTTTCGGAAGGTTCTTCGATCTGTATTCCATTTTCCAAATATAAAAAGAAAGTTATCGATGTTTCAGACATTTCCCGTTACCTCCAGAGAATGTGAGCTTTACTGTTTATTTCGAAGGCATAACATGCAATCCCCGTTTCTATTGTAAGAATACCAAGTTTTTTAACTTCTCGAGTAGTTCCCGGTATGCGAATCCCTCTGCCGGATCTTGCTGTACTGTTATTTCGTTGCATTTTACTCGTTTTTTTTAAGAAACATAAAAACATATGCTTAAGACTAAGATTTTAATGTTCTCGCAGTATGTAAATACATATTCTTCAAAAAAGTATAGATCGAGCTACCACTGAAATTTTTTCATGTTCGTGAATATTCGTCTATTTTCTGGCAGGATTTGTACAGTACAGGTATTCACAACAGGAACAGGGTATTAAGTTTTTATATCTGGATTCCGGGCTTTCATGAACGATAGGTAAGTCGTCCACATGAAGCTGATAACACTTGTAAAAATCACTCGGTTTTTCTCGGGAATCAATGCGAAGTTCACAGTTTGTGCGAAGGGCCAGATACCAGCAGCAGCCTATTCGATTACACAATTTGATGGTTTGTCAAAAATAAAGAATAAATAAAAAGTACCTTCCATGTTGGGATCAGTTTAGATTTCACTTCTTCTTTGGCAGCTTTGTGCGTCTTTCTTTCAAGAACGCTCATACCGTAATAAAAGGTAACGATGCTAAAAGGACCATAAGTAACTTGATCGAGGACAGCTTTTATCATTGCACTGGTTAAAGTAACACCGGGAACCAGTTTTCCTACAATTTTGATCCAACAGTATACAGTTGGCGCTACCCAGAAACAGCCGAAAGCACTGAAACGCACCAACCTCTCGTAGTCGATACTGAACAATTACAATGTTTGTTGATAAAAAATAGTTGAAGTGAAAGACAACAATGTACCATGTAAAGAGATACTGTTAACTTACATGATATCATTATTTCGATTTTCTTGTAGCATGAGCTGCCGACATAGTTCAGCCGAGGGCCATAAGACTGAGTATGCTGTCATTCCCCGCAATATCGGGTGTTGATTATATAACTTGATAATCCTATTCATTTGCTGAAACAGAAACAAATAATCCATTAATTTTGTAGGTAAATAAGAATATATGAATAAGACCCTGATCCATAAACCCAGAACTTTCATCTTTTAGTTTAAAATGTGAGTTATAAATTAGTTTCTTCAAAAGCTGAATTAAAAGAATTGCAATAGAATATTAAATAAATTAAGCAGCTTACCACTTATAGTATTTAAAAGATATTGAATAATTTGTAATAACAATTGTAAACTAGACTTGTACTTTGATACAGAAATTTACATTTTTCTATGTAAACAAAAGAGCGCCACCTATTGAAATATTTTAAACTAAAATACCAAAATTCAACTACATATCATTTATCCATCTTAAAAATTCGAATTTTATCATAATTAATTAGTCAACGCTTAAAGCATGTTTATTTCAGTTAATTTAATTAAAATTTTTAAATTGATTCGATGTCCATCTAGTGGATATTTGTAATACTACAACTAAAAAAGAGAATAATATACGATTATAACAGTATCGTGCTATTTGTACATATTTATTCTACATTTTAGTATGAAAATATTATAATATATTATAATCCAAAGTTATTTGTAAATTTCTTTGGTATATATTTTGTCGTCTGCTATTGGCGTCCGGATGGCCCAGCCGCCCAGCAGCAAGAAGTTGTCTGAAATTTCAGCCGCGTTTGATTTTTGAAACTTCACTCAGAATCTCAACATAAAATTCTTCATATCTTCACCTTGCCTGAACTTTATTCGTCACTGTGTAATAGTTCAATTTTTACATGAAAAAAACATAAATTTTCTCTGGATGATAACAGAATTGCTAGATGCTCGTTTGTTGTGTTCAAATGTCAACACTTCTGTATTATTATTATTATTATTATTATTTATAGGGTTCTGTATCACAAAATGAGTTTTCGCCGAGGAGGCATGGGACGAGGCGGTGGAGGCCCGGGAAGCGGACCCTCGGGAAGAGGTCGAGGAGGGTTCGGGAAAGGGTTCGAACCTAGGGGCTCTCGGGAAGATTTCGGAAAGGGGTTTGAACCTAGTCCCATAAAACTTAGGGGTCCTCGTGATGATTTCGGACCCCCCAGTTATACATCAGATGCGTCTACTGTGAACGCTAGAGTTTACGTTGGAAATTTGCCGACCGATAACCCGCGATTCAGCAAAATTCTCGTTGAGGAACAGTTTAGCTCTTTTGGCAAAATAACTGGTAAAATAAAAAATAAAGTACACCCTCTTTCAAATAGTAATTTTATTTGACTTGTCCAAAAAGGTATATCCGTGCTGAAGGGTTTCGGATTTGTACAGTACGAAGACGAGCAGAGTGCCAGCGAAGCAATACGAATCTTGAACGGAAGCGAGATACTCGGCTATCGCATAGGTAAATTGTTTTTATTGAATAAATTAATTCAAATTATATAAAATTCAGCTGTCTTAAAATAAATGCCAGTTTAGTTATTTATACCTATACCTTTTAAGTTATCTTTCACAATATATTGAAACATATTTTACTTTAAATTATGAATTGAGTAATCTATTCATTATTATATTTTACTTTTAAATCTAAATACAAACTTTTACTTTGTCGCTATGGATTTATCCAGTTGTATTGTTGTTTGCTTATGAATAATTGTTTGATGAATGTATTTTAAATCAGAGGTCAACCGGGTGCGAACAAATCCGAAAGACGACGACATGAATTCTGGGCCTCCGTCACGTTTTCACGACGACAGAAACTCATACCGAGAACGTTCGCCTCTACGGGGCCGAGAACCAGACTTTTACGACGGTACTGGAAACCTCAAATTGCTACTAAAATAACTAACAAATAAAAACAAAAAAATGAAATAATAATTGAAAGTAATAATTAAAATATAATTTTATTAGCGTAAGATTTAAGTTTCCACGTTGTAGGTGCCCAGTACTTTGAAATGCTATTAAAATAACTAATAAATAAAACGTAAGAATGAACCCAAGTAAAAATTTACCGTAGTGCACTATAGTAAAACTACGTACTATGTTGAAAAATAC
This sequence comes from Eulimnadia texana, assembly GCA_002872375.1. NCBI lineage: Eukaryota > Metazoa > Arthropoda > Branchiopoda > Diplostraca > Limnadiidae > Eulimnadia > Eulimnadia texana. The sequence goes on from NKDA01000001.1 coordinate 23,696,322, forward strand.
TAGAGAATACCACACTATAGCGGAAAACTACATAGTAGTGCACTTAAGTCAAAGTATTCTAAAACCACAGTAAAATTATAGCACCCCATCTTGCAAGATACTAGAGTCCCACACTATAGTTTATAGCTGTGGGAAATTTTTAGTTGGGAAATAATAATGGAAAATTTTAATTAAAATATATTTACCCTCAGATTTAATTTTAGTTGCTCTATACCATGAACGGAGAGGAAAAAACTAATTAATTTGTTTAAATTTTTACTGGATCTAGAAAGAGATAGATTCCCTCAAGAGCGGGACTGGAATCGAGGGCCGGCCGAACCGCCGTTCTTTCCTGAACGGGACCGCGACCCACCCGGAAGACCCGCAGAACGAGGACGTCTCTACGATTTTGACGAAGGTCCCAGACCAGTTCCCGGGTTCGTTACTTAGCTATGAATCAGTATTAAATTGAGTTATATTGTAAATGTTAAGTAATCCAAGTTTTTGTGGTTCATAGATAAACTATTAATCAGTATTGCATTAAGCTATCTTGTAAATAATTCGAGTTTTTACGTTTGTTAGGACCTTAGGAAGAGAGCCCGGACCTTTGCCGATAGCTAACGATGTCGAAATCATGGTAACGGTGAAATCCCCACACACTTGTCGTTTTGCGGAGAGTATCGAAAATCGCTTGAGGAGCCAGGGCCTCAAAGTGGACGTGCTCTTCCCGCACGCCGATATCCCCATGACGAGAGTTCTGGCCGATCTCGCGGTGAAGGGGACGCTCTTCGCTATCATCATCACCCCGATCAACGAGGAGCACGGCAGTGTTACCCTCGATATCCTCTTCGGCTCGCAAGAAGGTAAAATTACTATTGCAGTAAATGAGCGAATATACTTCTAGTAATAACCAATGCCATCTAGCGGCAACAATTTCTAGCAACTGTTGGGATGGTAGACTTCCCGTGTATAAATAGTGCCATCTGGCGGAAATAAGTTCTAGCAACTACTAGGACCGTACGTCTCTAGTAAAAGGGAAAAACGGTGCCATGTAGCGGCAAACAAAACACTTAATTTATAGCAACCATTGTGCTAACTTTTAAAGCTGTTAAATTTATTAATTGTTTAAATAGAGCATCGCAACATGCCTGTAGAGGACGCTATGGTCCTTCTCGCTTCCTCGTTCAAACGCTACAAGGGCAGCCTGAACAACTCGGGAAAACCTGTCGACCGCAAAGTGCAAATTGGGGAGGACGCCCACCCGTCCAACATTCAGCTGCTCGTTAACTTCCTCCAGGAAAACCGACCCCTGACGGTCCTCGAATACAACCGACTCATCAAATACCTCGAAGAGAAGCGAGACCGCCAGGCTCGACTCGAGCTCGGGGAAGACAGTACAGCGATGCACCAGGGTTCTACTCCGAACATCCTCACTGGTATCTCTTTTAGCCCAGCAAATCAAAAATCTCCATCTAAGAAATGTGTGTTTGATATCGTAGGCGGCTCGATGAACCCATTGGGTCTTCTCTCGACTCCGAGCGTCAAACCCGCGCCGCTGGACCCGCAAGCCGAACTGCAGCAGCGGATCTTGAATATCCTCAACTCTGGTTCCCTGGGAGGTGTAGTCGGAGCCCCGGCGCCTGTTCCAGCTCCTGTACCTCATCCCGATGGCTCCTCGCACTTGGGAAACGCAGCGAGTGGAGGCGTCTGGGGTAGTGGCGATGTTTCTTCCACCGCTGGAGCCCATAACCTCCACAGAAACCAAATGCCAGAGAGTTTTGGAAGACGTTTTTAAATAATTTTTTTTTCTGCAAAATAAATATGAATGAAAAAAACCTAGAAAATATTTGGGTACCTTGGTAACCAATTAATTTTTTTGGAGTAGAAATAACCTGAAATTAATTTAATTTTAATCAAATTAAAACTGAAATGTTAAGCGTGTGTCGGATTTTTTGTTTCAAGAGCATTTCGGACATAAAATTTTCTACCAAATAAACATTTTTGTTAAAACTTCGGATTTTTTTTCAATGATGTAACACAATGATAACACTGAAAATACTGATAACAGACGTAAAATTTACAGAAATGTAGCGAATTTTGAAGATTCTTCATTCTGCAAAACATGGTGAACCTCACTGAGATTCTTTGGTGAAGAATCTTGGTTTGGTTTAACGAGTCTGCGCAGTTTTTGGTGGATTTCTGTGAATTTTAGACGATCTCCAGGATCGGTTTTCCAGGTTCCTTTCATCAGGTCGCAGATCAGTGGCGGAGTGCCCTCTGGAGGTGTCAGTAAAATCCCTTGTAAAATCAATTTGATCACCTAGGAAAAATGCAAATAATAATTTAGAGTAAATCTGAATAAATTAAGCTTGCGAACCTCTTCGTTAGAATGTCCGTAGTACGGCTGTTTCCCGTAGGAGAAAATTTCCCACAAAACTACACCGAAGGACCAGACATCCGACTCCGTAGTGAACTTACCGTACATGATCGACTCTGGCGACATCCATCGAACGGGAAGCAGGCGAGAACCTCCGGCCTATTGAAAAACTTGTAATGTGCTTGCAGTATATTTAGAATGTCAAACGGCAACTCCGGACAACTTGGAAAAATACATGTTACAGAACTTTTTACGCTGGTCCCGAATATATATAGTGTCCCTATCTCGATTTTCTACCGTTTGGCCGCTAGACTTCATTAAAGTTTGAAAACGCACGTGGCAACGGTGGAAACTGAGCGCGCGATCTGATTGGTTCGGACCGGTCACGTGATCAAAAGAGGCAATGAAAAAGTTCGTCGTCTCATAGTAGCAGACGACTTCGTGATACTGTTAATCCCTGCAACATGCTACATGTCTGTGACGTGCTTAATGCGAACCAATCAGATCGTGCGCTCAGCTTCCACCGTTGCCACGTGGGTTTTCAAATTTTCATTAATTCTAGCCACCAAACGGTAGATAATTGAGATAGGGACATTATATATATTCGGAATCGGCATAAAAAGTCCTGTAACATATATTTTTTTCCAAGTTGTCCAGAGTTGCCCTTTAAGTAGAGTTAGTTTACCTTGTAGTAATCGCAGGTGTAAATGTCTCTGCACATTCCGAAATCAGAAATCTTCACGAGCAGCTTTTCGCCGACGAGACAATTGCGACAAGCCAAATCTCGGTGCACCAAATGCTGAGACGATAAATGGACCATTCCAGCGGCAATCTGCTCCGATACGAAGTACAGATCTTCCTAAAAAATAATTAATTTATTGATTGAAATTGATGAATAGTTGAAATCGTTACGTTGGAAAGAGAGTTGGAGGTTTTCTGCGATTTGTTTCGCAGCAGTTGGGCCAAGTCTCCGTGCGGCATGAACTCGAATAAAATCCAAGGGACTTGGTGATTTTCTATAAAAATAATTTGTTAAGAAAATTGTCAGTTGAATTAGTTTTAATTAATCAAATCACCTGAAATAACGATAGCTCTCAACGAGAGAATATTAGGATGCTTGAACGAAGCCATGATTTGAGCTTCCCGGTAGAAATCTTCCTTCATTTGATTCGAAGCAGTTTCCTTCAGGATCTTCACTGCTACAGTCTCAACTTTCCCGCAAGGATCCTTGAGGACACCTTTTATTGTTAAATTTCATTTTTATAATAGTAGTACGATTAGCAGTCGAAAGATTGTTATGAACACACAGTGGCATCTCTAGCTTACTAACATTCATGGTTGCCCACGTACAAATGACGGTGCCTTTTGCGGTGCCTTTTCACACACCTTGAACTAGGTATGAGGGTGATACAGGCAACTACGAAAGGGCACTGTAATGGTGCCTTTTAATATTTTTTTTTGCGGCATAAAACCGGAACTCGTTTTTACGTGGGACTTTTTCTACATTGGATACTTGTGTGTGTATAATAAATAAAAAGTTGAGGGTGAACCTTGATAGACTTTGCCGAAACATCCTTGGCCTATTTCCTTAACGAGGACGATGTTGTCTTTCTGCAAGACTGGAACCAACGTCAGGGCCGGGTCCCAGGGGCCAGACTCCAGCGTCTCCAAACTGCAGTAATTGGCGTTGATTTTAAAGCGACTTTCGCCTATTGACGACTTGGAAAGTGGAACCAGTCTCTGTACATCCATAAAATATAATAATACAGTAATAATTTGTAAAAATAATCTTAATTTAGTTGCGCACGTATGATTCGGCTTTGGTCAGGGACGACGAGGACGCAGACAGAGCGGAAGTTTTGCGCGAACAAGGCGCCAGATGGCGTCGCCACACCATAACAGCCGCTGCCCCTGCTGCTAGCAGTGCCAAGATGGCGGCGCAAAACACTATCGTCCAAGCGGTTAGCCAACCTCCCAAAGCCTGTGTTTGATATTCAAAACTGTATAAATATTACTTAAATATGTAAATTATTGTTAGTGAATATTAGTGTATTATTAATGAAGTGGTAAAGTGTGAAAACATTAATTTTAGATGTAGTTTAAACTAATTTTAAGATATCAGTGTGTTCAGACTAAGTTTGACAGTAACCGGTTGATACTTTGCGATAACTCTTGATAACACGAGAAGTGTTATCAACGAAAACTGTGTGAAATAGTAGCTGAACTGACTAACTGTTGTGAGGTCCGGTGGCAGAGATAGAGGTGTCGTTTCAGTTCTGTTGATATTGCGAGGGATCGAGATCGGAATAGGAGCGGGGTCTCCTGAAACTGTAAATTACAAAAATAATAATAATAATAAGTAGTGGTGGTGGTGGTAGTAGCAGTAGTAGAAGAAGCAGCAGCAGTCGTAGTAGTAGTAGTACTAGTAATAGTAGTAGTAATAGTAGTAGTAGTAGTAATAGTAGTAGTAGAAGCATGGCAAGCAAGTAGTAATAAACGTCTACTAGTGTAATGTGTGTAGTACTAAGCAATAGAAATGTCATTTGTGAAGTAGCAAAAGTAGTTGACATGACAAAAGTAGCAGAAGAAATAGTGCTTCTAGGAGGTACTAGGGTACTAGGTGGCAATAGTAGCGAGTGACTAGTTGTGAGTGAAGTAGACTTGGAAGTAGTGCTACTCAACTATTTATAAGAGAATTTTTAGCAGTAGTAGCTGCGGGTAAACTTTCAAGGAGGGAATCAGTAGTCATAGCAGTGTTAGCAGTTTGCTAATAGGGAGGAAACGAGCAATAATACGATAGCAGTAGCAGCCGAGGAGTATACTACCACTATTCTCACTAGTAGCAAGTACTGCCTAGGGTTATAAGTAAAGTGAAGTAGCAAGTGTAATATTAGCAGTAGTAGCATTATTAGGTAGAGAGCTAGTAATCAACTGGTAGACACAGAAACAAGTAGGATAACTAGTTCGATTAACTAAACAGTGGTCGAAATATGACAGAGGGTATACAAGTAGGAGTACGGAAAACTGTTGCTAGAAGTAGAATAGTACTAGTAGCAGAGGAGGAGTACAGCTTCTACTACTACTAACTAGCCAGTAAGACGGAGGTAGTGGTCGCTTACCAAGAACTCGAGGGCATTTGCCATCACGTGGTTGACTCAAATCGTGGGGACACACGCAGACGAAAAATCCCGAAGTATCATTCTGGCAGCCAAGTTCGGGACCGCAGTTAGCTTCAGCACAGCTCCTTGCTGAAATTTTTAGCAAAGGTCAGTAAAGCGTAGTTGCTTAAATGAAATTGCTTAGATTGTGTTTAGCAGACGACGTTTAGTTTAAGCATGTAGTCTGGTAGTTTAACTGGGATAGCTGTTAACTTGCTGAATAAGGCATTACTAAATCAAATTAATTGATTGCATTATCAACTGAAAGGAGTCAAGCGGGGCACGGAGAGTAAGTTATTCGTCGATGCTTAGTTGCTCCGAGTCGAGAAGTTGTGAACATTCAGTGCGAAAAGGAAATACTGTCACTTAGGCACCACATTAGTCATCATTAATGCTGCGACGGGGGTAAATGTATGAAAACGCTGAATCCATCTACGTCCTATGCAAGGGTGTGAGTCGGGATGTCCGAAACCTCGTCCCGGCTCAAATCGAGAACTCGTCCAGTCTTGTATCGAGAACTCGTCTCGACTTGGAATTAGTACCCGTCCCGATTCGGGTTGAGAACTTTTTCCGCCTTGTACCAAAAACTTGTCCCGTCTTGTATCGAGAACTGGTCCCGACTCACTGAGAACTCGTCCCGACTTAGAATCGAGAACTCGTCCCAACTCGGAATCGAGAACTCATCCCGACTCGGATCAAGAACTCGTCCTGACTCGGAATCGAGAACTCGTCCCGTCTTGTATCAAGAACTCTTCCCGACTCGGACCGAATACTCGTCCCGACTTGGAATTGAGATCTCGTCCCATCTTGTATCAAGAACTCGTCCCGTCTTGTATCGAGAACTCATCTCGACTCGGATCAAGAACTCGTCCCGACTCGGACCGAATACTCGTCCCGACTCGGAATCGTGAGCTCGTCCCATCTTGTATCAAGAACTCGTCCCGTCTTGTATCGAGAACTCATCCCGACTCGGATCAAGAACTTGTTTCATCTTGTATTGAGAACTCGTTCCGTCGTGTATTGGAAACTATTAAAGTTGGTGTATTTTGATGTACAAATAAAAAATTTTGTTTTTTTTTTGCATGATTTTATGTCTTATTTAATTAAAATTAACTTAATTAATACTTTATCTGAATATATTTAGTACCTTTGGCTGTCCCGTTGTGGATAACGGGAGGCATCGGGATTGCCAAATCTTCGAGTCGTGGCTAGGGTACGAGAAATGTGATGACAGCACTGGAAACGTAGTCGAGGAGTGCTGCTGGTCGACTGTGTGAGTCCACGGTATTCACCAGCAGATTTCTGTACCTTGCTGCTACTTGGCAGATACCGACTGGGGTATGCGCAACATGCGAATCTACAATCTCCAATGGCTCTGGAAACTTCGAGCGATTCGGGTCTCTTGCCTGGTTGAAGATCACTCTTGAGTGGTACACGTCCCAGGATTAGAGGATATACGCAACATAAATCTTCTACTCCAGCTAAAGATCTCATACCGATCTTGTGCTGTGTGAAAGCTTATGACGCTTTGCTACATCCGACTGATACCCCCACAACACCTACTAATATAAATATAACAGTGAAGCAAAATTATATTTCGTTCTACTTCAGACAGAAAGATTATGGAGTCTACAACCACTTTGAACTTTTCAGTCGACACTTTTGCACTACATTCCGAGAAATAACTTTCATGTCTTAATAGTAGGCAATTCGCGTGAAAATTCGATTCTGAGGCTACTGGAACATACTTCAGCGAAAACTTAATCAGTTATGTCATTTGGGATCAGGGTACCTTTGTATAACTTCCCGGAAGCCGTAAGTAGATGGCTTGTTATCAGTGTTATCTAGTGTTATCGTGGCGTTACTTCTTGCTTATTAGATGCTGTGAAACACCTAGACAACTTTGTAAGTTGTTTACCTGCTTTAGCCATGGATTTATGACGCCTGTGTTTGGTTTATTGTTAGTATCGTGTTTCGTATCCTTAGCCAAAATTTGGAGACACGTGCGTTACCTCTGGTATTCATGGAGAATATTTTAGAGCCTGACAATATGTACCGATTATGTCCATGTTGTCTGGTACATTTTGCATAGACGCAGAAGTCCCTGTGTACCGTAAGCAAACTGCCATAAGTGAGAACTGAGAACATCAGTCATGTTTACTGAAGCAGGTAGTCCCGAACCCGAGTCGTTTCGTAATCATCCATTGTAGCTTGTTATCAACATGTTAATGTAACCACTTGTCATTAGTAGGTATAGTGACCTATGTAGTATTAGCATTAACTTAATCTATTACTGGCGTTCCATGTGCTTGTGGTAGGCGTAACCTATGCTGGTGCTAAGGCTACTATTAGCTCTACTACCACCACTAGCTTTATACCGAATGTTACTACTTCCAGTACTACTGCTATAATGGCTCCTGTACCTTTAACCAACAAGACTAGTGCTATTAGTATTACGCAGACTTGCTACTCGACGTCTAGTGTACTGTTCTTTGCTAAAGCTACTACTACTACAAGATCACAACTGTTGCTGGAACACTAATTGCACTATCAGTTACGACTATATTTCACTTATACTGATACGACTATTACTATGATTAATACAACAACAACAACAACAACAACTTCTACTACTAGGAAACTGAGCTTGACATCTCTGTTTTTGCTTTGAAATTTTCGTCAAGTCCAAATTGTGGGACTGTTTAGCTTGTAAAGTTTTCGTCACTTAGCAGGGCTCTTTTCTGAATGGGAAAATTCGTGTTTACCACACAAAGTTGACGTAAATTTTCCTTAGTAAAAACAAGTGCAACTTTGTGGTAACACCGCATAAAAACAGGAGACAATCCATTACTTAGTTACTACCAAACTACTTTTTGGTCTGGTCTTCACTAGCTGCTGAACTATTTTATGTTAGTTTAATGCAGTTACTCGTCGATTTCTTCGAGCGGAATCCATTTCAGCGAGACTATTTCGCTACCCTGTTTTATGACCGCAGGTCTCTAATTGGGTCCTTACCAAAGTCATGTTCAGACCACTCCACAATCTCAAGCTGAACATTATCCAGCACAGACACAAGTACTCACAAACAGGGGGGGATAACTAGGACACACAGTTCGAAACCATCGACAAGTTTACTCGCATTTACGTTGAAGTGGAACACGCAAACGCAAAACAAAAAAACAAAAACGCACCGTGAAATTTCAGTTCCGCACTTATTTGTTTGTAGAAATAACCAAACGTAACATCCGATTCATGATTTTACGTCATTCACTTGACTTCAACATCAGACAACCTCTGAAGAATTAAAAAAGGGCACGAAGTATAGCCCAGTTCTCGTAAAAAATCAAAATGGCGGGCGCCACCGTTACTTTGTCCACATGACGCCATCTAGCGGTGAAACTGTCAACTGCTTTTGTAAATGAAGCAGTTTTGATTATTCGAAATAATAAATACTCATCAACTCGGTTTTGAATTGTACTTACTAGTTATTAGATTTAATTATCTTGTAATTATATTGGGTTCGCCGCTAGATGGAAGTTTGCTACACGTGTTACTGAAATCCTCGGATAGAATGGGCTTGTTAACGAAACCAAATTGATGTGTATTAAGGTTGCTGAATATTGAACAGTGCCACACAAATAGACTGAGCGCGCAGGAAGCTTATATTAACCCAAATGAATTGCCTATTCATCTTGGTTGCAGATGTATTAAGAGACGCCATGGCGAAAAGGAAACAAGGCAGTTTTCCCGAAGAATTTATTGATGTCTTGCGGGATTTGTGTTACTGTAACTTCTCTCCACCTGAGGGATTGAAAGCTTTTTTCCTTCTACAGAAAGTTTATGGAAGACCAAGTCCTGCGCATAACAAACTTATCCACAAAAGTTGCTGGACAACCAATGTTAGTACATTAACGATAATATGCGATATCTTGACGATCTGGAGGTCTTTGTTCCGCTTGGGGCTTTTGTGTGTTTAACAGGGTCTGTATTGGGTGAAGTGGATATGCTTTTAGTAAACATCTGGCTTGGAATTGATATGCAGCACACGAGGGAATCTTCAATCAAGCGGCAGTTTAGTTCTTTGCTTGTTCCTCTTCAATAGCTCCAAACATCGCCTAATGAAAAGGAAAAACAAGTGGGAAAATCAATGAATTATTCAAGATATCGCTGATGCCAAAAAAAAGAAGAGATAATAACATGATGATAATGCTGGTAAACGGTGATAATCGGTCTTTAGAAAGCAACAATACCACGTGTGTTGAACACAATAGGACCATGTGACAATTGACGATCAAGAGGAGCGATGGAATATGCAGCAAATACAAACGGAGCCAAGTCTAAAACGATCAATACTCACGCCAAGTCCACCAGTCAAAACTATGAAGAGGAAATCCGTTATTTTAAACCACGGTTTAAACCCCGACCCGTGAACCTTGAACCTCAGCATCGTCTGCTAAACGTCCATTTTCTTGCAAATTTTTTTGCTTAGCAATCTTCTGTTCTGGACGAAAGTTTGGTCTCGTAACGGAAGGTGAAATCGGGGATGATAGACGAGAAGCACAGGGTGCAGCAATACCGCGAGGACCAAATGAATGTCAAATCAGGGGCAAAGTCAAGTGCCTAAAACCAAAACCAGTAGCTACGCTAGAACAGCTATTCGAGTGCGTTGCCGTGGTGAATCAGGGGCTTAAGTATAAAATCCTAGCAAAGTAATCGACTAAGTGCTTTGAAGGCTACTTAAAAATCACAGGCAAGGAAGTAGCACGGATACTCGACGAAGTACCTTGAACGACGCAGGTCAAATCAGGGGTGGAGAGGTATATGAAGTAATGAGATGACGCAAGTCGGAGTGCCCCTAGCCAAAAGCTATGATTGCAGGAGCGTAATTATTCGAGAGCTGTTCAAATGCTGCATCCAAGGTGAATCAGGGGCTAAAGGTTGAAAAGCTAGCAAATAAATTAGCCAATTATTTTGAAGACTACTAGTTACTCTCAGGCAAAAATATAGCTAAAGTCATGTGATTCAACGCTTGCACGTCACGGGTCAAATCAGGAACTAGAGCCCTTTGCCCCTGATACGAAGTAACACCGCGAACTAACTCTAAGCCTCAAGTCAACGCTAGTTGCAGCAGGAGCACATTCATTCAAATGCATTACTCGCGGCGAATCAGGGCTGGAGGATATAAAACCACAATAGTAATTTGCTAAGTGCACTGAATACTAACAGGAAATCAAAAGCAAAGATGAAGGTGAAGTTATCTGGTTAAGTGCGTTGAACGAGGAAGATCGCATCAGGGCAAAGAGAAGCAAGTGCAGCAATCGACAAACCAAGGGTAGGCTGATCACATTTAACTAAGTAATTTGTTTAATAACTGTGCAGACAATGGTACAATCAGGGGCACGAAGTGCAAAGCACCTCAATGAAACAGAACATCAAACCTTAAGCAAAAATGAAGCCCTAGCAACGGTGTTTTATACCGTACAGAAATACTGGAAAAGGTACCATTACAATTACAGTACCTTTCCGTAGTTTCTCAGTTTCTTTTTACAGTGCCTTTTCACAGATGATCACCCTTACACGTCCTAATGTTAAACTACGAACTTCAAACTGCCTAGTTCGAGGTCATCAAAAAAGGCACCACAAAGGCACCGTCATTTTGATGTGGCTACACGAGTGATGACAAAGTAACGTCAAAAGAGTTAAGTATTGTTAGCAAAGTGTAACACTGCAACTGGAAGTAAAAAGAAATATACGACGTAGTACAACGTAACGACTTACGGGGGAACTTGCTTAGTAGCACTGACTACAAAAAAGATAGCAGAGAGATAACAACTTTCGCTTGGGAGCTCTTAAAAACCAAGTGGCATAGCCCCATAATGGAGGAGAATATCCTTTTCATTAGACACTGTGCGGGGGATAAGAGGTTCAATAAAAGTGGCTGTTTGTGTAAATGGGTATCAGAGGTAGCAGAAGGCGGCGCCTGCGTAGTAACAGGGGCAAGGAACACACCTGTAACGTTATTTGGGGATCCGGTCAGGAGCGAATTGATGCGCAGAAAAGCCGTGCACCTCCTACGGTAAAGTTGTGTCCCCTTATTCGTCAGTGGTATTGTGTATCGATCACGCCACAAGTAAACACAATTAGGTTCTGACTGACTTAGAAAGACAGCTTAATAGTTCTACAAGCTAAGTAGTCAATAATCTGATATATACATCGTAGTTCCATAGTTAGTAAGCAGTACTACCAAGCAAAAAGTAAAATAGCTCATGGAAAAATAGCTAGTCAGAAGCGTACTCTTGCTAGTTGATAGTTCATAGCACTATGTTGTAGTCTGCTTCGAAACTAGGAACCCTGTATCTCTCTAGTGAGAAATCGATAGTGTAATTCTGTCAATAGGACAAGCGATGTTATTATGGGGTTCACTAGGTTCGAGAATCTTCAGAATCATTCAAGAACCATACTCAATAAATGTAGTATTAAACTTAGATTAATTTAGTGCAACTCGGTTAGACAGAAGATTAAAAAAAACTATTGTTGTGGCCATTAGGAAATAGTCTCTAAATGATACCCAGCAACGTCGTATCTTTTATGAAGAAGGTAAGCCATCTTTTATCGTCCATGTTCCCATTTCCTTCGTGTTCCAGGACTTTCATTTGTTCCATGATCGATGGGGGTTAGGGATAGCAAATTGAAAAAAAAAACATCAAAGGATGAATCAGTCAATTTTTCCAGGCTTGCAAATCCTAGAATTAAGCGATACGGTCCAATATATATTTGTGGTATACGTAGAATCTCAAAGAAAATATTCTATTATTCAGTATATAATCGACTGGGTTTAAATGATGCACGTAAAATGGGATACAGTTTCCCGTCTTGATTGATTTCCATGAGTTATTTATCGATTTGTTGTCAGTTTTATGGGCCACTAAAAGTGTCCGGGATTTGCAGCGACTAAAATGGCGTCAGTTGTTGATGTGTTCTGTTCGATGCAACTGTTTGCTTTGAGTAGATGAGCTCGACTTGTTGCTCAAAACGACTACATGACCGTAAGTAAATGTTGTATGCCCTCTCCCACAACAGATGGTGGCGTCCCAGAGAGTGGGCAAGAGCAGACGCAAACAACCAGCGCCAAACTGTTTCGATTCAAGCAGACCCTAACTTCTGGACTGCAGCAAGCACAGGATTCAGGTTTGAATTAGTAATTCATCGAATCAGAATCGATCAAATGTTCTATAAATCTATTATGTGGTTGTAATTCAGTGGCCAGATTTTCAGCCAAGCGAAATACGCTCGCAGAATTACATCTGGCAACGCCGCAGCAACAGCAACATGAGCAGACGACGCAAGAAAACCTCAAAGAACCATCAAATGACACTTTGGACATGTGAATAACTTTTGCTTGGCTATTTTCGTTATTTTTAGAAGTTTTAGATAATAGTTGACGAACTGTCTTGTTGAGTCTTGGTCTACTATTGCTGCTATGTGTGAAGTTACAAACCCCTTGACTGTTAAGTCGATAACTCCACCACCCTGAACGGAGAAATTTATAGAGGAGATATGTATCTACAAGCACTGTGCAAGCTCAGACCAAGGAAATTCTCCCAAACCAAGCTAGTCGTTTGTAGTGCCTAGAAAACCTTTTAAAGATATCAGAAAAGAACAAACAATAGCGTTAAAGAAGAACTTAAACACGCAGAACAGTGTAAACCAGACAGAACCAGATAAGAATTTTTGAACTGAGAGTAGGAAACTCAGCTGAGTCCAGGACTCGCTCAAGTGAGACAAAGAAACCCTGAGCCCTGCAGACTTGGAATGTTTTGACTGTGGAGACGTAGGAAAACGGAAAAGAGATTTAGGAGGCAAAAGGAAGCAAAACAGAGTCAGGATATTGCATCACAGCAAAAAGAATCAAAGCAATTAACCTATACGGGCCGAAAGTGTTCGTCTGCGGGAAGCCGAAAATAGTCAACACACGAAGCAAAAGTTAAGTTTTGAGATTTGCAACTTCGCATTTACTTCATCTTAGATTTCAGAAGACTCGCGAAGATTCTTTAAGAGATTTTTCTGTTTTAAAAAGTCAGACCTTTTAGGAACTTAGTTAGGGATTCTGTCGGAGTTCTGTCCGCCATATTGAAGGGTGGATTCGACAAGTTGTCTTCTTCTTACAACTTCTTGTCATCTCCTTAGTAGCTTTCTACAAGGTTGTTACCACGACGTTATCACCAAGTTATCAGTCATTTGTATGCAAGTATTCAGCAGACTGATGTGTAGACCCTTTTTAACGTCTCGAGTTACGCGAGCTGTAATGCAATTGTGCTCGCTCCGAGGGTTTCAGACGACTCCTGACAACTCTGCGAATCATGACGATAACGTAAGGTTTTCTATTCCGTACTCTAGAGAAGCGAGCAGGAGCAGGAGAGGTTCGATGGTTCCGCCGGATCGTTCGGTGACGTGCCGGGTGTGCGTTCGCAACCTGAGCGCCGGTGACGTAGCGCATCGCGTCTGTTCGCAATGCCAGTTGAAAGTCTGTGAGGACTGCGCCTCGTATTCCGTCGTCGATACCGATATCGATCAGGTAAGTGCCCAAAAACAACATCTCCAACAAGTCCCCCTACGCCACCAAACCCTTCCAACAGGAAACGTGAGACGAAAATTGTCGCCACTTCTTCACGCGACCATCTATCTGGTCTGTCTCGCACCAGAAATGAAGTAGTTATACAAGAAACAATGTCGAATCAAGTGAATTCGAGTTGCAAAACCAAAGTCATTAAAAGACGTTTGTCTAAGGGTGTAGCAGGGTTCATGACAGATCATTATCTGAGGGTCTACACCGTTCAAAGGGGACTGAAAAACAGGAGGCTTTGTTAGCATCAAAGTGAGACGTCAACTAAAAAGGGAGGCAACCATCCAACTAATGAGGCCAATACATCAAATTCTTTTAACACTAACCTAAGATTCTAGTTTAATTGCAATCCTGGATAGACTGTCAGTTAGTCTGAACAGAGGAGTGCTTAGCAGCCGCTAACTGAGCTGACCACGTAAATCGATAAATCAATAAAGAAAACTTGATTACTTTTCAGCAGATAGCAGAAGACAGAGAGGGAAGAGTTCTTCGAGTAGTTTCATACGTCTTCCTCTTTATTAATTTTCTCCCAGTTGGGAGAGCATATGCGGTCATATCGACGGTTGCCCGGACAACCGGCAAGCTCTACAAAAGCTTTCTGAGCAAGGATATCTTTCCAGACCCACAAAAAAAACTCTAGACATCTATTGATAGTTGAGTTCTGATGGATTTAGCATCGATCTCTGATACTGGTTTGAAGCGTGGTTAATCTATTTATGGTAACAGGCGTTCTGGCGCTGCAGCATTTGTCGCCGCAGGAACCAAAGCGTGTCGCGTCCAGTCGATGTGGTGCCAACGCAGTCTCCGCATCGCAGTACGGAGAACATCGCTCACTCCCTTCCGGAGCCCATGAGGTCGTCCGCAGCTCCGGTCGCGTCCGAGCGCCGCAGGGAGCGCTGTCCGCGTTCGTGTGGTAGCGACGAAACGGATGACGCGGACGTGCGGCACAACGCTCCCTCTGTACGCAGCGTCGAGGATCTGCGGCGCGACGCGTTGTCGCGTTACCCGGCGTCGTCAACGTCGCCTTCAGAGAGTTCGCTTGAAGAAGCGGACACGGTCCATCGATCGCACAAGCCTGCGTTTCTGTCGGTCGGTGAAGCGGACCGCGAGAGTTCTGATTCCAGCGACTTAAGCTGCTTGTCGCCCGTGGCGCCGCCTCGCGACGAGGTCTCAACGGCAGCAGTGGCCCTGCTGTCGACAACCGCAAGAAAGCGTCCCTCACTACAGGTTAAGAGGAATCATCAGCACTTTTACGACGCCGACGTCAGCGACGGCTACGACGCAGACGAACAGTCAGGTATACATCCACGATTTGGCTATTTCCAAGTGCTAACTGCTGGCAACTAAGTTAATGACTAACTCAATAACAATCAAGATCCTTTTTGTTACAAAGAAACTTGGGCGACAAAACTTAGCGTACACGAGCAGCGAAAAGCAACACGCTACGTTATATTATGCGCGAGAAAGGTTCGCCGCGCTGCAACGATGAGAATTGCAGCACGACACGTCAGGGCTGACAACAGCCTTGGTAAAGCGTTGATAACTCCTGATAACTCGTTACTGGGCGTATGCAAAGACGTCGGTAGTAGCAAACCCCCTTAGAGTTTCGAGGGTATACACTGCAGTCATGCGACCAGAAAGTCGATTTCTTAATTGACGTTGATTGTGAATTAAGGCGTTTATGAGCGAGGCGTTGGCCGTTTCAGAAATAAGCAAAATTCAGGCCAAAAAGCTCAGGAGTAAAGCAAAAACATCTCATGTAGAGTTATCAACGTGTTAGTGCTTTATCAGGGGTTTCTAATTTATACGAATATCTCGTTTCAATCTTGAAATTAGCGTTTCTACTTTGAATTTCCCCTTCTCCCCCTCCGTACTAAAATACAACGCTGCACTTCCAGATTTTTTCTTTTGCCACTTTCCTTATTTTTCCTCTTTTCAGACCCCATTTTCCCCTTTCTATGGCAATTTTCCTGCAAAGCAGAAACACTACTCGAAACGGTGAATTTTCTTCACGTTCTTTCATTTCCACAAAGTAGGAACACTGGATTCAACTCCATCTCCAGCGTCTTCCGAGTTCGTCGTCCCGCTAGAGACCTTGATTTCAGCCCGCAGGGTCCGAGACCGGTCGGTCAGCGAAGGATCCCGCACCCCGCGGGCTGAAGACCAGGAACCAAAGCACCGAAAGCCGTCTGCGCAGTTTGTGGAGGTCGCGCCGCGGATAATCATCGACGACGTCGATAGCGACAGAAGAGCCGCCATTCGTGTGGCCCGACTTCTTCGGGACCCGGTACCTCGACCCCGTCCCAAAACCTCGGCTCCCGGGTCCCTGGCGTTTGGTCTGACGGTCGTAGGAGGCAAAAGAGACCCTAACGGACGCCTGTACGCAGTAGTTGCTCACACAGAACCGGGAGGACCTGCGGAACGAGCCGGAATTCAGGCTGGCGACTACGTGATCTCCTGGGACGGGGTAAGGTTGACGGATCTCAGTTTCGAGGAGGTTCAGAGGCAGTTAGAACACAGTGGCGACTGCATCGAAGTCCAGTTCACCCGGAGCAATGGATCTCAGGAGCGAGCTGGTCCTACGCCCCCTTCCCCGGTCCGCCGTCGCTTGCCGCAGGCGCCCGTAGTCCCTAAGGCGTCCCAGGACGTCGTGTTCTGTCGGCTGCAGCTCAAGCTGAAGCTGACGGGGCAGAAACTGAGTATTGGAGTCATCTGTGCTGAAGAAGTGTATCTATATGAAGATGAGAGTCTGGCAGATGCAGCTTTTGTATGGATCCAAGTAGAACTCCTGCTACCGGGGTAAGATTATACAATATTCCCATTGTGGTATCACGGGTTTTGGACCTTTCTGGCTTGAAAAGCTACTATCAATACGCAGGTGAATAACGAAATCTTTGTTGCAGGAGGGAAAGAATGTGAAATTTTTCTTCGTCGTGATGAAATTGCTTGCAGACAGAGACCTTTACGAATTCCGCTTTTTTTCTAGAAGAAAAATGGTTCGAGGTTCCGTAAAGTAAAGGAACACATGCAAGAAATGATTTGCGTCTGGTAGATTTATGAAAGCTGTGAAGGCAGGCAGCGGGTGCTTCCTCAAAGCTCCGCTGCACATTTTTCTTTGAGAAAATTGCTCTTTTTTCTTATGTGGAAGCTATTTGAAGCGTTTGAAGTCCAGGACACGTCTAGTCTGTAACTTTTTTGGGTGGAAACTTTATTAGCACTTGGCTCGTTTTGCCAATAACGTTGTAAGCTACAGAGATTATGGCCCATGCTTCCGGAATCCACATTTTGTTTTGTAATGTTTTCATAATGAGATACTAGCAACGATTTTTTTAAATTAACGGCCCTTTGGTTTCACTACAGCGGAGAGATCAGTTCTTTTTCAACGGAGCAAGTAGAAGGATCCGTTTCTCCGCGCTGGAATTCTTTGTTCGTGTACCAGGACGCGGACAATGAAGAGATCCTTCATTCATCCCTGTGCTGTTCCCTGTGGGAAGAAACTTATCGAGGCGGAAAGATTTGCCTGGCAGAAACAAAATTCGATTTGGGCCGTGTCTCGTTGGACGGACGCAGTGTCTGGTACCCGCTGAAAGAGTGCGGAAATGTTCGGAGAGCCTCGGTTTCCTTCGGGTCGAGAAAAAGAACGAGCAAAACGGGTCACCAGGACTTCCACGGCAGTACGGACGACATTTACGACGAAGACGATGACGACAGCAGCTCGGCGGGCTTCGGGATTCCGAGATCTCGGTCGGCCGAGTCGAATCTAATGCTCTTACATCCCGATGCTGCCGTGGCAGGAGTCTCGGCCCCGGCCTCGTTAGCCAACTCCCGCAGAGGCTCGGCCAACTTGCCCGATATCCAACATCCCCGTTCCCTGCCGCCTTCACGAAGAGGCTCCTCGGTTAACATGGATGCACGTGACATTCACGCTTGGGTAAATAAGCTTCGTTAGAAAATCTAGCAAGTCGTAATTGTTTAACTGTTTTTAAATATTCTAGGATTTGCTACGGACAGCAGATTTGGAAAAGATCTTTCAAAACGCCCAATTACCACGTCGCAGTCAGAGCTTTAGGGCCTCGAGAGAGAACTGCGGCGGCGAAACGTGTAAACGACAAATGTCGGGCGGTTCGAGAAGTCGCTCAAGCAGAATGCTGAACGCTTCGTCGCTGGGATTGGGACCTGGTCAGGTTGACCCTCCAGAAGCAGAATTTCCGTTTATTGGTCAACTGAAACTTGCTGTCGTGATGGCCCGAGGCAGACTTGAAGTCGAAGTGATCGCAGCCAGGAACTTGCCAGACGACTCTAACGGTTCTCCACCAGACACTTTCATCAAGGTAGTTTTCCAAATCATAAAAAACAGACAGCGTGACAACTTTAGATGCATTTATATCTGGAAAAACAGGTTTACCTGAGTGACCAGGGTCGTTTGAAAAACAAACGTGAGACCAGAATCATGCGGCAAACCAACAATCCGCAGTTTCACCAGACTCTCATCTACGAAGGCAATGAATTGAAGGCCGAGTGCTTGGTAGCTGTCGTCTGCCACAACAAACCCTCGCTGCCCTCAGGCAAACGATCAACGCCATCTAGCGGCAGTATCTATCAATCGATACCCGTGGGTATCATCGAGATCCTCCTGGAGCGACTACCCATTACTACCCTTACCATGGCCTGGTATCGATTGATACCCATGAATCTGGCATCTGCTGACGTTGACGGTATAGGTGAAGAAGCTTACTGAGGGCAACGCCATCTAGCGATCGTTTCGTGAACTGTTTCCCTCGTTACATACTACAATCGCCCAGACAATCCACGTTTCCCTACAAATCCCGAAGAGGCTTCAGTTTTTACGCTAAAATATCAGATTTATCAAAACTTGGATATTTTGAAATGTTGCCCTTGGACCCCCCCCCCGCAGTTGATGTTTTCTAAATTATGCTTTGACGTTAACTTTAATCCAATAAACGAAAACGTTTAATGCAAATAATTCCGATGCATGTATTCCACTTTTTTCCCTACAATGTTCTCTTTCAACACTTTGCCACTGACGAACAGAACGGGGGGGTAAGGGGTTATTAAGAAATATGTAGAACATCTTGAGATGAACGCGTAACAGAAAATCGGGATAAGTTGGGAAGGTGTTTGGATATAAACTGCTTGGCATGGGAATGAGACAGAAGAGAGAAAGGAGCCGGTCTTTTTTAGATGCAAAGGATTTATTTATACATATTTCGGGTTAGCTGGCAGCGAGTGTACAACTGCCTTGGCTTAGGTGTATGTCAATTGGACTACAGCACTTTATCCCTACCAAGAGACGTACGCAATACAAAAATGCACGGGAGAATATCAAGTCTGTTTCTTCATCTTCTTCTTTTACTTTTTTGGTGTGTTTTTGGAAGATTTTGTGAAATAAGACAGTTTTACACTGAAGCGTCTCCAAAGAAAAAACAGAAAAAAAATTTTTTCTCCAAAACATGTACATACACCAGAATTTAACTTAGAAAAAAACAAGGATTACAACCAAAATCTGTACAAAAATGAAGAATAAAAAACAAAACTCTCAACTCTGTTCCAGTTCAACTTCCACAGACTTTTGAACAGAGACTACAAAATCCTGCAAGGATCGCTAATATCTGACCCCCCACATCTGAAATGTACAATATCATCAAGTTTCCCCAACTGGAAGTTCTCATAGAGCAGGTAGGATTTGGAACGGAGACTCAGTGAGATCTCAGTGAGAAACTCTAAAAAAGTTGTGAGATCTCACTGAGTCTCTGTTCCAAAATTCTACATACTCTATGAGAATTTTCAGTCGGGTATCGCTACAACCTCACATTCAGCGGGATTCATTTTTCTACATTTTTCCCCTTCGTCGTGGAAAGCCACAAAAAAAAAAGAACAAACAAGCCTGGAGTCATTTATATCACATCCACAGGCATTGGGTTTTGAAAGAAAATCCTGAAAGGATCCAAGTTGGTGTTTGTGGAAGGGGTAGGTTGACTTTTCCTATGTTCCTCAGTCAAATCCTACGATTTGCAGAACCTTTTCAAGACAGGTCTAAGAGGTTTAATTCGTTCTCGGGCAACAACCTTGGTTTGCGATTTTCGTTCTAAGTGTTTTTGCTTGGAATTTGGAACTTCTGAATCTAGCGGGGACAGACAGACAGACAGAGAGAGAAGAGAGAGAGAAGAAGAAGAGAAAAAAGACCAGTTCGCTTTTTATTTTCTCCATGTTTTGTTTGAATCACAGCACGCACACCTCTCCAAAGTGGCTCTGTTTCGCAGCTGGTCCCGAAGCTTTTCATCTGTTGATTTTCACGAGTACTACTTAAAATCACAGTCGGAGCGTGTCACGTTTAGTTTTGTATTTTAATTTCCCTCCAGTTTCCTTCAGAAATCATTCAAATCCATCCCCTCCCAACCCCTTTTCTCCCACTGAAACCGAAAACCGCCATCTTGGTTCCCAGAAAAGGAAAGCCCCGAAAAGTTCTCACCAAAAAAGAACAAAAATTCAAATATATTCAGAGAAAAAAGTTCACATTTATAAATTAGAATTTGATATTTTTCCCCAAAAAGAGACAAATAGTGGCAGTCTAACAGCAAAAAAAAAAAAAAAAAAAAAATTAAGAAGTTCCAATAAGAATTTCGGGGGTATGTGGGTGAGGATTTAGTTCTCCGATTTCTCCACAGATGGCAGTGTTTTCTGGCGGGACCAAAATCTCCAATTCAAAATTTTTACAAATTTTCTAATTTTTGTTTTGTGAACACATCACGGTGGTTCCCAATCTGATTGAATCAACTGAATGACCCCGATGACCTCGACTTCTGCTTCTCCTTAAGGATTACTTACTCGACGTAGCACTCAAGATGAAGCTGCTGCTACTGCTGCTGCTACTGCTGCTGCTACCTCCCACTTTCGCCCAACTTGGACCGGCCAAGAGCACGTAAGAACTTGTGTTTGCTTTTTTTTTCCTTCTTCCTCGTTTTGGTTTTGAAAGACTTTTGCATCGAATCGACAAACGCAGACGAAACTTTTTCAACTTTTTGAAAAAAAAAACGAACAAAAATGGTAGAAAAACTTGATTTCAAGACGTCCCTTTATTCACAGGCGACTGCGTAGCAGCAGCACAGGGTAGCACGGGTATGGTAGCTAGCTTGCTACCACTGCTACCACTGCTACTGCTGCTGGAAAAGTTCGTTAACGGGTTGGCTGACTGTTTGTGAGGAGCTAAAGTAGTGCAGCTTTCGAAACCTGCGTTCACCACGCCACTGCTTGTTGTTGCTGCTGCTGTTGTTGTTGTAGTTGTTGTAGTAGTTGTTGTTGCAGCAGTTTTGTCGGTCCGCACTGAGGACGTCACTTTTTCGCACAGCAGACGCATTCGCGATTTGACGGAGGAAGAAGAAGCTGCTGTACTCCTCTTGTTACTCGGTACCGCTACCGTCAACGCAGACGTAGCGCTACTGATACCTAAACCTAAACAGCAGCTGCTACTCGAAGGAGAGGACGACGACGTGCTAACGGTACTTGTTGAGTAGCAGCTGCTACCGCTACTCGAAGACGGTCTCTTACTAGTCGGTACCATGACCACCAGCGGAGTGGTAGAGCTACCGCTACCCAAGCTGGTACTCTTGCTGCGGAACACAGCAGGTAGACCGTCAGGTTCTATTAAGGATCTAGAATCTTCCTTGTCCCAGTTCTTCCAGCAGAGGATGCTGCTACCTCCTCCTGAGGATTTGCACGGGGCCGACTCGGAGAGGATCCCGTACGATTTGCTGCGGAATGGCGTAGAGTCCTGACTTTTCGATACGGTCCGATTGGGCGGTGGCCGAATGCATTCCCGGTAGATCTCGCTCTCCTATTGGTCCAGATCATAATCGTTAATGGCTATTGGTTGGACTGATGATAAGTGTTTCCACCTTTCAGTTTACCCTCTTCCCTTATTTTCCCCGACCGTGCTAGAAAACAGGCCGCGTATTTAGATTTTTCCCTTTTCACTCTACCCTTATTTTCCACTTTTTCCCCTCCGTACTAGAACACGAGGCCGAGCATTTAGATTTTCCCTTTGTCTTCTTCCCATATTTCCCCTTTTCCCACTCCGTACTAAGAATACGAGACTGTACATCCAGAATTTTCTTTTTCCCTCTTCCCTCAATTTCCCCTTTTTCTCCTCCGTACTACGGCACAATCCTGTACTCCCAGATTTTCCCTTTTTCAGACCGCATTTTCCCCTCTTTCAGGGAGTTTCCCTGCAAAGTGGAAACACTGCAGATGACTGATGTACCTGATCGTAGTCGCGTATCCGTAAGCGAGTGGAAGCTCCGTACGGACGTTCCTCTCCGTCGGGAAGCGCCAGACAAGGCGGCAGGTCCAGCGCCAGGTCCTGTCGCACGGAAAGATGTCGCTCCAGCTGCTGCTGCTGCTGCTGCTGCTGCTGTAGAACAGACAGTGTGGGTACTGTGCTACCGTTCGGAGATACCTGAATCAAAAGAGTTGATTAGAAACGAAAGGAAGGAAGTAAAGAAGAAAATGGATGATTAGAGAGAAGTGAGTGAAGGTGATAGAGGAGACGAAACCAGTGTTCCCTCTTTCATTTCCCCTTTTTCCCCTCTTCGTTTAGTTTTGCCTTTTTGCTCTCCGTACTAGAATACAAGACGAGCATTTAAATTTTCCCTTTTCCCTTATTTTCCCCTTTCCAGACCCCATTTTCCCCTTTTCCCCCCTCTCTCTTTATTTTTCCCTTTTTCCCCTCCGTACTAGAATACAGGGTGTGCATTTAGATTTTCCCCTCCCCCCTCCCCTTCACTTATTTTTCCCTTTCAGGACCCAACCTTCCCCTTTTCCAGGGAATTTCCCTACAAAGTGGAAATACTGGACAAAAATTTCCCTTGTCCTTCTTAACTAATGTTTCCCTTTCCAGGCCTCACTTTCCCCTTTTTCAGGGAATTTCCATACAAAGTGCAAATACTGGACAAAACATTAACCTTGTCCCTCTTCACTAATGTTTCCCTTTCCAGGCCTTACTTTCCCCTTTTTCAGGGAATTTCCCTGCAAAGTGGAAACACTGGTCAAAACATCGATTGGGTGGATCTTTTCGGTTTTGATTCGCAGCATGCGAGTGGGTGGCACTGGTTCGAGACTTTGTAAAAACCTTCACTTCATCCCCAGCGGGGGGGTCCGCAACTCTCCGCTTACTTGATAACACTACGATAATAAATCGATAAAAGTGATAACAAGCTGTACAGAGTTTACAAAGTTGATACTGAGTAAAATGATAGCTGTTATCAGATGTTATCAGCAAGAGGGGTTTCGAATCCTTGACCTTGAATTGACCTTAGACCTTTAACCTTTGACCTTGACTTTAAATTTCACATTTGACCTTTTTTACCAAGACAAGTGACGAATGATAACAGGTGATAACAACTGATAACACGCCTTATGCCACTACGCTGCAGTACAGACTTGTTCAATACGATCGACCTTGGACAAACGACCTTGGCCTCCAGCTGCGTTATCACTTGTTTTCAAGTGTTATCAGCTGTTATCAGCTGTTATCACAGACTCCAAATCAAACAAAGGTTCGCGAATCTTTAAAGAAAAACCTTCAATACACGTCAATGTTTTTAGAATATTATTATTTATATTTTATTATATTATATTATTATTATTATTATTATCATTTTAAAATGTTATTATAATATATTGTAAAAGTTATGCAAGGGTTGCGCACCCCCTCGCAACGGGACAAACGACCTTGACGTCTGCTGCGCATGGCTTTCGGCTGGCGTCTCGACTGGGGGGGTCAGCAACTTGACAAATGATAACACTCTGATAACACGTTGATAACACTTGATAACAACGCCACGTAGCGGATTTTTTCTCTTTTTTTCCCCCAGACACAGGACACGATGCCGTTACTTGACGTTGTGTATTCATTATAAATTCGCCCTTAGGGTATCAAGTGTTATCAGCGTGTTATCAATTGTTATCAACTGATTTATAGATTCCCGAAATTATTTATTAAACATTTGGATATTGATAACAAAATAAGAATAACTATTCTAAACAACGAAAAAGTTGATAACAGTTGATGATTATTGATTTTTGGATGTTTTTTTTCCCCCAAGAGTTGCGGACCCCCTTCCAGGGAACTTCCGGTGCGAGAGGAAGCGGCGGAAGTTTAACAAGTTCCCAGACTAAACAAAATCTTCCCACGTGCAGAGGGAGGTCGGGAATGGGCGGTGGGGGATGGGTGGGTGCGCAGTGTTTCCACTTTGCAGGGAAATTCCCTGGGAAAAGGGAAAATGGGGTTTGAAAAGGGAAAGATAAGAGAAATGGGAAAGGAAGAAATCTAGAAGCACAGCGTCATATGCTGCCACGGAGAGGGAAAAGGGAAAAATAATGGAAGAGGGGAAAAGGGGAAATGGGGTCTGAATAAGGGAAAAATAAGAGAACAGGGAAAAGGGAATATCTAGAAGCACAGCCTGTATTCGAGTACGGAGGGCAAAAAGGGAGAAATAAGGGAAGAGGGAAAATCTTAAATGCATGGCCTGTACTCTTGCACGGAGGGGAAAAAGGGAAATATAAGGAAGAGTGAAAAGGGAAAATCTAAATGCACGGCCTATATTCTAGTACCAAGGAGAAAAAAGGGAAAAGGAAACATCTAGAAGCGCAGCCTATACTTCAGCACGGAGGGGAAAAGGGGAAAATAAGGGAAGAGAGGAATAAGGGGGAAATTGAAAGTGGAAACACTTGGTATGGGATATAGTTACAGTATACTATGATTACTAGTATACCGTACTATTACTATTACTATTAGTTTACTGTATCATTTTCATTACTAACTACTAGTAGTCGTTAGCATAAATTCTTCCCCACCTAGAATAGAGACTAGTGCTTTTGTCTGAACTTGTTTACTGCTATACCTATACATCGAGGTCAAAACGAGGTCAAAACGAGGTCAAAACGAGGTCATAGTAGCTTAAACAGCGTTAGGTTACTTTAATTTTCCCCCTTGTTCACCATTCAACCGCTATATAACAGCGCTTCCACTTTTTCCCCTTTTTTCCCCTTCGTGCTACACAGTAAAGCTGCATTTGAAAAATTTACTTTTCCCTCCGTTTTCCCTATTTTCTCTTCCCCATTTTCCCTATTTCAGGGAATTTTTGTGCTAACGACTGTACATTACTACTTAGTAGTTAAGTTACTTAGGTAGTAGTTACTTAGTAGTAGTGGTAGTAGTAGTTACTTAGGCCCCCCCTTCGCTCAGAGTTCCCACTGAGGAATCTTAACCAAATTCCCTGACTTTTCCCTGATTTCCCTGACATTCTGAAACACTGTATAACACTTCGCTAAATTTAGCAGAATCTAAAATCAGTGTTTCCACTCCCAGTCTCCCCCTTTCCCCCTTTTTTCCCCTCCGTACTAGAATACACAGCGTACTTACAGGTCTTCCCCTTTCCCTAATTCCTTATGTTTCCCTTTTCAGGCCCGTTTTCCCTTTTTTACAGGAAATTTCCCTGCAAAGTGAGAACACTGCCTAAAATCTAGAAGCAAAATTTCTAGCCTGGCCCCCCCCCCTTCATTCAGGGTTCCCATTGAGAAATCTTAATCAAATTCCCTGATTTCCCTGACAATTTTCCCAGTTTTTCCCTGACTTTTTAAACGCATTATACTTTCTAGAAGTTACTCACTAGAGGCTTGAGCAAACTGACTGAAAACTGTATGGAGCGGTAACTCAAATTCCCTGACCTTTTCTTCACTTACTACCAATTCCCTTACATTTCCCTGTTTTCCCTGATTTCCCCGTCGATGGGAACCCTGTCACTGAATCCTGGCTACGCCCCTGAGTATGGTAGCACTAGTATAGTGTATACAAAGGGGTCGGAAACTTCCAACAATCTTCGTACACCTAGGTCGTGTTATCACTGTTATCAACCTGTTATCTCCATGTTATCTACGTGTTATTATACGTTATCATATAATCTTCGTACACTTTTCCTCGCAGTTTCGGACCCCTTGGAATATATATAAAGGTACATCCCACGTGTAACAGAAGTCGCCATTACATTTTTCTTCTAGGTTATCTATCTATCTATCTTATTAGAAGATTAGAAGATTCATTTCTCCTAGATTTCCCCTTTTTCCCCTCCGTGGCAGCATATGAGGCTGTATGTCTAGCTTTCCCCTTTCCCTTTTTTATTATTTTTCCCTTTTCCCCCTTCGTGGCAGCATGTGAGGCTGTATTTCTAGATTTCCCCCTTTCCCTCTTCTTTTATTTTTCCCTCTTTCCCCTCCGTGGCAGCATATGAGGCTGTATTTCTAGATTTTCCCCTTTCCCTCTTCCCTTATTTTTCCCTCTTTCCCCTCCGTGGCAGCATACGAGGCTGTATTTCTAGATTTCCCCCTTTCCCTCTTCCTTTATTTTTCCCTCTTTCCCCTTCCGTGGCAGCATACGAGGCTGTATTTCTAGATTTCCCCCTTTCCCTCTTCCCTTATTTTTCCTTTTTTCCCCTCCGTGACAGCATATGAGGCTGTATTTCTAGATTTTTTCTTTTCCCTCTTCTCTTAATTTCCCCTTTCCAGACCCCATTTTTCTCTTTTTCCGGGAATTTCCCTGCAAAGTGGAAACACTGCGGCCATGGGCCTCGGCCTACATGCTGCTTTAAAATAAGAAAAAAAAAAGTGTAGAAAACCGAATACCATGTGTTGTGTCTGCCACTGAGCTGCTGCATTGTGGTGCTTGGCCTTGCGACTGCACGGCTGCGGGGAGAGAGGCGGCGTGGTGGCCGGGGACTGACCGCACGACGGTTGCGGGGGCCCGGACGGCAGTCCCGGAGACGGCGGCGAAGGCGTCGACCATGACCGGGCCCCCATCTTAACGTACGGCACGATTGCGGCTGCACCTTAGCAGCTGCGCCCAACACCGCTGCTCCTGATGCTGCTGCTGGACCGCCGCCTAGTTGACCAAGGCAACGCGCACCTTTGCCCCTACACAAAGCAAATGCACAATGTAATATAGAATTATCCATAGCTCTGTTTTTCCCCTTTTTTTCCCCTCCATGCTATTTCATAGTGCTATAGTTCTGGATTATCCTTTTCCCCTACGTTTCCCTTGTATCCCTTTTTCCCTTCTGTGCTATATTATAAAACTATCCTTGTAAATTTCCCTTTTCATTTGTTTTCCCGTTTTCCCCTCCGTGTTATATTACAAGGCTACACTTGTAAATTTTCCTTCTTCCTTGATTTTCCCTTTTTCCCCTTTTTCCTTCCGTACTTTATTATACAGCTTTACTTGTGAATTTCCCTTTTTCCTCGTTTTTCCCTTTTCCCTTCGGTGCTATATTATACAGGTTTATTTGACAGTTTCCTTTTTTCCCTTGTTTTCTCCCTGTTTCAGGACATTTCCCTGGAAAATGGAGACACTGCCTATTCATTCCGATCAAGTTAACACTTTTAGCCCCCTGGCTACGTTGTTATCGTTTGTTATCACTTGTTATCAGATAATCTTCACGAGTTACACACCCCCACTCTCTTGGCAGTGGACGTTTAAAATTAGACCGGAGCATTTCAAATTCGCTCGACTCAATAAAACACTTCAAAAATTTCAATAATTATATTTTATTTAAATTAACATATTTAATAATAATTGAAAAATAATAATATTAACAGCAAAGAAGATTTAAATCAAACCAGACATAAAATCGGGGAAAGATTCGGGGAAAACGTGGGGAAATCTCGGGTAAAAGGGGAAAACAGGGAAAAATCAAGGGAATTTCCCTGGGAAAGGGGGGGGGGCGGGGAAGGCAACTGGAGGAGCCGCGCTAAATTTAGACTTTCCCGGGCTTTTGGGTAAAGCGGCGTTGCCACATTTCTTTAAAAATATACACACGCAATAAATAATAATATAAATATATCGATTAATTATCGATTTAATTATCGATTCATGATTTCAATCGATGAATTGACACGGTAAGTGAATGATTGGGATGTTAATGATGTAAACTGAAAAAAGTCCTGTGGCTTTTATAAATGGTCTCGCTGATAGTCAAGGCCATTTCTCTGACGCACTTGATATTAATAAACTCTCAACTTTGCTTTCCCTTTCCACAACTATTTCCCCCCTACACACACACACACTAAGTTAACTATCAAACTACCCTTATTCGTACTCTTCTTCGCAATCAGTATTTCCCCTTTTCCCCCTTTTTCCCCCCTCCCCCCTTCAAGAATATACAGGGGTCTAGGTTCCCTCTTGACTCTCTTCTCTTCTCTTCTTCCCTTTCCCCCCCCCCCGTTTTCCAGGCAGTTTCCCTGCAAAAGTGGAAAAGCAAAAAAAGTCAAGCAGTCCTGAAACTATTTTAAATATAATTAATAGTTTATAAATAATTATATGTTAAATAAATTTATTGTAATAGTAAGAGACAATATTTTCCCTGTTTAGTGTCTACACGTGTGAACTATTGCGGGACATCTCTCTCGCCCTTGCCAGACGCATTCCTTTAGCCACGTCACCACCCATCCACCCACAGACTCCTCCTATTGGTTGGCTCACCCCTTCCACCCACCCACAAGCTCCCGCCATTGGTCCTCCCAGCCACCCGCTCTCTCCCTCCTTGGCTGACAAGCTCTCCACCCTCTCCCACCCAATTTCCCACCCTCAAGCCTCTGCCATTGGTTCTCCAGGTCCACCCGTTCTCTCCTTCCTTAGCTGATTGGCTCTCCCGCGTCCTCCCACCCATTTTCCCACCCTCAAGCTTCAGCCATTGGTTTTCCCAGTCCACCCGTTCTCTCCTTCCTTTGCTGATTGGCTCTCCCGCGTCCTCCCACCCCATTTTCCCACCCACAGACTCCTGCCATTGGTTCTTTGCCCTTCTCCCGCTGGACTCCCTGTTTGCCGATTGGATAACCCCTTCTGTGGCATTTCCCGCCTCTTTTTCAAAGTACTAGCATGCGAAAGCTATTCAACTTTCTACATTGCCGTCCTTTTAGAAACGAAAACGCGTACAATGTCAAGCAAGTTTTTGCTGGCAAAAAATAAACCATTTGATTTTTGCATCTTTTCTTAGACTGTGAAACAATTCGCCACATTCAAAGAAGCGGCAAAAAACACTCAGATATTCCAAAAAATTGCTATTTCCAACCTGATTATGTATAATTTATTATAATGATTTATTAATAATAGAATTTTTTTCCGAATAATAAACCAGTCTTTTAGCTTAAAGCGTTCAGGAGAAAAAAAGGTGGTCGGGAAAGCGTGCATATGTCGAACTTGCAACGAAACGAGGGAAGAAAAGAGAACGTCGGATGAAAAGACGGAAGAAGAGGGACTTGGATAACACGAGACAGAGAGAGAGAGAGAGAGCGAGAGAGAGCAAAAGAGAACGGAAGAAGAAACGAGGAGTTGATAAAAAATCCGACAAAAGAAAGGCATACGAAAAGTAGGGAACGAAAAGGAGGAGAGAGAGAGAAGGGCTGATAAAAAGTGGTGCATAGGAAGAGGGCATACGAAAAGTAGAGAACGAAAAGGAGAGAGAGAAGGGCGGACAAAAAGTGGTGGAAAGGAAGAGGGCATACGAAAAGAAGGAGAGAGAGAAGGGCGGATAAAAGGTGGGTGGGAAGGAAGAGGGCATACGAAAAGTAGGGAACGAAAAGGAGAGAGAGAAGGGCGGATAAAGGTGGTGCACAGGAAGAGGGCATACGAAACGGAGGAGAGAGAGAGAAGGGCGGATAAAAGGTGGTGGAAAGGAAGAGGGAATACGAAAAGTAGGGAACGAAAAGGAGGAGAGAGAGAAAAGGGCGGATAAAAGGTGGTGCACAGGAAGAGGGAATACAAAGAGAGGAGAGAGAGAGAGAAGGGCGGATAAAACGTGGTGGAAAGGAAGAGGGCATACGAAAAGAAGGACACAGAGAGAAGGGCGGATAAAAGGTGGTGGAAAGGAAGAGGGAATACGAAAAGTAGGGAACGAAAAGGAGGAGAGAGAGAAAAGGGCGGATAAAACGTGGTGGAAAAGAAGAGGGCATATGAAACGGAGGGGAGAGAGAGAAGGGCGGATAAAAGATGGTGGACAGGAAGAGGGAATACGTAAAGAAGGAGAGAGAGAGAGAAGGGCGGATAAAAGATGGTGGAAAGGAAGAGGGAATACGAAACGGAGGGGAGAGAGAAGGGTGGATAAAAGGTGATGGAAAGGAAGAGGGATTACAAAGAGAGGAGAGAGAGAGAAGGGCGGATAAAAGGTGGTATACAGGAAGAGGGAATACGAAAAGAAGGAAAGAGAGAGAGAAGGGCGGATAAAACGTGGTGGAAAGGAAGAGAGCGTACGAAAAGTAGGGAACGAAAAGGAGAGAGAGAAGGGCGGATAAAAGGTGGTATACAGGAAGAGGGCATACGAAAAGAAGGACAGAGAGAGAAGGGCGGATAAAAGATGGTGGAAAGGAAGAGGGAATACAAAGAGAGGAGAAAGGGGGTGAAGTGGGAGGGCCAAGGGGTGGCGGTGGATGGAGGGGTGGGGAAAAAAGTGCAGACGTGGTGTTCCGTCTAGACGTCTGGCCCGTCGGGCATACCGAATCGATACGTGACAGTCTAAGTGCACTTCATTCAACATTTTCACTACTACATATTAATACGCTAACTTTTTCTCACTATCAGTACAACTCTTCTTACATAATTCTATCAATTGTTGTTTCATGTATTTGCATCGATTTGAACATTGTAGAGTCTGGAGGCTTTAATAATCGATACTTTCTGATGAATCGATTATTAAGGATAATAAATTACCGATTGAAAGAAGACTAGCTGCTGGCTGACGAATCGACCAAGTCGCTGCACCTGACCTTTGGCCATTTCATTTAAGCGGCGGGCAGTCCTGGAACAAAATTCAAATGATACCTCTAATTATTGGGGATAATATTTTCGGACGAAAATGTAAAAAAAAAAGAAGAAATTTTCACAAGACCCCCCGAGCTTTGGGGAATGGAAAATGACTTTGGAAAAGTTGGCTGCGAATTGTAAACCGTGACGACGCCGACGACGCCGCGCTTCGTCCAAAAGGGCACGACGCCAACTTACAATCATTTATTACTCTCTTCGCTAAAGGTTAAGAAAAGCCCAAGAGACATAACTGAAAAATTTTCTTTAGAAAAAAAAAATCAGATCTTTCCAGGGCATATCTTAGTACAATTTTTTAAAGCTTCAGAAATCCGCCACTAGATGGCAGCACTCGGAACCCTTTCTTTTTTACCACCCAATCCTCCATTTTTCTTTTACAGCGTGTCTGTTTACTTTAGAAATTTCAAGGGAGATAGGAAATTTACCCATAGAACTCCGTGTTCCTAAACGAAGTGAAAATTCACTGCGAAAAGAAAAAAAATATTCAATGGATTTTGGCAAACTGTGTGAAGTCGCAAGTAGGGCAGCGTTAGAAAAATCCGGCACAAGCAACTCTTCTTTTTTTTCTGGTTCTTTCACGTCGACAGGCCCATTTGGCCTTTTTTTCAATATAAGTTGTTGTTGGAATCACACAAAGTCAATTGAGGTAATCCATTTAATCGCTGCGATTCATTACGGTACTGAATGCGAACGAGAAAGTAGAGTGGAATCCTTCAGCGTACACAAGACTGGGAGAGAGAGGGAGAGAGAGAAACTAGTAACAACCTCTCCGCACGAAGGTCGAACAACAACTAACAAAAGTTGCAGCTTGTTCGCGTTCCTCCCGTTAACCCAGACAGCGCCTGCGGCGAAAACTCTAAAATGGCCCGGCGCCAAAACGACCCCAGACCCAGACACTTAACCGGGGCCAATTTAGATCGGCCCGCCTATCCCGCCTTTAGTCCCTTTATCGCATGGCAAGTCTTCAGAAAGACGGGACAATGGATTGACAGTAGCCCTTTCTGAACACTTTGCAAATTTCTTATCAACATTATTCATCAAACTATTATATAGTAGGATCATAAAAATACATAAAAATCATGAAAACTAGTAATATTGATGATGAGATTACTTATCTTTAAATTGAATCGGTGAATTCTGTTGAATTAATGAGAGATGGGAAGACCTTAGGAATAACGGGACAATGGCTCATCATAGGGTGGTCCTCACTTGAAACGGCAGACAATGATGTTAATTAAAACTCATTCATTGACCAACTGAATATATCCTGAAATTAAAAGATCGTATATGCGCAGTTTGTTTCGTGTTTCTGAATATGTGTTTATCTATAATTACTGCATTTCTTTCATAAACAAAATAAATCTTGAGATCTCGAGTCTGGCAGTTTTTTTTTTTCCACCGGCGAGTCCGGGATGGGCCAAAGAGGAACACGTCTGGGGCTATTTTGTCCCGGACTTTTTGAAGCTCGGGACAAGCTCCCATAACCAATTTGAGACTAACACGGAACTGGATACTGTTCACTTGAGGCTTGGAGTAATTTCTTTTTCTTTTTCTTTTTCTTTTTTTTTTTTAATTTCCAATTATTTTTCACGTGCAGCTACAACAAAGCACAAGAGGAGAAAAAGAGCCAAAGGATTTTGTTACTGGGAAAAGTAAATTGGATTGTTCCATGTAGATCGCTGACGTCATGGCAACGCCATCTATTATGGTGCGCCCAGTTGCCGGTGTCGAATTAGACGCTACAAAATGTGAGGTCATGAACAAAACTATGCATATCCTTTAAGCCGATAGGATTTCCTTTACCACATATGTACACGCATACAACACTTGACCCCACAGACCCTCCTCACAAAAACTCACAAGCAAAAATCGCCATAAATTACCATCAAAGGAGTAGATGCGGCATCCCCGATCCCGAATCTGAAGCCGATAGCAGCGCCGCGGTGGTGGCTCTCGGTACTAAAGTTGGTGCAAAACTCACAAGCAAAAATCGCCATAAATTATCATCAAAGGAGGAGATGCAGCGTCCCCGATCCCGAATCTGAAGCCGATAGCAGCGCCATGGTGGTGGCTCTCGGTACTAAAGTTGGTGCAAAACTCACAAGCAAAAATCGCCATAAATTATCATCAAAGGAGGAGATGCAGCGTCCCCGATCCTGAATCTGAAGCCGATAGCAGCGCCGCGGTGGTGGCTCTCGGTACTAAATTTGGTGCAAAACTCGCAAGCAAAAATCGCCATAAATTATCATCAAAGGAGGAGATGCAGCGTCCCCGATCCCGAATCTGAAGCCGATAGCAGCGCCATGGTGGTGGCTCTCGGTACTAAAGTTGGTGCAAAACTCACAAGCAAAAATCGCCATAAATTATCATCAAAGGAGGAGATGCAGCGTCCCCGATCCTGAATCTGAAGCCGATAGCAGCGCCGCGGTGGTGGCTCTCGGTACTAAATTTGGTGCAAAACTCGCAAGCAAAAATCGCCATAAATTATCATCAAAGGAGGAGATGCAGCGTCCCCGATCCTGAATCTGAAGCCGATAGCAGCGCCGCGGTGGTGGCTCTCGGTACTAAAGTTGGTGCAAAACCCCCAAAAATGATCGTCGGCTCGTTTCAATGGCTTTTGGAGGACTATTAAGATTCGCTAAAATCATTCTGACCAAGATTTTCAGTATTTTTAAGATTTTTGGTTGTTTCCGAGTGATTTTCTTATCAGTTTTCGGGATTTTTGAGCCGGGGGGGGGGGGACGTTTCCTACAAGTCTGGTCGCGGCTCACGCCACAGTCCAAAGTGCGGAGGCCCATTGAACTGGCAGAGAGCCGTCTGAACTCGTCATCGACTTTGTATCCCAAAGTGATAAAGACACGAACGAGCGGAAAGATGAAAAAATAGACTGAGAAAAAAAAAGAATATTTGCATCAGATAAAAAGAAAGTAATACGCTTTAGCCAGGGCTTCTCTACTATATTTACTATGGTAAGGCCGCGGCGAGCCCCCGCTGATTGATTTATTTATACATATAGCCGCAAAAAAAAAAAACTATAACCTTGGAGTTAATGCTCATTAAATATAATTGCACTCAACTCCCAAACATGGGTATCAAAATGAAAATGTTGAAAAGATTGTTTTTTCTGTGTGTGTGTGTGCGTCCTCGCTTGTGTGTGCTGTTTATGAGGCTTGCCATAATGTGCAAGCTCTATATGGGGAAATGAAAGAGGGGTAGATAACTCTGGAGAGCCTCAGAGTCTCCGAGTGCTGATAACCACTGATGATAGTGCGATAACAGGTTGATAACCAGCTGCTGTCAGAGGCAGCCGACCCTTCCTTGCGGTTTCAAGTCCAGACGGCGAGACGTCGAGTGTTTGCGATAAAACGCTTCAGCGCAGAACTCGTTTGCCACCGACCCCCCTCTCTGGTGTGATAACAAGTGATAACACACACTGGTACGAAAACTGCAGAGTAATGGTAACAGCTTCTGTACTGCTCCATAAAAACATGATGAAAAGCTGAAAACTAGTGATAACGCCATAGAAACTGAGATGATCGTAGTTCTACTGTTCGCTATCACTACGGCAGTGTTATCAGTGTGTTATCACGTGTCTGGCGGACTTGTTTTGTGAAGAGTTGAAGACCCCTTTAACTAAACAAATACTTTGTCTGTACCAAGGCCCTTAGGAATCCTACAAATAGCTTTTTCACAAACCATAAAATCGATTTCTTTTCCCACTTCACTCCATAATGGTCAAAGAGGTTCACAACTGGCTCAAAGTAACTGGAATGGCACACGATAACACATGATAACACGTGATAATAGTTGCTGATAACCTGATTACTATGATGAAAAGGACAATGTCTGTGTGTCTGGTGAAACCCTTCATTTAGTATTTTTCTCCTTGGGGGTTTTTGCCAGCAAGGTTCTAGCGTTGA
The DNA here is from genome assembly GCA_002872375.1 of Eulimnadia texana. Classification (NCBI taxonomy): domain Eukaryota; kingdom Metazoa; phylum Arthropoda; class Branchiopoda; order Diplostraca; family Limnadiidae; genus Eulimnadia; species Eulimnadia texana. The sequence continues at coordinate 23,731,261 of NKDA01000001.1, forward strand.
TATGAAAATCCTATAATTTTCGACTCGACTGTCGGAGTCAGCCAAATGGAAACGGCTGCTCGCAGACGAGAAAAAATGTCGGAAGGACTGTGTGCCTTTTTGACGGGAGAAATGCGTAAAAATATGAAAGAGCAAGCATTTGTGTGTGTTAATTTTAGACATGACAAGCAACACGGCAAACTGTTGGGTGTCAATGGGCAGCCGAGTTTTCACAGACACAGACGGCCCTCAAGACACTGAGGCTTTTTTTGTTGTTGTTGTTGTCAGCCCACCAGACAGACAGACACAGACTGGCCGGAAATTTCTGTCTGGAGAGCTCTGCTGCATGCAAATGACCATATTAACATTTACCTTACACTCTCCATTCTCTTCTTTCAACTTCTTCCATCCATCTTTCTCTTTCGTTTCCATGTTGCGTTTCTTTTTCACTTGCTGCTGCGTTTCTCGCTACTTTGCCTTCATCACTGTAATTAGAAATAATTTTAGGAAAGCATTACCTTGGTACCACCTCGTCCACCCTCTCCCTGGCCCGACCAGAACATGTTTGCAAAAGCACTGGAAAAACTTTATGAGCTGCACAAAAAAAAAACTAATTATTGTTATTTGAATGAATACGTTTATACGTCCATGATTGATTGTAAGTTCGTTTTGATTCGAGCTGAAGGTTTCGCCTTTGGAGAATCGTGCTCGCCAACCCCGGGCTGCGAGTCCAGTGTCCGAGCGACTGCGGCAGTATTATTAGTAAATAACGGCTATTAGTGGATAACAGCTTTCTATTTGTGGATGATAACAGGTTCTCAAACATTCACAGAAAATATGTGCTTCTCAACGCACATTTGAATTCTAAAAAAAGCCCGCTGCTCCTTTCGACTCGGTTCCTGCGTCTCGTTATTTAATTAGAAGGACAAAATGCAACATTTGACTTTTGTATTTGTTGTACTTAATTAAAAAAAATAACGTTCACGGAATCAGTTCTTGTCTTCGGCTAACGGGATTGAATCTTGAGGAACTGGCCGCTGCTTGGGTTTTGGATTTGGTCTCGATTTCCTCGGCTGCGAATTTGTGGATTTTTTGACGATTTTTGGTTTCGAGTGAGGCTGATCTGTTGTACTATTTGTGGTGGCAAGAGACGAGTGTTCCTCCCCGTCTGCGTTGGAAAAGAACATATTAATTTTAGTAAAATAACAAACGTTATCGTACGTTCGCAACCTATTATGATACTGCCTTGCGAAAGCGTCAGCTTTTTGAAGAGGAATTTTCGTTCTTCCTGGGCGATGAGAATCTGGTGCTGAAGTTCGGAGACTTGGTCGCAGAGAGCCGCGTTTTCCTAGTAACACAATACATATTAGCAAATATAATCAAAGAAAAAAACTATAGGTTAACATTATACATTATTAAGAAGTTTAACTGTAATGTACGAGGTAAAATTACTTCTTATGAAATTTTTGGTCTCGATGGGTGACTTACCAAGACCATTCCCTTGATGTAATGTTTGATCGCTTTATATTTGCGTTTGTAATTGATATTTGGAATACGTGGATGTCCTTCTGCCGTCATTTTTTGATATTTGTATATGTTTAGAATACAAGATTTATGTGAAATAAATATTGTTTATTTATCTGTATGCAAAACTTGAAGGTCTCGAAACATTCGTCTGCTTCGTGAATTGTGCTTCTAGACTTCAGGGAAATTCCCTGAAATAGGGAAAATTTGCGTATCAAAGGGAAAAATAAGGGGAAAAGGGAAGTACAGCCTTACATATCTGGGTGGAGGGGAAAAAGGGAAAATTGATGTCTTCAAACGAAGGGGAAGATAGGGAAACGAGTTGTCCTCTTTAAGGGGAAAGGGAAAACGAGTACGTGGAATACGAGTACCAGTAGTGATAAATAAATTTCAATAATGATTTAAATATAAAATGAGATACTATTTAAAATAAATATTTTGCATATAATAATAATAAATTTTTAAATAATAAAGTGAAGAATAATATAAAGGCAGTTTGGCAGCGTCGCATTTCGTCTGTTTGTTTACATTCAAGCCTGGCATCCAATACACAACACTAGAGCATCGATATTTTCATTGAAAATGAATCTTGTTACTTTACCCATTGAAATTCTAGGCGAAATACTTTCCTTTCTACCAGCAAAAGATATTTGTTCCATTTCGAGTTGCTGCAAAACACTAAGTGAAGCTGCCAGACTAGATTTTGTCTGGTCACGAAAATGCAAGGCCGATTATCGATTGCATGTTCCTGCTGGTCAGGGACTGGCATATAAATTTTATACCACAGGTAAGATATCACAGTATAAAGAACATTCAGTAACATAGAAAGTCCTATCTCCCCATGCTAATGCTACGAGCGCAAAAAGTAGCGCTAGATTCTCGCGGGTAAGTGTTGTCGGTACGACGAGCGCTCAAAGCCTCAGCCGCCCAGCCCTAGATTTTCTCAATGCAGTCTTAGTACCAACAGCAGCCATCTGCAGAAATCTGGCGCTTTTTTTTTTACTCACGGCATTAACATTGGGAGATAGGACTTGCCGCGTTACTGAATGTTCTCAATACTGTTTAAGATATCTTGATTTCGAGTTTTCAAACTTGGATTAAATATTATGTGTACATTTTGTTAAAGTATTGTGGAAGTACGGACATCTTCTCGGACTGTGGAAAGCTCATACGGACTGTTATGGGGGACTCCTTCAGATCAAGGTGGCTGAAAGAACATTTCAAAATATATTAAATAATTATTATTTGTTTGCAGTACGAAGATTTCAGCATATTAGGAATCCACTGGACGCCTCCGCAGAACCCGCACATCACGCAGTCGCTCAGACGGAAACATTTATTTAAAATTAATCTGCAAAATTCAAGTCCACTTTGTTTGATGACTGACAGCAAGAAGCATAGCTGTCACCTAACCTATGGTTTAAAGGTAAACACATACTTCTATACAGAAATTAAATACGTTTTTGTGATATCCAGTGCTTCCACTTCGGGTTTTGGGTTTTACCTTTTTTTCCCCTTCGTCCGGTACAACTTGATTTCCCTTTTTTCCCCTTTTTAGCATGTCTATTTTCCTTCCCTTTTTCCACTCTGCATAAGAGCTCAAAAACCTACTTCAGCCGTATACTGCGTAAATGTACATGTTCTTACTTGGAAATTCCTGTTTTCCTTTCATTTTCCCTTTTAAGGGAATTTCCCTGCAAAGTGGAAGCACTGGTAATGTCATATTCTTCGACTTGTTTCCAGCAACTCGACCGAGATTCGCAGCCCACTCATGTGCTGACTCGCAAGTGCGAGGAAGGTGACCATCAGGACCTGCCGGACACGACGCAAGAGCTTAGTCGGTGGATGTCGGAGCAGAACGATTTCGACAGTCTGAACGAGGGGCCGGACTTGGTCTTCGTTGCTCACGAACTTCTCATCTACAAGTTCATCGTCATGAAGCAGTTCGAGTCGTGCACAAACTACACCCGACTCGAGTGGCCGCAAGCCAGTTTTCAAGTTCCCATTCAGCCTGGGCTTTTCAAGGGAACGTACTCCGCTCACGGAATTGAGCTGATCATGCTTGAGTACGATAGCGAGTGCACCAAAGTTCAGGGACTCAAAATCACAGTAAAGAGAACCACTGCAAACTTTATTAAGACTAAACTTTTGTTATTTTCTATCAAGTTGAAAATTTCAAAAGTAAACAGTAAATAATAATAAATTAATAATAATGAAATAAAAAATCAAATAGTTTTGAAAATTAACTAAAGTGTAAAGTTTTGTTGTATTGTGTTAATTTCTTTGTAGGGAGACAAAAACGTGCCTGCGGGACAGCTAACGTTCAGAGCGGATCTTCCATACTGCATGGCGTTGACCAGCGATCAGCAGAACTCGCTGGCTGAGCTGAACCGCATCGAGCCGAGCATGTCTGACCTCCCCTGGAACGAGCTGGCACCCTCACAGCCATTTCGACTTCCCGCAGAAGTTTTCGAACGGTTTTCCGGCACTCCCGAACGTTGTCGAGCGAGGCAAATTCCTATCGGTTAATTTAGTTACTAAACATTTGAAATCAAACGTTTGTTTGGTGTTGCAGGTTTCATGGTTTCGGGCAGGTCGCTGGTGACGGCTTCCGACATCCCTCGTTCATACCCGGCCACTGGGTTGTTTTCAACGAAGATTTGTTTGGGTTTATTTGGTTTGAGCTCAGTTCGTTCAGCATGTACCACAGGGTGAAAGAAAGTGTGGATTCACGAGTTTAATAAATTTACGCCATCTATTGGAGATTAGTTCACTAAGTTCTTCCAATTTTGAGGGAAATTCCCCGAAAAAGGGGAAATAGCGAAGTGGAGCTCTGTTTCCCCAGTATGGTAGGGGAAACAGGGAAAACACAAGGGAAGATAGGAAAAAAGGGAAATTCTGCCACTTACAGCAAATGTTAGCACTGTGGGGAAAAAGGGAAATCTCCAACATATCCTTATACAGTCATGAGGGAAAAAAGGGAAACCAAGCCTTCTACAAGGGAAAAGAAATTTCAAAACTTCTTTCTTGTTAAAACAAACTGAAATTTCTAGCAAAAATCTTTTAACAATAATGTCGCATCATTCTCACCATTCCGGTTGTGGCTGCGGAGACACGCCAAATCCCGAAGACTTAATCGCAAGCTACAGTTTGTTCAAGCGAATCGATGTCGACAATTTGGAGTGTCTGAACGAATCCGTTGAAAATTCAGGGAGAAAAGTTTTCAGACCTTGGGACCAGCGCATGGAAAATGACAAAGTGCGTATTAATTGAATTTATTAATCAATGTACCGATTTTTTAAGACTTCATTTTCGTTCTTTGAACGTAGTTTGTCGAAAGTGATGTTGATGAGGAGCTGCTTTTCAATATTCCGTAAGTATTTTCCACAAACTGTAGTTTGTAAATGAATAAAATATTGATTTTCAGTTGAAACGAAACTATTTAACAATATTTCAAATTCAGTTTTACAGGAAATGTTAAACTGAAAGGAATCATCATTCGAGGAAGTGAAGGAACACAACATCCTGCAAAGATGCGACTGTACGTTAAACGAATAATAAAATCCAAATATATTCACAAATTTTTCTTTTTTTGGAGTTGTAATTTTGTATTGAAAATCAAAATAGATTCAAGAATCAGCCCAAAATGACGTTTGACGATGTCGCGAAACCTGCTGACCAGGAATTTTCTTTAGTCAAGGATGAGAACGGATTAGTCGAATACGCTCCGAAGTATTATTTTTCAACTCATCATATACTTGCTCTTACAGTAATACAGTTACTCTACAATTTGTTAGGATCGTGACATTCTCGTCAGTACATAATCTGACGCTTCATTTCCCGAAAAATTTTGGAGCGGAAACTACCAAGATTTACTACATCGGCTTGAAAGGCGACTGGACCGAGGGTCATCGTCACGGCGTAACGTTATGCACATACGAAGCGACGCCTTCGATGACTGATCACAAGGATAAAATCCTCGGCACATCGACACATGAAATACTTTAAGAAGCCGTTCGTTTGAAACACGACCGAAGCAATAAATCCTGTTATTTTCAGTAAACCAATATTATTGCTATTATTTCTTATATTTTAGTAATTATTGTTATTAAATATAATAATTGATAAGTAAAATGCACTGAATATATTTTTAAAAGACAGATTTTCGAATATTTGTATGTTTCTGTCAAGCATGAAGACAATAGTTTTCTTAACTGACGCTAGATGGTGTTGTCTATAGCTTGACAAATCAGTTAGTATATATACCGCTAGATGGTGTTTCATTACAGCTCAAGAAAATAGTTAGAAAACGTACCGGTAGATGGCGTTGCGTTCGAAATGTACAACTGTCTACTATTGTTTGTTAGCCACACGATTTGGAAGTGTCGAAATTCGAGTCGGCAAGAGAAGGCTGCACCAGGAAAGCTGAACAGCCCCCGAGGCTTTTCGGTCCCCCGCGAAACTTTCTTGGGTGAAAACATAATAAAACAAGACATATTATTTTAGCACGCACGTGTTTAGTATTCAGCACGCCAGGTTGTAAAGAAGCAAAAATAAAAAGAAAAAAATAGCATACACCGACGGTATAATTGATATTTTCATTTTTTATATTTGTTAATATAGCGAAGAAGAAAGCTTCCAGAAAAATGGTTCCAGAGAAAAAGATGGACGAAAAAGCCTACACATTAACAAGAGGGGCCAAAAAAAAAAAACTATTGTGCGAAGAATACAAATTGCGGGGGCCGTAAATTAAACACTGCCAAATAATAATGAAGACTACAGTCAAAAAAAGAAGAAAGAAAAATTTCAGGTAAAGTTTTTGTTTTTCCGTCGGAAAACTTTAGCGGACGGAACAGAAAAAAGGCAGACGCAATAGAACCTGTTTGAAGAGACATGAATTCTACAGAGGGAGGGTAGGTGGGCGGTCCTGTGGGTGGCTCTGCGGGAGGGCTAGTGGGAGGTCAGAAGGGAGGAAAGTGTGGGTGGTGTACAGTGTCTCCACTTTCAGTTTCCTCTTTTTCCCCTCCCTTCCCTTATTGTTCCCTTTTTCCCCTCGGTGCTGGAATATAAGTCGGTACTTAGATTTTCTCTTTTGTCTACTATTTCCTTTTTCCCCTCGGTGCTTGTGTATAAGGCTGTACTTAGATTTTCCCTTTTGTCTATTATTCCCTTTTTCCCCTCGGTGCTAGAATATAAGGCTGTACTTAGATTTTCCCTCTGGTCTACTGTTCCCTTTCTCCCCTCGGTGCTCGTATATAATGCTGTACTTAGATTTTCCCTTTTGTCTACTGTTCCCTTTTTCCCCTCCGTGCCTTAGTATAAGGCTGTAGTTAGATTTTCCCTTTTTCTCCTCTTGTATTTTTTCCTTTCTTCAGGGAATTTTCCTGCAAAGTGGAAAACACTGGTGGGCGTAAGGGAGGATGAGGGTGTGTCCACCCACCTCCTCCCACTGTTGAATACATGCAAGAACTGAAAGAAAAGATGAAAAAAGGAGATTGGAGGAAAAAGAAGACGAAAGAATCATCATAAGTAGGGAAATAAGTCCCTCATCATTTGATTGGCGGGTGCAGTTTTAATGACATGCTCTCATTGGTTGCTTTGCGATTGGGGGAGGAGCTTAACCAATAGGCGCCAACTCGGTTCCAACCGGTTTCAGTCTTCTACGAACTGCGGAACAGGACGCACGCTCCCGTTTTCCCTCAAAGTCCATAAAGATCATTATCGTTATTTCTGAGTTAATTACTCTAAACTATAAAATAATTTTATACAGTGATCTTAAACAATGTTCGAGGAACGCGTTTAGCTGGTTGACATGTAAGGCCTATGAAGAATTAAGCTTATAAATTGCGAAATGCGTGATGTGCGTCGCACCCAAACCGACGCCTCTGTTCGTAAGTGAATAATATCACTTAAAAACATAATTATTTATAACCAAATAGTAAGTAAATCTCAAGTAAGACTAATTTTAGTAAGCTGCTAAGCAAGTTAAGCCCAGTTAGGCCTACTGTATTATGAAAGTTAATTAGTATTTACCTACTCAGTAATCTCCTTAGACTTAATTATTTTCTCAACCACACTAAATAACTTTTTGATTACATTTTCAGACAATTTGAAGTGATTCCCTCAGTGAAAAGATTCTTAGTCGTAAGAACTTTCTGAAGCTTCCCCGCCGGTGAAGATTTGCCGTCGGTAACTTTTCGTTTCGCAGGGCACTTCCGTATTTTCTGCAGTTTCATTTTTTCCGGAAGGAAATAAACGATGGAAACATGGAACCGGAAGTAAATATCAAGTGGATGAATCCTAATCCGGTGCTGAATTCCAGCGAGTCGAAACTACCTTACGGACACGGCTTCGGACCGCCGGAATCGGCGCTGGACCTAACCGTCTCGGGGTCGAGCCAAGGTAAAAATTTTATTATTATAATTATTATTATTATATTCAAATTTTCTCAGAGTGTGTCAGTTACACACTCACACACCGTACACACTCTACGTCTTACACACTCGGGAAGTCACGCACACACACACACGCACATGCAACATATGTTACACACCCAGAATATCCTACACACTTATACACTCAAGCTTACACACCGTACACACCTTACACACCTCACTCACACACACACAGTGGACTCTTATGCAACCACGAACCCTCCATCCTACACACTTACACACCCAAGCTTATACACCGTTACACACATTACACACCTTACACAGACGCACACTTGACTTTTACACACCCTCGCACCCACGAACCCTCCATCCTACACACTCGCACCCACGGAACTCGGGCATCTTACACACCGTACACACCTTACACACCCCGACCGTAGGCCTAAGAGGTCCTTGAGGTGGAAACGCAGCACGTGTCGCTTTTTTTTTCTGTGAACATTCAACTTCTCCCCTTGATTTCTGCATCCTATTTGTTACTATTTCTTGCATTACTATTGTGGTATTGACGATTTTCCCGCGAATTAGTACTAACGTATTACATTATTGTTATTATCGTTATTTTGACCCTTAATATTATGAATATTACTATTAATTTATTATTGTTAATTAAATAGAATTAGTCTTAGCGTATTACATTATTGTTGTTATCCTTATTATGACCCTTAATATTATTAATATTACTATTAATTTATTATTATTGATTAAAATTAAGAATTTGTCTTAACGTACTACAGTATTTTTGTTATCGTTATTATGACCCTTAATATTATTAATATTACCATTAATTTATTATTATTAACAAATTTAATTATCATTAATTAAAATTAAGAATTAGTCTTAACGTATTACACTAATGTTATTATCGTTATTATGACCCTCAATATTATTAACTATTTATCATTCTTCTAATTTCATTTTTGAAAATTTTTCTGTGAATTAGTGTTAAATTAATGAACTATTAAATGAATTAAAATTAAGAATTAGTCTTAACCTATTACATTGTTGTTATTATCGTTATTGTGACCCTTAGTATTATTAATTATTAATATATATTAACGTAATATTAACATATTTATAACTTGATTATTAATAATTCATCCAATTTTATTTTTGAAAAATTTCTTATGAATTAGTGTTTGATTAATTATCGATATTACCGTGATTATAATTATTCTTTTTCAAATTCTACTGTAAACTTACCGAATTTCTGATAAATTTCGGTTTTAAGGTGATTATTTGATATCTCTTTTATTGAAATATTGAAGATTTTATTCTTGTGCATTAGTCTCAAGGGGTCTGAAACTCTGAAGTCAAGTGCACGAAGATTATTTGATAACACGTAGATAACAGGCTGATAACAGTGATGAGACGACCTAGGTGTACGAAGATTATTGGGAGTTTCGGACCCCCTTGATTAGTCTTTATGCAATATGATGTATATATTAATATTATAGATTTTCAATTATTATCACTAATTATTATTCAAGGGGTCGGAAACTTGCAATAATCTTCGTACACCTGGGTCATGTTATCACTGTTATTAAACCTGTTATCTAAATGTTATACCCGTATTATCATGTGTTATCAAATAATGTTCGTACACTTTTCCTCGGAGTTTCGGACCCCTTGTTATTATTACAATATTATTATTTCTTATTAAAACATTAATTATGCAATTGTAATTTTTTCGATTTTCTCAGAAATGTTGATTTTGCGGTGACTATTTGAAACTTCTACATTTGATTTGTTTTAATTCATTTGATCATTTTCGAGGAATAAAAGTTTTTCTTTCGAGAAATCAGTCTTAGTGCATTTTAATAATTGTCATTTAAAATTTAATTTTTTTACTTTTGCAACTTTTATCGATTCTGTGATAAATTTTAATTCCAGAGAGATAATTTGATATTTCTACATTTTGTTTGTTCAAATTCCTCTGATTAATTTAATATTACAAATTTTTTTCGATAAATTAAATTTAATGCACTGTTATTATTTCTTTTATCACTATGATAACGTATTAAATGAACAATTAACTTTGCCACTGTAATTTTATCGATTTTTCTCATAAATCTGGATTTTCAAGAGATTATTTGATATATCTACATTTTTAAATTCCAATTCCTTTAATTAATTTAACATGAAAAGTTTTTTCCATAAATTATATTTAAATTATATTTTCTTATATTACTGTATCATGTTATTTTATATATTTATATTAAACATAATAATATATTATATTACCATATTATTCCATTATATTATCTTACAGTATTTTTGTAAATATCATTACTTTTTGAAAAATTTATTTTGGCATTGCAATTTTATTGATTTTCTCATAAATCTGAATTTTCTAGAGATATTTTGATATTTCTACAATTTTTTATTCCAGTTCGTTTAATTAATTTAACATTAAAATTTTTTCGATAAATTAGATTTAAATTATATTTTACTGTATTGTATTATTTTATATATTTACATTACACATAATAATACATTATATTATTTCATTATATTAAATTACAGCATTTTTATAATTATCATTACTTTTTGAAAAATTTATTTTGGCATTGCAATTTTATCGATTGTCTCATAAATCTGGATTTTCTAGAGATTATTTGATATTTCTACATTTTTAAATTCCAATTCCTTTAATTAATTTAACATTAAAAGTTTTTTCCGGTAAATTAGATTTAATACATTTTTATTGCTATTTTAAAATTAATTTTACTTTTGCGATTTTATCAAATTCCTCATAAATGTGGATTTTCAAGAGATATTTTGATATTTCTACATTTAATTCATTAAATTTCGTTTTATTATTTCAGTATTAAGATAATAATAATAATAATAATATAATAAATTATAAAATAATAAATAATAGATATTAATTATTTTATATTAAAATTTAGCGATCTTTTGGAAAATGTTAATTTTACACTGATAAATTCGATGACAGGATTGGATGATGATGATGATGATAGTAGTTGGTAAGAGGCAAGAATCTTGAGATTCTTGTGAGATTCTTGTTTCGTACCTGGAATCATAGCAAGATTCTTGAGATTCTTGGGAGATTCTTGTTTTCGTACCTGGAATGTTATAAAGATTCTTGAGATTCTTGGGAGATTCTTGTTTCGTACCTGGAACCGTAGTAAGATTCTTCAGTGATTCTTTCAAGATTTTGTGAGATTCTTGGGAGACTCGTGTAAGATTCTTCGCGATTCTTGAGATCCTTGCAAAATTCTTGTTTCGTACCTGGAATCTAGTAGTAGTAGTAGTAGGAATAGCAAGGTTCTTGAGAGTCTTGCGAGATTCTTGCAAGATTCTCGACGAAACGTCCAAATTTACTAAAGATTCTTGAGATTTTTGCAAGATTCTTTTAAGATTCATGACTAGAATCCTTGAGATTCTTGCGAGATTCTTACAAGGTTCTCGTCGTAATGTCCAGATTTGCAAGAGATTCTCGAGATTCTTGCAAGATTCTTGACTAGAATTCTTAAGATTCTTGAGATTCTTGCGAGATTCTTACAAGATTCTTGACTAGGATTCTTAAGATTCTCGAGATTCCTAATACACTCACCACATCTAACACAATAAAAATCCAGTCAAATTACAAACTCAACAATTTCAGGCAAACTACCAACTATTATTAACTATTTACATTCGGAAACTATTTGAATCAACTAATAGTTGATCAGAATCGATTGTGGAACAGAAGCGAACAAAAGTTTGACTTTTCCATAGAAATTCCAAGGAATACAACGGCTTTACATTTTTTTTTAAAAAAAAGTAGAAAATAGTTAGAAGATCAATAGTTTGTCCAACTACCTGAATTCTCGAAATGGCCTCCGGGGCTACTGCTGTTGGTCCTGTCCTCCTATTCAGAGAGGAAATCCTGAAAATAGTTCGAAAAGTAGTTTGGATTAGTTGAGAATGCTTGAGAATGGTCAGGCAATTATACTTATAGTAAGTAAAGTAGGTAGTTTAGGAGGTAAAGTAGTTAGGCTGATCTATCGAAGCTGAAAATGTACTAGTACGAGTAGGAGTACTGGAAGTTAGTAGTAGTTGTAGTTGTAGTAGTAGTTGTAGTAGTAGTAGTAGTAGAAGTGGTGGTAGTAGTAAACTAGTTAGTAGGTACTAGTAAGCAATAGTTCGAAAGTAGTTAGGATGTTAGACAGGAAAGTTTAAGTATGGTCTAGCAATGCTAATTATCGTAAGTAGTGTCGTTAGTTAGTAGTAAGTAGTAGTTAGTAAGTCCTATATCCAATATAGTGGAAGTAGTCTGAAAAGTAGTCCGGATTAGTTAGGAATGCTTAATTATGCAGCGAATGACGATTATCATTAGTAAAGTTGGTAGTTAGTAGTTAAGTAATTAGTTTGTTGTTAATCTAAGTTTAGGAACATAGTGCTAGTCTAAAGGTAATTAGTAGTAGTAAGTAATTGCTGCCGGCCGCAATGGGAATAGTTGGAAAAGTAGCAAGGATTAGTTGGTATTCCTTAAGAATGAACTAGCAATTCTAACTATCGTAAAAAGTGTTAGTAATTAATAGTGAGAAATGTATACTTACTACTAGTAGTAGTAGGAGCAAATAGTAAGTAGTAGTTAGTAATTACTGCCAGCTGCAATAGAAATAGTTCGAAAAGTAGCAAGGATTAGTTGGTAATGCGTAAGTGTGAGCTAGCAATGCTAATTATGGTAAGTAATGTGGGTAGTTGGTAATTTAAGTAATTCGTCTTTGCTATTCTGAGCTGAGAAATGTTTACTAGTAGCGGTAGCAGTAAATAGTAAGTAGCAGGTAGCAATTGATAGCCAGTATCATCGAAGTAGTCACTTGCAAATAGTTTGAAAACTAGTTTAAGTAGTTAGTCTCTGCTGTCTCGGTTAGGGACGCATTAGTAGTTGCATTCGTCTGGAAATAGCAAGTAGTAGTTAGTGAGCGCTAGTGAGTGACCTGGAAGTAGCACGAAAAGTAGTTCTAGTAGTTAGTCTCCTCTTCGAATTTAGGATCAAGTTAGTACTTGTGTTGGTTCCGAAGCAGTAGTGTAGTTAGCAAGTACTAGAAAGTAGTGTGGAAGCAGTTCAAAAAGTAGCAGAAGTAGTTAGTCTGTAAGTAGTAAGCACCGCTTATTAGTACTTGTGTTGCGCTAGAAGTAATAAGTAGCAGCTAGTTTAACTTCTTGTGCACGTAAGTTTACGAATAGTAGCATGTAAGTGGTAAGGAGTTAGCCAGTTATAGTTCTGAATGGGCAGCTAGCATCGCAAGTAGTGAAGTAGCAAGAATAATAAAAGTAAGGCTTTAACCACTTCCAGCTAAATACTAGCATGGAAGTAGTAAGTAGCTAACGTGTGTCAGTTTTGGGTCTGCTAGTAGCACTGTAACCGAACCACAGTAAAGTAGCAAAGTAGTTGCAACAAATTAGTAGAGCGTAGGCTAAGTTCTAGCTGTGTAAAAGCACGTAAGTAGTATTAGTAAAAGTTACCGTGTGATAGGTTAATCAAGAAGTAGCACCACACGTATAACGTAAGTAAAGTAGTAAGTTAGCAAACTACTTCAGTGGTAAGGACTGAACTGCTTTAAGCAAAGCGTATCAAACCAATTGATAACACTGATAACTTGAGATAACATTAGCACTAGTTAATAACACAACAATGTGAACCATTTGATAGTGTAATTTATATTACTACTACAACTACTACTACTACCACCACTGCTACTACTACTACTATTTATACTACTACTACTTCTGTCGTCATGTGTATTAAATTATTCAAATTATTACTTTTTATTTCGATTGACTTATTTATCATTATGATTACTACTACTACTACTACTATTACTAAAACTACTACTACTACTACTGTTATAACTTTTTTTGAAACTATAATCATACGAATGAATCACCCGGATGCTTGTCAGTTGCAGAAGCCGGGAAGCGCGACGACAACCTTCACTTGACCTTCCGCATCAAAGCCGAGCTTCAGTCGGACAGCGACGCGTCCGACGCCGACGACGCCGCTCAAGACCAGGGTTGCAGCCGCACCATCCCCCGCCTCCCGGAGCGACTCCAGCGTCTCCTGCAGCAGCCACGGGTCAAAGCGGAACTACAGACACTTCCGCCGGAAGCTTCCACACCCAAGAAAGAAGTCGCTTCCGCTAAAAAAGCGCCTCCGCCAGTAGGAATCGCCCTAGCCCGCCAGCGCACCAATGAAATCAAGGCGTCTCAACTCCCGGCCACGCCCCCTCCAGTCAAACCACGCCCCCGCAATACCCCCCTCCCCACGGCGCCTCCTCCTCCCTCCACCCCGCTGACGCCCTCCGCCGCCTCAGGCGCCGCCTACCCGCTCAGCAGCGTCTTCTTCACTCCGCCGCCTCCGTCTACAGCCTGGAACTGCGGATGGAACGAACCGCCCCTGGTGCAGCAGCCGCCGCTTCCCCCGCCGCCGTTTCCCTGGCAGCCCCTAACTGACGTGGTGGGCTTCGCCCACCACCCGGCGACGAGACCTTTTCTCGGCGGACTGGAACAAGTGAATGTTAATCCGACACCTGGAATCCCACAGTCTCCGTATCTGTTGATCCCGGCTGCTTTTCTAGGTTTGCAGTTTATCGTTAAGTCTGTGATTTATGATTATTTATTATATTATTTATAATTTATTATTTAATGTTTTATAATATATATATACATATATATTTATTAAAATGTTATTAAATGTGTTAATGATTGTTATTTTAATTATTATTTTGTTTAATATATCTTTTCTATTATCCACGTGTAAATATTTAAAATTTTGAATTTTATCACCCTTAAAATATTTTTTTCTGTATTTCTATAATATTTCATTGAATTATATTATATTTTAATATTTCAGTACCTTTTATCTTAATATGTATTATTTTATAATTTTTGATTTGAATATTATATTAATTTGTGTTTAATAGATCCTTACCAGAGAGCAGCAGCAGCAATGCTGTGGCCGGGATACGCAGCAGCACCGCCGACCCCAAACTGGGCCCTGCCTTCCGAAGTCCCCAGTGCCTTCCCGCCACTTTTCCCGCAGACCCATTTCCGGTTCCCAGCAGCTGCTGAGACGTCCCTGTTCACTTCAGCAGCCGCAGCAGCAGCACCGACTACAGTCCCTGCCGAAACCGACAGCCAACCTGTTGACCCAGGTTAAAAAAAATTATTGCCACCATTGAACATTTCTATTTCATATAATTCACCGTTGAAAAGTTAATGAAATTATTTAATTAGATTACAATTAAAAATAAATTAAACATTTATAATTCAGTATTCAACTAATAGAGTATTAAAAATAACAGTTCGTATTTAGGAACAGTAAATTAATTAGTATTTAATTAATATATTTCTGTGCGTTGTTCAGTTGAAGAGAAAGCAGTCTCCGTGGCTCTAAGACCTACCGTGACGTTAAGCGGATTGAACGTGGAAACTACGGAGAGTGTCGTTAGTCCCTTTTCTGTCAACCTGGATCCCGTGAGCGTAACGCCCGTCTCAGTAAACAGTCCGGCTCCACAAGTCGCACAAACTGCCATAACCACAACAGAAGCTGCTGTTCCAGAAGTCAAAATTATTCCTGAAACTGCTATTCCGGATGTTCCAAAACTTCCAGAAGCTGTTCTGGATATTCCAGAACTTCCAGAAGTTTCTTCCGCATCCGAAAAAGTTCCGGAAACGTCGAACCAAGACGAAAATCCCGGAGAAAGTCTGGATTTCGGAACGAAACCTGCAGAAGATTCGTTTTCCGGACTGCAGTTACTTTCGGAGAGTATTGAGCGGTTCGTCAGTTCGTCACTTCCGGGTCAAGTTCCGGTCAACTCAGATCCGGAAGCGGGAGAAGGTCAGCCGGAAGCTGGATCGTCTCATCCGCTGGATGTGTTGTGCGCTGCAGCGTTAGCAGCTGATCCACGGGCATCAGAAGGAACCGGAAGTGCAACCGGAAGCGGAAGTGGAACTACGTCCGGTGAAGAGAAGATGCGGATGAAAATGACGGAACTGCAGCAGCAATACAAGGAGAAGCAGAAGGAACTCAAGTGTCTGAAGACGAAGAAGAAGGAGAAGAAGAAGAAGAAAGATAAAAACAAGGAGAAGAAGAAGGAGTGTGATGGCAGTCAGAGCAAATCACCTGTTCAGGATTTTATTACGCCAGGCAAACTGCAGCTTGCCTTCTCGACTAGCAATCCGCAACCAGGTAACGTCTTAATGGGATTAATAGTAGTAGTAGTAGTAGAAGCGGTAGATGTTGTAGTTGTAATTGTAGTTGTGGGAGGAGGAGGAGGAGTATAATACTAATAATGATAATCACAATAGTCATAATAATAATAGTAGCAGTAGTAGTACTAGTGGTAGTAAAAATAACACTAATAGAACTACTACCACTACCATTACTTCTACTACTACTATTACTATCGCTACCACTACCACTACTACTACTAACACTACTATCAGTGATAATAATGAATGACTCAACTTTATACAATAAAGTATGTTATTCAAATTAAATGATTTATTGTAACTGAATTTTGTTTTTTGTTTTGCAGCAGCTTCCGCACAGGCCATCGTTCCGGCCATTAAGACTTCCTATGCTGCAGCCCTTGCGTCCGCAGCAGCAACGCAGACTTCTGGTACGCAACACAGTAACACTAAAATAATCACGATTAACGTAACATTATATTATAATAATAGTAATAGTAATAATAATATAATTATAACAAATACAATATTAAAATAACTTTTACAGGAAACTTGATACTCTTTAAAATAATGATATTATTTGAATAATTATAAATATTAATGATGCACTAAATTTTAAATTATATGAATTAATAACCGTTGGATTAAGTCATCTTCTCATTAAATTCAACTATTATTATTATTACCATTATTGAATTAATTTTAGGTTCGGCAGCCAAGAAGCGGAAACCGGATCTTCCCCGGAAGCACGATTCCGAATGCACGGAGACGATTGTGCCGAAGAAACGCAAATTTGTGCACCTCCTCCAATGGTGTCGACCGGAAATGCAGTGGAAGAACAACTTATCCGATGCACCAATCAGCGACAAGCCTAAAGCCAAACCCTCCCTCAAAGGTATCAACGCATTTTATTATTATTATTATTACTATTCTTATTATTATTATTGCTAGTAGTAGTAGTAGTAGCAGCAGTAGTAGCAGTTGTAGTAGTAGTAGTACTAATAATTATAAATGCGTTTATACCACTACTACTACTTACTACTATTACTACTACTGCTGCCACTACCACTACTACTACTACTTTTGCCACTACTACTAATGTTACTGAAACTACTACTGCTACCACTACTACCAGTACTACTACTACTACAACTGCTACTACTACTACTTCTTCTGCTGCTGCTGCTACCACCACTACTACTATTACTATCATTATTATTCGTAGTATTAATATTAGTATTATTATTATTTTCTGTTCATTTTGCAGCTGAGGTGAAGATGAAGCAGTCGAAAAGCGACTCGGGAACTTCGGGAAGTGACGAAGAAAGCGACCATTTAGAACTCCACTGTCTTCCAGCACTGCAGTTTCTGCAGCTGAACGACGAGGCCGACGTCCCGGATGTTCCACTTCCTGTTCTTCCGGAAGAACCGAAAGCGCTACCTCCGCTTCCGGAACCCTCAGCAGAAACGAGGTAGAATTTGTAATATTAGAAATTAACAAAAAGGAAAAATCAGTAAAAATAGTGTTAATAATATATCGTTACGAAATGTAATGGATATAATAAAATCAAATAAAATTAACGGTTGAGTGGTATGTAAATAGTGATGGGGTATCTATATAATACAAATATGATAGAAATATAATAAATAATAGCTAATTAAAATCACCAATAATTAATGAAATAATGAATGGCAATTAGGCAAGGACTTCTTCCGTCGTGCACCGTCAAGGAGGAGCTGCTGGAGGAGGGACTACGCGTGCTGATCGCCGAAGACGGACTCTTTCACGGCGGCTGCGTGCGGAACATCAGACCCCCGGACATCTACGGCGTGGCTGTGGACGGAGAAAGAGGCAGCAGACCCAGGATCCTCTCCACAGAGGAGATCCTTCACGGAACGGTATACATGATATTTAAAAAAAAAAATCTAGAAAAAGATATTATCTTGTAATAGTATAGAATCATCCAGCAGTTAGATTATGTATTAAAATATGATCATTATAATGAATTGTGTATAAATTTGGATTAGATCCTGGAAGTGAAGCCAAGCTCTGTTCACCAGCTGCAGCAAGGGACCAGGATCTGCGCGTACTGGAGTCAGCATTCTCGCTCGCTGTACCCGGGAACCGTCAGTGCTGTGGCTCCCGCTTCCAAAACTCACAGTAAATTCCACAAAACTCGTGATTAAATCATTTATTTTGTCGCAATTAATGTTACTTATGTTCATCGTTTCTTCCTTGCAGCGGGGAAGCATGTCTCCACAGAAGACGAGGTCGACGTCGAGTTTGACGACGGGGACACGGGCAGAATACCCATAAGCCAGATCCGCTTCTTACCGCAGGACTACCCTGTTATCGGTATTTGACAAATAATCAGTATCTGTTACATAACTAAATTTTAAAATGAACAGAAAATAGCTAGGTTGGATATAGAATAATTATTTCCACATCTAATTCTTATTTTCTTTCGCAAATATCCAGAACGAGATCCCAACCCGCTGCAGGCCCTCGAGAGTCGCAGAAAACGCAGAGTCTCGGGTGTCGTTCCCGCAGTTACAGTACAGCCTCGGCGAGAAAAATCAGATCACGAAAACGAAGAAGACAAAGAAGAAAATGATAAAGAAGAGAAGAAAGCAAAGAAAAAGAAACACAAGAAAAAGCACAAAAAGAAACGCAAACACGAAGACGAGACCGAGGAATCGAGCATTGTCATACCAGTGAGTCCAGGCCCGATTACTGGAACCGCCACCGTTACCGAACCCATAAACGAATCCGGTTACCAGTCGATGGAACTCGGGGAAGACGGAGGAATCGCAGCTTTGGCTCCACCGCCCAGAAGAGCAGCAGCAGTCGCAGCAGCTAAAACTAAACAGCAAAACCAGCAGCAGGTTTCGCCGACAGGAAAAAGCAAAAGCAAAATGGCTGCCTTTCTACCCGAACGTCAATTATGGAAGTGGCTCGGTCCCAGTTTCAAGAAAGCCTCCAAAGGCAAAGGCAGAAAAGAGTTTTATAAAGCCATACACCGCGGGAAAGAGATTATCAGAGTAAAATATCTTATTATAAATATTAAATTTATTTTAAAATTATGTGTGTTGGTTCGTTTAATTATTATTCTTATTATTATTCCGAATGGTTTAGGTTGGTGACTGTGCAGTATTTTTGTCTTCCGGACGTCCGGACCGTCCGTACGTTGGGCGGATTGAGCTGCTGTGGCAATCCTGGGGCGGTTCGATGACTGTCAAGGTCCGGTGGTTTTATCATCCGGAAGAAACTTCCGGCGGAAGAAGATTGTCGCAACTCAAGACACCGGTAACCTGCCGATACCCAAATCGTGTTCCTTTAAATTATTTATTATTAATTATTTAAAATTTATTTAATGTAATTTAAAAAGGGCGCACTTTTCGAATCGAACCATATTGACGAAAACGATGTGCAGACGATATCTCACAGCTGCCAGGTACTTCCGCTAGAGGACTTCCGGCGGAAGCGGAAGCCGGATGAAAACTTGAATCTGGACGGATGTTACGAACTTTTCTACTTGGCCGGGTTTTACGATCCAACGTCCGCACATCTCAGTTTTGAGCCTGGCGTCCTGGAGACTAATCCGGCTGGTACTCTGCAATAGGGTTTCCCCCATTCCACCAATCAGAAATATTTAATTGAGGGAAAAAAAATCGTACAAAAAATATTTTTTAAGTTCAGCGTAGTGCAATTCGCATATCACAATCATCAGCCTTAGCCTGTGACCTTTTCTAAACGAAAAAATTTTCGAGAAAATTAAATTCAAAGGAATGGGGTCCACAATTCGAGAATAAGCGTCACAAGCTATCGAAAAAATATTTATCGTTTCTTTTAAAAGTCACGTATTCGCAAATCTTGGTTTAGTTTCTCTTCGTTTCAGTTCTTCCGCAATCGCTTTTGGTTTCAGCCGATTCACTCGAGAAGCGTGCAAAAAGTCTTGTTGGTTATGTGATACGCAAAACAAGAAATGGTTTTTTTCTGATTTTTTAGTTAGCTGAAAACAGATTTTGGATTAAATGTTTTTTTTCCGAACGAGAAAAGTACCTGTCAACTCGTAAACGTCAAGTGATTGCGAACGAAAAAAAATGACATCGTCTATGCCATGTGTAAATATTTTCTGATTTTTTTTTTTTTACAAAATATAAATCTACTGGTTGCGGGGACTTGGAACTGTCGTATACATTTCTGCATTAATACAAGAAATCCAGTTTGCTGAAACGTTTTCAATTTTCTTCGTTTCATTAACATGTATTCGGGAACGGGGAAAACAGTTTGCATTAAAACGCTAACAGAAAATTACAAGAACGAAAAGTAGATTTAATGTAGTGGCTCCATTTCCGCGGGTAGCGGAATTTTCTTTTGCAAAGCGAATTTTTGCAGCGCTTCATATTTTCTGTGTAGCGCCTCGATTTCTTCTCTGATTTTTGTATTGTCTTCCATCAGTTTTTCCGTCTCGGACAGCTCGCCCGTTTTCTCATGCTCCAGCTCATCTTTCTGCTCGATTCGCTTTATGCGACAGCTGCAAAACAACCTTATCGTTAAACGATAAACAAGAAATTATCATTACGTTGCTGTACCTTGCTGCGTAGCCGCGGTTTTTTAGAGTTCGTCTGCGCTGCTTCATGCGGACAATTTCTTCTCTGGTCAAGCCGCGGAGTTTTAACTGACGATTGAGGTCGCGAACTGAAATCGAGACAAGGTCATCGTCAGAAATTCCTAGACTGGGCGGTGAGAGAGGTTCCTAGTAAAATATAATGCATTATTTTTATGCCGAGTTAGTACATGTGGACATCTCATTAGCCCCTATACAGACTTTTCAACGGTGTCCACGTATTCGACAGATTTAGTTTTTCTAACGTATTTTTGACTTGTTGACATAGTCACAAACAAACGTAATTTAAATGGATCCTAATGCAAACTATGGAGTCAAAAACTTACCAAATCTAATTTAGAATTTGCCATATTTCTGTCTCTTTTCTCGTTTTTCTTCATTTTCAGATGCGTTAAATTGTGTAAATTTATTTCAATATGGCGTCGTGTGAAGGTAAAAGGTAACGCGAGATTTCTTTTCTTCTTATCCAAGTTGCTGAGTCATGACATGTTTACATTCTTCAACCGCCATCACTGTTCAGTTTTTCTCCTTTCCCTTAATGATGGCTCTCTTTTCCCTTTTTCCCCCTTCACATGAACATATCCGTTCCCCCCTTTTCCCCTCTATGATAAGGTATGAAGACACACTGGTTTTCTCTCTTTCCCATATTTCCCATTTGTCCCTCCGCCCGAATTACGCTTTGCATATTTTCCTTATCCCTCTTTACTTTGATATACCTAGTTTTCCCTTTTCAGGGAATTTACCTGCCAAGTGGAAGCACTGGGGGAAGCGTAACAAGCGAGAGCAAGCGGACAACATTATCTCATTTTTCAAATAAAAACAATCTTTATTGTTTTGAATGAATTATAAAATCGTTTTCCCCCTTTTTTAATAAAGCTACCGTCCTAAGGAAAATTTATTTCGCAAATCTATACTTTAGTAGTAAATAGTTCAAAACTCGTCCGCTAGATGTCGTTGTGTTTTGTTTACATTCTTCGTTTGCTGAGATACAAACGTATCTGATTTAGATAAATCTATTAAATCTATTTTTCCGTTAAAATCCCTATCAGTTCGTCTTTTGCATAAAAAAAGCAAAAGGCCTGTCTGAAGTTATTTCTTTTGTCTTTGAAAGCAGCGTATACAAATACTGAATAGAGAAAAATCCCAAGAAAATGACTTGGAAATTGGCCTCTACAGTTATACGTCACAAGTTCGCAGTAATTAATTTTCCATTAATTAATACAAGAAAAATTAGTACTAGCCATAAGCTTCAGAGCAGTTATTCAATAAAACCGAAGGCTTGTATCGTTGGCAGCGGACCCGCGGGTTTCTACACAGCACAGAGTTTGCTGAAGGTAAACGCTTGCACAGAATAGTATTAAAAAAAAAAAAATTTAATGTAAAGAATGTTGACAAAGAATAATAAACGTTAATTGTGTTCGCACTAGGGCCATGGCTCTATTAAAATCGACATTTACGAAAAGCTTCCCGTTCCGTTTGGCTTGGTCAGGTATTTATTTTGTTAGTACATCAGTTACCTGTTTGTTAAATAGTTAGTAAACTATTTATCACGTTAACTTTATACTTTAAAAATTGACATTATTTCAGGTACGGGGTGGCACCCGATCATCCAGAAACCAAAAACGTGATCCATACATTCACCAACATCGCCAAGCACGAACGAGTACAGTTTCTGGGGAACGTTAATATTGGTAGCGACGTGACGTTGGAACAGTTGCGGAAAGCATACAACATAGTCATTTTGGTAATTAGTAGTAAGATATCATAAATGAAACATATATTATTATTATTATCATCATATTTACTAGCACTACTGCTACTTTTACTAGTGGTACTACTACTACTACGACCACTTTTTTCCTACTACTCCCAGTGCCACTGCTACCATTAATACTACCGCCTCTGCTAGTACTAGTACTAGTGCCACTGTTACTACTACTACTGCTACTACTACTGCTATTACTACTACTACCCCTACTACTGCTATTACTGCTACTACTCCTACTCCTACTACTACTATTACTACTGCAACTCCTACTCCTACTACTGCTATTACTGCTGCTACTACTCCTACTACTATTACCACCACCACTATTACTTTACAGGCCTACGGAGCTGCACAAGACAGATGGCTCGGGATTCCAGGCGAGTCGCTTCCGAACGTCATTTCGGCCCGCAGGTTTGTCGGTTGGTACAACGGTCTTCCCGAAGACACTGACTTGAAAGTCGACTTTGATGTCGAGACTGCAGTCATCATCGGCCAGGGAAATGTTGCACTGGACGTTGCAAGAATCCTGTTAACTCCAGTTAACTTACTTAAGGTATAAATACATTGCCAAAGCGCGCCCCGCTATAGCGGACACCGTTATCAAATCAACTATACGGAATTCGAAAAAATTTTTTGCGTCAAATGATTTCTCTTAATTTTTGAAATTTTTTAAAATAATTCAAAATTGAAATTTTTGCGTGTACGTATTTAATTCATCCGTCCGTAGTAGAGGGCTGGTCTAGTAAGCTCTGTACTAGAATAGCTAATTTAGATTTATATTTTTTGATTATTGTGTTTGTACAGAAGACAGATATCACGAGTTATGCAGCGGAGGCGCTGAGTAAAAGCCGGATTAGAAATGTGAAAATTGTTGGGCGAAGAGGTCCTCTCCAAGTTTCATTTACTATCAAGGAACTGCGGGAAATGGTCAATTTACCAGAAGCTCGACCACTCATACATCTGGAGGATTTTGCCACCATTGGATCAGTAGTCCCAAGTACTAGTAGTAGCAGTATCAGTAATAGCAGTAGTAGTAGGGTCAGCACTAGTAGTAGTAGTAGTAGTAGTAGTAGTAGTAGTAGTAGTAGCAGTAGTAGTAGTAGTAGTAGTAGTAGTAGTAGTAGTCATAATAATAGTAATAGTAATAGTACGAGTAGTGGTAGTAGTAGTAGGAGGGTAGGAGTTGTAGTAGTAGGACGGGTAGGAGTAGTTCTAGTAGTAGTAACAGTAGTAGTAGTAGTTGTTGTTGTAATAGTAGCAGTAGTTGTTCTTGTAGTAGTAGTAGAAGCAGTAGTAGTAGTACTAGTAGTTCTAGTAGTGGTATTAATTATTACTAATAATTATTTCATTACTAATAATTAAAATAATAATATTTAAATCTATCAATTAAACGAATTGATTACTTGCCTAGGTTTGCCAAGACCCCGCAAGCGGTTAACTGAGCTTATGCTTCAAGCTGCAAAATCGAGCAAGAACTCCAACGCGAAAGAATGGGAACTGAAATTCTGCCGTAGCCCGTTAAAGATCAACGAATCGGCAGAAAATCCTGGGAAAATATCTTCCGTAACGTTTGCCATCAATAGCCTCGAAAACGAGCTTTCGGACAATCCGAAAGTCGTTACGACAGACGACAAAGAAGATTTAGAGTGCGGACTAGTTTTCAGGAGTATCGGGTACAAGAGCGTCCCGCTGAGTGACGAACTCCCGTTTGATTCGGCAAAAGGAATGATAAAGCAGAAAATGGGGAGGGTTGAAGGAATCCCTGGTATTAAATACGAAAAATTTGATAATTTAGGTAAAATTAAATGTTTTCGTTGTAAAATGTAGGCGTGTACTGCAGCGGATGGGTTGCGAGCGGTCCTGTTGGTGTTATTGGTTCGACTCTGCAGAGCGGGCTGGACGTGGCCAAAGTGATACTCGAAGATACTGCCACGATTAGAGAATCGCCTTTTGTCGAAGAAAAGAAAGGACGCGAAGAAATTTTAGCGATTCTCCAGAAGAGAGGAGTGAAGCCTGTATCGTTTGATCAGTGGGAGAAGCTGGACGGGGAAGAGGTCCAACGAGGAGAAAAATCACAAAAACCTAGAGAAAAAGTGGCGGATGTGAATGAAATGCTGGATATTGTACATAAGAAACACTGAAACGTTTCGTGAGTATGTTAAATTGAAATTAAAAATGAAAAATAAATTTGGACTGGAAAGATTAATAACTTAATATTTTTTTTCCCCTTTAATTCTTAAAGATTGTTTTCTACTTTTAATTTAGCATTTAGTATTAATGTTTAGTATTTAGTAACTGTTATTAGTTGGATGCGGATCCGGATAACGAGACAACAACAACTTCCACTTTGTCGGGAAATTCCCTGAAAAAGGGAAAACTGGGGTCTCAAAAGGGAAGAGGGAAATTTGCAAGCATGGCGTCATATTCCACCGCGGAGGGGAAAAGAGGGAAATAAGGGAAGGGAAAAAAAGGATATTTTAAAGTATAAAAGTACATGGAGGGGAAAAGGGGAAACTTATGTGTTGAGGCAAAGGGGAAAAAGGGAAAAGAGCGCCCTCTTTAAGGGAAAGGGAAAACTGAATAGTGGAGTATAGTTGTGCATCCACTTACCACTGAAACGTGCACTGGCATTTGATGAAAATTTGAATTTCAGAAAACCTATTGTTATTAAAGCTATATAATAACTGGGGCATATAAGAAATCTCTTTCCTTCACTTGGAAATGCTCTCAATCAAGCTTTTTCTTGCCTTGATATTTTATTTCGTAATAGTTTTCCAAGCAGCTTCAATTTCTGCTAGTGATTCAAACACTGAATCAGATCTGGAAAAAATACTAAATTACTGCATAAGTGGTAAAAACCATAAATTAAAGCCTGGACCAGAAGATTCGTTACACCAACACGTAACAGAAACAAATCAAAGTTCATAATAACATCAAGAAGTAGACTGAAGTTAACGTTTTTTTCTAGTGCACACCATGGAAGGAACGTGCATGCTGCACAACCAATACAACTATTAACGTTCACAATGTTAACATGTACGGTTTCTCGTACGATCATTGCGGACCTGAACGCAGAATGTCAGACGCCTGCAGACGTCATTTCACGCAGGATCTCTGCTTTTATGAGTGCTCGCCAGATATCGGACCCTGGGTACAAAAGGTCAGGCTTAATTGCTGCATTATTTTCTATCGTTCTTTCTTCACTTGTTATCGTTTTCTCACTAAACTGTCTTACAGGTGGACATGAAGATTCGCAAAGAGCGTTACTACAAAGTTCCTCTATGTGCTACCGATTGTGATGCCTGGTTTCACGCCTGCGAGAACGATTACACGTGCACCGACAACTGGACTCGCAACTTCAAATGGGTAGATGGTTCGAACCAGTGTCCCCAGGGTTCGACTTGTCGAACATTCAAGGAAATCTTCCTCAACTCGTCAAATTTCTGCGAACGAGTAAAGACCATCTGAAAATTACTTATAAAATGACACATTATTCTTATGTTATACTTAAAGGTATGGGATGATTCGTGGAAATATACCGCAGACAGTGAGCCGTGCATGCGGATCTGGTTCGACGGTACCAAGGGAAATCCGAACGCTGCTGTTGCTCGTTGGAAAGCCATTCAGCATCTGAACGCAGCCGGGATCGTTAGTCCGTATCATCATTTACTGTTATCGTTGATCTTGGTTGCCATTCTACGCTTGTAGTTTTGTTGAATCTCCATTTCCAGAAGATCTGTTGTTCCCCCAGCAAAAATAATCAAATTTGCTAAACCTGTTGAAATTTTTTTATCTTTTGTACTTGTTTGTGATACAGCAATGGGAAGCCTTAAATCGAGAATAAATCAGTGCTTAAAGTAGAATAAATAATTGTGTTATCTCGATTTTTTATAATGTTAAATAAGCATAAAAATAAAGAATTACAATTATTAATTTTGTTTACATCATCTGCATACTTAATATAAAAATTTACATTATTAAATTATTGAAATCTCGTGGATACTTTACTTATGAAGTTCAACTTATTTTATTTCGATTTTAATTTTTATATTATAATTTTACTATTTCATTGAAATACTGTATTATATTCTACTTATTGATTATTTAGTTTTATTATTATTTAAAAATTTTGTGTACTATTTATTTACATTTATTCTTTTTATGGTTTATTTATTTTGGTTCCTGTTTATCCCTCACCCGGTCACGTGACTCTTTGTTTTTTTTGGAGAAATTTCCCAAGTACGCGTTCTTTCCCTTTGGCTGTGTTGAATCACAACATAGAAATTTCACTTTAAATATTATGTCTTCTGTCGAAATTAAATTGGAATTGCCCCGTGCGGGAAATAAAGAACAGTATTAAAGGAAGGTATTGAGCATATTGCCATTTTCTTGAATACACGCTAAATATTTTATTTTGATTTTTGTTTGTGATACAGTTGAAGCAGAGAGCCTTGGACACAAAGCACTTACGTCGCTGTGAAACAAAGCCAGAAGGGCTTTTTGTTTCAAAAGCAAATATAAAGTGTAGATATCAGCCTTTCGTTTACCTGTACAAGTGATTGTCAAGCCTTTCTTAAACATGTACGAAATGAATAAAGAGCATGCAACATACATGGACTCGCAGAGGTCCACCATGGAGCAGGGGACATTGGTAAAACGTCATTTCAAATCTCATGCTCTTTAACCGAGATTGTATTTTTAGCCCGACTTGCACGAGCGATGGGCCCTGGCCAACCACCTCAGCTGGATGGTTAAAGTCGAGACCCCCGAAGCGAACAACAGCTACAATATCGCAGAAATGGCAGCAGCAGGAATAAGCCAAGTGCAGCAGCCCAAGAAGAGGGGAAGAAAGCGCAAGTACTTCTATTCAACAGACGATCAGCAAACGAGCGAGTCGGTGTGGGCTGGAGACCAGAGCAGTTCGAGTACCGGTTCGAATAAAGGCAAACAGCAACAGCGGGTTCATCAGGAAACGGAAGAGCAGCGGGAAGAGAGGCTGAGACGGGCCAGGGAGTACATGAGGTCCAAACTTCTGCAGGAAACACCCGAACAGAAACAGCAGCGGCTATTGAAGGTCCGCGAGTACATGAGGAACAGGATCCTGCACGAGACGCCTGAGGAACGCGAGAAAAGACTGAAGCACGTGAGAGATTACATGAGAAATAAACTGCTACACGAAACCAGTGAGGAGCGGGAAAGACGGCTGAAGAAAGCCCGCGAGTACGCCCGGAGAAAGAAAGGCACCGGTTCAAAGCAATCTCCATAATTAAATGATTATATTATCTTTTATAATATGTTTATTCATTTGAAAATTGACGCGTATACTATTATTCTCCATGCATTTATTTTCACCTTCTCAGCTTTATTTTTTGTCTGTTTTCAAGTTTATAACCAAGCTGAAATACATGGGAAGCGCTTGATTAAAATCTCTCTATTTCCTTGTTAGTGAATCATTTGTATTAAGTTAATATACACGATGCACTTAGATTTGTAATTATTTTTTATTTTTATATAAATATGCGTGATTAAAATTCATTGGCTATGTCCACTAATTCATCGAGATTTAAAAACACGTCAAAGGGACGAACATTCAACTGAGACGTGCCAGCATTTCTCGAACTGCGTTTCTTCTTCTGCTTCTCGGCGAAATTTTCGAGTTCCGCTCGCAGGTGGAAGCGGACAAAAGGCTCGTAATCTTTCGCTCGAGCACGAGGCCGAAGATGCAGCGGCAAGGGAACGAAATCGCTGGGCACAAAACTCGAACGAACAACTGGTTCTGCAAACCTTTGAAAGTAAATTGTAAAAATTAATTTTTGGAACTTATGTATTTATTTTTGTTGATATTTTTATAGAAATCATTTAAATAATTAAAAATACGCATAAATGATCATAAATATAAAATAATGAAAAATGACTAAAATTAATTTTTAAAGTTAACTGAAATATAAATTTATTTAAAAATCAATTATTTATCAGTTTAATCCCATGTAGATAAGAGTCATTGTTTAAATAAAATATGTTTAAAATGTAAATACGCAAAATAATACTGAAGATAAAGTCTTACAAATTATTTCATTCTAAATAAACGAAGTAAATACGTATAATATAGAATTTTTCGTAATTTCGTCTTTTACTTGTACGCTTCTTCTTTTGCCAGGCTTCGGATGCCGCCATTTTTCAGGGACCTTTGCAACTCTTTCTGGATCTCCGCGTCTCTCCACGACAGAGCTACGGTAAAGTCTGGCAGTTCGTCGACAAGTCCTGACACTCGGTTTGTCGTGGGGACAAAATCGGGATCAGAAGAGCAGCAGGAAGTTGACAAAACGTCCGAATAAATCACAAGTTCCAGGACTCGACTCGCATGTTCTAGAGTCTCCAGACTGGCTGCTGAACTGTCCACATCTCCAGCAGTCAAAGCCTCGTCCTGTAAAATAATTAATAACTATTATCAATAAAATAAATAATAATAATATAGACATAGAATATATTCATAGAAATACAATATATATAACATCACATCTACAAATTCAGAAATATAGTAATAACAAATAGTAAAAATAAATAATAATAACAAATTAAGATTCTTTTCCCCAGAATTCTAACGGTTTATCGGATTTTTTTAATAAATAACTAACATCTTATTTCATTTTCATTTTTAATCAATTATAGGACTTTTCGGATGCTAATTATGAAACGGTAATTTGTTATTATAGCTAATAAACTAATAAATTTACTGATTGGTTCGTTTGTTCCTCTTTGACAGGCTCCTTCGCTGATTGGTCATCCGAGTCGGCCTCGTAGAGGCTGTCATCCAATAGAATCCTCGAAAAATTGCGTTTGGGCAAATGGTTGGTTTCCACAGTATTGGTTTTCTCGTTATAAACGTATCTCTGCTTTTTAGCCAATTGGAAAACGTCTACTTGAAGTGACAAATTTGTGGGCAATTCTACTGGTTCTATTGGTGAAACATTAGTTGTTTTGAGCGTTTCTATTGGTTCTGGAGAGCCATTTTCCTTCATTTCTGATTGGCTGGAACCTTTAATTTCCTTGATATCTAATTGGCTGAAGCTTAGTTGTTGTTGTTGCGGACTGTTGTTTAGTTGTAGTTCAAGTTGCAGCAGTGCGGCTCGAAGATCAACACCTTCCTTTGTCGATATGCCCTGCTGTTCCAGGTATGTCCTCAGATTCGACAGATTTAAGTAACAGCCCTCTGCTAAGCACAGCGTCCAAAGATACGCACCTAAATGAACAAAAAATCAGTTATTATTAATATTCAAACAAAAAATAACCATAAATACTATTAAATTAATTTATTTCATTATTTATCAATCGAATAAGAGAAGAGGGAAGTCTATAAGTGTAGCTTCATATTCTAGCGGGGAGGGGGGAAACGGGGGAAACTGAGAGTGGAAGCGTTGCACTAAATATACAACCAACTTTAGAAATAATTTTAAAGCGATTGAATTTACCAGATAGCTACTTAAATTACGGGCTAACTACTTTCTAATTAACTCTATTATTTTACTACCGAACTACTAGTTCACTAGCCATTTAACTAACATCAGACACGTATACAATAGCATTCAAATAACAATTTCTATCTTTACATGCAATATCTGCTTTGGGACGTGGACACTGGAGAACATCAAAAGATCCTCTAATTTTTTCCTGTAAAAGGGAAACTGAAAAATCTTCGGAAGACGAAGATGTAGTGACTGTCATAATGATAGGCCGTTTGCTCGAAGACATGATTGTAGACACAGCACTGTAGAAAGACTCATCTTCAGCCTCCAGGATCAAGTCAACCTGTTATAATGCAAATTTTAGTAATAATTATTATTCATGATAGTAAATGCAGCGTTTCACGGTTACAGGGAAATTCCGTGAAAGGGGGCAATGGGGTCTAAAAAGGGAAAAGTAAGGGAAGAGGGAAAACTTGGAAGTATAGCCTTATGTTATAGTACGGAGGCGAAAAAGGGGAAAATAAGGGAAGAGGGGAAAAAGGGGAAATTGAAAGTGGAAATACTTAATAAATAAACAAAAATATTATTTCAAAATTAAATCGATTATATTTTAATTACTACAATTACTTGAAATATAATTATTCAATCATAATATAATCATTATTTACTGTTGTTCTGTCTTAAATAAAATTACTTTATTATTATAATTTTACTATTATTACTATTCTAGGATTTTAATTAACATGATCAATTATTAATCCATCTAACCTTAAAATAATATCAATAATATAAATTTATTTAAATTTGGATTTCAGTCAATATAATATTGCTTTTTTAATTTATAATAATTTAATACAATTAATTGATATTAAAATTAAATTTATACGTCTTCAAACAGGATTAGCGACAACCCTGACTGTATAGGATCAGCCCTAGTAGTTTTCTGCTTGTTATTGAAGGACTTGGTAGCAGTAGCAGCACTGCCACCCAACGTATGGGACTGAGTAGCTTCTTGGAGTTGTGCCAGAACTTGTTTGCAGCTCCGACGACTAGAAGCGTTGACTTCTAGCACTGTTAAACCTAGTTCTGAAGCTAAAGCGTACACTAATGTCGTTTTCCCGCTACCTGGAGGACCTGCTAACAGCACAGTGTTCTGAATCTGTGGAATAAAGACGATAGAATTAATAATAATAATAATATTAATTGTAATGTTGATGATAACAACACTACTATTAATGCTGCTTCTTCTACTACTACTGCTTCTACTACTGCTGCTGCTAGTACTACTATTAGTGCTACTTCTTCTATTACAGCTATTACTGCTACTACTACTGCTTGTGCCAGTACTACTACTACCGTTACTTCTTCTACTACTACTATTACTGCTACCACTACCACCACTACTACTAATAGAAAATATACTTGTTCCTCCTCGTCTTCATCTGACCGACTGTTTCTATAATCACACAGCTGGTCGAACTCAGATTCGTTCTCACTGTCGCTTGAATCGATTCGGGGCCTTTTGCTTTGATTTTTCTCTTTCTTCTTTTTGTTCTTCTTTTTCACTTGCTCCTTCAAACCGGGACACCACGGCAGAAGCCACCGCTTCAGGTACAGAGCGGTACTCTTCTCGCAAAGGACTTCGGACGATGATTTCGGCTGATACACTTCAGTCCAGGGCAAAGACTCTCGCAACCTGGAAAAAAATAATTTACAAAACTGCTAAAAACAACACATATCCACATTTACATGATTTATTTATTGAATTTATCACTCGTGTTCGTTTTATTATAAATTTATACCCGAAATCTGGAAAAAAAATAAGTTTATGAATTAAAAAATTTATATATATATTTATATTATTTGCACTCATTTTTATTATTTATTTATATTACGTCGTCATGTTTACTATTTATACTAACTGATTTTATTGCATTCATTTATGTATTACTAATTATGATATATATTACAGTTTATTTAATAATCGTATACCCTTCAACAAGTTGACTCTTCTGTTTCAGTAGCGTCCTGAACGTCCTAAAGTACGGAAAATTCAAACTAGTCGAGGTTTTCACGTTATTGATGATTTCCTTGCACTGTCTCCAGGTAAAAGCCTCATTACGGCTCTCTTCTCTTTTGGTTACCTTCTTGTCTGCATGAAGGTCCAGTTCCAGTTTCAACATCCCAGGCTTTCAGAACATAAAAAAGAAAAAAAATATTTTAAGTACTAGAGGATACTTGAAGTGTACTACAACTATTCTAAAAGTACTAAGTATATCTCCCGAAATTACCCACGTTAAAATGGGTCAGAGGAATGGTGTTTTTATTCCGTAAAGAACACTGTAAAAAGGCACCAGTACAGTACCTTTTCATAGTCTCTTAGTTTCTTTTTACAGTGCTTTTTCACATTAGCTAGTATTTCCCTTAACGCATCAAGGTCACTAAAAGGTACCCCAAAATGCACCATCATTCTTATGTGGGTGATAGTTTTTACCTCGGGTGGAGCTTTGTTATTATCGTTTCCCCGTAAAAATTTGTCGAGGCCCTGCGGAAACTCCAGACTCCACATTTCCGACGAGTCCCTCTGTGGGACGTGGCTTACTTTCGGGAAAATTTCTGCTTCCCGAGATTCTCCAGCATTTTGCGATTCAATTTGCTGCTTGAGGGCTTCCGGGATCCCGCTGTGAAGGAAATCGAGTGTGGCCTGTTTGACTACCTTCATTTCTTTCTTCTTCTGCCGCTTCAAAAATATCGGGGCAACTTTCCCACCGACTATTTCGATTTCGTCATCGTCCGAGCTGATTCTCCGCTGTCTCTGTTTTTTCTTTTCTTCCACAATTTCATCGGTTTCATCTTCTGCAGTCTCGAAACGCTTTCTCCGAATCCTGGAACTTCGTCTCGGACCAGCTTCTTCCTCGAAAACGTCTTCCTCTGTAAATTATACAATAAATTATCAAGCTATCATAAATAGATTTTTTTGTGCAATAAAATATGGAATCAATCAGCGATCAAAGTGTTTGAGCCCTCATTACAGTCACATAATTATTATTTTTTCAATAATTATGGCCTCTCAGTACTTCGCTTTCATCATTTTTCATAAATGCTAGACTTGCTAGAAAAGTTATCTCGTTACCTGAGGATTCAGTAACAGGTTTATTAGCTTCTTCTGTATTTTCTTGAAACTTAATTCTAAGACTCCAGCTTTTTCTTTTTCCAGTTTTTTGCTCGTTCTCCGTTTCTGCGTTCGAATTTTTTGGTTTTCCCTCTTTTGATTCGCTTTCATTTTGCTGCCGTTCATCTATGAAAAGTAATAATGAATTAATAATTCATATTTGCAATTTTTCAGGACTTACCTGAGTCTGAATTGATTAAATCTGTTTCCTTCGATTGTTCGTTCACGTCTTCATCCTTTCCTTTCTTTAATTCTTTGCGTTTTCTTTTGTTGTTGTACGTCTTCTTTGTCTTATTATTGCTAAGAATTTTAAAATCTTCGTCAGAGTCATCCTCTTTGATTTCGATTATGTCGTTCGCAACTTCACTGGCCTTCTGCACTTTTTTAAAATAATTTTGTATACCAGTACTACTGCTGTTTGGTAACACTTCAACGTCCGAGAAAAGTGCTGGTTCTTTACTTTTCATTGGTTTTCTAACTATTTCTTCCAAATTTACAGGTTTGCTAGGACTTTTTGGTTTGTCACCCTGAAGTTTGGCTGGCTGAGTTTCGGGTGAAATTTCAATGATTTTGTTTCCTTCCTTTTTGTTTCTGGTTGCCGAGGAACCAAAATAGTGCAAAATATTTCGTGACATCGTTGATTTTAAGTTGAAAGTGAAATCAAAAGCGACAAAATTGAACAGATGAACTTGACAAAAGATTATAAAGAAAAGCCTGTGTTTACAGCTGTTCAAAGGCGGGAAACGCAACGCCACCTAGTAAACAAATAAAGAACTAAATGATTGTACATTATTTTGATCTAGAAAATAAGGATACTACTAACCATGACAAACTCAGTTCAAAAATAATAATTATTGATGGAAAAATTTTTAACGGACTGAGTTCTCTTAGACTGCACCACTGTTTACCGTTTTTACAATTTTAAACGTAATTTTAATTTATAGCGTATAATATAGACATATATGTTATGCATATATATATGTGCTTTTAGAGCTGCTAGTATGTATCTCAAATGCTTTGCTTACTTCATGTATGTTAATAACACACAGGTAGTTATTATTTATTATTATTTATTTATTATTATTACAGGTAATTTTACGGCAACTAACCTGTATTAGTATCTAACCATGAACTACTGTACTATGGTTGGCTTTTCTCTCTATAGACCTTAAGCAAAATACCCGTATGTTTAATGCACTTTATGCCTTGGCAACGATGAACGACTTTAATAAATTATGATAAATCAGAAATTTCCAGTTGAGACTAGTATGCTGGCCTACTGCTGAGGAAAAAAAACGACAGAGTGGAACATTCTTCACATAGACGCCCAACAATGTCCAGCATCTGCCTACCGTCTGATTGATTGCGTCCATAGCTCTCAACGAAAGGCGTGTCTTGCTTCTATATATACATTAATGCCAGAATATTAATGCACTTCAAAAGTTGGGAACGTGTGTATTTTATTGAGTTGAATATAGTTTCTGCAAAGTTTAAACTTTTCGCGAAAGCGTGCGCTGTTTTTCGGCAAATTCGACAACTTTCTCGAGGACGGACAGGCCTTTCCTCCTGCGGACCGAGTTCATGTAGACCTGTGCTCGGTTGATGGAGTCCCCCTTGTCGCCGTACAGTTCAAGTTCTTCCTCGGTGGACGGTGTCCAGAAAGGGTCAGTATCAATGACCTAGGACAGATTGTTACCGATAAAAGCGTAAGAGAAAATAAACGAAAGGAAAGCTTTGCCAAGAGGCGATGTTTGAATAGAAGCTTCGGAGGAGAGTGTCCCTGGTGAGTATGCAAATGAGGCGAGGAATGAATGAGCTTGTTGCATGAATGAAACAAACAGCCCGGACCAAATGTGGCCTCTGACCATCAATGGAAGCGAGCTGTTTGCTATCAAAGCAATACGTCAGTGTTTACTGAAGAGTTTTCTACGAGGAAAAGTCAATAGCCAAACGGCTTTTTTCTTTGCCCCTTTTTTCAAATAATTTTTAAAATAACAGGATAGCGCGCACTGGTAGAGCAGGAGCCGCCCTGAACCCGTCATAGCAAGCAACAGGCTGACCATAATTGTCCACAAGGAGTGTCCATTAAGAAAGCAAAACTTTCATTCTTGGCTTCTTTCATTCGGCTCCATGCTCAACATCTCCATTGGGCCCGTTTGCATAACGACTGACCGAAAACTACGAGAAACTATAACTAGATACTCACCTCCCAGTGAGAGAAGACGAGCTGGGGGCTGGCTTGACCAGAAGTTTGCTTGCGAATCTCATTAGCAAGGTCAAAAGACTCGACAACCGGAAGGACAGCGGTTACACTAAACGTTGCCGTCCCTTCGTCTAAATCACCGGCTAAAACACGGCCATGACGTCGACTTATTACGCCGTACATCTTACCTATACGTTGAAGGAAGCACGCAAAAAAATATCATTAGTCATGCTCAAGTCATAAATCCTGGATTTCTGATGGGAACCAGTGGTTCAGTAGCTCATCACAGCAATATTCAACTAATCGAACTAAAACTCGTTTTCTTGAAAGGATTTTTGTGGCTAATCGGATGAAGGGTGCAGGAACAGGCCAACAAGTAGCACACTAGGTAGAAAATATCAGCTATAAACTATATACTAATAATTTGTTATGCAAACGAGTTTCAGGGCTCTCGGGGCGTGTGCTTGTCCTCCACTAAACGCACGGCTCCTGGATCAAAAATTGAGTTAGGATAACCAGTTTGTGCTGGTCTTCAACCAGATCGTTTTTCCTTGCCCCCATGTCCCGTGACCAAGTGTGTGTCGAAATGGCTAACTCTCCACGTCAATGAAGAACCAAAAACTTAGCCGCAAACTACTAGTCCTTCTCGTCAGATTGAGGTTACGCTCTATCCTCTCGCAGTGAGAGGAAACAAGGGAGCGAGAGAGAAAAAAAAAACCTAGAAAAAAAAGTAATGTCCCCCTAAAGGGAGTTAATTATTTCCAATGTGTTGGGAGATCTCTCTCTCTCTCTTCTTTTGTACCAGCCTGGAGTAAGTTCTGTAGGAGCTGCATCGTGGCCGTTAGTCTGTATAACATCCATTTTCTAAAGAGACGATGGTGGACGGCCGTAAATTTGGTGGAGTGGCGCCAGGCGGGTGCCCAGTCCGCCATCTTGGCGCCCTCAGCACCAACGCCCTCATTACTCCATTAAAATTAAAACTGTCCGCGTGAGCTGCCATCCACTCACTCCACCCCTGGTTTTAAACAGTAAACACCTTCCAGGGTCCCTGCCCATTACGAGACATGATCAACAGATCGACAACCGTCAAATGGCTATCATCATCACCCTGCATTCATCCCCCTGTCAGCTTGCCAGCTCTTGGATTACGCTTCTCAGTAAAACCAACCAACCAAATGACCGTACCTAAGTATAACTTGAGGAAAAAAGAAGTTTTGATGAAGCTTAAAGCTTTAAGGATGACAAGTGACTATTCAAGCTAAAGCGGGTTAGAAGGACTTTTTCAAAGTTGAGCACAGCAACTTTGACGTTTCAAAGTTGTCATCGTAAAAAGAAAGAAAAGGAAAAGCCTTATAAATACTATACTCGGACCAACATAAAAACAAGCTGGGTATAAAAGAGACTGTTTGAGAGAGATGGTCAAGCGAAGAAGATCATTAAGAGTCTAGGGTTATGAGATAAGTTGGTTACAAGGGATGTGATATAAGTAGGGTAATAAACAGCTGGAGTTTAGAGCCACTGGTGCCAAAGGAAATCAAGGTAACTTGTTGAAGGAAAGGCTTGGCTTTTGCATCAGCTCCCTAAAGTGGCCCATTGGCCACGTTTCATTAGCGTTACAATCTCTATCACGTCGATGTATACACGGTCTGATGGGCCGTGATAAAGTAAACACCGGTGGCGAGAATGGCGCCGTTCTGTCGCCTCGCAAAGTTTCATCAAGCTTTAATAGCACTTCTACCCACTTTCCCGCCCTCCTGTCCACCCAGAAACACCCTATTTCTGTTGTGAAGCAAACTGGAAGGTGTCTGTCCTTGTTGATCGAAGGTGGTTGGTGCTACCGACCTGAAAGGGTCATTAAAGCGGTTACCAGGACGCGCAGATAAGCTGTAGACTTGCAGCAGTATCTTTTGTATCGTGATAGGCACGTGCCTTTTGGCCCAGGGATAGATTAGCAATAATGCTACCATTAGAGGTTTTTATCGACACACTGACTTTAGGGCAAATCACTTGGACAAGTAAAAACACTCCTCGGTACGAATTGTGAAATTGGCGATTCCAGCACGTGCCTTGCCTTGTTCTGTGCCCCGCGCTTAAAACGGAGATAGTCATCGTTTAATAGGCTTTTTTCCTAGGGGATTTACTGCAGCAGAGAATAAGACAAAATGGGTGACACTGGACACGTCGCCAAGGCGATATTATCACGTGGGCTTTGGTTTGTCTTCACAAAACATCAGCACTCAGCGAGAAGAGAAGTCAGATAGCGAGAAGCTGCCATCAAAAGGTAAAAGGCAAGCTGAAAATCTCGGGAGAGAAATAGAAGATTAAGCCAAACTTTTTCCTTCAGTTTTTCCTTGAAGAAATTCTTATTCTTTAAGGCGAAAAAAGGTAGGGTAATTAAGGCGGACGCAAATCAACGTCAAATCAAAATTATGTTCTAGCCCACTAGCATCTCCTGCGTATTCTGACAATAGCCATTCACTAATTAACCAACAACAAGCTTCTGGCTTTTACACTTTGCATACACTTTAGGACAGCAGCTAGTAATCCTCCCGACGACATTTCTACACACTAGCACGTGAATGAAACAACATGTGCACAAACTGGTCGGAAGCAATCAATCTGCCTAAGAACCGGTCTTTCTCTTATCAACGCACATCAGCTATAATTCAATCTCGCATCTAATGATCTAACCACGACACGATGCAAAAGAGTTGACTGCGAAAATCTTCATCAGCATCTGATTGCGATCTTGAAAGCAGTAAGAAGACACTTGTGGACGAACACGAAACCTTTGACGTGATTGAATGGGAAATACCCATAACGTTTCGCTCAGCAGGGCAGAAAAACGCTTCGGCTCACACACTCACCACTAGAGCCCATGGAAATGTATCTATAACGACTTCCGTCAAGCTTAGCCGGACATTTTTTACTACGCACCAAAATGTATCGACAAACAAGCCGCACGCGAACATCGTTCATCAGCAGTCTTCACACATTCCGCCTGGAGTATCTTTCAAAAACTTTTTTTTCTAGCTTTTTTTTTACGCACTCAACAGAGCACAGTAGTGCTCAGTTACAAAGTTTGTACAGCCGTGTGGAAGGAGAAACTTTAAGTCGTGTTACTGGGTGCTGTGTTGACACAGTTGACAAGGGTTTGCAGTTTGAACATAGCCACTGCTTCAGTGGTTGCTTTAAGAGACAGTAACACAAATCGAAGAACTATTAGTGAACTGACTAATCATTTTATACAGAGTAAGCTTCATAGCTCGTTACAATCCCCTAACAAGTTTCAAGCAAGTGTTAAAACGGCTTCATACATGACTGTGGCATTGTGGTGGTAAGCGTACACTTCTTTATTTTCCAAGTTTGCTTATTATTTTTAAGATTTCTTTTTTGGTTGTTGATGGGAAGGTCTAAGTGGAGGCAAAACCAGCAGCAGCACCCAGTAGGCAATACGATAACAGGTATAAAGGTATATAAGCAACTAGCAGGTAGTCAACGGCAAGTCAGTAGTCACCAAGCGTGCGTACCTGCAGCAGGTGTAATCACTGCCCCCTACAACATTTTCCCTCCAATTTACGAGTCTCCTTGGTTTCACAGCACTCCTGAACCCAATTTATATCCCATCCACTACGGAGAAATTTGGCTCAGTGATCCGGACTCTCCGGTGCGGACAAGTAAGCAGCTTGTGCCTCGTTTCCCCTCAGTGTCCATCCCAAAGTGATTTCAACGAGCGAACTCTTTCAAGTTTCCAGTAGCCGACTCAAAACTATCGCGATGGTCTGCCAATGCACCCTTTGGAAGGAATCGAGAGAACACGCGGACCGGCACATTGCTCCAAACACAGAAGACTGCTCCATCCGAACAAAACGCGCAGTTTCATATCAGAAAACGTCTATTGCAGTCGCTGCTCTCTTGTTGCTTTGCCTCAGTACGTGTACGGCCGGAACGAAACTTCCCGTCGAGTTTCTACACCATCATCCACACCACTTGGCAAATGACCCGGCTTTCAGAGTCTTTTACGCAACAGGGGTAAGACGAGAACTCACTCAAGTAAATCAGGGGGCTGCAGAAAGCACTGATGAACACAAGGGAGGCTTTTTTTTTTTAAAGGAAACTAGAGTCATCCATTTAACTAGATATCGATTTATCACACTCCTGGGTGCTCTCCCACAAATACTTAGAAAGTTTCCAGTTGATTTCTTCTAGCTAGATTCGTTCCTCTGTTAATGTTTATAGGAAACTTGACTTGTGTCTTTTCATTGCAGAGAGAAAATCATGTTCCCTTGAGTTACTTTGGTTTCGGGGGTAAAAATCTCATTGCGTTCACAGCAGTCTATTTCTCCTTTTGTGTGTCTTCAAGAGGGGAAAAAATCTTTTTTTTCTTCGGTTGAAAATGGACGTTGCACATAAATAAATGGTTGGCAAGGTCATTTCCGTTTCTAATCAAGAGGAGGGAAGCCGTTTTGCCACCTTTCGGTATCACAGGAGAGGGGAACCTTGACCTGACCTCAACTACATTTCTTGGCTGTGTTTACACGCTCAACACTCAGCACATCTACGTTATTAACCCCGAAACAAAAAATTATGGGTCGGACCCAGGGAAGACGGGCTCAGCAACCAGCCACTCTTGCTACCTGAGTTACGCTCCCTTGTGTTTCTTTTTTCTTGAATTATGGTTTCAAAATGAGCCAACTCCTTCTGATGAGCCCCGTTCCCTTAAAAGGACCAAAGGGTTTTGCTCCTAATTACTTAAGACGTGCACATAATACGACACAGTGAAGACATTCGGACAGCTACTCGGCCTAAGCTGACAAGAATATACTGTCTGTTTAATCCATAAACATAAGAACTTCCTATCATGTTGCTTCTTTTTTTTTTGTTACATGATCTAGAATGGAGAAAAAGATTTGCCGATTTGCTCTCCGCATAGCGTCTGCAACAAAGTGGACATGTACGACAACCCTTGGATCGAGCGGCAGTGTCGCTGTCCGGCAGATCAGTCCTGCTCCATGTCTTTAGACGTCAACGATGGCCACACCATCACGGACAAGACCAGGCAATTCAAGGTATTCAGCTGTTCCTTTCGTTCGCCTAATGGCTTGTTTGCTTCAACCAAACTTTGTTCGCTATTCCTCAAGACCTGCGAGCCTGTTAAGAAACTACCCAAGTGCCGATTCTTCCGGGACGTGACGTGGACTTTCGTCAACTATCCCGACAACACGACACAGCAGATCATGCACTGCACCTGTCCCAAGAATTCAGTTGCCTACATCATCAAACGTCAGGCGTTTCAGTCAGAACAGGGAGTGGGGTACCACTACTCCTTCGCATGCTCTCCACAGAGCGTAAGTTCAACTTTTACAGTAACGCGTAATCAAAAACTAAACTGAGAACTGTTGTTGCAAATGTTTGCAGAGACTGAAGTGTCAACGGAAGGAGCCGTGCCGTTTATTTACAGTGAAGAAACGCTTCGAAGTGGACGAAGTCAACACCAACACCTTGTGTCAATGTCCTCACGGACACAAGTGCCCCAAGAAACACACGGACGTCGGAGTGATTCCGGGTAAAATCTACACCGAGGATCTGATCCGCACCTACTCTGCTTACTGCATGTAGGCTAACACGAAGCAGAACTGCAAACTTATCATTTAAACTGCAACAAACATCTCACACGCTTAACTCTTTCTCGAAATTTAAAATTCTGAATGTGTCCGGTGAATATTCGGTTGTCACAGATGAATCACTAAATATTCGGCGCGAATGATTTTTGTACATAACGAAGACTCGCTAGTATATCAACGAAATTATATCAGGAAAACATGTATCTGAGTTATATATAAACCTCTTCTTTTTCATGTTTTTTAATATAATTCACCTTAAACAAAAACCTATTCCTGTTGTCCTTTTTTATTCAACATCAAATGAAATGGGTAACACGTTTGAAACCCTGATACGTGACAAGATTTTTTTAAATATAATGGTGAATTTCAATACACGTTTAAATGCGAGATCTTCCAGTTTTGCTGGAATTAATGAATGAACGGGAAGAGTGAAACCCCCATTCAGTGTGAATCAGAGGCACTGAAAGCCGCAAAAAGTGTGAAGTCAGAAAAAGGGCAAGGTCGTGAGTGATTTCACGCAAGGAATGCCAATTATTTCATTCATTCGTGGTTCAGAAAATGTCCTTTAGCGCAACCAGAACGCACATAACTTAAGGAAACAAACCTGTGGCGGGGAATATCTTTTTTTTTTTTCTTCCCTGGTTCTTCCTGGCGGCTATACGTTGCACCCGCCACGACCTCATCTCTAACCTCATTCAAACCGAACAAAAGTCTTAATTGGAAAGCTTTTCCAATGATTCCACAAAGAAATTTCCCTGGAGGAAACTGCCTGCTCGAGAAACTTCCGCGACAAAAAATCAGAATGTCGCCTAGCTGCTTGCCTCCTTCACGAGTCGTGACCATTAGACCCTAGCCGGATGTGTAACCTTCGAAACCACGTAATGAATTCGCCTCTCGGTTCACGTTAGGAAGTTGCACAAAACCATAGGCGATCGTATCACAGATGCTCAAGATGATAACTGAATACTGTCAATATGCAACCGTGCCATACTACGTACACGCGAAATTCTGCAAGTACCACAGCTGCACAGAAACCGAGCTTAACATTGCTACTGAATGATGATAAAGCAATCGATAACATTAATAACTAACCATTTGGTTTATCAGTAAACTGCGCGTACTGTTGTAAACACTTGGAAAAACCAAACTATTAATTCACTCGAACTGTACAATACTTTCGCGGCACCTGTCGGTGGTACCTGAACTTTGTAACTACTTCTTCATCATACTATAGTGATTTCTCACTTCATTTGCAGTTTTAGCATTTACAGCAACGTGTTTAACCGACAGAACAGTTTTAGGTTTGCCTATGAGACGTGTGAAACTACTTTAGTATTCGTTTTGGCCAACAGGTGGTGCTAGTTCAAGAGCAACAAGTACTTGACACAGGAAAAACGCGCATTTGCTTGTGCTAGTAGCTTATGGTTAGACTTGCTGGGTACTCGTCTACGCTTCACTTGGCTTTCTTTTTATCCCCTTTGGTTCCTTTTGTGCTAAAACGTCACCCGGAACGAAGACTTGCCTGTTTTTCAGAATTATTTCATCAAAAGATGAGAACCGAGCAGATGAAACAGCTTTTCAATGCATAGCAACTTCAAAAGAGATGAAAAGTAAGGAACGCTAGCATTTCGCCGCGTTTTATTTTCGTCAGCGTATTCATCTCTAGAAGAATGTGGACTTGAAGCGGTTCGAATCTAAATCAAAACTTGAAGACAAGCTAAAAAGAAACTGGGCTTTTCATCGCGGGGTTCAGGGACGTTTGCTGAACCCTTACCAAGCTATTGGCCGTGAATATCTAACAAAGTCAGGGGCCTAACCCACTAAACTTTGACCGTTGTCGCGAACGAAGCCGTTCTAGTGGTAAACAATGCTTCAAGTTTTATCAATTCCACTAGAGCGCGGAAATCGATCAAACGGAATAAACCTAATACAACATGCCACTGAATAGTAAGTTCATCTAAGTAACTGTCAAAATGATGCGGTTCGTACAAGAATGATGAATTGCCAGTTACATGATCAACTGTAATCACGTAAAAAGATGAAAAAAAAACCTAGCTATTCTGAACTGAATCCATAACTTTCAGTGCGTGTAACCCCTCACACGCAAGGCTAGACCGGACAGAAGCCGGGAAACGTATCACAAGGGTCATGTTCAGTACTAAGTTGGAGGTTCCTTTAGAAACAGACTGCGTAACGAGCAATCATTCAAGCTATGTTGTGCTAACAAAGACCTCCGGTCAGGGTCCACTACTGCAGGAAGGAAGGGGCAGACAAAACGCCGTTACAATCTCCGTTACCGCATCGGGACAGACAGACAATCAGAAAAACGCAGAAAATAGAGATATCTTAGGTGTCGTCAACTGTAAAAGCAGTTGTCAAAGACGGATTCGAGAAAGTGTGTACGGGTGTACAGTACAAAGATTTCAACACATCACCGAAGACAAACAGCTTGACAATTATTGTTAACATGCAGCATAATCCGGGCTTTAGGAAGACCAAGCAAGTTTCTGAGTTCTTGAACTGCTGCAAGTAATATAATAACACTTGCAACGGTAAATCCGGGCAATACTAACAATTCCCTTAGTGTTTATCCATAAACAAGAACGCAAAGGGCCTTTAAGGACTTGAGACCTTGCAGTGATGAAAACGTACCACTCATAGACCGTGGAGGAAGGCGCGGAAGGCTCAGTCTCCATCAGTCTCTCGCCGGGTGCGGTAGTGCTTCACTCGGAACAACTTTCCTAACTACATCTCGAACACAATCTTACCAAATGGCT
Organism: Eulimnadia texana; assembly: GCA_002872375.1. Lineage (NCBI taxonomy): Eukaryota > Metazoa > Arthropoda > Branchiopoda > Diplostraca > Limnadiidae > Eulimnadia > Eulimnadia texana. The sequence continues at coordinate 23,775,062 of NKDA01000001.1, forward strand.
TCTCTATCCCCACTGCGGTATCTCTGCCTACACATTTTCTTACTAACCGCGGTATCAAGAACAATCCTGTGTCAATCCTGGGGTCTGTCCCAGTCGGGGATCTTCAACAGCATGCGACAACGACTGCAGAGTCTCATCCAAGACCAAACGCCATACTCTTTCGACGTAGTCCGTCAGCTGATTCAAGTGCAACCCCAATTACAGGTTAGTTATACCGGAATAAGTTAAAACGAGTCTAATACTGGGTTTGTCACACGACTATTTTATGTACATAAACTGTGGTTGAGTTATTTTGTTACTTTTTTGTTCTCCTCAAGACACTTTCGTTTCAGTCGTGCATAACGTGCTGAGCGGACGTTTGCATTTGCACTTCAACGGGATCAACACTTGAAAACTCGGAAGTGAAAAACAGCAGCTTATGCTCGCCTCACGACTTTTATTTCCTACTTGCTATCGACAATTTATTTCTCTATCGCGCAGCACGAGCTCACTAATTTTTTGTTACATCCCCCTGTGAAACGGAACTACTTGACCAAATTTAACACTTATATTGGCGTCAACGACCCCGGTGTGCAGTTTTCGTATTTCACTTCGAGAAAAACAGGGAAGGAAATAATAGAAACTAATGGGAGATTAAATCGTAAAAAAAAAACAGCGCCGACGAAACAGTCAGATAAGCACAGCGGTAGATTGTCCTCTCCCTTTTTTCCTTCGCAGAAGTAACACAGCTTGAATCGAAGTGAAGTAAAACGAAAAGCTTTTTCACGAATTTACCAAAAAACAGAAATCCGAGAAACTGTTTTCAACAAAAGAAAACAAAGCAATAGCTCCGGTAGTAATGGTGCTCTTGATTGTTTAAGCTAGCAGTATTATTAAATGGCAAGTTTATCTAGCATTTATGGTGAATCATGTTTTAGGACAGCAGTACATGGATAGCAACTAGTAAAACAGGCAACCTGGGGTCCAGTTTCTCTTTCAAGAAACCTCCAAAGTATCATCACTACCCACACGACCAGCACCAACTTTGGCTACCCGAATGTGCTACGCAGCAGGTCTGTAGTGCTGTTTACACTCGACTGAACATCACACAGCCTTTGTGCGCATGTTCCGATCGCTTTGAGAGCCCCTGTTCGACCAGCCTGAGGAAGAACGATGTTCACACCGTGGAAGTCGGACTTCATAAGAACCTTCAGGTAGGTCCTAGAAAACCAAACAGTATATCTGTACATTACAATGAACCAAATGATCTTCAAAGGCTCCCACACTGATCAAAACCTGTGAGAGAACATCAGACATCCGAACATGTCGTTCGCCACAGGACTGGGCTCTCTTGGCTCTTCAGAACGTTCGGACGGGCAAGTCTCAGTACCTGATCATTTGTCGCTGCGAGCAAGGGGTTCTGGAAGGACCCGTGAATCATGACCAACCTTCTTACGCACGCGTCCCGGGTATCAGAGTCTACGGAATGATGTGCATTGCCCTTGATGCTAATGAAGACAGGAGACGCCAAGTCCGAAGCCCGGGACCAGGTACTGAACGAAAGTTAATGAGAGTTCCAACAAAAGTTATTTTGAATTTTCACAGAACTTCCCTGGAAGAAAGTGAGCGAATTCGTTAAAGCAGCCAACTGGGACTGAACCAACAGAAACAACTAAGAAAGTAGCACATTTCACGCACCTTTCATGTAAAGTACATACTTGATTAGGGAATTCACGTTGCGGTTTGATAACTTTTACGCCAAATTTGTGATGTAAATAAACATTGATTAGTTGCTCTATCAGAGAGCCCTGAACATTTTCCACACCCTAGTAATTAGGCTGACTATCAATTTACTTACAACTATGTAGTAAATGATGTTCAGTCTTACCTAGCACTTCAGCACTGACTTGAATTGTACAAGTATACATAGCAGCCATAAGTCGCTGCGGCTGTGCCTGGAACGCTCTTCGGCAACCCTCTTTCACACTCGACATGATCTGCCCACTGAAAGGTCCATACGGTTGGTTGGCATTCGTTTCGCTATCGCCAGTGACAATGTTCCAGTCTTCGACGAAGAAGGCGACACCCATAAGAGGCTCTTCACACAAGGGGCCGGACAGGGTGGCCAACTGGAAACCATTGACGAAGCTGTTGTGAATATCCAGCATCGTCGAGTCGCAGTCGGCACGAGACTGCCACACGTTGGGTAACTTGACGGCTGAACGGTTTATCAACAGGTTGGGACCGCACCGGCGTGGCCCGAAACTCCAAATCGAGTCCACGATACCTTTCCACGGAGAACCGCACTTGTCCAGAACATTCTCCAGCTCGGCCTGCGATGTTATAAACGTTAACGATTAGCAGCGGCACTTAAGTTATGCATTATTATTATTATAACTTATATATTATTATTATATATTATATTAACTTTATTACATTATATTCATTTATTACTATTTTGAATTATTTACTTTTATTATTTAATGATTGACGAATTATTACTTTTATTTATAATATTTATTATCAATGTATACTTTTATAAATTTATTATTTATTAAGTTTATTAATTATTATTCATTAATTCAATTTATATATATTTTTATCATACAACATTATTATAACTTATATATTATACAATACCTTCAGTTCGCTAGCTCCGACATTACTAGCTTTCTTTGCTAACGGTGTAGACACATCTATAGTAACAGTTTCGCTAGTTTCTTCGCGGGTAAGAGCTTTAATCGACACAGAATTTCTTTCGAGGAACTCGATTACTTCGGCAGGAAGAGGCACAGCCCTTATTTTCATTGCGCATCTCTTATTGGGTGTCTGGATATCAATAAGCCCCTCGTCTTCGGTCTTTTTGGCGCTGGGCTCTGCTTCAGTCCCGCTACTTCTGGGAACGACGGTTTCTCGAAAGGGAACAATCGGCTGGGATGCGCTGATTTCTACCTTCGCATAGCGTTCCCGAAGATCCTGCAAGCAACGCTGGAGATGCACTTCCCCGGCTGTGACTATAACGTGTTCTCCAGTCTCTTGAAGCAAAACCTGAATCGAGTAGACTTCCAAATCTCTGTTTGTCATTCTACGATAGTATTAGCCCTTACCTGCACACAAGGATCGGCCTGATTAAGCAACTTGAGTCCACGTACGAGAGCCGGCATGTCGGCAGGACGAGACGGTTCAACCGCCACACGGACAATAGGCACCGCCATCTGAGTGATTTCGCTGAAGGCTGGGCAATGCAGCGTGCTGCTCAGAGTCGCCGATTTCAGAACGTGTTCGTCTAAACCCCCAATGCCTATGACGTTGCCTGCGGGTGCTTCCTCCAGTTGCTCCATTTCGCGACCCATGAGAAGGTACAAGTCCCCAATGGTACCTCTTGTTACGTGCTGGCCCGGTTTCAAATCCTGGAATAGATGAAAATAGAATATATTAATCGAATATACACAGTAAAACTATGCAAATTGTCGGGAAAGTTGTATTAGTCCAACATAATGATCCTAGATTGTGAAATAATTAATGAAAAAGTTCTAAAAAGCTTAGACTTTACCTTAAGAGTAGCTTCAGGATCTACTGATACATCAGCCATAGTGTTGGGATCGTATTTAGGTCCCAGTACATAAAGTTGCTGTCCCTTGCGTAGAGTGCCGCTGAACACTCGGGCGAAGGCTATGAAAACCTCTTCCGATTCGTCTTCTTTCTTGTCTTCGCTCTTAGCATCTTCGTTTTGTTCGGCTTTAACCTCTTCCCGAGGCTCAGCGGGTTTGTCGCTCAGCTGCTGCTCGGCCAGCTTCTTCCGTATCATTTCTCTACGACGGGCAATATCTTCTGCGGAAAGAGGTCGTGCTTTATTCTGTGGTAAAGACCGACGTTCCACCTAAAAAAAAAAATCATCCGATTATTTTACCTCACTTTAGGTCGAGCTGGTAAAACTTACAGGAACCATTTTGGAAATGAACGCTACGACAGGCTCATCTTCACTTGAAGAACAAGTCATAAAAGATTTTTTTAAATATTTCGTCGTTTCTGGCAGGTCTGTGAACCTACCCGACTGGCTTGTTACCAAACTCTCGGCTCGGGACTCGCTCACCTCGAGAGGACTTGGCAGTTTCTCGCAAACCATACCTGCATTGACAAAAGTTAAATAAAAATAGAAATATATTTTGTAATTTATTTTATGTGATACAGACCTAGTATGGAATTAGAAAGGGGGAGCCATTGCCCCATAACGGCCTGAAGTTGTATCTTGACATCGGTGTGGGCAAGTTCTCTCGGCGGGATTTGTAAATTGAGGCTTTTTACGATTTTCTCAACCATCAATTTGTCTTTGCGGATAACTACAGAGTCATAGATGGACCACAGGTTCTCAAGAACGATCTGAACGAATAAAGGTTTTTTCGCTTTCATCTGCGCGCCCTCGAGGATCGACTTTGTTTTTGGACTGTAGTAGAAATCGCCCCACAGGCTATTGTTCAGATCCGTCTCCGAAACCCCCAGCTTTGTAGCAAACATTTTAGCGAAGTGTTGTATTCTGGAACAAAAATAAGTGTTATCTGAATGCAAGGTCAAAATCTATTAAAATGTTGTACGTAAATCCCCATCCATCAACAGCACTGGCAAATACAACATTTCCTTGAGCTGGTGAAAAGTAGATATGTGAGTCATCTTCTTCGTCAATATGCCACTCGGCCTTCATGCTCGCTTTGCTCAAAACCTCTGCAGCAAATAGTTCTCCGACATAAGCATTTACTTGCTCCAGGACTTGGCTTATATGGATGTAGGCATCGAGAGCTGCAATTAAATATAGTTACGCAATGAAAAAAAACTTAAGGTTTGAGAAAAATCTTACGTTGGAACTTCATTTCAACTATAAGGCGGTCGATCTTGTTGAGGACTAAAACCGGGCGTATGGATTCGAACCAAGCTTGCCGCAGAACAACTTTAGTTTGAGCGCAGACCCCTTCTACCGCGTCTACAACAATAATCGCACCATCGCACAGCCTGACGGCAGTGGAAACCTCGGAGGAAAAGTCAACATGTCCGGGAGAATCAATTAAATTGACTAAAAAGTCTTCGTCTTTGTGAATACAGTACAGCGAAATGCTACTGCTTTTCATTGTAATGCCTCGTTCCTGCTCGTCTTTGCGACTATCCATGTAACGCAGCTTACCAACCATCCTTTTTGAAATGATCCCGTTGCTCGCAACCAGAGAGTCCGCGAGTGTCGTTTTTCCGTGATCGACGTGGGCCATAATACACAAATTTCGAATATTTTTTGGGTTGCGCTGCAGTTCTGCAAGCTTTTGTAGATTGACCACACGCATTTTGTCTTTTGAAATATTAACTTAACAGCAAGAGAAACTAGATGAAATGTCAACACATGTGTGTAGTTATACACTTTGGCAATCGTTTGTTCTCGTCTGCTTTCAAATGAAAACAAAAACAGCGTTGCAACTTTGAAAAATATTATAATACAGCGTGAACATAACAAAAATATTACTACACATTAAGTTTTCAACTATGTTTTTTCTTCTCTTCGCTTTCTGTTTTTCCTCCTACCATGTTTGTGAATGCTGCCAATGATTCCGCTGGGTTTCGAAGCCACGAATCTTGCCTCCAGTCTTCGTTTGTACTGTAACAAAGTTTTGTGTTTTTTCTTGAGAGTCGAGTAAGCAGCAACAACAATCTCCAGCTTTTTCCGTAAGTCAGCTGGGCTGTCGTCATCCGAGGGACTGCACGTAGCTGGAAAGAATCTTTTTCTTTTCTTCCGTCTCGCAGAAATGTCCGAGAAGACGTAAGATTCGCTACTGGTCAAGCTGCTTCGTATGAACTTAACACTCGCACAATTTAGATTATTAGTAGCCTGGCCAGTTTGAGAATGAGGAAGAATAGATTGAGCATCGCATAATTCCTAGAAAAAAAAATGGACGACATTCATCATAGAGATGTAAATATGAAGTTGGACAACACTTACCGAGGTTTCCTGCAATTCAAGACCAGTGCTTAGTGAAGTAACGGACGTAACCACAAAATCTGTTTCAGCTGGAATGGTGCATTCATCTGAACTGAAAGGTTCCTTTATCAAGAAAGTAACATAAACTTATTATTAAAACAGAATGTTGAACATTCATACCTCTTTCACTGTTACACAGCAGGGAAATATCTCACTCGAAGGACTTGAATAAGAAATGTCACCGTCAAATAAATTCAGTGTTACGGGCTCCTAGAAACAGTAATCCGAAACTTTTATTAGAATTTTACAATTTAGTTGAAATTAAAACCTTTTTGAGTGACGGGAAGAAGTAATCGTGATCGTACATGTTCGAATTTGCTGCCAGAAAAGGTCCTTGTGGTATTGGATAGGCACCAGGATGCAGTTTTAAGTAATTCCAGTGGTTGTTGATAAATCTCTCTTCAAAGTGGTCAGAGCAGATTTTGGAAAACTTTGTAGGTTTCCAGCCTGCGGGTCGTCCTGTTGCCGCAATCCACTTCGCGACCATCGCTTCATCTTGCAGGGGATAACTTCCATGCCAAAGTTGATTAATCAATTATTAAAAATTTCACATTTCTTCCAGTGAAAATGCCGTAACCCAAATGTTTATTTACCTGAAGAATGATCGACGCTGCATTTTGTCGTGCCTATTCTTACAGCCAATTACACTACAACTTACAACCATTATTATTATTTTGGGCTCATAAATTCTTATGAATTAAATTAAAATATCAAATACTATCAGTGAGGACCCGAAATGCCAACACGAGACTACAATTATTCATTAAAATTCCTAATGAAGCCGACTTAAAAATGTCAGCCATATTGAACGAAGGTACAAACATTCTCGTAGTTGCCAGATTAATATTGACAAGTAAAATATTTAAAAACCATTTGTAATTATTATAAGCAGATTTTTAGTTTTAAAACAATTTTATAATATGAATCTAAGGTAAATAACCCAAGAATTTATTATAAGCAAAATTTGGCAGCAGTGCAGTGTTCAGCAGTGCGTCTACGAATACGTTAGAAACATGGCGTTGTGCTGTGCAAGTAATGCTTTTGAAAATTTCAAATAAATACACAATTAATCTCACAATCTTTTCTAATAACTTCTAATGAACAAATAATTTTATTTTTTGCTGTTTTTAGTTTCCAACGAGGTACCCGAGCACCCGGTCGTTTCGCAAGTGTCGGGCTCTGTTTTTGAACGCCGGCTGATTGAAAAGTACATAGCTGACAATGGCGTTGATCCAACAAACGGCAAAGAACTGACTGTTGATCAGCTAGTTGACATCAAAAGTGAGTACTATAAACAGTTCTTCTCTGTATTGTTATTACATTGCTTATCATCCTTACAGCACCACCCATTACAAAGCCTAAAGTTCCATCCGCAACGAGCATTCCCGCTATTTTGAAATCGCTACAAGATGAGTGGGATTCGGTCATGCTGCATTCGTTTACCTTGCGACAACAGTTGCAAACTGCACGACAAGAGTTGAGGTATACTTTTTAATATAACTGTAAAGTAACAATCTTGGTTCTAACGTTATGGTCAAAACAGCCATGCTCTATACCAGCACGACGCGGCATGTCGAGTTATCGCTCGCCTGAACAAGGAGTTGAACGAGACTCGCGACATTTTGGCAAATATAAAACCGCACGCCATGGTCGCTCCTTCAGCCCACGTTCCAGTTGCCGCCACAGCAGCTGAAGTGTCAGGGGCTGCTGCCCAGCCGACTGAAGCTGCGGGTCTCACTCCCGAAATTATCGCCCAGCTGCAAGACAAGGCCACTGTTCTCACTCAAGAAAGAAAACGCAGAGGCAAAACTGTACCCGAAGGCCTCGCCAATGTTGACCAGATCAAGACGTACAAGACAATCGCTTCTCATCCAGTACTGCAGATTTGTTTTTCCTTGCGTTCTCAGTTTTTTCAGTAAAGTTTGTTCATAGGGTCTGCACAGTGCCAGTATGCCAGGCATTCTTTCCATGGACCTGTACGCTGCCGATAACTCTCGCATCTTGACTGGAGGAAACGATCGTTGCGCCACAGTCTTCAACAAGGACACTGAACAAGTCGTGGCAATCCTTAAGGGACACACCAAGAAAGTTACGAAAGTTATCTACCACCCAGAAGAGGTACACTCTAATCTACATTTCTGACTCCTCAAGTAATGTACGGTTATCGTTATTAAAGGACGTAGCTATAACAGCTTCCCCTGATTCTACTATCCGTGTGTGGAACATTACTGATTCTAACCAGACGGCAATAATCAGAGCCCACGAAGGACCAGTTACTGGATTGTCCCTGCACGCTACGGGAGAGTATGTCGTTTCGACATCCGAAGATCAGTACTGGGCCTTTTCGAACATTCGCACAGGAAGGCTGCTCACCAAAGTCGCGGACCCTGAAGGTAGCCCACTGACCGCAGCACAGTTTCATCCGGACGGTCTTATCTTTGGCACTGGAACTCAGGATTCGCAGATCAAAATCTGGGATCTGAAAGAGCAGACGAACGTGGCCAACTTCCCAGGTCATTCGGGCCCTGTTTCAGCTCTCTCGTTTTCCGAGAACGGCTACTACTTGGCTACAGCTGCTGAGGACTCGTGCGTCAAGCTATGGGATCTTCGCAAACTGAAGAATTTCAAAACGATTCAGCTTGACGAGGGCTATGAAGTCAAGGATCTCTGCTTCGACCAGAGCGGCACTTACTTGGCCATTGGCGGTACAGATATCAGAATTTATTTGAGCAAACAGTGGGAATGCTTGAAAGTTTTCAACGACCATACCGCGCTGGCCATGGGAGTTCGTTTTGGGTCAAACGCTCAGTTTGTCGCTTCGGTCAGCATGGACAGAACGCTGAAGATCTACGGTGTTGAATAAGAATATGCGTTTCAAGCAGGGCAAGGTTTTGAAATAAATTTTGACATGTTTTGATTGATTTTGCGGATTACCCTGCAAATACAAGTAATCTTTCCTCAAATGAGTGCGTTTTTCATTAACGTAATTTATTCAAAACATCAACTCATATCAACCTGCGACCTGCAATTACAAAATATGCAGGTATAAAAACAAAACAAGTTAAATTTAGCTGATTATTTGTCAGAACATTAGATATTTAAACAGTTCAGAAACTTTGACTCGTCAAATACTGTTGTCTAGGTTCTTGTAAAAAGTTTCGAACGACAAGTTTTTTCTATCGCACATTAAGTTATAACTACTTCAACTCTTAACTTTTATTTACGTTTTACTTACAACACAAAAAAAACTCAAATTGATTTTTCGTGTATTTCGTACATTTGGCCTACTTTCCTTTTTTGTTTTGAAATTAATTGCAAATTTTTCGAACATTTGGCAACGTTGTTTCCCTTTCAACTTGGGATTTTCCACAAACTTGAGACAGTTTGTTTACTTTGCAACTTTCGGGCAACTCAAATACAGAATAGGTAAACTTGACAATCTAAAACTAAATTTTTAAGCTAATTTTTGATTTGAATAGAAACATGGGAAATAAAGTAAGTCAAGATGAAGAGGTCACAGAAGAGAAAAAACATTCAAGTTTCCAAGATATTGTCAAGTCCAAGTTTCATTCCCACGAGAGCGGCAGTCGCAAAAATTCCTTAAAATTCAATTCAAGCGAAACTGGAAACTCGGTTTTGTATAAAAATGACAGTAACACAATTCCTGAAGACGAATCTGGTAGTCAACACTCCACTCCGTCAAAAACGCCCAGCAGAAAGCATCCCGAATGCCTTTCAAAGCTTGCTAAAGTACGTTTTTACATAATTTTCGCAAACCTTATCTTACTTTTGCAAGATTTTTGACTTTCGTAGGTCCTTGTGACGTTATCGCAAGGCGAGGAGAATAGCAATGGCATTTCTCTGTCTGTTTTCACAGTAAGTTGAAAATTAAATAAGTTATTTTTTAAAACTGTTTCAGATATTAATAATTCCTTATATAGAAATTCGTGTGCCAGAGTCACGCTTCTCTGGGCACACACCTCTACGAATACTTTTTGAAAAACGGGAAAACGCCAAACAAAAAACAAAAGACTGTTTTATGCAAAGAGGCTTTTATTTCGTGTGCACACAAGGTGATGGACCTCGTGAGCGACAGCAGCATTCGAGACTTTTACGTCAGTGTAAGTAGAAATTAAAAAAAAAAAAAAAAAGATTAGATGTGTGCAGTTTGCAAATTTTTCTGCAACAGGTTTTCGCAGAACCAGACGAGACAGTAACACAGGCCAGCTTTTGTGATTTCTTGAAATCGTGTTATTTACTCTCTTGCGGGGAAGGGGCCGATTCAGTCAACAAAGATGTGATCGCTAGTGTGATAACGGCTGTGGTAAGCATTACTAACTTTAATTTCTTATTAAACAATAATAAGTGTCAATAATATATTAAATATATATATATATATATATAAGTTAAAATATTTAATTTTATTATATTCTAATTATTCGATTTATTTTTAATTTTATCAAACTAATAAATAATTAAAACAATTCATTTTATATCATATCTAATATCATAAAATATTTTTATTTTATTATGTTTAAATATGCAGTAATAAAAAAATAAGTAATATAATAATAACTAAATTCATACATTTATTCATAAATATTATATTTCCTCAAGTTCCGCAATAAGCAGGCCGTCAGCACCAAGTACATTGTCCACTGGCTGGAAAGTAATTGCCCGAGGATCCTGACTTGGCTTCACCGTTACGTGGTCCATCGTTTCACAGCCGGTCATCGTTTAATAAACAACGCAGCTTCTGACGACGCTTCCATGGCCAGTCCATTAAGTAGGAAAAAAATTATTTCTTTTTTTACCGCTTTCGTAAAATAAAATTCCAGATTTAGACACTCCTATACTGGACTCATCTCCCACGTCCACTGACGTTTCAAAGCGTTTCACTTTCGAGTCGGTGAAAAATCCACAAGCCGAGACTCGTTTCTCCGACCTGAAGCTCGACCCGATGCAAGTGTGGCTTCTGGCTGCCTCGCTTCCCGTCAGTTTCACCAAACAGCCTCTGCAAAAATCACCCTCCGCTGCAGGGTTCGTCCTGATGGACCCTCGAACCTTCATTAACCAAATGGTAATGCGCTGACTGTAGTAACTACCTTTGTATGTGACTGAAGTATTTTTGTGCATTTTTTTCTGGTTATTTAGATAGCAGCTCAGACCCCAACGCACTGGGTCCCTCTGTATGATAGCGATATGCACGGCCTTAGTCAAAACAGGTAGCGAAACAGTAGTATCAAATTATTCTCACTGTTTTTTCAGCGATAGTTTGACGTCTTAGATTTCTGCATCACGTTATGGGATATCGCGCGTCCTCCGTCCTGCTGCTTCGCGGGGAAGGCAACTATCTCTTCTGCGTGGCCGTGGATCAGGAATGGAAGGATTCGAACCACTTCTGGGGTGGAGCTGATTGCACAGCTATACAGATCTCGCCAGAATACCACATTCTTGATAGTTAGTCATCACTTGAAGCAAATTTTTTTTTTTTTTTAAAAAGATTATGTTTTCCGCAGAGGGCGAGAAGCTGATGTACTACAACACGAGCATTCGAGGATACCCGTACGGACTGCAGGTCAGCACGGATCACAAGAGTCCCGTGTTAGAAGTCGATAAAGACATGGCCAGGATCAGCTACCGCAAAATTCCTATCAGGCTGGAGAATATCGAAGTCTGGGGCTGCGGATCACAGCAGCAGAGGTATATACTTTTGATGCAAAATTTAGTTTCAAATTTACTAAAATGTTTTCGAGCGTAGAGAGGCACAAACAGAGTACAAACGCTGGGAACTGAAGCAGGTGGAAAAGAGTCGGGACATGAAGCTGAAAGTGGCCGACTGGAACGAGCATCCAGACAAGTATCTTCTCGATTTAGCCGGAAATCGCCCGAACTACTCGGAATACAATCCGAATTAAGCGCAAGAAATCAAAAAGAAGCAATATTTCATTTTTTTTTTTTTGTCGTCAATTTATATTCTAACACCTTCGCTTTTTAAAAAATAATTTCTTCCATTATATCGCAAAAGTATAGTGAACGGAAAGAGAATAAAATTATTTACAACTGAGATTTACAGTCCTCTTTTAAAAACGTAAATATTGTACAGATTTTTTGATCAGTTGAAAAGCGGCAAATGGTAGAAATCGTATCCTCGAATGCCTTTGACCGCAAGGTAGACGTAAATAACGTGATAAGCTCCAGGGATGAAACAAATGGCTCCGGCGATCAGAAAAACGAGACCCTGAACTCCACCAGACGGAATGAGAAAAACGACAATGCCCAGAATGAGGAGACCTGTTCATTTCACAAGAAAATAATTATATAGTTTATTATACTGACGATATTATTACCTATTCCAACAACAAGTAAAGCTATCGATCCTACGACCACTTTCCAGTTTTCTCTTACTCGAGGGTGATGCCACCAAGGTCCTTCAGGGGTCGTAAAGTAAGGGGTCGAGCTCTCGTTGATTAGCGAGTCACTGCCTTTCGAAGCGCTCTATGAACAAGTTTAAAAAAAGGAACGTTGAGAGACATAAAATGGTTTTAAAAAGTGAAAAAAAAGATTAATTAAAAGTTTACATCACAGGTTGCTGATCCTGGTGTGAAGCTCAGTAAAACCGGTTGCGAGCCGTTTGATTCGTTTCTGTCCACGGATTCGCCAATATTATCTTCGTTTCTGCGGTGATTCCATGTTTTCCCCAGTGTTGTGCTATCGCTTACTATAATTATATCGTCCAGGTTATCATCGAACGCGTCATCTATGGAGAACTGCTGAAGTGCAGGTTTTCTCCCAAGAGCCATTTTGAATCGTAAAATCAGAAAATATTAAAATTAAGATCAACGTTTGACTTGACTTGACTTGAGCTAGAACTTGTTATGGAATGTTGAAATACGATCAAGGTAAACTGTTTTTGGCAAGGGTGAACCTTACCGCCATCTGGTGTGCAATTCTGAACTATTATGCCTCTTTTCACATTTCAAACATTGGAGTTGAGACAAGGAAAATTTTTCAACATAAACAAGAAATTATTACGTAATAAACATTAAATAACCAGATAAAGAAATCATTATATTAAATTATTGATTTAATAGTAGTAGTTTATTAACCTGATGTATAAGGCAGGTTCTGCGGCATATTGTGGATTATTATCAGCGTTTCCACTTTGCAGGGAAATTCCTTGAAAAAGGGAAAAGTGGGGTCTGAAAAGGGAAAAGTAAGAGAAGAGGGAAAAGGGGAAATCTACAAGTACGGCCTGTATTTTGGTACGAAGAGGAAAAGGGAAAAATAAGGGAAGAGGGAGAAAAGGGGAAAATGAAAGTGGAAACACTGATTATTATTTTTGAATATTTTGAGGTCTGAAAATGTTTATTCTGGTATAATTTCAAATGAACTTAAGAAATGTATTCCTTAAAGTTAACTATTATAAACCAATTCTATTATAACAACTTATTGGTTTAAGAATGTCTGGAAAGAGGATTTCTTTGGCAGCCAGCTCACAGATCCTCGAAGATTTTCCTATAGATAATGTAAAATATTTTATTTTAGCAGTTTACTTATGGAGTTATAATTCAAGCTTACCTTGTTTCTTCCATAAACTTATCACCAAACATTCGTCGTCCAATTTTCTCTTTTCTCAGCATGTTGTTCACCTGTTTTTCCATTATAACAGACTGTTTGCGAAGTTTGTCCAGTTTCATCTTCACCCGAAAATAATTGTATATCGTTAATTAGTAATTACAAGTACTACTCGTTCTTGATACAAACCATTTTACATTGACTGAAGTTTCTAGCGACCCTCACTGCGGTTGATTTTGATTTCTTCCTTTAAAACGAAACACAAACAGCAATTATTGGTTAAAATATTTAAATGAATTCATCTAATTAACTTACAGGGTATCAAGTGCTTCATTTACGCATTTCTTGAAACGCCTGTCCAGATTTTTTATCTTTTCGGAATGTTTCAGCTCGTCTTGTTCGGACTGCGCCAGAAAGTCTTCAACCATTTTCTGTTTTTCTTTCAGAATTTCTTGGATACTGACTATAAGCAAATAATCATCAGGCAGCATGTTACTATAACAACAGAGTTTTAAAAACCTTCAAGAATGTCAGCTTCGACCTCAGCTCTCGTTGTATCAGCGATTACTTCATCGACAGATTTGCTAATGGTTGCGGGCTCAGACAGCAAAGGTTCCAAGTTACAAGGAACGGCCTGGTAATAATACAAAACATGATAATTTAACACCTGTTCACATTGCAGGACTTATTTCAGTGTAAGTAGCTTAATCTTGTATAAATCATATATACAGTGAAGGGACTACAAATCCACAAAGATATACCAGTATAATTTGTAGCGCGTAACTAAGTAGGATAGCTTTTATTTTACCTCAGTCTCAGGTACTGGACTAGATGTTCCAGTTTGGTCAAGAATTGATGGAAATGGACTTTCGTTCTGGGTTTCTGGGTTTCTACCTGCCAACTCAGAGTCACAGGGGGATTTCATGTTGCTGACAAGCAAAATGGTGAGGATGTTCCTTCCGGTAAAGAACGCCTTGAAGGAATATACAGGGTTGCCACGTAATTAAATTCTCTGATTAAAACCAAAAGATAAATATATTTTTTCGCACACGTGCATTATATTATATTTCAGTTTATCCTAATCTAATATTTTTTTTAAATAGATTTCTGAAATTAAAAATACTTTAATATAGTTGGCTACATAGCGGCTTCTATTCGAAACTTAGTAAGGCGTAAACAGCTCCAGCCGTCACCTTGCCGGGAAATTCGCTGAAACAGGGAAAATTTGGTCTCTAAAGGGGAAAATAAGGGAAGAACGAGAAGCGTAAGCACGAGAGAAGAGGGAAAAGGGAAAACTGAAAGTGGAAACACTGAAGTCAAGGTCAAGATCAAGGCGCCTGTTTGGCTAATGTACCTGTCAGCTGAGTTTGGTTATTTACCCTTTCAATCTGGGAGAATTTACAAAATTTAAAGAATCAACAAAAAATTAAGACGACGAAATGGATGGTCTCGTAGAAAATCTGAATCGGGAAGACGTAACAGCGCTTTCCGATTCTGCTTTGCGGGAAGCGTTCAAATCGCTGGGAAAACCTATCGGGCCTGTTACAGGTATAATACATACAAAATGGGTTATACAGTTTCAGCAAACTTCTTAATCAATCAGATTCTACCCGAGGATTTTACAAAAGGAGACTGAAAACGCTACTCGAGACGAACAGAGCCGCAGTTGATAAAAACGATTCCCCCAGCTGCGGAAAAACGAACGAGATCAGTGACGAGCTGTTTACGGCTGTGAACCATAAATACGCTGATGTTTCGTTGCGAAATACTAGGAAAAAATATGGCAATTCCAGTAACGCAATAGCATGCAATAAACATTACACAAGCAAATATATCTCCTTTCGTTGAAGCAGTACCTTCGTCAAAAACGCGGCCGAGACGTTTAACGAACAGTACCGAGGAAGACGACGCTAATGAATCAGAACGTTTACTGACAAACAAATATCAAAGCAATTTAATTCATCACGCAGATCATGCAGAGCGAGTAAAACTAGCTCGTCAGAGTACACAGAGACGTGCGTTTTGTTCTGCATTCGTAATTGCAATTTTGATCGTTGCTACTGTTGTCATGGCTGCTGTCTACTTAAATGTGCCGGTTAGTAAGAGTATATTGTTAATAATGGGAAAATGAATATTAATATTATTTTATGTTATTAATAATATTTATTTGTATTTTGTTTATCTAGATTCATGGACTTCGAGAACTGGATAGTTACTCATTTGCTGATTTGACGAGCTTTCTTGATAACCTGGTGCTGAACAGCTGGAAGCAAGCCAGAGCAGAAGCATGAACGAAAATATTCTACATTTTGTTTAAATTTTATTATAAGTAAATTTTCTTCAGACTTGCGTATTTTGTAATGTTAAGTCGTATTCAGAAATTTATATGTAAACTGAATAAATCATCCTCGTTACTTGTTACAAAATGTAAAGAGCAGAGCCAAATACAAATTACAAGCATCTTCTGCAAAATCCACTGATTGGTCGATCCAAATTTGGCGCGCTTTTTCTGTCCAATCAAAGAGGACATCCTATTCTTTCAGCTGCTCAGTGCTGGTTGGTGATATTTCTTGTAGAATCGATTTGTTTGGCTTAAATCACGTATCTGATTAATCGAAAATAAATATCTTGATTATTTAATTTTAGGATTTTTATTCAGATTACGAAGAGGAAGGTTGTAGCTGCGATTTTCTTGAACCAGATTAAAGCTACGTGTTGCGGAACCTGAAACTTTAAACGTAATATCTGATGAATCTTGTTACAAAATGCTTGAAATATTCGTAATTTTTTCGTATTTTTTTTCATGCACATTTTGAAGCGCAGAAAATCACTTATTTCCTAAGTCTTCTTGGTTAAACTGAGGATAGTGAATAAAAATACGCAAAAAGTGAACAAAACGTATTATGGATTAATTTATTGTACTATGAAAACGTCTCGAATAATAAGAATTTCCATCATCTCACTTTAAACTACGAAATTTTTCATATTTAACTCTGTAACATTTAAGTGTAGAACTCAAAAGTTTCCCACTCATTTCTGTTAGAAGTTCATAGCTTTACAGCCTTCGGAAATTGACACCACGTTTAAGAAATTTTCGATCCCAGAGCAGTTTATTTCTTTTAGTGTTGCCTGGGTTCTTCAGCAGAGAGTGTTCGTATTTTTCTTGAGAATTTTATTACCCAAGGGCTCGTATTCCATCGAAGGGACGCAATCTCCGGATTGCAATAGAACTGAAGCTCATTCCAGCGTGGCAGCTTAAGCTGGAAAGACGTGTGTGTTCAGCAGCCCAGAGCCTGTTCACATTTTCAAAATCGAAAAATCTGTCTTTGCAAATTTCCGATCGGAAAGGAACCACTGCAGTCTTAACAGTCGGCGATTTAAACGAAATAGCCAAAACGAGGGTTATTTTCGCTACGAGAAAGAAATGTCTTGAAACTGGCGAATGGATCGGGTAACTTTTGCAAAGAAAGTCGAGGTGGTTGTGGTTCGGTCCGGCAAAATTCTAACCCAGAGGATTGTCAGCGGAGCAGAAGCCCCTGCGATGCTCCTACGGGCAACTCCAGTAGTAGAAGACGAGGCCAACGTGGCTAAGGAAAACCAAGACATTTTGGGAACTGCAAGCAGAAGCTAACAAGGGGTGATCACAGGCCGATCACCAGCACGAAAAGGTGTTCTATGAATTCCAGCAGATTGCTTCTGAGTCGGGATCACGATACGAAATTTGGTTCCCATGGCGTTAGGTTCCTCTAGGATTTTCGTGCCACATTGTCGCTGCCCGAAGCGAATTTCTACGAAATCTCGGCAATGGTTTCAGTTGAACGCAGTCTTTCCACATGCAAGAGCACGGATTCCTTTTCCCGCCGGTTGGTGGGGTCGTAAATAAGCCGAGCGTCCAAATTTCTGATCGCAAGCGAGGCATGTACAAGGTTTGAGTTCGGAATGCAACTCCATGTGTTGGTTAAGCACGCCAGGTCTAATGAAAAAATTTCTGCCGTACATTACACTCTTGAAAACAAGTTCGATATATACAAGAATTGAAAAGAAATATTTATTTACATGGAATCCCTTCCTCAAGATTGTGCAGCAATCGCCGAATCCATTCTGTCACCCGCAACATACGCTGTAGGCTGCTAAAATCTTCAATGGCCTCTCTGCTGTCTGCTTTGCTCTAGAGTTGATTGCAATTACAGTCGTTTCCCTTACCGCGGCGTTACTAAGTTTCAGTCCATTGTCAGGCTACTAGGTTGGAGGTCTGGAAAGCCAGCCTGGCCTCGATCACCACGTCTCTTAGGCTAAGGAATCGCTATGTTCAGATATTATTTTCATGAGGGTTGGTTGTCATCCTTTCCTTAAGCGTTTTTATCCCCAACAGCAGCTGCCGGTTTTCTGCCCTCAGAGCTTCAATTTGTGAGCTCATCTCACGATTTTAATCGCGATAGCAGCTCAGAAGGAATATTTCGGCGTTGATTACGTGAATTTTGTTGCTCAGCGATCTATTTTCGTGAACACATCTTCTTAAGATATAATTATCACCAACAACTTCCCCCACGGTGATGAAGTCCTTTCTGCAGAAGGCGAAAGTAGCGTACGGGAATTCCTGGAAAGCAAACCAGCTGCTAACTGCTGTTGCCGACGAGGACAAAGCCATCGTTGAACAGGAGAAACAGCTGGAATACTTGGAGAAGGTGACGATAGCCGAGAAATCGTCACGCGCTACCTGGAGTCTCGGAAACCACAGCCGAAGACCTGGGCAGCGCAGGAGTCGCAATTCCCTGGACAGGCGTGGATATAAGACCAGAGTCCGCAGCAGAAGACTTCGCCACCGCGGAGACCACCAGAAGCCACGCTTGGACAGTAGAAGTCTTAGCGTTAACTTCTTGTATCAAGAGAACGGCGACCAGATGAAAGATTTCAGGAGGCCCTGGAGCACGAAGACCTTCAGGATTAATGTAGACGACCTAATTCAGATGGCGCAGAGTGAAGTACTATCCAGGACGATAACGAAGGATGGATATCTCGCATCAGGGTACAAATCGGCCTAACCCTGGGAAGTGAAGGACGAAACCTGGACTTGGGGGCCCGAACATCACCATCCCGGACAGCAGCACCCCCAAGATTCTTCCGCCAAGAAGAGGGAAGGATGGACAGGCGAATTGATTCCTTGAGGCATAAAATTTCTGGAAATCTTTTTTTTTTCACTTTTGTCTAATTTACATTTTATGTTTTGTGAATGCTTTGTTTGAGAGCTCGCCTTCGGAAACCAATACAGACGGTTAACTCAATTGAAAACGCGCCTCCTTCTTTCCAACTACTTAGCTCAGTAATATAAAAGGGAAAGAAATGAAATTAAGGTACAAATGAAATGTTATAAATTCGCGATCTATGCACGAACCAGAGCAGTATGGCACATAAGAACACTTAAGTAAATGGCAAAACGACACTATAGGCGATAGGCTTCTCTTACAAAATTCTCCGAATCTTTCCCCACGAGCGGAGTCTTCGACGTCCTTACATACGTCCCAATTCCTCAGCATCACCATGCGATCCTCGAGTTGGCGTCCCTCCAGGGCTCTTGTAGACAGCCAGTCCGGCGTTAGTGTCCACTACACCGATAGCGGCTGACTTTGTACAGCAGCGGCGATATAGCTGCCACCATCCCTTCCCATCACGAGGTCCAGACGAGGAAGCGTTAATTTCTTCAATGACCCCACTCCCGCCCTACTGGTGTCCAAGGTGGATTCTTGCTCACCGATTTCATTTTCTCGTACGGAGAAAACCACTGATATCCAAGTACACTCGCATCGCAGAAGACGAGAAGTTCGTATCGTGCGACGCTATCTTGATGTTTGGTTCCATGCCATTGAGGAACAACGATCTGAACTAAACTCGGGAGTTTCCTCACCCAGTTCTCGACCTCTCTTCTCATTTCGTCCGGCAAGGGATCGTCCCAGACTAGGCCTAGCTACCACAGGCGCTGCATCAACACTTAAACAGTTTTTAAAAAAATCAGATTTCAAGAAAGCTGATGAGGTTTCGAGAAAGATGATGACTGAGAGTACGCTCTCGACCAGTTTTCCCATGCAACAGAGCAAGGATACGGGGCGATATGACATACGAGTTGTACCCTTGGTATTGTGGTTTTGCCGGTCGTGGTATTATAACCACTATAGCTGTTTCCTGTGTAGCTACTAGCTAGCAAGTGTCCGGGAGACAAGCACGCGGGAAAGGTTTCAGACGAGGCCTCTCCATCAGTGCTTCCACTTTACAGGGAAACTCCCTCAAATAGGGAAGACGCGGAAGAAGGAAAGGGGAAAATGGAGGGAAAATGGAATCTATAAAATGTAGCTTTACTCAATAGCACGGAGGGGGAAAATGGGAAACTGATATTTTCAAGCGGAGGGGGAAAGAGGGAAAAAAGTGGAAGCACTGCTCTCTATGGCCTTCAAATACTCCTCACTACTTCTCTATGGCGATTCAAAGCAAGTTCCGTTGTTGTAGCAAGTACGTTTTGATTCCTTCATCTCTTAAGCCGACTGCAAATGCATCACGCAAAGCCATATCAAGAATTCTCCAAGATCATAATCTTCTGCAAGAGAACGCAAACGAGTAATAAATTCTCTCACAGACTCTCCTCCCTTTTCTTACCGCAAATAAAACCCGTACCGTTCCGCGATATCCAGTTTTTTCCGGAATGAAGTAAGACAGGAGTTTAGCAAACGTCTCAGCAGAAGGATCTTCAGGGGGCGAACAAGTCCTAAAGAAGAGCACAGCAGTCCGGTCCAGTCGCCTTAATTAGCATTACTTGCTTCTGAGGCCCATCGGTTATGTTATTTGCATTAAAAGAACCGTCTAGTCTTCGTTTGTAGACGTCCCATTTCCAAGTAAAAGGCCGGAACGATTTAAAGGGTACCAAAAGTTCCTTTGAATCGAACAGCAAAAGCAGGAACAATGGGGTGAACCAAGGAGTACAAAAGAGTTCAGATTAACCTCGTCGCCAGTTTTGTTGCGTATGAGAGGAGGGAAAGAACTGGAGACTAGACTTGTTTAAGCTCTGTATTTGAACTGGTTTGAACTTGGAGAACATAGAAGCATGTAAGTATATGTAGACGATAACTTAGGAAAGCAAGAATTCAAAAAGTTAGTAGTAAACAATAACTCAGTTGAAATTACCTGCCCAACTCGTTGTCAAAGGAATACCCAGGCTCGTCGGTGGTTGATAATAATGATAACCGGGGTGGTTCGGGAATTCATATTTGGCGCGCTACTTTGGCTAGTCACAGAGCACGGTCGTACGCGAATCTAATGGTTGCCGGTTTCAAGCTTGGCGCGCTTTTGCTGTCCAATCAGAGGGAACCTGCATGCGAGCCCCAATGATTGGTCCTTTTCAATTTGGCGCGCTTTTTCTGCCCAATCAGAGAGCGTGTCGTATACTATCAGCTGATTTGTGTTGACTGGTGACATTTCTTGTAGAAACCGATTTGTTTGCCACCAATCACATATCTCAGCAATCGTAAATAAATATCCGAATTATTTCATTCAAATATTCTTATTCAGATTTTTCCAAAAACAAGAAATTTGTTGCTGTAATTTTCAGTCATTAAAGTAAAGGTACGTATCTTGAAGAGTACAAAACTTTGAAATAACGTTTGATGAGTTTTGGTTACTAAATTTTAGGAAAATGTCAGGAAACAACCCTTTTCTTGCTTTATTCAATCCACAGCCACAATTACCGGCTGCTTCGCCTGAGAAAGCAGCAGAAACATTAAAACAAGCAGCAAATGAACCCACTTCTCGAGATTCGACAGAAAAAGACAAGAAACTTAACAATTTCATCGAGAAGTCATTCCTGTTTACTCTAAGGAAAACTGCCGAACAAAATTTAACTTATCTGCAAGAATTTGCAGAAGAACTGCACCCGCAGGACTGGTTCGATCTTTCTGCACTCGAAAGGGTTTTGTTCGAGTTTTTGGTTAGTGGAAGAGGGTCAGCTGAATCGGGAAACATCAGTTATCTTTTCAGTTGCTTCAGCCGAACAATTCAGTTCAGCAAACTACTAGCAGAAGATACGAAAACGCTGAACGATATTCAGGGTTTGATATTCCAGAACATTACTGTCCTGCTCACACAAGGTGATCTTGTACCTGATCAAGACTTGGCAGAAGATCTTTTAAAGGTCTTAGAGGAAAACACAGGAGATCTGGTATTGAAATATTTCTTAGAGGGGCTTGTCACGTTCATTCAGTCGGGCAATGAATTCGAGATAGAATCTGTATTTGATTCTGTCTTTGCCAAACTCTACGAAAAGCTCTCGCAACAAAGTCTTTTGCTGCTGAACACCAGCGTCATAGACGTTTTTGCAAATCTTTCCTCTGTTTCTGGCCTTGCTAATACTTTGCTGAAAAAGTCTCTTCTTAACAAAAACGCACTGGGAAAAGATTTCGAGAAAACGTTACTCGGCCTTTTGTTCAGTTATTCGTGCATCCCCAAAACTGAGTTTGGCCCCTACGACTTTTTTGACAAACCCTCGAGGACTCCGCTTAGCGTTCATTCGTCGACCGAAGGAAATATCTGGTCGTCTCTTAACCGTTTGCATGAAAAGCTCTACAAAATCGTCTATGGCTACCTGAAACTGTCTGAGGAAACAAAAAGTTTAGCACTATGGTGGCTCGGTACAAGTTTATCGTTTCGAATCAAATTTTAATTGTTGAGTTTTATTAAATATTTCAGGTAGAGTCTTGACCACAAACAGCGGCCGAGGCCAAACGTGGACTCAGCACTCGCATCCTGCAGCTCGAGCCAATTTCGTTTCGGATGGTTTCATGCTGAATTTGACTTCTGTGCTGCTGAAATTATGCGAACCTTTATGTGGGGAGAATCCTAAAAACCTTGAACGTCTCGCAAAAATTGATGCAACATACTGTGCAGTCGATTTTGACCCTAAACGAGGCGTTTCGCTCGGAGGGATGTCCAAAGAGACGTGTCTGATTCCTGCACCAGAAAATGCAGCTCGAAACACCTCGGAAAAGTTTTCGTTTCTCACGGAAATCTTCTATCTGACGAACCGGGCCATCGAACTGGGACCTAGAGTCTGCCACGAACGATTAGTCGAAATCAGCCAAACGTTGAATAAAATGCAGCGACTTTTTCAAGACGCTCAGAACCAAAACCGAGATATTGCTGAACAGTTACAGACTCGTATGGATTCTGCAATGACTTTATATTTATCATATAAAGTAAACCAAAAAAAATCTAAATAATTTATTAAATAGTTATTTTATGTCTGTTTTAATAACTTTTTCAGGCTGTCCTGCTCGTTCCCGAGGTTCTCAATCTTCAAATTCAGTTTTCCGCGTCGTCTTCTAGATGGTTGTGCGCTACGGCTCTATCAGTTCAACCAGCAGAAACGACGAGTCTTAAGTTTCCATTAAAAGATGAAAATAACCCAGTTCTCGCTTCGGTCCCCGAGTTTATCGTCTCGAACATTTCGGACCAGCTTCTGTTTTTGCGGCGTTTTAACCCGTTCGCTCTGGAGGAGTGCAGAGAAACTCTGTATCACTTTCTAACGTTGGTGATTGTTTTCATGGGCTCTCCTGTGAGGATGAAAAACCCGCATCTCAGAGCTGGGCTTGCCGGGATGCTCGAAAGTTTAATGCCGCACGACGATCAGTCCTCATTCTCGCAGAGCCACTTGCTGTCGACTGCGAACAGAGCCCGAGTTTTCCAGGAACACCCGTATTCTGCCCAAGTAGAAGCATATTTACTGAGAAATAAAAATTTAATTCTACGTTTGGGTTATTTGTGTAGATTGTCCCGACCCTGCTGCACGTTTTCGTTAGTATTGAGATGACGGGTGAAGACGTAGCCTTTCAGCAGAAATTCAATTATCGAAGACCCATGTACATCGTTATGAAATACCTTTGGACCATGGCTCATCACAGAAATAAATTCAAGTATTTTTGTTATTATTTAATTTAATTTTCTTCATAATATTAATTTAATTGATCTATTAACTTATTAATGTGCTGAATGCAGGCAGCTCTCCAAAGAAGCTGAAGCTCACATGGAAGATGCCACCCCGCCACTGTTCCTGAGATTCATTAATTTGTTAATTAATGACGCTAATTATCTGCTGGATGAAGCTCTGTCGTATATGGCCCAGTTGAAAGAGCAGCAGCTTCAAAGGTACAATTCTTGTAATACTGAATTAATTTCACTAATAATAATAAACGGACAAGTAAGTAAATAAAATGAGTAATTAATTTATTAGTAATAATGCGATTATTTGTTTGATTAGGGATAACGGTCAGTGGCCAGATGTGCCTGTCGCACAGAGGGGACAGCGAGAAGCAACGTTCCAACATATGGGCATGCTTGCTAAGTAATATTTTTAGTAGTAATGGTAGTAGTAGTAGTAGTAGTAGGAGTGGTTTAGTAGTACGAACAGTGGTACTAGTGGTAGAAGCAGCAGTATAAGAGTAGTAGTGCTAGTAGTAACAGTAGCAGTGGCAGTAGCAGCAGCAGTAGAAATAGTAGCTGTAAGAAGAGGAGTAGCAGTAGTAGTTGTTGTAGTAGTAGCAGTAGTGGCAGTAGTAGCAACAGTAGAGGTAGTAGTACTAGTATTAGGAGCTGTAGTAGTAGCAGTAGTAGTAGTAGTAGCAATAGCATTATTATAATTTTCATTATTACTACTATTTAACATTGTTATTTCTACTACTACTACTACTAGTACTATTTATTTCTTTCTTTCTTCTGGGCTAAGGCTGCTGGACCTATTACCACCCTATTACTACAACTATTATTATTATTATTATTATTTCTGGATTTTGTTAGGTTCCACAATGTGATGGGTCTGGACACGATTCACACGCTGGAAATGCTGACCGAAGAGATCAAGTCGATCTTCGCCCACAAGACGATGGTGGACCGCGTCGCAGCCCTGCTTAACTACTTCTTGCTCCACCTGGTCGGCCCTAAAAAACGAAATTTCAAGGTTTTACTATTCAGTTGTTACTGAGTTATGTATATTGATTTGTTTATTCATTCAGTCGTTCATTCAATCATTCATTCCCTTCTTCATTCGTTCATTTATTCATTCTTCTGTTCTTTCTGTCAATCATTGATTCATTCACTCACTCATTCACTTATTCCTTTATTCATTCAGCCATTCATTCACTTTTTCATTCTTTTATTCATTCTTTCATTCATTCAATCAATTACTCATTCATTCTGTCTGTCTTTCCTTCATTCCCTCATTTATTCACTCGTTCATTCAGTCAGTCATTTATTCATTCATTCGTTCATTCATTTTGTCACTCCTTTCTGACTCCTTTATTCACCCGTTCATTCGATCATTCATTCACTCATTCGTCCACCCCTTTTTTCACTCGTTCATTCAATCTTTCATTCATTCATTCATTCACTCCTCTTTTCACTCGCTCATACAATCTTTCATTCATTCACTCCTTTATTCATTCGTTCGTCCATTTACTCATTCCCTATTTATTCATGTTGCGAAGGTCAAAGACTTCCAGGAGTACGATTTTCGCCCTTCCGAAATCGTCCGCGCCATCTGCAAAATCTACATCCACCTAGAAAAATCAGACGCATTTTGCTTGGCAGTATTCCAGGATTCCAGATCCTACAGTCCACAGCTATTCAAATTAGCAGAAGACGTACTAAGTACATTCAACATCTAAATTAATCTTAAATTTATTTAATTAAGTTTAATTAAAAGTGAGGACAAGTCAAGGAGCCCTAGTAGCGGAACTGCAGCAGGTAGCAGAGCGGGTAGCAGCTTTGAGCACGCAGTATATTGCCGACGAAGAGTTAGCATCTTCAGCCCCAGACGAATTCCTCGATCCTATCATGTCCACTGTTATGACAGACCCCGTCAGACTGCCTTCGTCCAAAGTGATCGTCGATCGATCGACTATTGCCAGGTAAATCAGTGTTGCCACTTTCAGTTTCCCTCGCTTTCTCTCTTCCCTTAATTCCCCCTTTTTCCCCGGCCGTGCTAGAATGTAGGCTGTACTTGTAGATTTTTCCTTTCCCCTTTTCCCTTATTTTTCCCTTTTTCCTCTCCCTACTAAAATACAAGGCTGTACTTGTAAATTTTCCTTTCTCCTTTTCCTTTATTTTTCACTTTTCCCCCTCTGTGCTGTAATACAAGGCTGTACTGGTAGATTCTTCCTTTCCCCTTTTCCCTATTTTTCACTTTTTCCCCCTCCGTGCTAGAAAACAAGGCTGTACTTGTAGGTTTTTCCTTTCCCCTTTTCCCTTATTTTTCCCTTTTTCCTCTCCCTACTAAAATACAAGGCTGTACTTGTAAATTTTCCTTTCTCCTTTTCCTTTATTTTTCACTTTTCCCCCTCTGTGCTGTAATACAAGGCTGTACTGGTAGATTCTTCCTTTCCCCTTTTCCCTATTTTTCACTTTTTCCCCCTCCGTGCTAGAAAACAAGGCTGTACTTGTAGGTTTTTCCTTTCCCTTTTTCCCCTATTTTCCCGTTTCTCCCCGTCCGTGCTAGAATACAAGGCTGTACTTTTAGATTTTTCCTTTCCCCTGTTCCCTTATTTCTCCCCATTTCCCCCTCCCTCTCCCCTCCTCTTCTCCCTCTTTTCTTATTTTTCGCTTTTTCGGACCCCATTTTCCTCTTTTCAGGGAGTTTCCCTGTCAAATGGGACCCCTCAGAGATATCAATAGTTTAGTTGTATCGGTCAGAGTTTTGAATATCGATTTTTGAACTAGGCATTTGCTGAGCGATCAAACGGATCCTTTCAACCGCTGTCCTCTGACCATGGAGCAAGTGGAACCTGTCGAAGAGTTGAGACTGAAAATCTCGGACTGGCTCGCTGAACAACGACTAACTAAACAGATAAAATGATTCTATTTGTATTGATTACTGTATTGTTGTCTGAAATAAACCCACAGTTTCCACTTTGCAGGGAAATTCCCTGAAAATGGGGAAAATTGTGTCTGGAAAAGCGAAAAATAAGAAAAGAGGCAAAAGGCAAAATCTACAAGTACAGCCATGTATTCGAACACGGAAGGGAGAAATAAGGGAAAAGGGGAAAGGGAAAATCTACAAGTACAGCCATGTATTCTAGCACGGAGGGGAAAAAGTGGGGAAACTTGAAGTTGACACACTGAATAAACCTATAGCAAAGATGAATTATTTATTAAATTCCTGTAGAATTTAGTAAAATAAGATGTGAAATAATAAAAATAATAGAAACTGTCGTGAGGTCTGCTTACGTGGTACCAACAGAATATCCGGGAGAAAGTGGAGTAACCTAAAGTTGTGTACACTTGGAAAATAGCCCGGCTTTTGTCTATTTATTTAAATATTCCTCGTATTTCTTTTCTTCCATAACAAATCAGCTGTAATAATATCTATAAACGATAGTAGTCATAAATGATAACTTCAAACAAAAGCAGCCAACTCAGCTCGTTTTCTTAATATTCCTTTGTATTTCTTTCCTACTTGAATAAATCAGTTATAATTATAATAACGAATAATAAATATAATAACGGTAGAACGTAATAAGGTAGTTGTGTATAGGGATTTCTTTTTCTGTTGAATGGATTTTGGGGGAAATGACCGCGCAAGGACGCGGATATGTGTGTCACGAGCAGCAAGGACGTCGTGCTCTTTGCCCACTAGCCGCACTTTTCACTGACCTACCTGTCCACATTTCTCACTGCAACCCCATTGAATCCCTGGCGTTTATTTTTAGACTCCATAATCACACTCTCCTAAAACAAAGAAACTACCAAACTATCTACTGATGATACACTAAAGCTGATTTCTAACTTAGTACTGGTCGATAGTTGTAATCATGTGAACGATTCCAGGCTCAGCTCAAAAGCCAGAAAAACTGTCGAATATGTGGACGTGGTAGGGATGTGTAACAGACATCTCACACTTGTCCACGAATTGTAGAAGATTTATGAATTTCACCAAACAACTGATAACAGGAATAGGTAGATAAATGATAATATAATGGAAAGTTCGCAGGAATCGATATAGGCCAACCTGACAAACGCGTGCCCCTCTATAGCGGACACCACTACTGAATCAGTTATTGAAAAATTATAAAACTTCTTTGCACCAAATTACTTCTCTAATTTTTTGTGATTTTTCTACGTATTGTGTGGGGGAAATTTGGGATAAACTTAATTGGTTCTTGTGTCCGTAGTAGAGGGGCTGGCCTTTAATTGGCCTTGTATGGCGTGAGCCTCTCTATAGCGGACACCGTTATAAAACCAGCGACAAAATATTTTAAAATTTCGTTTACACAGAAGTGTTTCTCTAATTTTTTTCAGTTTTTCTGAATGTTTTTAAGCGAGGTTTCTCAATAAACGTATTTAATTCCCGTGTCCGCAGTAGAGGGGCTGGTCTTTCAATTGACAGTTATGGGGTAGGCCTCTGTATAGCGGACACCGTTATAAAATCAAAAATTGGCATAATAGAAATTTGCATTGGACTTTAGTATTTCTCTAATTTTTTGCAATTTTTATGAATATTTGTAAGCGAGATTTCTTAATAAACGTATTTAATTCCTGTGTCCGTAATAGAGGGGCTGGTCTTTCAATTGACAGTTATGGCGTAAGCCTCTCTATAGCGGACACCGTTGTTAAATCATTTTGTAAAAATTTTCAAATTCAATTTGTACAGCATTATTTCTCTAATTTGTTACGAATTTTTAACTATATTTTAAACAAAATTTCTCGATAAACGTATTTAATTCCCGTGTCCGCAGTAGCGGGGTTGGTCTTTCAATTGACAGTTACGGCGTAAGCCTCTCTATAGCGGACACTGTTATAAAATCAGCGATATAAAATTTCAAGATTTCGTTTGCACAGGAATGTTTCTGGAATTTTTTGAAATTTTTCTGAATAATTTTAATCGAGATTTCTCAATAAACGTATTTAATTCCCGTGTCCGCAGTAGCGGGGTTTGTCTTTCAATTGACAGTTACGGCGTGAGCCTCTCTATAGCGGACACTGTTATAAAATCAGCGATATAAAATTTCAAGATTTCATTTGCACAGAAATGTTTCTGGAATTTTTTGAAATTTTTCCGAATATTTTTAAGCGAGATTTCTCAATAAACGTATTTTAATTCCTGTGTCCGCAGTAGAGGGGGGGGGCTGTTCGTTGAGGTGTATATAACTCCAGTATAGTGCTAGTTGCAGACCCCAACCGGTGAGACTGGTCCTTTGGTAAATGGGGACTAACGTGACGTCAATAGTGAACTACATCCGGCTGCAAATGCTGCGAGAAAAGTAGCAACACCGGATCCAGCCTGGTCCAAATTTTCTCCAGCAGCTTTTCACCGCACATCTCATTGGCTGGGGGGGGGAGGAGCCCTTAATGTGGGTCACGTGACTTTGGGCTCCTGTCATTTGTCTATTTTTGTTGTATATTTTTCTTCTTCTTCTTCTTCTTCTTTTTTTTTTACAGCCATTGAGAAGGTCTAGAAAATACAGCGATGCTTTGTGTCATGCTTTCAGTCAACCCATCGACTCTGACTGCGCAACAGTTTCAGACTATACGCAATCCTTTTTCAGCAAATCAGTGATTTTAACGAACGGGAAGGATTGAAATTTTTCAAGGTGCACATGTCCGGACTAAAGTTCAGCACCGACCGGATCTTTTTCCGGGTCTTTTCCCGGGATTTTTTCTCAAGGTCTCAAAAGCGGAGGAAAAATTCAAATTGGTCGGTGGGACTTTCGTCCGTTTGTGATGCACTTGACAAATCAGCGAACGCTAAAACTTACCAAAACTATCAAACTATCAACTAACGCGGCTAAATCTAAACTGCTTACTTATTTCTATAACTATCTTAAGAGTAATTAATTCAATTTAGTTATTGTTTGGTGATGTGGTAAGTATTTTTTTTTTTGGTGAGTGGTTTTACTATTTTTACTATTTAAATAGTTATCTTAGAACTACTAATTATCTTTTACACTGATTATATTTAATGCAATTTAATAGAAATAGTGACTCCAATGCACGAGTGTGTTTAAATTCAACTGATTTAAATATATCAATTAATAAATAAAATATTTTAATGATTAAATACTACTCAGATAACCGTAATTAATTCAAACTTATTTTTCGATTTATTAATCAGTTCAAAATAACAATAATTTTTATTTAATTACTCGGACTAAATACAATTACACTACAAATAATAACGAAAATACTAAATGCAATTTTCGTTGCTAATGAGTAATTTTATTTTAACATCAATTTAAATTTCTATATTATTATTAATTAAGTTTAATTATCATAATTAACTTATTAATTAGCTTTCATGTGTTTTATTAAATTAAAAAAAAGTAATTTTTGAATATTTTCGTTGTATCGGACGTTTCAGTTTTGCTACATTGATGTCATTCGGAGTCAAAGCGGCACTTTTCCATTACAGACGGGGGGAATGTCATCACCTCAGTGCATTGGGGATCTGCAGAAAATAAGGCACTACGTCTTTTGCAGCAGCTTTGATTCAGGAAAAAGTAATCGAAAAAAAGGCCATTGAAATTTGAGTTGATTCCGGTTATACCAAGATTTATAAAAAAGGGCAAAAATAAAAATTAAATCCACAAAAATTTCGGTTTTCAGAAGAAACACAGTGTAAACATTACACCGAAAAAGAGTTTTTAAATTAAATCGAACGTATACTGGATGTAGTAAACTTCAAAATAAGAAGAAGAGAGCAGAGATTTGAGAGCAAAATCAAAAACTACATATGATGTAGCAACTAATTAATTTTAAAAAACTAACCACCAAAGGTGATCTTAATAGAGTGCAAGGATTTTTTGTTGATTTTTTAAATACCAATACGTTCAAGGTAAACGCATCACTGGGTCTGAATCAATGGGGTTTATGAGTAGAAAGTCAGAACTGAGGACTGGTTGCCGCGGACCAGGAGGAAAGGTGGCATTTCTGCCGTCAGGGTCTCCAGCCAAGCCATGTACAGTTCAGCACTGACGGTTCCTTTACGAGGCATGGGCAAAGTCCTGGAAAAGAAAAGCAAAAATTATACTTAATCTTTGGTATATTAAATAATTAATGTAGCATTAAACTTTGAAAACGAAAAATCTATATTAATTAATATATACAGTAATTTATATAGCTATTTAAAAGATACATATTCATAATGGGATATAATTAGATCCTTTTAGTCTTAGTGATTCATTG
Source organism: Eulimnadia texana (assembly GCA_002872375.1). NCBI lineage: Eukaryota > Metazoa > Arthropoda > Branchiopoda > Diplostraca > Limnadiidae > Eulimnadia > Eulimnadia texana. Next base: position 23,805,843 of record NKDA01000001.1, read on the forward strand.
TTAATAAAGCGTAAAATTTTAACTCTGAAAAATAACTTGAATGATAATATATATATATATATATATATATATATATAATAAATAACGCAACTACCATAGACGCATCTATATAATAAGTACAATAAGATGGTATTAGCGGTAATGACGGGATTACATGACGATCAGATTGGACGACTGCGAGTGCTGCAGCAGCTGCTCACGCAATCTCATGTGGCGGTAGGATTTGTCGCGCAGGGCCAACAGCTCGGATTCGCTAATCCTGGGATCTGCAAAATTCATTAACACATTTAAAATAAGTCAGATTAATTATAATAGGTAATTATATATAACCTAATAAGTAAATTTTAATACGAAAATCAATATTTCATTACATTTAATTCATTTATTTTACTTAAAAAAATCATTAATAACACTTTCTGTATCTTTCATATATATTTATTAGTAAATTATTTTAGTAATTATACTAAGAACGTAATTCATAGTTTAGTTAAGTTTATATCAGTTTAACTAATTAATCATATTTTTAACAGTAATTATAATTCTAGGGTTTTTCTAATTTTTACTTTGTCCTTCCTCGCTCTTAACGAAGGGTTCGATCAGGTTGCCGAACCACTGCTTGGTGGCTTCTTCCGGTTTCTTGGTAATATCGGTGATCACGATAACGTCGGAGAAATCAATACGGAACTTCGACAACATGGCGGCCATACTGAAAATCGAAGGGGGAAAAAATCCAAAATTAATACAGACTTCTTGTAGACCATAGAAAATTGTTAAAATTAAACAAATATTCAACGAAATTTGTTACTATATGTTAAAATTATAAAGGGATGATTCCATAAGTTAAAACATAGCCAGAAATTTAATAAATATTCATTTATATATTGTTATATTAAATATGTTATTATATATTACCGTCTTTGTTCGCTATCCAGTTCTTCCTTGCGATTGGCCAAGCAGAATACACGTAGTTTACACGAACTCCAATTGGAACGCGTGGTAATGATATAAGGCAGCAAAAGGGTAAGACCTAAATATATAGAAAGATAATATTAATTTTAATAATTATGTTTAAGCATTAAATTTTTTATAAACTAATTTTCTACATTAATTTAATTTTAAATTTATTTTATTAAGTTATTGCTATTATGGACAATCGAATTTTAATAATAATAATATGGTGAAACTGCTGCTCCTACTGCTACTACTACAACTGCTACTACTACTGCTACCACTATTACTATTACTGCTGCTTTTACTACTACTACTCCTACTACTGCTATTACTGCTGCTAATACTACTACCACTGCTATTACTGCTGCCACTATTACTACTGGTACTACTGCTACTGCTACTACTACTACTGCAAATAATAATTTAAATTTTTTTTATATCTAATGCAATTATCTTAGTTATTATTATTATTTAGATTAACTGAATATTTTCATCTTTTTTAACGTTTACCTCCATCGTCGTAGAGCCACCAAACGTCGATGATTCCCTTCTTCTGTTTGCGCTGGAAACGGGTGATGGAATCGATGGTCTCCTTCGGTAAGGGCTTACCAGAGGGATCCCTAAATTAACCATAGTAGTAGTAGTAATAATAATAATAATAATGATAATAATAATAACAACAACAATAATAACAAAAATAACAGGGCGATACTACTTCTACTACTATAAATAATAACAATAAAAATAAAAGTATACTAGAAATACTACTAATCATACTTACACTGCTTCTACGGTTACAACTACTACTGCTACTACTACTTCTTCCAGCACTACTACTACTAGTACCACTAATTCTAGTGCGACTACTACAAGTGTTACTATTACTAATACTAATACTAATAGAACAACTACTGTTACTATTGCTACCTCTACTATTATTACTACGACTATTGCTAATACTACCTCTATTACTACTGCTTCTTTTACTACTTCCTCTACTTCTCCTCCTAATACTACTAATTATAATAGTTTCTTACGTGTAGGGCACTTCTTCTGGAGCTTTTTTCTTGCTTCTGCGGAGGACTGAACCGAAAGAAACGTGAGCTCCATCTTCCAGGTTTTCAGGAACGCTTCCAGAACGTTTGAGGCCTGGAGATCCTGGAGGTGTACGTTCCGAGCTACTAGCTGCAAACCATTCAAAATAAGAATTAATAACATATTAAATGTAAACGTCAAATACAACGGAAACAGCACAGTGAGTAGTAGTTGATATACGAATACAGTGCAACCAGGTAAACGGGTTATTTTATAACAAATTCACAAACTTCTGGGTTAATTATAATTAAAATTACGTACGAATAACACACATTCACATGCTCCATATGCAATCACGTGTGTCTTGTGCCGTGTTGGACTTTTTTTCTCAGGATTTTTTACGATTAATTGGAGTTTACCTCGACCAAAGAAAAGTGGAGCCACTCGTAAAAATTTCCCATTGTCTGAGAAGTTTAAAGAAACCAATAGTAAGTTTTCACAAATAATTTACTAAATTAATTCATCCTCAGAATACTAAAACAGTTAGGAACATAGTTGAAAGTAAGAAAAATTCGTTAAATCAATGTCCACAAATTTAAATTAATATCCATAAGTAAATAGTTTGCTAAATTAAGATATTCTCATTTTAATATTAAAATACATAAATTAGTTCATAGTAAGCAACTTAGGATAGAGAAAAAAAATGTAATGATGGAAAAGATATTTTTTATTATTGATTCTAACTAATTGTACAATTATTATAATTAATTATTAACTAACTTTAATAAATAAATATTTGTATAAAATATTGATAGATTTATTTATTCATGTTTATTATTGATAATATTACCATGGGAGTGTAGGGATTCCCTGGATGCACTGAGGTGCTGCTGCCCCCATCCGGAAGCCGAGCTAGCAGACGGATGCAGTCCTGGGCTGGGTGAACTGAGCGTAGCACTGGAGTTATTGTGGGGTATGGTGGGTACGGGGGTAGCGGATTCCGTTTCAGTGGACGGAGACGATAGGACGGGTGCTGGAGAAGAGACGGTACCCTCGCTGATGATTCCAGAAAAGTCCAAACCTTCCGGGACTTTGAGAATAGCCACAGCCAGGTACATGTCGAAGGCAGCACTATGTAAAAAAATTATATTACTAATTTATGTAGTTGAAGTAATATTGATTACTTATTGATATAACATAAATAAATAGTTAATAGACTGAGAATTCATATAATAGTGTTATTGATATTAAGCAAAATTTATTTAAAAATTAAAATAACGTTCACTAGGAGCATTTTATCAACTTCTTATAATTGTACAATTATTAACAATAAATATTTTAGTTATATTTAAGTGATATATTTATATTGTTTTATAATAGTATATTTTTTAAATCTGTTTTTTGAGTGGATTAAATGTGGTTTATACTGGATAACGTTGAAGTAAGCTTCCAGTTCGTCCTGGGTGCATGTGTTCCAGTCGTGCTTGAAACCCATTAGCAAAACGTTGGGCTTCATTTTGCCGATACCCGACAGCTGCATCAGCGCTGTAGCCCCATCTGCAAAAATCCAAACCAAAAATAAATATCTAAAGCAAATTGAAATACATACTTAGATAAATAACAATGAAAATATGTAAGAAAAAAAAGATGACTTAGTTTATGGAATGGAGAATACAGGAACAATTAATCGTTTATTATTAATTAAAGCTACAGAATATCAATAAATAATAAGAAAATAATACTGAAATATAGGATATTTAAATGAAATATTAATGTTCCAGTGCTCAGTTCATTGTATAATATTTTTTTAAAACTTGACATTTATTTTCAGGTTTACCCTTAAATCCCACACTATCGGCAACGCTGTAGAAGGCCTTGATCTTATGGGCTCTAAGCCAGCGGTACATTTTCTGGTTGTAGGCGTTGCGCGTGCGCTGATTGAGCGGCTGCGTCACTACGTGTCCACAGATCATCAGCGACAGCTGCTTGCATAGCAGATAGGCAAAGTCGACCAGGGACGGACGCGACGAGGGCAAGCCGGTCAAAACCAAAATCTGCGGTCGATAGTTTTTCACGTGCTCTTCAATATTCACCAGATGCTGGATGTTCATCAGAGCCTGCTTGTACGTCTGCGCCTGCGTCGACGACCCCCAGTTGACGTCTACACCAACCAAACAAAGCCATTCGAAATATAAGATACAGAGCATTCGATTAATCATTGAAGCTTACCAGGTTTCCGGTACGTAACGAGTAGGTACAGCCCAAAGAGAAAACCAAATGTGATTAAAGCTGTAGGCCAGTTCATAAGAAACATCACAGCAACGCAGAGAATAGCTCCAGCAAGACTCAGCCATCCATGATAGTACTAAATAATCAAATCAGTAAATGAATTTATAATTTAATTAATTTAGTTCAATTAAGGTTACTCTGAAGGTGGGCCTCCATCCAACAGGTCGCACGACGGACGCATGGAACGTGGAGAAGTTGATAAGCGCGTAAGCAGCGAGGAAAAAATTTGAAATGAGCGGAGCAATGGCGTTGAGTTCTCCGATAGCAACGCAACCCAGGGCGATGATGAAGGTCAGGACATACCCGCGGACCGGTTCGTTGTTTTTGCCGTAGCCTTTGCCGAAACTGGAGATGTACGGGTACAGTTTGTCCTTGCACAGGGCCTGGAACACTTTGGGAGCCGAAACTAGGGACGCTAGGGCCGAACTTAAGGTCGCAGCGAAACAGCCGGCGTAAATCAGCGGCCCGAAAGCAGAAACCAACTCGATAACCTATCAAAATTAACATTAAGATTTGCAATTAAAGTTAATTATGATTAAAATTATAAAGAAAGTTGGGGAAAACCTACTGGCAAATATTTGAATTAAGCGAAAGTTCAGGGCTCCACCAATGGTAAATAAAGAGACTAGAGCCCCCAGGCCGCATATTTTCCAACCCCACTACGGCCCAGTGCATTTTCTGGGTACCCTATACAGTCTTTTGAATTAGAAGGCCATTGCACTGGGCCGTAGTGGGGTCTGAATAGACTGGGTCATTGATTATACCTGGGAGCTTAGCATTACAATTTGAAATAAAAATTAATTATAATTAAATGATGGTGAAAGTTGGGGAAAATCAGTTCCAAAATAGCCCCCAGGTCGCATATTTTCAAACTCCACTACGGCCCAGTGCATTTCCTGGGTTCCCCATATAGTCGTTTGAATTAGAAGGCCGTCGCACTGGGCTGTAGTGGGGTCTAAATATACCAGGTCATTGATTATACCTGGAAGCTGTTATGAAGACCCCATTCACATGTGGTGTTGGTGCAATCAAAGGCAATTCCAGAGCCCGCCAGGTAATCAGTCAGGTTGCCTGTGGCATCACGAGCCACTGTAGCTCCGCAAATAACCGCAAAGCCCATGTACGTGATGGTAGTAATTAGAATGGCTAACATGGTTCCCTTAGGAATAGCCTGCTGGGGATCCTGTAAATTGCAACACATTTATAATACTCCCTATTCGTTTATATACTGTATATTTACTTTCAGATCTCCAGAAATGTTGGCCCCAGCCAGGATTCCAGTCGCTGCGGGGAAGAAAACCGAGAAGACGGTGAAGAATGTGTGGTACTGCCCTTCGCTGTAACGGTAATCCGATACCCAGTTTTGCTTGAACAGTTCCACTGTGTTCACAAACAATATAAAGTTTATTATTGACTATTTAATAAATATTGGGATATACAATTATAATAAGAAATACAAAAAAAATATTATATAGGGTAAATTCGTACGGTTGTAGCCGACGAATCCTTTAGCGGCTTCGTCATCGTCCATTGGTCCGATAAAACTGCCAATCACGAAGTCCACCATTGCGACGACCAGAATGAACAGCAGTACAACCTGGGCCTATAATTATAATATTTAATAATAATAAATAGATAATTATTTTATTGATTTTGTTACCTTGGCTTCCCATTCAAGTCCAATGACAACGATACCCGTGAGAACTACAATGGTTACGGTACCGATGATACGCACATCGTTGATACCGTTATCGATAATCGATAGGTTGTAGGTTCGCAGGAGGTCGTTGAGCGATTCGCAGAAACCTATGGTGTACATCGCCACGGCTACAGCATTGGCTATGGCGAAGATCACACCGATCGAAGCTCCGAATTCCGGGCCCAGGGACCGAGATATCAAGTAGTACGTTCCACCTTAAGATCATATAGGAAATTCATTAATTAATAACAAATTATGTTACAATTACGTATCTAGTATCCTTAGTGTAATAAATATATTAATTATAGAATTTGGATAATCAGAATGAAGTAAGCTTTAATTACTCTAAATTTGTTTGAATTTTTCATCATGTAATATTATATTACGTTTTATAATTATTTATTATATTTTATTTCTTTGCACCATATTATTATAGTTCCAATTGTTTACGATTTTTAGAGTTATTTGTTTTTTGTATTGCATTGGATTTTATGTTTTAGTGTAATTTTTTCGTTAATTTACCTCCTTTGATGTTGCCGTTGGTGCTGATGGCGCTCATAGAGAGTCCGGTAATTGTGGTAACAGCACAGGCCAAGGAAATGATGAGCAGTCCCTCGCCTACAAAGCATTTCATTATTATTATTAAAACTATACAATACTAATATACAACTCATCACAGAAAACTTAGTTAAATTTTACGCTATCCAAACTATGGGTTAGATGTATCGGCAAATCTAAATATTTTAGTTTTAAATTAGATTCGCATAAAACGTAAGTTGAGAGTAGTTAGTGCTGAGGTTAATGGACAAACTTTAGTTAAATTTTACGCCATCCGAACTGTGGGATAGATATAACGGCAAATAAGAATAGCTTATTTTCTACGTTGTATTCGCAGATAACGTAGATGAGTGTAGTGCATGTATAGGTTAATGGTTGATAGTTTTACCGACGCCTGCCTGCCCGACGACCCAAGATAGACGCAGGAAGAGCATGACGCCCCAGATATTGAGAAGGCATCGCACCAGAACGCCTTTGATCCAGCCGAACTTGACCATGTTCTCCTGGACCACTTCCGAACCGCCCTTGTCCGTTTGCGGCTACACCAGAACCCAGAAAAAAAATCAAATTAAAGTACAAAAAAATTGGCTAAAAATCTAAATAAAATAAATTATTTATTTAATACAAAAAAAATTCATAGATTTGATATTTTGTTATTTATTCCGATTGCTTATTTATTTCTGAAATGAGATACTGGTTACTGCAGCCATTCATTCAACAACTGAATGAACGACCCCATTGTTAGAGAAGCGGTTTTTTTTTTTTTACTCAGCCTGATCATATTTTACATTTTAATTCTTAAATTTAATTAGAGTTAACTTAGTTAACCTTATCATGTATGGTAGCGTTATGTAGTTCATCGAGAGTGGGTCGATGGCCCGCCTGAATGGAGAGGATGTTGCGGTAGTTATCAAGTCTTGGCAGGGCCTCACGAGTCAAATGCCTGAGACTTTTTGCGTACTTCGTCGATTCATTGACTGTGGCGTAAGTGTTGTGCGACAAGAGGGCAGCACTGGGTGAGGCTGGACGTTCAGTATCGTTGGCAGTCCGTTCTGCCATATCCAGAAGTTCGTGAGCTTCCGCTGCTGCTCCTTCGCGCTATCAGAAATCGATTTTTTAAAAAAATTTTAATAATCGATTTTGAAGAAATTCGATTACCTCGGAGTCGTTATCGTCTCCCTCCACGTCGGAATTGCCGTAAGAGTCGACGCGTTTGACTTTGAAGCGGAATCGACGCGAATTGACGTTTTCCGCCATGGCTGCCGTAATCTGCTGTCACCTGAGGGAAAATTGTTTCAAAAATATTTCAAAAATGCCGGCGGTTGAACAAAAATAGATCACTGCACAACATTTGCCAATCTCGGCATCTGTTTATACTAAAATAACTTATAAAGTATAAAAATCTTAGCTCAAATAGGCTAAAAATAAGTATCGACTCAATGGATATAGGTCTATATAAGTTTTAATTCATGAAGATCCGGATCCGAATCTTCTGCGGTAACGGTTACTCGGCTGAAACGGTTACTGGAAACCAGGCAATCCGTCAATGCCAAGGGGAGCATGCCGCCTTTTCCGTATACGCAACAAATTGAGCATTACCAAAAACGAACTTTGCGTAAGGAAATCCAATTCACAAAACTAATTTCACGTGCTTGGCTTCATACAGTTCACATTAGACAGCAAAAAAATTACACGTGATTTTAGTTTTGTGCAACAGAACTGGTTACACGCAATTTTTGAATGGGCGGCATTCCAAATAGTTTCGAACGCCAAAATTTTACTTCTTCATTAGAAATAATACAACATGATAGAAATCTTAGTACAACCTGATTTAAGTTAAAGTTAACAGACAAACTTACGTGGGAACAAAAAAGCTGCTGGGAAAAATTTTTCACAGGATTTTTATTCGACCGGACGCAGCAGGGTTCGACTGACGTCCGTAAATACCGACAGCCGCGCGTCAACTGACTGGGTGTCGCTCAACTCGAGGGACATTATACGGGATCTTACAGTCTTCTGCCTCTTGGAGATGGAGAACACTGGCGCCATCTAGCGGCAAATTTATGAACTACATTATAAATGTTCTAATAGAATAAATAATTACTTTAAAAAACAGTTTTTAATTCAATTAACGAGAGCATGTCAATTTAAATATATAATGTTTCGCTATTTAGCTCTGATTATGACTGTAAATTATCCTTAATTTTAATAAGGAGTTAGAATATTTTGTTTACGGATAGTGAGTTAATTTAATTGATGAATCAACCGCATGACAACAGCAATATACTCTTTAGCATTGCGTACACGGATTAAAAAAATCTGACGTCCTTGCAGCTTATCCCTATCAATTAATGCAAATAAAATACAGTATTGTTTGCTTTACGTAGTTCGTAAGTCATTTGTAAAGGAAATGAAACACTTGTGCGTATTGTGAAACTCAATGTGGGGAATTGTGTCATCTCTTTGAATGCAAACGGCCAGAATATACTCCACTGGATTGCGACACGCAATAACTAATCAGCAATTCTACATTAAAAATCATAGAAAAATATTGTCTGTATATTAAAATCAATTATAGATTTATTAATGGATTATTAAACAATTTCTATAAGTTTTCTGGATCGTTTTTTCCGGAACTGGAACACAAGACTCCACGTTCGCAGCGGAAATTCTCGAATTCCGTGAAGAAAATCTACACTTACGTATTAAAATCAAACAGTTTCATATTCATTAGTCTTCAATCAACACATGAAACCTAATTATATTATACATATGCATTTCAACTATCGATTTTAGTTCGGCGATCGCCACAGTACCCTATAGTTGGTAACTTGAATCGACTTGAATAACAAAGTCAGTATCACTATAGCACTGCTTGGATACCTGAGTTTTACACTTCCTTATCGATTGCATCTTTCAAGAGTCCCTATTGATTTCCAATCGATGAGCGCTTAAAAATCCACCATCAACCTGCACGTAGTTCGCGAAACGCTCAACAGGTGGCGCTAGTGGTAGGGCGCAAACCCACTTGACTTGCATTGTGGGCCAACTGCTTTATCCTCGGCGTCTCTTCTCCGTGTGTAAGGGAAGGGGCCAGTGCCCTCCTCCACCCCTGCGTCTCTCGTTTTTTTCATCAGCCTCACTCATCTTGCGTCATTCGCGTTCTTTCCATTGCCTATGGGGCATATGCCAAGCGCGCGGCCCCACTATAGCGGACACCGGTATTAAATCAGTTTCGAAATATTTACAAACTTTCTTCACATGGAACTATTTCTCCGATTTTTCGTAATTTTTTAAAGCTAACTTTGAGTGATATTTACCCAAGAACTGTATTTAATTCGTGTGTCCGCAGTAAAGAGGCTGTCCATAGGACATGAGCCATAAGCGCGCTCCTCTATAGCGGACACAGTTATTAAATCAGCTTTAGACAATTTTACAACTTTCTTTACGCGAAAATATTTCTCAAATTTTTCTGTAATTTTTAAACTATTTTTGAGCCAAATTTGCTTAAAAAGAATGTTGGATTCGTAGGTCCGCAGTAGAGGGGTCCGTCTTCAGTCTGGCATAAGACCTTTTATGTGGGTCTTTTTCCTGTCGTAACGCCGAAACAGCCGCTAGAGGGCTAACGCGGCACAAGATGGCGCCCAATGTATACAAAGTAAAACCAGGGGGAATTCTCAATGAAACACTTGGGAAATTCCACCCCGGTTGGGAAATTTTTCTCTAGAAAACTATGACGTTATATGCCACGGAGACTGGTACCTTTGTGAAACAGGATTAATTTGCGTGTAAAGAAATGTATTGCCTTGCAGGCTTTTGGCCATTGCGTCTTGTACGTTGTGTAGACAAACCAACCGCCAAAACAAAACTTGTTCAAGTAAATAAAAAGTCCTTGTTTTTTTTTTGGGCTGTTTTGTTTTTTATTCCGTTTTTATTACGAGGCAAATGATGACTTGGTAGATATTGGGTTTCGTATTTAAGTGGTTTCCTCTATTTATAGAAGCTTAAATTACGTTTCTTATAACTTTCTCTCTGAAGCTGCAATGTCCACGTTTTGGCAAAAGTGTTCAAATTAAGTGTCATTAAATTAGATTTTTCAGTTTCTTGGTTAAGGGAAATGACCAGTAAGAATATTTCAAAACACAGAACTGTTTAAAAAACCGTAAAAATATGATGTTGTTTCCGTTTTTTTCTTTTTCACAAGTATAGTGTAAGTCGTTAGTTGCTTCGGACTCTACTTATGAAAATTGTACGGGAAGAAAAAACTAGTTAAAACTATTAAAAGTATATTCTTTACTTGTAACTTTAACCTTGAGACTTAGAGTGAACAGAAGGTTCGTTGATCTCATAGATTCACAGAGTCTAAAAGAATCAGAATCACACAGGATCTCAAATAAAATGCTAATAATTCAGAATTACTAACTGGGTGATTAATAACTACTAATGAACTACTGAAATGCTGTACTACGAACTAGTATCAACTGTTACAACTAATATTTGACACTTGTTCGCATTAGATGAGACCTTCTCATTCATTTCAATAGACCCAGAAATAGTTCTAGTAGTTTGAACTATTGTAAAAAAATCAACTTAAGACTAGGGTAAACGCTTTTCTATAAAATAAAGTAACTAAATATGTGACATTTAAATTCTTTTCGATATTCTAAACCTGGCTTTCGGTAGATAGAGGATTACAATGGCCTTCGGCTACTGAAGTTGCAGACGTTTTATCACTTGTTGGCATGCTTTTCTCTGTTCTTCTTGTTGTTAAATTCAATTTACAATACATTTTATTATTATAATTATCATAAAAGAAGCAACAACTAATTCCGGTAGTTTATTAATATTCAAACAGCGTCCAGAGAACCAAGCCAACAAGTTTTCTGAGTTCTCTTCTAACTATTTTGATTGCATTACGATTAGTGAATACTTTTAAGATTTAATATTATAATTACGAATTTTTTTGAATTTTTATAATGTTAAAACTAATTATTTATGCATGAATTGTTTAAGAAATTGTGTGGAAATCTGAGTCACCGCATTACTGGCTTTTTTTTGTCTTTGCAAAATTTGTTTCAGTTCCACAACGAGGACCTACGTAAAAATGACGGTGCCATTTGTGGTGCTTTTTTGGGTGACCTTGAACTGTAGGTTGTTCTGAACGTAGTTTGATAGTAGGGCGCGTGAGGGCGATGCAGTTCACTGTGAAAAGGCACTGCAAACAGGAACTGAGGAACTACGAAAAGGCACCGTAACGGTCCCTTTTTACGGTGTTTTGTACGGTATAAAACATTATTTCTCGGACCCATTTTTAAGTGGAGAATTTCTAGATAATTAATTAGCTAATGAACTTACTAGCTGACTAACTAGTCGACTTAGTAGCTGATAGTAGCAAGGACTGGCAACTAAATTTTTGACCGACTTGCTAATTGACTAACTAGTCGACTAAGTAGCAGATAGTAGCAAGAACTAGCAGACCGACTTTTTGACTGTGTTGCTAGCTGACCTGACTACTATCTAACGGAGTAACTAACTTACTAACCGACCAAATTACTACTAGCTGACTGACCAAAGAACTAGCTAACTACCTGACTAATTAGCTATACTAAATAAAGAACTAGCCAAGCTGACAGTTAGACAAACTAGCTAGCTACTGACTACTGAACTAGCCAAATCAACTTACTAATTAACTAACTCAAGTAACTAACCAACTTACTAACTTAGTTATGAACTAGCAAACCAATTGAAGATTAACTTAGTAACTTGGCTTACTAGCTATATTAACTATAGAACGAGCTAATTAGCTGATAGCAGTAGAACTAGCTAGCCAACTGACTAACTTACTAACCAGCTTACTAACTTGTCAACTTACTAACTCAGCTAACCAACTTACTAACTAGATCAGCTAACAACTGACTAACTGGCTTACATTCTTTCCTATACAAATCACCCCAGCAGAGACCAACATTTTCCTAATTTGGAAACTTCAGTGTCGCCTTATACAGCAGTTTTCGATTGCGCATCGCCTGATTTGTCAACCTGTGACATTAAAAAGCGGCTCTGTGCAAAGAAAAATCCAAGGGGTCTGAAACTCCGAGAAAAAGTATACGAAGATTATTTGATAACACATGATAACACGGAGATAACAGGATGATAACAGTGATAACATGACCTAGGTGTACGAAGATTATTGGAAGTTTCAGACCCTTTGGAAAAATCAAACCAACGCCCTTTTTGATTAAAAACACCAATAAAAACATAATACATACACAACAAACTAATTCAATAATCTTTTTTTAGTAGTTGTATTGAACTAATTACTATTACAATCCTACGTTTAACTCTAAGTTGTTAGTAAACGAACTTAAGTTCCCAATCTGCGTTTACGGGCAGATTCAAATTTTTAATTTGCAGTTTTTTAGTGTTTTCGTTATAATCGATTTGCTGCTCATCTATCGATACGCCATCGTAATCGATACTTAAGGGTCTCTGATTCATTCCGAGTATATCGATACTTTCCAGAACTTGGGTTGCGCTAAACAGCAGACCGTCAGTAGAGCTTTCGGATATCTTCATCGTTAAGGAATTCTGCAAATCAAACGTAATATTTTAACATTAATTGATTAGAACTAAAGTAAAATTTAATTACTGAATCGAATTCGAATTTTGCTGTTTGGTAATTGGTCAGCTCGATACTTTCTCCATCGTCCCAGAACCAATCACCGCTGGCCGTATTCCCCGAACCAATGGCCACGATCAAACCAAAGTTATTTTTGCGGCTGTAATATCAATAATATAATATAAATACATAATAATTAACTATTAACTATTAAAAATAACCTCTCTGTGGTAGTTAGCGCTTCTTTCTGCGTAGGAAGAATATACCCACCACGTAAATGTAAATTAATTTTCTCTGGTGGAGCATCCAGGACTGTTCTAGAACCTCGAACACTTACAGTTTCGCCCTAAATTACAAAATAGTACAAACAATTAATAGTTAATAGTATTTATAGTGCGGTAGTTACCGTATAGAAGTCGTACCACAAGTCGTTGGGAAAGTAAGCTTCAACAGTAGTTTGCCCAACTTCCAGAACTGGAGAAATCATAAAAGCAGGTCCCCAGAGAAACTGTTTATCCGTAACCTTAGCTTCCGGGTCAGTCGGGTATCTGAGTAACAAGTAATCAAAAGTAACCGTTCCAGGATATTTAACTATCTAGAAATACTCATGGAACAGTGGGCGGATCACTGTGCTGCCCTGCGTATGGCTCTTGTAGAACAGGGTGTAGAGGTAAGGTAGCAGGCGGTAGCGGATGTTGAGTGCCGTCCTGGAGCTGCTGGCTACTGATTCCCATAACGCGGGATCCTGTGCGGGTAAACCAATGCTGTTATGGTTCCTGGAGAAGGGATAGAAGGATCCTAACTGCATCCAGCGACGACAGAGTTCTTCAGTAGTTTCCTCCATGAAGCCACAGATGTCAGCACCGATGTACGAGACCCCGAACAAGTTGTATTCCAGCATTCCTAGTATAGAACCACCCAATGAGAATATTTATAAAATTTACTGAAAATAGGTCTGACCAATGATAGAGCGATGAAGATCAACCCATCGTGATTGGTTGTCGCCTAACCAATGACCTGTCGATTTACCGCTGCTGGGGAAAGTTGACCTGCTGATGACTACACTGCGTTTACCAGTAGCTTGTCTCGCAGCTCTAGTAAAAAAAAAAAATAGTTTAAAAATAATTTAAACAATAAGTTTGTTAAATGATGGAACTATCTGTTAAACTATTGATAGTTCGGAGATTGCACATCTGTTGATGACTGGTAACCTTGGCAACTGCCATATAGCTCTGTAGTACAAAATCAATTCCTCAGATTCAGGCTACAGTAGTTTTGAAATATTGACTATTATTTGTAGTTCAGCGATAGTTCCTAAGTTAGATTATCACACAAAATATTAAAATTTCAATTAACTTTGCGACAATGATGATTTCAATAGTCGTAAATGTCCGAAGGTTTCGTGTTTTAGCGAATTATTGGAAATATTTATTATTCAAGTGGGACAGTAATTTGCTGGAGTAGTTGGTGATAGTTGAAAGTAGGTAGTAGTAAGTTCGATATCGATTACGACAAACCCTTTTGTTGGTTTGGGGAATGATCCACTTTGCTAATGAAAATAATAAGGAAAACGAATCGTGAATATTAGAGTGACTATTACTACTATTACTACTACTACTGCTACTACTGCTACTACTACTACTACTACTACTACTACTAATAGCTAGAATTACTACTACTAATATTGCTGTTACTATTGCTACTACTACTATACTACTAGCTTCTTACTACTACTAATACTGCTGTTAGTACTGCTACGTCTACTACTACTACTTGTACTACTGTTGTTCCTACTACTACTACTACTACTATTACTACTACTACTACTACAACTACAAGCAACACTACTATTATTATTATTATTATTATTATCATTATTATTATTATAGTAAATACCTGAGTGTAGGAGCTGCTTCACTCCATCCGTAGAGATTGTGGATTGAGTAGTGGAGATATTCATCATTGGGGCCCTGCTTGCCCACCATGCACAACGTCTTGTCTGACAGACGGCCAGACACAGCAGCCTCTAAACATTCGTAAAAATATTTTTTTATTAGTATTAGTAGAAGTAGTCCGTGCAGTAGTAGTTGATAGGATAGGAGTCTGAAGGAAAAAAGCAGTAGTAGTAGTAGTTAGTAGCAGTAGTAGTTAGTAGCAGTGGTATTGCTATAGTATTGCTATTAATATTACTACTATGAAATTATTATTATTATAATTATCGGTTCAGAATAGGGACGTAGAATAATTTTTATAACGTAATACATATTTGTCATAATTTAAAATAATAATAATATAATATTTATTAAATATGATGGAAGTCAGTGTTTCCACTTCGCAGGGAAATTCCCTGGGAAAGGGGAAAATGGGGTTCAAAAAGGGGAAAATAAGAGGAGAGGGAAAAGGGAAAATCTAGAAGTGCAGCCTAACATTCTAGCGCGGAGGGGAAAACGAGAAAAATAAGGGAAGAGAGAAAAGGGAAAATCTGGAAGTGCGGCCTAATATTCTAGCGCGAAGGGGAAAAAGAGAAAAATAAGGGAAGAGAGAGAAAAGGGAAAATCTAGAAGTACAGTCTAATATTCTAGCGCGGAGGGGAAAAAGAGAAAAATAAGGGAAGAGAGAAAAGGGAAAATCTGGAAGTGCGGCCTAATATTCTAGCGTGAAGGGGAAAAAGAGAAAAATAAGGGAACAGGGAAAAAAGGGGAAATCGAACGTGGAAATACTGGTGGAAGTTTTGAATTACTTGTGCGGTATGGTGGATCATCCCATTCGTTGACTGGACAATGCAGATTCCAGTCAAACAGCGATAGCTCATTGGTTCCAAAATTCGACGGCTCGTTCATGTCCTAATTGGAAAAATTTGAACAAATTACATTAAATAATAATAATACATGAATATTAACTGAAAATTCGATAAATTCAATCGATCATTAATAGAAATCGATACTCAATTGACGAATCTTAAATAATTAATTGAATTAGTTAATTCACAATCCAGATTCCATCAAAGGGTAGCTGCTGGTAGAACTCTAAAATCTCATTGATCCACCAATCCTGTGTCCTCTCTTTCAACCAATCAGGAAAAGCTGTTCTTCCGGGTGGCCAAACCTACAACAGCAAACATAACAATTGCTAATATTCAAATAATTTTAATAAATAATACAAACAATATTAAAAATGAAAATTAACCAATAAGAAAAATATTTATTAAAATTTTATTTACCCGACCAATCATGACGTCTCCCAGTTCCTGACACGTAAGGGGGTTGGTCGAGCAGTCATCACTAGGTTTAAACGTGCTGTTAAACCACTTAATATAAACATCATTAGCCATAGCTCGTTGATGGGTTCCATAATCCTGTCTCTGAGTATCAATGGCTGGGTCCAGGATCGGAATGAAACGCAATCCTTGCGACTGGATCTCTCGTACATAATCTGGAAGATCCTGGAAAGTCTCTCCGAGTGTAAAATCGCTTCTCTGGTCCATGTAGTCGATATCCGCAAACTGGACGTCCTGCGGAATGCCGGCAGCTCGGGTCCTTTGGACCACCTCCCGGATTTCCTGTGTGTTTTGGTAGCCCCACCGCGAAAGCTGGAATCCCAGTGACCAATAAGGAGGCATCAAGGATCGTCCTATCACGGAAGTGTATTGCTGGACCACAGATTCCGGATTTTCGCCCAGGAAAATGAAGAATTCCAGCTGTCCGCCTATAGTGCGGAATGTCAGGCCCGGGTGTGGAAGAGTCGTCACATCTTTATTTTTAAGAAAAGTAGTTAAATTTGTGAAAAATTTAGATTTAGAAAGTAGAGATGTTAATGTATGTTATTTAATTGCAATTATGTTAGTAAATAGTTCATTCAATTTATTTAAAATACCTGTAGAATGACTGTTGAAGAGGAAGACGCCATAAGCTGAACCATCGTCCTCGACTACAGTGTAAAAGGGATGAGCTCCGTATAAGTTGATCTCTCCCTAAAGAGAATACAACGCTACAACAGTGAAATATTACAACAGTTCAGTGATAACAATACAACAGCATTGCTACAACACTGCAACAACATTACAATGTTAGAACAGTAGAGCAGCAATACTACAACAATGTAATGGTACAACAATACAATAATAGCAATACAACAGGAACGCTACAACTTTACAGCAACTACTACAACATCTACTACATATACTACATCTGATGCATTTACTACAACATCCCAACAACACTGGAACTTTAACAACAGTACATACAACATTATAACAACGTCTCTAACAATCTACAACACCACAACATTACAACAGTACAACAATAACATCTCAACATTACAACAACACTCTTACGACATTGTAACATTACAACATTACTCTACAACCGTACATTACAACAGTTTGCAACACTGTACAACATTACAACATCTCCAACAAGTCTACAGCACTACAACACTACAACACTCTAAAACAACACTTTTCAAAGCGTTTTATTCTTACATCAGTCGGGAAAGCGTCTCTCGTGAACAGTGGCCACGTTCTGTAGTCCATCGAATGAACGAAGCTAGAATGCGGATTCTCGCCTAATCCGTACAGATAATCCGAAGCCAAAGTAGTAGTTATCATCAGGAACTGTTTAGCTACAGTTAACCCGCCCAGTGAAGTATCAAACACCACACTTCCGCTAGACTTCCTCACAACTTTGAAGCCGAACCCACTTCCGATTTGATCGCTGTCCAAAATCAAATCGTAGAGACGATCGTTTCCGGCACTTCCTTCCGGTAAAGTGACCGGAACTGGAGGGCGAAGCTTTTCGCTAATCTCGCCCTTAGGGTAAAGCTGTTATACAAGAATCAAGTTAAATTGTTTAGGTTTAATTTCAATTGGACGTTTTTGTTTTTTTACCCGGAAACCAAGGATTTGATCGGAATAGAATGTGGATTCGAAGACGATTTCGTTGATGTCACTTCCATAAAGAGATACGGAAGACGAACGGCGGATTAAATTTACTGTTAGACCATTGACTGTTTCCTCAGGACTGCTTTGCAACTAGAAAAATATGATTAAACGGCAACTCCGGACAACTTGGACAATATGTTATAGAAGTTTTTACGCTGATTCCGAATATATATAGTGTCCCTATCTCAATTTTCTACCGTTTGGCCGCAAAAATGAATGAAAGTTTGAACATGCATGTGGCAACGCTGGAAATTGAGCCGACGATGTGATTGGTTCGCACGGGTCACGTGATCAAAACAGCCAAAACAAAGAGTTTGTTGCCTGACATGCAGCATGTTGTAGGGAGTATACAGCAGTACAAAATCGTCTGCTATTAGGAGGCGACGAACTTTATCATTGGCTGTTTTGATCACGTGACCCGTGCGAACCAATCACATCGTCGGCTCAATTTCCAGCGTTGCCACGTGCATTTTCAAACTTTCATTAATTTTTGCGGCCAAACGGTAGAAAATTGAGATAGGGACACTATATATATTCGGAATCAGCGTAAAAAGTTCTATAACATATGGTTTATCCAAGCTCTCCGGAGTGGCCTTTAAGTTACTTCGTATCCGTAGATATCGGATCCTGCAGGGAGGAAGCAGCTCGGGATTCCATTACCAATTTCATCCCACAGACAACCAGCAGCCAGACAATCCGTCTCGCTAACAGGATCTGGAAATATATTATATTACAAACATAATTACTATACGAATACTAGACACATTATATATATATGTAATTTGATTAATATGCATAGAATAGATATAAATACAAATATGAATAATAAATGAACAAATTATGAATAATAGTTCATTCATAATAAATCAATGAGACAAAAAAAAACAGAAAAAATAATGTAAATTTATCGTATATTTAAACATATTATTATTTGTAAATAATATTCTTATACACACGTTGGAACATTATAGAATTACTATAAATAAAATAAATACAATTATTACAAATATGGATATAAATATATTAAATAATTTCGTAAAATAACTGATAGGAAAATCAATATCGATTTATTATATATGTTTCAACTAATTTCAATATATTAACAAATTATAATATTCTAAAAATTATTGACATCTGTAATAAAGGCATTTATTTTAATCGAACATTATACGTTATTTAAATAATTATTAATAATATAAAATTACCTAAGGGGAAACATTCGATCCTGGAGTCCGGTCCTGGAACAGTTTGCGAAAAAACTGAAACTGCAAAACCTACAATCAACAGCAAACTTTTCCACGAAGATTTTCTCATTCTGCTCTTGGCGAAACTATCAAACTATCTAAAACTGACTACTGAAAACATGTTTATATACACTTATCAAACCTGAATAAGTCCAAAGGTCTGAAAAATATCTTAAATTGATCCTTATTATCTCAAGAAAGGTCAATATTTGTAACTTTTTAGCTGTTTGTTGCTCGTCCCGTGTATTTTAAATAGACATTATACTATAATAGAACTGAATTTGTTTAAACTATGTGATATATTTCCGTCTACTTGCATTCAGTCCGTATGATAATGTATCACTTGGGTTTAGGGTAAAAGAAATGGACAAAAATTACACAAGGTTTAAGCCGTTGACAAAATATCGATATAAAACTAACGCCGATATAATAAATTACAATACTATCGATGAATAATCCCACCAGAACAAAAAATAAAATTATTCATAGGAGTGTCACTTTTATCAATTGAACAAAGTTAATTTAGAACAATGAACCGAGTTGTACTGTCACCTTATTGCAGCAGGCTCAAAAAGGTTTTACGTTAATAGTTAGTAGTTGATAGTTTTTACGAATAGAAAGTCAGCACGGAAGTCTGATTGCCTCGAACTAGGAGGAAAGGCGGCATGTTGGCGGTAAGTGTTTCCAGCCAAGCTAGGTACAAAACAGCACTGACGGTTCCTTTACGTGGCATAGGCAACGTCCTGCAAATAAAAAAAATCAGTATTATCATTTTTATTATTATTACTATTATTATTATTATTATTATTAGTAGTAGTAGTAGTAGTAGTAGCAGTAGTAGTAGTTTTAGTAGTAACAGTAATAGAAATAGTAATATTAGTAACAGTGACACTAGTAGTACCATAGGGGCAGTAGTAATAACATAAATAGTAGTAGAAGTAGACGCAGAGATAGAAGTAGTAGTAGACGCAAAGTAGTATAAGTAATCGTAGCAATAATATAAGTAATAATAATAATAATACTGCACCTCGTAGGAAAAATACCCTCCCCAAACTGCCCAAACTGCCCAAGTGACGCTGACCTCAAACATGTACTACATACGTGTCCAACAGTATCAAATCAACGGAAAGACTTGCTAAAAACTTTGAACATCCATAAAATTCCTGTCCTGTCACTCCGATCTTGCCTGAATACCACAAACGTCCAAGTGCTGCAGGCGTTATTCAAACTCTTCAGTACCTACACTGAGATCTTTAAATCATCATCCCGATCCACAGACGTACCCTCATCGGCTAACAACCAGATTTCCATTAAGGACAACCGAAAAATTACCACATAGTACTTTCAAACCTTAATGTATTTTCTTCAATTAACTGATTACTTACTCCATGATTTGATCTCAATCATTAATTGCTCTTTCTTTTTTCTCTTTTCTTGAATTCGAAAATTGTAAACAACAAAAATTTTCACACAATCGAACAATTTCTTTGAAGTGTATGCAAATCTTATGTGGCAATAGGCCTACGGCCTAAGCCGAGAAGAAATAAACAAATAAATAAATAATAATAATACTAGTGGCAGCAGTAGTAACAGCAGCGGTAGGAGCACTAATAGTAGTAACAGGAACAGTAATGACAATAGTAGTAGCAGTAGAAGTACTAGTAATATTAGCAGCAGTAGCAGCAATAGCAGTAGTAGTAATAGCAGCAGTAATCCAAATAACAGTAGTAGTACTAGTAATAGTAATAATAAGCACTAGTAGTAGTAGTAGTAGTAACAGTAATAGTAGTAGTAATAGCAGTAATAGTAGTAGCAGTAGTAGCAGTAGTAATGGTAATAATAGTAGTAGCAGTAGTAGTACTACTACTACTAGTTTTAGTAGCAGCAGTTGTAATAACAGTAATAGAAAAGCGGTAGTAATAATACTAACAATAGTAGTAGCACTAGCAATAGTAGTACTAGTAGTAGTAATAGTAGTATGTAACGAACTGATTGGACTAAACATCGATTAAATTAGTGCTTACATGACGACGAGATTGGCATCGGACGAGTGTTGCAGCAATAGCTCGCGTAGTCTCAAATGGCGGAAAGTTTTCTCCTTCAGAGCCAGCAGCTCAGACTCCTTAATGATTGGCACTGCACATCAACCCAATTATTAACTTCGATACTTTTCATCAACTCATTAAGTTAAATACGCTACCTGAAGTATCAGTAGAGTCGGTATCTCTACGTATCAGATCCCTGGTGAGCGTATCAAACCAGGAACGCGTTTCCGATGAAGGCAAAGCCGTCACGTCCGGAATCACTACTACATCCGAAACCGGAATGCGGAATTTGGCCAGTAGTTGTCTCATACTAAAAATTATTAATATATATATATATATTATTATTATTATTATTATTATTAATTATAACGGTGTTTTCACTTTCTTTTCCCCTTGTTCCCTTAATTTTCCCTTCTTCCCGTCCACATTAGAGTACAGGCCGTACGTTTAGAATTTCCCTTTTCTCTCTTCCCTTATTTTCCCCTTTTTCCCTTCCGCACAAGAATACAGGCCGTACTTTTAGATTTTCCCTTTTCCCTCTTTTCTTATTTTTTCCTTTCCAGACCCCATTTTCCCCTTCTTCAGGGAGTTTCCCTGCAAAGTGGAAACGCTGAATTACAAACTGGATTTTTCTTACTTGGTTTTTTCTTTGTGCAGCTCGTCCTTAGCATCTGCTAGGCAAAATACTCTGAGCTTAGAGTTGGCCCACGTGGATCTGGTAGTAAGTATCTGTGGTAGCAGCATGGTGAGGCCTCCATCGTCGTACAGCCACCAAACATCAATGGTCCCTTTTTTCTGTTTCAAGCGGAACTGGCAAATCTTCTGCACAATGTCCTTGGACAACTCGTTTCCTTGAGGATCACTGAAAATAATAATTCATTAAAACATTCAGTTAATTAGAGTTAATGGTATTAATTAGGACCTGTTGAATTTCAGGGCTCATTTAAGTATCAAATTAATTATTTATTTTATTAATCTTTAAGTAATTACTATCAATGAAATAAAATAAGGATTAAGATACTCAATAAAATCTACTATTCAAATCGTACCCTCCATTCTATTAGCATAGTTAACTTTAATTAATCTATTATTTGAAGTAATTAATTACTAATTATTAATACGAGAGGTCTAATGCTAGGTTATATTTCTAATATTTCTTTATAGTTTTTAATTTAACATTTAAATTTAATCACTATTTTAAAAATTATTATTATTATTATTGTCAATTAACTAGTAGTTCTAGTATTTAAATTCAGTACCGATAGAGAACGCGTGGTTTCTTCTTTTCTTTTCCCTTTTTCCCGCTGTTGTTGTTGGTTGCAGTTGTCGAGGTTGTATTGACGCTACCACTTTCTGCAGCATCCAGAGTAGCGCCCGACATCTCGGTGAACAGACTTCCAGAACTCGCTGTTAATTAAAAACAATATGAATTAATAACAATATTAACTAAAACTATAATAAAACAGAAAAACAATAAAATTCTTAATATACATAATTGTAAATATAATATTAGTAATAGTTAATATCAATTAAAGAGATTAAATATAATTTACTATAACGAAAGTTAAATATTTTTACAGAAAGTCATTTGGGAAGATCCGATTTTTTCGTTTCCGTCTTCGTCATTGGTCGAGGAGCTGATTGGTGCAGCATTTGAAGTTCCATTCGGATTGGTCCAATTGAAATCCGCAATAACTCCAGTGTAATCCAGACCTTCCTGGACTCTCAGCACAGAAACGGCTACGTGCATTTCCAAAGCATTGCTAAAAATCATCATAAAATCAGGATTTAACATTATATGTTCGATATTTAAACAGTATCGATATAAATTACTGGATAGCAGCAAAGTATTGTTCGGTTTTGTCTTTGCTGCACAAGCGCCAGTCGCTTTTGTAGCCCAGTAGTACGATGTTCGGTTTCATTTTGCCGATCCCGCTGGATTGTAGTAGAGCTGTTACGCCTCTGTCGAATGTTGTGTTGTCCAGCAGGTTGTAGAATCCCTTGACTTTCTGCATGCGCATCCAGCGATTGCACTTGTGGATTTGAGCCGAACGCTGGCGATAACCTTGATGTCCCTATAATCAAATAATAATAATAATAATAATAATAATAATAATAATAATAATAATAATAATAATAATAATAATATAAAAATTAGTTCAGTATGACGCAAAATTGCATCAATATCAAAAAGGCGTTGTGAACTATTATAAAAATATCATAATTTGTTTCAAAGTAATTAATATTACGTTACAAATGCGTAATTAATTACTTCTAAATTATGGACTTATTCTAATTACTACTTTACAAATTAGTCAGATTAATTCTAATTTATTGTAATTAAAACTATTATATTATTAATTTACTGTGCAGAAAATAAATTTTGAATGCATTATTTATAATTACTGACTTATTTAAATTATTATATTACGAATCATCCCGATTACTTCCAACTTATCATAATTAAACTATGATATTATTAGTGTACTGTTGTATTAACCTCGTTGATTTGTGCGCAGATGAGGAGTGAGTTCTTCTTGCAGATGAGATAGGCGAAATCTACGAGCGAGGGTCTCATGTTGGGCGATCCTGTCATCACCAAAAGCTGCGGAGTGTAGGTCTTCACATGTTCCTCGGTTGTATTGAGCTGCTGCACTGTAATCAGCGCTGTTTTGTACGCCTGGGCTTGGGCAGAAGATCCCCAGTTGACATCTAATCCAAAAAGAAAATATTATTTACTATACAATTACTAAATTAAGTTAATCCGCCAATTAAACACGAATAATATAAATATAAATAAATATAATTTTAAATATAACTGTCAATATTATAATAATATCAACACAAATTAACCAGAAAACTACAAAATACAAGATTCCAGTTAAAATTTGTAATATAATTTTTTAATTAATAAAATAATAAATGTATACAAACATGCTAATTATGTGATATACTTAATTAATAAGTATGATTCATCTTTTTAGAATTAGTTCATTCGTTACTTAATAAGGATCTATATACATATACTTATTAGATGTAATAAAAATGGGGAAAATATTGATACTAACCTGGTTTGCGGTACTTGACGACCATGAAGAGGGCAGCCACCAGTGCGAAAGTGATCAGGGCTGTGGGCCAGCTGCACAAAAACATAGCAGCAACAGACAAGACGCATCCCAGAAGACTCAGCCATTTATTATAATACTAAAATCAAATCCCATTAATAAGATTTAGTGTTAATTAACTCAGAATAACAGCAATTTACCTTAAACGTAGGCCTCCACCCAACAGGCTGGATCAGATCCACGTGAAAAGTAGAGAAATTCACCAAAGCGTAAGACGCTAAGTAGCAGTTGGAAATCAGCGGTGCGATAACATTCAAACGGGCTACCAAAAATTAATCAAATAAATTTAAATATTAAAATGATTGAATAAAAAACCTACCAATCAGAACGCAGGCTACGGCTATAATGAAAGTCAGGGCGTATCCTCGTAAGGGTTCCTTGTTTTTTCCATAACCTTTAGCGAAAACGTGTAGATAGGGGAACAGTCGATCCTTGCAGAGTGCCTGGAACACTTTCGGAGCTGAGACGAAACAAGCTAGTGCCGAACTTAAGGTAGCAGCGAAACATCCAGCGTAGTTTAAGGGTCCGAACCAGGATACAAGTTCCATGACTTGGTAGCTGTTGTGTAAACCGTATTCGCAGCTGCGGTTCACGCATGCCTCCTTCCAATCGTCCAGGGTTCCGTTGATGTAGTCACTGAAGTTTCCTGTAGCGTCTCGCAAAACGCTGGCTCCGGCAATGGTAGCGAAAATCACGTAAGAAAACGAGGTTGTGACGATGGCTAGTAGAGTTCCCTTAGGAATCGCAGCAGAGGGATCCTGAATCATGGAGTTAAGTTAATTAATGTTAAATTTAATAGTTATTATTAAATTACTTTAAGATCTCCAGAAATGTTCGCTCCGGCAAGAATTCCCGTAGCCGCTGGGAAGAAAATTGCGAAAACCGAGAAAAAATTCTGCTGGAAACCGTCAAAAACGCGATAATCCGAAAAGAGATTATCCGTTATAACCTCCACTATAAACAAAGTCGAATTAGTTTTATTAGATCATGTATAAATATATATTTTCCGTACGATTGTATCCGACGAATCCTTTGCCGATCTCGTCATCTGAAGTGGGTCCTACGATACTGCCGACAATGAAGTTCACCAAAGAAACAACCAGGATCGCCATAAGCAAAAGCTGGGCCTGAAAACAACAAACAAAATAATAAAATTCAAACAAAATTACACAAAGAATGGATAGATCTGGTGATATAAAATGATTATATACGAAGGTAAACATTAATAATAATCGCATACTAATGAAAAAAGTAGTGCTGATAAAATAATATACAGATATAGGAGTGCAATGTTCGCATAACAGAATAACGTAAGTAGTAGTTACGAAAATGGTATAAAACAGATATTATAAATAAAGTGATAAAAAATAAACTTAAATATAACGGAATAATGCAGAATAAACGCAATAAAAGTGAGCAGAAAATAGCAACGATTTTCTAAAAATAGAATAATTAAAACTAGAAAAACGCAACATAGTTTTAAAAAAAAACACTTACTTTAGCTTCCCATTCCATTCCTATGGAAACGATGAGCGCTAAAACTACCAGAGTGATACTTCCAGTGATCCTGATATCGTTTTCAGCTCCATCGATGATGGAGACTCCCATAGATTTGAGTAAATCGTTAAGAGCCTCGCAGAAACCGACTGTGTGCAGAGAAACTGCAACAGCATTGGCTATAGCAAAGATGATCCCGATAGCAGCACCGAATTCAGGGCCCAGGGATCTCGATATCATGTAATACGTCCCTCCTGGTGGATTAATTAAGTTTAATTATTGTATACTAACTTAATTTGCGATAGAATTTTACCTCCTTTGATCTGTCCGTTCGTGCTGACTGCAGACATGGACAAAGCTGTAAGAGAAGTCACAGCAGACGCTAACAGAACCACCAGGATTGCCTGTCCTGTTTAATTTAGTTAAAATGAACTTAATAGACAAAATTTTAGTACATTTTTTAAATGAATACCTATTCCTGCATTGGCTACGATCCATGAGAGTCGCAGAAAGAGCATAACACCCCAGATATTGAGGAGACATCTTATGAAAACGCCTTGAATCCATCCGAATTTGAAGCCTTCGCTCGAATCTTTAGCATCAGAGTGAATCTGTAAACAAAATCACAACATATTCAGCGAAAACAAACCTTCAGAAGATAAACCTAACTGATATTTGCTTAGAATCAGAGCATTTCGTAATACTATCATCTGGGTATTCCTCAATACCTGATAAGAAACTAGTTATGGTCACATTTTTTTTCTGTTATCTTTTGAAGAGATGCGCTTTTTGTTTACAAATCTCAAACACGCATATGCTAACAGGACCGGATAAAAAATAACAATTGTCGGAATGAAATCTATGTTAAGGTTAAAAGTTTCCTCAGTCAATAAGAGTATTGAGAAACTGGGCCAAGATAACGTAGTACAACCAGTTGCAGGCGAGGAAAAAACAACAAAAAAATGCGTATCTCGCGTACAGATTATAGAAATCTCTAACCTTGTTTTCTCCAGCTGATTCTCCCAGATGTAGTTCTTCCAGAGTAGGTCTGGAACCGAAGGGAAGTTGTCCGTTATAGTTATCGATTTTGGGCAGAGCTTCGCGACTCAGGTGATGCTGCAGCGACCTGGGAAGTCGCAAGCTGTCCCGCAGGTAGGCACGCAACGACCCACCCGATCCTTCGCGTAGAGAATCCACCTTTAAGTATATCCTAGAAGCAATTCCAATAAAAAAAAATATAAGACCTCTATCAAATCTCGTATTTCCTATATAGGAAAGTGTTATGTAATGTGCAAATTTAACGTGTAAAAGGCAGCAAGAAGATAAGATAGACTTATAGGATCTTACGAGTAAGCTGAACTGCGTTAAATTTCGCCAATACAGGCTAGACTCCTATCTTTTACACTGAAACCTGTTACATAATCTGCAAACTTGAAACGTAAAAAGGTCAAACAAAGATCAGGTAACCTTGTAGACAGGCTTAACTACTAAAAATTTGGTTAAAATTTGTGTCTAGACTTAAACTAGACATTTTATGAAATAAGGAAAAATGACTGACCCAGAGGAGTTGTCTCGAAGACTGGAGCCGCGACCTAGGCTTCCAGGGACGATAGCCGAACTGGAGTGGGCGACCTTAGGTGACCCGTTGTGGGTTTCGTTCTGGGGTCGTACTTCGTTGCTCATGGCGAAATGTGCTGCATGAAACTCCGACGGAGACTGGGACACCTGCGACTGTGCCTGCGATACAGATGCTCTTCTTCGCGGCATCCCAACGTCGGACGAATTCAAACGCTGGACGATAAAGCGAGAACCTACTGCCCCGGCTCCTCCTCCTCCGCCTCCTACACCCTGTGGTGGTGACATTTGCTCAGGCGGTGATGCACGAGAAATCGTTCCAAGATCAAGATTAAGAGAAAACGATGAATGTTTGCTTTGCTTCGTTAACTGAATCAGCTACGGACAACCTGAAAGTGAAGAGACAATTTTCAGTATTCGATGTTGTGCGCTCTTGCGGTACTATGGTAACCATAGCTTCGGTTTTCACTACTTGATGACACGCCGATAGATTCGATAGAATCACTCAATATTTCAAAGTGACTTGTCAAGTAGCAACACAATGTGGTACGGGTAAAAGCGATACCCCCAAATCAAAATGAAAACCGGTTCAAACGAGACAAAAAGGTTAAAAATAAAAACCAGACTAACCCCTGAATGATTAATGAAGCGTACCCAGGGTTAGATCGCATACGTAGATACGGTTTTTGAACTGTGGGGAAATAAGCTTTTCCATTGAAAATTCCACAGAAGAGGGTAGATTCTGAGAAAAATAATGGACGCCCCGAAACCGGATGATACAAGACTTTGTTTTCTCGCTTTACCCAAGTTCGCCAAGTCAATGTGAGGTAAAAGATCAATGGCCCAAGAAGAAGGGGTGAAAACAAAGAGAGTCTAAGGTAGCAAAAGTATCAAAATGGCGGCACTTTACCTGAACAGTCATGAACGAAAACAAAAAAAAAAAATAGTGAGAAATCCCGGGAGTCCTTTAGGAAAAGTGCGCCTGACGACTCACTTTGATAAAATAGATGCAAAATATTGTGAGAAAGCTGGTTTTAAAGACTATTGAAAGGGCCTTAGTTAGCTTCATGTGCTTTTATAGGACACTCTCAAAAAACCTTCCACATCGGTACAAGGACTTGTGTTACCAGCGCCTCAGGGCTCGGGGTGGTCCAGTACGAGACTTGGGCCACTGGTTGAGCAGATCGTCAGCTACCTGTCATTTACTTCCAGCAGTTCAATAAAGATCTCTCACGATTACCCAGGCCTTCTGTCTCCATCTTTCATATCGCTGGCGTACTCTTCCGACTTTGTCCGGCTTCAACTTCAACCGGAGACTTGTTGTAGTCAGTACAAACGAGTTCTTTGGGCACATCTTCCTTTTCGCCCCATAGAATGAACAGGTGGATTTTTCTTTTCTCTGTCGAAGACCTTCCCCCACGCTGGGAATTCCTCGGCAACTTGGGTGGACTACCTTTCGCTGGAGCAGCAAGTGCTGACAGGTTGAACTTGACCCACTGAAACAATGGGCTTGCAGGGTTAAACCTAACCCGAGGAAGTAGATCTTTCTGACGTACTACTCCCCAGTCGTTCCCTTCTCTCCATGTCGTCCCGATACACAGCTTCTGGCGAGGCCGTCACAAACAATAATAATACTCGAAAAAAATCTCGACTCGAACCGATTGATCGCCATAGGCTCGACCAAACCTTCACCATCGCGTGATGTGAGAAAGGGGATCGGTCGGCGCAGCTTTAAAATTTGCCTTACGCCCAGCAGCCCCTTTCCACGGTGCAATTAACTTTTGTTTTTCGTATTGATGAGATTGAGATGTTGACTGATACGATTTCAACTGCGATTTCATAGTCGGCAAAACCACTAAACTCCTACAAGCTACCTTGACCCATTTGCTCCCTGCTGGGGCCAAACGAGTCCTAAGATGCCGCAACAATAGTTTTATTGTTTTTTTTCGCATTCTCTCAATTGAGGCCATACATTAGTTCATTTCTATTGCATCAGCTTAGCATCGATTGATCCAATTCGCTCACCAACATTATATGCGAACAACAGTAATCCTCGATAACTAAACAAGGATACCAGACGAAACTTTGCTTGCATAATGAACGTTTTCTTGGGTAATGCTTTCAATCAGAGCTTCTAAATTGGAATTGGTTCACCTTTAGGAATGTAGGCCAGGGTAACAGTGGACCTTAAAAAGACACTCGTCTATATATTATCCGGTTTACCAAATGCCATTTTTCACGTGGTCGTCTACGTGAAAGATTTATAATGCATGCTAAGTGTCATGCCCAAATTGCAAAACAGCAAACTTGCATATCGTTGAAAAGAAATAATGACAAAAGCGACACACTGAACCTTCGAACTTTCAAATCTGTCCACACATGAACAAATACGTTTTTCCCCAGTGCATTTTTTTACAATGATAATAACAAACACCTATGTTTGGCATAGATAAGTTGACCAAATCAGCAAAACATCAATTTTGTACATGATAACGAAAGCTTACAAACTTCCAATAACTAATCGTAGTCATTTAAATTCTGATGAACTGTATTGATAAATTAGCGTATTTTAAAAGAGAAAACGAGGGACTTTTGGATGTCACCTCAGGATAAGGCTGAAAATAAGTTTCAAGTTCAACCACAAATAGTAAAGAAAAACAAACGAAAAACGCTTTTCCAAAACACGCATTGTTTATTACGAGTTCCGATCAAGGTCGGTGAAACTTTTTTCTCACATTCAGGAGCCTTTCCACTGAACCAGAAAATTCTGATAGTAAGAACTCGCTCTGCATGAGCGTACATATTAACCTTGCCAGAGTTACCGTGTAAAAACTTACAAGGTCTCTCTCAATCTTAATTGTTTTTCCCCTCGACGGTTTACTTGAGGGGCAATTGCGGTACAGATGGGCTGATTGCACTTTTCCCCCCATAAACAATAGCACGTTTCCACGCTACACCAACAAACCCATGCACCGTGCGAAACGAAAAAGTGAAACGAGGAAACTCAACTACTTTACCAAATGATACAGCTAGCAATCGAAAGATACTTACGCCTTGTAAGATACTGGAAAAGCTTCAGAGGGCTGAGTCTTCTATGCAACCAGATCTGAAAAATGTCCAGTTTTAAATTAATAAATTCACAACCATTCAAACAAGAGCAGAACTCAAAAAGAAAAAGCTACACCCAAACACCCAAACTAATGTAATAAATTATAATTAATTCCATGCAAACTATGTACGTACCTATTAACTTACCTAAAAACAATCCTAGAATCTCCATAGCAACTCATTTTGTATAGAAATTTACGGCGCACTGTCTTTTACAGTTACCAGAGTGAACAAAAATCACACTAAGATATCATAGAGTAGTCAAAAAATGTAGTCTTTTTATTCTTCTTAGTACAAACTAAACCTGAAAACTGAATAGGTGATATGATATAGTTAACAGATGACCATTTTTTTCTTCCACTAAATCACTTGGAAACATTAGATTTTACACATAAGCAGCGGGAATCAAAAATCAAACAAATCATGTTTTACTGAAAACTCTGAAAAACTTTAACAACCTTTTGAGTTGTGCGCTGACAAACCGGACAACTTCTCTGCCTTCTCCACACATATTTGCAGCAGTCGTAGCAGTACACCTGATGAGCAGTTCTGCCGTGTAGAAAGAGCCCGTCAGCAGGTTGGTGCAAGCATCGTTCGCAAATATCATCCATTGCTGAAGAATCCTGCACAATAACCAAACGATGTTTTAAAAATCTGCGTTATCCTAGAACTTTGGTTTGTGGAGTTTTCTACATTTGATCTCCAGATATATTTGAGCTTAAAATATACCGCACGAAACTGATCAACAAACCTTTTGACTCGACTGCGTGCTGCACATATCGAAAGAGCCGCCAAACGAATCAAATGACGTTCCCTATAAAAAAGTAATTGTAATAATTTGTAATTTAATTTTTGTTTTCAGTTAAATACTGTAACGACAGAGTCCTGAGATCCAATCCCGGTATCCTCCTGCTTTTCTTCCTGAGTTTCTTTTTTGCTTTTCGCTTTTTGGTTTCGTTTCTTCTTTGGCTTTTTTGGCCTCTCTGGTAACCAGCCTTTTCTTAACTGTAACAGATTAGAAGCATATTAAATTGTTTCTTATACTGGGATACTGCGAGATGAACTTACTCGATAGCATTTCGAGCAGTAGCGCCAGGGCCATTCGTTTTTCACATTACAGCGCACACACTTCCATTCGTCTTTTCGCTTTGGCATGGCGACAGGACTACTCCTGATAATAACTTCTTCGACGCTTTTATTGTCAGTCTCGCCAGAAGTGCTGGCTTCACTGTTTTCGCCTGCAATATAACAAATGTTTAAACCAACATTTAATTTTGCACAAAAAACTTTTACCTTCTGCAAGATCCGGTAAGACAAAATTTACGAGGGACAGGGACTCGTCATCGCTCGAAGTCCTGCAAAATTCGTTAGTGGTCATCTCGTTTTCTGACAAATCAGAGGCAATTTCATATTCAATCTCGTAGACGTCCACCGCGACTTCTTCGTTCGAAGAGCTCTCGGAAAAACTCAAGTCCTCCCACGAGTCGTGTGCAGAGGCTGGTTAAGATGTCGGGGTATCAGCTACCGCGGGTTGCAACTAATGTTTGCATAGATACCTGTCGTGTATCCCTGGCAAGAGTATATCGAGTCTCCGTCGTCACTTTCGCAAGATGTGCTTTCCACACACTCCCAATGTTCTTCTAATTCGTATCGTCCGATTTTGGCTGGAGGGGCACATACTCCAAGGTCTATTTAAAAGAATGTGATTCGAGTATGCTTGATAAAAATAGGTTTCCATATGTCTATAAGAGACTATGCATAGTCTACTCACGTAAAAATAAGTCCGAGCAATAGTGTTTTTTACTGTACAATACCCTGTAAAAAGGCACCACAAAAGGCACCATCATTTTTACGTGGGTGTACATACGCCTACGGTAAACGGTATATACCTATGGTAATGAAATTTATGGAATGCAATAATACCTATGTCAAAATCCATGCTTGAAACTTTTTCTTTAATTGTTTAATGTATGGTTCAAGCGTTGCTAGGTTGCAAAAATCGCTTGACGTTATCGTGTTTGCCCGGGCAAGTCTGGACTTGTCCGTATGATTTCAGCGCCATCTGAGAAAACGTTGTATATATCAACTGAAATTAAAAAATAAAATTATTGTAAATTGATAAATTATTACATGTTTTGTACTAATTATAAAAGAACTTGGATGAAAAAAGATTAATACAATTTTTAATCTTCAATTTTTTTTATAATCCATGCAGGCTAGCATGGGGTCATGTAAAATTAAAATTCTGAATTGTTAAATATTGTTAAAACGCCTAAAATAAAAATAAAATATTTTAAATTTATCAACAGCAGTATATGTATAAATATTGGCTTTTCAATAAAAACGTAAATTTATTTTCTTATCAATAAAAATGTTGAAATTTTTGCAACATGGCAACGGTGTACAAAAATTTGAACGGAGATCAATCAAACAGAAAACCAAATAAAGCAAAATGACAACTTTTAATTTTCAAATAATATAACAGTCCTTGTTAGATTCATAGACGCTTTAACTCAGAAAAGATTAAATACCATTTACAAATCAATAAAATATATGTTTTTCTGGTATTTGTACAATGGATGAAAGCAAGCAAGGTAACTCTTTACACCTGTTGGAGCAGTTAAGGGCCTGGCAGAAAGAGCAACAGCAAAAATTAGCTGAACAGCAAGAAAATCAACGCAAATTTCTTATAGAAAAACAAGCCAAACTCTTTGAGCTCTTAAATTCTTCTTCCCAAGCTTCAGAAACCAGCGAAAGAGAAGATGTCTCCATTTCCCGAGCTTCTGTTGAAGACGTACCTCTCCGCAAACCGCGACAAGTCAAGTCATTTGAAGAAATTCTGCAGACTTCTCTGCGAGCAGATGCAGAAAACAAAGAGCCCGCCCCTGAAACTCAAAAAGATAAAAAATTTAAATTCCTGAAAAGAGGAGAAGGCATCGCTCGTTTTGGTGTGAAACCTAAAATGGCAACACGAACTTGTGCTAAACAGAAACAAGGAAAAGAAAACAAACAACCCAAGAAACAGCCATTACCGAAAACTGAACCACAGAGCATCCCAGTTACAAATATACCCAAGCAAAATTCAGAAGACGAGACAGTCAGCACCCGTCGAGACTCAGATTTTGAGAGTGAAGACTCGGTAAATAAAGACCTGCAGCTTCAGCCCATTTTACGATCGCAAGCAAACTCGGGAGAGCCTTCTGCGTCTACCCATTCACGAAATGAGGACGAGCTGATGGTCTTTGAACTGCTCGAGCGTTTTGCCACCATCAATTCGAGCTTCTGCTCCACTTCCTCGCTGATCGGAAACCTGCTCGAGAAAGGCGTCACCCAGCTCCCGTCCCCGTCAAAAGTCGTAACCTTTTTGACCCAGAAATCGATGATGAGCGTCACCTCACCCAGACTCGAACGCAGAGTACATTTTGCTGACTCTCCACAGCACTCGGAAAATTTCCCCAGCTCTCTAATGACCGAGGTCAGCAACTCGCCGTTCGTATCAAATACCATAAAAGCCCTTGAATATCACGAACCTGAAGACTTTCAAGACTCGATAACAGAAAACGTAGAACGGCAATCAGAAAATGCAGAGCCTGTTGAAGAAACGTTAACGGCTGAAGATCCCGAGCCACGAAACATTAGCATGGATTTGTTAAATCCTGATGTCATTTACCAGAGTTCGCTGTTGAGGTCGAGGCTTCTAAGTATTGAGCGGGAGATCTCAAACTATCGGCGGGAAACAGCAAACATGCGGAAAGCCAGAAAAGAGCACGAAGACGCAAAAACGAAGCTTGAGCAAGAGCAGGAAAAGTTCAAACGCTTTGCTGAAAATGAAAAACGAAGAATGCAGCTTCTGTACGCCGAAGAACAGAAAAGAATCAAAAGTAGGACTTTTGAGTACATTTTTTAGTGTACTAATTATATTTGATATTATATTCAAAGGTGGAAGCAAAAACGAGAAAACTGAAGAAATGGAGAGTGTAGATAAACTACGCGGGGAAATTCAGCGTCTTAAAGAGGATTTCCGCAGCAAAGAGAGTAAGTGGTTAGCCGCGCAGACCAAAATGCAGGAACGGATCAGGAATCTCGAGATCAAGAATCGCGAGCTCGGCCAGCAAGTTATTGATCTGAAAAACGAGGAACAAAATTTGCGAAGAAGACTTAACGCTTCGCTTCGGCCGGGAGCTTTGGTGCAGAAACCTGAACCTCCTCGACAGCTTGAGAAAGACGTGAAAGAGGACGACGTTTCTGCAGTTGCGACTATTCCACCAGCAAAGACTGTCCCAGCAAATGTAGAGACCCATAATGAGAAAGCAAGTAAAGGTAATAATAGTAATAATGATAATCAATAAAACTAATAAAATGAGGTAGATATAGTTAATTTTTAATTATTTTAATATTGTAATTAGTTAATAACCTATAAAGTCAAAAATACTTCATTAAACGAATAATAAAATGATAGTAATGTAGGTAATTCCAAGAAAAAAAATGAAATTAGGGCAATAATTACATGAAATATTTGATATAATTAAAATTACTTAATAAAAAATTATATTTCAATATTATTGAAAAGCATTAAAATAAAAAAGTGCGATAGTTACTGGATCATGCTGTTATTTCATTATAGGTATCAAAGAAAATATATCACCTCGTCAGGTCGTGCAAGTTGTCGAGGAACCGGCCAAACTAACGACAGCTTCACTCAACGATACAGCTGCTACTGAAACAGCTCCAGCTCCCCCTAAGCCAACAGCCAATCCTCCACGTAAATTATTAAATTTCCGAAAAAAATAATTTTACAAACTACTCTCTGAGTTTTATTATATATATGTTTTAATTCTTTGTTCAGGAGGTGGGATTTCACAAACGGAACTACCGGACGGGACAGTTGTAATTTCTTACGCCAACGGAAACCGGAAGGAAATCTTGGCTAACGGAAAAGGATGTCGCGTGGTCTATTATAACGGGGACGTGAAGAAAACTTTAGCAGATGGGACGGTGATTTATAGTTATTCAGACACTGGCACTGAACAAACGACTAAACCGGACGGAACAGAAGTCCTAAAATTCAGCAAGTACGTTTAAGATTTGCACTAATAACCTTATGACATGATAAGCCACGTAAAAAGTTGCGGTACCTTTTGTGGTGTCTTTTTCGGTGTCTTTCAACTAGATTGTTTGAACGCAGTTTAGAAGTAGGGCGATGCATGTAACTATGAAAATGCACTGTAGTGGTGCCTTTTAACAGTTTTTTTTTTCACGGTATAAGTCACCATTGCTTAGACTCAAATTTTACGTGACAACAATAAATGTTTAAAATCTACTGCAGTGGACAAGTGGAAACGAACTATCCGGATGGACGTAAGGAAATTAACCATCCGGACGGAGCTAGGAGACTGAAATATCCGGACGGAAGAGAGGAAGCGGAATGGCCGGACGGAACCAAGTTATGGAATGACGGCAAAGGTCACGGGATCCTGACCTACCCTTCCGGGTGCAGAGAAATCTATACTCCTATTTGCAAAGTGAGAAGACTTGCACTTGCATACTATACTATAATAAAACTTACAGAATAGCTATCGCCTCACTTTAAGATTTATTGTCGATTTACTACTTACACTGGAATAAGTGTCCGTAGTCTTACTTACAAAGAATAGACTTATACTTCATACTGTACCAGAATAACTTTGGGAATAGTTATCGCTTCACTATAAGATTTATTATCGATTTACTACTTATACTGGAATAAGTGTCCATACTCTTAGTGTAATACGTGTATTGACTATTTGCAAAGTTAGAACAGACTCACTCTACGTCCTGTACTAGAATAACTTAAGGAATAGCTTTCACTATGGAATTTATTATTGATTGGCGATTTATACATGTATTAATTATAAGGTTATATAAAATTTTACTAATACTTATTCTTATTTTTATTTGTGTAGATCAGTAGATTTATCTTATGCTATATTTTATCATAGTATGTTTCATTAAATAATGTGCATTTTCTTTATTATATGTAACTTCACTAATACTTATTCTGGTTAGTACATTATCTTCTATTTATTTCTGTTCTTAGAGAAGGGAATACCCAGACGGGACAGTAAAGACTGTCTACAACAACGGGAAGACAGAAACGAGATATGCGAATGGTCGCATTCGAATCAAGGGCTCGGACGGGAGAATCTTAACCGACACTGGAGTTCCCGCTGCTTAAATTTAACCCTAAATTATCTTTGTCTAACTTTTACTCGCAAATAAGAATGGACTACAGCGTATTTGAAAGAAAATTTGTATCTATTTTGAAATTCTGACAATGCTTTTCTTACAAGAATACAGGCTGATCAGCAGTTAACAACATTTTTCACTTTCTCGCTCGACCACTGGCTGACAGAAATATTAGGCTGGCCCTCAGCTTTTGCTGCCTGGGACTTTAAATTCTGCGCTTGACGACCAAGTGGCAAAGCCAGGGCGTTGTCTTCAAGACTAAAAAGTCTCCGAAGCGAATCGCGGGCAGCCATTTCCTGTGCTATCTCCACACTTTCTCCGAAACCTATAATCGAGTCATCAATTGACAAATCTGATTAATCAGCTACTTTAAAACATTTACCTGATCCAACCAATTCTCTGTCGCTGTATATGCCGACTTGGTAAACAGCCAAAATAGTGTTGCTTCCCGCTTTTCTGAGCAGTCGAGGTTCTGGTTCGCCTCGACCGTCCCGCTGCAAGATATCTGCCAGAACTCCCATAGGATTTGTTGGGTTCCATAATTCTTGCAGATCAACGCCATAGAGCTGAGTAACGACAAAATCGTAAATGAAATTTCTGGCCCTGTCTTCGCCGGAGCTTTTCTCGAGGGCTGCGACAACAGCTTTCAAAGACTTGGCCAGCGTTTGATCAGCGGGCGGGAAATCCTGTTTGAAAATAACATAACTAGTAATTATTTTCGATTTATTTTTGGTTGTTTAAGTTAATTACCTCGCATAACATCAAATCGGTAATCCCAATATGCTTAGAAACGATGGCCAACTGCTGATCGGATGTGAGATGGTCCACAATGGCTCTAAGAAAAAAGACAAATATTAAAGAACGAATCATTATTGTGGTAAAATTTATCATTCCAGGTGTAAATTCAGTATTTAAATAGCACTATAATCAAGCATTCATAGTTCATGATTAACTTATACGTTAGATTTAAAAAATGATACAAAATTCAGTTCTTACTCGATGCACTCTTCAGGTGCTTTACGAAGAACGGAACGCAAGTATCCCCTCAGACTTTTCTGCAGAAAAATATTTCCTTCATCAGCAAGACTATCGTTGCTATTTAAATTTTCAACTCCAGATTCAATGCCAACAGCTTTCAATCGCTGTGTCTCTTTCAAAATGTACGATTTGTGAGTCAAGGCCTGACGCAGTAGCTTGTCGTCAAACATCTCCCCAGTCGATTGGCAAATGCAAAAATTTCTGCATCATAATTCCTATGCAAAAGCAAAGTTGGGCATGATATAATAATATTTTAAATGTAATTTTGATATAGATTTTGTACCATTCAAGATAAGTGCTGCGATGAGTTTGTGTGAAGCCCCCATTCTTCTCGATTTCTTTGACTTTTCGCCGCTGCAGTTCGCGCAGTGTTGGGGCGACCCATCTCGGTTTGTAATTTCGTATTTGTTGTGTTAGACAAACAAGACTAGAGTGGGAAATTCTCCAAAGTGCGGCATTCCGAAAAAGTGAGGCCATGTTTTGTTTTAGACTGATGGCGAGCTGAGATGAAATTTGAAAGCAGACGATAGATCTTTCAATAAGATAGTTCACGCTTCGCTGGCAGATGTCGTTGTACCCAAAATAAACTTCGCGGGGAAATTCCCTGAGGAAGGGAAAAGGGAAATTAGAAGAACTGTTTCCAATTTAACTGAGGGCTGGAAAAATAAGGGAAAAGGGAAATTTTGAAGCATGGATCATATTCCAGAACTGAAGAAAAAAAGGGGGTAAATCAGGGAAACTCTGAAGCAGCTTCGCATCCAGGCACAGAAAGGAAAGAGGGGAAGTAAAGGGAAAAAGGGAAAACAAAACCCTTGTTACGGGAATAGCGCCTTGACATGTATCGCGGGTTATTGGTTTCTCATTAACATTATTGTAAATATAAAAATAACTATTATTTGTAGAAATATTCTAGATGTTTCTTGCTACAAATCACTCTCACTTACATTTTGAAAGAAATTTAATCATCCAGTTCAAATTTGGTTGAAGAGGTTGTCCGTGTACTTGATTGTCGAAGAGTCAGAAAGGCAAAACTAAACTGCAGAACTTCAATTCAAACGAACCAACAACTAGTCAAGATTGCACCAATAAGTAGAAAGATCAGGAAACGAAAAACGCGACACAACTGTCGAACAATTTTCTGAGATGATTAGTGAGAGAGAAAAACTAAAAAATCGCAAAAAAAACTTTCTAGATGCCCTTTCATCAGAAAAGAAAATATGGTAATATTTTTTGTATATAAAGTTCTGTTGAAGGCAGCGTTTGAATTCTCCACCCAGCGATTGTTCAAAACCCGTTCACACTCTGCAGAGTCCAGCCGTTCGTGTAAGGCAAGATGCACTCCGTAGTCTCCTCGCCCGCTTCGACTGTAAACGAACACATACAACTAATGAAACACGCATTCAAAGTTTCAAGGTACCCGTCAGTTTATGGCAAAACTTCTTGCTGGTCTGCCAGTCTTCCTTGAGCGAGAGGTTGTACATCGAGTACGACGGATCACCAGTAACGATTTTGCGTACGTCCAGGAAATTTGGCAGGCGGGCGGCTAACTCGTCCAAAGGCAACGTGGTGTAGGTCTCCAGAAAAACGAGGCCTCGACACCTGCGAAAATTCAATCGTTCGTTCATTCATTCATTCAGACGTGTTTTTTTTTTTTTTTACCTGGGATGGCAAGGTTCCTTGAAGACGTCTAGCTGAAAATACTGATTGTTGTAGAGGAAACAGCGGCGCTGCATGCAAATCGTGAAATGGAGGGGGTCGTGCTGCTGTAGCATTTGATGATAGTCGCGACTCGTAGTGGGGACTTTGGTCTCTACGATCTGTCCGTGCTGTTTTGGTCTGCGGACGGAGAGCATGTAGCTCCAGTGTCCTTTCTGCCCGCGCTTGCGGAGTCTGGCCTGCGTCCGGTTCGAGTTGGTCTGAAGGTAGTCGTGAATCACGTCAAAGTCCTCGTAGGGCGGGAAAACAGAGTCATCTGGTAGCGAACCGACGAGATATTTCACTTTGCGAGCGTTCGTCTCGAGCCGATCGCCAGTGTCGAGACCCACTTTCATGCACACCACCTATAAATCACAATCACATTTTATTAATCATTTAATCACACTCAGATTAAGTTAAGTATTTTCCCTATTCCCGAAAAAGGTGCTCTGTTTTCCCTTTTTTCTGCTCCTGAACTAATCAAACGAATCAAGCGAAGTTTGTCACACCCGCTATTGTCCCTTTCCCCTTATTTTTCCCTTTTCCCACTAAGTGCGAGAATACGACGCTCGACTCCCAAATTTTCCTTTCTTCCCTTTTTCGGGGGATTTCCCTGCTAAGTGGAAGCACCGAGTAAAATACATACATTTATCATGCGACGGAGCTTGGTATCGAAATCCGTAGAGTTATCGATAACGTCAAAGTAAGGGTGGCCGATCCAAGCTTCTGCAGCTCGGTGATCAAGATGGCGGGCCAGAGACAAACCTTCACTACGACACGAATGATGCTGCAAAAAATAAATTAACGTTAATCAAGGTTTAAGTCTATTGAAGGTTAAATGATACCTCGAGCGAGTAGAAATGTTCAGCTCCTTTGCTTGCCGATACCAGGTGAATGATCTGATTGTAGCGGGTATCTCTCAAGTCAACAGAGTTCCAGCCATTGTTGGCCATGATTTTGTCCCAGTCTTCTTTCGACACAACTGATGCAAGGACAATTAACGGCTGCAGTTTTTAATTAAGAAATAACGGAAGTGTTACAAGCAGAAGCGTCCATCGTCCCACGGTCACAAATGACCAGACAGTCTCGAGAACAGGACTCAGCCAGCTGGAAATAGGCGTCTTCAATCTGGATCATCGTCTTCAGGAGGTTTTCTTGAAAACGAAGAGCTGCAGAAAGAAAAAAAATTTTAAATCATAATTTTATATACACATTTAAAGTT
Source organism: Eulimnadia texana (assembly GCA_002872375.1). NCBI lineage: Eukaryota > Metazoa > Arthropoda > Branchiopoda > Diplostraca > Limnadiidae > Eulimnadia > Eulimnadia texana. The sequence goes on from NKDA01000001.1 coordinate 23,846,707, forward strand.
GTATACCTTCCTCGGCTGTCAGGTCAGCAAACTTCACCCCTCCACTACAATATTAAAATCTTAATAAGCTTCTGAGCGAGTAATAATGTTCACACAGAATAACCGAAACTAGAACTACGTGGTACTACACAAAGAAAGTCGAAGAAGAACTGACAGGAAAACAACAAATTAAGTAGCTACTACTTGATAAGGCAACAAGCCTGACCTGAGCAGAATAGAAGCCGTCTCTGGGACCCTGAATACCTGAAATCAGTTTCATGGCCCAATGAATATGATGAAAAAAAAATTGGCCTAAACTCGGGAACAGTGTAACGTAGTTCTGCCAACAACACTGATGACAAGTTCTCGTAATACCAAATAATAACATTGTTTACTGTTTTTTAAATTTTTATCAAGATGTGTGGGCGTTTCACTGTTCCCGAGGAGACTTGATGAGTAGTGTGTGTTAAAAAACGTAAATTACCTTCCATCCAAGGTTTTCAAAAAACGTGGACAGGCGAGCTTGCCCAGTAGTTTTGCCACCACAAGGTCCTAGAACCAAAATACATAGTTACATAAACAGTTCATAAAAGTGAATTTCAACGAAAGCAGGTCACACGTAGCACGTTACCTCCAGTGAGGACAACTTTGAAGATTCGCTTATTGCTTTTGGCAACAGTTAATTGCTCCATGATCATGAGACGGGTGTTAGAAGCTGGTTAAAAGGATAATTAACAGTTAGAGATTCGTTACTACAAATAGGAAACGTGAAAAAGAAAGGCTAAATGTTATAATATGGCAAGAGAAATCATGGCGGAGCTCAAGACCCGTGAGCACGAGGTACTACTGCGTCAACGGGATCTGGAACAGGTCATGCCGGGCCATTGGAGAAACTTGCATCACCGTCTGTGTTTCCAGTTTCAGTTTTCCCTTTTTCCTTAAAGAGGGCACTGTTTTCCCTTTTTCCCCTTCGCTTGACAAGTATCTGTTTCCCCTTTCTGCCGTCCGGGTAGAAATATTAAGCCATAATGACGCATCTTAAATGAAAAAAAAAAAAAAATTATGTTCCCCTCCGTTTTTCCTCTTCCCTTATTTATTCCTGTTTTTCTCGTCGTGGAAAGTGTTAAACCATAACTTTTTAATTTCCCTTCTTTTCCCCTTGGAGATCTCATTCTCCCTTTTTTAGGGAATTTCCCTGCAAATTGGAAGTAGAGATGTTATTGAGAGGAAATAGCTTTAATAGCAGACACAAACACGTTGCTTTCCAGCGTTGCCAGATACATTTATTCAAATATGCAGATAATTCCATTTATAATTTAAAATCTCAAAGCTTTAATTTCCTTTATTAGTATTTATTTTTTAACTACTGAATGAAATAGCTTTATACTAACAACAATAAACGTAATAAGTACAATAAATATTATAAAAATAATAACAAGGAAAGAAATAAAACTTTAAAAGAAACAGCGGGAAAAAGACAAAGAACTCTAGCGCCGCGTAGCGGAACAACTACGCACTTGCATTCTGGGAATTGTCTGCTCGTCGGTTTCCCGCATTCTGGCGCGTTTACTTCGTCGAGGGACGCTGCATGGACGATGGACGACGCACTGTTGACCGAGTTTGAAACTTTCGGCGTCATTATTAACGCTAACATCCTAGAGAAATGTAAGTAACACAATTTCTTGACTAATAATCCATTTTTGGGGTGTCTATCATTTTCTGTCATTGTTTTGTCAACTTCTATTGTAATGTTTGCTCTGCATTTTGGCGCCAGTTTTTCATGAATCAAACAATGCATTTATAAATGTTTTTTCTTTTCTTTCCTTTTTTTCAGGTGTTCGTCTATGCCAGAAGTACAGTGCAGATCCAGAGAGTTTTGTTGTCGACTGGGTTGCTTTTTCAGCGTCAAAGTTTAACGGAGAAGCTCCAAGTACAGAATCATTAGACATTTTTGAACGAGAAAGTCTCGCTAAGTTGGAAACGGAGGAAAAGATTGCAGAACATCCCGAAGATGATCTTGTAGTCCTCAACTCGCAAAACATCGATCAGTCGTAATTATAATGTTAAATTATATTTTTTCCCGCAAGTAACGTGTATGCGTTTCTTCAAAGGTTCGAAGATAATGACATTCTGGCAAAGTACGGGACACCAAGCAACAAGGTACTCTATCAAACAAATGTTATTTTGAATATTAAATCATTTCAAGGCCAAATATTTCCATTTATATTGCAACCTTGAACATACAAAACACAATCAACCCCTTCCATGTAGTTTATGTGATAATTTTATGTGTAGCTTTTCATGCAACAAGCATGGCATTCATAGTTTTCAATGGAAGGGAAATTTGAATACTTCTTTTCCCTCCCAAAAGTTTTCAATGGGAAAGTTTCTCTTGTTGCTTTTGAGAAGAGGGAGCTGGGTGGTTTACGAGAGGGTAATGGGCGGCTGCAGACTTTGCAGGGGAATTCCCTGAAAAAGAGCAAAATAAGGGAAGAGGGAAATTTAGAAGCATGGCTTCAGATCGCAGCACAAAGGGGAAAAAGGAGGGAAGGTGAACACCACTATATATCTAAGTGACGAGGGGAAGAGGGGGAAAACAGAGCCCTCTTTAAGGGAAAACTGAAAGTGGAAACACTGGTAGTCCACGCAGTGCAGTGAGGCTCCTTTGTGAGTTTAGGGAGATCTGTGCGTTCAAGTCACTAGTTACACTTTCTAATCCTTCAAATTACCCGTTTACGTTAAAACTACCCTCGTAACAATTTCTAATACCACTTTTACGTCTTGAAATGTTTTTCTTAACTTCAGACCTGACAAAATTTTGTAGAAAGGCTATTTCAGTTCATCGCCCAAGGTCACAACGGTAATCCCACTCACCTGAAATAAGCCCAGCTTTAGTCACCTGCTGTATTTTCCCGCCCTTTTTCATTTTTGGTTAATCTTTTCGGACAATCAAAACACAATTTGAAATGGTAAAATGCGTTTGGTGGTTATGGTTCTCGTGACATGGCTCTGATTCTAGCATGCATGACTAGATCCATACTCACCAAATGCGTTTTGGCCTCGCCTGCTTTGTCTTTTTTGTCTTTTTTCGACGTCATTTTACCAGCCGGAAAACTCAACGGTCGCAACCAGTTGCAAGAAAAACCTTGGAACAATGGCGAATGGGTGGTTTCATTTATTTGTCCCCTTTTTTTAAACGAAATTTCCGGACTGCGTGGCATTTGCGAACCCACGTAGGAATGGCGGTGCCCTTTGTGGTGCCTTTTTACGGTGTTTTTTTTCAGTGTTAATAATGTTTTGGCATGGGCTTTCTCTAGGTGGGTCTGTTTCTAGTGCATGTGCTGAATTTGAGCATTCATGACTAGATCCATACTCATCTAAAGGGACCTAGCCACTCAGCCATACCTTGAATAAATCCTATTTTTAAATTCTCCAGTAAACAGGTTTAACTGAATTTAACTGATTTGACCATTTTATTTATATACAACCATTTACTGAATTTAATAAACTGAGATAAACTGAAATCATTTTTACGAAGCGAAATAACTGAGAAAATAAACTAAATGTAGTGATACCACCATTTAACTTAATGGTTTGTGATTTTTAATTAAACGAAGTTTTGTGTCTTTTTTAATAGGCGTCTGTCAGCAAAAGGGTAGTTTCTCCGACTTCTACACCTACGAATAAGCGTCTCACTTCAATCGGACGCACTCCTTCGAGCAAACCAAGTCCCGGTAGCTTTTCCCCGAGCACGTAAGAATAATTTTTAAAAGTAACAAAATCCAGATTTACATATTATAGCACTTTATTCCTTAAGTCCTAGTGCAGGGTTGCAGAAGTTTTCGTCTCGAACAAATGCTGGAGACAGCGTTGCTTCATTTCCAGCGGGATTCGACGTTTCTGCACTATGGAGTCACAATGTGAAAGCAGCGGGAAAAGCCCGAGTTCAGCTTTACGAAGAAAGTACTGCGTTAAAGAAAGATTACAAATACATGTTCGAGAGGCTTCGAGACAGGGCTGCTGCTGTTGAAGAACGGCTTTTAGATATCGCAGATCATTTAGCTGAAAAGTACAATATCGAGGAATGGAGCTCGATTAATGCTCTATCCACGGTATATATTCATTATTCTTTAAGTTTTTCAAAAATACTTTAATTTTGAAATCGTCAGAAAGGATTTAGTCCGCTGTGTGGGGAGGATCTCTTGCGATGCGAGCTCTGGCGGGAAGTTAAATTCGGCTTCGCTGCTGCTCGAGAGCAGTTCGGAATTCTCTTCGGGACAGGGTGTCGCACTGAACTGCAGCAGCATTGAGGAATTTTCTTTTTTCCCTGGACAAACTGTAGCAGTTGAAGGAAGCAATCCATCTGGGCAAACTATAATTGCGGAAAAAATCCTGACTCCCGAACGTTTACCTTTACCCGAAACTTCACTTGATGTGGACTTTGCTAATGGTACAAGTTTTACTACTCAGTTCTTAAATGTAGCTGAACTTACACGTTAATTAATGAAAATGAAATAAAATTTAAGCTAATTTTAAAACGGTTTAAGTTTAAAGTAAAATAATTAATTGAAGTTAAATAGAAATCTAAATTTATGTAAAAAGTTGTAATTAATGTTAAAATTTAAAGTAAAATATTTAATTTAAGTTAATTTTTGTAGGTTGCTTGAAAATCGCAGTAGCTTCTGGGCCGTTCACTCTTCTCGAGGACCTCAACTTTTCACCGTTGGACGAACTGCTGAACAAGATAAACGAAAACCCTCCGCATGTTCTTGTGTTGATCGGCCCGTTCCTTGAAACCAGAAACAAGGCCATAGAAACAGGTCTCTTGCCAACAACTTACGAAGAAGAGTTCCTGTCGCTTATGGAGAAGATACAGACAAAACTAAATAGGTATTTGAATCAAAACTTTAGTCTTGAGTTGTAAAAATAAAATACATTCTCTTTTATTTTCAGTGAAATACAAGTAGTAATAGTTTCATCTTCAAGAGATGTGCACCATTACCCGACATATCCCACACCGCCCTATTCAGTGATTTCTCAGCTTTCGGAAAATTTTCAATTCGTGGCTGATCCTTCAGTGTTGAACATATCAGGAACAGTGATCGGTGTAACGTCAACAGATATTTTGCTACACATGGGCAAGGAAGAAATCGCACTCAATCCTCATGGTACTACTCTTCATACACCATTTTATTCCTGTATGTTTTTTAACTCGATTATTTACTGTAGGTTCGGACCGTCTTGGTCGATTGGGTAATCATCTTCTCAGCCAAAGGTCGTTTTATCCGCTCTGGCCTCCTCCCGAAGAACTTAGTGTCGATGCGGAAGAATGGGGAAAATGTTGCAAATTACCCTGTACCCCGCACATCTTGGTTGTACCGTCCGATTTGCGGTACTTTATCAAAGTAAATTTAAATTATATTGTCAGTCTTATTCCAGAATAAATATTTCTTTGGATTAGAGTGTCGGTGACTGTGTAGTCGTTAACCAGAAAGAGCGACTAAAGGAAACTCGGGAGGTTTTTACGCGAGACTCGTTGTCGAAGCGACGGGGAGTAAAGTGACGGCAGAAGATGTCAAAGCAGATATCGTCCGAATTTAAATAACATTACTGTGTATTTGTTTTTCGATAATACAATATTGAATCTGTAAACCAATTTACATTCATTTTTGTTTGCTTAATACCACACCCGCACTGCGCACTATACTGGAATAACTAATTACAAATCTTTGTTCGAATTCATTATACAAAATAAAAAAATAAGAATATTACTAATACATAATACGTGACAAAAATAGTGCAATAACAGGGCTTATTCCTATAATGGCCGTTGAAAACGGACCCGTCTACCACGGACGAACGTGTAAAATTCATTTACTGTAGAATGTCGTTCAAAAATAGTTGTAAAAATCACTAAAAATTCAAGGAACATTTTGGTGTAAAGAAAGTTTTGAAGTTCCTTGAAGTTAATTTAAATAACGGTGTCCGCTATAGAGAGGCGCTCATTAGGCATGTTCCCAATACCAAAATAAATGTAATGTTTGTAGATGGCGTTGGTGGCCACTCGTTGTACTACAGCAAAAACATCAAGTGAAGGGGTTAATGACAGGCCATGTCCGTAGTAGCCATATTTTTCAACTACATGTAAACAACAAAAAAAGAAAAAGGAAGAAATCAAAACTGATAAGACGAGTTATAACATTGACAAAAATCACCTTGTCAAATATACCGGTATGCTGATTTACGAGAGAAGGTAGTCATGGCAGCAACAAGAAAATTACAAGGTGTATTATTTATGAATAACCACGCTTTTATAAACAATACACTCAAATGCAGAAATTTCCATATAAAAATTTATTTCATCAACCGAAGTTATGTTGTTCGTGCAGGAGAAATCGACCGCTGCTTTAAGAAAGTTTCTGAGGGCGTCGAGATTTTCGAGGACATCTGGCAGAAGGTCTACAGTGCGACAAACAGCAACCAGAAAGAGAAATATGAAGCCGATCTCAAGAAGGAAATTAAAAAACTGCAAAGGCTGCGGGATCAGATCAAGTCGTGGCTCCAGAGCCCCGAGATCAAGGACAAGAGTGCCCTGACTGAGCACAGAAAGCTTATCGAAACAGTATGAACATTTTTTAGAAACTTATTTTGCGTTTAATTAACGTTTTTCTTTACAGCAAATGGAAAGGTTCAAGATCGTGGAGCGGGAAACGAAGACGAAAGCCTATTCGAAGGAAGGGCTCGGAGCGGCACAGAAAATGGACCCCGCGCAAAAAGAACGGGAAGAAGTTGTGCAGTGGCTGAATGCTTCGATCAACTCACTAAACCTGCAGGTTTTGCTCTTAAAATCACCGAAATAGATTTTAAATTTGTATTAATAACTTCGAGTGGGGCAGGTCGATCAGTTCGAGTGTGAAATCGAGTCGTTGCTGGCTGCAAAAAAGAAAAAACTAGACCGGGAGAAAACAGAACGGGTCGAAAGGCTGAGAGAATTTCTGGAGAGACATCGTTTTCATATTCACAAGCTGGAAATGCTGCTCAGGATGCTGGACAACATGTCGATCGAAGTGGAAGAGGTACGAGAGGATATGGTTACCTACGTAAAAATGATAGTGCCTTTTGTAGTGCCTTTTGCGCTGCCTTTTGTGGTGTCTTTTGGGTGACCTTCAAGTAGGTACTTCGAACGTAGTTTAATACGGATGCAGTTGCGAAAAGCCACTGTAAGAAGGAACTGAGAAACTATAGAAAGGCACGTAGTGGTGCCTTTTTACAGTGTTTTATATGTAACTCATTTCAAGAGTTTTCACCAGAGATGTAAAACTTAGATTAAGATACTGGAAGATGACGTTGCTTACTACATCGAGTCCTGCCAGGATCCTGATTTCAAGGAAAACCCCTACATTTACGATGAAATTAACTTTGAGGAATTCATCGCCGACTCGGCAAGACCTTCTTCGGCCGGTATTTAGTTGTCTCGAGTCATTTTTTTGTGTAAAAGCTGTATAGCTTAAAATAATCATACACTATGTATAATTTATTGTATACTTTCTATATAAATTGCGTATTGCTATTTTACATTATTTTTAAAACGTATTGATAAGTTTGTAAATAATTTTTATTTTGTTTTTTTTTGTTATTATTAATTATAAATTATTAATTATGAATATTTATTTGTTTTCTTTAAATATTTTTTACTGATTATTTATTCATTATTGAACTCTTCAATTGACATTCATGGGTTATAAGGTGTTTTTTTAAAAATATTTTTATTGAAAATTCTGAAGACGGAGCTTTGAACGAGTCAGCGAACCACAGCGACGTGAACGGAAGCCAGAACGCGTTGTCTCCAGTCAACACTCCGAACCACGCAGCGCCCGCGACGCCCAACGATACCCCTGATGAACGGAGACCGAAAACTAGAGCTGTTAGCGGGGATAGCGGCTCAAAGAGCTCGACTGCTGCAATCATAAAATCACCTCCGATGTATAACACCCCGGCAAAAAGCCCTGAAAGTAAACCAGCTGCCACTCCGTCGAGCAAAAACACTTCACCAAGTAGTAATACCACGTCCCGACCTGTACTGTCTGCCAGTAACCAGCAGTTTACTATCGAAGAAGTCAATGGAAGTTCAAGTATGCCCTAACATATATTTTTTACAGAACCTCCTCATAACATATATTATATATTATATTATTATTATTATTATTATCATTATTATTATTATTATTGTTATTATTATATATAATAATTGTATATTTATTATAAAATAACACCAAATCATTAAATTATGGATTTTTTTTAACAGCCCACAGTTCCGGAGTAGAACCCACGACCCCTAAGGAAGTCAGCAGCACTAGTAGTAGTAATTCAGTCGAAGCTAATCAGCCATCGAAAATCGGGACTGTCGAGTCGAATAGAAGCAGCACGGGACCCTCGTCGATAAGCTCTGCTTCCTCGCCGCTCCCGGGTCCAGCAGCCCCTTCGCCCGGGCTCTTAAACTCGGACGAACCTGCCAACATTCCGAGTCGCTATTCCCAATCCCTGTACGAGTTGAAAGAAGCCTACATTCCCCCGCTGCTTGGAGTGACTCCTCTAGCTCCGGTGCACCTTTCCAGTGAGCAGCAGCTGCAGAGACAGCTGCTGGAATCCGCCTTTCGCAACTTGCCACATCCGTCCGATTCGGAACGGCTCAGATATTACCTGTACAGGACCCGTGGATCACGCCGCAGTATTATCCTCAAACGCCACTGCCCGGCTCGGACAGCCTGGAGTTTTTCCAGAAACTGTCGACCGAATCGCTGTTTTTCATCTTCTACTACCTGGAAGGGACGAAAGCCCAGTACCTGGCTGCCAAGGCGCTCAAGAAACAGTCCTGGAGGTTCCACACCAGGTGCATGATGTGGTTCCAGAGACATGATGAGCCCAAAACCATCACCGAAGAATATGAACAGGTCTCCTATTTATTATGATTTATTATTTAATATTTAGAGTTTATTTAATTTATTTATTACTATAATATTTCCTTATATTTACTAATTTTTTATTTTAATATAGTTTAATTGCAAAGAAATTTTAATTATCTTGCTATTATTTTTTCATTTATTGTGGAATATTTACGTATATTTAAATATGTATACTAATTTTAATTATTGCAATAATTAGAACAGTGTTTCCACTTTCAGTCTCCCCTTGTTCCCCTCTTCCCCTATTTTCCCCCTTTTCCCCCTTTTCCCGTACGTACCAGAATATAAGGCTGTACTTCCAGATTTTCCCTTTTCCCTCTTCCCTTATTTTCCCCTTTTCAGGGAATTTCCCTGCAGAGCGGAAACTAAATTATAATAATATTCGTTAAAAAAGTTTCATTATTTATGGATTTTTTTTATTTAACTTGTAACAGCGTATAATTAACAAATTATAATTAACTTTAATCCTAATGTCATATTTCTACTTTTACTCCACTTTATTCCAGTTTTTTTTTTACTGGTTAGTTTTAAGAAATTTCACTATTGGAAATTTCTAGGGCACTTACATTTACTTCGACTTTGAAAAATGGGGCCAGCGTAAGAAGGAGGGCTTCACTTTCGAATATCGTTACCTGGAAGACCGAGATCTGAATTAAATGCCCTTCACTGGAAAATGTTTCTGGAGAAATGCCCAAAAATTTTCTGTTTTCCTTTTTTCCCCTTGATAAATAAGAGTCATGCAGAATACGAAGGAAATAATTATTTAAGAGAAAAATCAGTTGTACGAAAGTTAATTATGTACGCAGAGAAATAAATCAATAAACTGCCCTCGTGTTGTCAGAAAAATCAATTTTTGTTCACTTTTATTGCGAGATTTGCATACGAGAAAGACTCGAAAAAGGAAAGGCCACTTACATCGAAATGCATTCACGAAATAGTTGCACTTGTCGCTATTTAGCTAAGTTTAGGAAAGATAAGTTTTACATCACTTGTTCAGAATTTTTTCTTGATATCATTTTGCTTGGAAGAAAGTATTTTTATTAAATAAAAAAGAAGAAGGCCTCTTGGATTTGAGACACGAGAATTGAATTACGAGGAAATAATCTTGCGTTGAACGCTAGCAGTTGTTGCTGTTCTGCCGTGTTAGTTTCACTTCTTTGAGTAATCTATACAATTCTGCTACCGAGGTTTTGGGTTCACGTTCGGGGCCTTCGTCACGTTCCCCGTTGATCGAAACTTTCCGACTGCGTGCCAGTCGATACTGGTGCTCAGTATTGTGCTGGAGGAGCCCGTAGTCAGCCTCGTCTTTCTGACTGGCCGTTTCGTGGCTGTTGTAGTAATGCGTGAGTGATGCTTTCTCATCCTGCGGTATCTCTGGGACGTTGTCGTCGTCTTCGTCGAGGCCGTCCTCCATGCGCAGGATGCTGCAGCGGGTATCATCGTCAGTGTCCTCGGTGCTGAGATCGGAAGACGCCTCCTCTTGCTGCGAACTGTCGTCTGTTTCTGCTGCCTCTTCGCACAGGACTGTTGCGAGACGAGCCAAGAGTTCTAAGGGATCATCTGGAGACTCAGCAACGCAGGTCTGCAGTTACAAAAAACAGTTGCAAGTAATGATAATGGAAAGTTAAGTTGGAATCGATTACGTGAATGGTACGCTGACTGGGTCTTCGACTGGGAGCGATGAATTCTTTGAACGTTGCACTTCTGTCGATATCGTTTAATGCAGTATCGGATTGGAATCTCGTCAGCTGATGACCACCTTCCGCATTGTGCGATTCCAGCGGATGCTTGTGCGCCTCCTCATCCGACAAGAATGGCTGACTTCCCGTTCGGTGCAAATCTCGAGCCTCCGTGCGATATACAGGCTACAAAACAGAAATAAATGTAGACTCTGTATCTGTACCTACAGTTTCAAGCTTCACGTCGTCTGCAACTGTTGACCAACCTACAGTTCCTTTGTTATCTGTTACAGATTTACAAGTTTGTTCAACACTTGCAGACGACAAGCTTACAGCTATCGCCGCTAGAGGACAACATACTCATTCCGCTAAACTATGGCTTAGAAAATAAATATACCATATCAAATATACAGGCGACAAAACAGGTATATAGAACAGTTTCAAGCCTCTTGTCGTCTGCAGCTGTTGACCAAACTCCTGTGGTTTCTCTGTTAGATGAATAAGCTTGGTCAACAGCTCCAGACGACAACAAGTTAGCGCTTAGTAGCTAGTATTGCTCAGTCAGGGATATATTGTATGAAATGAAGTATGATTAATGAATAGATTACCTTGACTCTGAGAACCGTCAGCTCGTTGACTAATTTTCGAAGCATGACGCCATCGCGGCCCATACGAAGGCGAGTGTTTCGCAGTCGAGCGGCTACTTTTCGCTCCAGGGCCACGACGGGACTCGATTTGAGAGCCTTGCCAATGACATTGATGACCATGATCAAGTAGCCTAGGCCGAACATGATCCACACAACCAGAAACGAGTGATACATCCACAGCCACTTCCCTGATACGTGACCTAGCCCAAACAAAATCTGATTACTTCACAAAATACATCCATAAATAACAAATATAACTAATCGGGCAAATAATAACAAACAGTTAACTCTGTAGTTTCGAGCAATAGTATTTTATACTATATAAAACACTATAAAAATGCTCTATTCCTGTGCCTTTTCATAGCTTCTCAGTTTCTTTGTACAGTACCTTTTTCACAGTAGTTTGCATGGCCCTAACGAACCGCAGTGTTAAACTCCGTTTAAACTACCCAGTTTAAAAGTAACCAAAAAAGGCACCGCAAAATTCACCGTAATTTTTATATGGGTACGAACCTGCGACGAGGTCTCCGAATCCGATGGTTGTGAGCGTGACAAAAGTGTAGTAGAAAGAATCGAGGAAGTTCCAGCCTTCGAGACAAGAGAACAAGGCCGCAGGAAGCGCTAGGAACACTACCAGTCCCGGGATCAGGTACAAACAGACGTCGACGAGCAGCACGAGCCGGGCCCCGCAGTGCTTGGCTCGCTTAGCTCTGGCACGGGACCTTCTTGCCAGCTGAAACAGTTCAGTTTCAGATATTAGTATACTTCACTAAACTAAGCTAGTAGTGCTGAGAAAAGTAGTAGTAGTAGTACTGCTTAGTTAGGTATGAAAATAGTTGAATAGTTTTACCTTAGCTCCGAAGTAATCGCCCAGTGTAGCAAGGAGGATCCCGTTGAGCGGGATCCCGATCAACGCAAAGGCGATACAGAACAAACGCCCGCTGCTCGAAGAAGGCGCCAAGTGGCCGTAGCCTAAATTTTAACATAATTCATTCAAAAAACACTAAACCTACATGATTGCACTTTGTTAACCTGCTAGTTTGATGTGAATATTATTGATCAATTCAGTTCAAATGAATAGCGAAGAACGTGTTCGAGCATTCAAATCTCGTAAGCTGTCGATGAAGACTTAACGCGAGATTGACGTTTGAATAGACGTCCGAATTAAAAAAAATAAAAAATACCCGGAAAACCAAAATTTATGAAGACTTTCAGTTGTGCAAGTGGAAAGGTCTTTCATTTGAAAACGTTTTGATATAATAAATTTGTATAATAAAGTATCTGTTATGCTTTCGTATAGTGTTTCAAACGATGGTGGGTTGTCTTCAGTTTAGCTAAGATTTCGCAGTGAGATATGTGCTATTATCTCAGTTATATATTACGTTAAGTACATTAGTGATATGTTGTTTGTGTTAACTAATGGGTACCTATAGTGGTGGTGACAGTAAATGCGACGAAAAAGCTGTTGAAGAAGGTCCATCTGCGTTCAATGTCCGTGCCGCTTTCCTTCAAGTAAGGCTGACTGAAATGATCTGCCACTTTGTCCCAGACCTCCATGCGCCGAACCGCATCCTCGCTATCCGTATCATTGGACTGCAGCAAAACCTCTAGACATTTCATCAATTCAAGTCTATTACATCTTTGCATATTCTCTAGATTTTACATACGAAACATATTCACGGGACGTTGTAAGTTCAACACAGTGATGTTAATTGGTTACTTGCAAGTAATTTTATTCGCCCAAGTTGAAATTTACTATAGTGGACTATAGTAAGACCGTATTACTACTATGTTGCAACATACTAGAGTACCATACTATAGTTGAAAAATCTAGTACTGCACTTCCAGTAAAACTATAGTGCAGTATACGAAAATACTAGAGTTCTACAACTATAATTTAAAACCATAGAAAAAAAAATTACTTGGGCGATGGACAACTTCTTCACTATCATCGCACTGCAGCAAAACCTCTAGACATTTCATCAATTCACGTCTATTACATCTTTGCATATTCTTTAAATTGTACATATGAAACGTATTCACGGGACATTGAAGTTCACCACAGTGGTTTTCATTTCAGTGTAAAGTGAGGCTTTGTAATTATTTTGAAGGAGTTTATAGGCAGCTGGATCGCTGTCCGGATCATTGCGCTACAGCAAAACCTCTAGACATTCATCCATAAATATAAATTACATCTTAGCATTTTCTCTAGTCTTTCTTAATCTAATCTTAAAACGTATTCACGGGACATTAAAGTTCACCACAGTGGTTTTCATTTCAGTGTCAAGTGAGGCTTTGTAATTATTTTGAAGGAGTTTATAGGCAGCTGGATCGCTGTCCGGATCATTGCGCTACAGCAAAACCTCTAGACATTCATCCATAAATATATATTACATCTTTGAATTTTCTCTAGTCTTTCTTAGTCTAATCTTGAAACGTATTCACGGGACATTAAAGTCCAACACAGTGGTTTTCATTTCAGTGTCAAGTGAGGCTTTGTAATTATTTTTAAGGAGTTTATAGGCAGCTGGATCGCTGTCCGGATCATTGCGCTACAGCAAAACCTCTAGACATTCATCCATAAATATATATTGCATCTTAGCATTTTCTCTAGTCTTTCTTAATCTAATCTTAAAACGTATTCACGGGACATTAAAGTTCAACACTGTGGTATTCATTTCAGTGTAAAGTGATGCTTTATAATCAATTTTCGTTCCAGGGGCTTTCCTTGAGGTTTTCGGTCGCTATGCCAAAACGGATCGTCTTTCAGCGTTTTCCTTTACATGTACGTGTGCGTAATTACGTGAAACTCGTTTTCAAGCATAATGAATAAATTTACGTCAGTAAAGAGGAACAAAAAAAAAAAAATAGACAGGGCAACAATCTTTCTCTCTAACACCATTTTTGAATTCCCTTCGTTTTTTCTTTGGTCCTCTAAAACGGTTAGGATTTTTCAAAGGATTTTTCAGAAATTTCGAAAAGTGTTTGTACTGTTTACCCGCAAGTGTGCAAACCGCACGTAGGCAATAGGCACGACACAATAAAAGCAGGAAAACCGTAAATTGTCTTTTTATTGGTACTGCAACAAATCTGTCGAATCAGTGGACAGTGGGTAATAAGACTGTTAAGATAAAGGACCTGTCCACGCAATCGACAGATTTATGTTTCTTGTGTTATAACTTATTTTCGTGACGGTTTTTGGCGTTCCATCAAGTCTGCTGAATGTGTGGACATTGCGAAAAATGTCTATAGAGATATAGGACCTGTCCACGCATTCGACAGATTCACTTTTTTTTGTGCTAGAACTTATTTTCGTGACGGTTTTTAGTGTTCTATCAAATCTCCTGAATGTGTGGACAGCATTGCAAAGTGTCCATAAGGGCACACGACCTGTCCACACATTCGACAGATTCGCTTTTTTTGTGCTAGAACTTATTTTCGTGACGGTTTTTAGTGTTCTATCAAATCTCCTGAATGTGTGGACAGCATTGCAAAGTGTCTATAGGGACACACGACCTGTCCACACATTCGACAGATTTGTGTTTCTTGTATTATAACTTATTTTCGTGACGGTTTTTAGCGTTCTATCAAATCTGCTGAATGTGTGGACAGCATTGTAAAGTGTCCATAAGGAAACACGGTCTGTCCACGCATTCGGCAGGCTGAACTGTAAAAAAAAAAAATAAAGTGGAAAAAATTGTTACCGAAGACTTCTTTCTTGAGAAGCATAAGCTCGTGTCTGCGCACGTCCTCCAGTGGAGTTTCGAAGGCCATAAAAACGGCCCCGCCGAGGAGTAGGTAGAGCGTAAAAATGCTCAGCAAAACCAACCACTGACGCCAGCTCATCTTTTGAAAGGGTCCGCTTGTGCGTCCTTTGTCAGGTCATTCGAGGTCAAGGACGATAAACAAGTATCGCAGGCTGGCCGCTCGCTTAAGAGTCGAGCAACAGACTAACGCCGCTCGCCTCTCGGCTCCTGGTCTCCACCAACACCTGCGGTCGGACAACACAATGCCTCGCATCAAACTTCCCACCCTGATGCTCCCCTTTGCGCGCTCCACCAAATTTTGCTTATGTATCCTAAAACCACCAAAAAATAATCAATAGCTTCGTGGAAGTCCATTCTATGGAATGCATTAAACAAATCTTAAATTATCCCTTTAATATTCATAAAATAAAATTAGTTGCAAAGTTAGACCATAGATGGCGTTCACCGTAAACAAAGCCATGCTCGAACCAGCACTAGCGGAACTTTGGAGTTATGTTTCTAGGTTCTAGCCTTTATTCCTCCGTGGGATTTTATGACTAATTTTAAAAATTTTGGTTTATCCTAGTTTTTTTTTTCTAGTTTTCCCTTACCGATATACGCAATCGTTTGCCTGCAACAACTTTTCTGGTATTTGAAAATTTCCCCTAAGTGGCACACGGAAACGGCCTCTTTTGTCTTTTTAAAGCTTTCACCGCACGACAAAATATACTAGAAATAAAACTGTGAAAAAATGTTTAAAGCAACTTCTTTGGATGATTACGTTTGAACGAATGACGACTTGAACGATCAAGTAGTTTAGATAAGTTCAGGAAAGAAGATAAGAAACTCGTACCATGACGATATATTTTTGTATCAAAAGCTACGGAAATCTCGATGCTACTACAGACCAAAGTCTTTCCCAAAGTACAAGTTCCATTTACGATATTATTTAAAGTTCAAAGAGTAATTTTTTTTTCAAGAGTTATAGCTGTTTTCTGTCCGCACTTGAACCCAATATCAACATGTCCTATATAATTTTTAAACTAAATCAGTAGCTGCAAGTTTTATCAGACATCCAAAACTTAGCACCCAGCGACAATATAATAATAACTGATTATTTAATAGCTATGATCTTGATAACGTTGTTTACGATTACTGGATTCAAACATTCCAACACACGTGTAAAATTTAATTAGAGCCAGAAAACTGGTTTTCAGTAAATCTGTTAATGCGGGAAATACCCTTGAATAATGGGTTATCCGGTATGTATCACAGATAAAGGGCTTTCCCAGGTGCCATAAAACTTGATTAGATTTTGTTAAAATAGAAACGTGCAATTTTACAAGGTAAATAGATCAAGGTAAACCAAAACTGAATGAGAACCAAACAAATCACGACGTTCAATCAGTTCAATACATTTTCGAAATACTAGTAGAAAATAGGCCAAGGTAGATATTTCTCGGATATTTCTTTTATGTTATTAAAATATAATTGAGTAGAGGTTGTACGGTTAGTCAGTCGGCTTAAAAAA
Organism: Eulimnadia texana; assembly: GCA_002872375.1. Lineage (NCBI taxonomy): Eukaryota > Metazoa > Arthropoda > Branchiopoda > Diplostraca > Limnadiidae > Eulimnadia > Eulimnadia texana. The sequence goes on from NKDA01000001.1 coordinate 23,863,252, forward strand.
TCCTCTGAGCAAAATGCAATTACACTTTTGAACTTTCCCAACTACTAGTTCGGGGCTGGGAGGGGACAAAAACTCTCATTATAAAACTATTAATGTTTCACATTTTCTACTTTTACCGGGGACTTCTGAAAACTCCGGGCTTTTCCTTACGGGTTTTTCCAGGGATCGGAGATATCGCGACCAGACACCCAAAGACACGACATAGCCCTTATTCCGGAATAAAAAAAAAATATACCAGAAAAAAAATTTCGAAAACTAGCAACGTCATTACAAGCTGCAGGCTATCTTCAGTGATAAGGTATGAAAGACTGTGACGTACAAAGATTTTTTTTTGTCTCACTTTCAATAGAGTGAACAAACACGACTACACACAACAAAATATTTGCAGATCAGAAATCAAAGACTGTTTTTTTTCGTATCCAAAGAGTTTATTTCACTGAAACAAAAGGAGAGCGAGGTTAAATTCAAGCAAAAACCTCTTAGCAAAATATTCAAAGAGTCCGAGAGATAGAGAAAAAAATAACTGATTCAAAAAGTACCATTTATCTGATAGCAAAAATGTTCAGTTTTGCGATTATTTCATTGCTTCTTTCTTTAAGCGGTTCAATTCGACACTTTAAGTGGACGCCAGGGTTTTCGCGCTGCACGGCGCAGTTCCTGGGTCGACAGCTGACGACGATGTTTCCTAGAAAACCAAAAAAATTCAAATTATCTTCACTAGTCGATTAGTCTGCTTGTTTTTTAGCATACGGACTTACTTAGTAGCTTGATTCGCATTAAAGTACAGATCATCAGGCGCGTCCATCCAGGTGGGCAACTGTTTGACCCTTCCGGAGGGTCCGTGCCCCTGAGGACGACTGCCCAGTTTTACTGGACCTGCAGGGGTAGCAGCTAGAGGCGCCTGTTTCACCGAGGGGGACACAGCAGCCAGGGGGGAAGCGACTTTCGCAGCCGGGGAGGCCGTCAGTGGTAGTCCGTACATGTCCGGTGCTATGTTCAGTGGAAGGGTTGGGCGTAGAGACGGAGGTATCAGTCCGGGTATCACTATATACCAACAACTAATAAATATAACGAATGACCAGTGCTTCCACTTTCAATTTCCCATTTTCCCTTAAAGAGGGCACAGTTTTCCCTTTTTTCCCCCTCCCTTGTAGATATCAAGTATCCTTTCCCCCCATCCATCTGGGATATCAAGCTATACTTCTATGTTATTTTTCCCTTCCAGGACCCAGTTCTCCCTTTTTAGGAGAATTTCCCTGCAAAGTGGAAGCACTGCGTATGATTTTGTATATGAGAGTATGGTTACTTGGCATGGGGGTGATAGACTGCACTCCAGTCATCCCAGGCATTGCGGAGAACGTGGGTAAGTAAGGAGACGTGGTGCTGGGACTGGGACTGACTGACGATACGTTCAAAGGTAGTCCAGCCATTGCAGGTATGCCTATTAGTGGAGGGGTTGCAGCAGGTCCTACAGAAGGGCTGTCTCGAGCTGGTTTCTTCGCTGCTGGACCTTTTTTGGAAAAATAATTTAAAAATCTGTCCAATCTAATTACGAATTTAATGGAGTAAAATAATTTAATAAATAATTCAACGATAAAGTAAATGAAAATGTGAAAGGGAAAATATGAGCAATAAAAATTAGCTTGAAATGTGGTACGTGAAAAATTCAATAAATGAACATTAAATCGGCAAAACTTTTTAACCGAACTTGTTAAATATATTAATATTTTGTTGAATTAATTAGATTTTTTACTATAGATACCGTCCAGCTGCTCTTCAGGTCTTCGTTTCACTTTCTCGGTGAAGGGAGCGTTGGGGACTCGTTCGTATATTAAACTGCCATCTATATCAAATCAATTAACCCATGAAATAGCTGTTTAATAATCGTATTAATAATAATAGTAATAATAGTACTACCGCTACCACTATTGCTACTATATACTACTAATATTACCACTACTTCTACTACTACTCCTGCTGTTATTACTACTGCTACTACTTTCTAGTACTACAACGAAAACTTACATTAGTATTACTGTCACTACTGCTCCTTTTACTACTATTACTAATGCTGCTACTACTACCACTACCACTGCTATTACTACTACTACAACTCCTACTACTATTACTACTGCTATTATTATCTAGTACTAAAACAAAAACTTACACTAGTACTGCTGTCATTACTGCTACTCCTCCTACTACGATTACTACTGCTACTACTATTGCTACTGCTACTGCTACTACTGCTGCTACTACTACTGAATCATTACCAGGTGCTTTGGGTGGTTTAGGAAATGCCACGCGTTCTGGTTTAGCCTTGGGGATCGACTTATCAGGTAGCACTACCCAGGCTGGTGGGGTAGCAGGTATCTGACCCTTGGCTATACGTGTGGTAAGGTCCGATACTTTGATTCTGCGCTGGTACTGGTTTCCACTGCGCTGGGATAAACGCGACACTAGCGTTTGAACTTCCTTCGGCGTGCGACGGGCCAGTTTTACTTGAACTGTAATAAGAATAATTATGAATAATAATAATAATTATTATAGGTAATAATAACATGATTTAATATAATTAATTAATTATGATTTAAAATAACAATAAAAAGAGTATTAATACTATCCCAATACGATTATCATTACCGCTACTTTTCCTCCGCCTATTACAACAACTACTACTACCACTGCTACAACATCTACTACTATAACTACTACTACAACCACTACTACTGCTACTATTACTATTTCTACTACTACTACTACTAATACCACTTCTTCTACTACTGCTATTACTACTACTGCTACTCACATCACTACTACTACTACTACTATTTCTACTACTGCTGCTGCTACTATTACTATTTCTACTACTACTATTACTACTTCTACTACTCCCACTACTACTGCTACTACTGCTATTACTATTTCTACTACTACTGCTATTAACAAGAATAATAATAACGAGGAAGAATTTTTCTTAGTTTACGTTCTTGGCGAATGGCTGCCGAATTGATGGGCAGAAAGGGGAAGCGAGCAGCATGGCGTGGGCGCAGAAGGCTGCTGCACAGCTTGCGAGCAAGTCGAGTTGTCGGAGACACAGCTGGAAAAATACAAGATACAATTTTGATGAAAGTTCATACCTTAATTGCATAGAAACATGTTGGGTGAAAACTATACGAAATCTGGAATAAGAACTATATAATATGAAATAACATACAATTAATGTAATACAATAAGAAACAATAAATAAGTAATAAGTAATAACAACGCGTTAGAATGCATGCAATAAATAATGAATAAAAATATTCTAATACTCGAAAATCCGAACAAGTAATACATGATATGTTTAATAAATGATTAGTTATAATAAATATTAAAGTAATTCGCCTACCAGATTAAGCATTTTAATAATTAATGAAAAAATTAGTGAACAAAACCCGAATTAATTTTCCTGACAAATAAGTATTTTGGTTACTTAATTAAATATACCTAAGTAGAAAGCAGTCCTTGTTTTCATCATGGGCCTTGGAGATCCTGGCGGAAGCGGCAATCCATGGGCTGTTGCACAGTGACGCAGCAAGTGGGATTTCAGCTTGAACTCCTTAAAAATGTTTATCAAAAATTGATAACTGTTTATAAAAAGTTTAACAATATTCTTATCTTATTTATTTTATTTATTCACGTTGTTTTATTATTAGAAAATGAACTTTAAACGAAGTTAATAATCCAATAGCAAATAACACATTACTAATTTCTTACATTATAACAAACTAACTAAATAATAGTAAAAAATTAGTCAAGTTAACTAAAAACGAACTAACGAACAGTGTTTCGACTTTCAGTTCCCCTCCCCCCCTTCTCTTGTTTTTCTATTTTTCCCCTCCGTGCTAGATCATAAGGCTGAACTTCTTGGTTTTCCCTTTTTCCCTTTCAGACCCCATTTTCCCCTCTTCTAGGAATTTTTCCCGCAAAGTGGAAACACTACTAACGAATTAGAATAGCTGAATAATAATAATTTACATACATATTATTTTGTCATTGAACAGTCGTGAGCAAAAAAATCTCCCCACCTAGAACAGAGCAAGTCGCTTTTGCCTGAACTTGTCTACCACGCTGGGGGTTCGAATGGTTATCACGGGTGAAAATTAAAGCGACCTAACGCTATTTAAGCTTCCTTGACCTCGTTTTGACCTCGATTGATAGGTATAGTAGTAGACAAGTTCAGGCAAAATCGCCTATATGCTACTCTAGGTGGCGGAGATTGTTTTGCTCACGACTGTGCATTTTTACGTTACTATTATTTCGTACTTATATTATTATCCCCAGACTTATTTTAATCTATTGTTGTAAAGATTATTATTATGTTATCCGACATTATAATGTTATTATTATCAATTACTTATCCTATACTCATTATAGTTTATGTACGTTTTTTTACGGGTAATATTAGCAATCATTATTCACGAACCTTTCCACAGTTTTGCACTGAGCAGCGATGCGGGCGGGAAGTCAAAGCTTCAGGGGCCTGGGCCAGCACTTTGACATCGTCGTCGGGACACGATACACTGACAGCTGATAACAATAATGAACAAAAATAAGCAATAATAATAATAATAGTAGTAGCAGCAGTAGTGGCAGTAGTAAACATAACACATAATAACAATTATATAACAGTGAATAAATAATAACCATAACACTAGTGATGATAATAATAATCACAAACAAAAAGTAAATGCGAATAAATAATTAGGATTCATAAAGTTCATATAAATGAATTCAAACACAAATAATTCAGTTTACCAGAGTGGACGGCATTCTGAAGGTCGCCGTATTTTTTCCAGTAGGACCAGCACGTCTGACACAAGCGACCCTGACCTGAAGTCCCTGTAGCCTGTGGGTTACTCCAAGCGTACCACTGGGTCGACGTTGTCCCTATATATTAATACAATTAAAATAAAATTTATAATACAATATACAACTTTCATCACACGTGAATTTTTTGTGCTATATTAATAAATTTAAATTTTTAAGAGTAACAAATGTTAATGAAAAATATTCTTTATAAATATTTATTTAAAAAATAGACGCTTTCATAATATTTCAAAATGTTTCTCTTGTAAATAATTAGTCCATTTTTGAAAATAAAAAAATTAAATAAAAACATAAATTTTAAAAAACTAGAAGCTTCCTTAATACTTGACTTTTATTTCTGGATTAATGAATTTATTTAGTTTTACCAGAACAGGACTCGCAAGGTTTGCCAACAGAAATCTCCAAAGCTGCCGTCCCGTTCTTCGACAGTGGGGGAATTGTTGGTGCGATAACCGCTGGGTGAGGTTTAGTGCTAATTTAATAAAAATTAATTTAACATTATTAATCTAAATTTAACTAAACAATAAAAGATGCCTAAAACTTCTAGTCTTACTAATTCGGGACGTAGATTTGTTTTAATTTCGACTCGGCTTCAACAGCTTTCACTCGTTTCTGCTGGACGTATCGATCCGTGGTTTTCCACAAATAGTAATACTCGATCAAACTGCTCATCGTCTTCCAGGGAAGAAATTCCTGGCGGATTTCGTTAAAATCCTTGCCGTACTTTTCTACAACAGTATTGATAAGTCTGAAAAAGGCCTATTTTTTAACGAAATTTTACGTTTCTTACCCATGGCTTCTTCAAACAGATTCGCTTCAGAAGCTGACCATTCCTCCATTTGGTCTCTGCAAAGAACAGGTCCAGTGGTAGGCACCAATGAAGACATGGCTTTACCCAAATCATAGCCGTTCTGGTGCAGCATGTCCATAGCTTGAAACTGAATACAAAAAACTTAATGAACTGAATAAAATTGGCATTTGAATTTAGGTTTACGAGGGTTATGTCTCTAGAAGCTGCTGCAGCACTCATATGCAAGCTGGGCTGTTTGACAGAGGACGAACAGTCTAGAGCTCGGGCGAAAGTTCCGACGGACCTGAATACGAGAAAATTAATCTCACTCCATCTTCTATAAATTTTAGATAATATTTTGGATTTTTCCTTACCTCGCTACAACAAGAAACTGATCGATTTGTACATCAATGAGACTGTTATCTGTAGTCCAGACCAGAGTTTCAAGGTCCTTTGCATCCCTCGTATCCGTTTCTTCTGTAAAAGTATAAAAATTTTGTAAAATTTTTGAAGGAAAATCTAAATTTGATATTTTACCCTCTTTAAAAACAGGCATAGGGTCGACCTGGTATCGTGACCCGACCCTAATTTCACCTCGATCTGCCAGTAATGTTTTTTGCTGCGGATCATACACCAAAGTGTAGAAAAAGGCATCCTATAAAATATTTATAATCAACTATTATAACAAATATTATTGCATTAAAAAGGTACTTCTCTTTCAAGGTACGAAGAGGGGGCCTCTGTTTCGTTCAGTAACGTGACAGTGCATTTCCCGCGTATGCTCGTTGTGGGTAGAGTCTCGATCTGACGAGACAGGAAAAGTTCCCGCTGCTTGAGTTGAGCTTTTGTTTTATCGTTTGCCTCGTTTTCTTCTGGAACCGCGTCTTTGCGCTTCTCATTTTCGTTACTGGTTACCGGTTCTTCTCCTGCACTGCCTTCTGGAGTTTTGGGATTTAGATTTAAGTTTACAGAAGCCGGAGATGGAGGCTTCACTACTGTAGCTTCTTCTTTATTCTGATCTTCGTCAGAAACGCCCTGATGCCTGTCGGCCAGGGCCTGCAGCTGCGGGGGGATGTCTTTTCTCCGGAAAAAACAGACAACTTTAGCTTCTGTGCTTCCATTCTGGTTCTAATACCAAAATTCATAATTAAAATTCCTGAAAAGTTGATAAATAAAAGTAATACAACCTTGTTGAGCTCCTCTATACGCCTGATTTGATACGGGGCTAGCGGTGAAGTCTCCACATAGATGTAATCTGTAATAAAGATAATGGCATGGTATTAAATATGTAAAAAAAAGCCTTTTATTGATAAATTGAGTTAAGTTTATACTAATCTACACGAAAATGCTTTACGTATCAAACAGAGTTAGTTGCTATAGATTTTATTTTACAAATTTGTATGCTAGCTTGTAGGAATATTTGTAGAGAAATTTACCGCCGACTCTATACATGTTCGAAGCCATTTTTTTTCATGGAAACTGTGAGTGGAGTCAAGAAATATTGAAAAAGGCAGCTGTGTTGCTATTTACTCCGGTGGATTTTATATTTTCAGTCTTAAAATTGACATAAACGCCATGAAACAATACCGCATTAAACGGAGCTTCAGCAAGCCACCGCTAGAGGGCTTGTGAATTCAAAATGAAATATTTATAATCAATATTTAGCGATAACTACTTAATAACTAAACTAAAATAAAAAATTCGGCTATTTTGAACGAATGAAAATTTTAAATATTACATATTAATCAAGTTAAACATTTTGAAGTTCAACCTAAATTATTTTATACACGATCAAATTTCAATGTATTATTAATACAAAAAATTTTATAAACATTATTTAATATTTTCTAATTGTAAAATAATATTTAACAAAATAAATAAATCAAGAATAATTTAATCGATTATTACTTACAATCGATAGTTAAATCGCCTACCGTTCAACAATTCAAAAACGGCATTTGTGTGTTTGGTACAATTTGACAACGGTTATGAACCTTCTGCTGAAACTTTGCTTTATCAAAGAATTCCTGATATACCAACATATTTCAGCCATATTAACTAAATAAATTCACATTCTGCATTAATTTAAGACTGAAAAAAATGATCGACGAAGACGCGGTTTCAGTTAATAGCTTTATAATGGAGCCGCCCAAGCAGCAAACAAAACGTTTCAGTTTGGTACGTTATCCATAACTGTCATGAAACAGTTAAAATAATGAAAAATTTATATTAAACAGAGGAAAAGGAAACAGAATCATTCTGATAACTGCGATGATACTGCAAGTGTGACTTCGTTGACGATTGACGAGCCCGCACCCAGCAAACGAAAACGCGTTTTGTCAAAAGTCTCTTCGCTGGCGAATCTTTTTTCCACACCCGTCAAACCTTTATCCAGCGCCAAAAATGCATTGCAGAGATCAATTAGTGGAGTCTGGAACTCACCAAGCACTGCAGCAAATGCTGGGACACCTCTGCGGGACACTCCGGTCCAGGAAAAAATGTCCAGTCCCTCCACACTGTCTATCGGAGGGTCACCTGCGTTAAGGAAAAAGAGGACAAGTGTCGTATCACTCAACCAGTTTCCTGGCATTTTGGTGCGTTATCTAATTTTCTGAACTTTTGTTTGTGTTTTAATTACATTATTACAGGTATCGTCATCAAATTTAACGCCTTATAGACCGCCCCAACCCACGCCAACCAAACAGCGGGTCTTAAAACTGTGGAGCGAAACGTGGGGACTCGATACTGCGTTGACGCTATCTAGCGAGGATGTTAAACGACAAGAGGTGATTAAATAAAACAGTATAGTATTCAAAATTAATCTTGTTAAATGTTTTAGGCAATTTATGAACTCTGGCAAGGCGAGTGTGACTTGGTAGACGATCTACAGATGCTGGAGCATACCTACCACGATTCTTTGCTGCAGTTGCGGCTTTTAAATCCCGAGGAAGCCCAGAAAATATTTGGGGGGCTAGAGACGCTTTCGACGATTCACCGAGAGTTGAGAGACCAGCTCTTTAACGCGAAACTAGAAAACGGATGCATAGACCTCGTTGGTGGGATATTACTTCAATGGGTACGTTTCATACAATCCTTAGTTTAATTTTAAGTTTTTTTTTTTTACTCTGCTGGTTGAGTAGGTTCCCAAACTAAACGCTTATATTGAGCACTGTGCCCGTCAAGTTGAAGGGAAGAGCGTACTAGATGAAAAACGAGCAGCAGACCCTCGTGTGGAAGATTTTTTGAAACGATGTCTGGAATCGCCATTTTCTCGAAGACTGGACGTATGGAGTTACTTGGGTAAGCCATGTTATAATTATGATTCTTTTTTGTATTTCACACAAACCACGAGGCCAAAGGCCTATGGCTGTTAAACAATTTTATTTTGAACTAGGGGTAAGATTGGTCTAAGGTAAGAGAAGTAAAACTTAAGTAACATGAATCTGTAGCAATTGGAAAATAAGGCATAACGGAAAATAAGGCTCTTTGGATAAAATGAACAAAACAAGGAAAGAATTAAAGGTAATTAAAGTTCCAAGCAAGTGTCAGGAAAATAAACGTATTCAAAATATGTATGGGAGAACAGAAAAGGAAAAGAAAAGACAACATATTGCATAGCACAGAGACAAGACGCACTATTGTTATTGTAATATTATTATTATTATTAAAGATTTGTTCGAACATTTGAATCTTTGCAGATGTTCCTCGTTCACGTCTAGTCAAGTACCCGCTACTTCTGCGGCAGATTTTTAAATATACCAGCGAAAATCACCAAGACTATACGGCTTTACCAAAAGCTCTAGAACTACTATCGTCCATACTCAGCAGTGTTGATAAAGCGACTGGACAGGCTCGTTGCAGGCAAGCAGTTTCTAGAATCGATGTGACTGGTGAACAACGCGTTTTGGTCGAAGCGACTAACCTGCTCTGTGAGGGGGCCTTGAAAACTGCTAACGGGATCAAGGTGCAGTGCTATCTTTTTGACACGGGTCTAGTAGTTACAAGACCCCAGCCGAATACCCATCGAGTAATCATGTACAAAGCAGCCATTCCAGCAGAAAGTATGACGGTAGAAGACCTGGGTATTAAAGTCGGTCGTAGCAATTCCTTCATGCCGGGGTCGAGCAATACAACCACGTCTTCGAAGCACGTCTTCAAAGTAGCTTCCGAAGCAGAATCCCTGACACTGGTCACTCAGAACGAGCACAACAAGAAACAGTGGCTACAGGGACTGCAAAAAGTTGTTAAAGAAGCACAGATTGCCCAAGAAACGGTTCCAGATAAAGGCCCTGAACTTTTCCCCAAAATTAAACCAAATTTAGAGATTAGGGGGACTCACAGGAAGCGATTCAGGGGCTCTGACTCGGCCAAGTCGTCGAAGCTTCAAGTAATGAGCGCCCCTGACTTGCACGACCTGCGTGGTAGCAAAGTAATGAAGAAGAAATCACCGAACAGCACGTCGAGATTGCTCAGATCCAAAGGGTCCATCTGCCTGCTGAACACTCTGAGTCCCAAGAGTCATCCAATGTGCACTAGGTCCTGTACCAGCCTACGTTACGCACCACTCCACTCGTAAAAGTGAAAAATTTGCTTTACAAATGCAACAAGTATTATTTCGGGCGTGCTTTGTATTTCTTATACTATTGCTGAATTTTTTTGAAGTATCAATACACCAATTTTCGAGCGGTAAATGCTTTATTCTGTATTTTTAAACATTATTTTCAAGGAAAAAAAAGATAAAAGACTATTGCTACCGCAAGGGAGTTGCAGTTTCTCGAGATGAATTTCTTAGCAGATAGTCAAGAGCTTTAGGTACAAGGGCTAGTTTTACGCGCACTTGTTCGGGAAGCTGTTCTTTAGTTGAGAAAATCATCTGCCTGCTCGTAGCTGATGAACCATAAACGACGTTGTCGGAGCTCGGGGCTACGGCAAGGCGACTTCCATCCAGAAACGTAATCTCCACTTCCCCAGAGACTTTTTTCTCGACGTGTCCAAGGCTCGGCACTTCGACAGCCCGCACAGTGGAAGAATTTTGTCCGAGGCTTTTTAATGGGGCCGTGGAACTGCGGCCCGAAGTCTCGAAGCTCGGCAAGCCGCTCAAGACTTGGACAGTGCGGTTCTCCTTGTCTGGTGTTGATTTGCTAACTGCTGAGACCTGCGGACGTTTGCCGATAGTCACTGGGAAGCAGGCGAAAGTCTTATTGGCTCGGGACAGGCTTTCGAGAACAGCTTCCAAGTTACTGCAGTGCGAATGACACTCTTTGAAGTGTTTGAACATTTCTTGTAGACGTTCACTCGAAGAGAAGTAGCTTTCATCGAGCGGGACGTTCGAGGTACAGCCGGTCGGTTCGGTTATCGTGTAACCCGTTCGCGTTTTGACGATTTTTCCTCCCGAGAAGAAGTTGGCTTCAAAGTCAGGATTCGGCGAATTTTCCATCAGCAGACACTTGGCTTCGTTGCTGTAGAAAGTGATTTTGGGCGATTTGGCTTTGACCAGACCGACAAACCTATTGTTCAAAACATAACTACTTGTTACTGAAATCTAAATTCTGTGCTAAACGATGAAATAATAAATTAATCGATATAAATAGTAGTTACTATCCAAAATGTTATTTGTGTATCTTTCGACATACAATTTTTATTAGTTTATTTTTTTACTTTGCATTCTTCAGTAGTAGTATTTATGGACGAGTAAAAAAGTTCATTATTTATTACTGAAGCCTAAATTAGATACCAAGGATGAAAGAATAAACTCAATTAGTATAAATAGTAGTTAGTATACAAAATCTTAATTACATACCTTTCTGCATACAAGTACTTCTTCCAGTGCTGATTGGGCAAGTTCTCGTAACTGTAAATGAAATCTGCCCCTTTTTCTGGTAAACAAGGAGTAGATTCCGTAACGCGGACTCCCTTGCCCTCGTTGGGATGATACAGAACGATCTAATAATGATAATAATAATATAATATAATAATAATAATAATAATAATAATAATACAAATAAAAGCATTACTACTATCATAGTAGTAACAGTAAAAAAAATAATAGAATTCTACTTTTAATAATAGTACATAAAATTAAACAGTTACTTATGAATATACTCATTTGAATTCATGAACAGTTTTATTTGAATTTGAAAAACCCAATCGAATTAAAAATTATAATAAGGTAGGATACCCTCATTCCATCGCTGGATATCCTGCACACATCTGTAATGCGATCCTCTTTGTTTCGGATTTTGATGAACTCGAGACAGACTTCTCCGTTTTCCAGAATCGAGCAGACTGCATTCTTCGTTTTCTGTCGAGTGGGTCGGAGTCTGGCTGTTGACAACGGTGGGGCTAAATCTCTCAAGCTCTGTCCATTTGCAGCAGGAGGGTTTATTTCTTGGACACTTGCATGCGTACCTGACGAATGCTGGGGTCTGGAAGGATTTCAAATACATAAGACATACACCATAATAAAGTACATATTAGCACACGCACAAGAAATAAAACATTTTTTAAGCAAGTAATATAGCCATTATAGTAAATCACAATATAGTCAATTGAACGTATATACGTAGCGCATTTATGTTTTACATATTTTTTGAGTTACTATCCACATTTAAATACATTATAATAAATTAAGTCAAACTAATTGAAGTATTAAAAGTCGAGTGTAAAACATATGTAGAAATTTACATTGATACCAGTGTTGTGTCTCGGTGTATCGGGAAATACTTTTTTTTAAGATATCCGTAAATTTGGTTCATTGTCAACTTAAACTATTTCTTTGTAGTTTTCACGAAGATCATTAGCAATGAATAGAAGCATTTATGTTAGTTAATATTACATTCAAAAAAGTTTCTTTTCCCTTCGTTTGCAGTTTTTCCGGACTAATATAAATTCAGCTTTACTGAAAAAAGTACTTGTAAGGTATTGGAAACCCACTGATACACAACACTGATACAGAAAACTAGCTTTGCGGCGAACTCGAGGAAAATGTAGAGTGTAAAATTTCTTACGGATGATTTGCTCGCTGCAAAGACGTGCTTCGTTTACTGCGGCATTGGCACAGCTCAGCGTGCGAACAGCTCGGGCAGCACGCGGAATGGTGGCTGCAGAAGTAGTTCGAGTGACTACTCTGACTCGCAGCTAGGAAAGGTCCAGTGTGCAGTTCACCCCACGATTGAACGTGCCTAGTTTTACTCGATACCTCCGCATGCTGCTGCACAGGCAAAGATTTGGTCCTAATGAAGAAAAAACATGAAAATTTTTGGAAAAAATTGGACGAAGAAAGCTGGTGAACTTACGAGTGACGACTGCAGTCCGAGTGCTGGGCAATCAAGGGCCCAGATGAATGGCATTCCCTGGAACAACTGCTTGACCGTAGTTTAGGAAGTACTTGCTGTTGTCGTTTGATGATTGGTGGAGGTCCCGAGTGAACAGTGGACATTGTAAACATGCCACTGTCTGAATGGCTGCGTCCGGACCTTGAATTCCTATGCGACTGCATGAACGGATGGTCCAACACTTTGACGAGGGGTAGGCGATCCTTAGGGTTCTTCTGGAGAAGCCTATTGATCAAATCCTTGGCTTCCGGGGACAGAAAACTTGGTAACTAACAAATATTTCTTATTAAATAAGCACTTATTGTGTTAATAAATATTAGTACCTTGAAATCCCCCATGACAACTTTCGTTAATGTTGATTTCACAGCGTCAGTATCGAACGGGGGCTTGCCGACGAGAATGGTGTACAACAGGCAGCCGAGACCCCAGACATCAGCTTCGAGGCCGTGAGAGCTTCGAGTCGCAACCTGAAAAGTGAAATACCCATTTTACTATTTAATAATACACAGGTAAACTAATACAAACAATGCAAATTATATAAATAAATTGTTTACCTCAGGCGAGATGTAGTTTGGTGTTCCACACATGGTGAGGTGCTTTTCGTCGGGACGAGTGAGTTGTGTCGCCAGGCCAAAATCAGCGATTTTCTACAAACAGGTTCAAATTTGCAGATTAATTTACAAAATCATGAAAATCTTATTTTTATGCATAAAACTCACCACTTTCATGTCCTTCGTCAGGAGCAAGTTCGCCAAAGACAAATCACGATGCAAGATTTGGTGCGAGTGAAGATATAGGATGCCGTCTACTACTTGCTGCAACACTTCTCGAGCTGCTCATACAAAATGTTAAGTAAATTTTTTAAATTGTATGTCGGTATTTATCAATATATTACCCTGGTCTTCGCTAAGTGGTTTTCCTAAAGATTTCAGGTATCGTTGAAGTTCCCCGTTCTCGCACAACTCCAAAATCAAGTAGACGTTATCTGAATCTTCGAGGAAGGTGTACAGCTCGAGAATGGATGGATGTTTGAGACGCGAATGAATGGCTACTTCCTGTCGAACTCTGCTCACCATGCCTGCAGCTTGCATCAATCGTTTGTTTATCTGTAAAGAACAGTGAATTTACGTTCGTTGTTGAGGAATGCCTGACATAAACGGGTAAGAAACCATTTTGACAGCAACAGGTCTTCTGGTTGTTCGGTCCACTGCTCGGAAAACTGTAGCAAAGCCGCCTTTTCCAATTTGTTCAAAGATGTCATAGTCCTATTGACAAGAAATGATATCAACACACATACTTTAACTGAATCAAGTAGGATTTTCCAACACATACCTCGATGGAGCTACCAATGTTGTTAGCCATTTTAAATAATCTGCAAAAACTTTACGTGTTCAAATAAAATTTCACGTAAATGTTAAAATCACGAATCAGCAGAAAGCAGTTTCAGATTTGAATAAACAAACGGTACGGGCATTTTAATTTTAATCAGAAAAAGTTGACAGCAAGAGTAACTGTTGGGATCCGCGCACGACAAAAGACGCCAAATTTTTTAAAATTACCCGACCGTAGTATCGACATGAAGCCTCTTCTTGAGAAAGTATTTATTATAATTTTATTGTGCAATATTCCTTATATGTGAGTTTTTAAATTATAAATCACTTAACAAATTCAAAAGTTATTTTCAACAAAAGGTCTATACTAAAACTAATTTTAGAATGTATTGTAATGATACCCAGTAGATGGCGTTTGTAGCAGTACAATGTTGACATCCCAATGTCTACGATCAAGGCAATTTGATTTATTTCAATCACGTGGGTAATTTAATTGCTATTTATAGTTCTGTAATACGCTAAATAAGAGTTCTCAACAGCTTCCACTAATAACTTTATTTCTTGTAGATTTGTCTAAGACAAACATTCCTATCCCAAAGTTGCGTAAATGAAATAAGCAAGGTTATAAACCAACATGGATTCCGGTACTACAGACATACCATCTGCGATTTTGGATGAAATTGCATTAGAAGGCTTGGATGGCATTACGTTGAACGCCCTATGGATTCGCCTCTCGTCGAGGAAAAATTTCTGGCTGCCGGTAGACGATCAGTCGAAAAATTATATTTGGAAAACGATACAAGAGGAACCAGCTGTCGAGGCCTTCCTGCTGCCAGAACCGCGTCCCCAACTAGAAATCTATAACAGATATGACTATGAAAATGAAGAAATTGGACAAATTGTCGAACCAGTATTAATCTACTAGCAATTCATGAATCTACTCTCCATTTCTAATACAATATCTGAACAGGATACGTTTGCACCCGATATCTATCCCGTAGCTCCACTTGAAGACAAGGAGACCGGAAATCGAGGTTCCTGTACAACTTATTCCTCACGAGTAAAACTAGACAATGAAGAATTCCGCAAAATATCATTTTCAGATGCAATAGAGAAGTAATAGTAATTTTTTTTACATCTTCTTATAATAATATCTGCTGTTTAGGTGGGGCGAGCAACTTGTGCTTGTCGCATCCCAGTTCGTGCGAAACCTGGCCTTGGGCGGAGCACTGCATGAAAAAGTAACAGCATTACCATTACTCGCTTATGTCGTTCTGGAGCTTGTTGGAAGATCCCGCTTCCTCGGAGAGAGTACTCAGGGACGTTACGGACTGCTGCGACTGAACATAAGCGCCAAAAACTTATTCTACTTCCGTAAAATACTGTTAAAGGACCAACTGATCTTGAAACAGGTCTTGCATAACTAAACAATTGTTAATGTAAGGTTTATAATGATTTTTGCAGCCTCTAGCAATGCGTGTGAGCAACCGCAATGTTAGCGGGTCCGTTATACATCTGACCCGTTTTTTCGAACTGAAGCAAACACGATCATACATTATCACTAAGCGTGTGGTCGAAGCCTTGAAAGTAAGACGGGCTACTACTAAATCTTTGAAATTTTCGCCTTATTTACTTGTATCTTAACCAGGAGGCACCCCCGCACCACGCAATGCAGTTACACGTTCTCCGAGCAAAGTTAAACCTTAACTTCCCTCTGAAGAAAATCTTCAGGATTCCTGAAATTCACAGTTTCATCAACACGGACGCTGTAATTTGATAAAAAACTACAAAAGAAACTTTTAACTCGTTTTATTTGTGTTTAAAGCAAATCCCATTCAAAGATCTCAATCCTGATGCTATTGAGAAAGAGCAGAAAAGCGGCTCTGGAAACGAGGGTAACCGTTTAGTTCGGGTCGTCCAGCTGCAGGACCCCAATGTTGACGTGGACGAGGTACTTCGGACGGTGGACGACGGCCCGGAGAACGTAACACAGGATGAGAATGGCGAAGACGATAACGATGATTCGCCCGGTCTTCTCACCCAAACAACTCAGAAGCATCACGAGGGTCTTTTAAAACAGGCCTATGATTATATCGCCAGCTGCGGGCCTAAAGGATCAACTCAAAACGCTTTAGCCGATTACCTTGGTCTTACGCGTCTCGAGGCCCGTGGTTTGCTGCGAGCCCTCACCAAACTTGGGATGATTGAATTTATTATTGCCGATTCAGCCAAACAGCGGATTTTTGTGTATTTAACAAATATTTATATTTTATTGGATGTGATTAGGATTTTAATGTATTTATTAACGTACACATATTTTTTCAAATTTTTTAGTCAGCTTACTCGAACCACATATATTGAGTGTTGCTGACGTTCACATATACTGTGGACTCATTTGAATTTCCAGTTTTGTATTAATTTTTTCTTTTTGACGTGCAATTTTTTAAGGCATTTTATTTTTATTTTTTTAAAATTTCTTTTAAGGTATATCGCGGCTCCATTTGTTTCGTCCAACGAAATTCGCTCTGTTTTCAAGAAGGAAAAGGAAAAGATTATTCAGTTCCTTTCTGATAAAACGGAGACTGAAGAAACAGGACTGCTCGACCAGTCGACTGTGTCGGAAGAAAATCCCGATTCCAGTTTCTCAATTGAAGTACAACCCAGCATTTCTAAAATACATTAAAACTTCTAAAATTGATGTAATTTTTGGTTTCAGGGAAATATTTCTCAGAAAGAAGAAAGCATGGACGAGACCAACCTTTTCCGCAAGCACGATTCCCGTCGTATCATTTCACAGGACATGTCGTACATCTCCTCGGAAGTGACCGTCCGGAGTCTGAAACGAGCAAACCTGATTCTGGAAACTGTGAGGAAGATCAAGGTCATCGACGAAATCGTCATTCTTTTGAAGGTTGACTATCTTTTCTTTAAGCATTAAGGGTTTGAAATGGATTTGTAGCATTTAAAATCTGAAAAAAAATCATTTAACCAGTGTAGCAACATAGCTTAATGTGTTAAGTTATTTAACACTGTTCATGATATCAAATAGTTAAAAGCTCTTTAAATAGCATTTATTTGATAGTTGCGTCTAATGTTTCTACATTTCTCATTATTTTATTGTGTATTATTTTAGTTTTTGGTGACTGGCTGTTATTTTATGTTGTGTGTTATTTATTATAATGCGAAAATTCTTAAATTAGTATTTATTTAATAATTCTTATATAATATTTATACTTTTCTTATTTTTATCATTTTAGTTTTTTGTGACTGGCTGTTATTTTATGTTATGTGTTATTTATTATTATAATGCGAAATTCTTAAATTAGTATTTATTTAATAATTCTTATATAATATTTATACACTTCTCATTATTTTATTGCGTATTATTTAGTTTTTTGTGATTGGCTGTTGTTTTATGTTATGTGCTATTTATTATTATAATGCAGAAATTATTAAATTGATATTTATTTAATAATTTTTATAAAATATTTTTACATTTCTCATTCTTCGTATCTTATTATCATTATTTTACTTTTTTACTATTGGCTGTTATTTATTATAATTTTTCTATTAATTTGTATTACCTGTTACATTTTCGTTATTATTATTTATTGCTTATTAATATTTATCTTTTAATTTACATTTACCAGGTGATTGCAGCAGAAGAAGCTAAGGAAGGCTACCATGCTCGTATTGACCGCCGTTCACTGAAACGTTTACTGCTGCGTCTGGCCAATGAAGGGCAGATTAAAAACATGCGAATCGTTCTGAGGTCCCGGGAACGTGAACGAGTCCTGCAGTTCATATGCCATCCCTCAGTCACGATGGAGCATTCCGTCATCAAATCTGCTATCGAGCAGGTGATTCAACCATTTCAATAGAATTAAATATTTTTTTTTTTAATTTACTCGGTATGAAAACAGCAACAGCAGAGCGACTTTGTTCAAAATTTATTTTTAATTTATTTCATGAAATTTATAGGTTTTATTTTTATTCAGTTAACCTAATTTTGTGTACATTCGCAGGCCAAGTTGAAATTATTCTGCGTCAGTAAGGAGCAGCTGGCTAAACTGAGAGCCGAACAAAAGGTGAAGGAAATAAGCCCACCACATCTCGACGGACTGCGGGAGACCTGAACCCTGATGCTGAAAGCTCGCTGAAAAAAAGCGTTCAAGAAATCAAACAGCTTCAAACCAAACAGAGGTATTCGCTCTCATGGATACTTTTTCTTCATTCCTATGTTTGAGTGTTTCCACTTTGCAGGGAAATTCCCTGAAAAACGGGGAAAATGAAGTCTGAAAAGAGGAAAGTAAAAGAAGAGGGAAAAGGGGAAAATCTACACGTATGACTTATACCAGCACGGATGGGAAAAAGGGGAAATTGAAAGTGGAAACACTGCTGTGTTTATCAATGGTTTATTATCTTGGTTTTTAGCAGGACTTCCCTCAAAATGGAGTACAATCCTACTATCGGTCGAGTCTACGGTTCGCAGCCGAAGTGCGTGAGGATTCGCGAAGTGCATCGTTTCCTCTTCTACCTCGTCTACGGCTACGGAGGCGATGTAGACCTCAACCAAACCCAGGCCAGGCAGGTCCTGGAACAAAACGTGATGGACCTGGTCTTGGAGCCCGGGGAACAACTACCCAGAATCTACTGCACCTCTGGAGACTGGCGAATGTTTGTCCCGCCGTTGGGTGTTCACGCGGGCTGGCCGTTTGGCTGGGCCTTCTATTGCGACGTCCTGCTGCGTTTTCCCTTGTCGCTGTTCGTCAAAGTTGTGAACGTAATGCTAAAACGTAAAACTGCTAACTTAGATTGAAAGTAAGTTAAAATTTTAACCGGCAGGTAACGTATCACGTCGAGGGACTCAAAGAGTTTCTGCAGCATCCAGTCAAACAACATCTACTGCTTACGCAGCTTCCTCAAGACCTACGTGAACAGCTGATGTACGAGAGGAAGTATATCTTCAGTATACACGAAGTCCTCACCAACTTGGTCTACTTTGGTCTCCTGCAGTTTGGCCCGCACAATATCAAAGTAAATCGTTAATTCTAGAAATACCGTAATCCTCACATTATGAAACTAAAGGTTTTACTTGCAAAGAATTTAGCAAAGTCTTCGACAAGCTGTAAACTATTACGTGGTCGTGTTTTGACTTAATAAAAGGCTTTACGAATAATGATAAGTTGTAGTAAAATAATCATAAAAAGCAAATATGTATTATTATTTGTAAGATTCGTAGTCCATAATATTTTTAGTTATAATTTATTGGTATTTGTTTATATTAAGTATTTCATAATTTATTATATTGAGATTTTTTTTAGAACCATAATTAATTGCAATTTAAATACTAGGAAAAAGACCAAGCTTTCATGTACCTGAACCGGAAAGCCTCGATTCTCGACACTACGACATCTACACCGGGCTACCATCAAGTTAGTCGGGACCAGAGTTACGAGCGCAGGGTCTATACCTTCGACTCCATGGAAGATGTCGATACCTACTGGTACGTTCACTTAAATCTTATCCAAAATCTAAAACAAGATTTTACTCGAAATTTATTTAAAGGCTGGATGTCTGGAACATTTGCCACCACACACCGTTGGGAATATCCAGCAGCTTGGCCGGGCAAACTGTGACACTGGAAGCTGTCAAAAAGAAACCAGAACTAATGCAGGCTCTCAGACCGAGGCAGCCTGACGAAGCTGCTGCATTAGACGATGGGACTGTTCCTGGGGATCATCTAGGGGCATCAGGATTTGATTCATCGCTTTTCGCGCACTTGAAAGTAAGCACATTTAGCATTACCAGTAAACGTTTACAAATAAGGCATTATCAGTTATCCAGGTATAGATAAGTATACTAGTATTGAAAGTATATTTAAAGTATGCTAAAAGTGTAATAAGTATTTAGTATACTTAGTATGCTTTATTATATTATAATTATTTGTTATTATCTATTATTGTTATATTTATATTATTCAACTATACTTGTTATCATAACGAGGAACGTAAATATACTTCTTTTTACCTGGTTGAATTTCTACCCTAATGTTGGTATTTAGATTTTTACATTATCGTAATGTTTACTGTATTATGTGTGTATTTTACTGTAACTAATTATATTGTTGTACTTTTTGCTTATGCTAGCGCAATTGGACGTTTAACATCAGCACTGTGTTGAGTACTCGGGCCGGTCTGCAGCCGAAATCTGTAACCAGGGTCCCTCCTCCTGGTCGCTTGGCGAGCCTGCACGACAAAGCCACGAGGTTCGCAATCCACATCACGAGCAGCGGAGAAACAATGCAAGTCCCTGTCACTAGAGAAACGGCAGAAGAAATTAGTGAAAATGCGAAGAAAGCAGTGAAAAGGAAACGAGCTAATCAAAGTAAACATTTGTTGTTCACCTAGATTTGATATAATTTAAATTATGTAGAATCTTCCTTAGTTCAGTCTCCTACTTGTAGGTTACTGGTTTATCGTAATTTGTAATTTTGCTTTGTTACGTAGATGCTGAACCTTCGATAGGCTGGTCCAACTTGGCACCCAAGAAACGTCGAGGTACTCAATTTTCAGTAGTAGTAGTAGCAGTAGCAGCAGCAGCAGCAGCAGCAGTAGTAGTAGTAGTAGCAATAGTAGTAGTAGTACCAGCAGAAGCACTAGTAACAGTATTACCAACAGAAGTAGTTATAGTAACAAAGTAGTAGTAGAAGCACTAGTAGTAATATCAGTATCGGGAGTATTAGTAGTACTAGCAGCAATAGTAATGGCAGCACTAGTAGTAGTAACAATAGCAGTAGGAGAAGTAGTAGTAGTAATAATAATAATAGTAGTAGCACCAGAAGAAGTAGCAGCAGTAGTAGTGGTATCAATAATAACACTAATTATTATCACGTTTAGAGCACCACAAAAATAGTCCTCTCAGCTCAGGGTTATCCTTACGATGATGGTAGTGAATCATTTTTCCTTGTTAATTTTACATATTTGTACATGCAGTTTCGGCAGCACCAGCGAAGCAAACGCGCGTGCTCAAGGCCCGCCAGATGAAGAAGCGTCGCCGCCCTTACTACGACGAGGCAGACCGCGCCGCGCTGCGTAGCATTCGCCGCTTGCGTGCGAGCTGGACGCCCGCTGAGGACAGCTTCCTGCTCAACTGCAAAATCGCCGCGGTTTACCTGGGCGGCAACGCCAAGAACGCCATCAGTTTCTACGCCATGCGTGACCAGCTCCACGCCGCGCTTCCCGAGTCGCGTGACAAGACGTCCAAGTCCATCCAGAGGCGAATCTACGTCATGATGCGCGACCCCAAGACGCTCTACCACGTCCAGACGACTGTGGAAGAGCTAAAGCAGGACCCTGATATCATAGTAGCTTCGGGTGGAGGAAATTTAACCAAGAGCGAGAAAGCCCAGCTCGGAGTAGAAAAATCTGAAGCCGTCCTTGTCGAGAGGTTAGCGTTTTCATACAGTTATTAAGACGACAAAAAGTTTAATGTCTTTTTACGGATATATAAATACTCAATGAATAAAAGTAAAAAAATGTTAAAAAAGTACAAAAATTAAAGAAACAAAAATCAAACAAAATTAAGCTATGAAAAAATAAAAAAAACGGCTTAAAAAATAAAAAGGGATTTATTAAACGAAATACGTATTATTATTATTATTATATCTATTTTATTGCATTTATTAATTTTTAAGATTGTATAATTATATGATTTATTAATTATTATTGATAATAAATTATTAAGATTATAATATTTTACAATATTTTGTATTGAGGTTTACGAAGCTTCTTCCGTATCTGCTGAACCGTCACTCTTCCATTGCGGCTGGAGGAACTGCGCCAAACACTTTTCTTCCGGACACTCTGGACGAATTCCGTCGTCTTTACAACACAATTATTCCTCAGGCAAGTCAAAGGTCAATTCCGCATGAAGCTCACAACACGGTGGATATCCACAGCAGTGTTGTGAGCAGCGTAGTTCACTCTTCCCTTTGCACCGTCGAGGACAAGACCTCGTGGGCCTACCAGTTGTTTGGCGTATATCAGCAGTACCCGGACAGTTTGCTGAGGTCGGTTGTAGCAAAGATGAAAGCGGACATGATGATTGCCGGCAAAAAGAAACTCGTGGGCAAGAACCGATGTGTCGGGCAGTTGCCATTGAGCTCGTGCCCGTACCGGCTGTCGATCACTTACGCCAATCTATTCATGACGAGATATCCGCATGAAATATACTGGAAGTCCTTTACTTTTCTCTCTAAACTGGCTGAAAATAAGGTACGTATTAAATTAGGTTGCAATACACTTTTCTATTATTATTAACTTTTATTGTTGGTATAGGAGGCTGTAGATTTCACTGGAACAAACGAAGGAGGCCTAGCTGCTGTATCAGTAACGCTAGTTGCTCAGAACGCTGTTGAACTGACTGCAGTCGTTCCGGATCAGATCCTTGTCTTCGATCCGCGGGTCGAGAGTCAGCCGAGCAATTTTCCAAGCTGATCGAGCGCTACAACAACCTGATGAGCGACGCCCAGGCATCGCAAGCGCCCGTGGAGGAATTCCTCAACCAGCAGCACGCAGCAGCGTCTGAAGGGACAAGCAACAAAGGAGCTGTTCGTGTTCAGCAGCAGTTGCTCGCTCGAACCGCGTCGCGTATCGCCCTGCACATGATGAGAGACGAACTGACCCAGGAAAAAGCCACCGGCGGGATTCACGTCCAGCACTTGCACGATTTCTTCGTCCTCAACGCGTGTAAACTGGGCGTTAAGCTGAAAGAAAACTGGGCACCGCTCAACGAGCAATTAAAGGAAGGCCTGATTCAGTCAGTCCAGAAGACGGTATAATCATTTACTTTGAAATAACGGAATTAAATTGTTAAGTAAAGTTTTTTTTTCATAGGTTGAAAAGTGTGAAGAAAATCTTCAAGCTTATGATGAGAAGGGTTTTTCAGAAGCTACGAAATCAGATGCGGAAAAAATCTTCCAAGTTATTTCTAATAGAAAAGAGCAAGGAATCTTCGTTTCTCAACTCCCACGAGCTGCGGGACGCCTTCAGAGTTCTGAATTATCTTTGGTCCAACACATAGAGATGCTTCTCGCTTCTGGAGCTGTTTTGAGGGTAGGTGTGGTATCGGCACGTTATGTGGCTTCACCTTTCAGCGCACCTTGGACGGTGAAATCCTTCAAACTGTTGCGAGCCGCCAAAGAAAAACTGAAACCTCTGGAAGGGAAAGTTTATACAACAGAAGCTGAACCCGAACCTGGAACTTCTGAAGCCCCAACAATCAAACGACGCAGAGTACAGTCAATGAAAGAGGCACCTACAACAGCCGGCATTCTGACCACAAGGTCTTGAGAATCTTGAACTTTTAGTTTGTCTGTTGTGTCGAATTCTTTTTCTGTTTGTTACTATTTAATCTTTTAATTTTTGAATACGTTGGCATTGTATCGTTTTTATATGAACAGTGATAAAGAAGATATTACTGTGTTCGTGAAGCCTTGGATACGAGTGGACGGCAGCCTGAACAGGCGAGTCCTCGACAGGCTACTCGGAGCTGTTCTTGGTCACATCATGCAGAAACCTGGCTGCTCGTTGCGAGATTTGGGAGTCAGGTTTTACCCAGCACTGCAGCCTTTCCATACCAGAGAGCTAGCAGAGGTAGAAAACTTATAGTGTTATTTAACAGTTTTAAAATTCAATATGTTTTTCAACAGTTTCTGGAAAAACTCGGCTGCGTTGAACTTTTCTCGTTACGGAAATCTGTGAAAGCTTCTCTGTTTTCTCCTGTCGATGATATTGAACTGGGTAAAAAATTATAAGATTTTATCCTACTCGCAAGTTTAATTTTGCCATATGTATTTGTTATAGTGAACCAGAATTTAACGTTTGAAGCTGAAGGAAACATTTACTGTAAACCACTGGTTGACGCCATTCTCACGCTGGGCCAGTTTATCGGGAACAAAAAGTACGAGAACGACTACATCTTGGCAAATCCCTCCTCTGCTGTAAAAAAATAAAACAGAATTTGATCAGAACGAGACTTTGCAGTAATAATAATTCTCTGGTATTATTTTGTTTTCGTTCGTTCATCTTGGGCTCCGGCTTCATTAAGTGATGATAAATAAAAGGTATTACTTCATTCAGATTAGATTGGGCAAAATTATTGGATTAAAAAGACTTTCTATTTAATTTGGTTTTATTTTGTATCTAAACTTAAAGCTCCATTTATCACTTGTGTATTATTCTTTTTATTAAAGATAAAATCGTTGGCAACGTCGCATCAGATGACAAGTGACAATAGTGCTCCCACTTTGTACGGAAATTCCCCGAAAAAGGGAAAATGGGGTCTGAAAAGGGAAGAAGGGTAAATGAAATTTAGTAGGTCTTTGGACGGAGGGAAAATAGGGAAGAGGGAAAATGGACCCAACTCAAGGGGAAGAGAAGGGAAACAGTGCCTCTTTCAGGGAAAAGGGAAAGGTCTAAGTGAAAACACCTGACTGACAACGACAACAAATTCATCGTTGTGAAAAATACTGGAGGAACAACAACGTAGGGCGTTCTGGTCGACTTCTTCCGTAGATATTAGAGCTTCATAATTTAGATTTATATTATAAAGTAAATTTCTTAAAATGTCTGGCCTTGGCAATATTTCGGCCGAAGATTTTCATCGGCTTCAAACGCAGATTCTTGACTTGAGGACTGCAAATTACACTTTGCAAGAGGAGAGTCTCAAGTATCGAACAGGTGATTTAACATTTAAAGTTTAATGGAGCACTTTATTCAATTTAATACATTGTGTAGAACTGATGCAACTCAATGCGAAATACGAAATGCTTGAGAAAGAATTTCAAAAGTCAATGAGAACAATAGAAAAGAGTCGCAAAGCCAAGGATGTTGAGCTGCTCTTTGCTGAGAACGAAGGTCTGCAGAGAAAACTTATTGCCCAGGAAGAAGAATTTCGCCTGCAGAATCAGATGCTTCTTCAGGAACTCGCAACTGTACATAAAATCTACATTTTTATTGATACAAAATTATTTATCGTTTTCTGTTTCAGCTTGTGAGAGCAAACGAAAACCTGGAAAAAGATTTAGCTGAATCGAAAACAAAAAGTCAAAATAATGATATTCAAAGGTAAAAAAAAAACTTCAATATGTTACGTTTCGTTACTATTAGTTTATAATTTTATTCTTGCTTTAGCACGACTGAATCTGCCTACTGCACGCAGTCGACAGAGTGCGATTTATCAACAGAGGAGTTCACAAAATCAATGGAGATAGAAAAAGCTCGCTATCGAGAAATAGAAACAAGGATTGAAGAACTAAATTCAATACTGGAAACAATAAAAGCTGAAAATAAAAAAACGCAAGAAGATCTGAAGTTAGAAAATAATCAACTGCAAGAAGAGCTGGCTTTTCTAAAAGTAATTTTTGCCTTTTTCATATCTTAGTGTTAATCTAAACCCTCTGGTATCTTCTAAGACTTCAGCTGATCGAGTCCTTCAGCTCGAAGAAAATTTATTGGTTTCAAGCAAAGAAGTCGAGAAACTGAAAAGCACCAAAACATCTCTCGAACAAGCGCTAGAGAGTCTGAAGGCAGATAACGAGAAATGTGCAAAGGAAATGGAAGATTTGCATCAAGCAAAACTACTGCAGCAAGGTATCTTTCTGAATTCCCTAAAAATGTAGTAAAAATTGTGTACAAGTTTTGTGGAAATTCAGTGAAAATTTGTAAGAATTTAATACAAAATGTACAAAAATGTAGTAATAATTCAGTAAAAAATTCAATAACAATTAGTAGAAAATGTAAAAAAAAAAATTTGGTAAAAAATTTATAAAAGTTATGATTTTGGTATATAGAAAAAGAATGGCAAGAAAAAGAATCGGACTTTCGCATCCAGTTGGAGATTTCAGCCGCCCAGCGAACCGAGTTTGAGGAAGCGGTAAACCGCGCTCGACAAGAAGCTTTAGACGCTGTAGAGGACGCGCGTATCGCCGAACGACGCGTTGCCACTGTGACACAGGACCTCAGGCGACAGCTGCGGGCTGAACGACGCAGGGCCGACAAACTGCAAGAACGGCTGAGAGATTTAGTCAGCGACAACTCAACGTAAAATTATTGTAGTTCAGTTTAGTAAACTTTAACGTGGTATACGATAATTAACCCAAGTAAAAATTTACTATAGTGCACTATAGTAAAACTATGTACTATGTTGCAAAATACTAGAATGGCACACTATAGTTTACAGCTATATTAAAATTTTACTTGGGAACTTTAGGAGTCAAGTAACTAAACTGGATTCGACAAACGAAACAGACAATTGTTCCGTTTCTTCGTGGAGCGTTATGAGCGGACCCAATGAAACTTCGTCTCCTTCAATCGGGGCCATTCCAAATATCGTAAAATTCTGATAATAACTAGAACATTAGCAACTAATTAACATTTTGAATGATTCTTAAGGACTCTGTTTCTGCTGGCAATATTGAAGCTTCTGCGGAATCTCAAGATTTAATGGGAGAAAACGCCAAACTTGTGAGTCGATTGGCTTCACTTCAGCAGGAAAAGTGGCTCCTGGAAGAGCGTGTATCCCACCTGGAGGAAGCTAATGCAGCAATGGCCGATGAAATGGTCCGGCGTGGAAAATTGATTCAGTATTATTGCATGGAAGGCAAATCCATTTCCGCTAAGGGTAAACTACTCGAGAAACATAAATTTAAATCGGCTTACTAATTTTGTCGATTAAGTTTTCTGTTGATAGCAATTATAAATAAATATATGTTATGTTCCGCATTTTAGTGTGTGGGTTATTATTATTGTTATTATTATTATTTTTACAATGATTATTATCATTTTTACATGTTTCGTTTGTAATGTTTTGAAATATGTCGATAGATTCGACTCCAGTTTCTGGCGGAGGGAACGGAGAGAAGCTCAGCGTTCGACGGATGGTCAGTCTGCTGCGGAACGCTGACGAGTCCCCGTCTGACCAGCGCAAACTGCAGAGGATCCTGGAAGAAACCCTAACCAAGAATATGCATTTACAGGTTTATTCGAATATACCAATCTTTGTAGAATAGTAGTAGTATGTAGTAAGAGTCGGAGGAGGAGGAGGAGTAGAAGTAGTATTAGTAGTAGGAGGAGGAGGAGGATGAGGACGAGGATGAGGACGAGGTGTAGGAGTAGTGGTACTAGTAGCAGGGGCAGTAACAAAAGTAGCCGTAGGAGTGGTATTAGTAGTAGCAGTAGGAAAAGGAGTAGGAGAATTCGGAGTTGTGGAAGTAGTAGTAGTTGTAGTTGTAGTTGTATTAGTAGGAGTAATAGTAGTAGTAGTAGTGGTAGTACCAGTAGTGGTAGTAGGAGGAGGAGTAATAGTAGTAGTAGTAGTGGTAGTAGAAGCAAAAGGATTAGTAGAATTGGCAGGAGTGCTAGCAGTAGTAACAGTAATAGTAGTAAGAGAAGTAGTAGCAACAGCAGCATTCGTAGCTGACCATTAGCCAGGGGAAACGATTCGGTGCAAAGTTAAATTTTGAAATAATATTATTACAGTCATCATCAGTATTATTAATATTATTATTATTATTATCTTATTTACTTCTTTATTTATGCAGGAGGATTTGGAGCGTCTTTCACAAGAAGTGGTCCGCTTAAGCCAACTGGCTGCAATGGACAAGAAATAATTAATTCCACCATCATATTAAAAATAATCGCAATCGTGAAATTGTAAAATTTGTTGATTCGAGGGGAAAACTTTATCGCGTTTGTTGTACCGTTAACGTGAAACACGCCATTAGATCTGAATTAAAATTTATTAATATTTGGCAGGTTAATGGACAGTTCGTGTGACTAAGGTTTTCATAAAACTCGATCCAAAGAAAAAAATCTCACCATAATAAAAAAAACGAAAATAACAATCAAGCGACATTAGATCAAAACAAACTGCGATGCCTAGGCGTGATAGACAAGCACTGTACATCTTTTACAACAAGTGGCATAAAGATATGTGCAAATCGAACAAAAATAGAAAAACGTTTTCGTCTATAGCTCTTTCACGAAGATATCGGCAAATCTGCTCGTGCAGCCATCTGCAGATACGAAACCCACCTGGAAAAAAATTGCAGGAAATTTTTTTATTTAAATCCAAAAATGCACCCATTTTGTTCTACGTTAGGTATGAATAGTAATCATTACCTTTCAGCTTCTTCTCTAGTAGCCGCTTGGAAGGTGTAACTCTTCCTGGCGTGGGCCATTTTGAAGGATCGCTCCCTCTCGCTGTTGCTTTCGCTGGCTTGCGACCCTGCGGTTGAATCAAGGGACCCCTGAACGCCGGTCAAAAGAGTGACCGTGTAACCGGGAACGGGAGTGGCCGTCATGGCTCGCGACTCGCTCGAGTTGGTCTTGTAGGTGTAGAGAACGAAGTCGTTACGCAGCGCGAACCAGCGCTTGTTCCACGTCTTACCTCGCGTCTTCAAGTGCAGGTAGCCGCACAAAACAGAAGGCTCGTCCACAGAAACCTAAACAAGAATATTGTATGATCCGAATGCAAAATATTTATTTCTAATATTTACTTCTAAAAGTCCTGTTCTGAGTCCGGGCGGGTACTTGCAAAGCTCAGGCGAAGACGGGGAAGCCAGAGGTGCGGGAAGAGTCGGCGACAACTTCGTATCGTGGCCTGTTGATCTCGCAGATAGCGTTCGATCCTTAGCGTGAATCAGTCTGAAACAGCTATCGCAGACACGAAGCGGCTTCAGCGTTTCATACGGTAAAATAATTTTCCTACTTGAGCACCGGTTACAAACCACCTGTCCGTGTAAAAATAATCAAATATAAAAAAATATACATAATTGGAAAAGTTACATCCAAATAGAAACAATGATAAATACTTTCATTTGACGAGGAAATCCCTTGAAAAAGGAAAATAAAGGGGAAAATAAGGGAAGGGCGAAAATGACGGAAAAGGGAAATTTCATACATTCTCGGAACAAAGGGGATAAAGGGAAAATGAGGGAAAAGGGAAACTGGGAGTGTAGTTTCGTATTCTCAGCACGAAGGGGAAAAGGGGAAACTGTGGAACAAGGGAAATTTGAAAATTTGACTTCTATTTCTTAGCGATGAGGGGAAAAAGGGGGAAAGCAGAGCCGTCTCTAGTGGAAACCTAACATTGTTATACCGTTCCGCAGGCGTGGCAGTGGTGCTTCCTCCTCATCACTGTGAAATGCGCATCGCAGGCGTAGCACCGACTAACAGAATCCACTTTAACCAGAATCGGAGCTATTTTACCGACTGCCGTTAAGTTTTCCGCTGACTCTTGCGGCTGGTTGCCAGTCGGCGTTGGAGTTTCAGGCGTCCAGCCAGGAGTCTGTGCTGGCGAAACGCGCAGCGATGACTTGCGGCGAGTCAGTTCGGTCATAGCTGCGAACAGAGCGTCGATCCAAGACTCTTTTTCTTCAGGAGTGCTAAACAATCATAAATATGTTTAAGTTTTAATTCACATAATACTATATATTAGTATAATTATACAAATAAAGTTTAACGATATTTGTAACAATTAATTAAGAGCTCAAGTATGTATTCGTCGTACCTTGTATACAGCTCCACAGTTTTGGTGGATTCCCGTAAATAGAACGTATTGGCAGTTTCTAGATTATCTCCTTCCAGCACTTCAAGATTGGCAATATTGAATTTGGCTCGGAGACGATAAGGTGGAAGACCGACACCGATCACCCTGTTGCCTATCAAACGAGGCGAGCAGAGCAGCAACAAATCTGTAAACTTTGAAGTACGAAATGACATTGTAAAGCACAATTGAAACTGGTATTGTGTGAGTGAGAGTTACGAGGAAGAGATAGCGTTCCTGGTGATCTCCGCTACGTGCAGAAATTTTCACGATTTTCCCCTCTTTGAGCAATTCGCGAGTGGGACTGACTAGATCTACGGAGCCTCCCAGACTTTCCTGGATCTCCAGCAGCTGCTTGAACTGGTCGATTTTCTTCATGGCTTCGTTGGCGTGGTTAGCTGCTGTCGAGACTAAGTGCAACGCTTCTGCAGATCCAAAATTACACTTCGTTAGTATCTTATCTAGTGACTGGTATTAAAAGATCTCGTGTTCCCACTTTCAATTTCCTATTTTGGCCCCTCTTCCCTTATTTTCCCCCATTTTCCCCTCTTTCAGGGAATTTCTCTGCAAAGTGGAAACAGTGTGATCTTACTTTCGGTATCTGGTCTGTCTTCGGAGTCTTCGGGAAGTCTGCGAAGATAGTCGCGCAGAAGCATCTCGTAACGCGGCACTCGCTGAATCGGTGTCAGCATGTGGTGCTGAAGACTCAGTTGACCACATTCCGGCATTTGCTTTCGAACAAATACAAAGATTAACGATTCATGCTGCAGAATGGTAGTTGTAAAGAAGTTTGAAGATGATGAAGATAGCGCTGCGTTCTGTTTAGGTTCAATAGACTTCCAATGTAGCTAATCAAATTTTGAAGATAACCGAATAAAGTTTAGATAGTTTATTCCTGACTGATTGATATAGACAGGCTGATTGCTAAGTTGAAGATTGATTACTGAGAATATTCGGGATCCTTTTATACAGTGAAGAACAATTAATGTTTGTGACACCGTCACACACGTAATTACTCATTACGGTTCTAGGAAAATTGCTTATAGATCAGTGTTTCCACTTTAAGGGAAATCCCCTGAAAAAAAAAGGAAATGGGGTCTGAAAAGAAAAAAGTAAGGGAAGCGGGAAAAGGAAAAATCTGGAAGTATTACACCCTTGCTTTCTACTACGGAGGGGAAAAGGGGAAATAAGGGAAGAGGGAAAAAGGGGAAACTGAAAGTGGCAACACTGATATAGATAGCTGGATAAAATGTTCTAGAAATATAAACTTTTGCAACAACACGAGAATAGACCGCAGTATTTCTAAGAAGATAATGGTTTCATAATAATAATAATAGATTTCTCAACAGTAGTAGAACGGGAGAATACCTGGATTTCCTCGATGATGGCTGCGAAGCGAGGACACCTGGCAGCAGCACTGCTGATCAGGCTGACGGCATGGTCGAAATTACGAACATACTCGGCGTACATCTTGAGGAATGGAGCGAAATTGGCCAAGATGTCGCCGATACGCGGTTGGGTGTCCCACTGACGCATTCGCTCCTCGAGACGAGGCAAGAGAAAATCGTGGTGCAGTTTAAAGAGCGATTTGATGTTCGAGAACATTTGCGGAACTTGGTCGGCAGGGAACATGTTGTGCGCACGGTTCTCCTGGTCCACCCGAAACTGGAAGACCTGCACATCCAAAACTATTGATCAGTAATACCCACATAAAAATTATGATGCCTTTTGCGGTGCCTTTCTGTGATTTTTAGCATGGCGATGCAGGCTACTGTGGAAAGGCAGTATTGAAGGAAACTTACAAACTACGAAAAGGTGTAACGAAACCAATGATCAGGAATACCCACAAAAAAAATATGGTGCCTTTTGCAGTGCCTTTTTGGTGTAACCTTGAACAGGGCGATGTAGGCTACTGCGGACAGGCACTGTAAAAAAGGAACGGAGAAACTACGAAAAGGCGCTGTGGTACGATCAGCAACGCCCACACAAAAATGATAGTGCCTTTTACGGTGCCTTTTTGTGACTTCGAACAGGGTGATGCCGGCTACCGTGGAAAGGCACCGTAAAAAGGAACTGAGAAACTGCGGAAAGGCACTAGAATTAATGTTAATTTTAGTTTCGCAGGTTTTGTGCGTCTGTTACTTGATGAGGAAAAAAACGTCAACTTGCCGAAGCGTACAGTTTATTTTAAGCTCTTTGTTGTTTTCCTTAGTTTGACTGAGCTTTTTTGTTTAGTGAAAATCGCCACAAAAACGCTGCACACATTGAAACTATTTCCAGGAAACGGGACAGTGCAGATAGTCGGACAAACCATTGTAACAATAGTTAACAGACTCTATGCCACACGACAGTAGCGCCACAGCAGCCACAGCGGCAAAAGTTGTAAACTAGCGTCGTCTGGTGTTGTAGGACAAGCTTCTGATAGCGTCATATGACTTAAGGCTGTTCGGCTTGTCCTAAAACAGCAGACGACGCCAGTTTACAGCTGTGCCCGCTCTGGCGCTACTATCGTATGGCATAGAGTTTATAGTTAAGTAATATTAATGAAGCGAAGTTATGGAATCATAAGGGAACCTGGTCAAGTAGATGCAGAATTTCGACGTAAGTCCTTTCCGTTGTCAGGAGTTCCAGGGCGACGCGGTAGGATCTGTCGCGACGAGGATCTCCCTCGGCGCCAACGAAGACGCTCTGTCGCTGCGCTTCATCCCCTTGAGGATCGACGACGCTGTTTCGCGCGCTGCAGCTGTCGATGTACAGGATACTCTGCGAAGGGCTCAGCGTGTGATGCTCGCCGAAGGCCGCGCCGCTCAGTCGCGGACTGACGCCGTCGATACCGCTGTCACCGTCCGCGTCAGCGTCGGAGGAAGTGGCCGGCGTGGACGAAACGCCGGACGAGGACGACAGGCGCGCTGCTGAAGCTGAGGGAGACACCGCTCGCGGCGAGCGACGCGCAGCGACGGACTCGGCGTCTTTAGCACCTGGTTTGTCGCTGACGATGACGTCGTCGTCTTCGTCGCTTTCCGTTTCGGAAACATCGAAACTCGACTGTAGCGTTTCGCTGTGCTGTTCTGTGCGGAAACTACGAAACAGAAAAATAGTTCGGTAGTTAAATATTCAGTTAAACGCAAAATAGATCCTGCAAGATTCAACAGAAGAATCCTGATTCTTAAGTTTTAGGGTCCTGAAAATAAAGGATTCAGGGTTCTTAAAGAATCGTAGGTTTCAGGATTCTTGTCAGTCTTCAGAATCCCAGAATTCCAGGATTTCGATCAATCCTGTTGGTTGAAAAAGTTTTAAATTCTTCAGCTGCATCAAATCCCTACATAACACACCGATAACTGATTGATAACCACTGATACAACGAGTAGTCGTCTGTGTAGCAAAGATGGCGCGGACGGCCGGGGTGGGAGGCTGTCATTTTCTGCAGACTAAATGGGTTTCTAAATTTAAAAGCCAACGCTGATGGTTGAGAAACGTAAATCGCATATTTACGATGCCTTCCTACCCCGGCTGTGTAGTGCTTTTCAAACTCGAACTAAAAATATTTGACACACAAGAAACTGTTCACGTTTTTTCGCCCCCTTACCCCTGAAAACCTTCCACTAGTTCCCAAACGACACCCAAGAGGTATATCAAAACTAAGCGCCTATATAATAAACTAACAGAACTAGGTAATTTGAATGATTTGTAACTTATTGATATGTTGAGCATGGTTTAGCATTGTTCTGGTGATTAACTGTGCAGCATGGTGAAGCTTTTTCACGCATGCTTTCAGTGAAAATACGAATTCACAGCGTGAAAAATTTGAAAATTTTCATTTTTTTTCAGACACTTTCGAATCAAGAAAAAAAAGCTTGTGACGGGTCCTGTGATAACCGGATTCACTGTTATAAACCTGTTATCATCTGTTATCAAATAATCGTACAGCTTTATAAAGAAGTTTTGAGCCCCCTTGTTCTAAACCAGCGAATTCATTTCCTTCTCTCAAACAGGGTTTTTTAAAGAAAGTTTTTGGAAAACTTCCTCTGAATTCTTATCTAAAAACACTAATATTACTATTAACAAATGATAATAACAGATAATATGTAGGTAATGTGGTTCCAGTGTGTGTGCTGTTTTAGGTAAAACAGATTTTGCTTTTGCTTTCAACAGTGCAAGTCCATTAAAGTGGCTGAGAATAGTCCGGAGCCTGGAGCAAGCGTCTGCTCCTGCGAAACTCGTCACTCACCACGTGCGAAAACAATCGAACCCCTTCCACCCGCGCGCCAAAACAAAAGGCGTGCGGCGTTGCCAGATTTCGCTATTTCATTCAAAATCATTAAATTTCAACAAAGTTAATTTAAAAATAATTTCATTTAATATTTCATGGTACGATTAATAGTAATAATAATTCTAAATGACTGTTGTGTAAATAAATGAATTATTAGTAATTACAGTCCTCACCTAATTAGGCGTTATTGTTATCAGGTGTTATCAATAGGTTATCACATGTTATCCGCTTGTTATCGTTTAATCCAAGCAGCCCTATTGCTGTAATCTGATGGACTGTTTCTAAATTGATTGATCAATTGTCGGTTAATTGCTCATAAATCGATCGATTAATTATCTACAAAACTTATTCCACTTTTAAATTTAAACGATATGATCGATCGATCTATTTCCAATCAACCGGTTGTAACCTAACCAAACGCTTCCAGGTATTTAATCGATTTCTTTAATCGACTGGTCAAGTCTTAAACCAGTTCTAAATAATCGATAGTCTTAATCTATCGATCCTACAGTTCTAGTCTAAAACTTCGAAACTCTTCAGCAGAAAACTCTTAGCGTTCAAAGCAATTGATTGAAATTTTACGAGAGGCTTACGAACAAATCGATACACAAAATCGATACTTGAATTCATGAATCCTTCAACTGTGAACTCAGATATATATTTCCGTAAAAACCAACAATTGACGTATCCTTTTGATCCGTTAAAACCTTAATAATACTCCAGATTTGCTAATAATCGATCATCGTTTCAGTCGATTCTTCCCTCGATTCTTCAATATATCGATAGGTAAAAATCTTACAATTTGCGAGAGAGGGTCCGTCTGTGCGCATGAGCAGCAAAACACGTAAATCCTGGCCACCATCCGGCGTACGTCCATTTCACCGAACATGTCATTTTCTTCCTTCTTTTCTACTTCTTCTCTATCTTCTATTTTTCTTATTTCCTCTAATTTCGTCAGCACAAACCACTAGTAAACTCCGATGCGAATAAAACGCAGCCAGAGACGAACTGGATCATTGTACAACAGCGCGTATCGATCATATGATTCGAGCGCTGTAAGAAAAGTTTGCCCATTCGAAATGCAGCGAGCAAGCAGCAGTGGGCGATTGAGTAGGGAAAATTCCCTACGCAGTCAGAGCGTCCGCTTTCAGTAAAACTTCAACGACAACTGGCACGCACATTATGGCGCCCAACTATAGACCGGCGTCGGCGTCTCCTCCCTCCTCTTTCTCTCTTTACCTTCTTTCTTGTTTTCTTTTCACTTTTCTTTTCTGTCTTTCCCTCTGCTCCGCTGTACGGTAGGGGGTAAAATGGACCTAAACCAAAATGGCCGACCCTGAGACTTTAGCTGTAGCTGTCAGTTTTTGCTTACTTTCGAATCTGCCCAGAGTTCCAATGAAGAAAACAAGAGTAAATTGGAATAAATGAATGGGGAAAGGAAAAGAGGAAGATGAAAGAGAAGAAAGAAAACAGAAGAATAGGGTAACTGGATACAATCGGGGGAGCTTCACACCCGGTCCCGTCTGCTGTTTCTATTGGCAAAAGCACAAGACATTCAAAATTTCTACCCCAAAATGGGGTTTCGTAATATCAGGAAATGTTATCAACTGTCTTCCAGGTTCGTAAATCTGTGATAACGCAGTGATAACTCTGGTTCAACCAAAACCGCAAAACAGAAATATTCCAAAAAAGGGTCTGCATTCTGAGTCATTGTCCCGTGATTCCTAAGGTTTCCCTACCCGACACAGCTGAGTAATCCCGGGACAACGTATCAACATCTGACAACATTGCATGTTTACATTAAGTTGTTAATAATAAATAATAACAGAAGATTGGCGAAAAAATAGCCGACTCATTTCCGGTCACATGTAGAACATTGTTTCAATTAACATTTCTTTAAGCGATAACTCGGAAACACATGTCCGGTAATTACCTGTAATAGGATCCGTTTGCGGAGCTGGAGTATTCAATGACACTCCTCGAGGACCGGTACTGGACACGAGGAGGACCAGAGCCATCTAGCGGCAGTTTGAAGAACAACGAGTGGCTTTTGAGTCTCTGGAGCTCCTCGGTGAATTTTTCAATGGATTCGCCGCACACAGGAGTCCAGAACGGATGACCTGATCCCAGCGGCGGCCAGAAGAAATCTGTCTTAGGCCTGTGATTGTTGGTGGGCCTGGCGCGACTGTGTCGCAAGAGGAGCTCGTCACCTTCTCGAAACATGGGCGGTGGCTCGAAAATCTTCACGTGGTCTTGGAAATCTTGAGGCGGAGTAATAACAGCTTCCGCGTTCAAAGTGCTGTTGTTGTTGTAATTGTTGCTGCTGCTGTTATTGTTGTTGCGTTGAACGGTTTCCACTGAGGGGCTTCTCGAGGCGGGTAGTTTGAGTTCGGCACTGGCGCGGCTGAGTCTCCTCTCCATTTTCAGTTGGTGCCACGTGCGAGGCGAGCGCAAGGCAACGCTGCAGTTATCAGGCGAACCTTCACAAACCGAGGGACCACCATTTTGCACTGAGCAACAACTGCAACTACCGCTACTCCGACGATGGAAGCCGACCAAACTGATTTCGTCGGCGGCAGGTTGATAAGCACTGACCGCAGCCGCGCAAGTCACACTCTTATACCAACCCATGAAACGAAAAAAAAAATCAGAAATAAAATATTGAATGAACTTATCATGTGACTTCACTCTATGACAAACACTTCACATATTCAGATAAAACACATTCGATAAGATAAAACAGTTTCCGGATGAGATGTATTGAATAAATAGTAATTATTCTTTGATCCTCATTGGAAAATAACAAACAAAAGTAGCTAAGAGGATTACCTTGGATATACTATGGGACTTATTGCGTAGATCTGGACCAGACTGAAGTGAGGGTCGACGCAAAGTCTCGACTTTGTTGCTGAAAGCCACTAGTTTGACGGTATCCGTAGCAACATGTATGGTTCCATTCAGTTCCATCAAAGCAGATCCTCACTACACTAGAGTAACGAAGTTGTAGTTATAGTAATATTCGTCATTATTAAAGCGAAATGCTGAAACGGAAACTGTGGAAGCGGAAATAACCAATTTGCTACTCTTGCCAAATGCAAGTTCCCCCTTCTGCTGCTGCTTGATTCCCTTGGAACTTTCTTCGTGGATCAATAAAAACTACCCGGGTCCGCAGCACCTGCACTTAAAGGCTTGTTCACTGTGTTATCAGATGTTAATATGACCCTAATCAACCGGTTAACAAGTTATTAGACAGTTTTCATGTTTCGTAAGGTTCTATAAATGGTCGGTGAGCAATAGAATCTATATTTTGCAACCGAGATTCAGTACAGTTTTGCCAAATCTTCTTGGGACACTGAAACCAAGCATACGATGATAACACGATGATAACAGGATGATTAAATTTTATAACAACTTAGAAAAAGATGTTTGGAAACCTCCTGAACTTTCATGTCGATAAGCAAAGAAAAATTCGCAATATCCAAGTTTGTTGATTATCTCGTAGGTTTTATTTATAAGAACTTTTTACTTACATTTTACCAAACTATGGAATCCGTAAATGATTTTAAGATTTTTTAAGGAAAGAACCAGAAGAGTCTATTTCTGTTGTTGAAAGAGAACTGAACCGGCCAAGCTCTCCCACTCCATAAAACTGTTTCTAATTAAGAAAAAAACCCTGTGACGTCAAACAATTAGTCCCATAAATATTAAACCCTTATATTAATTACAACATATTACGTTAATTTTTAGGACTCAATAAAACGAGTTGTTAAAATTATAGAAAGATGAATCGAGAGAATCATAACAGAGACAATAATTAACACAAATTGAGTTGGGTTATTATATTTAATGACATTTTAAAAATAAGTTTTATACAAGTTCAAATTTCAGCGAATACGTGATGAAGAAAAATATATCAGTTCCAGAATTTAGTTTCATATATTACCGCTAGGTGGCGTTGGAGCCGCTACTCGTCAACTCGTTAACCTACACCCTGTTCCAAGCTTCTCGTCTCCGGTACGGCACAACCGACTGAATTCTGGCTGAAACTTCGAACGTTTTACAAATTTTATAGATTTTCTTATAGTATACTGAAGACGTTACCTACCAATACTATATTCTTCTATCAACATTTATATAGAATTTATGGATCACAGACAGTTGCCAAAATTTCTCTATGTCTCTGTGAGGCTTTGAAGTTTCTAGTCCTTGGAGTGTTAAAACATCTTGCTCGGTTGTTTCCAACTATAAACTGTGAAATGCGACTCCTATCTGTCTCAAAACAAATTATAATCATAAGTGAAGACCCTCCTGCAAGATGACAAGCTTTTCATGTCAGTTATTCAATGAAAGGAATGCATCGTGGGACCTGAGAATATTCACTAGCTCTTCCTTCGCCGTGGACTTTGAATTGAGAATGCGATCGCACGCCACAAATGGATAAACATGCCAATTTCATTGAAATAATAACCGGTATTATAAGAGTCAAAACAAATAACAAAGCGCGATGTAGAAGTTAGCTTCCAGTAAGCAGACAACACAGAATGATTACCGAATACTTTACCAGCCACCTAGCGGTTGTTTTTTGAACTATCAACTTACTTACGTCAGTTGCGAATATTGCACTATACCTAGAACGCGTATTTTACTGATGTATTTCTAACATTGCAAAATTGTTGTAGATTTAACCCATATTGCTTTAAGTCATTAGTAGTCAGTAGTCAGAACCTCAGTATCGTTAATTATAGCGCGAGAAAACAAGTCAACACAAACGTTTGGGAAAAATTTGTGAACTCGACACGAGATCACGACGAACAGCATCTTGAACGAGAAAATTGATATGTAAAATAACGAGAGTGGAGCTTTGTAAATGATCGGTGTGTGTTATGGAGAGGTGTCGGGGAAATCACGCTTGGCCTCATCGGAAATGCAATTGAGGCCTTCAGTCGAGAAATTCGGAATTATTTGGAAAGTGTCGCGAGAACTTCATAATGGGGCATATCAATGATGGTATAGGCATGCAAGAGAAGCCTGCTGACTAAATTAGATGATGAGTGTCTGGTTTCGCCTTGTTCTTCACGTGTACACTTGTGAAACAGGTCGTTTAAATAGTGTCGCAGCTATAATGAAGCTATAACAAGATCAATAGATGCAATCAGTCAAGCAACAAATTGAATACAAGAAAAAGTGTTTAGTAATACAATAATTGTAATCTGTCATTGCAGTAATGAACATGTTCTCTATGCTGTGGCAGTTGATTCACAGAAAAAGAAAAACCAGTAAA
Source organism: Eulimnadia texana (assembly GCA_002872375.1). Lineage (NCBI taxonomy): Eukaryota > Metazoa > Arthropoda > Branchiopoda > Diplostraca > Limnadiidae > Eulimnadia > Eulimnadia texana. The sequence goes on from NKDA01000001.1 coordinate 23,902,739, forward strand.
AAATTCAAGTAAAAGAAGGGTAAATTGACTACATTCACGCACGGTTCACAAAAAGTGGAAAAAATTAACAAAGTAAAATATTCATTCTAAACAGTGAACTATAGGAATTACACACCTGAATAATACCAAAAAAAAAGATAGCTTTCTCCGTAAGTTCCTTTACATTTCAGTGAAAACTTGTTCAGAGTGGTGTTTCTACTTGGAAAATAGTGTTACTTTGAGGTGCAATCAGTGCAGTACTTAAGTTAATTCAATTTCAGGTGTATCAAGTGACAATGTGCGTAGCTGCCATTTGTCTTTTTTTCAGTGTGATTTTAAAAATATTTTAAGTACTTTTCTTTGTTCGATTATTGCACCCATGACAAAGGTGTTTCAAGTACTAAGTTTCCGTTGAAAAATTTTGTTCCGACTGCTTCAGTAAGTTCGACTAGCACTGTTACCATGACAATATGCTCAGACTAGATCAGAATATAAGAGTAACTTTGCATATGTTTGATACACACGTAATAAGGGAAAAGAAAATGACGAATACGAATTTGTTTGTGACATTAAGAAGATTACGAAACGCTCTAATTAGAAATCACACCTACACTTCTTCCGAATGTAAAAAGAAGCAATCTGAAAAAGTCAGAAATAGTACAAACTATTGCTATTACCAACTGTTGCTTTGTTCTTCAACCAAAAATTTCCTCATAAGTTGTCGATGGCAGCTAAATAAACTTGACTAGTTCCTCTTAATCTCAGGTTCAATGAAAGCTTTGCAAAAGAACGATAAAACACATCTTTAAATATTATTACGAGATCAAATATCTTAAGTCCGTTGTCCTGCTCTCTTTGAATACACAAATGTGGCAACTGATAAAAAAATCAGGAATGTGAACGTTTCAAATGACTAGTTTTGCCGACTGTTCGGAGATCGTAAGGAATGTTTTGAGGGATTTGACGAGTGAAGAAGAAGATCAACAGTAGTTCTGCTCATGTCATAAACTGTCCGAAGTTAGACTGTGGTGAAGCGAGCCGTGACTAATCACGTGGTGTTCCGCCATGTTGGAGGAAGTCGGCGAGGGGCTGAGACTGATGGAGCCGCCGCCGATGCTGTTGCCCCCTGGCGATTTGCAGCCTCCGTCCTCGTCCTTCCATTTGTCCATAGAGCGGCGCCTGGCGTTCATGAAGAAATTGCCCACTGTTGTCGGTTCCAGGCCCAGCTGCTTGGCTATGGTGACTTGCATCTCTTTAGACGGCCGCTTGGTTTCCTGTCAACCATTCGAAAAATAATTTCAGTAACATAGTTTCTATGATTCATTAGAATAAAGTTTTAATTGTTTGACGTGATTACCTTGAAAATAGCTTGTAGAGTGCGGCGTTGCAAATCTGTGAAAACAAGTCGCGGTTTCTTAGCCGATGGTTGGTGTTGCTGCTGTTCTATGGGTGGCTGCTCGTCTTTCCGTTTGCAAGCTATTTAGACACAAAAAATCCATAAATTTAATGTACATAGCAATAGAATAAAAATTAAATAAATTTAAATTATTTCTAATATATGTACAGCAGAAAATAGGAATCTAAGTAGAAAGTAATACAAGTTGAGTCACTGTAAAACGACATTTTCTCTCTGCTTTAATTGGATCTGCTAGCCAAAGACGTCTCCAAAGATGGATCACCTTTTCCTTCAGCCTCTAAATCGTTTTCCATGAAATTACACCGAAAAAAACCTATTTTGTCATTCCTCTCCTCGTTTCTTTTCTCTCTGAAGAAGAACTTTCAAATAGCTTAAAGATTTTATTAACAAATGGAAATGTCCCACTTGATGAAAACCAAGACTCTGACTTTGAGAATAGTTAATTTACATTCATGGGCTGCAGGTGTATTTCTTCGGGAAGGAATCTGCCAAAATGAACTCCAGTTGTCGTGGACTGGGATTACGACAAAAGATGGATAGACACACAAAACTTTCCATCGGAAGGCAAGTCTTTCTCGTTTCTTCTCACTAAATCTCCGACTGATGAAAACTTGTTTCACTTTTTGCGTTTACTTTTAATGTTTCAAACTGTTACAACTTTTGTAAAGCACGTGATTGCGCCTCTGAAATCGTGAAGTGACCAGTGAACTAGGGGCTATTCAGGGTCTTATAAACTAGTTTGACTATTCCCAAGAGTAGTCTTCGCCTACTAGTATGGATCTGGCAACGCTGTGTAGAGGTTACTTATAGCAGACACCCTAGTTTTCGGAGATTACTTAAAAATGTTAAGATACTGGCAGAAGAAAAACGTAAATTAATCAGAAATTAGTGTAAGTTATGCTAATAAGGGTTTATGAAATCAAGGTTGAGGTGAATTTGGGGTTTATTTTGAACTTACGGTGCGGATCTCCAAAAGGCGCATGCTGCTGAGCGGGGCCTCCAACTGCGATACACAAAATAGAACATCCATAAGCACAAATAACAGCAAATAAATTCATACACATAAAATTAACACTTCCAATACCGTACTGCTTGACAAGTGTAAGCAAAAAACGAATGCAGCGCTTAGTTCTTCAAGAAAACTAAATGAGAACCAAAGCCGAGAACCGTGTCAGAATGGAGCGGCACGTAAACAGAAGCCAAAAACTGAAGGGATTTTGCAAGTAATCGTCAGTAGCAAGATAATAAACTGAAGAAGATGAAATGACGATAAATCAGTTCAAGTACTAATTACTAAATTGTTTCTGTTTCCAACTTCAAGTTACTCAGCGATCCGTCAAGTGATTGCCTGCTATTTGCACCGAGCACTTGGCAACAATGGACCCAACATGGCGCCCAGAGAACAGCCTACACTTAACACTTGTACACCTTTGAAAATCACGCTCGATTTACTGCAGTTTTGACATTGTTTCCAGTGTCGCTTCCCGCTCGCACACTGGTTCATCAGAACCGGTCAAGCTGACTGTCGTCGAAACTTGACGACATTTTACGCTTAGTTTCCTACGACAGTTTTGCTGCAAGCATCGGCAATTACATCCGGAAAAAAGACTGTTTACCATAATATTTGATACACTGATACGAAATAATTTGAAGAACTGGCAACGTCTGCTTTGTAAGCGGGAAAAGTGAATGGGAATTAATTGCTTCATTAACTGCCACGAATCTTCTTTTGTTCGCACAATAAGTGACGGCATCAGCATTTTTCAAAAGGGGCTGTTTGTCCCTACTCATTGTTATCATAGTGTTGTCATGTTATCATCACGTGTTATCAAAAAGATAGTCCTGGTAACGTAAGGGCTAATCAAAAGACCGCTAAAACTTTCAAAACAACTAAGGTTCGGACGGAGCGGTTCATTAGTGGGCCCTCAGTTGATTGCCGGGTACAGGGAAGTCAAGTCAAAGGGTCTTGTTCAACGGTTTTTCGCCGTTTGTTTCATCACATCTGTTTTCGCCATATAAAAAACAAAAGCTGAGACCATCGTCTCAATACAAGTATCCATAAACCCTCTCCGAAAGCTCTATACAAGTCGATTGAAATCTCAAGCTAGTTTACTACTCATCGTATAAAAAGTTTTTATTTTTATTATTATTTCATGACATGGAAAATGCTGTCTTGTATTAAATATCGTGATAACGACACTGTTGCGTGTTTGCAAGAACACATCAAATGATGATACGGGGTCACAGTTAACGCATTCTTGAAACAAAAAATTCATTACGACTCTATATTCTTCTTCATTAACTAAATAAAACTCTAAAAAGACGTTTTCATTCACTTTAGTATCAGTATAACACTATGTGATTGTGTTATCACACCCTTGTAATATTGTTGGAGCTATCAGGGAAGGCCACTTGAGTTAAGGGGACATTGGGATTGTCGTCCGCAGTGGAGACAGATGAGTGACCGTGATCCGCACAAACGCATTAAGCCAAGTGCGGGGCTGCAACTCATAAGCGACACTTGTTTGCGTCCCTGTTGACAACTTGCGTAATTGATATTTCTTGTTCCTCATCGACCCCAGTAATATACACAACACACAACGCAAAAACTTGAACCAAACAAAAAAGTCTAACAATGTATCGTCATTTACAGTGCTGCTCCTATGAAGATGTTATATTTTCTGAAGTTAACTTTAGTTCGATCATGAAGAGGATATAGAAAAAAGTCGGGCTGGTTGAAGTTGAACAGTGAAAAGGGCCTGTATGGGGGGGTGGGAGATGGGATGCGGTCTTGATTATTGTGCAGAAAACGCTAACAAAAGGGGAAAAGGCCAATGAGAAGGAGATTGCTGCCAAAGGAACTCTTTTGCATCAAGGGAGTTACTATTGTAGTCCGGGGCTCTTCAGTTATCTGTGTATATTCACCCATTTCTTGTATACCTTAATTGGAGCGCCAAGTATACGACCTCACAACCTTTTGTTAGCTTCCCCTTCGAAATTTTCCTAACCTCTAAGTTTCAATAGGTCCCAGAATTAATTTGGAGAGCGCCATACATTGAAACTTTTTTCAACATCAGCCTCCTCTGTAGCCCTCGATCAAAAAGAGTGGCCACCAAGCGGCGAAAACCATAAGCTTCGTTCTTCTGCAGGTGACAACCACCAAGCTACAAAATTTCCTGTAAGCCTCAGCATAATTCCGCAAATATCACGATTAACAGCCTGAATGTGTCTGAAACATTTTTTGGAGGGTTTCTGAACGTTAAGTTTCGTGATAGAAACAAGTAGCTTGGTCAACACCACGCAGTCACTTGTAACTCGAGTGTCATCCGCAATGTTGACCCAGCTATACCCGAGCTTCGTATCCTAATTTTTTCCCGGAACTATTATATGAAAACATTTTTTTTCCCCATTTACTGAGGAAGTGTTTCCCCGAGAAAAAAATCTCGTTTGGAAACTCGATGATCGTTAGATAACCATGTTTGAGTTCGAAACATTTCAGTTTCAAATAGTTTTGCTTTAAAATATAACTAGTGGACTTAGGGTGACGAAACACCAAGTGCGCGATCGCTGCGTTGTGATAACGTAGCCTAAACAGCTGCCACGCGTTACGCACTGCAATAACAACAGCTTTCACGTGCACCGCGATAAAACTAAACAAACCCACAGGTTTGGGAGCAACTCCATCGAGTATAAGCAGAGGCCTAAAATGAGGAACTGGACCCCGCCCTTTGTAATAACAACTTTGGTAGAGTACATTGTCAAACAAGGTTTCCTGAATATAGCGTATGCTCAAGCGACACGAAGCATACATCTATATTCTCTGCTCCATCTACACAAAACCAGCATTTACACACACACACGATAACACGGCGATAATGCTGGGTAAAACTTCAATGCCGGCGTCAAATGCTTTACCAGAAAGGGGCTGTTAAGAATCGTGATGGCTTTTGAAAAACTGAAAGGTCAAAAAAAGGGAAAAAGATTTCCGGAGAGCCTTTGTTATTCTGTGTATAACTCCCATAGTCAGCTGCATTTGACAGCCTAGAGAGAAATATTCATTGTGCTACAAGCGTTTATTGTCGCACGGTAACACGTACAACAGCCGGCAAAAGCTCTGGCAACTTGCTTTGCTTAAGGGTGTTTACAACTTTTGATAGCATACGAGCTAAGCGTAAATCGGCCAAAGTGATAAGAAGCCGGTCTTGCTTCACAGCAGATCTCGGTGACTTGCTGACGCTTTGGCTGTGCAAGATGCGCTGGCAGAAACGCTGATTCCTGCAACTTTGGCAGCGCCACATGTAAGAGCCACATAAGAAGCTGTAGGTAAGATGTAAAGAACTAAGCTTAACACTCGTCACATTTTTTCTTCCTTTTCTGGCGGAGGCTTTTGATGTTCCCGCGTTTTATTTGCCAAGTTGCGAGTCTCTCAACGAGCGCGTCTAGTCAAAGGGGCTGTATATCAGATGAAGCACCGGCTTGAAACGATTGACACTTTCGCACTTGCTTGTAGAGGGAAAGGGACAGAATAGTCCCAAAGCGCTTAGTTCGCATCGTGGCATTAAACAGAGATTGAGAGAGTCTGTTTTAAGCTTTTAACACCCAGTTTCACAGATTAATGTAACTTTGGACTTCAAACGTTTCTGTTGGAATGCAACTTATAGCAAATTAACAAGGATATTTCGCTCTGCGATTTCTCAGTAGATAATTACTATAGTGTTCATTCAGTTAGAGGAAAATTAACCTTCTGGGTTCAATGAATAACGTTCATGTTTAAATAGTTGAACAAAGGGTAGGGTCAAATGCAACGCGGAACGGTTCCGGGGGTCCGGAGTTATGTGCGCACGGTCTTCAGCACCACCCTTGCACCTTGAGGGAACTTTCTGTGTGTCCCTCCCTTTAATGTCCGGCGGGATGAGAATAAATGGTCTAGTGGGGTGTCGTGAAGCAGACGTGGGGCAGAGCCAAAGGGTGGCGTGTGTGTACAACGGTTGCTATGGTGACAAGTAAATAAAGGAAGGAGCTCCCAACTCGGCTGGGACCTCGACACCCGTGGTACGCTTCACGGGCGTGTCGCTAATGTGAAATGGGGTTTAATTCAAATGCCACCCCATAGTCGCCTCTTTGATGTAACCCAACAAAAAAATTGTGCAATTTCGAACGCGAGGGGAAAAAAGTATTCTTTGGCTTCAAGCAGAACGAAGATTAATTTTCTAACGCCGCTGGGCTTCTTCACTTTTTTTTTCTGAAACAATTCAGCCAAAAGTCGAACAAGGGACAGGCGGAGTTTGGCTGTTTCTTTTTACATCACATATCCTTCACGAACGGTTATGCTAATTGTGGTCTATACAAAGGGGAAATATCTGAGAGTTTTCATGCAGTTGTCATTTACAGCTCTTTAGTTTCGTTCTGCCTAGAAAGTTTCAATGTACAGAGGGAATTCAGTAGTGGTTTTTGTTCTGATTGAAGTAAACAACTGATCAATCATGCCAGGGAGTGACCAATTTGTTCTGTGTAACATCAGGCTTAAAGTACGGACAATTCTCGCAGACTATTCTCTCTAACTGCCAACGGGTGTTGTGGCAAAAGAAAATGTAAGGTCAGCGAGACGCGCATCTCTCAAAGCGGACGAAGTGCTGCTGCTGAGCGAATCCTAACCACAATGGTTGTCATGGCAAGCCCTGTTTTCCTAGGCCTTTTTATTTCCTTTTATACGCTGACTCCTCTCGAACTACAGGCCCTCGAGAAATGCTGTGGCTTTCGTGCGCCAGCACACACAAGAGAATAATTACGAAGTAACCAGTCGACATTTTCCTGCATCAGCAGACCGTAATACATTATGAGCTTGTCCTATCCTTATTCTTGAGTACTAAGAAAGTACTCGAAGCATCCAGTAGTCAAAACCCCTTTCACTAGACAATCTAGAATCAACCATCCAACTGATTCTACCGCAAGAGCTTAATAATAAGGTTGACAGATACTTGGAATGAATTTGTGAACATGTTAAGATGAGACCAAGAAAGGAAACTACGAAGAGTAAACAAGCTACGACAGGTTGCGTGAAAGGCCAAGACTATACCGTGGCGCTAAAAACTTGCTGCATCTAATATTCATGTCACGAAGCATGACTGTTCTCATGGTGTTTCCTACCCACCATCATTCTTTCAATGCATACTTGATAGTTTCCACGGTTACATAAATAATATGACAACATGTCTTACCAGCCAGGCGAAGTGCTGACATCCGCTGGAACTCTGGTTCCTGTAGCCACTTCCACATCCGCCGAAACGTCTCCCTGCCTGACTTCAGCTTGGACCAAGGCTTTGGGTTCCGTAAGAGATCCGAGAGAGTCCCCTGAGAGCGACAAAGAACTCGCTGGGCAAAAATGGCTTGAGGTATGCTGTATCGTTTGAGCTCAGCGCTGATTCTAGCTGCCAGCTCCTTAGTGTTTATCTCTTCGCCCTCGCCAGCGTTACTATCTCCATTGTGATCATCCGGGCTTCCTGTCGACAAAGAAGAAGGAGACCCTTTGTTGGCTGAGGACACAGGTATGTTGGCATTGATCACGTGATGCATATGCAGATGGTGCTGATTGTGAGAAGACACCTGGTGTTGACCGAGCAGGTGGTGATTTTGTCCATGAACCGTTAAGCCCATGCTGGTCATGCTTATGTTTCCTGAGAGCGAACTGATCATGGCGTCCCTTGTGACGGTCATGGAGGTTGACGGAGATGGCGGTGAAGCAGGCAGCAAGTCTCTCGTGTTCATCGAGTTCACCATCGCGGTTCCCATTGGCGGAGGGGTAGGAGATACAGGGTGCGGTGACATAGGTGCAGGACTTAAAGATCCTAGTCCATTGATGTTGGGTAGCGTGGTATTCATACTGTATGAGGTTACCATAACGTGCGAACCATGAGGAGGAGAATGAAGTGACGAAGACTGGGGACTTAGCGCAGGGCTTTGGGATGACCCCAAACAGTCGTGGCCATTGCTAGCCCCTCGCACCGTGTAGTCGTACCCAGTAGGAGAAAGAGACTTACTAGGCGAATGAAGTCCATTGTGGCTGTAGGTTGTAGGAGAAAGAGGAGAAGTCTGTTGTGTCAGACTAAGAGCCCCAAGAGTCCCGTTGTTGGTGTAATGCGTTGGCGGCGGGGAGAGTGCCATAGAAGGGAGTTTGTCGTAACCATACGAAGATCCATGCATAGACATCCCAATGCTAAGATGACCCAGTTGACTGAAATTTGGGTTCTGCATCACTGTAAATGATCCAGAGACATTTCCGCTCGACTGGTGATGATGTTGATTTATCTGCGGCTCTTGTTGAATCCCTTGTCCTCCGTGATGATGGTGGTGGTGACTGTAAACAAATTTATCCGACACAGTAGAAATGGGAGGTAAAGGCTGGAGAGGAGTAAGCGTAGCGTAAGATCCGTTGAACCCTTGCGGGGACATTCTTCCATTAACGGATAGGGAGTGTAAAGTTTGATAGGATTGCTCTGCGTGCAGAGCTCGGTAGTCCGTGGCATCCAGCATGGCTAATGTGGGTACTCTTGACGGTGATAATTCACCTGGACTAAGAAGACCAGAATGTGCAGAGCCCAGCGGCGAATCACGAGTATCTGTGTCGTTGGGAACACAAATAGAAAGAGGTTCTGTCAAAGATTCCTCTCCTCTGATTAGATGAACAGCTGGAGATCGTTCCTGGCTGAGCTGAAGTCCTTCCGTATTACTTTGGCTGGTCCCTCGATGAGCACCGACAACACTGTTCTCACGACTTGGGTGTTCGTCGTCCTCAGCTGAACGGTGATGCACTAAACGTAAATCTTGCGGATCACTGTTTTCTTGAATATCTTCGAACTGGTTATCTTCGTTCAGAATATAAGCGTGTTGCCTCTGGTCAGCAAGGGGCAAAGTACGAGAAAGATGCTGAAGATGATGTCGATGAACATAACGTAACTCATTTTCATCGTCTTCCGAATCGCATAACAGTCGCGGTGTATACGAACGACGATATGGTAAGTTGACGTTATGCTGCACCGCACCATGAGCCACTAATAAAGAGTCATTCGTAATGACTGCTCTCTCTTCCTGCACTGGGCTAGCATTGGACAATGCACCTGATAACAGTTCACGAGAACCGCCCTCACTGAGCGCCGTCATACATGCCAGCTCCTCCCCCTGTCGAGCTTCCGGACTATTTTCCTGGCACTCCCGGTCAACATCGTCATACAGACCGTGATGCGCGTGCAACTGAAATTCAGCCACATTCCGCATTTCACCGTACTCTGGAGACTGTGACCGGGCGAAAGATTCCGAGTCAGTTTCACCGTTAACGTCAGCCTCGCTCTTTGTTTCCAGGTCCCTGAAATCTGCACCATGCGAGAGGCTTCCCCGCAGTACGTTTACTTTTCGGCTGTTAGACACTAGTGCCATCTTTGAAGGCAAAGTTGCACTGCCCGAGATAGAAAAATCCACCTCGCGCGATTCAGATGTTCTCCACACAACCTGCAAATGCTGCGGAAAGTTTGCGTTTCTTAGCTGTTTTTGTTTGGTGATTTCATCCTGCTCCATGATACACTGTCAACAGCAACACTTAGAAATAATCTGAAACTTGACGAAAAAGTCTTGCTAGGTAAAATACTTGGGCAAGTTCGAAACTCCAGCTGCACAGTTTGTAGAGATGACTAGAAGGTAATATTTGCCTGAGATCAAAATCGTCGCGAGGAATGTCAGTTTTTAAACATTTAGTCGATTTAAGTGGAACGCACTGAATTATATTCCGAAAGTGAATATTTTCACAACTGCGAGAGAAGCTGAACAACGGCGCACTACAGTGCGCAAGTCTGACAAAGCAACCATGCCAACCACCCTGCAATAGTAATCCCCATGACTAGAAACACCGCGAAAACTTTGATCACAAACACCAAGAATGCAATATTACTGAGTAGAATCAAGCTGTTAACGAGAAAGCCGAGTTCTTCGTGCACTGCTTTGCAACACTTGGTGACTTTTCTTTCAAGTTCTGCACTAGTCAGACGACGGAAAAGTTCAACGTGCCCCCGTTGTTGACGAGGCCTCACCGCGACCTGCTCGTTGCCTGCTACGTTCTCTGTACAGCTGTCGACCCCCCCCCCCTCCAACATGGCGCCCGAGCGTCCGAGGGAGGTTGATAAGGGGCGAGGCAGGATTGGCAGGGAGGGAACGAGGATGCAGATTACAAAGACCGCTTTGGGCCCAATGGAAAGTGGGGACTATTTTTGAGGGGCTCCATAACGGGGGAACAGGGGGTGAACTGAAGGGGGGAAAAGGGGGGAAAGGACGGAAGACACAAGGGGAAAAGGGAGGATTTGTGATTCTATGGCTTTACAGGCCAACACGTAGACGCGCGCCGAACATGAATCCTAGTATTTGCTGCATTTCTACTACGGATGCTCAAAAGTGCCCCAAGTGTACACATGCTGGAAAGCACAGCCATCAATGAATCATGCACGATTATGAATGCAGAATAAAACAGGAAAGGATTAGACTTGTTGGGAATCCTTAGAACACAATTTCTCGATTTATTTCGGGGTTTTCAGCATTCAAGAGTACTGCGAAAATAAACTGTACCATAAGTTAAACTTGTGTGCAAAACACTGATTGATAGGACGGAATGTGATTGTCATCGACGACGTGGCATGGAAAACCACGTGTTGCGATTACCGATCGATAGCTACACCTTACTCGTGGAATGTTTCTTTCACAGCTGATCGAACATGTTCTTCGCGTAGGCAGGACAAAGCTTATATAGCGAACTGCATTTTGTTAGGCGTACTTAACTTCTCACGCTTGAAGCAATTACCCTTACTTTATGATTCTATATGATTAATAAAACCTCGAGCTTGTAAAAAGCTAAGTAAAAAATTATTGGTACCCATATAAGAGTGAGTCTATAGACTCTTCGCAGCGGGTTCCATGTAATGGAGCATAAAGGAAACTGTACTCGTCAATGTTGTGTTACCTGGTCGCCAGGACGACGAGCTGACATTAGTGCCTTTTGAACATTGCCTAATGCCCAAAATGTTGGCCTACAAAAGACCGGACTTTTGACGGCACTCAAAAGCTCTTAGAACGAACTTAGAAGCATTAAAGTAAAGCTAAATGTTGAGTTTATCATCCAGCTTCTAGTGGTAGTTAAGAATAAGTATAAATTAAACCAGTAAACCAAAGGGAAAACCTGGATTCTTCCTGCTGATACTTTGTGTAACTGAATCCGCTGGTGCCGGTTGATGAAAGTGGGCAAAACGCTTCACTTGTACGGGCTCTCGTAGGAAAAGAATTGTAACGTTTCATACACGATTTATGGATGTTACAAAATGCCGGTACATCCCGTGGGAATTAAATCCGTATGGTGATAGTTCTAATTTAATTAATAAGAAGAATAAAACAAATTCGCATTGCAATAATAGTGTCCTGTGCTCAACGCCATCTGTGGGACATTTTGGAAAGCTTTAGTAGAGAACTGAAGTCGTGATTTAACTCAGCTAGGCCTAGAACCCGGGCCGGATTGCCAAACAAACACGTAATAGTTAAAATAACAAATATAACTGAATATCACATGTTATTCATGGATTTCATAGATATTTTACATATTATTTTGAATTTTATGCCTCAAGGACTCGCAAATTTCTACAGACGAAAAAGGCAAAGGTCTGTTGACAGTTGTGCAACCAACAATCCCAATGATGGCTCCCAGATTTCCGGACGAAGTCAATGTTTTTGCTGTCCCCCACTCGAGAATGAAAGCTCTGGTAGACACTTATATGGAACAGGTGATAATTTACTGACTACGTATAACGATTCTTGCAACAAGAGAGACAGCCATTACGTTGCTTATCAATTTTTGTTCTCAGTTGTCGAACACAGATTTCTGCAGCAACGGGTCTCTGGAATCGCTCTTACAACACCTTCAGACTACTTTTTGCGAATTCAAAACGCACGAGTATATTGAGAATCAGTTCATCATGGAGCGATTGAAAGAGAGACTAAGATCGGTGAATGTGTCAAGTCAAGCAGTATGCAACTGCCACCGAGACAATCAGCTGACAGAAGTAAGTACAGCTATTAATGTTTTTTCTAGATTTTTGTTGAATAGCTGTGTTTCTAAGGTCGTATCATTGATTCGGAACGGGTACAGCTGTACTGCTAAGTCGTCTGCAGAACGTCTAAACTTTGCCAGGACCCTTCAAGATGCTGTCAGTGGGTTCACTGCGACCTTTCTGCCTCACATGCAGGAGGAGGAGGAAGTGTTTCAACCTCTCCTGATGAAATATTTTGCCTACGACGAGCTCCGCCATTTAAAGAAGACGGTCATCGAGCAGCACGAGCTGTGGAAGGAGAAACTCTTCATGGAGAAGGAAAACGTCGAGCACATATTTGCGATTTTGAGTTCGTTTGCCGAGGAAGTCGCCGACTACTGCTCGTCAGAAAACGGGGATAATCTGAGTGATGCCTTGCAGCAGCTTGTCGAATTAACCTGCGAAAACCTCGGACGGGAGCTGGGCTTCTTCACGTCGGAGAAACCCTCACATTGCATGGCAACTTTCGATTCATTGCCTGGCGAAATGCTGCTGCATGTTTTTTCCTTTCTTGACCCGCCTGACCGTGGCCGTTGTGCCCAAGTCAGCAGACGGTGGAGCAGTATTGTGTACTCCCCTTCTCTGTGGAGGGAGATTTACCCTGCCAGCTGGGCCAAGGGCTTTTGGAAGTTTCAGTATCGAGACCCGTACGCTGATGTTGAAGCTTACCTTTCCAAACATCGGCGAGGTACACCCGAAGAATACGACGAAGATGCCGATATCGATGAATGTGAGGACGCGACTGAAAAGAGTGACAGAATTCGCGAAATGCGATTGTATGAAAGGTAAACCTCTAAAAAGCTGTTCGTATCTTATCTGCTTACTGTTCCCTAATATTCCTGTTATTTCTTCTCACTTAGTATCCCTGTTTTGTAAATTTGTTGTGTCTTACATTCCTGCATGCTTCGAAATGTCTCGAGGAACAACGCGAACAGAGAATGATTTATCTTGATTTTTTTTCTAGCTTGTTGCAATACGTTTTGCCAAAGATCGGACCTGGAGTGCGACGGCTGGACGTGGCTGGAGGCTTCGAGATGACCAGTCGGATCCTGCGAGCCATGCTGGTCTTGTGCCCGAACGTTGAACATCTCGATGCCAGTTACACGCCCGTTACAGATTCTGCGTTCAAAGGGTACTGCTATCTTTACTTGTGTATCTATAGCTAGAGCTAAATTTTGAAATGCTTTAAGTTAGAACTCGGAATACGTATCGGACCGTCTAGAGAACAAACAGTACAGTGATATTAGGGACCTTTCTATTTAGTTGAAATTAGGCTTATGAAATTACGTGTAAAACTATGACTGCAATGTTTTTTTTGTGGAAATTAGACTTGCGTTGAAAGGTTGCTGCGCATCCCTGACGCACCTGGATCTGACAGGCTGCTCGGCGGTATCCGACACAGGCCTGCAGCGGCTGGGAGATTGCTTCGTAAGCCCCGACGTGCCTAACATCTGCGGACGCAGGTGCTCTGACTGCGCTATCGAAGGTTGCCCGCGGAAACCAGCCCTCTGAAAGCAGCGTTCAACTCGCCGGGTCTGCGGTACCTCAGCCTCTCGGGCTGCCACCTGGTGACGGGCCACGGACTCCGAGCCCTCCTGGACGTTACCTTAAGGACCCGCAGTTTGGAGTATATGGATCTTAGTGGTTGCATGAATCTTAGCGCCAGCGCCTTGCAGTACGTGGCTCGGTTCGCGCCCACTCTTCGTCCGGACAACTTGTTCTACTGCAATCTTATCGAAGGAGGGCCGTATCCGACAGAAGCCAACGGATGCCAGAATTTAGCCTGTCCGGTTAGGTCGTGCTGCTGCTTGGGAGAGTAGTAGATTAGCGAGGAGTTGACTGATTTTTTTTCCTAATTCTTACAACTTTTGAGTTGCAAAGATTCCATTGGGTGATAAGTACTTTTTTCTTTTGTGCTGGCTTTTTGTTTATGGCTGGAAGAGTTTCGTTCGCCATGATTATGAACAGTCATCGTTAAACATAAAGAGTTTAGTAAAACTTTAGTAAGCTTTTGAGGGGATTTCTCCTCGCTACAATTAGCAAGAAAACACGCAGTAGTTACGACAGAAACTTGTGTATCCTATATTATTGTACGTTGAAGATTAATACATTTTTAAATCGCAATCTCTTCCCGGTTCTGGAACATTCACCTAAAGTTTACAAGCGTTATCCTAGCCAGTTTCCTGTCACTTGTATCGGACATGCATCTCTATACAGCTGTTTCCACTGCGCGGGGAAATTCCCCGAAAAAGGGGAAAATGGGGACTGAAAAGGGGGAAATAAGGGAAAATCTGAAGGTACTACATTGTATCCTAGTTCACATGGGGAAAAAGGGGATATGGAAACACTGCTATACAGTTATCTAAGGGTTAAAACATCTACCAGTCGACAAATAATTTGAATGTTGCGAGTAAGCAATTCTTTAAAAACATTGCAAACATCTTCAAAATCTACGACCGTTACGCCGTCAAGGAAACAAGGAGCGAAAGGATTGGACTTGGGACCGTTACGCCATTAAGGATAACCAGGCTGTAGGCCCCTCAGTGCTTCAGGGGACAGAGGATTCAGAGGAGTTCAAACGTCTTGGAAAATGAAGACCGTTACGCCATTAAGAGAAACTAGGCTAACAGGGCCCCAGAGAGCTTAAGGGGGGACATAAAGAGTTCCTTCATAACATGTTATGAAGTGGTCCCAACAAAAGGGGAAGCGGGAACTTGAAGCAGCTGCAACGGTCGCGCATTCTCGTTAGTGTAGGTGCAAGGGACCCGGTCGGCCGGTGCGAGATAGGCAGAGAGGCGGCCCACCCCTTCCCTTGAGCACAGGTCGTTGACCCGTTGTTTACTCGACTCGCTTGCTTAAGTCGCTCAATCCTTTGACGTTCGGTCGGCAATATGAAACTTGCATAGCTGCACAACGCAAAAACTGTATCAGTCGCTCACCGACTTTCTTCGGTTACAGATATCGTCTGGCACTCGAGAGCCCCTAGAAGAAATGCCGCGCAAAATAAAGAGAAAATCTTCAGAGACTTAGACGTCTTAAAGGTACGAGTTCACTTTTTCTTACATACCAGATAGGTTTACTCATCATACTTAGTTAAACTAATACAAATAGTTCAAACGTAGCAGGCTTTTGTTACTTATATATTCTTCAATTGTCGGTACACACATGCTTTTGCTCAATATCATGATTTAAAATACATAGATTACACTTTATAGTACTAGCTTGATGATTATAAAACCATCATTTATCCAAATTATCAGTTATTTATTTGAGTTCGATTTAAAATAACTTAATTTTGATTACAGACAGCGGACAATAGAGAAATCCACATACGAGGCAATATCTACGAACTCGATTGAAAACTTGGGTTGACACCTACAAGGTTTCTGTAACATCCAAAACAGCAATGGAAGGACTGTTCACCTCAGAAACACACCCACATGGTTCATTCTCGTGGATTTTTTTCCAAAATTTCTTACATTATTTCCTATTGTAACTTTTTTTCTGCCACGGATGAAAGCACCGAGTGAAGATGAACCGAACTCAGGGTATTTTACAGTAGATTTTAGATTCAGAAATTTTGTGTGCTGTGTTTTTCCCTTTGATCATTGAATTTTATTGTTAGAGTGTTTTGAATTGTTGATTGCGTCGATTGAATTGTACGCTACCTATTCTGCCAGTATGCATTTGATCGCGATTTGTAACTCACCTACCAACACTTGTAGGATTAGAATACTGTAATGTGTGTATTACGATTTGTAATTCAGAAAAATCAACGAAAAATACAAATTAGTTGCTCTCAAACATGTGACCAAGTGAGGTTCTTGAGATTCTTTCTGGCACTGTTACTCGAGTTACTAGCTGCAGTTGAGCTCGTTCGATGCGACTGAATTCCGTAGAGAAATGTTGCGCCTAAAACTAGACTCGTTCCTGCGAGAAACTGCGTATTCAGCGACAAGTCTCCGAAGACTATGTACGAGTAGAGGCAGGATAAAATAATCGACATGGAAGTGGCAAATCCTTTTAAAATATTATCCGCGTATTTGATGACCGCAGCTACGAGAAGTCCTCCACTTGCCTGAATAGGAAACAATACATTTTTCGTTATGATTAAAAGATATAAGGATTCGTGTCCTGTACCTGTAATAAGACGAGAAACCATACGACCGAGGTATAACCAGAGAAAAACCCTTTACTCCGGACCTGCTCGAAATCA
Organism: Eulimnadia texana; assembly: GCA_002872375.1. Lineage (NCBI taxonomy): Eukaryota > Metazoa > Arthropoda > Branchiopoda > Diplostraca > Limnadiidae > Eulimnadia > Eulimnadia texana. The sequence goes on from NKDA01000001.1 coordinate 23,919,465, forward strand.
GTAAAAACAACTCCGATGGCAGCGAACAGTATCGAAAATATGCCTAGAATAAGTATGACAGTAATTCTGAAGTTATTGAAAGTAGTAAGTATTACCCAACTGAATATTGCGAATGATGACAGAGGGCTGCGGGCTTTCTTTCAATAGTTTTTCATAGTACACACCAGCGAAACCACTAGACAGTGAGGAAACCAGTATCGCTGCGAGGCCTATAAGTCTCTTATCGTGGGACAGAGTGAGTAAATGTTCCTCGGGATCGTTAGGCTCATCGGTGGAAGAGAAACTCTTGTTCTGTTAAAAGGAACGCTGAGAATCAAATACTGTATTGATAGCAAAACTGTTTTGTACGTCTTACCTGCACTAGAACGACACCAAACATGAGTATCAGTAATGCTAACCACTGCGAGATTCTTAGTTCTTTCCGGAGCAAGGTCACAGAGAAAAAGGCAGTCGTCAAGATCTTGAGCTGGTAAGTCACCTGGACAAATTTTCCTCTGTTTCAGGTATTGTTTACATGCATGTGATATCATTCTGTGGTACCTGATAAGTAGCTGCGTCTAGGTTGGACAGGGCCAGAATAACGAGGTTATTCTGGACCGTGTACAACGTACTTGGCACTGAAAGTTTGGCTGTCTCGCCCGGTTTTTTCAAAATTTCTACCAACAGGCTTCGAGTTGCTTCCCGCAGCGAGCAGCTTTTCTGTACAAATAACAAAATGCAACTGAACCATAGTTTTATGATTTCTGAAGTCAGGACGAAAGTGCCCGAAGAGTAAACGTCGGCCTGTTTTGCGGTATCTGCGTTCATCTCGGGAACTGAATTCTGCACCGTTTTGTGCATTCGGGAGTAGTGCATTGTAAGAACTGTCATCGTAGTCTACTTCAGTAATGTAAAGTATTAAACATAACCAGTTTGGCTGAATTTTATCATTTGAATACCTGCAGAGTGAGAATGACTAGGCTACCATAACGCAACAACAGGTGTTTCTGGTCCATCTGAAGGTTCGAAAAGTTTGTAAGTTCTGAAATTTCGACAAGTCTTTCAGCGTAAGCTTTTCGTTAAATGATTTTGAAGGTCGACTGCAGAAAATTTCATTTTAAACTAAGACTGAATGTGAGAACAGACTGAACTCGGACTGAAATGTTCTAAGCAGACGAAATCTTGCACACACCGCGCGAATGTAAACAGAAAACATAAAAGCGCCTGTTTATTTAAACGTGTTTCAAATAACCTTGTGAATAAGGGAAACACGCAGACATTCCCGCTGGTTTATTTTATCTATTTATTTATCCAACTAGTTTTTTTTCTGTTGACACTGGGTTGATTTATTTGGTTAAGGTACCCTGCCTGTATTTACTAAATTAATAATACAACTGAAAGCCTTCACATTTTTCCTTTAATATTTACAAGAAATTCTAGAGAAAAAGTTGAATTACTGATTATAGGTGTATTTTAAAAAACATTCTTATGTGAAACTGTACAGAACATTTCAGATGTCAACTCTAAATACTGGAAAATAAAATTCAATCATTGTGGATTTTGCAGATGTCTTCGTACTGCACACCATCAATAACTCGTCCTTTTGCAGGCCCCTGGAAAGAGAAAAAGAGTTACTACAAGGAACAATACATTAATTTGACTGTTTGCTTACTGATTCTAGCTGAATGGTGACGCAGAAATTCTTCTCGTCGAGTTTCTGCAGAGTTGCCGTACAGTCGCGATAAGCTCCGTTCACGACTCGAACAAGACGTCCTGAAAATACACGGGTTATTAATATAGTGAAAAATGTTATTCATACTTCGAAACTTGCCCTCGGCAGGAATAACTGTTTCCAGTTGTGACTGCTCCACTTTGACAGTATTTCCTGTGTCGAGCATTTTAACGAGAGCACAGTACTTGTCGATGACTTCTTTGACATAGCCTTTCTTCTTGTAGTATTTTTCACCAAGCGATTTGCTGACCAGTTTGACTACAATACCCGGCACAAGCCAGTAATCTTTCCGGCCATGCTTTTCTTTCGAAGCTTCCTGCTCTTTCATAATCTCGTCAAGTGCGGACAGTTTTCTTTTTTCGCCTTTACTTTCTTTCGGTTCATGCTTAACGTCTTTCTTCGATACGTCTTTTCTGAGTAAGGATGCTGAAGGCTGCACGATTTCAGGTTTCTTTTTCTCAAGACTTCCAATAGTGATTTTGATCTTTTCGCCCTCGTTTTCCCGCTTGAATTCCGTGAACTCTACTTGCTCGTCCTTGCTGCTCTGTTTGGCCCGTTCGACCTGCTTCTCAATAAAGTCGAGCACTTTTTCCTGGTCATCTTTTTCCATCTTCTCTTTCTTGGCCATGGCTTCTTGTCGAGCGATAGTTTCAGGGTCGCGATCTATGTAAGTAATGAACCAACCCTTTTCAGTTTCATCTGCCACGACTTTTCCTGCTCGTCCCAGGTGCATGACGAACCCTGTCAATGAAGACCAGCGAGTGGCGTTCATGTGCAAGTGCTCACGATCTCTGATGTACTCCTGATAGACAACGTTAGCGTGCACTCGTTTCGTGCCAAACCTGCGGCTGAGCAGATCCAGGAAGCCCTTCTCGAAATCGTAGGAGAATTCGTCGAGAAATCTTTTGGAATTATCAGCGAAAAGTAGCAGTTGTCTCTGGTGACTTTCTGACGTCATGTGGCATTTGAAGCCATTCTGGTCTCGGCATTGTTTTTGACACATTTGACAATACCAGCGCAATTTCTGAAGGCCCTTGGCCTTCATTTTGTTGGCCAGCCATTTGATTGATCCCTTTTCTGCTTTTCCCATCGTTTAATTTACAAAATAGCTAAATATTTTACGATTATAAACAAAGACGGTAGAGACTAAGATGGTTTCTTCATCAGTTTGTGGTAAACAACGTATGTACAATTCAAAGTAGCATTGCCAAACTTTAATTTTGCAGTGTAGTTAAAAATTCAAGATATAATTAAATAATTCATTTATTCAAATTTCAACTGGAGTTAAATATTTTTTTACTAAAGTTTATGATGTATAATATGTTAAGCATTTCTGCATGGTAAATAAAAAAGTTATTTTAACTGCGTACACATTCATTAATGTCAGCTGAACAATATTAGAAATTAAATTAACGTGAACTAAAAACAAAAATTTAATTTTTTTGCTGTATTAGATAATTTCAAGTTCAGTAAAATTTAATTGCATTCTAGGGGTATTTTGGTGTACAAACACCATAATTTAAAGGAAATCTGGCAATGCCGTATATTAAAAATAACAATTGAAATTGTGTCAAAATATTTTGGAAACTGAGTTGTACTAAGCAAAGTAAAAATCAAAATGATAAGATCTCTGGAAGATTTCCGTTTGGGCTCACTTAGTCGCGAGAGGTTTATTAAAAAAAACATTTCCAGAAGAGCTTGTGCGATAAGTCTTAGCCCGCTGCAAGATTTTGAAAACGTCCACTCTGCTGGCATTAATTATATAGATCTAGACAACACAGAAGGCAGATAGTAAGATTTCTTATTAACAATGATAGACATAAATCTATAATAACGTTTTTGTTTGATTAGTATTTTGTCGGGAGCTGCGGACGGGACTATATACATTCACGACGTTTTTAACTTCACTGGTTCTGCTCAGTATTCCTCAAAATTAGTCTGCAAAATTGACAAACAAAACCGCAGCTGTCACGCCTACAGCGTGGAGTGCGTCCAATGGTACCCTGTAGACACAGGCATGTTTTTATCCAGCGGGATGGACCACACGTTACGAATATGGGACACAAATAAATTAAAACCTGCAGACGTTTTCAATCTAGGCGGAAAAATCTACCAGCATCACATGTCAAAAATTGCATCAAAACACGCGTTAGTTGCAGGTAGCTGAAAAATGTAAATATTTAAATATTAAATATTTGCCATTTATTACGTTTAGTCGCAACATCGTCACCTCATGTTGTGCTCGTCGACCTGCGAAGCGGCTCGCGAACTCACGAACTGAGAGGTCATCAGCAGTCAGTACTTTCGATCAAGTGGTCCCCCCGCAGTGAGTACCTCGTTGCTTCAGGCTCGATGGACAACAGACTATTATTATGGGACGTGCGAGCTTCAAAGAGCTGTCTTCTCTCCATGGACCAGAATAACGGGAAAAGTCCCTCAAAAAACGAACTGCGAACGGCACACAACGGCTACGTCCACGGCGTTTGCTTCACGTCGGACGGGCTTTTCCTTCTTTCGCTCGGGACGGACAACAGAATGAAATTATGGAATACAGAAAATGGTTTTTTCTCACTTTCATCCCATTTTCATATTTCCAGTATGTAATTTGCTTTTGCAGGACGCAATGAAATGGTGAACTACGGAAAAGTGTCAATGACCAGCAAAAAAGGGGTCTCGTTCGACGTTTCTCTAAATACGGATCCTCAGTTAGTTTTCGTGCCTTCTAAAGGAAACATTCTTGTAAAAAAAATCTATAAAATATCTGTTTATTATAGTTCTTTAAATTAAAATTTTGTGTTGCAGATATACGACATGCAGACTGGGCTGAAGCAAAATACTCTGATAGGACATTTCAATACCGTCACTTGTTGCGTTTACAATCATCGCAATCAGTCGGTTTATAGCGGGGCTTATGACCGTAATATCCTCGTGTGGAGTCCTGACGTGATGGTCAAAGATACGGAAGATGAATCTTTGCAAAATAGAGACTCTGAGCCCTTGACAAAAAGATTCAAACTTACCGAAGATGCGTGGAGTAGTGATGAAGATTAATTTTGTTATAATTAAATAGGACCTATTATTTTTTTTTACTTTTTCTGTGTGATAAATTATTGTATTCTTACGTCTGAACAACAGTGCTGAAATAAAATCTAAGTGTGAAAGAGCTAAATCTTTAAATCATTATTTACTGTAATAACATATTACGTACTAGCGCTACTTTGAATTATAAACATTTGTCATTTTGTATTTTACATGCAGCCGGGTCCACATGCACGGCATTAAATACAAATAACTCGGCACCATATATATCGTGTAGTTCAGATCCAAACACAAAACTGAAAAGCAGAAACAAATTTAGATTTTCGGTATAAAAAATAAAATGTTTACACGAAGCGGGACTCGAGGGCTAAAACTTATTCTACATTTTTCGTCTAAAAATCTTCAAATTAAGCCAAGTTTTTCACTATGGTCAAAAACTTACAAGCCTGCTCTTTCTACAAAATTATCCTGCTGTAATTTGTTACCTGCATTTTCTTCAAAAATAGTGGTGAAACAACATTTCAGCGCCAACGCAACGATCTCTGACGATAGCAACAATACAGTAGAAAATCAGGGGTTGCCCCTCAGTGATGAAGACTTGAAAACGCTGGCGGGCGATGATGAAGAACTTAAGAAAAAGGTGAAATTAATCGAATTTGAATACCTAGTCTACCAGCAAGAAGGAGCCAGAGTCCCGTCCAAACTAAAACTCGCGGACTGGCGTCAGTTACTGGAAAAACCTTCTAAAACGAGTCGCCAAAAGCTCTTCACGTTTCTCTGGCTGCGGGAAATCAAGAAGATCAACGAGAAGGAAAAGAAAGAAAAGAAAAAGGAGGAAAATCGGTTGTTGAGAGAACAGGCCAAAGCTGAAGAAGTGGATGATGGGCATATCAAATACGGTTTATGGAACAACACGATATTTCTTAAACTACTCGACCCGACGATGCATCATTTCTACCACTCGAAAATCGTAACGGAAATGAGGCTGGAGAATCCCATCGTCTTTGATCTCGGCCACGAGAGCAAATTATCTGTTCGAGAGCAGCAGAATGTAGCGTCACAGTTAACGTACATGTTTGCCGAAAATCGAGAGCATCCGCAGCCTTTCCACCTTTATTTGTGCAACACGAATTTCAAAGGAAAAACATATGAACGACTTCTAAGTCAAATCCCCATCTTGAACGAACCAGACTTCCCGCTCCACGTGACGGAAAAGAGCTACTTGGACTTGTTCCCTAAAGAGAAATTAGTCTATTTAACTCCTCATTGTCAAACAGAGATGACGGACTTCGATTCGGACGCTATTTACATCATCGGAGGAATCGTGGACCTCTCTTGCGGGGAGCCTATCTCGTTAGCGAAGGCAAAACGGGAAGGACTGAAGATGGCAAAGTTTCCACTGGATCGTTATCTACAGTAAAATATTCATTAATCTCAAAAAAATTTTACTAACGTTTATTATAATGATTTCTAGCTGGGGAACTTCTGGCAAGTCACTTACGTTGAACCAGTGTGTTAATATTCTGCGTGAACTGCGTTACACAAAAGGCGACTGGGAGCAGGCCCTTCAGTTCGTTCCTCGAAGAAAATTAAAGACGACAGAACAGGTCCAGGAAGAAATCTTGGCGCAAAGGGTAAGCTAGGTTTACTAGACCCACAATAATTTGTACTAGACTCTTTATTATGTCTAGATGAAAAGACGAGGACCCAGAACGCCTGCACCTTTCCGAAAAACGTTTGAGGAAGAAAAACCGTACAAATCTTCAAAAAAGTCTGTTAAGTTAGATAACCTGTTGTTTAATGATTTAAAGCGGTAAAACCCTGGCCTAGATTCGTAGCATGAGAATACAATTCTGTTTGTAAGGTTTATTGAAATTTATTACAAATTTATCGTTAATACTGAGTTGATTCATCACAAGATTTGGGAAATAGCTTTTATTTACGTTGACATCGAGAAAATGGCGTTTCTTACTTTTGACCTTTTTGAGCTAAGGTGAAGAGACAAGTTCACAACTGTACACCAAAGAAAAAAAAAGAAAAACTTGCTGGTCAGTTTCTGGTAGAAGTCGAGACGGACAAAAAAAATTGTGTTTTGTTTTCTAGCGTGTCGCATCACAGTTGCAACTTCGACAGAGACTTGTCGAGACCCCCTTCGACAAAAACTTCGTCTCGGGAAAGGTGTTTTTCATCTTTTTTTTAAAGATAAACATGCTTTCTGAGGAAAACAGCTGCCCTGGTGCCTGAGACTGGCTTTCCGCCTCACAGAAAGGCACAGCAGATGCGAAGAAAAAAAATTACTCGAACCCGAGCCAAAAGTTAAGGGTTCGTTCTTGTTTTTGTTCAAGCAGTAAAACCTGTTTGGTTTATTTAATTGCTTTTTTTCTATTTTTTCGCTTCCTACTGTTCCGTGACACGGAAGACCCACAAAAAAGTGAAACGAATACAAGATAACAGTTGTTCAAGGGAAGGTATAGAGGAGCAAAGAGGGGGGAAGCGGGAGAGATCACATCCTGAGCTATTTCAAGTTTCACCAAATCACAGCCACAGCAGCCATTACGACGTTCTGACCGAGGTCAAGGGTCACAGCTGATCGCCAGGGTCGTGCTGCAGGAGAAGTCCTGTGGTAGAGGACAGCAGTCTGAGGGTGACAGGAACCTGGGCTGCTGGGCTTGAAGCCGCAACTCCAGCACCCGGTTCCGGGGTCATGATTTCGGAGAAGGTGATGTTACCCGCACTGAGATCAGCCATCAGGTTGAGCGTGGCCGCCTCCTCTTCGCCCTGACTGAGAAAGGTGAGGACCCCGTCTTCTCCGACCAGGCCCTCGAATCCGTCCATCAGGTCCTGCTGCTGCTGCGACTGCGACAGACCGTTTCCTTTGGTCGCCACTTTGCGAAACTTGATTTTGCTCACGTCGCCGCTCAACGAAGGCCGCTTGACGCCTAATCTGAAGCCGTTAGCTGCAGCCGCTGATTCAAGCAGAGGAGGACGTAACAAACTCTGCATCGGAGTGGCGGAGCTGCGGCTGATTTTGCAGACCGCAGGCTTCTGCAGGGCCACACCCAGGGCGGCTCTCAGACCGCTCCACGCCTGGCTTGGACGCCGCAGACCGAACGTGCAGACGGCTAGGGGACGCGGATGATGTGCGGAGGAATTGATCGAGGTTTTGGCCGGTTGTTGTGCCGCTGCCACTGAAATAACTCTCTGGAGCAGCGGCGTAGCACCCGAGATTGGCATTTCTGCGGTGGGGATATCGAGACTCAGTTCTCCAGCCGAAGGGGCCGACTGGAGAAGCGCTGCTAAAGTAGGGGCTGGATTTAATGTGGGGCTAACTTGGGAGGGTAGAGTTTTAGGTCTCGCGTTTACTGTTTTCGTCGCTACTGAGGAGGAGGATTTGAGGATAGAGGTTAACGTGGGAGAAGCTGGGACTGAAGACGGTGGAAGGACTACTTTGACGGGCTGCTGCTGCGTGCTACCGCTGTTACCCTCTTTGCTCTGTTTGGTTAAGGCTTCCTTGGAGGCGCGATGTTCGGCTAAAAGATCGTCAAACGGCCGGCTGCGTCCTGCTACTCCTCGGCGAAGCGTCAGGGAATGCGCCTTGCACGTCAACGATCTGGTGCAGGGCTTGTTGGCGTCGCTCATCCAGACGCCGCAGTGTTTCTCCGGGTCGAACTCGCGGTCTTTCAGTGGCAGCAGGCGTCGCTCGGACTTTGACGGCTTGCGGCGCTTGCCCGTGCTTTTGACTGCCGGCTCAGGTAACTCGGCGTCACTGGTTTCCGCGATCTCCGGCAGGTGGATCTGAACCGTCTGCAGTCCGGAGGAGTCCACTGCCACCGTCATCGTTATCGCTGCGCCCTGCGGCAAACCCAGCCCTGCTCCCGTCAGTGGAGAAACGGGGCTCTGTGCTGCTAACGTTGGGCTGAAATCAAATGTAAAATTAATAATAATTTAATATGCAGTTAAATAATTTCATAATTATTGGTAACAGTGATTAGTAGTAATACTAATCTAGTTCGTGAATAATAAAAATAAAAATTTGTATCGAATAAAAGTTTAACGAAACTATTCGACAGTTAAGAAAGTCTTCAAGCATTGATTGGCTATTAATTTTATAACTAATATTAATGTGGGCAGTTAAAACTAAAATTTTCATAGTAATACTGACATAACTAATTTTTCTCCTAGTTTTCCCAGGTAAAAATTGACTATAGACCGCTATAGTAAAACTATGTACTATGTTGCAAAGTACTAGAGTAACCGCACTTTAGTCCCACACTTTAGCTGAAGACTATAGCACTGCACTAAAGTAAAACTATAGTGAAACTATGGTAAATCTGTAGTGCACTAAGTTGCAAAATACTTGAGCGCCACACTATAGTTCACAGCTATAGTAAATTTTTACTTGGTTGCTATCTGTGTAGTTAGTAAAAGGTACAAATAGCTTTACCCGAGACTGGCAGCGGCAACGTTTGCTTGTTCTGCAGGAGGAGGTTGCTGCGGAGAGGGAATCTTGTCAAACGGGATGCCGGTCAGTGTCGACGAGACCGCAGCTGGTACCTTGGGGTTGGCTCGTTCGTGAGAAAAACTGCCAGATTTGCCGCCAGAACGGTCTCGGCGAGCGGCTTTGGTAGTCGCTTTGGCAGGCGTGGGGCCGGACAGCAAGGCTGCCAGTGAGGTAGGCTGTGACGAAGAAGTGCTAGACGCAGTGACGGAAGCGTTTTTCTTGGACTTGGAATTTTTGCTTGACTGCTGGACCGAACAACCAGAGTCTGGGGGTTCGGGCGGCTGTGGTTCCGTGGAACGACTGTGCCTTAATTCTGATAAAAAGTAAATTCTTATAAGTACTGTGAAGTTTGGAAGATTAATAGTGATACCTATGTGATTTTTCAGACCCTGAGGTGTGTACACTTGGCCGCAGAAATTGCATATAACTAAATAAAACTCATCTTGAACAGGACACAATCCGTAGTAACACATATCTGTGAAAACAAAAGTTTGTTCGTAGAATCACGTTGTTCGACTATTTGAATTTTGCAGATTTTTTAATACCTTGAGCAGGTAATTTCATGGAATCGGCTTGCTGACTGTCTTTGCGAGCTTCTTCTCCATCACCTGACGAAACAACAAATCATGAATAGATGCCACTTAAATTTTATTGCAAAAATGGGATTAAAAATAAGCAACATCCTATCAACATGTTAGTTATGTAATTACAGAAATATGCTTCAGCCCACATGAACTGAACACAGAGGATCAGTTGTTGTATAATGTGTTAATAATTTTAAGTAAATTTGAAAATCTGTCAATTCAAATTTAGCGCCTTTTCTGCATTGTAGTTTGACAAGGGTTAAGAAAGCTTCTTACTGGGTGGCGCTGCAAGCCTAACAAAAATCGTTCATTTAAGCATTAAATTTTTCATATTAATTGAAAGAGACGGTTTTAATTGGCAAAAATTTAGTTTCTTACTTAACGGGCTGTCCCTTCCTAATCTATCGGCCCAAACAGACCACGGCTGGCCTTGCAAACTTGTTGGACTGTCATCTCTCGACGCCATCTTTTAGTTTCCCCAAGCAGCGTTGCCATGTTTCTTTTATCAGAAAATATTTGTGTAAATTCTTAAATTGCAATTCACAAATAAATCGTCCATATAATTTTGCAATTTTTACCAGCCTGATTGTATTTTTAAAAGTAAAATTTGCAATAAAATACAATTTTCAAAATGTGTTCTATGACAAAAAGAACAAAAGTTTGAATTTGAATTTATATGTAAACAAACACTCCTTCTTTTGTGCGGCTTAAATTAATTTCAAGATTTATTATCTCTAAATAACCTACAATAATTCATTTAATTAGCCGAATATTATAGAAGAGAAACTTTTTAATTAAACCTATGTTAGTCCTGCCATCTTTCGGTATCTTATAATTTTAAATGTCAAACTTTCATAACAAATCCGCCGTCTCTGTTTACATCCTGGGACAGAGATTATCAGTAACAATTTTCATTTCAAGAGAAACGAAATTAATGTATGTAGGTATTAACAATTTTCTGTTATGCTCGTCCTATTACAGTATAGTACAATTTCAAAAATTCAGGAAAATACTCAGCTGGAAATAGACGAAGTATTTTGGATTTTATGTTTACAAAACTGAATACTATGATACATCATTGAATCTAACTAGAATCAAAATGAGACTTTCAACTTTTTATTTTTATCTATTTATGATTTTAGAGATATTCAAAGCTTCAAGATGGGTCCAGCGTATGAGGTACCGTTAGTCCCTTATCACCTGCGACCAGAAGAAGCAATCCTGCAAATCATCAGCACTCTCGATTTCTTGGACGAAGTTTCGAACGAACTCTTCAGCAGCGTTTCGAGCAGAATTCAAGCAAGTCGCGAAAGAATCGAGAGGGTCAACAGTCGAACTCGAGCCGCACAGGAAAAGATTAACCAGCTGACGAACAGCAGAAAAGCCATCAAAGTATTTTCCAGCTCAAATTTCCCTGGGGCCTTAACTGCAGACATTTCAACTCCTAAATCTTTAAGCACCCCGAAACAAATACAATCAATTGATAGTAGTTTAGGAATCGGCCATGACTCGGCAAATTATAATCCTCAAGAAGTTCGCCATATTCTGAATACTTCAGTTTCCAACGCTACTCGCCATCACGATTTTGTCAAACCCCTTCCGATCTTCAGACGATCAACGAGCTCATCGTTTTTGACTCGGGCAGTCTCGCTTTCAATGAAACGACTGCAGAACCTTCCTTAGTGGGACTGCATGGTCAGAAAAAACGCTACGATAATGTTGATAATGCGGAAGATAATAATCTAGGAGACGCTCCATGGTCCATCAGTCAGCGGGAGCAGCTTGAAAGAGCCCAGGCCCTGAACTATTCTTACATTCCAGGGCTCGGCAACGTTCCCGAGATAGACTTACCGTTCGCTTTACCGGATCTGCCCGGAATAGCCGACGATTTGACTTATTCCGAAGACGTGGGGCCAGGGATCGCACCGTCATTACTGGCTGCCTTGCCCGATGTTTCTACGCTCTTAGATTTAATTCACGAATCAGCTGGTCCTGCACGCAGTATGTCTACTCCGCTTCCTCCACCTCCTCCACCTTCTGCGCCTCTGACAACTCCCACACCATTGAAAGATGTATCTCATATCTCTCCGGCAGTTTCTGCTACTCCCTATGCTCCACCCCCTCCGCCTCCTCCTCCTCCACCCGCTCCCCCTGCTGCTCTTCCTCCACCTCCTCCGCCTCCACCACCCGCGGGCCCTGCTCCTCCACCACCTTCCATTAGAACAGCAGAAGCAGCCCCTGTGTCGGAAGACGCGATGAGGTCGCAACTGATGGATGCGATTCGTCAGGCAGGCGGCGCGGGCGAGCCAAGCTGCGCAGCGTCAGGGAGCAGCACACGGAGAACGTCAAGCAGCAAATGCAGAAACAGGAAAACGTCTCGGCACCGGCTGCGGCAACTCCCTCTAATCCCGCTGGGGATCTGATGGCTGATCTTTTCAATAAACTTGCCATGAGGAGAAAGGTAAATGCAAACTACTTTTCCTAAATTACTTTATTCGTTACCTTTTTTATGATTTTTTTTAGGGAATTTCTGGTACTAAAGGGAACGATACAGCACCTCCCAGTCTTCTGGAACGTGTGGCTTCGTCGATACCACCTCCACCTGTCGCTGCAGCAGCCGAAGATAGCGAATCAGAAGACTGGAACTGAACACACTTTTTCTTTTATTAATTTTCTACGTATATTCTTCAGTTTTTTTGTTTTGCACCACATTAGTCCGTACGAAAATAAATGACAAATCACACACATAAAAAGTCTCATATGATTGATACTGTAGCACGAAACCTTGGAACGGCTCGAGATTGTGTTTTGTTTCAAGCTTGAGCCTCTTTTTCAGTCAGCTGGATAACTTCGAAGGGACTTCCACTTTCGCTCTGTTGAATTTAATTCATAAATTAGAATTCAGTAAGCGGAAAATATAAATTTTTATACCTTAGCGGATGCCATGGTGCGGATCTTATTGATGAGTCCGTATCCTCTTATGGGAACTGTAATGGAGACCTCCTCATCTTCTTCCTCGCCGTCGTGAAGTGCGCAGCTTTCCGCAGCATCCATCTCGTCGCAGTCCAGGTCGGTCAACTGCGATTTGGAGGTAGTAGAAGTAGTGTCCTGCTTTAACTGCATGTACTTGTAAGCCAGACGCTGGTTCTGCTTCCAGCACAAGAACAGAACCACGCTGAGAAGAAGAGCTAAGCTGAGACATCCGCCAACCATTAACTGAAAAATAACAAAATTTATAAGTAGTTCAAAGGTTTGTTTGTTGTATACCATGACAAATGCGGAAAGTTTAGTTGTGCACGGAATTTTCTTAGGTTGTGATGGATCATCCAGCATGATACAGTTTTTCGATCCCAAGTAATGGATCTCCTGCTCCCGGTTGATACACTCGCCTTTGATAATCCTGGAAAAAGAAGGATCATATTATAAAACTATATTATATTAAAGTTGATTGTTTTACTTGAGATCTTTGGGACCACATATGGGACAGACAATGCTGGAAATCCACAAAAAGTGGAAATTGCATCCATCACAAGTCCCGTCAGGACAGCGAGAGGGAAGCAAAACTTGTCCCTGGCCTCTCTGATCAGGATCGCAGCGCAAAGTGACGGTAGTGGTCCTACCCAAGGGACAGGATCGGGTTACCCTGTAGACGAAGCCATTCAGGAATTCAGTCAATAAAGCGTGAAAATAGAGTAAGTAAGTGCGTACGATGGGGTTGAATAGAACGCGTGCAGGTCTTTATGTTGGTCGTCGATGAATTCTTCCAGTACGGAAATGTTGTTCAGAGTAGTTTGAGTGGTCATTCCTAGTAGGCGGTCACCTAAACTGACTGACTGAGTTGATAGAGCAGCTCCTTCAGCTGCATTGGACTGTGGTGGGATCATCGTCGAGCGACAGATAAGAGCCTGGACCTATCATTGATTGTTTGTATTAATCGGTGTAGGAATTAAAATTAATAATAAATTAATATTATTTCATTAAAATGATAACCAATATTGAGTATTGACTTATTTACATTTATTTTATAGTTTTTGCTTTAGCAGTATATGACTGCGTTTCCGCTTTCAGTTTCCTCTCTTTTCCCTTTTCATTTATTTATCCCTTTTTCTCCTCCATGCTGGAATGAAAGGCTTTACCTCTAGATTTCCTCTTTTCCCTCTTCTCTTATGTTTCCCTGTTCAGACCCCATTGATCCCTTTTCAAGGGAATTTCGCTGTAAAGTAGAAACACTGCTATATGAATTGATTCTCACTAATATGAATTTATTCTATTTTATTCTTCAGAGCCGAGTTATTATATCAAATAGCATATTTTACTATATTTAAATGTACAAATATTATACTCATTTACTTCGGCCATTCATTGGTTTGTTTAGGATTTTATTTATTTATTAATTTATGAAGAAAAGTACCTGATTTGGTTCACCGTCAGTCTGGTAAGAAATGTTATTGGCACAAACGACTGGTTCCTTAGCGCAGAGACTCACGTTAAAAACGTGGAAGTACTGCATTCCGGAAGCAGTGAACAGCAGACTTCCTCTCACTTCCGTAGCTTTCCTAAATATTCAAAATATTCATGAGAACTATACTAAATAGCCTCGCCCTATAAGATTCGTGCTTTTAGCCAGAGTAAACTCACGGAATGACCCAATATAGAAGTCACGCGGTTGAGTACCGAATGACTAGGTAGCTGAACACTAGCGCTCTTCTGAATCACTAGCTGAATAGTAGGTGAACTCACTTTAATTACTAAAACTGAACCCTCTGAATAAGGGACTGAATACGGCATGACTTGGTTCTTTCAAAATTCAAGCGTACACTGTTATCCGAAAGGTCCTGTTTCTGGCCTTAACCGAGGTCCGACGTTTTTCAGGACCTCACTGTAAGAAACCAGACGTCAGGTTTAGAAACCGGACGTCACGTTAAAAAACCGGACGTCTTGATAAAATTCTGGACGTCACGATAAATTTCCGGACGTTACGTTAAAAATCCGGACGTCACGTTAAAATTCTGGACATCGGTTTAAGAAACCGGGCCCCAACCCGTTTGGGACGTCAATTTAACGCCGGACCTCACCTTAATATGACCTTACTTTAAAATGGGATTTCCTTTATTGGACGTCATTTTCCCCAATAAAAAAAAAGATTCGATTAGTTGGAGATTCAACATAAACCTTCATTCTCCATTGCAGAAAGCAATTCGTTTTTCCTTCCGAACGAACTCGAACCTGGAATCCTTTGCTTCGTAGGTGAGACCTTTATCCACTTCACCACCTTGCTACACAAAATCATCCATATTTAATAGATGGATTGACATTTTCTGCTTCTTAACTGTGTTCTTTCAGGTGGTGTTCAGGCTATTGTTCAGGTGGTCCCAGACCACCTTAATTTTCTGTTTAGTAGCACCGGACCTCACTTTCACATCACGTCTCTTATTGGACCCCTCGTTTATCGGACCTCTATGATTAGACCATAATAAAGCTTAATATGTTTAAAAAACTTTACAGGAATGTCGTGTTATGAAAGAAATGCGACCATCTTCGTATTCTGTTTCACTCTATGCTATTATAACGAATGAAAATTGCCAAATTACCAAATTTAATTACAATATTCGTCCTAATTAAGTCCTTCATTAGCATTAATTAGCTAGTCAATTAAAATTTATATTATTGATATGAGTAATGTAAAAAATCAGAGATCAGCTTAAGGTCCTGGGTCTCGATGTAAAACTTTGGGACCTTTCATTAAAAACCAGACGTCATTTGAAATTCTGGAGCCAGACGTCGTTTCTAAATTCGGGACTTGAGTTTGAATTTGGGACTTCGTTCGTAAACGGAACCTTGTCTTTACCGGACGTCTTCTTCAGAATTCGGGACTCGGTCTCAAATTCAGGACGTCACTTTCCTAAACCGGGCTTTCGATTTTGTCGGACGTTGTTTTCAAAAATCGGACCCCGTCCTTTTGGGACGTCGGTTTTTCATTTCGGACGTCGTTTTAAGGAACCGGACGTCTGTTTTAGATTCCGGACGTTAAAGCTTCAATTCCGGACGTCAGTGTAAAATTCCGGACGTTACTCTAAAAAACTGGACGTTTACTTAAAATTCCGGACGTTGACTTTAAATTCTGGACGTCACGATAAAATTCTGGACGTCACGTTAAAATTCTGGACGTTAACTTAAAATACCGGACGTCGCTTTAAAAAACCGGACTTGGACAGAGAAAATTTTAGGACCTTTGGGATAACAGTGTACGAACCGCGTGGAAATGGACCAATTTCACTCTGTCATCTAGCTGAATTCATGACAGTCACGCACTATTCAGAGTGTCATTGAGACATATGGCTAGCGCATCATTTTTCTATCGGGGAGCTGAGCCGAACGACTAGTTTCCAAATAATAGGTTTTCCTTACTCTCCGATTCGCCGCAGATCGTAACGAGTGTCATTGAAGACTGGTCTGCAATCGGAAACGCATTGTTTTTGGTCTGCTGTTGTGAGACCTGGTCCGCATGAAACGCAAGACGATGGTCCAACACCCAGTGGATCGGCTACAACAGTATTCGCTGGACACTTAACGCATTGATTGCTGTTGTTCGTCTGCGACACGTAATGACCTATTCAATATAATTAGAAGTAGTAGTAGTAGTAGTAGAAGTAATAGTAGTAGTAGAAGTAGTAGTAATAGTAGTAGTAGTAGTGGTAGTAGTAGTAGTAGTAGTAGTGGTAGTAGTAGTAGTAGTAGCACTAGTACAAATAGTAGTAGTAGTACCAGTACAAGCAGTAGTAATAGTACCAGTAGTAGCAGTATTGATAATGGCAGTAGTAGTAGTAGCAGCAGTAACAATAATAGTAGTAGTAACAGTAACAATAATAATAATAGTAGTAGTAGTAGTAGCAGTAGTGGGAGTACAAGCAGTAGTAATAGTAACAGTAGCAGTAGCATTAACATTAGTAGTAATAGTAACAGAAGTAGTAGTAGTAGCCCTAGTAATAGTAGTAGCAGGAGTAGCAGTAACATGAATCACATAGAACTATAACACTTAAAATTAATGTCATTTAATGATGACACTATATTAAATTTCCTAGCAAATTAGTAGTAGAACGTACCAGCCGGACAAGGAATACATCCCGAGGAATCGGATCCTTGGGCGCAGGGGAGACAAACCGAGGCACCACCTTCGATAGCGTTCGTAACGTTGATATTATAGATACGAGCCACGTCAGTATCAACGATCCTGGAGCCGAGACGAGTCAACCCTTGCATGGAAGATTCATCATTCCAGGCTTGTTTCTGGAACGCCCAGCTGAAAGTGTAGCTAGCGTTCTGCGAGACTGTGTACGAGTACTGCTGTCGAGGCTGTTTCCCGCTCCACGTTTGAATCACCGACACACCTTTCTTCGGTGAACTCTATAAATATTTAAAATTATATTATTATAGTAGGTTAATTAACATTGGTTAATGTTGAAGGCTATGTGTAAAGCTGTACCTGCATAAAAACGAACTGGCAGTCTGCTTGACAGTCCAGTTCAAAGGTGAAGGTCACAGAGCCATGACCTCGGAACCCTTGGTCAATCTTCAGTGCGAGAATCAGGTAAGAATTGCTGGCGTGACCGTGACCTGACTTGATGTGGTCACCCGCTGGAAGCCAACCTGCTGAACTACTGCAACCAGAACCTGCAAAAATTTATTAGTTTTCTGTGTTAATTTCTTATTAGTTTTAGTTACCTTCTATACTCATGCATCTGGAGGTAATAACAGAAGGCAGAGAGTTCCACCAAATGAACTGGAGTCCGGTATTAGGTGCTGTTGTCGGCGGGCAAGCAGCGCAGGGTGCGATGCCATCCGAAACAGTTCCCGGGGCGCAGAAGCGACAAGACCCTAAGGAATAGTCCATCTGCATGCCGGGGTTGCAGGGAGGACATTTCCTCGAAGCCGACGACTCGGGCAGGCGCACTGAGTTGTGGACATCGTCTCGACAAACGTGCGGTTCTATCCATTTGTAGGAAACGGTGGTGAAATTTCGCTCGTCGCATGCAGAGTGGACCTCGTAGTAGTCAGAGGCTTTGCAAGGAGGTCGTCGCAGGCACTGGCTGCTACCCGCAGGCGCGTAGAACAGCTTCGTATCGCAACTGCTGCATGCGGAAGTCCCTTTGTTTGAAAACGTATTCGCGGGACATTCAAAACACTCGTTTGCTCCTGCATAAGAATTTTGTATATCGAGTCATAGTAGATTTTTAGCAGAAAATATTTTAAATTCAACCTGAGTTTGCAGCAAAGGTTCCGTTGGGGCAAGGAATACATTTCGAAACAGGCGCTACTCCAGTGATTTCAATGCTTTTGATCAGCAGGGGCTTGGTTTGTCGACTGCCGATACCCATGGCCCTCCATTGCAGAATATTAACTCCTTCATTCAGTTTAAAAGTCTGAGTCCTCCACTTGCCTTCCTCAGTAATGGCGGGCCATTTATATTCGTCCGAGCTAGCGACGTTCTGGCAAAGCTCGTCTTGAGTCTAACATTTCCAATAGAAATATTAATCTTATTTAAAATACATAAAGTACAAACTGAATGATAAAGAATTTACTTAAAATAGTTAACCTGGAATTCAAAAATGACGTCGTCGTCGGGGTATTGATACGTAAAGCTGAGGATTCCTGGTTGTACCAAACGAACCGTATACAAAAGGGACGCAATGCAAGGACCCCCTAGAAATGCAATAAAATCCCCTCTCAACTGCCAGCCTGCCCTATAATTTCAGACAAAAACAATTCAAGTAATCTATACAATTTACGAAAGCCATTTATTATTCTGTCAACTTAATTTAATGTAAATTTAACTTATGAGTTCCACTTTGTAGGGAAATTCCCGGTAATAGGGGAAAATGGGGTCTGCACAAGGGAAAAGTAAGAGAAGAGGGAAAAGGGAAAATCTACAAGTGCAGCAGCCTTATTTTCCAGCGCGGAGGGGAAAAAGGGGAAACTGAAGGAGCAAACCCTGAGCTATACGTTGAAGTTAGCTTCCTTCTTGTAAATGCTATTTATGAAATAAACTATTTTTTCACTGAATTAGGTTTAGTTATATAAAATTAGAATTAAGAAGTTTAAAATTAGGATTTTTAATATATATTTTTTTTTCGGCTACCTGGAACAGTTGAAGGAGCTTCTCTCTCGTTCCAGCATGGAGAATGATGACTTGGACGTAAACGGCTCAACGGCTACTTTAAAATCTGCTGGAAGAACCTCCCAAGTATTGTGACGTTCCATGGGCCCCAGCGAATAGGTTCCAGGAGAGCAGAGTTGGCAGTTCAGAGCTTCCATATCGTAATATTCTCCGGGGTTGCACGTCAGTACTACGTGCAGCAGAACGAATTAAATACAAGGGGGGAAAAAGAAAACGGTCAATATTTAGTTGTAATCGAATCTTCAGGTCTAATTAAGTTCTAATTACAGCAGCCCTGCAATCGCTCCGGGGCGCTGGGAGTCCCCCCCGTGCAGGAACCCGGGAAGGAACTGACACTCGCCATCGACCGCCTGTGGCGTCGCATTCGGTCAGCTCGTAATGAAAATCGTCCTGTAATTGAAATGAACTTTACATCGCCTCGTATACATAACACATACACATATACTTTATCAACATACAACAAAACAAGGTTCAATATAACTTAATTGGATAAATAATATCGAATTAAGTTCAAATGCAATGGGCCCAGATAAATACATTCATAATACGGTAGTTCATATTATAACCAAACTGAAATAATTTACCGAATGACTTATGCAAAAAGTGCCACTGAAGACCAGCCCCTCTCCTACGGACGGCTTAATTAAATACATTCGTATTATATCTCGCTTTTTAAAATACTTCAAAAAAACAGAAAAAAATCGGGAAATATTTCAGTGCAAAGAAATTTTGTCAGATTGGTATAGTTGATTTAAGAATGATGTCCGCTACAGCGGGGCGAGCGTTAGGCATACGTCCTATACCGGATGCAAACGCAAGTCGCGGTATCTAGATAAGCCACTACAAGCTACAGAAACTTAGATTTTAAATATACATATAATTTCGTAACTATTATAATATAGTTTACAATTTAAATTAAAAATCCTAGTCATTCATAATAACCAATAGAATCACAAGTAACTTACTCTTTGGCATGTTCGTAGAGCATCAGAAACAGCTACGTGCATCAAACTGCAGGAAAGTAAGACGTACAAACTTTCCATTTCCTTTTTTACTTCTCCGATTTCGAGAACATGTAAACTGTGAATTGTTTTCTGTTATTTTCGTTCTGGTTTTTCCAGTGTTTGTCGATACGGACGGCCAACAAGTGAGACCAGAGATGCGGGCTGGGCCTTGCTTTAATATTGATTGCCTTTCTTTCGCTTTGCTTCACTACGCAGGCGCATTGTACTGCTTACGCTGTTATTGTCGTTTAGTATTGTCTATCACGTTAACAAACATTATCGTGCAGTCTACAAAAGCGTAACTGCGCAGAAGTGTATTTTCATTAAACAGTGATGGCGAACAAGGTAAGTAAAAATCAAAACATTTTAAGGTCCGTTTGTTTATTTTGGGATAATTTGTAGAAGGTTTAGTCCGAGTCTTCACTGCTAGATTCTTCGGAAAGTGAAACGCCCTGTCCACTGACACGACACTGGTGGAGAATAGCTTCTTCGTAGGCTTTTTTCACCGCTTTTCGCTCTGCAGGTTTCTTGGCTTCCATTAGTTTTGCCTTGTCGCAGTCAGGGTCTACACCCAGAGGCTCCAGTTTGTTCCGGGGCAGCCACAGCCTGAAATAACAGTTATAATCCAAGTTTCATTCCAAATTAATGTCAATAAATGATACCATTTGCGTTTGGCATCGAAGAAGAGGACAAGAAATAACGGTTCTTGGGATGAAACTTTCATGGTCAACACGTCGTCCGGGGGTACGGGTATAGGGACTCCGTTATGAACGTATCCACTACGAGGCCATTTAGGGTCTACTATCTGTAGAGTAGAATATACATAATTGTTTGGGGAACTAAATCATTACATGACATTATGTTTAATAACACATTATGCAAAGCGAAGAAAAAAAATCTAATAAAACAATTATTTATCTTTATTTTCGGTCTCATTAACTTTTTGTTAATCGACAATTTATATTTATTTATTCGAAGGGTCATCAGTTTATTGTGTAAACTATGTTATATTACCATTTCTAGTCCATTAAACTATAAACTACTATTTTTACAATCGATGGTTTGAATTATTGTTTATTTTAGATGTTTTATTTGCCCGTACCAGTGCTGGGTACCACGGAAAACCACGACATTTGGCCCAGACCAAGTCTAAAGGTTGCAGGGGTATCTCGCTGCTGGGGACTACCGGCGGATTCCCCGGTATTTTCGCTTGCTGCACTTGGTTCTGCTCATTAGACACTGAACTTTCGTCGCTGGAAGCCGAACTGCTGGCCGACTCGTCTCCAGAATCGCTGCTACTCTCGCTACCGCTACTGCTGACAACGCTACTCCGGCTCGACGTTGATTTCCTGGTGAAATCGTCTTCATCCACGTCGTCTTTACGACTGGTCCGGTAAACTTTGAAGCTGTCGCTTTCTATGTTCGGCAAAGGAGGCGGTACTCGTAACGACCTGTTCCAAAAAATTCACTTTTTATAAAGGAAGCTAATTCTTTAAAAATTTTTTAAAAGCTTACGGAATACTACTAAGGCCCGGAGTAGCTAAAAGATTAGTTGACGTGTTCGTAAATAAATTTTTCACGGCATTTTCTGCGTTTTCGGCAGCTTTCTGACGCTTTCTGGTAGTCATTTTCGAGGCGGGTGGTTCAGTCAAACCCACAGCCATGGAAAAGAGATTCGTCGAAGTGCTCGTAACACTAGAAACTGCGTTAGTATTCAAACTACTGCTACTTTCCGATGTTTTCCTGGGCCGTCCGATACTTCGACGAGGCGGCGAGCTGCTGGCCGGTGAAAGGGACTCGGGTTTCTTGAAAGCGGCCGCCGCTTTCTTTGTAAACAGCACCGCGGTTCGCCGGTTCACGCCCGAAGGTGAGCCGGACAAACCCTGAGCCGCAGAGTTTTCCGCAGTTTTCAAGGGAGTTGTTGGTAGTTCGCCCCCTCGACTGGAAGTCTCCGCCTCGGCCTCAGAGTCTTGAGTGCTGGTCATATTGTTCTCGGCGCGAACTCTTTTCATCACTTTAGCCACAAATCTATTCTTGATTGCGTTTTTCTCGCTATCTGTGCTGGTTGTTGTTTCTTTAGGAGGTGCAGCAGCTGTAGAAGTTGAACTTCTGGGCTGCACACTTCTTGTGATGAACGAATCCATCTTCAGCTGCTTAGCAGCTGCACTTACCCTTGCCCTTGTCTTGATTTTTCTATTCGCTTCTTCATTAGCTGAAGCTTCTTCGCTGGAGTCTGAGTCACTGCTACTCGATTCGCCATCCGAAGACGAACCGCTGCTTTCTTCGGAATTTGTATCTCTATACTGTTTCGTATTATCCCGGTTCCTAGTGTTTTTCAGCGGGGAGTTAGTGCTTCTGGTAGCAGCTGGTCGCCCACTGGCCTGCAGCGATACCTTGCGCCTTATTTTCGCCATTTCGGCTTTGAGGAGACGCACTCTTTTCAGTCGCTGCTGGCCTTGTGGTAGAATTTTCTGAACGTTAAATAGCAGGTCTTCGAGTTTCGAAAGCTGATGGTCCGGTGGATCCTTTTCGCGGTTCTTGTCGGCCAGGTAAGCGTCCACCATTTCAACGATGGGCTTTTCAGGGACCTTTTCAGGAACATTTTCTTTAGCTGGCTCTTCCCTGTGTTAATAAGATCCCTTTTTAATTTCATACATCAGTATATAATTATTAACTCATATTTTATTATTATTTGTATGTGCATTTATTGCTATTTTCATGTTTTAGAGTACACTACTAAATAAAGTGCTAATACTAGTACAGTCTTGGACAATAAAAACGATACACCAACTTCAGACAGGAAGGAAAAAAGGTAAATGATTGGTCTGATTAGCCCTGGGCCACTAAAATTTACGCTATCATTGGGCGGTAAACTGCTTGTAGGAGTTTTCATGTCTTTCCTATCCAAGTTGGTGTATCGTTTTTATTGTCCAAGACTGTACATAGTGATATGAAACACGCTGAAATGTACTTAACGTTTTCATTAAATATAATATAATAATGCGACTGTATTAAATTTACTGTAAGCCATATTTCCAGTTATCAAGAACTTCAATCATGAATTCATTATTGCGATTACTGATTTTATTACCAATACCTACAGCATTTACTCAGTGCCAATCATCAATCTACTATTTTAACGCATTTTTAACTAATTAATTCGATTAACTTCAGTTTAATATCACACTCTATTCAATACTCTAGGGCTAGATCCATTTCAAACTCTCAAAAGGATAAGACAAATCAAAATAACTATCTAAAAACTAAACAGAGATTACCATAGATACAACTAACCTTGTTTTATTCGCTTCGATTCCAGAAGACACAGCCAACGGTTTACTACCTTCCAGATCAGGAGCAATAGTCTCCAAATCCTTGCGTGCCTGTCTGAACAGTGGAGCCGCAGCTTCTCGCAGCTTAACGGCGGCTTTGTAGTAAATCGTCTGTTCGCCATTGTACGTCATACAGTTGCTGATCATTAGCTGGAAATCCTTCTCGAAAGACTCTAAGGTCGGGTACTGGTGAAGGTCGATCTTCCTTTGCATAGTAGACAAATCCATCGGCTGTTTGATAACCGTCAAGTAATCCGTAACCTGAAAACATGCACGAAAAATTCATTAATACAACGAAAGAAAAGAGTCTGACAGAATTATTTGTTAATAATAAATTAATTATTATTATTTATTACTAATAAGTACAGACAGACAAAACAGGGTTTTTAAAGTGAAAATTTCACAGCTAAAGGTTAACACGTTTAATCTAACTTTTGAATTATCAAATTTACATGTAAAAGTATTATTTATTGATTCATAATTTTATTCTTAATTTCTCATCGTATTTCAATGGTGTCTGCAAGTTTTCCCTAAAATTCTAATTTAAAGCTTAACACCTTTAATCTAACTTTTTAAATCATTAAACTTACCCATAATTATATTACTTTATTCATTCATAATTAAATTTCTTACATTTTTTCATATTTTTTGTTTTTTATTTCCCATTCGATAAAGTTATTTTCTTATTTACGATTTATATTTTATATTATGATATTATGACTTAATACTACTTACGTTCACGTATTATTTATAGTACATTATGTTTATTATCATATCATTATTATATTTATTTTTTGACTTCTGTAGTGACCTCATTGACATCGACTGGCTCTGCAAATATTTCGCCCGTATCTTTCTCTTTCAGCGTGTTCAACAGGTTCTGCAGAACGTACTGCGATGGCGACACCATCAGCTCGAACTCCTTCTCCCGTATGCGCAGCAGTTCCCGCTTGGTCTTCTCGCGCTTCCTGACCAACTCGCAGAGCAGTCGAGCACGCTCCAAATCCTGAAACAGTTCAAATGTGAGGCTGAAAAAGCCATTCTTTATATTATTATTTTACTTTGCATAATTTCATATTATTTATTGCTTATTTATTGTCTATCACTTACAATATTTATATTGCTTTTTCCCATCTAGTTATCTAAATATTCAATTATCTTTAACAAAGATAACAGACTTGTCTTAAGCGCTGCATGCAACGGAGCTGGGTCATCAGGTCCATCGCCTTATCCCCGTCTTCTTCATCGTTAGCATGGACCTCAGGCCTGCGGGACGAGTGTGACATCTGCAGTCTACGCAGCAGCGGGACACCATTCCTTGAGTGACGTTTCAGCGTCCAATAGGCTATAAGTCGCTGGACAAACTGGTTTCGACCTAATCCCAATAAAATCGTAAATTTCATTTTCTCGGTTAATTTCATAAATTTAATCAAATAAATTAATAAACTAATAAATAAAATAACAATGTAAATTAATTAATAACAACTAAATATAAATTAATAAATAATAAAAATAAATGTAGAAGATTTCATAATCGTTAAGAAAACTTTACAATAATCAGTACCTGAAATATGTATGCTGGACGCTATTTCCTGCACGCGTTCGGGCGGAATAGTCGGTACTGAGATAACTGGAGCTGCAGACCTTTTTTCAGCCAAAATCTTGCGAGCTTTTCGCATTTTGTCTCTAAACGCAGCTTTGAACTGCGCTTTGCGCAGTGTTTCTCCGTACGAGTCTCCAGCGGAAGCTCGGTTTTCCGAATCCGACGGGGTGTGGACATCACAGAAGGCCGTTTTGCCTGACATTTCACAAATAAAAGTATATTCTTCAGTTTTTATGATTAAATAAAGTTTTCTTGACTTACGGACACTAACGTTCAGGTTCGCAGTGCTCGATTCCTTCACCGTGTCGATTTTCATGTGAAGTCCAGCCTGTTGAGCACAAGTTACGTGAAACGCTGTGTAGCAATTGACTTTATGGCACTGAATGCAAGCTCCCGCTCCACGCTGCTTGCAGACGTAGCAAGTTAGTTTCCAGCGGGCCGGCGGGATGTTTCCTATGCTGTCGATAGGCTCCAAGAAAACCTAATCAACTCAAAAATTAGTATTTACGATAGTTTTTAGCGTAAAAGCAATACCGTGTTGGCAAAGCAGACTTCGGGAATCCATAACGCGCAAACGACGTGAGCCCACCGTCCGTCGTCTGTTTGTTTGAAGGCGCCTCCTCGATTGGGGCACAAAACACAATCAACGGCCCTGCAGAAAGCATAGCAAACTTTATAAAGAAATATTTAGGTTTAATAAAATAAATTTACCTTGATGGCGATTGCAGACATCTTCTGCAGAGCCACTGGCCCTCGGGAATGTAAGGAACTCCATAACATTCCTGGTGAACGGCCAAATTGCACATATCGCAGAATAAAATAACGTTGCTGTTCTGACACTCGCCATCCATGCATATGCAGCAGACCGCGTCCTCGTCTATCGGGGGTCCCTGATCTTTGCCGCTACTTTGCATTAGAAAATAAGACTCCTTTTCCAGACGGTCCATTAGCAGCTCAAAGGATTCTGGACTGACTTCAGTTAAGCCTTCAAATTTCCTCCTGCAAATGTAGAATACACAAAAAGTATGATGAAAAATGTTTTAAATATACAGTTAAGTTTTAAGTTACCGCTGATTTATCAGTTCGAGCCAGGTGAAATCTTCTTCGTCCATGTCGTACTCGACTTCGTCTTCCAGCTCTTCTGGCGTTTTTTCGATAAAACGATAATAAGACTTAGCTCGTTCAGGAGCGTCAGGTAAGTCATAGTTTTCGAGGATACTGTAAACAGCTTCAGGAAGTTTGAAAACTGCTGGTTTTTCAGGAATCGTCTCTTTTCTGTTCATCAATTCTATAGCCGTGATGGGGGTCGCGGAGAGCTTTGGCGTTTTCTTGTGAATATTTTTCAGTGCTGCGGATTTGGTGCTGGGCGTTTTAACAGCCTCGTTAATCACGGTCTGCGAACTTTCTGGTGCTGCAGGGTAGAGGATTTCAAACTCTTCTTTCGATATTAAAGGGATGGTGTCGAAGATGCCGAGTCTCTGCATTTTGCCTCCCATTTCGATTTCTACAATTTTCTGGGCCTCGGCAAAAGTCAGGGCTTCGAGAGGTTCCTGCGACGAGGCCAAACTGCCAGGAGTTTCGTGGTTAAAATTGAAAAGATGAAACTGAATTCCGGCAAAGCTTTTGTAAACTTTGCCACAGTCTTTGACGGGGCATTCGTACGGCGGTTTCGTGGCTCGTAGATTCTGGCAAAATTCCCTAACATCAAAATCTAATCCCATTTTTATGCTTCCGGAATGTCACTCAAATTATTAAATCAACTTGTGTAAAACTTAACTTAAAAGAGAGTTCATTTAATTGTTTACACAAAATGCCGATTAACTGACCAAGTCGAAACAAAAACAAGAAGCGGTTACACGCAACACGCCATCTAGGGGCAAATTTAAAACAGTGAAATATATTTTTCTATAAAATTTTCATTAAAAACCGTCTTGCTTTATTGAAATTTGTTATTTATTAATTAAACATCACTTTATGTATTATATTAATAAATTGTGTCAATCTCGCAACGCTGTGCAGTTGTTTCTCGAGTTTCTGTCTTGTCTGCAAAAATCAGAAGAGCCAGGGAGGAAAACATAAAAATTATTTTCTCAAAATCCGCAGCTGGAGGTACCACTCACAACAATTACGAAACTTTTCTAGCTGAAAAATTTGGATTTCTAATCCAGAAATCTATTTTGCTTTGTAAAGTTTCTATGGAACTTAAATTCTAGCAAAAAAAATATTCTTGAAGGAAATAATTTTTGTAAATATATAAACGTCATTGCCTACTTAGTCATGTAAGGCCTAATTCTTAATCATATTAAAATCCACAGCATTAGTTAGAAAATATCTAATCAAAGCCTTGTTTAAGTATCTGCCAAGCATGAGAACATTCACATCTGAGTTGATTCACAAACATTTGCTAAATCTTCAGTTTTTATTTTTATTTGTGACGATAGATTGCAGATGGATAACGATTCGGATCAAGATTATTCCGATACCGAGGAGTGCGGCTATGACGACTACTATATTTGTGACGAAATGGATAATGAAGACTTGACGCTTGGCAAAATAGACCCCGAATACTTTGAATACGAATGTCTCTCCGTCGAACAGGTCCAACATTATACCGCATCTACAGAGCAAAAAACTTAATTTATTATACAAAAGGTTGAACGCCTGTTTAACGAGGAGGTGGAAATGCTCAGCAGTTCCCTTCAGCTGACGCCCTCACTATCGAAAATGTTTCTCCACACGAATCAATGGAAATCAGACAAAATAATTGAGCAGTACCGTCAGGACCCCACCACCATACTGGTTCAGTCTCGATTGAAGCCAGAAAAAGTCCCCAAAATTTCAAAAAACACCTCAAAACCTCTGACCTGTCCCGTCTGCTACGTGACGCTACCCAGCGACTTGTTTCGAAGCTTGTCGTGTGAACACAGTTTCTGCAAGGGCTGCTGGGGGACGTACTTCGAAACGCAGATTCTTCAAGGGATTTCAACAAGTAATTTCTTTCCTGTTACCTTCAGAAAATCAAATGTTAAACGTTTCTTTTTGTTGTAGGTGTTCAGTGTATGGCAACAGACTGTCCCGTCCTAGCGACTGAAGACTTCGTGCTGCCTCTGATACCCACCCGCTCATTGAGGGACCGCTTCGTTCAGTACGCCTTTTCCGATTACGTTGGGTCTCACCCTCAGCTGCGATTCTGTCCCGGACCAAACTGTTCCTTCCTTGTCCGAGCGAAAGAGCCGAAGGCTAAACGTGTTGTCTGCATTGGATGCAAAACAACATTCTGGTATCACACTCACAGCCATTAACAATATACGGGTTAGTTAAGTTTTCTTTTTAACTAGTTTTAAGTGCGGAGGTGATTACCACGCGCCTGCAGACTGTGTTACGATTCGATATTGGCTGACGAAATGTGCAGACGATAGTGAAACGGCAAACTACATAAGCGCCCACACAAAAGTTTGCCCCAAATGCCAGATTTGTATTGAGAAGAACGGCGGCTGCAATCACATGCAGTGTTATGGATGCAAACACGATTTCTGCTGGATGTGCCTGGGAGACTGGAAAACCCACGGCTCGGAATACTACCGCTGTTCCCGCTACGAAGAAAATCCCGATATAGCCAATTTATCAGCTCACGTTCGAGCAAAAGAGGCTCTTAAGAAGTACCTTCACTATTTCGAAAGGGTAAATTCACCTCCTCCCAGTGTTAAGTATCAGTGGGTTGCCGATACTTTACAAATACTTTTTTTGGTTAAACTGAGTTTAAATTTAATCCGGGAAAACTGTAAACGAAGGGAAAGAAAACTTTTTGAATGTAATCTTAACTGAAATAAATGCTTCTATTCATTGCTAATGATATTCGTCAAAATTAGAAAGAAATAGTTAAAGTTGACAATGAGCTAAATTTACGGGTATCATAAAAAAGTATTTGCCAATTCACCGATACACAACACTGCTTCATTCTGTACATTTTTTACTATAATGCTAACTTATATGCAGTGGGAGAACCATGCCAAGAGTCTGAGGCTGGAAGAGCAAACGCTTCAGAGGATTCGCGAAAAGATTCAAACCAAAGTGATGACGGGCAACGATGGGACATGGATTGACTGGCAGTGTCTGATTGATGCCGCAGCCCTTCTCGCCAAATGCAGATACACGCTACAGTATACGTATCCCTATGCCTACTACCTGGAACCGGGACCCAGAAAAGAACTGGTAACTTTTTTTAACGTAAATAATTAAAATTTTTAGCTTTTACTCATAGTTCCGTTCATTAATTAGCAAATTTGTAAAAAAAAAAAACGTTCTGTTGTTATTTGTTAGTTCGAGTATCAGCAAGCTCAGCTCGAAGCCGAAATCGAAAACTTGTCTTGGAAAGTTGAGCGTTCGGAAACTACGAACAGAGGCGAACTGGAGAATCAAATGGACATTTGCGAGAAACGCCGCACTACTTTATTACAAGATTTCCTCAAAACGTAAATTATTTCATTTTTGTGACCTTTTTTCGTAGCTTTAGCAGTTCCCTTTTGTCTTGTGTTGCTGGTTTATTTCGCTTCTTTTCGCCAAACTCTTTTTCTCGATTCTTGTTTTTTCTACAGTTCGTCGCCTGTGTCGTATCAATTGTACCCGCAGTTTTCACATACTCGCGAAATAATTCAAATATAAATGAATTTTACAAAAAAAACTATGGAGCTCTGCAAATATAGATGTAAGCGAATTAATAACACTAAGAAAAAGAAGATAAAACAATTAAAACAAATACATTAACTGTGAATAGTAATAAATAATTTCATGAGTACAACGTATTGCATTTTGAACGTAATATTATTTTACTAATAATTTAATTTGGTTTTAATAGTTATTTAATAAATCTAAATATTAAATGAATTGACGGAATTTTTTTGGCTCAATTAAAAAATATTTCATATTGAACAATCTGGCAACGCTGCAAGTACTTTCCGGCACTTTTCAGGGAAATTTCCTGAAAAAGGAAGAAAAATAAGGGAAGAGGGGCGAGGGAAATTATATATATTTTGTACGGAAGGGAAAAAGGGGAATAGCGATATCAGAGAGCGAAGGGGGGAAAAGGGGAAAAAGGGCCATTCTTTAAGGGAAAACTGATGTATGATCGATTCAAACTGCTTGAATCGATTTAAACTATCAACAACAAGCGTCTGCCGCTTCTTTCTGTCATTTTTCTCTCAAGTCGGAAAAATCTGAGAAATGGCGTTAAAAACATACGGAGATCGTCCGATTAGTTTTCAACTCGAAGAAAATGGAGAGTTCTATTGTATCGGCTCTGAAGTAGGAAATTATTTGCGCCTTTTTCGCGGGTCTTTGTATAAGAAATATCCGGGTCTTTACCGTCGCATCATAACATCGGAAGAAAGAAAGAAACTCGCAGACTTAGGTACGAATTTCTAAGTAAAACCAATTAACGACAGTAAAATGTAAAGAAGTTACCGTTTAGGATTAAATCAACATGTGCTGGCTTCAAATATCTCACTTCTCCGAGCCCCAGAAGTCGAGGACATCATCGAGGGACGAGAAGATAAATACAGGGCAGTCTCGGTTCAGTCGTCAGAGCCAGCATTCAGCAAAATGTATCTTTACAATTCATATTGCATTAAACTTTCCATTATGTAATATTATAGAATTTATTCGTTCCTACATTTGCAATAGTAACATTATGATTTAATTTTTTTAATTCTTTTTTTTGTAGTGATAATAAAAATCGCAAGAATACTCCATGGGTACCCACTCTGCCGAACAGTTCGCATTTGGACGCTGTACCGCAGGCCACCGCTATAAACAGGAACAGGGTTGGCACTAAAAAAGTTCGAACCTTCCCGTTATGGTATTTTCAAATGTTATTTGAGTTTTGAAAATGAATCAGTTTTTGTTGTCTCGTTCAGCTTTGACGATACAGATCCTTCATTAATTCACGAAAACGCCCACCAGCCCGAAGCTTTGGTACCTATTCGACTGGACATGGAGATCGAAGGCCAGAAATTAAGGGACACTTTTACATGGAACAGAAATGGTCAGTCGAAATACTATTAATTTTATCATTGTTATGAATTTAATAGATAAAAGTTTAATATAAATTTATATTACTATTTTTAGTTTATTTTTAATTAAAATATTATACAAAATTTAATACATAATATTTATATAATAATTGCGTTCATTTTATCGTTTCAGAGACTCTCGTAACTCCTGAACAGTTTGCCGAGATCCTCTGTGACGATCTTGATTTGAATCCCGTCACTTTTGTTCCGGCCATTGCTCAGTGCATTCGCCAGCAGCTCGATTCCTACCCCACTGAGGGTGAAGGACTTCTCGAAGGCCAGGCCGATCAGCGTGTAATCATTAAGGTATAAATTTATCAACCAAAACATAACATTACTTATCCCGAACTGGAATTTTCAGCTCAACGTCCATGTGGGCAACATCTCCCTCGTCGATCAGCTCGAATGGGACCTGAGCGACCCCAACAACAATCCTGAACAGGCGGCCCTGAAAATCTGTGCTGAACTCGGACTCGGTGGTGAATTTGTTACCGCCATTGCGTACAGCATTCGGGGACAAATCTCATGGCATCAGCGTACCTATGCTTTCAGGTATTTTTTTTTTTCTTTCGCTTCCTGCACTTCATGTCGGTGCCTCCACTTTGCGGGGAAATTCCCTGAAAAGGGAAAAATTGCGCCTCAAAAGGGAAAAATAAGGGATGACGGAAAAGGGAATTTAGAAGCGTAGCGTTACGTTCTAGCACGGAGGGAAAAATAAGGGAAAAGGGGAACTAAGTACAGGATTATATCCTAGCATGGAGGGAAACATAAGGGAAAAGGGAAATTTAGAGGCGTAGCTTTGTATTATAGCACAGAGGGGGGGGAAAGGGGATAAGAGGAGAACAGGTGCCCTAGCGTGGAGGGAAAAAGGAGGAAACCGACGTCTTCAAGACAAGAGGGAAAAAAAGAAAATAGAGCCCTCTTTGAGGTTAAAAAGGGAAAGCTGAACGTGGAAACACTGCTTCATATATACAACATATAACAACACATTTAATATTATCAGTGAGGCTCCATTGCCTGTTGTGGACCTGCCCTTCAGACCTCAAGCAGAAGCTGAGCAATGGGCTCCATTCATTGAGACCCTTACTGATGCCGAAATGGAGAAAAAGATCCGAGATCAGGATCGTAACACTAGGTACAACAACACAAACTAAATTAAATGAAAATAAAATTTTATACCAATTTGTTTTAGGCGTATGCGTCGTCTGGCCAATACTACGACATGGTAAAATCTGGAAACTTCGACGAAAACTCACTTTTTCTTAAATTCCTTATAATTTCTGACTGAATAAAAAATCAAATAAAATCGTCGTGAATCGCTTTGATTGTGTTGTTCGAATATATTTTGTTCTGGTAGTTCAAAACTGCATTCAAAAGCTGCACCACTGATAACAAAGCCTCAACTCCTAACCTAAAAACCTCAACGTGTAACTTTTTTTAAAATACGAAAAACCCGCATAAAGTGGAAAAACTTAAAATCAAAACAAAAACTTGTTTAACGCCGAATGGAACCAAGGAACGGAAAAAAGCAAACAGCTAAGATTGACTAGTTGCACTGAATAAACCGAAAAAATCTGAATAAATCAGCTGCCATAAGATTCTGCCGGAGGTAAACAATGGGAGTTAACCAAAGAACTGTGCCAGAAATGATCCAAGTACGAAGTAAGCAATCAGTAAAAGCCCCACGACAAATGGCCAGTCTAACCAGTGATCTGTAAAGTGCACCTTTTGTTGAACTTTTTCCAATTTTTTTCTAACTGAAGGTTTGTATCGCCGCAGTAGACTTCCCGGCACGGGATGCTTCCAACGACGAACAGCACGGCCTGAATACAATAAGAAGAAAACTTAAATAATAACTATTAAACGTAAAATAATACAGAATAAATGGTAATCTGACTGCAACATATTAAATTTAGACATTCTTCTTGATAGATAATTAACTCAATGGTTAATAAACTTACGACAGAGTGTGCTATGGATGAGTTCTATTTGGGGATGAGTCCCCGTGATTTGGGATAAGCAGTTAATGCGGTTCCATCCGGCGTAAACGATTGGGGGTGACGCTTCGACTTTAAAGGAGACCCCAAAGGCTTCTTGCTGTGAGATCTACGCAATCAATCAACCCAGATCAATAATGATTAATATCATAATAAACTATAAAATAAGTAACTTAATCTCACACAATTTTCAATAATAATGATAATATTGATAAGATAAAATCTTTAACTTCTGGGAATAAAATTATAATATATTACAAATATAATATGCAATTAGATTTAACTAACATTTCAATAAACCACGTACAGTCATGTTCATAAAAAAGGGTACAGCATGTGAAGGCTAAACATCGCTTTTTCTTAGTTTTTGCAAGAATATTATAATATTACTTGATAATAATCATTAATTCAGTTAAAATACTGTTTACTTAACCTATCTTAACTGCACTGTACGCATTAATAGTTTTATAAACTCCAGGAAACGACTTTAAAATCTCCCCATGCTGTACCCTTTTTTTATGAACACGACTGTACATATTATAGCAAACTGTATTAATAGTAAAATAGAATAACATAGTAATTGTATTCAAATTAAATCAAATTATACATTTGATCAACAGTTACTTATACCTTATATTTTACAACATTTTTAATTTTATTATTCCCATTTATAATTAGCTATGTAATTTATTATGTATTCCTTATTTCATACAATTATTTTAACAGAACACGTAATTTAATGTTTCACACTTAAACTAATATTTTTATAACAAATATTATTTCAGCAGGTTTTGTGGTTACCGTAAGCGCTGCGCAGCCTTACGGGTGCAGGCAGACTTGAGGAATGTGTGAATATCCGAGACCCTTTTGGCGGGCGCTTTGATCTCTATGTCATCGTGATCCGATTTCAGGGCTTCAGCGATAGCCGACTGCAAACTGGGCGAAATTTCAGGCCTCACGTAGTCCTGGGTCGTTCTCTGGGGAGGATCCAAGCTCAGCAGTATGATATTTTCCCCCTATTTACGCAGACCACAATAACAATAATAATCATACGTCCCAGACCAAGTATCTCATAGACGGGACATAGCCTATCTCTAAGCATGGGATCCCGAGTGGCAGGGTTGCTGCCGGCCAAATCCCACCAAGGGCGATTGAGA
The DNA here is from genome assembly GCA_002872375.1 of Eulimnadia texana. NCBI lineage: Eukaryota > Metazoa > Arthropoda > Branchiopoda > Diplostraca > Limnadiidae > Eulimnadia > Eulimnadia texana. The sequence continues at coordinate 23,953,636 of NKDA01000001.1, forward strand.
ATTCTTTTTTAAGACTTAAAAATAACTCAAAAGTATTATGATAACTACTATTATGCTTAAAGATAGTTTTAAATTTTTTCAGACTATTAAACATAATTTTTTTTTACTTAAAAATGATAAAAACAATCAAATAAATAACGGTTCGGTCAGCTGATAGTTCAGGTAACGCTCACTGATTCGTCGGAAACAGCCTGCGGGTATCTTAGACTCCGCCTCTGGTGGGAATTTTCGACTGCAGAGACATCTTTAGTATGCCACTCGCTGGTGGGAAGAAAGGCCCGTCTATGAGATACTTGGTCTGGGTCATACGTGTTTAATTCTTCGGGATAATTAAAATTAATTTTTTAGTTACAGTATCATTAATTCATTATTATTATTCAGATTCTTACTATATTTATATATATATTTTTTTTTGTATTTCACACAAAGCATCAGGCTAGAGGCCTATGGCTGGTAAATAATATCCTTGATTAACTTGGGGAAATTGTTAACAAAAGGAAAAGGGTCGAACCTACAGTGACACATTCATTACATAACAGTTTAATTCAGTTTAACGAGTGATTTATACTAGCATGTTGTTTGAGGTAAATGGAGGAGATCTTGAGTAATACATTTAGTTATTAATTCTAGTATACAATACAGTTATTATTATTACTATTAATACTATATTTTGATATATTCATTTATTTATTATCTATTGATATAACTATTTATTAATTATCATTAATTTATTAAGTAATTATATTAAACTGTAAATTACAATTTGTATACAGGGCTATAATTCAATAATGAATTCCGAGTCTACGAATACACGCTTGTATTACTATGAATACTATACCTAAATATATCTCTAGAACGCGATATTATTATTATATCACTATTAAGCGATTAAATACCCTGTATCTGGTAGTATCGTATCCCTCTTCAGCCCGCGCCATTTTTTCGTATTCAGAGGTGGGTCTAACTTCCAAGGGATCCGCAATGGGTGGATCCAGGATGGGCAGCGAACCAGCTGCGTCCAGGGTCCAGGCTTCCTCTTCCTCGTCGTAGTTCATCCTGGCCAGGACTTTGCGCTGAAAGTGCGGAGGAACGAAATTGGCGATGATCATCTGCTTGTAGCGCAGTTCCTTCATTAGGAATTCCTGGGCCTCTTCCAGCTGCTGCCTCTCTCTGCGGAACTCCTCGGCCAGGTCCGACATTTCCTGCTTAACCGACTGCCACTTGTTGTAGAGCTTCTTCAGTTTTCGAGTCTTGATGTCGGCCTCTTGCTGCAGGTTGCAAAAAGTCTCGCGCAGGTCCAGCGTCTCCTCGTCCTGCGCCTCCAGCTTCTGCTGCATTTCCCGCTCCAGTTTTTGGCGTTCCAGAATCTCCCTAAAACAAAATCAATTTAGAATTATTATTCACCAATATGAAAAATACGAAATAATACCTGCGATGCTTTTCAATGGCACCTTGCTGCTCTCTCGTAAGGTCTTCCATATTAGTTTCTTGAGATCCTTTGAGTAACTTACTCTCCAGAGCAGCGATCCTTGCCTGCAGTTTTTGCTGGCTCTCTCTTTGCCTTTCATTTGAATCATTTATTACACATTTCAATCAAATAATAGAAATTTTTCCAACCTTCGTATTTCGTCCTCTTTTTCCTGCACGGCCTGCAGCAGCTTATCACGTTCTTCGGTTATCATACTAGAATTCTGCATTAGTTTTCTGCGTTCCTCTTCCAGCAAAGCTTCCTGCTCACCCCAGTCCTTTTCCATTTCCTCATCCACAGTCATGCTGCTACGTTTCTTCTTATTTTTCTCCTTTTTATTCGCCAAATTCGCCTGGGAAAATAATACAAAATATTATATTTTATCACTATAGTAGTAAGTGAATGGCAGTTCAACCTTTAAACGGGCGATTTCCTCTTGGAATTCACGCAAAAGTGCGTCTTTGGGGTCTTCGTTGATCTGTGGTCTGTTGCGAATGTGTTTGGCACGACTGGCATATCGCAGTGTTGTTACTGTTTCCTCGTAATTGTAACTGGCAGGTCCGACAGTGGCTATCATCACCGTACGCGAATTACCCCCAGAGAATCTAAAGAAATTATTTTTATTCATCTCATAATATTCCTTTTTTTCATTATAAATTCATTATTTAATTTAAATTGCTATCATTGTTATTATTAAATGAATTAATTAAATTTATTTCATTAATTTAAATTTTCATTTAGGAATTTAATTTTATATAAGTCGTAAAATTCTTAAATTGAGAAATTATCTTTAATATTCTACTTTGACAATTATTATTGTTATTGAATATTAGACTGAAGTAAGCTAGTTTAAAGCAATTTTACTTTATTATTATACACTTTTATCAGTAATATTAACTCAAAATACTGATAAATTATAGAAACTTTTTTCTGCTTCATGATTAAGACTATTTTCATCATTCGTAGGAGCAGAAATATTACTAATTTTATTAATATTATCCCAACTATTGATTACTATTAGTTTAGTTACCTTGTAGTAAACGAGTAAGCTTCGAGTCACGATAAGGTATGTGGGTATTTTTCCCGTCCACTAAGGCAGAAATGACGTTTCCCAGTGCAGAAAGCGACAAATTAATCTTCGTAGCTTCTTTCAGTCTTTCACCCTGCAGAAAAATAATTCGAACAATACATAACTGAAATTTAAATGTTTTTTAGTAAACAAACCATAGCACCAGTCTTGTTTTGCCGTTCGCTACCAGCCAAGTCGACAAGGTTCAATCTCCCAACTCGAATGTGGTTTTCTCCATCAAGTCCGATTTTGCAAGACTCGACCGTCACGATGAAAATGGCGTGCGACCTGCTGCTGTGCTCGTTCATGTTGGTAGCCCTACATTCAAAAGCAGTTTTTAAATTTTATTGAAAACTGAGTTTGATATCTTGAAATATCCTGATCACCCGACAGAGCGGTTCTGATTGCCAACGTTCATGACATGTTCAATCTCCTTAACGCTCTTACAGACGAACGATGAGAGTTCCTTGACGTAGACCCCGGTATCTGAACGTTCCCTAAGCTCCAGCCGTTTCTTTTGATCCTTGGCCAGTAGGTCCCTACAAAATAATTTATTTTTAATAGTTATCACTATACATACTCGATATACTATTTTTAAATGTTACAAATATGATTTTTACACATGTTAATATTAATTACGTACAGTTAGTGATCAAATGTAAATATAATACCTGATTTGTTCTTGGTAGATCTCAAGATAGGACGCTCGCACCAGGAACTGCTCGTCTCGGGAACAGGAAATATGGTTGAAAATTTGTTCAAAAGACCTAGGAATGATGCCTCGTTTTTCGGAATCGTGCCTGACCCCCTCCATCGTGTACGTCTTTCCCGTTCCCGTCTGGCCATAAGCGAATACAGTTCCATTATATCCTTCGAGTACAGACTCCACTAACGGTTTAACAGTTTCTGCATACAGATCTTCTTGTTTGGAACTAGTACAATATAAAATTAGTCTCATTTCTTATAACTTAAATGTAAATTTCTTACTCCCAGTAGTAAACAGCATCAAATGTGAAACTGCGAGCTGGATTCGAAGTTTCCGAACTGGGAGCTCGAACTTCTATCAAGCCTCGTTGGGGGTAAACATCTACAATCCTGAGATTTGAGAAATGTATTATTATGCGTTAGTAGTATATTATAAAACAATAAACAAGGATTTTACCTTGTATGGCCTTCCGCTACTTCTTTCTCATCTAGTGGTCTACATCTCACGACTACTTTTACCGTTTCTGCTGCTGAAGATGGGCCCATCCTAAATTAAATCAAATATAAAATCCTTATTACTTGCTTCTACTTTCAAAATTAGTATTATGTTTTAAAGATCCGGACTGTACTAACATAGTGGAGTAAGACCTTGTACATTAATTTATCGACTATTATTTACGTGTTTTGTGTTAATTTCTAGTTACCTAGCATCGAAGGGGCGCCGGCAGCGCAGGCGCTGCTGCACTTGCGTCAATCACTTTGCAGTGGAAAATAGCAAACAATGTTACAAAACACAATTAAAAAAACATGACAAGAGCATGTAGCAGACGGCCAGTGTTTCCAGCTTTCAGTTTTCCCTTTTGGCCTCAAGAGGGCTGTTTTTTCCCTTTTCTCCCCTTGGCTTCAAGAATCAATTTCCACTTTTTTCCCCCTCAGTGCTTGGATTTCAGGCCTATTAGTTCTAAATTTCCTTTTCGCCACTTCCGGTTTTCCCTTTTCCAGGGAATTTCCCTGCAAAGTGGAAGCACTGTTTTCTTCGCATTAAAACAGCACAGCTAATCAATAAAGCGGCGTTGTCATTTACCAAAAATAGCACACGTAGAGCACATACCTAAACGCACACCTCTCTATAGCGGACATCGTTATTAAATTTACTTCAAAAAATTTCGAAACTTACTTGGCTGGAAATAATTTCATAATTTTTTTCCTAATTTTCTGAAACGATTCGAAGTTAAATTTTTCTATAGACATATTTGATTCGTATGTCCGTAGTGTAGGGATTTAGTCTTCAGTGACTGTTCACCACCATATAAAGATGAACTAAAAATTTCAAAACGTTTAACATTTGTAATAAATTTGAAAATAAAAAACAATATATTACATCAATTGAAACAGATTACGTTTATGATACACTAGATATCATCAAAGATGTCGAGATCCTCATCATCATCATTGCCAAAGCAGAAATACCCTGCTTTCCTTTGTGGACTCTTCTTTTCTAAAGCTGCTGGTTCACAGTTTTCTATTTTCTGTGGAGAAGATTTTTCAGAATTTTCTTTAACTTCTATTTCTGAACCCAAATCCTCGGAAGGTGGCCTGGCAAAGCGTGACAGAAAATGTCGAGCTTCTTGCTGTATCTTTGACTGTAAAAGTGGAGACTCTCCATCTGTTTTTCTTCGTTTAGCAGCACTTTCCCCAGACGGAGATTTGCATACAACAGTAACTGGGATCATTTCAGTGCTAATAGGTGTAGACGATTGAACAGGATTTTGCATTACTTTAAACGATAGCGAGAAATCGTTTCTCTCACTTGCTGATCTGCTCGGAGAGTCTTCAGACTTTTCTTCATTTGTTTGTGAGGAAATAATAACTGGCTCAGAAGATTTTTCGTCTAAAATATTTGGCTGTGTAGAGGTCAGCTTAACAAAGCTAGAAGTTCCTCCGTCCAAACGCTTTAGCTCGTCCTCGAGCAAGTCGTCCAGTTCTAGTCGCTTCAGTATCGTTACAGCTGCAAAATCCAAATTTGTGCAATAAATTACTAATTATATATTATTTAACCTATACCTTGTTGTCTGTATTCAGTTGTTGGGTCTTCAGGGAAGTTTGACCGCATCACAGTTTCCGAACCGATCAGAGAGGCCGAGCTCATGGACGATTCCATAAGTGCCACAACGATTATCGCGTCTTGTACAGTCACTTCTTGCCTGTACATTAGTTTAGCGTGTCCCTGAGCCAGTCGAATCATACTCTCAAGCATACGGACCGTCGTTCTGGCACAGTTTCGATCCTCGACTTGTCGCTGTTCCTGATAATAACGACCCAGAACCTAGTTTTGTCAATTACAGCATTTTAATAAAGTATTAATGTTGAATACGCCGTTTGTACTTGTGTAGCGCCATCATTCAGAACAGGTTTGAGTTCTTTGATATGCATAAAGTAGGCTCGGAGCTTATCGAAAGTCCAGGTATCGTGATTGGTTTTCTTCGGAAGTGAGGATTCGAGGTCAGTCATTTCGGTATCGAGGTTGTCCATGATGTGAGAGGAGACTAGGCGATCCCAGTCTTCGTTTTTGCTGTCCACCAGTACCATGATGAGATCGAACCGAGACAAAAGCGAACTGCTGATCCCCACGTTGACGATCAAGTTAAGATTCGGGTCATAGTGCCCGCCTTTAGCGTTGGTGGCTGCGAACACAGAACACCTCGTGCTCAGCTTGCAAACAATGCCAGCCTGAGAAATTTTAACAATTAATTATAAATCTTGAAAATTAATTAACAATATAAAGTGCCTTGGCAACACTGATGCTCTGCTGTTCCATAGCTTCGTGAATGGAGGCTCTATCGTGTTCTCGAATGCAATTGAATTCATCAATGCAGCATACTCCTCCGTCAGCCAACACTAAAGCTCCAGCTTCTAAGTGCCATTCTCCAGAGTCCTAGTCATTATATTTGATCGTTTGTGTGTTAAGTTATATTTTCTACGCGTGCTTCTTACGTAAAAATGATTATTAGTAGATACAATAAGACCTTTAAAGCAGCAACTGTCAGTCCAGCTCCCGTAGTCCCGACTCCGGTTGTTACTACAGACCGCGGACAGAGTTTTGCCACACACTGGAGAATTTGCGATTTTCCAGTCCCTGGATCTCCGACCAGCATTAAGTGAGACTCTCCGCGAACTTTGGTCCCTGAGCTGTCGACTCGAGACACTCCGCCCGCAATTACTAAAGCCACAGCCAACTTGACAGCGTGGAGACCATAAATCTACAAAAATTTGCAAAATTCGTAAAAAGTAAAGCTGATTTTCTAACAGAGCGTAGTATACAACCTGTGGGCAAAGTGAAGTAAGCAACAAGTCTCGTCCAGCGAGGGGCTGCGTTCCATATTTCGCCCAGTACTGAGCTGCGAACTCTGCAACGTTAGATGTGAGAATAGCGGAGGGACGATTATCATTGTTGACGTGAATGTGATTAGCCATAAGCACGAGCTCGACCTCCGCTTTCTGACTGCGAACCAAAGGCCTCCATCTCTGCCTTACAATACCACTAAAGAAAATAAAAATAAAATTTTGAGCTATTCAGATGTTTGCAAAAGAAATACCTGACTTCAATATCGTCACCAGGTTTGCACAAGTCAACTAAATCGTCCTCTAAGGTAACCCACAGAGTTCGAGGAATGGTCCCGAGGGCCAGTTTCTGAACCTGTTCCTGTATTTTAATTTCTTGGTAGTCTTTGTAAAAAACTTTACTGGGATCTCTTTCAGCCTGAAACAAAGTCGATTTGCATTTTTCTTCGCTCGGGCACTGCTTGGGGAGAGTGATGCTGTAAAACGATTCATAATCAGCCTGAACAGTGAACTGGTGGCCGCACTTGTTGCAGGTATATTGACGTTGATACTCGAGGACTTTCTTCTGGATGGCTCGAATGACTGTGCCCTGAATGCAGAGCAGTCGACCAATATCGCAGGTTCGGGGGACCGTGATCCTCCGGAAATCGGGACAGGAGATGAGACCCTTAATTCTAACATGAACGAATGGCTTAAGACTAGCTTCTGGTTTTTCCGCCGGACTCAAATCATCACAGAGCATCTTTAATGCAGCGGGAAGTGATCTATCAAACGTGGAGATAAAACCGACAGGGTCAGTTAACAGGTAATCTGTTAACTCAAGTTCAGAGTTCATCAGGACAAGGAAGCTAGAAAAAAATATTTTATTAAACCTGAAAATTTAAAAACTAGCATTTTAGCTGATGAATTTTCTTACTCGATTGTAACATCATAGTGACGAGTAAAGTCTGCGGATTTCAAGACTCGCAGCAGCTCCTGTTTCTGGTTAGTAGTAACATACCTAACTATCATATCTTCAAAAATATATATGAATATCTTGATGGAAAACTTGTAGTTTATATTTTGAAATTTTTACCTTTCCACTTGTTCGCCGACATTTTAGAAGATTCAGTTGTTTTGTTTACATTTGTTGCTTGGCGCCAAATTCAAACGCCATCTAGTGAGCGAGTACGGCAACTTTACTAATATTTCAAAATATTTTAATATCTTTTTATTATATCATTATAGTGAGATTTAAATGTGTGTATATTAATGTATTGAACTCAAAGAAGCAAAATGACTATAATTAGCATTAATATTAATAAAACAGGCTTGAAAGTTTAATGGCTGGACACTGTAAAACAACTTGGAATGGCGGTAATAAAAATTCATAAACTTTCAAACATCGAACATTTTAGTAATAAGATACTGTCTCCTTCACGGGTCCATATGTATCTGAAACTTTCTTAAATGCCGTATTAATAAATACATATTACATTAAAATATATTATCACTGCATATTGGGGGTGAATAGTTCAGACGAACTGAGGACTCCTTTCAGGCGATTTCGTACTGTTCTGATACTCGCTTTTTCCCTCGATGTGGACAGCACTTTCTACTAGAGTTGTGTGACTCAAAGGCCCCTCAACAATGGTCACACATCCGTGGGAACTTGTTTGAGACACTCGCTTGACAACAGCAGAAGTTTGCGATGAATAATATCGCTGTATCGGTGGTACAGCTCCAGATGGAACTTGAATTTTGACGAGGTTTTCATCCGCTTCGGTTCGAGACGATTCTACATTCACAACTTCATAGAAACGTATTAGTTTAACTGAGATTTTAAGAGAGATACCTGAGACTCGGTCAATTTCGTCTTCGCAAGACATTCGCGATCCTCTGCGTGTGAGGTTCAGGGACCACTGGTCACTGTGCTGCGTTCCTCTTCCACTGCTTCCAGTGCTCTGCGATTCCCAGCTCTGATCCGAATCGACAACGCCATCCACAAAACAAGTTTGTCCTTTACTTTGCTGTGAAGATGAAGACGGAGACGATAGTGCAGAATCTGCTTGCGAAGATTCCTCGAAAACGGAAGAACTTTTCGTCGCCTGAGTGCTGAATGACACAATGTTAACCTGCAAAACTGTCGCATTATTTAAGATTTCACTGGGGACTTCGAGATTTGGTTTACGGTTTCAGCCCCTTGATGGTCGTGCAAGGATCCTCGAAATGCTCTCGTTACGTGGTGGCTGTGTAGAAAGCTTCGTTCCGCAAGAGCTGGACTCGACGCCGTAACTTGAAGTCCTGAAAATTATACAGAAAATTATTTGATGAATGAATACTTGAGATTGCATAAAGACATACTTTCGCTCTGCAGCTCTACCGTCAGCTTTCTTTCAGATTCCTGTCGTCTAGGTTCTTGATTCTGATTCTCGTTCAGCTTAACCTTCTCACCCGACGAACTTGTACGAGTCTAAAACATGAGTTAAAACAGCACCAATATTAGTTATGTGTTGTAAGCAGCTTTTACCTTGCTAACATCAGGCTTGTGTGACACTCGATCTTTCGCGTTTGAATGCGGATCCATGGGTCCAAAGATTTCTTCAGCGTGTTCGATAAGGATTTCGATGATCTTCGTCTGGTGGACGGTATCGACGAGAGAAGAAAGTGAAGGAGCGCCTTCAGCAGTCTGCAGTAAAGTGGGTCCGAAAACGATGCCCAGGTTGGACGAGGGCATGTTGTTAACATCCGATCGGTCGGAAACGCGCTTGAGGTGATGCATGACAGCAGCCAGCGTCAGAAAATGATTGCGAGGGAGTTTGCGGCACAGATCTCTTAATTCCTCCACACAGTTCGACGAGAGGTCTTTGGCAATTCTAAGAAAACAAGTCGTTAAATGTCCACCTTAGTGTATCATATAATCTGATTACTTAATGAATTCTGGATACAGTTTGGACGTGAGCAGAGGTTCCGGTAACTGGCGTAAGTAGAGTTTCAATACGTTGGAAATGACATTTGGGTGAACGTCGGTTAAGTCTACAAGTTCAGCTCCGTTCTCAAAAGCTTGACACAGCTTTTCAACTTTGGATTTGACACTTGAAATGCGGTAAATACCCTGCGAAAGGTTTAAAAGAAGATGCTGTAGACCGTTTAGGTATATACCACTGTCGTCTGCAGCTGTTTGACCAAATTCTGGTATTTACCGTATAGGACAGTAACGTGTTCAACAGCAGCAGATGATACTGAGCTTACAAGTCTTAGGGTATGATTATCCTATGTACCAGAGGGATGGTTAATTGTTATACCTTGCATTCGATAGCGCGGGTATCGATTTCGCTGATACACTTTGCGACAATGTGCGGTATGTGTGCGCCTGTTTCGACGAGATGCTGGTTCAAATCCACTCCGAAAGTCGTCATCTTCCTCGGCAGTCTCTTATGGCCACACTGAATGGCTAGAGTGCTCAAGCATTTCTTATGGCTTGCTAACCCACACTAAAAAGTACATACAATTAATAAGAACTTAATAATTAATGAACCGTAGCAATCAGAACCTCGGTACATTCGATTCCCTGGAAGTAAACGTAAGAATCACATTCTCTGCAGCGGGAGGGTGTCTTCGGCTTACGGAACGTGTGCGTTACGGCAGCTTTCGACATAATGGGACTGCGTCCACTTTCGTAAGATACGCTGCTACCTATAACAGATCAGCGTAAACTAAACCCATAACACTTGGTCGTAAACCAAGCTGACCTTCCAAGTCGTTATCGAGTTCCTCTCCCGACGAGAGGTTTTCCACAAGTCGACGTGTCGTCATTGACGGACTTGTCACCGGCGAAATCTCTCTGCTTTTGGAGCTTGGGTTCGACTCGACACTTTCAGTGTCACTGCTGGCTTTGTTCGTACCACTTCCCGAAGAAACTGCAGTGTCCCATGCTTTCAGACGGATAGAAGACAGCCCTCCACTTCGTTCGTGTCCTAGTAAAATCATCGAGTATATTACCATCACCGTAACCAGTTATAGTTTACATACGATCTCGTTCTAGTAGCACGTTGGTAGCTGACTCGGACGAATAAGGCTCGAACGTGAACACTGTGGGTGCAGCCATCGCTGACGAGGCTACTGGAACACTTTTGATGAATTCCATGTACTGCGAACCGGGTTCATAGAGTCTGGTGCTGTCATACAGAGTCTGAAACTGTCAATTGAAAATCAAGACAGCGTCTAATTCCACTAAGAAGACTTAAAATTTACTTGTACAGGCACCGGGGCAGCCAGAGATTGCTGAAGCTGGAAGTACGATGCAGTTACAGCTTTCATGGTTTGGTCGCACTGCAGCATCAGCTCTCGCAGATGCTTCAGCACTTGCCCCTTGGTCCGAACCAAAAGATAGTGACGATCGTTTGCCTCAGAAACGCACGACTTGTAAGCGACTTCAGCTTCCATGGCCTAATTAGATTAAGATTCAATGAAAACTAAGTTAGAGAGGATTATTAAAATACTTTTTGCAAAGCTTCTTCTTCAGTCTTTCGTCTCTTGTCGATTTTGGCCAGGTCCGAGGCATCGTTGGCTGTCTCAGCCCGAAGAGACGCTTCTTTGGCACGGTCCCAGTCTTGTTGTTTCTGAATGTAAAGAGTCTTGGCCTTACGCAAATTATTTACAGACTCTTGCATTCGTTTCAGTTCTCTCTGCCAGGTCTCTTTGATTTGCTTGCGGTGCTTTTCGTACTCGTTCCTCCGAGCGCTCAGCGGCTGTGACAGTTATAAAATGGATACTTGTATAATGTGACGTAAGAAGAAGGCATACCTCGATGAATTTATGACCGAGCAGGAGTGCAACAGTTGTTTGAAGTGCGTTAGCGTTTTCAATTTCCTGGTCCAGCGCTGTCATATAAATCGATTGGAACGGCAAAAAACACTACAACGTGGGAGAAACACAGCAATAAAACAATAACAACAAACTTATCACGTTGTAAAACTTGTACTTCTTCTTTGAGGATGCACCGGGTAGTCTGAGCTAGTTTGGTGACATTTTTGGCCAACTCTGTTTCCAGGTGAATCTTCTTTTCCACGTAGGAGATGATGTCTTTGGCGTATTTGGACCAGAGTTTTGCCCGGTGTAGCGCCAGTTCTACGCCCTGTTCCAACTGCAGTAAAACAGAATCCATTTGCGAGCCATTCCAGTTGACTGCAGCAGATTTGTGCGCAGCGTCGGCTTCCACAGCAAAGCTGTCGTACGACTGCTACAAAAATTTGTAATATTTACATAAATAATAATCAATTTACATAAAGTTTTACTTCGTTGTTCGTTGCAGAACAGTTAGCTGAAGTCACGTTACCATCCAAGTCTCCCATAAGGTATTCAGACACCCTGCACACAAAAAACAATTACAAGGAATCTAAACATAGCCACGTAACTAATGCATGTTATCATAGTTAGCAGTCTGTTATCGCTTGCTATTATAATAGAGTGAGATGCTGGAAATAGCAGAAGTGATTCTATTTAAAGGGTTTTCTGTTGTTTTAAACTCTTGTTCGTTCCTCTTCGGCCAAAACAAATTCAAGGTGAACAGTTATAAAAATCCAGCCGCCAGAATTAAAAATACCTAGTCTACCCAGATGCGGACATTTGGACCAGACCCAAAGAACTTTGGTCGCATGCCCTGATAACAAACGATAACAGCTGATAACTGTGAGATAATAGCGATTAGTAAATGAAACCTGCTGCTGAAAGCGAGGGCCAGTTGATCGATGGTTTCAATCAATTGTTTGGTTTCAGTTTTCTCTTCATCCCAGTTCAGTTCTGAAAATGTAGGACATTACTCAGTAACAACGATGAATAATTAATGTTTTATTTACCTTTAATCTGATGTATCAAAGTTCCAGCAGTAACGAGAAGTTCAGCCGATTGCAGTACTGGATACTTTTCTAGAATCAGCCGCAAAATGCGCAATACTTCACCCAGTCTTTCGTGGGCGGTTTCTTTGAATACCTGGCTGTTTTCTGTATCAAATGATTCGATTCTTATCTTTTTTATCGATTAACATATCGATTGGCTTCTAACCTTGATCACTGACGAGTTTCTTCAGTTTGGCCAGGGCCTCTTTGAAGGTGCGCACTTGCTGCGTTAAAACGACGATATCCTCGTGATCGACGATGTGAATTTCCTCATTGCCCTCTGAACTCGTACTACCCATAGAAGAAGATCTAACAGCACCAGAACTACCGAAACTTTGACGATTTGTAGTACTGTTCGTCTTCTGCTGGCTATCGAAATCCATTCCTGCTGCACCAGAGGATTCTACGCCATCTTCTCTGTTGTTTCGACGAGGACTCTGTATAATCAACACACAATGAACACTCCAAATATATTTTCTCGTATTATTCAAGTTTGGAGAGACACACACTTCTGTCCAGCACCGTGTCTCCGGACTGACTGACTACTTTTAGCTGGCAGAAGCACAGCACAACTATTCTTTCGTTTCTTTATTTTTCCTTTTTCTTTTGTTAGTACTAGATTAAAACATGTTACACGTATCAAAAAACATGTTCGGGAGTGTGAATTATTACTGATTGAATAACGTGTGAACAGCTGTTTCGACTGTGTGGTTTTGATGTAAAGAAACGAGACACGTTGTCGGCAACAGGTGCTTAAATTATTACTGTTATCCATCATCTCACTATTACTTACATATTAATGAAAATCTGTATCGATTACTGAACCGATTTGGATGAGCGATATCAATATGAGCAATTTTCTATTTACAAATTATTAATTTTAATAAATTTTTTGGAATTTCATACATTTTTGGCGATTTGGCAGCGCCGCAGAGGAAACGGCCGTTTGCAAAGGAAGGGGGCAACGAAACAATGGCGAAAAGATGGCGGACCATAATAATAGGAATCTTGGTCCTGTTCTCTGGTCAACCGGTAAAATTAATGGCTTTTACGAAAACCGCAGATTTCACACGTGTGTTATTTGTATTTTACTTTATACTTTTTATTTTACTTTTTTTTGACATTTAGATTTAGTTAGATTGTCCTTGGACGGAATTCTATTGCCGGGGCCCGTGTGAGAAACATGTGCGTGTCGCACCTCCCAGATGCTTTGGCAACTTCAAATAATCGCCTGATAACAGGTAATATAACACTTGATAGTGCTTTGATAAGACCTGATAACATGTGAATAACAGTATGAAAAGACCACTGAGAACACTGATAACTCGTATTCGGTAGAGTTCTAATAGTTTTACGGTGGGAATAACTGAAGATAATAAGTCAGTAACACTTGATAATACTTTGGTAACACTTGATAAGACCTAATAACATGTGAATAACAGTATGAAAAGACCACTGAGAACACTGATAACTCGTATTCGGTAGAGTTCTAATAGTTTTACGGTGGGAATAACTGAAGATAATAAGTCAGTAACACTTGATAATACTTTGGTAACACTTGATAAGACCTGATAACATTTGAATAACAGTATGAAAAGACCACTGAGAACACTGATAACTCGTATTTGGTTGAGTTCTAATAGTTTTACAGTGGGAATAACTGAAGATAATAAATCAGTAACACTTGATAATACTTTTATAACACTTCATAAGACCTGATAACATGTGAATAACAGTATGAAAAGACCACTGAGAACACTGATAACTCGTATTTGGTAGAGTTCTAATAGTTTTACAGTGGGAATAACTGAAGATAATAAGTCAGTAACACTTGATAATACTTTGGTAACACTTGATAAGACCTGATAACATGTGGATAACAGAGTAAGAAGACCCTAGGAACCTTTAATAACTCGTATTTGACAGAAGTTTGATTAAGTAGGACGATAGTAACATTAATTATCCATTATTACTACTATCGATTATTATTGAGTTTAGACAGCTACCTTAAGGTTTCAGCGTGCTTTTCCGTGACAATAACGGCGGTTTGAACCGTTGATGAACGACTGCAAATTACACACGAACAACAGAACTTTGAGCAAATAAGAATCTAACGAAATGTACTAGAAATTGCGGACACTTGGTTCCACAATAGGATCCTTAATGGACACTAGCATCGAAATGAAGTAAAAATTGGGGGAAAAATGGCCTGCAACTTGTTTCAAATCGAATCGGGGCCAGTTCTTGAGGAGACCACGAGAACCGCTAGTCAACCCCGCTAGGCTTTCTGGTGGGAAAGAACAGGCTACCGAAACTCGTAATTTTCTATTACGCAATAGAAGTGTGGAAACTAATTCGGAACAAGCATCCTTAGCATTCTTAACAAGCATAAGTAGTATAGTAATAGTAGTCGTTGTTGTTGTTGTTGTTGTAGCTGTACCATCAATATTAGTGGTAGTAGCAGTGGTAATAGTGGAACCAAAAGTTGTAGTAGCAGTGCTAGTAGTAGCAGTCTTAATAAAAGTAGTAAAGCCCTTTAGGCTTTCTGGTGGGAAAGAACAGGCTACCGAAACTCGTAATTTTCTATTACGCAATAGAAGTGTGGAAACTAATTCGGAACAAGCATCCTTAGCATTCTTAACAAGCATAAGTAGTATAGTAATAGTAGTCGTTGTTGTTGTTGTTGTTGTAGCTGTACCATCAATATTAGTGGTAGTAGCAGTGGTAATAGTGGAACCAAAAGTTGTAGTAGCAGTGCTAGTAGTAGCAGTCTTAATAAAAGTAGTAAAGCCCTTTAGGCTTTCTGGTGGGAAACAGCAGGCTACCGAAACTCGTAATTTTCTATTACTTAATAGAAGTGTGGAAACTAATTCGGTTCTGTGCCCTGCATTAATAGTAGTAGTAGTGGAAGCAGTAGTCATAACAGTAATAGTAGTACAGTGGTAACAGAAGACGTAGTAGCTGTAGAAGTTGTTGTTACTCTTGTTGTAGCAGTATCATTAGCACTAGCAATAGTAGCAGCAGTAGTAATAGTGGAAGCAAAAGTTGTAGTAGCAGTGCTAGTTGTGGTGGTAGTAGTAGTATTAGTAGGAGTAGTAGTAGTGGTAGAAGAAGAAGAAGTAGTAGTAGACATAGTAATAGCACTAGTTGTTGTTGTTGTGGAAGCGAAAGTTGTAGTAACAGTGCTAGTGATAGTAGTAGTTGTGTTGTTACTGTTGTTATTGTTGTTGTGGAAGCGAAAGTTGTAGTAACAGTGCTAATGGTAGTGGTAGTACTAGTAACAGTAGTAGTAACAGTAGTAGTAGTAGTAGTGGTAGCAAAAGTAGAAGCTGTAGTAGTAAAATTATGTGAAATGGTAAAAAATTGTACAAAAAACATACAGTGAAGTAAACTAGTTAATGGACTTAATTAAATCCATCATTAATTATTAGAAAAAATCTTACGGAATATTTTTTGGAAATGCTTCTTCCCAACGTGACGAATCTGCCTTTCAGAGATCCGTACGGCGACAACATTTTCCCGCACAAAATTAACACCAAATTTTACATTAATTACAATCAGTTAACACCGCCGACTTTGTAATTAACTCAAGACTTCAAGTTATTTCCCAGAAAAAATTCACGCTTGACACGACGCATTCGTCGCCATAAGCGAACGATTCAATCACGTAGAAACGAATGTGTGCTAAGAGGAAACCCCAAAATTTTCTCGATAAAAGAAACAAGGGTCTGTGTTATCACCCTGTTATCAGTGTTATCAGCCCGTTATCAACACAGCGGTGGGAAGTTGCCGGACCCTGGGATTCAGAAAGCATAAACCACAGAAGAAGAAAAATGTTTGCGGTTTCCGATACCTTCCGCTTTTCTTCCACAAAACTTTACATTCAAATCTGATAACTTACGTTACAACTACTACAATCATCAACTACACTTAAATTCAATCTCTATAAAATGTAATTCAACCTAAATCAAAGTTGTATTACATCAAATTGATTTTAGATTAATTAAATCTGAGAGGACGTCGCCGTAAGGCGAGAGGAAGTTGCGCCAAAGGGAAACGGCGCCGCATTTCAAACTTGCGATTAAGCAAACGAACGTGATTTTTCTAAATAACTCTTAAACATATTAATAATATATAAAATATAGTAATCTACATAGAAATGAAGCTCAATAGCTGCTGTGCATTTGGAATGGCATCATTTGCATAAATAAATCGCTGACCACAGCTTAGAAACACGTACTAAAAAGATCGTATCCTTCTATGGGATTCTCGCCTTCAAAGACACTTTTTTCTAAAATTAAATGTTACTGTTATTGCTCTATTATTTGTATAAATTAACGCACAATCTTGAATATTGATAGTCTCACCCAAAAAAAGTACCACTACAGTGCCTTTTTGTGGTTGCTCAGTTTCTTTCTGCAGTGCTCTTTCACAGTAGCCTTAGTTCAAGGTCACAAAAAAAGGCACTACAAAAGGCACCGTCATTTTTTACGTGATTATTGTTCACATGAAAGGTGAATTAATAGATTTACCTGAGACATTGTCGAAAAGATCCGCTTTTGTGGTGCTTTGACAAACGACTAAGTGCAGCTCGTTTGCTATCTTATCCATCAATTGACGGATATGAGACATACCTTTTAACTGTTATCATCACTTCATCATCTTTCTGATAAGTAGAAACACCTCGTAAAACACTGATAAGGCCCGTTGCTAACCTTGGTTAACAGCTAAATGTACTAGAATATGTAATTATACTTACAATGATTTTCTGGCGTTTAAGTTTGGGTTTCGCAGCTCTCGACTCAAAGATGACAGCACTAAACATTTTCGAATTTTTGAGTGACATTTACACGAATCCCAGATTCACATAGCAGTCCAGTTAGAAATTGTGAAAGAATCTTGAGAAAAGATTCTTGATTCTCCGAATCATGAAAGGGCTGTGCTGTCCACTTGAGAGAAAAGTTAGCTATTGACTGCATCAGGTAACGCCAAGGTTTGGCAGCTTCCTACGCTGGAGAGAAACACTTGATAATACGTTGATAACACACTGATAACCTTGATAACCACTGAGTTACGGACCCTCTGATGTTTGGCTATTACCATAATATGCGTAAACAGGTTTGGAGCACGCTGTAAACAAAACTATACCCGGCGCCATTACTAACCTGCATCCTTGTATCCCAAATCAGGTTTCACAAATATTATACAACTTTACTTAATATATTTAAATCTAATTAATGCAAATTCAAGTATTGGCTCCTTCAGGGAGGCCTGATTTTATTTCAACCGACAAAATCCACACAAATCCCTTTTCACCAGAATCTTGTACACTTATTTGGAATGTGATTGCACGAAATATCGTCACAAACAATATATTATATTAAACTTAATTTTTTAAAAAATACATTTAGTTAAATTCCACATGGCTACCGGAGAAAAAATTCATATCCCAAAAAGAAAAAATTTATGCTCCATAGTAAAAAATCTTAGAAATGTTACAGAGAAAGTATTGATGAATGATTAAAAAACTACGAACTAATTCAGCAGTGTCGAGGAAAATTAAACTCAAGGCACTTGAATTCTTTTTTTTTTTTTCAATAATAAAGAATATATATTCATTCAATGACGCTTTCGCAGTGTTTCACATGATGATTTGTGGCTCGGGCACCGAGTCAGCTATGGCTTTGTGCGGGAGGACTTTGCCACCGTTGATGTAGATTTCATCCTTTACGATAACGTCTTCTCCGAGAACGGTCACGTTCTCCATTCGAACCTAAAACAAGATCCAAAGCAATAAATTACAATCATTTCAACCTTTTTCAATGAAACTTTATACCCATCGTCCAACGACACACTTCCACCCAACGATACAGGAGTCAAGCCAAGAGTGGGATTTGATGTGGGCGTCCCGAAGCACCGTCGTTCGTTTAATGCAGACTCCGTCCTCAATCACGACGCCCGGTCCGATAACAACGTTTGGGCCAATCCTGCAGTTTGCCCCAATTCGAGCGGTGGGATCCTAGTTCCAGAAGTCCAACTTAAGATTTACGTAAGATACAAATTTTAAGCGAACAAACCATGATAACGTTGCCAACTATCCCAGGCTGTGTGCAGAGCAGCGGGCTGTTCTTCTGACGAAGAGCTGTCAGGTACAGTGAGGCCCCAGTGATGAAATCTTTGGGCTGACCAACGTCCATCCAGAAGCCTTGCAGGTCGTAAGCGTAAAGTTGACTGTCGGCTGCCATGTAAGGAAACACTTCCTTTTCAATACTCATCGGTTTCAACTGCGGGAAAAAAAAAATGCAAAAGTTCGAGAACAGAGAATCTTGATAACTCATCTTATTTGTATACCTCTATTCTGTCCATGATGGACGGGTTGAAAATATACATCCCGGCGTTGATTTTGTTAGATACGAACTCCTGCGGTTTCTCGACAAACTTTTCGATGCGACCCTGTTCGTCACAGACGACAACACCGTACTTCGAGGGTTCATCAACGCGTGTTACCTTGCAAATACAAATTTTATTTTCATAATAATAATTCTAATTATTATTTACACAGCATATAAACTTACAACTATCGTTCCTTCCTTTCCGTGAGCTTTGTGGAAGTCCACCAGTTCTTTGAACGGGAAATCGCAAATAACGTCAGAGTTGAGCACAAAAAAGGGTTCGTCCGAGGAAACTAGAACGTCCTTAGCAAGCGCTAGTGGTCCGGCAGTTCCTAGAGGTTCAGTTTCGTGTGAAAACGAAACCATAATTCCCAACTAAACAAAACGTTCGTTAATAAACGAGACCCCTTCATAATAGAAACAACAAACTTTAGCAGCTTCTGCGCTCAGCTCTTTCTCCATCTGCTCGGCTCTGTAAGAGACTGCCAGAATGACATGTCGAACACCAGCCTCGAGCAACGCTTCGATCTGGTGCAGCAGCATGGGCTTGTTCGCAAACTCGACCAGCGGTTTTGGTCTGCTGAGCGTCAGCGGCCGCAGTCTCGTCCCGTAACCTCCGACGAGAATCAAGGCTTTCATTCCACCAAGTTTAATTTCTGTTAAAAACAAAGTAAGGTCATGTCAACCAGACACCCTTGGGCAGGTTCAAATAGAAAGGTTATATTTTTCAAGGCCAAGGCAAAGAGCCTGTTTTGAAGGGTCACTGCACTTTCCATTTCATCAGTCTTTAAAATCCCAACTAACATAAAATAAAACTTTATTATTACTTACCAGTTCCTCCCATGATATCACAACGATTGAATATTCAAAAATATCTTGGGAAAGCAAATAACTCTGTTCCTGTAACCTGCAAATAAAATCAAACAATTACTAACTTTCCATCGACTGAAAGAACTGCTAAACGCAAATCCTCACCCAACTTTTCATTAAAAATTCTTAAATTAACTAAATTTATCTTCGTTAGGCTGGTTTTAGTTATTGTACCAAAAAGTAGGCACAAAATTCTTTTAAAAATCTTTGAAAGTACCTTTGTAGTGAACTGACGTGCCACGTCAAGGAGCGCGTTGCAGAGGTCGGGTATGCCAAGCAGTAACTGACGTATGCGACGTATGCCTTCACATAACGCGTCTGCAGTCACCTCGCTAGATGCCGCCCCGAGCGCTAAGTCCTCGCCGCTGTTTTTCGACCTCGGTCACGTATCCACAATAAAAGGGCCAAGCCAATGTGTTAAACCATCATAAAACCTACAAGACTTGAACCGTATAGGGCTCATAAGACCAAACCCTCTACAAGGGACAGCCGTATCAAACACGATACTTGTGTAGAATTTCGCTTGAAAATAAGTCTGAAAATCTTTAAAAAAATCAAGAAACATTTTGACGCAAAGAAAGTTCAAAAATTCTTTGAAAATTGATTTAATAACGGTGTCCGCTATAGAGAAGGAATTGGCCTTTGGAATATGCCTTGTAGTAAAGCATTTAGGGATTAGACTTGTGCAATAGCCTAAGATATCAGTGGCACAGGAAGACCACTGGTGTCTGGACTTTTCAAAGTGAATTTAATATTGCATTGCACTTCTCAGAACGAAGTTAAACAGAGTATGTAAATCTGGGGGGGTTAGGAATCCACCGTAGGATCCCACCCAAGTAAAAATTTACTATAGTGCACTATAGTAAAACTATGTACTATGTTGCAAAATACTAGAGTATCACACTATAGTGCAATACTATAGTTGAAAACTATAGTATTGCACTTGAGTAAAACTATAGTTTAACTATAGTGCCCTACTGTAAAACTATAGTGTCCTATAGTTAAACTATAGTAAAACTATAGTGCACTATGTTGCAAAATACTACAGTGCCACACTATAGTTTACAGCTATAGTAAATTTTTACTTGGGCAGCCCGAGAGATCAGTTATTCCTTAAATACCTCGCCCAATAAATAAAGTATAACTTGCTATGTTTCACTTCATCGTTTAGCCCAAGGAGTCACAGACTTAAATCCTATGGGTATTAATCGGTATAAAGCTTCATTCATATCCCTGTCTGACTATTGACCATAATCTAATGTATTTGGACGTCATAGAGGGACTAAGAAATTCAGCGTTTTTACTTGAAATAATTTTTCCCGGAAATGCAATTATGCACACCACATTAGTAATACTTCGAAAATGTAAAGTTTCTGTGAAGAACCCAGTTGTTTACTGGGCTTCTATTCAGTTGTTTGGTTGCAAGGTTGGAATAATGCTGCACGTCGCCAGAAGTTGGATGTTTTTTGTAGAATTTCGTATCTTTCCCTGTGACCACAGTTCTTGAAAGCATCTCTAGCCCAAAAAAAAAAGAAAAAATGGATGAACGAAAGCCAGAAGTCAGCATGAAACTTCCATGCCGGGTAGGCCAATCTAGCCTCTGAATTCAGGTAAAGTTACGAGAAAGTCTACATCAGAGTTGAACTTAACATTCTGATGCCTTGATCGTGTACTTAAGAAAGAAATCACAACGTGTGAAAATGTCGCTGAAATTTCGTCGAAAATTAAGAGCGGCTTAAATTCAAAGAACAAAGACGCTGAGAGTAAGAGTACTATCTCTCTGAAGAAGAATGAAGCGTTCAAGTTGACTGTCGCTCTTTTCCCATTAAAAATATTCTCTAGAATTGCACGATATGAAAAGTCTCGTGATCAGTGGTGCTCACGGGAGGTTTCGTGATGAGCAACTTGGATCTTTTCGGGGTGATGGCGGGAGGTTGGAAAATGAACTAGTTGAAGATAGTATCAGAATGTTGAAAAGGAAAGACAGTGAAGAAAACAAAATCAAAGATGGTAGCAGTTGCCTTAGAGAGAGGAGAGGCTTCAAAGGGAAGAAGTTTGAATTGTAATATTTTGTCAGGTTCTATGTGCTTGTAGTACTTGACTCTACATTAAAAGCGTCATTTTATATTAAAGCGGTTGCGCCGTTTCATTTCTTAAGCAGATGAATGTAGAGTCTCAACCAGTGCTTCCACTTTTAGGGGAAATTCCCTGTTTTCAGGGAAAAAGGCCACTAGGAAGGGAAAAAGAGGGGAAGAGGGGAAAAACCAGGGAAACTGAA
Source organism: Eulimnadia texana (assembly GCA_002872375.1). NCBI lineage: Eukaryota > Metazoa > Arthropoda > Branchiopoda > Diplostraca > Limnadiidae > Eulimnadia > Eulimnadia texana. Next base: position 23,975,636 of record NKDA01000001.1, read on the forward strand.
GAAATCTTGACTTCTTTCTACAGCGACATGTTATTGGACGCATTTTTGGTTAACAATAATTATATTTCCCTTTGGAAATTAATAACTGTGTTTTTCAATAATTGTAAATGGAAGGGAAGAACGAGGGAAAACGGGAAAATGAGAGGGGAAAATCAAAAAATTGTTGTCTGAGGGGAAAAAAAGGGAAAACAGAGGCTCCTACCAGGGAAAGTCCAAACTTGAAAGTGGAAACACTGGTCTCAACCCTTGTGTCAATCGCTGTTCAGATAATCGTATCACAGGGGCAGTTGGCAGAATCCATCGTAGTTTCGTCTAGGTGCAATATGCAGTGTATCTTCCACCAATTCTTACGGTCAATGGGTTTATTGGAAAGAATACAATACCTATGAAATTTTTAGGAAAACATATTCTTGCTGTTCATAGCGGGTGGACGGAGATGACTCTCGGTCCTCGCGAACCGTTAAATATCCCCCGTGGAAATCGCTATCTTGAAGAACAATATTTCTTAAATATTTATTTCCCTTAGCAGTTTGTAATGATCTAAAGTTCAGTTTCTTCGGCCATGTTTTGGAATTATTATAGGTAAGTGCGGGAGGGGGGGGCACAACTAGTTCCTGCGCCACTGTAAGATATAGTATTATATTATAATGTGTCGATTTTATAGTAATAGCTTATTGATAGTGTATTAAGTGTGTTAATTAATGGTATGATAAAATCAGACTGAATGAATGTGTGTATGAACGGAGTGTGACTGCAGTTATGTTTAAAAGGACAGTCCGGATTTTTTGGAAAAAAAACATGTTATAGAACTTTTTACGCTGATTTCGAATATATATAGTGTCCCTATCTCAATTTTCTACCGTTTGGCCGCAAAAATTAAAGAAAGTTTGAAAATAGACATGGCAACGTCGATCACATGGGCAGCGCTCTGGTTGGTGGCCACTGGTCACGTGATCAAAACAACCAATAGGAAAGTACCTGCGGCATAATCGAAAGGCTAACCGAACAATGAATCAAGTTGACAGTCTTACAAAACCGTCTGCTCGTATGCTACAGGCGTTTTTTCCATTGGCTGTTTTGATCATGTGACCAGTGGCCACCAATCAGAGCGCTGCCCATGTGACCGACGTTGCCATGTCTATTTTGAAACTTTCATTAATGTTTGCGGCTAAACGGTAGAAAATTGATATAGGGACACTATATATATTCGAAATCAGCGTAAAAAGTTCTATAACATATGTTTTTTTCCAAAAAGTCTGGGCTGTCCATTTAAACTGTTATATTTGACTGAAAGGTATCATAGTTGCTCCAGAACTAGAGTGGTCTAGGCTAGACGTTGTATTATATGAAAATATTAGGGATTTTATATGAATTAAGCTATAGTAACGTTACTAGAATACACTTGTTGAAATAAAATATAATATAGATTTACATTAATAAAATCAATTTTTTGGCTCGACTTGTAGGCAAGTCCTGAAGGACGGCTGTGTCCTTCCCACTCGGATCAATGATTTCCCGCATGGAAGCGTAGTAAAACCATTCCCAATTATTCCGGAACTTTTATCGTTTAACCACATTACGTCAGGGCAATGGACTACTTCATGTCTGAATCCAGAATTCGTGCAGTTTAACACAGGCAACGAGAAAACGAATTAACTTTCCGAAACCTTGGATATCTAGAGCTACTCTGTTGAAGTGGTACGTTAAAAAGACGAAGTATCAGTCACTTCATTCTTGAACTCAAAGAAATAGAAAATCTTCCATTTTTTTGTAAGAAATCAGTGTGATACTAATCACTATAACAATAACAGACTTAACCGAATAAGGCGAAATAAGTTATTGAAGGCCACCCCCTCTACTACGGGCAGAGGAATCAATTATATTCATACCAAAATATTTTTCAAATATTGTAAAAAAAATCATCAAAAACTAGGGAAATATTATTGAACACAGAAAGTGGAAAAAAATTTTTAAGTTGATTTAATTACCGGTGTCCGCTATAGGTGGGGATCTCATATGACATAGGTTCTATAATACCCCAAGAGAAATTAATGGTAAATCTATTAAATCCTTATTAATATCATAATTTATTCAGGAATTTTTCCCCATAATTTGAAAAAAATATATATATATAATATAGGTAGCGTTTTTATACTTAAAAGACTAGTATCTTATTATTATTAGAGGGCATTTTGGACGAACCAAAAATAACAATAAAAATCGCCGCTTCAGTGTGCGCTTGCTTACGGGGATAGACGCTGGCGCACGTGAGACCGGGTCCGTGTGTTGTTGACGCGTCGACCGGTTGCGGGAGCCGTGCCTCCCAGACCCGAGCCGCTCAACTCGTTTCGCCGCTCTCGACCGTGTTGCCAAGGTGACTTGAAGGTTAGATGAGAAAACGTGTTTTATTTGTAGCTCGTAATACATGACCATATCGACAATTCCTTATATGATTTACCAATATCTAATACTTGACCAATTCATCACTTGACTGCAATTATAACTTGAATAAACTATATAATAGCCTGAATTATCAAACAAGACCTCTACATAGCCCAGCTCGTAACACTTTATTCCAGAATTAAATCTAAACTTTCTGTGCAATATTTATATGAAATATTTATATGAAATTTATTATTAATACAAGTACTATATTCCTCTAATATTATACCTTGAATATTAAATTAGTTCTCTAACATGGGAAAAAATAAAAGAATTTATAACGGAGAAAACGTAGAAGCTCTTAAGTTGGGTTGACGCGGGGTATACTCGGTTGTTCCGAGTAAAAAGACCAGGGTGCTGGCGGCCAAGTGTGCACTACACTACCGGCTCATTCCTTCGCTAGTACTACGTTGCTATTCCAGTAACCCGTAAGTTAAATCTTCTTAACTTTTGACTTATCCCTCATTGAATACTCATCAAGTCGAGTCTTTCACTGATTTCCTACTGAAATAAAGAAATTTTTGTGGAAATCAAGCAATAGTATTTTTAGAATCGAGTTGTTTGTGTAGATCAACGTCAAGGTGACCTTTGGCTCAACGTCAATGGCACAGGCGCTTGCGCGTTGAATCTATCCTTTCATATTGATTATTTGATTTGGAATCTTTGTTTAATTCGGTTTTCTCTCTTCGTAGAAATTAGAGAAAAAAAGTAGGTTGTCGAATTTCTGGTTAGGTTGGTTCCGTTTCGTCCTATTGTTTTTTTGAAAAGCCGCTTTGAAAAAGGTTGCTGGGTCATTTTTTTTTTCCAGTTGTTTGTCTCTTGATAAGATAATTAAAAAGCTTCTAGTTAAGGGATTTAAAAATATTAACGACTTGTTTACGGGGTATTTGTGGCAAAGTGACCTTGGTTGACCTTGCATTGAGGTCCGTATTCCTCAGATAGCAAAAATAACTTTTCCTAGTAAGGCGACAGCTGCTAACTCTAACCAGGGGTTGTCTCTGGGAAACCAGGGGTTAGATTGTCTTACCGTTGGTTGGGCGTGTTAGGGGTTATTTTGCGCTCTGAACCAAAGGCTGATGCAATGAATGTGCAATCAGTTGGCGTGTCGTCAGCAGCTGAAAAAAGTGGTTGCGCTATTTCGACTACAGTGCTTCCACTTTGAAGGGAAATTCCCTGGAAAAAGGGGAAATGGAGTCTGAAAGTTGGGGGAGGGGGAAGAAGGGAAGTATTAGTTTCATATTTTACGAAGAACAGGGAAGAGGGAAAATGAGAAAATGTACCACGGGCAGGGAAAAAGTATAATTTGTATTTGCAAGGGAAGGCAAGAAAAGGGCAAACAGTTCTGTTTAAGGGAAAAGGGGAAACTGGCTCAGCCTCCTGCAATCAATACTTGCATCACTTCTTTGTTTTCCTGCCACACTACTTACTATTTACTACTTACTACACACTATTAGCTGTGTAATACAGCTACCTTTATTTATTAAAATCACTGTTATTAAAACTGTTGATTTTATTTTATAGAAAGAAAATGACTACCTACTTCAACTACCCACCCCCCGAGCTGCAGGAGGAACTCCGCTCCATTGCCAACGCTATCGTAGCACCAGGCAAGGGAATCCTCGCTGCTGATGAATCCGTCGCAACCATGGGCAAGCGTCTTGCCGATATCGGAGTCGAGAACACCGACGAGCACCGTCGTCAGTACAGAGAGGTATTCAGTCTATTCAGCAGCATTACTTTGACGAGTGCTGTTAAACTTGTTTCGTTTTTCGTGCTAGCTCCTTTTCACTGCTGACGCAGCTCTCGATGAGCACATCTCTGGAGTCATCCTCTTCCACGAGACCCTGTACCAGAAGACCGCTGACGGAACCCCGTTTGCCGATATCCTCAAGAAGCGCGGAATCTTGCCTGGCATCAAGGTGGACAAGGGTGTCGTCAACCTCTTTGGCTCTGAGGATGAGTGCACCACCCAGGGTATGATTACTTTAGTTCAGTCGTTAAGAAGATTTGCTATATTATGATAAAACGATTTCCAGGTTTGGATGATCTGGACAAACGCTGCGCACAGTACAAGAAAGACGGTTGCCAGTTTGCCAAGTGGAGGTGCGTCCTGAAGATTGGCAAGAACACCCCCTCGTACCAGGCTATTCTGGAGAACGCTAACGTTTTGGCCCGCTACGCCTCCATCTGCCAGGCCAACGGACTTGTCCCCATCGTTGAACCCGAGGTGAGTCTTTTTGCGAACGAAACACTCGAGGACTCGTTTTTTTACTTGTTCACAAACGTGTAGGTTCTTCCCGACGGTGATCACGACCTGGACCGCGCCCAGAAGGTGACGGAAACCGTCCTGGCTGCCGTCTACAAGGCCCTCAACGATCACCACGTCTTCTTGGAGGGAACTCTGCTCAAGCCCAACATGGTTACGGCTGGACAGAGCTGCAAGACCAAGTACACTCCCGAGGAAGTGGCACGCGCCACGGTCACCGCTCTGCAGAGGACCGTTCCTCCCGCTGTTGCTGGCGTTACCTTCTTGTCTGGGGGTCAGTCCGAAGAGGAGGCCTCTGTTCACCTCAACGCCATCAACCAGGTTCCCGGACGCAAACCCTGGGCCCTGACCTTCAGCTACGGTCGTGCTCTTCAGGTTTACCACTTTTTCCTCCTCACATCTCATCACGAAAGTATTTTACTTAAATATTGTATTCTAGGCCTCCGTCCTCCGCGCTTGGGGTGGCAAGCCTGAAAACATCAAGGCTGGCCAGGACGAGCTGTTGAAACGCGCTAAGGTACAACACTTTCATTTCAAGCACGCCATCTATTATTTGCATTTTCTTACCCTTATGAATGGAATTTTTTTAGAGGATTAATTTGTTAAATTTATGTTTGGTTTTTTCTAATTTTTTTTTGTTCCGTCGTAACGTTGTAGGCTAATGGCTTGGCTTGCCAGGCCAAGTACGAAGCCGGCTCGATCCCTAGTTTTGCCGCCAACGCCTCGCTCTACGTCAAGCAGCATGCTTATTAGACCCACCGCGAGAAAACATGCATTCCAACCCAGAACCTTATACGCGTTTCCTTTATTCAGTTTCACATTCCCGATATCTGCATTACCCCTGTTAACTTTGCTGTTTGTCTTGCACGTCGCATGCCTTCGTTTATTTTCCTTGAAATTTAACTGGAAACTATTGAATATTGGCCTTAAAACTGAAGTTTTAATCATTTTAACAACAAAAGGCTGACGGAGAAGCCGCTCTTGGAAAGTACGTCGCTGGAACTTGCGTTGGAGCCGCTGCCGAGCACGACTTGTTCGTCAAGAACCACGCCTATTAAAAAAACTGTTAAATCTGCGTAGATTTCTCATATTTTCTTCCCTTTACTTGGTGTGCCCATATAACTGTATCAACTCATGTTACTTGTCCACACAGAGACCGCAGACATCAGCAAACAGCGATTTCGTACTGGGTTAACTCGAGCATTCTGGTAGTCTCGTCCTGTAGTTGATTTTCTCAAAATTTTCTGAGAGTTTTTTCTGTTTTTTCTTTGTATATTGTTTTTTTGAATCATGAGGTTGAAAGAATAGAAAAAAAAATAAAAACGTGGAAGCAAAATGTCGAGAGTTGGTAAATTTTATTTAGTTTCAGATTTTTTAAGTTGGTTAAATACAAAATCAGATTCAGACGACTCGTCTCACTTCAAAGAAACGCTTCAGATAGTAGATCTGACCTGCGGTCATGGCAATCAAGACGAACGCCTCGAAAAACGACCACATCACAACTCGAGAATTGGTGTTCTCGTTAATTGCGCGGTGGACTCGCTCGCGAACAGCCATGTAATCTTGCTCATGCTTGACAGATCTCAACGCAGACGACAACTCTTTGATCATGTCTTCCAGCTTGTTATGGTCCGTACCTAAACAAACCAAACGCAAACGTATATTGTATAGAGAATTGTGAAAGCTAGAAGAAAGTTACCGTTAACAGCTGCTGCTTGAGCGGTATCAGGCGCAGAGGGTTCTTCGACATCCATCGAGAATAAAACAATTTTTGGGGTCATGGTAGACATTTTGTTGGAGAAGCAGTAAGTGTAGACTCCCTCCATGCCAGCTGCGAAAGTGTACTTCCCGTTGCTGACGCGTTCGCCCCGTTCGATCTCGGCACCGTTGGGCCCAGTAATAACAAAATCGATATCAAGAAAACCTCCCTCTGCTACTTCAAAAGTGAGACCTACACAAAAATTAAAGGAGAATTAGAGAAATTCAAGTTCTGAAGGCGGACATAAGGACTCACTCATTTTGGTTCCCGCAGCAACTTTGTCGAAGAAACATTCTTCGGCATGGGCATCGATTGTGACGAAATAGGCAGCGGCGTAAGAAATAACGTGAAGAATAAAACAGAGGTGGAAAATTAGTTTGGGCAGCATGTTTTAGGTTTGAAATTGTCTCCTCTAAGATAGGCGTACTGGGTAGATGCCGGACAAAATATTGGCATACAGCTGACGTGGACTTGTTGTGATCGATTATTAAGCGGACAATCGAAATCGATATATAATTAATGATCGATATATAAGATTTTATATTAATTATTTATTAAAATAATGCAATATAACAGTACAGTTTATTTATTATTTAAAAATATATAAATTACATTAAAAACGAAAATCATATATTTGAATAGATTACAATTATTTTTCGAATAATTATTTCATCTAGCTGAAGTGAATGAATGAAGGAAGCTGTCAGACACATTAATCAATTATCAGAAATCCGCAATCTTTCTTTGTTAACGTATGTGAATTATCAACAGTAAATGCAGGCATCACGAATCCTTAATATTGTTAGCATCTAATAATGAATTAGTAATCGTAGAAACTAGACATTCACAAATGTATTTTTCTTGCAGCGCTCTGGGCTTGGTTCGTGATCACTAGGGTCCTGACAAGTGTGTGAATGTAATGTTATCAATTACAATTATCTTATCAAAAACAGAAGGTTTTGATATTGAAATACACTGGCCTACTTTCTAAAAAAAAGAAAAATGCTAACTTGCAGTTTTATGGAATATGTGTTCTAAATCCAGAATAAACTCAAATGGACAGGAAGTATGCAGCGCTAATAAAACACATAACATGGCGTCGTCCTCAATACTTAATGTTCCATACTTGCGAAGAAAAAAATCACAACATCCATACTTTCTGATTTCTTAATTACAATATCCAATCCATCTTAATTACAAACGAAAAAGTGGAGTAGGTTCGAGCTAATGTGGTGTCCATATGCTTTCATTAAGGATTCTTTAGTAAGCCATGAACACACAAGTTTTTTTTAAACAAGTTACATGAGAGAAAAGAAACCACAGAATGATAGATTTTCTTCTTTTTTTTTTCGCCTTCTTTTCATCTTTGAAAATCAAGCGCCCTAGTAGTCCATTTCCCCGTGGCCCAGAGCGTCAGCTGCGGGGGTACGTCGTCGCAGTCTTTCCCGGCGAAGCCTCCGGTTACGAGACGGTGTAAAAACGCAACCAGTGGGAGACTTTTTCATTCAGTAGTTCGGTGGAAGCCATGCCAGCACCTTCTTCAGTCTGAAAAACTCATCGATGGAGTCTCTCGAGTTCCGCTGTCGAGTGCGTTTCTTGCACAAACAGTGTCAGCTCTCTGTTTCCGATGTGAACGTTAGTATCAGACATTTTCTGCACGAACTGCAGCGAGACTACGAAACACTGACCCTCGGAGATAAAGATACCTGGTGCACTGTCAGATTCAGCGAGAAATCAGGGTTGTGGATATACTCTCCCAAGAAAGACGAAGGGTTTGAATCGGACAGCGATCGATCTGAAGGAAATTTGCGCAATGCTGTGCACAGTAGTAGCAGCAGTGGAGCTAATAGTAGCACTTCAGATATCGAAGAAACGGAAACAGCAGGAAATTCAGCTTTGGATTTCATTGCTCATTCAAAAATCCTGAATATTCTATGTTGTCAGATTCCTTCAGGATACTCGAGAGTTGTTCTGTTTGCACTGCGCTCTGAGAAAAGTAATCAGAGTGCTGATTTTGTGGCTGTGGAGTGCAGCAGCGAAGAGTCTGCTCGAATCTTAGTCAACGTCTGTAAAAAGTTCACTAGAAGCGTAACTAACAAGCAGAAAAAAAGCCTTCAAAACGAGCAGAACTCACTGAGCGATGATACAAGCAGAACAGGATCATTAGTTCCAGCCCAGCTGTGGAGCAATCGACTTTCCCAGCAGCAGTCGTCTCTCGAGGATTCAGCACAAACTAGAGATACTTCCAGTCACCTGGAACGTCCAACTTCCTGGAACCTGATCCAGCACATGGACGAGAATGGAGTAACTCACCTGGCTATCACTAATACAAAGGACGACAGAACAAAGAGCAGACAATTGCGCAAAACTGTTTCGGAGAGTACGGCAGAGTTACCCTCGCTTAAACTGCAGACACCTGAAGGCCTGAAAAAATCAGCAGGACCCCAACGAGGAAATCGGTCACGAAAAATCTAAATACGCCTGACCCGAGGTGGAATAAATCAACAGAGGCAGAGGCGAGAGATGTTGGGCATGATCCAAAGGCCAAAGCGATTTTTGATGGATGCGATAATGAGTCGGCATCATCGAGCATCAGTCAAGTGAATAACCAAGGTGGCCCCATCCAAAGAAGCGTCAAAGTTAAACGTTCCATAGCCCTGGAAACCCAGGGAACGCCCCAAGGTGTCCCACAAGGAAGCCTGCAAACACAGCGTCCAATGACTCCATTCAAAAGCCAGCAAATAACCAGCAAACGGACTAGCCACGAGGCACCGATCACGCAGAACGACCAGCAAACGCCATCAGTGACCGCTAAACGAGGCCGAGAAAAGTCAAAGGCTCTTTCCTTTCTGCTCAGATTAGTCTCGGACTCTTCGAAAGAACCAGAAAATGGTCCCAAAAGAGAACGGGGAAGATCTCTGGTCCGCTCACACTCGAGAGCCAAGCAGCGGACGCCTTCGCAGCCTCCCCGCAAGTGAACGTAGCCACCGACAGTAGCGACACTAGCGGACAAACTTTCCTCATCCCCACCAAGAGTGGAGCGGAAGCCGATAGCTGCAGCATCTATCCCAAAGAGCCTCATTTCATACTGGGTGGAAACTATATGGTGCCCCTGATACAACCGCATCCGCTGCTTGCGCCGAGAAGATTCGGTTTACCCACGCCAGTGGCCTATGCCCCCGCCGTGGGACTGTCTCTAACCCATTCGAGCAGACAATGGCGAAACCATGATGGCCTAGATTCCAACAATAATCAGTTTCTCTCCAGTCAGTTTGTCTTTTTTTACCCTAGTGTCCTTGACGAGATGCAACGCAGGCGCTCGAGAAGTCAGAGTCCCGGCAGGCGTCTGCTTCCTCCAACGCCTGGTTACTCCTTGCATCCTCCCAGACGAAACTTCGGCTACCCGGACCACAACGGACCGACCAGTCTCGACTTTTCCGTCAATTCAGGCAAACAGAAGAAAAATAGCGGCGGAAGCAGAGACGATAGCAACGCCTACTGCGACCCAAGAAAAGTCACATTCAATGCGTTCGCTACAGTCCAGTTGCTCGACTAGAACTCGGCCGCCATCTTGTTTGACCCTGAACTAGGCTGAATCTATTTGGCGCCTAGCTTTTGTATATACTCTATTAAACGACTTGCACTACCCCCCAGTGTTATCAACATGTTATCAACTTGTTATCTTCCGTGTATGTCCATATTGTCTTCAGATTTCCAACGTTTTCTGTGATGTGCTTCTGGTTTTTCTGAATACAACTGTGTGCTGCTTTGATTTTCCAATACAAATTAACTTTGGCACGTTTCTTTATTACTAATTAATTATCTTATTAATATTTGTATTATATTTATTTATCTGTTGTTACAATTTATAAACAAGGAAGTATTTTTTCCGTCGTTTACCCAAAAATTTTCAGTCTGCTTTAAAATGACCTTCACAAAAAAAAATTTGTACAAACTCCGCGGTCAATTAGATTTTGATAACAAGTGATAATAAGTGATAACATCTGATAACAATGATAACATTCGGTATGCCTTTCCCGTGTCCTTGAAGCGAATAACGAACAATTAAACTTGCAGCGTTGCCAGATTTCTATTTTAAAAAAAATCTGAAATTTCAAATTTTTCTGCTCCAAGCGAAGGCGTAGCTTGTTATTTATTGTAAATTTATATTATAAATATATTACTATTAGTGATTAGCACAACACGAACTTCGTTAATTTACCCAATAAAAATCGGTGCAAAATAAAGTCTTAAACTACAATCAACTATTTAACTATTATTTTAGCTGCTTTACTTTTCAAATTATATCAATGATAATTTAGACTTACATTTTACACTACCATACCACTTTATTATTATTTGATACACTATACATTTTGTTTGTATGTTTTGTATATTTTATAATTAATTTTTATAATTTGCTCATTGTATATTATTCAATAGGACTTATCATGTTTCTGTTGTTTTTCTGTCTTATCATCATCAGAGTATACCAGGAGGTCCGAAACTTCCAATAATCTTCGTAGACCTAGGTCATATGCTATCACTGTTATCAACCTCTTATCTCCGTGTTATCATGTGTTATGAAATAATCTTGGTACACTTTTCCTCGGAGTTTCGGACCCCTTGAGAGTATACGAGAGCGAATCCCATTAAGATTTCCCAGTGAGATTCTTGGTATGTGTGAGGATTTTCCTACGAAAGAATCGCATGTTTTCGACGTTCTTTGCACTTTGACACTCCACGTTCTGACTGCATTATCTTAAAAGATAATCACGTGTAATTGCGTTTCTCCCTGAGGCAACTTATACAACGTCAATCATCAACGTAATTAGGATCAAGTGGCACCGCAACAAGTCAAAGGGCTCACATCAGTGTTTCCACTTCGCAGGGAAATTCCCAGAAAAAGGGGGGAAATGGAGTCTCGAAAGGGAAAAACAAGAGAAGAGGGAAAAGGGGGAAAATGGAGAAGTACAATCTATATTCTAGCACGGAGGGGAAAAGGGAAAAGTAAGGGAAGAGGGGGAAAACGGGAAACTGAAAGTGGAAACACCAGTGTTTCCATTTTGCAGGGAAATTCTCAGAAAATGGGGGAAATGGAGTCTCGAAAGGGAAAAACAAGAGAAGAGGGAAAAAGGGGAAAATGGAGAAGTATAATCTGTATTCTAGCACGGAGGGAAAAAGGGAAAAGTAAGGGAAGAGGGGGAAACGGGAAACTGAAAGTGGAAACACCAGTGTTTCCATTTTGCAGGGAAATTTCCAGAAAAGGAGGGAAATGGAGTCTCGAAAGGGAAAAACAAGAGAAGAGGGAAAAGGGGGGAAATGGAGAAGTACAATCTGTATTCTAGCACGGAGGGAAAAAGGGAAAAGTAAGGGAAGAGGGGGAAAACGGGAAACTGAAAGTGGAAACACCAGTGTTTCCATTTTGCAGGGAAATTCTCAGAAAATGGGGGAAATGGAGTCTCGAAAGGGAAAAACAAGAGAAGAGGGAAAAAGGGAAAATGGAGAAGTATAATCTGTATTCTAGCACGGAGGGAAAAAGGGAAAAGTAAGGGAAGAGGGGGAAACGGGAAACTGAAAGTGGAAACACCAGTGTTTCCATTTTGCAGGGAAATTTCCAGAAAAGGAGGGAAATGGAGTCTCGAAAGGGAAAAACAAGAGAAGAGGGAAAAGGGGGGAAATGGAGAAGTACAATCTGTATTCTAGCACGGAGGGAAAAAGGGAAAAGTAAGGGAAGAGGGGAAACGGCAAACTGAAAGTGGAAACACCAGTGTTTCCGTTTTGCAGGGAAATTCCCAGAAAAGGGGGGAAATGGAGTCTCGAAAGGGAAAAACAAGAGAGGAGGGAAAGGGGGGAAAATGGAGAAGTACAATCTGTATTCTAGCACGAAGGGAAAAAGGGAAAAGTAAGGGAAGAGGGGGAAAAGGGGAAATTGGAAGTGGAAACCCCGGCTCACATTTACTCCCAAGAAATGTGATAACAAGATGATAACACGTGATAACACTCTGATAACAGCTGGCGAAAAAAAAGGTCAGTTGGCGAGCCTAATGGACAACTCCGTTATAAACTCTTATAAATCATCAAACATGTGCTATTACGCTGAAATCTGTGTCACGTGTTGGGAAATTAGTAGTTTTATGTAATATTTATAGTTACTATATTTTTATAGAAAATATTTTTCCTCCAGAAAAAAAAACCCTAAAATTCGGGTGTATTATACAGTTATTCACAAACCTCGTCGTTAAAGATTTCATATAAAAGAATATTTGATACAAATTTTGAAGGTATTAGAAATAAATGTCGGATGGCTGTCTCCACGAAAGTTGAAATTTCATCCTACTGACCACTTCCTTCCTGTTCGTTTTCTAATATTTAATAAATTTATTTGATAATTTTATATATTATCCTAATAAATTTATTGATTCTGAATTATATCATTAATTAAGTTTAATAGCAACGGTCTGTTACAAGAATAATAATTATTTTGAAGTAAAATATTCAGCGCCATCTAGCGGTCGAAAGTTGAACTGCGTGATGGTTTTATGGCTATTGTTACCTGAACGGCACGGAGGAATGTCGAAACGACAAACAGGTTTTGCTGCGAGTCTTCAACAGTTAATCACATGCGAGACGGTTCGATGAACCTTTTTTTAACAAAAAAAAACCAAAAAAACTCTGAGCTCAAACCGGCCACCTACATGGTTGTTATAACAATCATGGAAAAATCTTTTGTGAATCTAGCTCTCATGTAGGTCCGTTCGGTGTTATGAACTGTTATCAGGTATTATCGACCAGCTCGGATAGCCACAGGGCTGGATGTACCAACGGTTGAAAAACTGCCACAGAGTCACGTGGCCCGGCAGTTTACCTGTTGCTGCCAGTTGAGATGGAATTGTGGCTGCACGGCTGTCTGCTCTTCCACCAGCGGCAATTACATCAAATTCAAGGTTATTAGCATTCAGTCACATCAAAACTAGACTAGAAAACCTTCAATTCAACGGCTCAGTTCAAACAGTTTAAGTGAACCGAAAATTGGACTGAAATCTACTGAACTTTGAAGGACTTGAAGTGCTCGAATCAAGCGACTAGTTTGTGACAGTTTGCTCATGGTAATCCATCATCGATACGATCGTTTTGCTTGTTCAGAGTCGGACATTTTCACAGTTTGAAAGGCAAAAAATAAATAAATAGAAAAAGACCTACAGGCGGTGGGAGAAGAAGGGCCCCTGAGGAATGTGCGGCGAGTTGCTCATCCGCCATTAAGCCGTGCAGAGAGAAAACATGCCTTGAATTTGAAAGTGCAATCAGCGTATCTAATAACTGAACGACTGAACTACAAAAACAACATTCAAAAGCAGACCCAGAACATAAAACGGAAGTCCCTATATCCTCTTTGTTCTGGCTTTTCCACTAGTAATAGGAAATATAACCGGACCGGATTCACGTTCAACTAAGCTCAGTTGAATAGTCGCCAACAATGGCGTCGCTCGCACAAGACCAAGAGGAACAACCTACTCCAATCTGTCGTTGCAGGGTCCTGTATTTAGGGTCGGTAGTGTCCCAGGTCCTTAAGGATGGCTTGGACGGAATCCAAGAACCTCTGCAACAACTGTACCCGGATCAAGGGGCTCAGATAGCTACGGGTGTTGATTCGTGGCTGTCGGTGTGGAGCAATGGCCTCCTGCTGGAAAACGTGGACGAGCAAGGGAAAACAGGGACCAGATTCTTCCCCATAGAATCTTTGCTCTACTGTGCTGCCATTAGGTATGTGAAAGTAACGGCACATCCAAATGTCAACAGTAAGGGTCGGTTCTACCCACTGGATTCGGAAATGGCCAACAGACCCAGTTCGGTTCATCCACCGCTGTTTGTTTGTACTTTGCAGAACCGGGCCAAGACTAAGCCCCCAGAAAATTTTCTGTTTATCAGTAAAACAGAGAAACACGCCAATTCTTTGGTTCGCTGCTGTTTTCATGCTTACGCAGACATGATGTACGCGCGCCAGATCGAGAAATCCGAATCAGAGAAAAAGACCAGACCCGAAAACTTCCGAGGGACCAATCCAAGTCAGACCCATGCTCACAACTACCGAAACGGAGTTCAGACGAACCTGAATCAGGGTCTCAATGGGTCGTCTGGTAGACTGCTCAACGGAGACAACGAGAGTAGCTACCACGCTACCATCAAAAGCAGACGAACTCCTTCACTCCTGAACGCGGCTGAACTATCAAACATGGCGTATTCCAATTACGGCCCTGTTCCAACGGGAACTTTACGCTCAGTCAGATCCACAACAAGACTGAACGATCAGCTGATCCCTGTCACCATCCCCGACCCCGTCCCAATTGCCCCACCAGCAAAAGAAACTAAGAAAGGTTTTAAATTCTTAACCCTGAAGCAGAGGAAGAAGAAAAACTCGCGTCAGGATGAGACTGTCACTGTACCTATCAGACGAGCGTCAAGTGTCTTCAGCATTCCGGCCAGTGTCTGCCCCGACCCGCAGGCGTTGGAAATGTCGTCCGCCATATTGGTGCCTGTGCCCTCGGAAAGCCCAAGCAAGTCAAATCAGGGTTCAAATTCGGGACCTTCAGCGTCCGCAGCAAAAAATCCATCGAGATGATTCCACCTCAATGGGCTCCGTACCCAGTGGTGCAGCCGCCCATGCCCCTACCTCAGGCGCGGCCCCTGATTCTACCCATGCCTGCGCCGCACCCCGCGCCGCCGACTCTGAGGCGCCCTCGGTCTCAGATACTGTCTCACTCTGCAGAAGTTCCCTACGAAATATACCAGCCGCTGCCTCAGCAGTACGCGACTTTAAGGGGACCTCCAATGGTCCAGGGACGTCAGGGGCAACAAATGCTGAGTCATCCCGGGACGTATCAGGAGCCTCGAGCAGTCGTCAAGAAGCTGCCTCATCCCCCGCCCAAACCGGAGCGTCAGTACCGGCCCGGGGGCACCTTGAACGGATACCCGCAGGGTGATTTGCGCCTGAACGACAAGAAGGAACGGGAACTGATTCAAATGGTCCAAGAACTGGTCCTTAATGGCAACGACGATTTAGAGAGAACTCAGGTCCCTGCTTCGATGTACGGTTCGCACCAGAATCGATTCAGATTCTAGGAATGTAATTTTCTGTGTTTAGTTTTAAATGAAGCGAGACAATGGAAGTAAATTAGAGTGAAATTAAAGTCTTTAAAAGTGGTTTTCGATCGGAATCGCCCTCGGTCAAACGTTACAGCAACAAACCACAAAACTTTCGTCGCGGTTGTAAGATTCTGAAGTTAGCCTTTTTATAGAACTGTAGCGTGAAAATAACAGAAATAGTTTTTCAAATTTTTGTCGGAAATCATTCTGTATTGTATCAGATTTGTAGAGAAGAAATCAAGGGCAATAGATCCGTGTCATGAAATCGCTTTACTTCTGTTCAATGGACTGAACAATGTAACTTTTGTGTTAACCGTTTGCTTTTTTTCAAAGTAAAAAGATCTACGAGTTCTGGAAACCTAGTGAACCTTTCAGTTTAACATTCCCGTTAAGTTTTCTGTTTAAGTTTCGTGTCATTTGTCTGTAGTTTTGAAGAAAGCCATTTTTGAAGAAGAGTTTCATTCCGTGGGGATGTACTTATCTCACGTGCCTTACAGTTGAATTATTAACTTACGAAAAAAGTTATCAATTTGTCAAATTATGATGAATGAACATGAGTCTCGTAAGAGCTTTGTGTCAGCCATATTTGTGGATTTAGTTGTCTATTTTTGTCGAATACAAGTACCCGACTCTTCAATATCAGTTTCATTTTGAGTATATTTGTAGTTTGTTGACTTGTGCCTTGATTATTCATAACCTGCAGCCATGATATCACTACCTGATGCCGACCTTGAAATTCTCGCCAGAGCAAACACGCACCTGTAAAACAGGAATTAAACGATTATCCTTAGGGTCTCCATTACTGACGTATGAGGAAAACTGCGACATAAGTTTAAAAATTCTTTGTAAACTAATACTGGAGTATTATTAACTTTGTGTAATTAAGAATCTTAAGAAAATTTTATCAAGGGGTCCGAAACTCCGAGGGAATTATTAGATTATTCGATAACACGTGATAACACGGAGACAACGCGGAGATAACAGGTTGATAACAGTGATAACATGACCCAGGTGGTACGAAGATTATTGCAAGTTTCGGACCCCTTGAATTTTGTTGCCCTAGTACAATCCAACACTGTTTTCATTCAGGATTCAACTAACAATTATAATTAATTTTACATTTTAACTGATGCCTTAGTAAATCCTAATATTGTATTAAATACTAAAAATAAATAATAAATACAATATCGTAATAGATAACCAACTAATTATATTTTTATGATTGGAATATTAAAAACAATCTGGCAACGCTGCACTTGAAAAGGTAAACATGTCCTCCACTGCTTCTAGTTTGCAGGGAAATTCCCTTAAAAAGGGAAAACTGGATCTCAAAAAGGAAAAATAAGGGAAAAATAACTTAGATGCGTAGCTTGATATCTTAAATGGAAGGGAAAAAGCCACATGATATCACAAGGGAAGGGAAAAAAGGGAAAAACCGCGCGCTCTTTAAGGGAACGGAAAACTGAAAATGGAAGTACTGATGTCCTCCCACAGAAAAGGCGGCACTGGCAGATAACTTATCTTTCCCTATCTGTCACCTGCAGCGTAATTTCCCTTTAGTTTTTTAAAGTCGTTCTTGTAGTATCACATCTCTGCGAGTAACTTTCTGCTTCTTCGGGGCTGTCGCGACTAGTATTTGTCAAAATTTCCAGCCAGTCCAGTAGATTAATCGTAAATTAAAGAGTAAATTAAAAACCCTCTAAATTTAAGTCATATTTCAAGTTTGCAGTGCAATATTCAAAACCAGTATGTGCATCTTGTTTTTCTATATTAACCCTAACCCAGTCGCGGGAAGCTATAGACTCGTTGTCGCCAGCAATCGAGATGAGGTATATTCTCGTCCGTCCATGGACGCTCACCAGTGGTCAACAAATCCAGATATCTACGGAGGTGATAAATTAAGATGCAGTACACAAACAAAAAATTCAAAATTTTTTCTGTATTTTTTTTTCTTTTACTCAGGCATTGATTTGCAGCCAGGAAAGGAAGGTGGAACGTGGCTGGCGATGAACAAAAAGGGGAGGATTGGAATTTTGCTCAACGTCGGACAGAATCGGGAAGTTCAGTCTATTGACGAGAAGTCTGGACGAGGTTCTACGTTGTGGATTTCCTGTCGCAGCTCGAAAAAGAGACGGGAGAAATTTTTGAGTCAATCCAGCAGTCGTGCACGCCAACCTCGCAACCTTTTAAACTCGTCACGTTTGACCTAAAGTAAGAATAACTCTCGCAAAACTCTTTTTGTGTATTAGCCTTTTCTTTGCTTAAAGGAACAATAACGTACCCCTCAAGTGTTCAGTTCTGAGCCGCGTAACAGATCCTTTGGAGACGTTTGCTGTTGAACATTTTCCTTCCGGAGTTTACGGGATGGGCAACAATCTTCCAAACTTGTCTTGGAACAAAGTCCAAAAAGGCCAGGAGAAGTTGTCCCAAATCATGCAGGGAAATACCTCATGGGATGAACGGGAAAAGCTCATTGAAGAGTTACTCCAGATGCTCAACTGCAGAGATCGGTAACTTTTTTTTTTTTAATATTTAGAAATAGTTAAAGTTTAAGAGTTTTTCACTTTCTTCAGCTACTGGCCTGATTCCGGAATTCTCGAACAAATGGACAAGCGGCCCGCTGCAGTTCTCGAATGCCTAAGTTCGGTTTTCGTCGACATCCCCGTTGCGAAATACGGGACACGGTAAAAATAAAACATCACGAAAGTAAAATGTCCATTATTATTTTCACTCTGTTACAGGTCGCAAACAATTATCCTAGTCGATTATGACAACAACGTCGTCTTTTACGAACGAAGCCTAGCGAAGAATCCTGAAGAAGTCGCGGGCGGTTCAAAGTGGAAGGAAAGTCGATTCGAATTCCAGCTAGATTTATAAAAACCTAAATAATTCTAGAGCCTATTCTTTAAAGCAAAATGTAGACTATTGCGTGTTTTAGTTGATTATATTGGTGTGAAACTATTGGGTGAATATAAAAATCAGTGCATTCGACAGTACTTACTTCGCGGTCATCTAATTTAATATTGAAATGCATAAATAATATACCAAATAAATCTTTTCTTTCATAGCGCTGCTTAATTAGGATTTGACAGTTTCTAAGTTCTTGAAGTTCGCATGAAGAAAAAAAGTGTTTCCGCCCGGGATCGAACCGGGGACCTTTCGCGTGTTAGGCGAATGTGATAACCGCTACACCACGGAAACGTTGTACAAAAGGTACCAAAGTAACGTATCAAAACAACTCATTATAATACGTAATACTTGAATCTTGGACATCACAGTAATAGATAATAGAAAACGTATGTAAAAGTACTGTTTATTTAACACGTTCTCACACAATACTCAAATCAACAATTTCACTTTTTACAACGTTACCCTTGGCTCTCAGTACACCAGGGTCATCCGCAATCGGACATAGGTACGAGCTGTTGCTTTTGGCACATTGTTTCAATTGACACCCCAAACTTTTGACGGAAAAATCAAAGAGCAGATTAGAGTCTCCATCCGAAGGTCCGACCCAAAACTGACACCAAACTTTTCTGTAGACTTCCCTCAAACAGCATTTCATTTCTTCTTTGTAGTTTGTAAGCCGTTTTCTGATATCGATAAAATCGATTCGAAGCTCCTTGGCCAATATTCCGGTGACATAGACATCGTCGATCCAGAAATAAGGTGTAGTTAAAGATTCTGCCACCAGTTTCGCTGCTGTTGTGACGGTTGTAGCGTAGCCCCATCCAGAAACAAATGGCGGAAAATTTTCCAAGGAAAACTCATTTTTAAGGACTTTCCATTTGCTCTGTGCCTCTCTGTGAACTTCCAGTTCGGAACCAGACATTACAGCACCGATAATCACGGACGAGTTGCTGTTTGCACTGTCCAGGAATTCATAAATTTGAAATATATCGATAACTGAATCGTCGTCGATTTTGAGTAGAAATTTGGCTTGCGGACAATAATTGACGGCCCACTGGAGTCCCATAACATGTTTGTAGGTTAGATTCCTGTAAGATTCTACGAAATCTCCTTGAATGATGTCCTGGTACTCTTGATTTTCGCTCTCAACATCTTGCTGCGTAAAACTTGGGTACTCAGTTATTTCGTCTCTGTTTCTGGTTGCCAGTAGAAACACACGGCGGATTTTCCATTTCTGCAAAACCTGTTTGGGAAGGCTCTGACGTGCAGCTTGTCTCAAGTGAACATTGCCAGGATGTGAAGTCACCAGAACCAGCAGAAAAACTTGATCCGATCGACAGACGTCGTTATTGATCACGAAACTGAAACGCTTCAGATCGACAAGGCTCCAGTGTGAAGGATACAAGTAGATTTTAGAATAGGGTTTTATAAATCCATTACGTGGTTCTATGGATCCGTAATAAACAATAATAACTGAAATCAATGCCAAAGAACAACATATTGTGAAGGAAATTTTTAAGATCTCCATGTAGCGAGATGTGTCTGCATTGTTGTGTGGAGATGGACTGCTCGGTTGCGTGGCCAGTGCCAAGACTCAGTAGATACAAACGGGTTCGTCACGTTCGTATGTTTTCTTTAACACAAGGCCCTGTTTCTCAGAGTCATCATTTGTTATCAGCGTGACTTGTGTTTGGATGTGGAAATGCCCAGCTTGTTGTAGACCTTCCCAGGATGAGGCCTTTTATGGTCATCGCAAGAAAAGACCCCGAAGGTCAGACCGAATATGGTAAAGGGGTTCTTAAATGCAAGAATACTTGTAAGCTATATTGAAGTGAGTGTATTTAACTTGAGTGATGAATACACAATAGACACTGTTCAATTATAATGTAAGGAACAGCAAGTGTTATAGGAAAATGGGAACAAAATGTTTCCGCCCGGGATCGAACCGGGACCTTTCGCGTGTTAGGCGAATGTGATAACCGCTACACCACGGAAACCTTTGTTTCAAGGGCGAAATACATCCAACCGATGCGACACGGCATAACAATACTCAGATGACGCTTGGAACAATTTTCTCTTCATTGGTGGTGTATCTTCAATTGGCCATTTATATTGGAATTAGCATTACATTTTGCTCATACTAGCTTACTATACTGATTTACTCTGGGGATAACTATCTCTTCATTGTGTGATGTATCCTCACTGATCATTTATAATGGAATAAATATTACTCTCCGTTCACAGTGATCTACTATACTGGTGTAACCTCTGGTATAGGTATCTCTTGAATGTCTGGCTTATCTCTGACTGGCGATTTATACCAGAATGTATTATGCAGCGTGAACATGATAGGATACTATGACTATACAAATTCATTACGGCATTTGTAGGACAAGTTTTCAAGAGTTTCAGCCTTTAACGAGAAGGAAGATTTGCATTTCAAATTGGTTTTGAAATAAATATTACAATTAATTAACTTTTTTTAACGTAACAATATTACTCGTACTCAATCGTAATCCTAGTTATCGTAAAGCTCATTCACAAAAGCATAGAACAGCACGGTTATAGTTAAACACCATATACAAGTACAATATAAATTTTATAGTATCGCATTAAATTTTTATCATGTTATTCTCCTATTTCATTCCTTATATTGTCAAAATCAGTACGGCTTTTGAAACTGGGAAGATCACCTGAGCAGAAAAGGTCTGTGAAAGAGAAAGACAGTAAAGGGAAAGATCGTGAAAGGAGAGAAACTAAAAAAAAAAGTGTTTCCGCCCGGGATCGAACCGGGGACCTTTCGCGTGTTAGGCGAATGTGATAACCGCTACACCACGGAAACGTGAAGAAGGGAGGGCAAGAAAATCAGGAGTTATAGAAGCTTTCTCGCCTCCACCTAGCGGTAGATTTTGGTACTAATTATAATGGACTTTTCAAGGCGCCACGTTATCGTAAAGGCAGACCGATTTGTAATTTTCGTTTCGAATTATCTGATTTATATTTCAAAGAAACTATTCGATGTGTGTGGGGTTCAGGGGTTTGCCTAACTTCAAAGTTAAGACAAACGCCATTCCAATATTTCCAATTAATTACTATACAACTGTAGTTACCTGGAGGAATTGTTCTTACTTTGTTAGTGATATCATAGTGTTATAATCACTGGTTGACTGTTCGTTTGGCCCACGTATTTAGGATTTCTCAAGTATTCACCGTTCCGAGTAAAAACGTGTGGTTCGCTCGAAATATCTTATCGTGCGTTTTTTATTTACACGACAACTTGTGTTCTACTGTTTTGTCTTTGTTTTTGAAGCTTATCGAAAGTTTGGTCACTTCTTTTCGAGTTACTGTTGGTAAACCATGGACGTTTCCGAACATTTCACCACGAACGGCTGAAGCCAAACTTCTTCGAAAATCTCTTCAGGTCGAACTTCGGATGAATTCCAGCAAAACTATTTCTAATCAGTAGCAATCGAGCTATTCGTACTTTCAACCCTTCGAACTAGCTTTCCCGCTGATTCCCAAAAGAACAATCTACGATTGTAAATTTGGAACCGCTAAAGGAAGAAATCCCCCATAGGTTTCCAATTAGATAGGACCCATTCCCAAGTCGATCCTAATTGCTTTTATATGTTCCCGTTTCGTATTTAACCGACAGATTTGCCCATTAGCTGCTGTTGACCTTTTTCCGACCAAACGAGACGCTGGGAAAATGTGCAAAGGAGTTGGTAAACTCCTATGTGTTAACATGTTATGGTCTATTGTAACGAGATCTGACTTGGGAGACGTGTTGAGTTTAGGATGACTGTTGTCGTCGCCCTGTTCTGTTGTCACTTTGTACTGCAACAACCAGCACGGCAGCCGATGAGACGAGTCTAACACAAGCCAGATACCACCCACCAAACCAATCGTCCAAAAGTCAAACATTGTATCAACACATCGCACATTTCATTAGTGAACATTTTGCACATGTTATATGACTTGAGTTTCTTGTCCCGAGTGTTGTTTTGCGAAAAAGTGGCAAAAGTTTTTGCGAATTTTCTCTCATGAAACTCAATCTTGCATGAGAAAGCATTTCCGAACGCTCGTTTCCCCAACGTGGCGTCGGCGTTCTTTTCGGCTCCGTCGCAGCTCTTAAGCGAAAACAAATGACGAACGCGTCTCGCACTACTCCTTGTCTCAAAAGTTCTGTATAATTAACGGTGCTGTGTTAGTAAATTGTGATTACTCTTGATTACAGATTATATGGAAACTATAGTTCAGAAGTTTGCGAGTACTTAAGATTTAATGAATTTGTGTGTGTGTGAGTGAGACAGTCTGGATTGTGGGATAAGGAATCTGTCACTTTTGGTTTGGAGATGATTTGCAATCCATCTTTCGGTTTGTACAAAGATAGGGAGAAAGTTGTTGATCTTTTGTCAACAGAAGCCGAAGCCAGTCGGCGCCAAACTCATTAACCCGTTGCCACCTATTCTGGAGGCCGTATCCGAGCCACCATTAGACGGTTTTCGTGTATACAACGAAATCCGAGACCGCAAAACTTCCCAGATTTTTTCCCGAATTCCCCACAAACTTCCCAACAAAAATCCCAGCATTCAATCCTCCAATAATCTTACACATGCACATGTACAAATCTCACTGTGAACCAAATCCTCAGCGGATATCTGTTTATTATTTGAGAAATTGGCGACTTAAAACTGTCCACGCACCGGACCGAGGGGAGAAATGCAAAAGGGACCGACGGAGGCGCCAAGATGGCGGTCGCTCGCTATATTCCGCCATATTGGAGCTTCAAGTACGCCACGGGGACAAGAGGGGTTTGGAAAACTCCTCATATTATTTGCACATCAAATGTCGTGAAGCCAAGTGTTACGTGTTATCGAGTCTTCGTCACTTTTGTTTAACAAATACCTCGTACGCAAATTCAGAGAATCTTCATTCAAGAATGAAGTTCCATTGTTTAAGAGTCAGGGGAAGTCTCAAGTTTGAAAATAATCAAGTCGTTAAAGCGGGGACAAGCTATAAAGTGCCAGGTGGACGGAGTACATCACTTTGTTTTCTCAAAATCGACTTTTCTTTCAGGGACTGAAATGTGAAACGCCGATTATCAGGGGCCACCCTCGACTTGCTGAACATAAAACTGACTTGCCCCAAACAGGGTTACAGTCCATGCTTTACATAACACAGTTGACTTGCAGACCCTGTTTGAGGTTCGGAGTGTCTCTCAGTGCAGAAATTGAGCCACGGTGAAACATTGTTACGGCTGTGACAACAGAACCTGATCTCGGGTGCATCCTGCACTCCGGGCGCAATGTAAATATACACTTCAGTGGCGGTCGCCTGCTTTCAAACACCTGCTTTCACCCCATTCGCTTCGTTATTAACTTCTTCTCGGGGATTATCTAACTTAGCAAGGTTGTGCTGATGAAAACGATAATCCTCGGGCATGGTACGACCGTTCACCAAAATATTCTAGAAGTCCCCAGATAAAGCCACTAGAATGAGCTAAGTCCAAAAGAGGATATTCTGCGTGAAATATTGCAACCCTCTTTTTTGGCAAAGCAACAGGGAAAAGACAGTGAAGAAAAGCTTAGGGCTTTGCATCAAGTGTAAGGCCTTTACGCGGAAGAAGCCAATAATCCTAGGACAGCCACGAGTAGCCGAAAAAAGTCTTATCACCCGTGTATTTTTCTAACCGTTAATCTTTTCACCAGAATGGCTTTTACACAACAGTCAATGGCTTAGATAAGCACTTCAAATAGAAACATACCTCCAATAAGTGGCAATCATCCAATCTACTTAATGAAAAGTAATCTACGAGAATCTAAGTGATATTCTTTAGGACTACGCTGGTGTTACCAGCTTAGGTCAAAGGTAAGCGACCTTTGATGCTTTTGAGAACTATAAATAGCAATCAAGGTCACTTAGAGGTCATAGGGTTGGACGGATGGGCCTGCATGGGTGGTAGCTTTTCCATTTGCCACTACTGACAATATGCAAATAAGCAAATAAGCTTGTATTTGGTTTTCAATCTTCATCTCTACGTTGCCTCTACGATAAGGAGACCCTCCTGTGTGCGAGTGTCAAGCTAAATCGTCGCCACAAGGCTCAACACAACAGACAGTATAGCGAAGTAGCAACTGGAAGATTACCACTTTTGCCCAAGATTTGATCAGAGGATTCTGGAACTTGTTTCCTTGCAGTGGGATTTTGGTTTACATCTGCATAAATGGGTTAATAGTGGCTTGTGTGAAGAAATGAGAAGCAGCACAGCGCGGAGATCTAATGTCGTCGTCGCAGTTGTCGCCGCACACATCCTCAAGGCACTGTGGACCACACACGCCAATAACCAAAACAGACATTTCATTATAAACAAACAAACATGCGGGGTGGGCCTTTTGCAACTTCTTAAGAATCTCCACTGAGCTCAATGAAGGAGGAAACAGTATTTCGCAAATAGCAAGATCTACAACTATATCTAGCACTAAAAGTTAGATTAATTAAAACAAGAGTTGAAAAAATCATTGGCATTAATGTAAATGGAGACAAGTCAGGTCAAAGGTCAACTGTCCAAAAGGGGGGGGACCCCTCTTGCCTTTTAAGAAAACCAATATTGAATTAAGTGGCAGGTATCAATTTACTTTTGCAGTGTAGCCACGTGGTACAAAATCTTTGCCCCCGATTGTCTTGTAAGATTCCTTGAAAGAGATTCTACTCGTGAATCTGAGATTCTTGTTCACGATTCTCGGAAGTAAGGGAATCCTGAGATTGACTGTTTTACCCAACGAGGCCTCAGAGAAGATTCCACGAATGTTTGGCAAGATAATTTAACGAAGTGCTGCCAAAAACTGGGGGTTTTAAAGGGGGTTGGACTTGAAGCGAGGTTAAAGGTCAGGGTCTGGAGCCACAGATAGGCCGGCCGCCAGAAACATTGTCCAAGTGGCGCCGCGTTTTATTTGGCAAGGCGATTCGCGCATTCGTATCACCCAGGCTCCAATTTCCCAACCTACACTACAACGTGGGGGGGGGGGGGAGGGGTCCGCTAATCTCTGCTTCCACTAAAACGCTGATTCTTGATTCCGCAAAACTGCTTATTGAACTTCTGACGTAGTGGAACTAGTCTCTTTTATGACTCGTTCGCTCAGGATCTTGATTCTCTGCATAAAGTGTTCTTGTGAATACGTTTAACAAAGTAACGAACCCTACATCGTATAGACGCTCTTATCAGCTCTTTATTGACATACCAAATATTTCAAAACAAAAGGCAACCATCCGATTTTTTTTCCAGAAAAAGTAGTTTCCCTAAACTTACTAGGAAATCTGTCAAAAGATTCTAAAATTTAATTTCAACTAATTAATTAGAAATAGTTAAAATAAATGCTGTCAAGTACTCCTTAGTATGTAACAAATAGGTGAAAATTCATAAATCTGATTATGCTCAATTAATCCTTAGCGTGATTAGTCTCAATGTAAATTCGATGAATTTTGCCAAATCGTACAATGATTGGCTGGGGTATATATTGTTTGGTCTCTTGCTATTGGCTCTAGATACTTTGAACTATGGTATCCTACTGGCTGAGCGCAGAATGGAAGCCACGCCTCTATTGCCTAGACAAGAAAGTTTCGCAGCAACTTGTCAAAAATTTCAGTCGTCGTCAAGAGTTGGAAGGGCGAAGGTCCTCATAAACGAAAAACAGAAGTCACAATGTTAAACAACAGTGAGAGCAAGCCTGGAACTTTTCCATTTCCCTTAACGGGGTTGCCTTCCGATCAAAGACATCACTTACTGAACGAGTACAGAAGGATTTCCCATGCTGGTAAAGAATCTACGCGATTTGGCCGTATTCAGACGTTGTTATGAGTTTTTGCCTTTTGCAGAGTACGCGTTGACAGCCTACGGATTGTGTTTGCCCCCTGCAGTTCACGCCAATCCTGGGGATCTTTTAGCAGCTCATGTGAAAAAGGATTCACCATCACATTCGATCAAAGTCAAACTGGAAAATGAAGATTTGTGGGAAAAGTTCCACGAGATTGGTACGGAGATGATTATAACGAAGCTCGGAAGGTGAGACAAATTTTCGTAATAATTTCTGAACTGCAAGTTTTTATATCTCCGTTTAAATGTCACAGGCGTATGTTCCCGTCGCTGAAAGTATCCGTCTCCGGATTGGACCCTGATACCAAGTATTATATCATTCTGGACCTGGCTTTGGCAGACGACTGCCGGTATCGCTACAACAGCACATGGGTCAGATCGGGAAAAGCAGAACCACAATGGCCGTCTCGGATGTACATTCATCCTGATTCACCTGCTACCGGAGCACAGTGGATGAGACACGAGGTTTCTTTTCAGAAAGCCAAACTTACCAACAATACCATGGACCAGCAGGGACATGTAAGACGTCCCCATTAACTATCTCACCAACCTAAAGTCATCTATTTTTTTTCTTGGTTTTCAGTTGGTCTTGACGTCCATGCACAAATATCTTCCGCGGGTCCATGTGATCCCGGCCAGCGACTACGCCGCCATGCCTTGGTCTCTGCCTTCCAGTGTTGCCACGTTTGGTTTCCCCGTTGCCAGTTTCATCGCAGTCACAGCCTACGCGGTAAGCTTTTCGTTGAAACTTACATACAGTAACATTTCACTAACCTGATTCTTGTTTTTTTTAATTATAGAACGAACGCATCACTCAGCTGAAAATCGACAACAACCCTTTCGCTAAAGGGTTCCGTGAAAACGGCCAGCTCCGAGTCAAAAAGCGTCAATTGGATGAAACATCATCAGGTAATTAATCGTAATCTAATCTAAATTAGCAAATTTTTACTTATAAATTAATTTTCATTTGGTGTGCTTAGGAAACAGAGCGAAATGCCGACCGAGCAGCGCCAATTCGTCTTCGTCGTCGTGCAAAACAGACGACGAGCTGACGCCCCAAAAGCCGCCGGCGCCACGTTCGACTGAGCTCACCCAATCCAAATCGCCCCTGAACTTCTCCATCGCCCGACTGGTGGGCGAAAACTTTTCCAGCCACTCGGAACCGAGTCCCGCGTTACCAATTCCTGTTCTACCCAGTCATTTCAGCTTCCCTTCTCTTCATCCGTACTCGATGTTCTCCCCGCGGTTCCCGCTCGTTCCGCCCTACCCATTGCCCTTCGCCTGGGGTCCCGATCCCAGGACAGCGACCCAGCAGTAAACTTGACACGCCCCACTCTGAAGCAGATTGTATATAACATCCCCAACATTTGTTGTTTTGCCTAGTCTCTCTTGATACTTGGTACTGTTACTCAAAAGTGCCTTTTTTTTGCCATGTCTTGAAAAGAGCTCACGTCCTGACGTCTCAACTTTTCGTCGTTATGTTAAAACTTTACTATCATTATTGAATATTTTTCTCATATTACTGTGGATATTAAATAAATCTTCTTTCAAAATTACATCTATAATTTGGGTATTTCAAAGCTCAGTGGATAGATGGCGTTTCACACAGTCTTAGTTTGATTTTCAAGTGCTAGGTGGCGTTTCCCGCCTTTTGGAGCTCGCAGATGGCGCTAGTTTGAGTGAAAAATGTTGCAACAGAGGCAAGGGTAAAACCTGACGATACTGGAATGTTTAAATGCTAATGAACGAAACAGAAAACGGACTACAGACTCTATCCCTAATTAGCGAACAATCGGTAGTTGAAACGTGATGCTCGAAACATATACGCTTCTCGGACTTAGGAATGAACATGAAGCAGGAAACCGCAGTCTACTGCGGCGGCAAAGGAGGAAATGAAGTGATAGTTTCGTGGATAGAATTGAATTGTGTGTTGTCCTTGGGGGCTTTCAGTCGGGTTACCTGCGTAACGGTAAACAAGACTTTTCAGTCGGGATCTGCACGCCCTGGCGCTGGGTTTCTAACACTTGCTATAACTCAACAAGACCAACATCAAACGAACAAAATAATCTCCATGAAAATTTGGATTTCTCCTTAACAGCCGTTATGATTAACCCGACATTTGCCAGCGATGACGATCCATCTGTCGGTAAACAGTTCTAGCTTTTTCCCAAAACACAAAGTTCTTTTGGGTGATAGGTACTAGTTAACCATCTTAATTTTGATTGTTCTGTAGCAAAAAATGATGCTGCCAGTTCTACCAAAAGTCTGGAGGCCAATAATGAAGCTCAAGGTGATGGACTACAACTAAAAAGAAGAGTCGGATTGCTAAGTGGAGTTGCGCTTATCGTAGGCAATATGATCGGTAATTATTCAAAATTCATTCAAGTTTGCTCTGTATATACAAAATTCACCACATCACAACTGAAAAACTATGCTGTTAACATACAGCAGATGACTGCAAATCGGTTATTACCCATGAGTCAGAAACCGGTTCCTAGTTTTTTAAGTTATCTTTTCTCAAAAAGGATGTTTTTGTTGTGATTTTTTGTAATTGTTTTTCAGGTTCAGGGATCTTTGTATCTTCGGGCGACGTCCTCAAAAGATCTGGATCAGTCGGGTTGAGTCTAGTGATCTGGGCAGCATGTGGATTGCTTTCCATCCTAGGTTAACACTCATTAACTATTAGTCTAGATAGCGCAGATAACTTACGATTGTCTTTACAAACTAGGATCCTTAGCTTATGCTGAACTGGGCACACTGATTCCTAAATCTGGCGGAGAATATTCTTATTTTCTGGACGGTTTTCGAGATTTGCATCCGTTCTGGGGTCCTCTGCCTGCGTTTCTGTTTTCGTGGATCAGTGTTCTTCTGCTGAGACCTTCCAGTACGACGATCGTCTGTCTCAGTTTCGCACAGTACGCCATCAGTCCGCTCCTGTCGACGTTAGGGATCTGTCCGGACAGTTCACAGTTCCAACTCATCGTTAAACTGACCGGGGCGCTTTGCATTTGTAAGTTTCAAAGTCTGCAACTAGAATACGACATCTTAGTATGTTATCTTGACTGTTTTTGCAGGTGTGATTACCTTCTTGAACTGTTACAGCGTGAAATGGGCTCTCAAAGTGCAGAACACGTTCACAGCTGCCAAATTAGTAGCCATCGCCATAATTGTCGGCTGCGGAGTTTACAACATGGCCACAGGTAATTCTTGCAGATTTTGCTAGTTAACTTCTTTAAAACCCGTTTGTCAAAAAATGAAGGAAACACGCAATATCTGGCACTGGGTTTCGCAAACTCGACAACATCGTTCGGTGAGATAGCCACTGCCTTTTACGGAGGACTCTGGTCCTACGACGGATGGTCTGAGATCTAATGGCCCCAAAAACGGACAGACTCTTCTGATTATCGTTTTCTTTTCCAGGAATAATTTAAATTTCGTGACTGAGGAGCTACAGAATCCCTACGTGAACTTGCCACGAGCCATCATGCTAGGAATTCCTCTGGTAACACTGTGCTATCTCTCAGTCAACATCGCTTACCTGGCGGTTCTGTCTCCGCACCAAGTTATTACTTCGCCTGCTGTTGCTGTCGTAAGTATAACTCGACCTTAATTTGTTAATTCATTGTTTTTCAACAGTTTGGTTTCTTCGAAGGATTTTGGAAATGTTGTTCTGGGACCAGCGAGTTTCATCATTCCGTTGGCAGTGGCCATGTCGACATTCGGCGGAGCTACTTCTGGCTTGTTCGCTGCCGGCAGGTACAACAAAGTTTTCGTACAAAGGTTCTGTAACCCAAAGTGTTTTTGCAGGGTCTGCTATGTCTCAGCAAGAGAAGGACACCTCTCTGATGTCTTGTCGTTCGTGCACACAGAACGACTCTCCCCGACACCAGCCTTACTCTTCACGGTACTGAACACTAATTCAATTACACCAAGTTTTGTTGCTTGATGTTTCGTACAGGCTTTAATAGCACTCTTGATGACCATACCGGGAGATATATCGAGACTGATAGATTTTTTCAGCTTCACAATTTGGATTTTCTACGCTCTGTCAATGGTGGTTCTCATCGTCATGCGATTCACCAGAAAACACCAACACAGACCTTACAAAGTATGTAACATCACAAACTGAAAGTTCGCTCGTTTCTCATACTGGTTCTAACTGTTAGGTGCCGATAATCGTTCCAGTCATAGTGCTGGTGGTTGCAGTCTACCTGATCATTTCACCGATCATCAGTGATCCGGCTCTGGATTATTTATACGTGGCGATTTTCATTCTTGTCGGAATCATTGTGTATATCCCATGCGTCTATTACCGGAAAACGCCTTCATTTATGGGTAATCGTATTACACTGTCCTCGATTACCTGATTTTAATTTAATGGATTTGACGTTAATAGGTCCGTTCACGAGAACTATGCAACTTGTCTTGAACGTAGCTCCAACTAAGATGTCTCTCGAATGATTCGTCGAAAAACTGAACACTTTGTTCTGTTGTGCAACAAGTATATATTGTAGTTTATATCTTTAATCGCGGAAATGAACAAAATACAGGAATTTTCGAAATTTACTGCTCTATTATTTCCATTCAAGTGAATCCAATATCTTGAGTAAGCTATTTATGAAACTGGATAAGAATGAAATGGACAACCTTTGACCGGTATCTCTAGGATTCCCTTCAACAATAACTGATAACTAAATTTAACTTGAAATACTGTTTTATGGATCTTTGGTTGAATGAAATGGAGGAAACATATTGTTAGGTTTGTTATTCGTCATATTATGTTCGTTCTTGTATACTTAGTTCTTCATGTGAAAACTAGATGGCGTTGACAAAGCAATTCTTCAATATTACAGTAACCGAACCTTTCTCCCTAAAGATGGCTTTCTTTTCCCTTATCTCCCTTTAACCTTCAAGTTCAGTTTCCCCTTTTTCCCCTCGGACATAGAATATCGAGCCGTATTTTTCAATTTTCCCTTTCCCTCTTCCCTTATTTTTCCGTTTTGAGACCAAGTCTTCCCTTTTTGCAGGGAATTTCCCTGCAAAGGGGAAGCACTGAAGGCATCCTAAAAAGACACCATCCCGTAAACATGGCGGACGTCGTTCAACACGTGCTAGCTTCCATAGCCGATGCCGAAGCGGAAAATCTCAAATCTATAGAAGTTGAAAAACCTCTGGAACTTGAATTTGACCTAGGAAACCTACTCGCAGTAGACAATAATGACTTGGACCTGAACGCTTTGCGGTAAAATTATTTTTTCCACGTTTTTTTTTCAGAATCAGAAACTGTTAGGAAAATGTCAAATTATTTGTCGATTTGTGCTCACAGGTCTAACAGGGAGCAGTACTTGTTACATTTGGCCAGAGATAATACACAGCTTCTCATCAACAAAATCTTTCAGTTACCGACAGAACGAGTAGAAGACGTCATAGTTGCGAAACTTCCCGCACCCACAGCTGTATTGCCTCGCGAAAAACCAGTCCCCAAACCCAAACCGCCAACCAAATGGGAGCAGTACGCCAAAGAAAAGGGAATCGTCAAGAGAAAGAAGTCGAACTTGGTATTCGACGAGGAACTGAAGGTTTGTTCATCTAGAAATCTGATAGACGCTTCAAAACGTTCAGTAGTCATTCCTTTTCCTTTTACTTGCAGAAATGGGTTCCAAGGTACGGGTACCAGAAAGCCAAAGCCGAAAAGGAGAAAAACTGGGTGGTTGAACTTTCTGACAAAAACGCAGCCTCTGCAGACCCCAGGTCAAAGCTGAAAATTGACAAGGAAGAACGCAAAGCCAGAAACGAGCTCCAGCGTCTGCGGAATATCGCCAAAGGAATGAAGAAATCGAAGTCCCACGTCTCGCTTGAACCTGTTGACAAACCGAACGTAGACCAGCTGAATCGGTCTGTGTTCATCGCTCACACAGCTACAGCGTCGCTCGGCAAATTCCAGCCCAACTTGCCGGATCAGAAACCTGTGCTGAAGAGCGGGCAAAAACGCAAGTTTCAACCGCTCATTGGCGACGCGAAGAATGAAAAACAGAAAAAGTAAGGGTTTCCGTCTACAAAGAAAATTCCATATTGATTTGTGTATTTTTCAATTCTAGTCTGGATATCCTTGAAAAGCTTCACAAACACCAGCCTCGTCTGGACATCGAGAAAGCGGTCAACAGGGAAATTCAAAATTCCGGCAAAGAGTAAGTCTTGAAACCTTTATTTGGCTGTGATTTCAAGGTTATTGAATTTGTAAATCTTTTTGCAGGGACGGCCCGAAGAAGAAGAAATCGAAGAGTGCCATTAAGCGAGCTGCTGGACGGACCAAGCACAAGAACAACATCCGAGGCCCATCGAAGAAGAAGCCAAGCGGAAAGGCGAGGAGGAGTTGAGCTTTTGTTGTATTCGAATAAATACACGATATTTCCGAGGTTCATCAAGCCTGTTTCCATGTTCAGCCTTTGCAAATGTAATATATGCTCGCGGAAAGAGTTTCGTGACGGGTTAACTTCAGAGACCCTCTGATCAATGTCTTTTTCTTATCAATTCACAGCACTCTGTGAATGAACAGTAGAATTGTACCCACGAAAAATTGATGGTGCCTTCTATGGTGCCATTTTCGTGACCTTGAACAAGGTAGCTTGAGCGTAGTTAAAAATTCGGACGTGTTAGGGAGGTTCTAGCTAATGTGAGAAGACATGTTAGTGGTACCTTTTTGTAGTGTTTCGTGTAGTATAAAATATAGCTTGGGCTTATTCTTTATGTGGGTAATTAATTCCGTATGTAGCCACTTGAGTGGTTCAAACTACAACGTTTTTTTTGTGGAAAATTTATTAACAAAGGCTTTAATAACGTAGATTCATATTTGGTTCAGTGTTTCAACTTTGCAGGGAAATTCCCCAAAAAAGGGGGAAATGGAGTCTGAAAAGGGAAAAATCTAGAAGTACAGCCTGGATTCCAGCAGGGACGTAAAAAGGGGAAAAAAGGGAAGAGGGGAAAATGGGGAAACAGAAAGTGAATAACACTGATCTGGTTTGTACTATTCTATGTACATTTATTTGTCGGTATGGCGATATTGATACTTAATATGTATGCTGATATTTTGTTAAGGTTTGAGTTACATATACAGTGAACTTGTTAAAAAAACTAAGTTTTTAGTGGGACATACTAATTCACATCAACATTCAATGAACTGAATATAAAATTCATATTAAGTCAATTTATTTTTCAAATATTTAAATGGTATTTATCGGGCCGCTGTTGACTATCTTCGCGTATACCGCGCTTGTATTTTTACTTATTCATTACGAATATTGTATTACAAACTTTATTGGGTAATCATATTAACAATTCCCCCATGATGTTGTCAAAATGTATAAATGAACAGTTTTAAACGCATTTCAACAAGCGGCAGTATGTTTTACAAGTGAACGAAAAGATATCAACGTTGGTACTTGGTACTGGTGACGAAATGACGAAATACAACCTTGCCTTTCATTTATAAAATACTCCATCATTACAGAAACATATTTTTAAAATTTATTATCACTGTTAAAATTTAGAAAAAATGTGTACTATCTTCCAATTCAAAATTAATAAATAATAAATAATTTTAATTGAAAACGTTTGCGTGGCGTTCGTCATTTGTTTCGCCTTGGGAATCGAAGGGAATGTAAGGCCACAGTTCTGTAGCCCTCAGTCCTTTCCGCTGACGGGTGTCTAGGTTCCCGTCTCGTTGAAAAGACCTGTTGGTTATTATCCCGAAACATCCAAAATGGTAATGGTTTTATTCTATTCAAAACATGTTAATTCGATTCTTTAATGATTTCTCTATTCATTCGTTCTCTAATGTTTATAGTTTTGCTGTAATTGTGGTAGATAAAATTAATCGAAAATCGCATGCCGCCCGTCCACTCGTGAGCCAATGGTGCCATGACAGCTTGGCACACGAGTAGTCAAAAAATTAAAATAAGATGGCATTGTAATAAAATGACAGTACTGTAAAATGAAAGGCTCGTATGTAATCCTTTTCTCTTACATTAATATTCATTCATTTTGTCAACATCTGTTATTTAACACACAGTTAAATATTGTGAAACTCTTGTCCAATCCCCTTATGGTGACCTCTTTAGACGAAGCGAACATGTGAAAAAGACCGATTTGCAGGTGAATTAACTTTTCTTTGTATTACCTAGGTGAACTTCACAGTTGACGAAATTCGTGTCATGATGGACAAGAAGCGGAACATCCGCAACATGTCCGTCATTGCCCACGTCGATCACGGAAAGTCTACTTTGACCGACTCTCTGGTCGGCAAAGCTGGTATCATCGCTGGTGCCAAGGCTGGTGAAATGCGCTTCACCGACACCCGTAAGGATGAACAGGAACGCTGCATTACCATCAAGTCTACAGCTGTTTCCATGTACTTCGAACTGGACGATAAAGATTTGGCCTTTATCACCCACCCCGATC
Organism: Eulimnadia texana; assembly: GCA_002872375.1. Taxonomy (NCBI): domain Eukaryota; kingdom Metazoa; phylum Arthropoda; class Branchiopoda; order Diplostraca; family Limnadiidae; genus Eulimnadia; species Eulimnadia texana. The sequence continues at coordinate 24,010,487 of NKDA01000001.1, forward strand.
AGCGCGAGAAAGATTGCAAAGGCTTCTTGATCAACCTTATTGACTCCCCAGGTATAGGTCACCGTGTCAATGCAAAGAAAATGATTGTCTAACTAAATTTTTCTTCTAGGGCACGTCGATTTCTCATCTGAGGTGACTGCTGCCCTCCGTGTCACTGACGGAGCTTTGGTCGTCGTTGATTGCGTCTCTGGTGTCTGCGTGCAGACTGAAACTGTGCTGCGTCAGGCCATTGCTGAACGTAAACATACAAACCCATTTTCTTAACTTCTTTAAATTCTAATTGTTTTTACCATTCAGGTATTAAGCCTGTCCTTTTCATGAACAAGATGGACCGTGCTCTGCTGGAACTGCAGCTGGACACTGAAGAACTGTACCAGACCTTCCAGCGTATCGTTGAAAACGTCAACGTCATTATCGCTACCTACTCCGATGATGATGGTCCCATGGGCGTGATCCGTGTTGACCCCAGCAAGGGTAGCGTTGGCTTTGGCTCCGGTCTCCACGGCTGGGCTTTCACCCTCAAGCAGTTTGCTGAGATGTACGCCGAGAAGTTCAAGATCGACGTTATCAAGCTCATGAACAGGTATCATCAACGCCGTCTAGTTAGTTTTATGTGAAAAAGATCAACCCGAATGTTAATTTAGGCTATGGGGTGAGAACTACTTCAACCCGACCACCAAGAAGTGGGCCAAGACCAAGGAAGCCGACAACAAGCGCTCCTTCTGCATGTACGTCTTGGACCCCCTCTACAAGGTAAAATGTCTCAGTATATATACAACCCGTCTTTTAACTCCTAAAGTGATGATAAACACAGACCTGTACCGATAAGCTTTGAAGACATTTCTCAACCTGACAGTTTTTTACTTCCATTAAGTAATATTGTGTTGAATTCAGAGGATAACTGTAATTCTGTTGAATAGGTCTTCGACTGCATCATGAACTACAAGAAGGAAGAGACCGAAGACTTGCTGAAGAAGTTGAACATCAAGCTCAACTCTGAAGACAAGGACAAGGATGGCAAGAACTTGCTGAAGGGTATGCCTGACAAAGTTTTCTCTCGAGATTCATAAAATGAAATTTTTAATATTTCAATCTAGCTGTGCTCCGCCAGTGGATCCCCGCCGGTGATGCCCTTCTTCAGATGATTTCCATCCACTTGCCCTCGCCCGTAGTCGCTCAGCGCTACCGTATGGAGATGTTGTACGAAGGACCCCTCGATGACGAAGCCGCTATGGGTAAGATATTTTTCGCTTAAATTTAGCGTGCGGGTTGATAATATTTATCCTTGATGATTAGGTGTCAAGAACTGCGACCCCGAGGCTCCCTTGATGATGTACGTCTCGAAGATGGTACCCACCTCCGACAAGGGTCGTTTCTACGCTTTCGGTCGTGTCTTCTCGGGCAAGGTTTGCACCGGCATGAAGGCCCGCATCATGGGACCCAACTACGTCCCTGGCAAGAAGGAAGACTTATACGAGAAGGCCATCCAGCGTACCGTCCTGATGATGGGTCGTTTCGTCGAGGCCATTGAAGATGTTCCCTCTGGTAAAAATTTTGATAGAAGTAGTTGTAGGTATAGGAATGAAGTGTCCACGTCAATTAACCCACCAGTTTGAATCTAACATCGACTGGGCGGGCTGACGAGGCGTGGCAGAAGAAAGCAGCTTCAGAAAGTTTCGTTTAGGCTGCTTTTATAGGCCTAGGTGGAATAGCGAAGCTTACAAAATGTAGAAACAATTCTTAACACCTGGATTTATCACAAGCGTTTGTTAGCTGGTATTTTGGAAAGTTAGTTCAGCCGTATTGATGAAAGTTTATTTTTTCCAGGTAACATTTGCGGTCTTGTCGGTGTCGACCAGTTCCTCGTCAAGACTGGTACCATCACTACCTTCAAGGATGCCCACAACATGCGTGTCATGAAGTTCTCTGTCTCGCCCGTCGTGCGTGTCGCTGTCGAGCCCAAGAACCCGTCGGACCTCCCCAAACTGGTCGAAGGACTGAAGCGTCTGGCCAAGTCCGATCCTATGGTCCAATGTATCATTGAAGAGTCCGGAGAACACATCATTGCCGGAGCTGGTGAACTCCACTTGGAAATTTGCCTCAAGGATTTGGAAGAAGATCACGCTTGCATCCCCATCAAGAAGTCCGACCCCGTCGTCTCGTACCGTGAGACCGTGTCCGAGGAGTCTGACCAGATGTGCTTGTCCAAGTCGCCCAACAAGCACAACCGTCTGTACATGAAGGCTGTGCCCATGCCCGATGGCCTCGCCGAGGACATCGACAAGGGCGACGTCAAGCCCCGCGACGACTTCAAGATCCGCGCTCGCTACTTGAACGAGAAGTATGACTACGACGTGACTGAGGCCCGCAAGATCTGGTGCTTCGGCCCCGACACCTCTGGACCCAACATTTTGGTCGACTGCACCAAGGGAGTCCAGTACTTGAACGAAATCAAGGACTCTGTCGTTGCTGGCTTCCAGTGGGCCACCAAGGAAGGTGTCCTCTGCGACGAAAACATGCGCGCGGTCCGCTTCAACATCTACGACGTGACCCTCCACGCCGACGCCATCCATCGTGGTGGTGGTCAAATCATCCCCACGGCCCGTCGTGTCCTCTACGCCTCGGTGCTCACCGCCAAGCCCCGTCTTATGGAGCCCGTCTACTTGTGCGAAGTCCAGTGCCCCGAGAACGTACATTATTTTTACAATACCTAAAATTTTCGACTAGTTGTTTACCTAGGCTCTATTTGCTAATGGTTAATGTCTTCATTAGGCCGTCGGTGGTATCTACGGTGTGCTGAACCGTCGTCGTGGACACGTCATTGAGGAAAATCAGGTTGCCGGAACACCCATGTTCGTCGTCAAGGCCTACTTGCCTGTCAACGAATCCTTCGGTAAGATTGTTTGCCCGATTCTTGAAATCAAATGAGATTTTTCGAATATTCTTTTTATTGCTTGTGTTAGGATTCACTGCCGACTTGCGCAGTAACACCGCCGGACAGGCCTTCCCTCAGTGCGTCTTCGACCACTGGCAGATCTTCCCCGGAGACCCGACTGAAGCTGGTTCCAAGACCTACCAGATCGTCATGGACACCCGCAAACGCAAGGGTCTCAAGGAAGGTTTGCCCGCCCTCGACCAGTACTTGGACAAGTTGTAAAAACTGTGGGACACCCCCATCTAGGAAAAAAAAACGCGGCCTCCTTTGTTATATCTAAAGCACGGGCTTTTTCCATTAGCCGAAAAAGTTTTATTATTGCCTCATCTTTTTTTTTGTGCTGTCGTTTCTTGGTTTTTCATCTTGAGAATTATTTTTCCTTTCAAATAAACGGGGCCCCGTTTTTGTCGATCCCAAAAAACAAACGTGTCGATTCAAGGCAACTGTCGAAAATGCTGGCGCAAATCCGATTAATAAAGTGGGCTGGTGGATTCAATATGTTTCATTTATTTCTACACTTACATATAACGTAAAACTCTTTTCAGTTAAAAGATGAATTTTAATCTTAGTATCAGAAATGCCTTAACTGTTAATCTACCGGATGATTTCGAATTACTACACTGCAAGGTTTTATTGGATCTTGCTCACATGCATATATTTCATCACTGATTACATCAAATGCTATTTACCGAAGTAAGGAAGAGGTGAATAACAGCAATGTAAAAGGAGAATGTTGTTTGCAAGTAGTATTAGATTTTAATAACTGATATCGAGAATCGAAGGCTGGAACTCGGTTTGTAACCTAAAAACATGGTGAAATGGTGATCCGCCCAAAAAGAACATTGTCAGTTGAGCCGTAAAAACTAAATTATGGATTAATTTCATGAATAAATAAAATAGTCGTTTAATTATGTTAATACATATTCGAAATATATCAACGTTTAATTAAATGCATTAACAATTATTCCTGTGGTATTTTTTTGCTTGTACACAACAGTGTTGTGGAATTAGGAATTGGTACTTATAATTTTGTAATTCAAATTACTTTTCGAATGTAGTTGTAGTTGTACTTAATTACTTATTATTCTGTAGTAGTTGTAGTTGTAATTTGTAATTGGAAAACTTGGAAGATACGTACGAAACAATTACAAAGTACCAATTACATTTCAAAGTCCGGCGAACTAGAAAAATGAAAGAGACTATACTGCTCAAGGGACTAGGATTATAACAAAATACTCGGTACTTGTTCCCACTTCACATGGTTCAATCCACTTAAACTAGAAAAAGCTGGAAAACTGGCTAGTATTTCTAGTAATCCCAAATTTTGCGTGCTTGAGTTTTACTATTGGGAATTCTTGAAATGCAAAGTGAACCTGTTTCAGGATCAAAGATGTCAGCGAAAGCATCACTGATCTCTGCTTTGGGAGGCAACATGGAGAGTTTTCCATATGGTTCAAGCTGTTTTGATTGGGAAAAAATTTGCTTTAGAAAATGATGATTTATAATAGAAATAAAAACCATTGACATGAATGTTGGTTACATTTGGTTCTGTTTTAAACAAGAGGGGTTTTTGGCAAAAGTAATTGTAAATATAGTTAAATTACTTTAATGTTAATTGGGATTGTACTTAATTACTTTTGAATTCGAAGTACTTTTACTCGTAATTAATTACTTTTTGGGTAAAGTAATTAAAATGTAATTAATTACAATTTTTTCCGCAATTCCACAACACTGGTAAACAATGACCGCGTTCTTCGGGGTAAAGAACGCTGCCAGTTTTCTGCATGAAAAAATAAAAAATTAAAATCTTCATGAATATATATAAATAAGTAATGTGTTGGTTTTATTTTCAATAGTTATACTATTTTAATACGACCATGCTTATTTTTTTAATTAAATAAAGATTAATGCGCATTGAAAATTGGTCGTTCTTTCCGGTATGGAACGTCTTTTGTTTACATCAGGCGCGGGCGTTCTACAGGAAAAAGAACGCCTGTCCTGTATCGCTGCCCGTTTCCACGCGATACGCGTCAAACAAAATCTCTCGTTACTTCACAACTATAATTGAAACTAATATGAATGAATTAAACTCAACAGGTTATTTTTTAGTATTAGATTTAATGGGAAGCGCAGATACTGACGGCAAATTCATGACAGTTGCTCAGGTACGTAATTTTATAAAATAAAAGTTTCACTTGTCACTTGGTTTTGAAAACTTAATGACGTTTTCCTCGAACTGACAAGTGAATCTTTGATTATATTTTGTTCACAAGTTATAACACTAATTTTTATAATCTGTTTTAATGAGTTTCCACGTAAAACTGGGTCCGGGTAATGGTGTTTTATACCGTACAAGACACTGTAAAAAGGCACCAGTAGCAGACTACAGTGCTTTTTTCAAGATACGTTTAGACGGACAGTTCAAGATCCCACCTGAAAAAGGCACGGGAAAGGGCACCGTAAGTTTTACTGTGGTTTCATTACAGGTACTGCATGAAGTTCTGCTGGTTGCTGTTAACCTGCGAACTAAGGAGTTGACGCATTCCGGACCCGGACAAACCGCTGCATTGACTCATTTTGGACTCGCTGTAGCTGTTGACGAAGATGTGAGGCAGTTGTTTCCATTGCAAGACGTTGCTGCACTGAATGCTACTACTGTTGTAGCCGTGATTAGAACTCTGACGGAGATAATCAGCCAAACCCGGCAGAATGTATGTAGGATTCCTTTGGATTTGTTAGTAATATTTTATTACTATTGTACCACTAATACTACTATTGCTGCTAGATTTGCTACTACTGTTACTACTGTTGCTACACTTATCGCTAGTAAACTATTCCTATAACTTCTGCTACTATATTACTACTGCTACTAGCTCCACTGGTGTCGCTACTACTACTACTACTACTACTAGTACTACTGTTACTGCTACTACGACTTTTACTACTAATGCTACACTTGTCGCTAGTAAATTACTGTTATTACTACTAGCACTTTCCTAGTATTACTGTTGCTTCATCTACCACAACTGCTACTAATACTACTACCACTGCTACTGGTGTCGCTACTACTACTAGTAGTAGTACTGCTGCTACTACTACTACTACTACTACTACTACTACTACTACTATCATTTACCGATAGCAAACCACTAGAGCTACTTTTAGCATTTTTACTACCACTACTTTTACCACTACTGTTTTTACCACTTTTAGGACTATCGCTAATATTGTTACTACTAATAGTACTGCTACTACTGACGCTGCTAGTTTTGTACTATTGCTAGTGTCACTACTATCACCATCAATATAACTACTATTATTTACTTCTGCTGCTAGAACTGCTACTAGTTGTACTACTACTGGTATTAATACTATTAGTAATACTGCTGCTGTTACTACCTTTGCTACAACCAGTATGCGTATGATGTAGCTACCACTATTGCTATTAGGACTCTCATCATATTGGTGCTAATACTACTCCTGCTAGCACTAGTTTTACTACCACTACTGCTTCCTCTACTACTACCACTATGTTGCTCTTACAGCTACTTCTACTTCTGTATCGTTACTGTTATTACTACTATTACTACTAGCAGAAAACTCTTTAATATTGTTATAACTACTAGTTCATTAACTTCTAGAAACAGAGGGCTGATCCTACAAATGGCGACGACCTTCAGCAGATTCGACTACAGTTCGATGAACTAACAGAACAGGTTTTTATATTTAAACTCTTCTTTTTATATTAATATTAATATAATATTTTGTAAGTATATCATTAACAATAGATGTGCTATTTTACGTAATATTCATAATATAATACAATATTTTTATTTAATTAATATTAAAATATTTAGTGAGGTTTTTCGCGTTTAGCTAATGTATGAGAATATTTATAAAATATTGATTGTGTTGAAACTGATGAACTAGGTACTTGAATGTAAATTGCAACTGAACATTTTGCTGTTGACGTCCTCTTCGTCCAGCGAGAAATGGCCTTCGGTGCTGAACGAAATCGTTGTAGAAAACACCAGGAATAGTGTGAAGCAAATCCGAGCCAAGGTAATACTACCTCTATCAAGGGGTCCGAAACTTGCAATAATCTTCGTACACCTAGGTCGTGTTACCGCTGTTGTCATTAGAGGTGCCCACGAGGGGGGTTTCACGGGGCAAATGCCTCGTTGAAGCTCAGGGTTTGGGTACTAGACTAAGTTGGCCAGTAACTTAGTTTTTATCAGTTTTTCCTACTTCACAGTAAAAGAAAAAAGAAATTTTCACGTGTACGCATACATAATACGTGCATAATATAACATCTGTACAGAGTATATGTCATTTTGTAAATAGCTAGGTGGGTACATTCAAGGTACCAAGGTGGGTCTGCCTCGTAGACCATGGTGGGACTAGGCACCCCTGGTTGTCATCCTGTTATCTCCGTGTTATCGTATGTTATCAAATAATCTTCGTACACTTTTCCTCGGAGTTTCGGACCCTTGACCTCTACTGATAGTGATGGTAACAGAAATAATAATACGAAAATACTAATACTGATACTAAAAATAAAAGTAGCGGTAGTAGTAGTAATAGCAATAATGGCATTAATGTAAATAATAACAGTTAGATGCTCCTACGTCTACTACGTTTTGCTACTACAACTGCTACAACTACTATTACTACTACCACTACTATAACGTATACTACTATTACTATTACTACTGGTGCTACTACTACTACTGTAACTTATATTGCTATATTGCTATTATTACTGCTGTTACTACTACTGCTACTACTACTACTACTACTACTACTACTACTACTACTACTACTATAACGTGTACTACTATTACTATTACTACTGCTGCTACTACTACTACTACTACTGCTGCTGCTGCTGCTACTACTACTATAATTTACACTACTATTGCTATTATTACTACTGCTACTACCACTATAACTTATAGTACTATTACTAGTACTACTACTACTACAACTTGTGCTACTACTACTATTCCTACCACAGCTACGCTACCTCAACGACTACTACTACTACTACTATTAGAACTGCTACCACAACCACTACTGCTACTGCTACGAGAAATACTACTATTTCTACTACTAATATGACTACCACAACTGCTACTTCTACTACTACTAATACACTACTGCTGCTACGACTACTATTACTACTACTATTGCTATGACTACTAGTACTATTGTTATTAATGCTAATACTACTAATACTGCTGCTGCTACTACCACTACTACTATTTTGATTACTACTGCTATCACTACTGCCAAGAAGAAGATAACAATCAATGTACTTGTTTAGGTTGTGATTTTGACACCTGTGAAGAACTTCTGGATGACCATTGCTCACGAGACAGCCGCCAAATACCCGATGGTTGAAACAACTACAGTTCCTGGAACTAAAAAGCACATAGATCGAATGTTCAAAGTATTCATCATTCATGATTTCAACCGAAAACCTTTACGCTAATCAATATTGTTAGCTAACTAATTCGTTACGTAATATTAAGCCATCTTCAGATTGAGTGGTAGTCTAAACGGAATATAGAAGTTGTGTTTTATTTACCATTTTCAGCGCTGGCTGATTTGTCCACCAGGAACCGGAATTCCGCTGGAACTGGTCATTGCGGAAAACGGAAGAACCAAATGGAAGATTTCAGTCCGAGCTGAAAAGATATTTCTAGACCCTCACCTCATTGTTTCAGGTTAATTACCATAAAAACACTCAAAATTATTTCGACTAACTGTTTATCAGCATATTATCACCCAGCGGAAAATTAAGGATGTCGGCTACATCCTGAACGATATCCGTTACATATCCTGAATATCCTCAACCAGGTCCGTTCGTGGATGAGTAAAAAAAAGTTGTGTTGAGAATTGTGAATCTTGATTACTGGGTGCACCATTAAGTATCCTGAAAAGCGTTTTTTCAGGTCGCTGTTAAGTACCCTGAACATATATTATTCAGGCACTCCAATGTCAGGGTCATGAACACCCTGGAAGTGGGCCAATTTCACTGCACTCAAGAGTCCGGATTAGCTTTCTGAAAATGACCTTTCCATGATATTTTCAGGATCCTGAAACTATCCGTAATTTTCTGCTGGGCAACATACTATTATTATCACTTCTGATTCTGATGTTCCAGTCTACATTTATACAATATTCAGTAGTACTGAAATAATTTAGAACTTTTTTCTCGTGTTTTTGGATTTGCAGTTTGCGAACATTGCACATCTGGATCTTTGGAGAGAGTCCTGGATTTACCGTCTGCTGAACTCAATTTCGTCGAGTTCGTCAAAGTCGAAGGAATCTGCCAATCGCTGGTCTACGGATTTCCTCATCGACTGCTTCCGCTGGATGATTACTCCGCGGGTCCCGTTGCTGTCACTGACAACACCAACCGTTTCTTGGATCTCTGCAACTGGATGATGTACCAATAGCAAATTATTACTATTCTTATCACTACTACAATTTAGTGATTTTCATTCAGGAAACAGAACCTAGGATTGATTGCTAGTTTCGAAGGGTCTGCACTAACGCACTATTTCGTTATCACCGCTGGAAAACGTATTGTTTCATACTAATATAATTATCCTTCATTAATGACCACTAGTACTAGCACTATCGCTGCTAGTACTGGTATTACTGCTACTAGTTTTGCTAGTACTAGTTCAGTAACTGCTACTATGACTTTATAACGTGTACATTGACTTATCGAACTTCTGAAAGGCGAGGAAGAACGCGCTCTACTGATGCAGTTCATAGCTTACAAGGATCTGATCCTCCCAGCCTCGGAGAAATTACAGAAACGAAGCTCCGCGAACGGATTTCCAGGTACTCGGTACAATCTTACAGAAAACTGATGATAACAGTCGTGTTTTACACGCAGATCAAGTATCAGAAGAATTCGAGAAACTTGCGGAATCCTTGCCGACAGTCAAGGAGTATAATCCGATGGAAATGGAAGCCAATCTGGTTGAAGTTATATTTAAACAGCACCAGCGTAGACCCGTTTCACGCGTCAATCAAAGACGTGGCCCAACAGCAGCAGCACATTCTTCAGCAAAGCTTCCGGCAGCTGGAACACGTCCTGCGGGGTTGAGGAAGATCTCCACAAAGATGAAACCAAAGGCTGTAGCTGCAGCATCGAAAACTGGGAGATTCTGTCATCCAGCTCTCAGGGACAAGGAACTTTGACTTTTCAAGGAGAAATTTGCAGTCCGACTACTCCTCCAGGATTTCTTAGGATTTTTCAGTTTTTTTTTTGTCTCAAATCTATTATCCTTAATTTTTGAAAGGATTTTTTCAGTTATTAATTTGAAGAGAAAGGGATCCAGCTAGCACAAGCTCGTAAGTCAACTGCTTAAACCTGTGATTCCAGTGTGCGAACTACACGTATGTGCTATCGGAACTTCTTAGTAAGCTTGTTCCTTATTTGACTTGACTAGTCACTTGAACTAACAACTAACAACTAAGCTAGCTAGCGATCGAAGTTAGTTTATTAATTATTATAGTTGACTATAGTTCATTGGTAGTAAGCTGGTTAGCTAATTAGTCGGTTAGCAGGTCCGTTACGATTGGTTGATCTAGGTGGTTGCTTATAGTTAGTTTGCTATTTGGTAAATTAGTTCATTGATCAGCTAGCGAGCAAGTAATTTAGTCGACTGGCTAGTAATTCTATCCGTGAGTTAGCTATAATTAACTACAGCGAAGTCTCTGCTACTAGTCGATTGCTTAGTTGACTTTTGGGTAAGATACTAGTAAGGTCTGTTTGTTAAGTGGCGACTAGAGAATTAATTGGCAAGCTGTTCGTGGTTTGCTAGTTAGTTAGTACTGGATAGTCGATTTGATAGTTAGTTACTTATTCATTAGTTAGTTGCTTGAAAAGTAAGGTAGTTATTTAGTTAATTTGCACCACTAGCAGCTAGTCATTTTGCTGGTTAGTTATTAGTAAGTAAGCAACTTAGTTGGTTGCTAGATTAGCAATTCAATTTCGTCATACTTTACTATCCTAATCAAGTTCGCTTCCTCTGTACTAGTTTGCGTAACTAATGGCTAACTCATTCGTGTACTACTAACCACTGTGCTAACACTGAATCACTTACTTGGTAGTTACTAACAAGTAACAACAGTGCTGAGACTCAGTAGCTGCTAGCTTGTTGCTAGCTACTGTACTAACGCTTCACTAGTTACTTGTTGATTACTTGCTAGTTGCTAGCAAGTACCTACTAAGACAGCAGTTATCTTGTTAGTAACAACAACTACCACTACTAGGTCAACCAGCGCTAGATCCGAGCTAGCTTGATCCTCTACGTTTCCTTTTGAACAACCTAGTCAACTAGTTAGTTTACTATCCCAACCAGACCAACCAACCATCCAGACCAACACCAACAGGAATCAACTGTAGGCTTTGCAAACTAGTGGTCTAGTAATCTTAGCTAGCTAATGGCCCGTCAACTAAGCATGCTATTCAGTTAATTTGCTTTGTGCGTAGCTATCGGTTTAGTTAGTTCCCGCAAGCTCTAATGATTAGTTCTGCCTCTATTTCCAACTCTAGCTCTAACTAAAGCTACTACTTCTACCACTACTACTACTACCTACTACCTACCTACTGAAAGCAAGGGCTCTAGTGGTGGTAGTAGTAGTAGTAGGACCTCAAGCTTGGTGCTAGCTCTAATACTACATTAATCTAACTCTACCATATTATTAGCTGATTCTCATAATTTCAAGCTGCTTACTTTGTATACTAAGCAACACTGTAGTGGCCAATAAAACTTGCTGTATCTTATGCTCGTCCATCAAGAATCTGCTGTGCACTAGCTGAAACCAGTTCAGTCTGGATTTCTTTTTAGATGAACCAGTTTGAACCGGTTCATGATTGGTTTCTCACCAGAGTGTTTGCTGCTTATCAGATAGTTTTTCCTTGACCCGAACATTGGCATAGTTAACCCTGGTTTCGGCTAACCATTATACATGTATGAGAAAAAAGCATTTAATTATTAGGTGTTCAAAAACTAACAGCATGTGAAACATTAGGGGGCGTCGACCATGTTGGAGTGTGAAGTTCTTACCAAGATGGCTAACAAGTTCCTTAACCCGAGAATTTAATTAATGATTACCACTCGAGAAGAGGTTTATAATTTCAGATACCCGTAATAAGAATAAGAACATCACACAGTTATTCAAACACGAGGATAACGCTGTTAACAATGGTTACCCGCATTTTCTAGAACACGGTTCATCCAAAGAAAAGGAAATGTCTCTATCGGTAAGGTCTGTTCAACGTCCCATAGGCTTTCACGTTAAAGGTCTCGTTAAACACTGCAATCAATAAATTTGTTCAAATAGTCGATTAATAATCATAAATAACTTAATAAATAATCGATAGAGCTCTTTCGATAACAAGGAATTAAGGTCATCCCGCGAGCAGGGGAGTAAGGGGAGAGAGAGAGTTGAGTTCGGGGAGCCCCTGCGCATCACATTTTGGCTGGCCTCCAGGTCTTTTTTTTTCTCTCAAGGCCAACTTTCCACCAGCTTTCATCCGTTTTCTTTCATTATCCTTACTTTTACTTGGGTTTCTTCCTGTTCCCTGGTGACCCGCCTTTTGCCGTTAGTCACGTCCTGCGTCCGTTGACCTTTGGCTGCAGGAAAAAACCCCTTGCCTGAGGGGCAACATTCTTTGGGGTGCAACAGAAAAATCTAATGGCCTGAGGCCATATGCCCGGAGGCGTTTGATGTAGTCACGTGACTTGCTTCCTATTGGTCGCTTCCTATTTTTGCAAAGCCTCCTAAGGGCCGTGTCCTATGAATGCTTGAATATTTATGCATAATAATTCTTGATAACGTTTTCTTGAATTCAAGCTGCTTTTTATGTATTTTTCCTTGTGGGGATTTTGAGTACTTGAAATTTGAAGGAGTTAATTTTTGATAATCGATAGTTAGTGAAATAGTTGAGATCGATAGTTTGAAGGGACGGTGTCAATCGGCTGTTTTGTCTCTGCAGTGAACCACCTCGGTTGAATTGCTTCGAGGATTCGGGGTGTGTTTACATCGCTGCAAAATTTATCTTCATCAGAACTGAGTGAATTAATTTTCACACAGTTAATGCTGTGGGTGAAGTGTGTTGATTTTGTCAAACAAATGTGCTTGATAATCCATTGGTCTAGCCACGTGAGGTGGAACTATCAAGACTAGATTGTGTTTTTTTTTTACAAAAATGAACCTTCACTCACCAGGTAAAAGTTTCGGCTTGTATTTGATAAATGAAAAATTCAAATTAAAGTTTGTTTTTCTTTGTTTACAGCAAAGGTGAAGCAAGAAAAACGTGATGACCAAGAAGAAATCGATCAACTGGCGGCCAAAATGGTCGAGGCCAACCGAGCGAAGATGGCCTCCGCAGTTTCGAACGGCAGCGGTCAAAGTTTAAACGCCACCTCGAACGGGCAAGTCCTCCGTTCTGGTCAGCAGAGTTTACTCAGCTACTTTAGCAAGCCCTCTGCTGTGGGAAACAATGTTAGGTTAGTAAGTTAGCATTTCGTAACAATACTTGTATAAAGTCTGTTTTGCTGTGGTTCAGTAGAGAAAAATCTGACCAACCAAAGAACAATGATAGTGCTGCCATTGATGACGAAGAAAGCGTCAAAGGACGTTTCGGATGGACAGACGAACCAGTGGTGATCCCTTACATCTTCCGAGGCAGAGAAACATACTGCCCCGTCCGAATAATCGAACAACAGGTTGTGAAACCATACAGCAGCCTTTTGAGAGCCGAAATCTGCAGCTGTGTTAACATCCAGGGCTACTACACCTCGTCAGTGGAAGCCCAGCTCCTGAACGAAATCAACGTGAAGCATAGCGAGTGCCGCTTCGGTCGAGAACCCTTCACTGTCAGGGACCTGGTCGTGAAGGTAGAAGATGCTGTAGAGTTCCTCAAGTTTCTTCAGACATGCCAGAGCAAACTAGTACAGAAATCAGCCGACCAGAATGACCGGTGTGGGTTCTTCCGCATCGGGGGCGAATCGGTCGTACCCTACACGCTAGTGAACGGAGTCAAGCACGTACCGCTCTTCTACTTTGAAGGAGAAATGGGAAATTTGGACAAAAAATCTGTTCAGATTTCAGGATGGGACCTCGCTTACCTCAAAGTATGTAAAATATTAATAAAAATTAATAACATAAGTAATTCTGCGTTATTTTTAGCTCTGCTGCAAAGTCCAGGGTATTCGAGAGGAACTCTTCACCGGACACTCGTATCCTGGAGTGAGCATAGACGAGATTCGCCAGCAGTTCCCCGCTAACACGGAACTGCAACTCTACTGGCCCGCTCGGTCACAGCTCGACAAACAGAACAGCTCGACCAGCAGCTTAAGTTCTAGCACGTGGGTTATGAAACCTGCGGGGAATCCCCCACCTCTGCCAACAGCAGCAGCAGCACAGCCGAGTTCTTTAACACCTGCGAAAGCTAGTGGGCCAACAGCAGGGCCATCTTCTGTGTCAAGACCGCCTGTGGTGGTCCCTTCAGCAGCAGCAGCAGCAGCAGGAACCTCGTCAGGGTTGTCGAGCAGCAGTAGACCAGTTGCGACAGTCAGCGCTGCTCCCGTTGAACGGTGGCGTTCAGCTCCTGTTTACAATCCTAACCCCACCGCAGGTCAGTCCGTACAGAATTCCAGTTCCACTAGCAGCAACAGCAGTAGTAACCGTAATAGCAGTAGTAGTAGCGGTAATGCTAGGACGGCTGCTGCTTATTCCTCTGCAAGTCAGCAGCAGATCGCAGCGAGTCAGTTGATTTCAGCCTTATCGACGCCGACGAGAGCGGCAGCTGCTGCCGTGGCTGCCGCTCAGGGACTGCCTTTACCACTGTCGCTGCCGCTCTCTTTGCCTGCCAACCTGAACGCTGTGGCCGCCAACTACATGGCCGCCGTGCTCGAGTACCAGAACCGGCAGAACATGGTCAATGCTGCTGCTGCTGCTGCCAGTCAGGTTCTTCGAGCTAACGGAGTACCTTCCGATAATTACAGGTAACAACTAACAATAGGATTACAGTGTTCCTACTTTCTGCTTTCCCGTTTCCCTTAAAGAGGGCTCTATTTTCCCTTTTCACCCCTTCGCTTGAACACAGATTTCCCCTTTTTCCCACCTTGCTAGGATGTAAAGCTGTAGATTTCCCTTTCCCTCTTCCCTTACTTTTCCCTTTTCAGATCCGATTTTCCCTTTTTTCGGGGTATTCCCCTGCAAAGTGTATTAGTAAACTGCGTATTTAGATTAACTTTATGGGTTGTTGTAATAGAAGTTCCTATGCATCCGTGGGAGTGTCGAGTGCCCCGATCACTTCGACGGCCGGCCGACCTCCTTACTCGACGAGCCAGTCTCCGCTGACGGGAATCGTCCCAGGGACCAGCCCACACTCCCGCAGTGGCGCAGGTGCGTCTCCTCGGCCGGGCAATCCTGTCCCCACGTCGGCGATGCACTTGGCTCTGAGTAGCGGGGCTCCGAAGCCTCCACCCCCACTTATTCCAGTCAACGGTTCCTCGGGGAAGTCTTCTCTGCCAATCGCGATGACAAGCCTCCGACAACAGCCGCAGCACCCGCAACAGCAGCCGCAGCAGCAACAGCAGGAACAGCCGTTCAAACTGCAGAGGATACCGCTGGAGAATCAACTAGTCCCTTGCGTCAACAGCCGGCAGTACGTCTTCAACAATCTGATGATCGCCCTGCCCGACATGGCCGCTTACCTCTTTCCTCACCTGAGCCACCACGCCTGCAAACAAGTGCTCCAGGACGGGCTTGGAGTCACGTTATACGAAGCCAACCCGTAAGCCACCGTCTTCGTTTTATGATTATTTATTATTAACATTGTGTTAATACTTATATTATACTTACTTATTGTTTTATATTACTGTTATTCTTATTAGCATGGTAATATGTTTTTCTTATCTGAAAATATGCCTGGGTGGGCTAAAATTTATTTGTTTAAATATTGATGTTTTACTAAGTACTTCATAATAATTTACTATCACATTATTACTTGTATTATATATTTATGAACTATTTTATACTACTGTTGCCAACATTACAATTGTAATATATTTTTAATATCTGAAGGTATACTGGTTCATGCCAAAACCTATATAAATATTGTAAACTTCCATATTATTAAGGGAATTACGTATATTGCGTTATTATTATTATTATATAATGACGTTAGAGAACAACATTTTCTAGATTATTACTTGTGCTTGAAGTTTCGAATAATTACTATTGTTGGAATTGATTTTTAAAATACATGTTAAATATTATATCACTACAGTGCATAAAAAAAGGTAACAAATCGCATACAATTTTTTCTGTTCTGGTTGTGTATATTTCATAATATCATTTCTTCATTTTCGTATTTTAGTCATATTTTTTCACTGTAATTTCGTCTGCAGGCAGCAGCTTCAGGTGTTGACGGCGGATAGGAAAGCGAGCTGCGTGTCCAGTCTTCCCGGGGAGAAGATTTACCTGGTCAACGTGCGGGACGTGATCCAGTACATGCCGCAGATTAAGTACATGATGTCGCGATTGGACCATTCCGATTTCGCCCGCGCCACTCACAGCAAACGCCAAAGGGTCAGCTGACCGCCCATCACCTGATTGGTCCATTCTTTACAAAATGATTTTTTCTTCTTCATTTTCCTCAATTGGTTGCCAACAATTTCCTTTATTATATCGGTTCTCTCCACTCTGTAAATATTGTGAAATTTTTGCAGCCTTTTTTTTTACTTTTCTTGGACGTTTATTTAAAAGTAATGCACACGCCAGCATTTTGTGAGATTTTTTTATTTTTTTCAGCTGTAATGCAATATTATGTTTTTGTATCTCTCTCCTCTTGCGAATCATTTTTTTGTTTTCAGCGAAAACTAAGACTAAATTCAAGGAAAAAAATAAGAGCGGAAAATTACAAAAATAAAACTCAGAAATACAATGAAAGAATGTCCCACGTCTATAGAAGACCCTGCATCTCTTTCATGAACTGAGAATAGGCGTCGTCCTTGGTCGGTTGCGCTGGTACAGGTTTCTGAGGCACCTGTTTCGACTGCGGTACCTTCCACTCGATCCTTGGCGCCTGTTTGACGTCCTTCTTGGCTTGCGACGCACCAGCAGCAGCAGCGGTCGGGTGTGGAGTGTCTTTCTTGAGCTTCAGGGTGGTAGGGACGAAGCGAGTTAGATCGGCGCTGAGGTTGCGCATCTGCGGCTTGGCCTCGATGGTCGGTCCCTTGGACTTGGTCGTCTGGCTCTTGGCAGCAACCGACCCCTGGTTTTGCAGCGGAGCCACAGGGGCAGGTCCTCTGAGGCCTGGTGGAGGCGGTGGCGGCATGGCAGGCCGCATCATCCGCTGAGGCATTGCAGGGGGCATCCGAGGCGGAGGGCCAGGCGGGAGTCGCATGAAACCTCCGTACATGCCAGGCGGAGCTCCCGGGAACTGCGGAGGCATAGGTGGCTGCGGCCCCGGGAAAGGCGCTGCTGCAGGCGGAGGGACGAAATCTGGCGTGGGGTCTTCGCCCTTCTCGATGCGCTGTAAGCGGTTCTCCAGGTCCAATTGTAGATTCTTCTCGCGCTGTTTCTGCACTACCTCCATCTATTAACAGTAATAATTATTGTTTTAATTGAATGTTCACGTAAATTATGAAATAATTCATTAATTATTAATGAATTCTTGAATTATTTTTTCAAACCTCTTTCATGAAAGTGTCGACATCCTGACCGGCCATGGCCAGCATCCTCTGCTGCAGACTGGTCGGTTTCATCGCAGGAGCTTCTGGAATCTTCACATCTGGTTTCTCCTCGTCCGCTTTTTCCGGATCATGCGACTCCATCGTTTCTTCCGGTTCCGGTTCCGCTTGTTTCGGTTCGGGTTCGTGCGGAAGTGGGACGGCTGGTTCTGGAATTTCTTCCGCGGGTTTGAGGTACTCGTAATAAGTGTGGTACGGAGGACCCTCTTCTTCGTCATCAATTCCGGGAATGCCAGGCTCCACCACATCTATAATCAAAAAAATATTTAGAAAATAATTAAGTAAATTAAAATAAACAAATAAATATATTTCGTAAACTTATAACACTATATGAATATTAATATTATTTACTATTAAAACTGTATCAAATGAATATGATTAGTAATTAGTCCAATATTGTCTATTAAATTTACTAACAATTTCAGTATTAATATATAAAGGAATTATTATCAATCGTATGACTTATCTTGGCATTTTATTTGTAAATACTAATTTTCTATAAATATTACTTATGCTATATAAAAGGACAGAAGATTTACTTGTATCTCCTTCATCCCAGATGTCTTTCAACGACGGTGGCGGGACGGACGGGACGCCGGGAGGTTTGCGGAACTTTGAATAATTCCTGGAAAATAATAAAACAAAAATAGATAAAACAGGGAAAAGAAAACTAGTAATTAAAATGAGCTAAAGTATTCTTCAATCAAAACTTCAAATGTATTATTGATAACTATACTGTATTAAAAAACGTTAATGCAGTATTACCGAAACATTGCATTTGATTTGAGGATGCCTTGCGTCTGTCCCAGTGTTTTAGATGCAGACGTACCGGGAAGTGGTATATTTATTTCAGGGCCAGGTTCCAGGACGGGCAGTGGAATTTCCTCAACTTTAACGCTCTGAGCGTGTCTTACTGACTCGCAGTAGATGATCAGCTGCTGCCTGCGTTTTTCGTACTGCTGCTCCATGGCTTTGACCTTCGACCACATCGTGGGATCATCTTTTTCGTACAAACGGATGACCCGGTTCAGCGTTTCCCTCAGTTTCCTGCGTTTTTCGCCGAGGACTTTATCGCTCAACGGCGCAGGGTCGATGGGGTTGAATTCCATCTGATCAATTTTTTCCAGTTCCGTGAAAATCGATGACGGGTCCTTCCCTTTAAGGACTGCATGGCGAACGAGTAATCTCTGCTTCTTGTTTTTCTTTAGTTCTTTGCGGCGAGCTTCTTTCCCTGCAAATAACACAAAACTGTTGAGTAAAAAGTTTACAATTAGGACATTAAATCTAAGTTGTTTACTTGCTTGATCCGTGGGGTTCATAAACTTCCCACTTTTGGTCGTGCTCGTTGACCTTTTCCCCATTTTTTTGGTCTTAGGAGATCAGAAATCAGTCTAATTAAGTAGCACTTTGTTTTGAGATGTCGTCTAAAAGAGAAAAAGTTTTCAAATATGTCGTATTGTTATTTGCGGTGCTTGCTCAAACTTGAAGCAACAGCAGACGTATTTAAATATACGTAAATAGTTTTAATAATGTGCGCTAGATGGCGTTCTGGTGTTTCCCACTATTAGTTTTCCCTGTTTCCTTGAAGAAGGTCACCTTTTCCCTTCTTTTCACCTTGTTTAAAAGACATCGATGTCCCGTTTTTCCCCTTCAAGGCTAGTATGCTTCTACATCTCCCTTTTCCCTTAATTTCCCCATTTTCCCCCTCAGCGCTAGAATCTAAATTGTCCCCTTTCCTTCTTCCATTATCGTTTCCCTCTTGAGACCCGATTTTCCCTCTTTCAGGGAATATCCCCGCAGCATGGAAACATTGGTGGGTTATGATGACAATAAACGATAGCTCATCACATTATCAACTAGTTATTATTTATGACGTATAATTAAATATTTAATATGGTTAAACAACAAAACTAGGTTGGTAACAGTGTTTCCACTTTTAAATTTCCCCTTGTACCCTTCTTCCCTTATTTTTCCCTTTTTTCCCCTCCGTGCTAGAATAAAAGGGGTTCTAGATTTCCCCTTTCCCTTTTTCTCTTATTTTTCCCTTTTGAGATCCCATTTTCCCCTTTTTTCAGGGAATTTCCCTCTAGAGTGGAAACACTGGTTGATCATTTAACGTAATATTCTATATTTCAGTATATCATGGTATACAATATGCAGTTTTCTATAAATCATTTCTTTACTCGAAAACTTCATAACTTAGTTCAATATTCATTTATTTATAGAATTAAGCGAAAATTCAGAAAACATGTCCCCATTAACTTTTTTACGTAGGTTTCGATGTAATTTACGTATCCGTTGTATAGCTATACCGGTAGACCCTTATAAGGTATCCAAGCGTGAATTTCTGTGTTATTATGTAGGCTGTGACAGTTCACGATGATGTTAAAAATCTCAGAAAATGATTATTTCATATATCCTTGATCCTGACGGTTTATCAGCCGACGTGAAAACCCGCAAACCGGAAGGAAATCCGCCAAACCGCACGCGACCCAAATCTTTGGTTTCTTTAAAATCTCACCAAAATTTAGTTTCCAACTTCAGTTTACAACCTAACGAGCAGAAAACACATTAACCTATCCATTTGTCCACATCTTGTGAAGTGGAATTAGTAATTCAATTCAGAAATGTCCGTGGAAACTCATAAAGTCTGTGGGTACTTGCAGCGCAAAACCAGAGGCGTAAGTTTGCAAGATAAATTTATATTGTATTAAATTAATCAACAGTAATAAATGAATCTGAAATGTGTAGAAACTGTTGTCGCCATGGAAACAGTGGTATTGCGTTTTGAACGGTCGTTTGCTGATTTTCTACAAATCCGAAACCGACTATCGCAAAATGAACTCCTTCAACGATGTTATCGACTTGGGACTGGTCTATTCTGTAGACCGAGCACCCGGTTTCGATTTCGGCATAATCTTGTCCACGCACAATGGACATACATGGCTGGTACAATTCAACACACCATAGTTTGAACTACTACTCTCTAATTTACTGATTATTTTTACTCTTGTGAAGCGTACGAGACACCCGCTTTCCTGTTCCATGTGGCTGGAGTCACTGCAAGGCGCCATTGTTCTGCGGACTCCGAAAGAAGTTCTAACGCAACCAGGTTTCGATTTCAAAGGTGAACTGTCGAAAGAATCTCCACAGGAAGCTGCGAAAGAAACTACAGTGGGCGAGAGAAAGGGCTTGGCCTCGAAACTGTTCCGCTTTTCTCTGGACCTTATACCGGGACATAACTATTCGACTTTCGACGGGCGAAAGATCGGGAAACGCGAGTCTTCATATAACGATGTCACAGCACCGGCTACTGATAAGATCCCCGAAGAGCTCGCAAGATTTTCAGCATCAGACCCATCAGTGGAAGTGTTTCGGATTTTCTCTTGATGAAATCGCCTGAAACACAGCCAACGCTGGGCGTTTTGAATCCTCCAGGGAAGAAGCAGAAGCGGAGCACAGCAGCTCCTCGACTGCCGACGAGCCCTGTCGTTGAAAAACTGATCTCGAAAGCCGAGGTGCAAAAAAATCCTGAAATTCACTGCGAAGACAATGAAAAAGCGCCAGAAATTCCGCCAAATGATAATTTAGACTCGAAAACTGAACACGATCCTCAAATTTCGCGCCAAAATGAAGAAATCGTTCCTATTGGTCATTTTGAATCGAGCTCTTCTGCCAGTAGAGAGCGTGAAGCGGCCCCTGATGCTATTGGTCAGCCAGAAACAGTCTCTAATCCCATTGGTGGATTTGAAACAGGCTTACCGCCAAACAACGAAACGGTTGTTTTAAATGAAGAGCCATTGCAAAAGAAAGGCAGTGTTAGAAAAGAAGCGAAAAAACAATCGGAAAAGAAGACGCCACGTCGTAAATCCAGTTTAGCCTTGTTGAAAAACTTTCTGTTTCCTTCGAAAGGTGGCAAATCTAAGGCGCAGCAAGACGGCGAGTACTCAAAACAAGCACCAACTCAGTTCAACGAAGAACAAAACAAATTCAGGGAAGCAGTAGAAACTCAAGACGAAGTGATTATTTACGAAAAAGCAGACGACGACCAGACAACTGACGTTCAAATCAAATCTGCGTACACGGAAAAGGATATAGAAACCGCTTTGGACCAGATCGAAAAATCCGAAGACAAGGAACCGCACACTGCTACCGTTCTAGCTGTGATTGAGGGTCCCGATACTCTGCTACCCACTACTGTTGATTGCTACCACGAATCTAACCAACAAGAGACTGATTGCCACCATTCGCTTATGCAGCAAGTTGCTACGTGGATTCAGAATATCCCTCCTTCTGCTAATCTCGAAAACGTTTATCTCGACACAGAACGCAGACGTGTGAAATCTTTCTCCAGCTACGAGGAACGGCCTCCTCTTCCCCCGAAACTTCGTCAGCGATGCTTGTCGCCAGATTACGATGTACCAATGTCACCTCCAGTACCCGTCAAGTCGGGAAACTTTCAGGTAGACGCTCAAACTTTTGATGCTTCTCAACAGAAAGCAGAAAGTCTTCAAAATGATACAGAATTCAAACGTGAGATCGAAGATGAGACGCAGCAATCGTCGGTTGCAGAAAACGAAGAACTCAAACCAAACATAGAAAAGTTGCGAGAAAAAGTAGAACCGGTTGTAGTTTTCACTCCTGACACTTGTATAACAGAAGAATGTGTTACTGAAGAAGTTAAACCACGCAAAGTTTCTCACCTGGTTCAGTTCTTCACTACCCAGATCTCGCAAGAACAGCAAACGGATCCGGTGAGGAAGATTCGGGACCAAGTGAACGAAAATCGACTGAGTTTCGCTTGTTCCGACGTTGAAATTGTTGCAGAAGAAACTGTCGAAGAAAACTTCAACAACTGACCCAACGCTTTCAGTGAATTTTCATTGCCATAATAATTATTACTATTATCCATGATTATTTAATATCAATAACATTAAAGAAAATCAGAATCTGTGTAATCTTTATCACTGGACAAAAAAATACAATCATTTTTGAAACACAGTTATTTCTCAATCAAAGTTTTTTCGGCGCCCCGAGGCTGATGTAACCAAAGTCAGGGTCATCCTTGTCACCGAAGCAGTTTGCCGAGTCAGGAAGAATCAGGGGTATAGCCATCAGCCCGCTCTGATTCAATGACTGTGAGCTTAGGGGTATAAAATGCGATACGCCCAGACTCTTCAACCGAGAAACTATCCCGGGGGCTGATACATTGACTACTGGGATGGCCAGTCCCGCTTCCTCCGGAGTGGACTCTCGATCAGTAGTTACGCCCGGTGAACCGGAAGATTCCCGAGTTTCTGGTGCTGGGGCTGGTGGAGCTGTTTCTTGCTTTTCGACAGGTTCGCTTACAGGAGCTGCGGGCTGTTGTACTGGTGTGACTGGCCTTAGGGACTGCGCGCGCACGGCAACGTTTCTACTCGTCACCCCATTGACGGGAGGCCTCTGAGGTGCGGGGAAGCTGGGAATGCTCGGACGCAGTGCGTGTGCACGAGGTCCCGCATGAGTTTGTTGTGGTTTGGAAGCCTTAGAAAAGTATTATTACATACACGTAAGATAAGATAAGTTACTATAAAATATCCGGAGATCAGTGCTTCTACTTTCAGGTTTTCGTTTTCCCATTTTTCCCCTTTCCTTGTAGATATCAGGCATCCTTTTCCCTTCCATCCAGGATAACAAGCTATACTCCTCTGTTTTTCTTCACTTATTTTTCCCTTTTGACACCTAATTTTCCCTTTTTAAGGGACTTCCCCTGCGAAGTGGAAGCACTGCCGGGGATATCGAAATCTTACCATTGAAGTTAATGGTCTCGGTGCAGCAGCACGACGTGCCACATTATGACCGGCTGAGGTAGAACGCACTGCCGGTACAATGTTCTGCCCCTGGATATGTTCATCACTCCTTGCAACCTTTGAAGCGGGAACTAATGCGTTTGCTGCTAGGGGCCGTTTGGTATTGCAGGAAGCTGCCACAATCCCTGTGTTTCCTGCACAAGGTGGAATCAGGGGCGATTCTGTGAAAGCTGGCGAGGATGACGTACCCTGAGCCTCGTTGTTGGATGCGTTGGGGACTAAGGGACCCCTAATATTTGAGGAAGGTACAAGAACCCCTATGTTCGCCGTAGGGGGAATCAGGGGCGAATCTGTGATAGTTGGCAAGGATGACGAACCCTGAGGCCCGTTCAACGCATTAGGAGCTAAGGGTCCCCTGATATTGGAGGAAGGTAGCACTACCCCTGTGTTCGCTGTGGAAGCTGGAATCAGGCGCGATTCTGTGATAGTTGACAAGGACGACGTACCCTGAGGCTCGTTGTTCAATGCGTTGGGGGCTAAGGGACTCCTGGTATTTGAGGCAGGTACCACAACCCCCGTGTTCGCTGTGAAAGGTGGAATCAGGGGGGATTCTGTGATAGTGGGCAAGGATAACATACCCTGAGGCCCGCTGTTCAACGCGTTGGGAACTAAGGCTCTCTGGGCATTGCAAGAAGCTGCCACGACCCCCGAGTTCCCCGCAGAGGACACAGTAGCGCTTGAAACCATCCCCGGTCGAATGATGACTCGAATCGGTTCCCTGTTTGGTTGCTGGACCAATGTGGGCTGATTTCTTGGGGGACCTGTCGCAACTACCCGAAAAACAAGTGGAGGATTCGTCTTTGTAGCTGAAATTATACATTCAAAACGCTAAAACATTAGTTTTTTTTTCATTTTAGGATGAGCAACATACCTGTTTGAATCTCGTTTGGTGCAGTGCTGGCCATAGACGGGACGTAAACGAACTGCAGCGTGGAGAGAGTAGTTGATGTTTCAGCTGCTCGCCCCGGAATTGCTAGCGGAGTCTGGAGTACCTGAGTATTGGTAGAAGGATTCAGAGTTACTGTCGTCACATTACTTCCAGGCACGCTGGAGCTGAGGGGTACGAGTGGAAGGTTTCCCGACTGATTTTTGAGAACAGGATTTTGAGTTACAGTTGACTGAACGACTGAATTAATGGGACACGGAGACGATAAAGCTTCGGGCATCTTGGACGTGTCAATTAGACTTTCCAGAGGTTTGATTCTTAAGGAACCTCTATGGGGATTTTCATTACTATCGCTGGATTTTGACTTCTCAAGATTAAGTAGCGACAGATTGTGAGCTTCTGACATTCTTAGATTTTGAGTACTAGAATTTTCTTCTGTCATCACATTTAAATTTACGTTGACTGCTTCTGTTCGTTCTGCTTTGTTCTGTGATGTAATTTTATCAGAAACTTCGCTTTCTCTGTTTATGGGTTCATCTTTGATTAATGGAGTATTGTTAAAAATACTGGAGACGGCCGAGTCTTGTTGATTTAAGTTAAGGGGCTTAAATATGCGTTGGAGATGTATTTTTGGAATTGAGTGATTTGAATTGCTGACTGCGTGGCGTATGTGGTGAAGTTCAAAATCGTCCCACGCCAGAAATTTTTCTGCGCATTTAACGCAATGAAGTTTTGACGTCTCCATCCTTTGCTCGATACGGCAGAACTCCTGCCCTGAAATCACAAAAAATTAAGAATTACTGAATAAGCCACAATATAAACAAAGGATAAAACTTGACCATTATCAACACAGATTTAAAATGTACAATTATTCACTATTGGGAATTAATTAAAAATAAAATTAGATTTTGAATTACCTATAGAACTTGAATGCTATCAGGTCAGCAGCTTCGTTTATTGAAGAATTAACGTAATTTTAAATCTGAAGAATTTTCCCGTTTTCAAACAGGACGATTCGATCTCGTGTTGGTAAACTGTAAACTAATCGCAGCGCCGCCTGGGAGTAGATTAAATAAAATAATATTTAATAGTAAATACGATTCAAACAAAACAGAATATTTTTTAAAAATATGCTTGGGAAAAAATCATTTTGATAAATTCAAAATGATAATAAAATAAATGTTTCTCCATCTTTCGAACTAAGACGGGTCTGGGTAAACTGCAAAATGCAAAATGCAAAACTTTTGCAAAACCCGTCTACCTCTGCGGTGGGTAAAATGCAAAATGGTCAACTACGCAAAATATGCCAGTGGCTATTTAATGGGTAAAATGCAAAACGAAACGTGCAAAATGAAAGTGAAATAATAGCTAGATGGGACAATACTTGCAGAAAGTGAGTGCGGCCCCAAATTATAACAGAACATCCGAGTCAACTAAGCAACTTCAGATTTAGTTCCACAATAGTCAACTAAGTTTGATGTTTTTATTTTCAGAATTGTGATTTTTTTTTCTTGTTGATGAAAACGTTTCAGTATCATAAATACATAATAAAATTGATAACCAAAACTGCACTTCGGTATTCTCAGTTATAAATTGTAATGTTTCTGAGAAAAAAAAATCATCAGAATAAGACAGTTTTGTACTGCACACTGAATATCTTTCACACTAATGGCTCTGTTGGATTATTCCAGAAAGTATATAAAGTTTTCAAAGGAACTTCAGCAGTTTTGTGTTACATCTTTCTTTCTGACTCTGCTATGGAAGCAAAGGTTCTAGCCATCTGTTCTCAAATTGAACAGTCCCAACAATCGTGAATCAAGACTACCTAGAATTTTGAAAAGCCAGTGTTTCTGGGGACAGTTAACCTTGTTGGAGATACTCCGCATTAAGCGATTGTTTGCTTTCGTTGGAAGTTTCAGTTCCAATAAGGAGGCATCTTGTTACATTTCCATGTTTATTCCGTTAAGTTCAAATAGTTTTCCATGACTCCAGAAGCTCCAACGAAAGTTTACAATCACTTGGCTACTCGTTTATCATATCTAGTTTCTGTTCAATCTACTGAGTCCATTCTGTCTTCCAATCCTTTCAGATGTCTTTCGCATCTTTTTCTAGATTTTTTTTTCCTGATAAAACGTTTGTTACGACGTGATTTACTACCTGTTGCCGCTTTACTAGTTAATATTAGTACTGGTAACGATACGTATTATTTCTGCAGGCGGTTCGTACGGAATACAGATGAAGTGTTCGCTATCTGAACAAGACGCCGAGCAACGTATGGGATTGACGACTTAATTTAATGTAGGCAAATTTAAGTCCTAGTCCTACGAATAACAAGTCATTTCTTTGTATTTTAAATACGTTTTATATCGACTGGAGAACCGACTATAATACAGCATTATTCTGGACTAGTTAAACTATGTCATTCCCTATTAACACAGATCATAGTGAATCAATCAAAATGAATGTTGACAGACAATTGGCAATCTTATTCGTTCTTTATCTGTTAGGAAACTCTTAGAGACTATATACTGATTTGCTGGAAATTTTGGTTGTTAGATATTGCATTCGAAAGGTTTATGCTTTTTCTTGGTTCCAGTAATTCAAATGCCCATACAACACTACTGATGCCAAGTTCTCTTGAAAATAACTTCAACTTGAACTAAATAATGGTGCTGGGACAAAGAACCGACGAAATGCTCCAGTTGGAGATCGAAAAGTGCTTGGATGGAATATGTGGATGTATATTATCCAGCCATGCTAGTTCAAATCGAGGTGAGACACAAAATAGCAAAGCGATCCATACAGTTTCCGTAACCCGGAATATGTTATTCAACTCACGCTCAGATCTAAATCATGCGATAGATTTATTTAAACTTTATTGCGATAGTATTCCTTATTTTCAGAGGAAACTCTTTTCAAGATAATTACAGAGTCCAAGAAGTTTCTGGGCAACTGCAAAATGTCAGTTGCAAAACGTAAAATGCAAAATGCAATATCCAGTTTACCCAGACCCAAATGCACAATCTGTTTAAGCAAGAGATTTGTAAAAATTATGTTTTTACGTAATTTATGCGAAATAAATTCAGTTTTGTAAAATAATAATAAAAATAATAAAAATAATAATAAAGCAAAAGTGTTCTTTGGTCTTTCGAACACAGATGACGTCATTTGTTTTGCTTTTCCTTGGCGCAGGTCGGGAAAAGTGAAAGCTGCGTATGTTCCGATTTCCTGAGCTGCAAGCTGTGTTTGCGGTTCTCCCCTTGAAAGTATTATGAAACAAATAAAATGACAACTGTCACTTCTCTTCTATAAGTTCTAGAAATCGACATTTAGAATTAAATTCTGACCCAGTCAGTCTAAAAATCAATCATTTGTCTGGAACTTACCTTGCCATTCAACTTATACTAAATTTGCAAACAATGGTGCAAAAGTATCAGTCCCCTGTCCGGGTCTACAAATACCCTTTCGAGCTAGTGATGGCTGTAAGTGTTACACATGAAAAAAGAACGGTACTTGGTTATTTATCGTCACAATTTTTGCTTCGCAGGCTTATGAACGACGTTTCCCTACCTGTCCACTGATCCCCGTTTTCGTGGACTCGGAGATTACGAGCGAGTACAGGAGCAACGATAACGCCATTCATATCGTTGAGCGCAGG
The DNA here is from genome assembly GCA_002872375.1 of Eulimnadia texana. Classification (NCBI taxonomy): domain Eukaryota; kingdom Metazoa; phylum Arthropoda; class Branchiopoda; order Diplostraca; family Limnadiidae; genus Eulimnadia; species Eulimnadia texana. The sequence continues at coordinate 24,038,610 of NKDA01000001.1, forward strand.
TGCAAGCTGAATGTCGACATACCCTATTTGCTGAAAAAGGTACTTACAGTATTTTTATTTGATTATTCAGTTATTAATGATACAACAAAAATCCTTGAAACTAGTCGAAAACCTGTTATTTTATTCGTTGTCATTAATTTTGTTATGATTAATTATTATATATCATGTAAACAAATAGCTCACATTTTTATTGAGTTAAAAATACTATTAAATTTAAGTGTGTTTGTATAATTTAAATCAACTAGTGAGGTTTTTAAATATTTTTCCCAGATTGTCGGTGTGGACTATGCGTTTTTCATTCAGAAAAATTCACTGGACCGTCGCAAGCGAACTCTGAACATTGAAGCCCGCAATGAGAGTTTCTCCAGTCGAATTATTGTCAACGAGCACTGCATTTATTATGTTCATCCCGAGAACCCCGAATGGACGTGTTTCGAGCAGTCGGGAAGTCTGGACATCAAGTCGTTTTTCGGCTTCGAGAGCACCGTAGAAAAGCTGGCCGTCAAGCAGTACTCGCAAAACATCGCAAAGGGCAAAGAAATCATCGAGCACTTCGTTAACGAGCTGGCGAATGAAGGAATCAAACATATTCCACCTTATAGTGTACGAATATTTAATTAAATTATCAAAATTACGAAATAAGTAATAATTAAAATTATACAGAATATGACGGCCGGAATGAATTATAGTAAATTTTTTACTGTATTTGATGGATTATTCATAGACGAAGACGAAGACGAAGACGTAGATTCAAAAGATTGTACATTCCACCTTATAGCGTACGAATATTTAATTAAATCGTCAAACTTTAAAATAAGTAATAATTAAGATGCTTTAGAATATGAGAGCCTAAATGAATCATAATCAGTTCTTTAATTGTATTTTTTAATGGATTGTTCTTAGACTGTCGAGGGTCGTAGTAAACTGGAAGCTAGCGAAGAATCTCGGAACGGGTCTGACGGCAATCTGAATCTCGGCGGAGAAGACCATCAGTTTCAGCTGGACGCTGAATACATAGAACGGAATCTCGGGCATCTGTCCCCGCTGCAGGCATCAATTTATTTCTCGTCGAAAAATTAACAATAAATTCATAGTGTTAAGTTAAATGAAATTTACTTAGTTTATAATTAGTTAAATAATAAGTCAAATAAGTTAAAGGAATAAGTTGAAAAAGTAGTAATAAGTTACAAGAATAGAATAAGTTATTTAAATAGAAATAAATTATGAGTAATAAGGTAAATAAATAAGTTAAATATAATAAGTTAAATGAGCAATGCATAGACTTGAATAATAAAAATTTTAATGAAATCTAGTAGATTAGATCTAGCTATTTGATAAAATCTAGTAGTAGAAGTAGGTGTAATCTACTTTGGTTTATATCAAGACTTAATACATAGACTTAAATAACAGAAATTTTCAGTGTGTTATTGCAAGTAGGAGTCGCGCTTGATCGAGCTGCGCAACTGCGTGGCGGACCTTCACAAGGGGAAGGTGTCGTCGGATGCGACGCTGCTGCGCTTTCTGCGGGCGCGTCAGTTCAACGTGGACAAGGCGCGTGAAATGCTCTGCGAGTCGCTCGTCTGGCGTAAGAAACACCAGATTGACCGCGTCCTGGCTGAGTACCAGCCGCCTGTCGTCGTCAAAGACTACTTCTCTGGCGGATGGCACCATAGCGATAAAGGTCTTACATTTAATCATACTTAAAACCGTTCATCGTAATGTATGTAATCAATAGTTAACGTTTTACTGTAATTAATATCAAATTTTAATATAATTAAATAGCTAATTTATTATTGTAAATAATGTGTGTAATATAAATGAAAAATGTGAGAATTTATGAAATGCAAACGTGCTAAACCTATTAAATATAAAATTAAACCAGGAGTTATCAAATATTAAGATCTGGTTTTCATACAGAGGGGCGGCCATTGTATTTGCTGCGACTCGGTCAGCTGGACGTTAAGGGACTGTTAAAATCCATTGGGTCGGACGGACTCCTCAAGCTGATTCTGCACGTCTGCGAAGAGGGTCTCCAGCGCTGCGAGAAGTCCACATCGGCACTGGGACGGCCTGTTCAGACGTGGACGCTGCTCGTCGATATGGATGGACTGAATATGCGACATTTGTGGAGACCCGCAATTCAGGTATTTAGATACAAATCAAATATTTATAGATAAATGTAATAACGTTATTAATAAAAGCATATAGAATTAATAAAATATTAATTGAATGATAATATAGATGTAAAGAAATGTTTAGTGCGTCCTTTATTAATTATTTTGTGTATTTTTTAACATAATTATTTAGCCAGCCTATTCGAATACTTATTTTATGTATATTTTGATGTATAATTATATTTATTTACATTTAGTTTCCAATTATTTATTGTTTGTATTGTTTCGTATCATATTTTCCTTTGATATCTGCTTTATTGCATTTTTTTTAAGATATTTTTACCTCATTATGGTAAGTAATAATTTATATTAAATATAATTGTATATAAAAATCACAGACCCTGTTGCGCATCACCCAAGTTGTCGAAGCAAACTACCCCGAGACGCTGGGACGTGTTCTGGTCACCAGGGCCCCTCGAGTGTTTCCCGTTCTCTGGACTATCGTGTCAAAGTTCATCGGTAAGTTAACTCCTTTAATTAAATTCACGTATATTTTACGTCTTTTACTTTTATTATTGTTATTATTATTATTATTATTTACAGATGAAGTGACTCGCAGCAAAGTTTTGTTCCACGCTGGGACTGACTGGAGCATCTCGGGCGGCTTGTCTGAAATTATTGAAGAAAATAACATTCCCGATTTCCTTGGAGGAACAGCAAAAGTAATATACAATAATAGTAATAATACTAGTTGTAGTAGTAGGAGTAGTAGCAGTATTAGTAATAGAAGTAGCAGTAGTAGTAGTGGTAGTAGTAGTAGTAGCAGCAGCAGTAGTAGTAACATTAGTAGCAGTAGTAGTAGTAGTGGTAGTAGTAGTAGTAGTAGTAGTAGTAGTAGCAGTAGCAGTAGTAATATCGATACTGATAATAGTAACTGTACTAGCAATAATACTAACAACAAATTATATTTCAAGACTAACGTTCCTGAAGGTGGTTTGGTCCCTAAACACCTCTACATGACCGAAGATCCGTCTGAGAAGGATCGCAACGTTCAGAGTCCTACACTGTGGGAAGACAACATCTACCACTGCGTCACCTTTTCTCGGGTATTTCATTATATTCAATAACATTACCATAAAATTTATCATCAAGGACGTAGTACTTAAAATTATTTCCTCAAATAACTAAAATGTTCAATAGCAAACACTTTTTACTTACGATAATATTTACAAATACATAAATTAAATATTTATTTATGCGAATTGTTAGTTGACAATTGATTTAATTTATTTTAAACTGTTCTTTTGATTAATTGTTGTAGTTGTGTTTATTTGGTGACTTATGCACAAGTAAACTGTAATAAAATGTAACGTACGGTTTCTTAAATAGGGTCAGGTTCACGAGGTTGTGATCTACAACGAAGATGTGGGTTCCGTCATTTGCTGGGACTTTGACGTCATGCGGCACGATGTCGTCTTCTCCGTTATTCGCACCGAGCATCCTGTTCTCAAGACGGTCCAAGCTTATCCCGGCTGTACTCAAGGTCCTTTTTATTTCATTTATTTTCTTCTTATTATTATTATTACCAGTGTTGTGTATCGGTGATTTAAAACGTATTTGTTACCGCTACAGTTACTTTGGGATGTCACCGTTACCGCTACAGATACAACTACACTTTTTGCAAAAGTAGCGCGCTACCGTTACAAATACTTTCTCACAAATACAGATACATCTACAAATACTTCGGAAGAAAACGCGAATTATGCAGTAAGATTTAGAACTATTTATTTTGTTCAAGTAACAGCAAATATTCCAACAAGTTTGGCTTAAGCCGGTTGTGCTTCGTCGATAAAATGTCTTGAGCGTAACTAAAAACTCTCTCGGCATTACCCGAAGAGGCAAGGATACGAAATATCTAGCGAACGCAAGCGGCTACAGCCGGGAAATTTATGCGGTTGATTTTCCAATACTCGAACGAGTTAGCTCAGTAAAAAAAACCCTAATACTTGCTCCTCGATTCTGGTCGACAAGGATTTCAAAGAGGAAGATTTTGAGGTAGCAAAATCTCTTTTGTGACTAAGCGGTAAGTAACGAAAGCTCTCTTCTTAGCTTTCGCGGTAGGTATAGGGAAAGAAGACCCCTTCGGGTAGAGTTTGCTTGCAGCTGGCAAGGAAGAACGTGCTGAGGAATGGAAACGGGTGATTTCTTCTACAGGTTCTTTTCTGAGAGCTGCAGACATGTACGACTCAGAGACTTCAACCCACTCCGTCTTAACCGGGGGTTCGCAGACCGGCTGCCATGTCCTGCATACCGCAACTTACTGGTGCCACTTACGAAAGCTTCGGTTTTTCTTTCACGAAGGAGTTTAGTAAATTCCTTGCGTATAACACTTTGCACTGTCTCGCAATCTCAGCACGTTCCATTAATTTCAGGCACTTGCGCAGGGCTTTCAGAATTTTCAAAATCTAAAAGTATCTTGTATTTGTTAGCGGTATTTGTGCCGGTTTTACGGTATCGGTGCGATACCGATACAGCATTTTCAAAATGTAGCGCGCGCTACCGATACAGATACTGAAAAATCTATTTGCAAATACACAAATACCGATACACCGATAACAAATACCACTGATTATTACTATTGTTGTTGTTGTTGTTGCAGGGCCTTTGGAGCTGATCCAGACGATCAAGCCTCTCTCGGACTGCGAGCAGAGGTCCGTTATCGAGAAGTCGTGGAAAGAAAACGTCGACTATTTTTACGAAGAAACTGCCGCTCTCTGCCAGGAAGGAGAATCCATTCAAGGATCTCACGTGACTTCTCATCAAGGTCTCTGCTTCACTCAGTCACACATTCACTCCCTCGTTCATTCATTCGTTCAGTGAATGAATTAGTGATTTAATCTTTTATTATTCGTGTTTATAGGAACTTACATTCTGCAGTGGAGACTGACTGACGCTGGCAATAACGTCGCAGCCCATTCGGCACTGCCCAACCCGCGCGATATTATCGACTCCCTCACTTCGCCTAAGGCCAAAGTCATGTACTTTTACGAAGTTCTCTGCTCTGATGATTTCAAAGTAATAATCATTAATTAACTCTGATTAATTAGTTGCCAATTTAATTATTTTATTAAAATAGTGATTAAGTTATCTCACTGCTTTTGGTTATTTTCTTCTTTAATAATAATAATTAGTACGCACTGATACTAAAATTCAAATAAAACTACATAAAACTTAATCAAAACTAACTAAATAGTGAATTTAGATTTAATAATATCTCCCCCGCTAATTAAAACACTAATTTATATTAATATTAATATACTTCGAATACTGCAACTGAATCTTATGTTCCAGGGATCGAAAACCAGCCTGGAATCGTGTCAGAGCGGATTTTCCCTACTGAGCCAGCAGACTTCGCATTCTGGAAACAGCACTGCCGTTTCCCGGTGATCCAGTTTTCGTTTAATCGAGCAAATCCAGCGGATTTTGATCCGTAGTATTTGTCAGAGAAACCGTATTCCACATCGTAGATTCGTTTACGTGTCAATAACTCCATTAAAAGAAAAACTTAACGAACTGACGATAGCTTGGCTCTCTCTTTACACGTTGTTCTCAAAATATTTACCTGGTTGTCGGACTAAATAAATAACGGAATTAAACAATAATTAAGTTAATTTCATCATTACTTGTATTGAGATTTAAATATTTATTTATTTATTTATGTTTTCATTAAAAGTCAATTTTCGGAGAGCCGTTTTTGTGACTGGAACCTGAATCTGCGCTTTGAGTGGACGCCAGTATTTCAGCTAAGGCTTTGCTGCTTTTTCCAACTGCTAGTTTAGGTTTGCCTTTATTCAGACCTTCGAGTAAAACGCAGGCTTTGCAGATGACGTTGCTAGAAACGTAGCCGCACCTCGTGCACGTTCCTTGCGTTGGCAATTTGACGCCATCCTTCACTGCGAGCTGCTCGCCTACTCAAAAAAAAAAAAAAATCAAACTAAAATGTAACAAATTGAAATTTGTAATAAATTTTACCAGCATGGATGATGTCGAGGATTGTGGAAGGTCGCAGGGCCTCGAGATCTTTGATGAGGGCACGAGCGTGTCCGCGGTAAGCGTCGGGAGCGTAAACACATTCAGTTGCGAAGTAGTCAAGTTTCTTAAAGTATGCGTAAAGGACAATTTCCTTCTCGTAGGCGTATTTGAAAGGCTTCACGCGAGGTAGTGATCCTTCTGCTCCCTACAATAATAAAATTAATAAATTAAAATGATAAGAAATAGTAATAATAATAATTAATAAAAACTAATGATATTACTAAATAATACTAACAATAATAGATAAAGAATAAAAGTAACATGTTCATAACTAAAACTAATGATAAACAATGAAAACACTAACAAATATTAAATAATGATCCCGATAAGTTGTATAAAAATACTAATAGATCATTATAAAGACATAACAACAACAATAATAATAAATGATAAACAAACAGATATATATGCAAATTTTTCTTTTACTGTAATGATGGAAGTGCAACGCTGGAGTCTGGCAATATCCCCGCGCATCAGGTTCATCAGCACAGTTTCTGCCACATCATCCGCGTTGTGTCCAGTAGCGATAACGTCGCAATTCAAAAGCGCAGCTCCCCGATCCAACGCCTGTCTGCGGAAAACGCCACAAAATGTGCAGTTGTTCTTCCGGCCTATCTGCTGGACGATCTCGTCCATGGTCCATCCGTAAAGATCCTTGTACGATAACACCGTCAGTGGTAAACTGTATTCTACCTCGTTACGTTTAACCGACTCCAGGCTGTCGTCTCGATAACCTGTTCAAAATGTAAAATATAACAGATAAAGTAAGTATATTATGTGTAGTTACATTTAACACGAACCTGTAATCCCTTCGTCAATCGAGAGGAGTACTAGTTTTACCCCGTAGTCGTACTTGTCGTTCAAGTGTTTTAAAACATAAGCGAGAACTGTAGAGTCTTTCCCGCCAGACGCAGCAATAGCCACTAGCTGTCCCCTTTTCAGCATGTTCGTTTTTGTGATCGTGTGATGAATTTCTGTTTCGAAAGCCCAGAAGAAGCAATCTTTGCATAGTGCGTCATTTGTTTTGGGTCTCTGTACGAAAATGTTTACTCCCACTGAAAAAAATTTAAATATTTTCTCTTAGTAAGTGACTTACCTTGAGAATGGCGTTTCTGCCGCAGCCTGAGGAACATGTAACCGGCATTTTTTTCAAATATCTTTATTTAATTATTGACGAATAACTGCCAGCCCATCCAAGAAATCAAAACTGCAATTAAAAAGACTGGAACTGACGCAAATGTTAAAAGCAGAAAATAGGTTGTGTTTTCCTCCATGTGCCATTCACGTTTGCGTCAAAGAATGGCTATTGCTAACCTAGAATAGGTTGCGCTAGTACGACTTAATTTGTAGGAATTTTTACTAAACTAACTTGTTATCTAAATAGTTTACAGATTTGGGGTATTGCTGAGTTAAGCTTAATAAAATTAATTCAAAGTATTTTTCAAAATGAAACATAGCAAAAAATTCCTGATGAAGTTTTGATCTTGTATTTTAATTTTATGGATCACACGGTTTAGGTTTCAGCGAACATAGTTCATTTCATCAATAATATTGTTGTTTTAGGAATTTATAAAAACATGTAAGAACGAAACAATCGAATACTGCGCTATTAAGTATTTCCATAAAAATTTGGCTGATTCATATTACACTTACTGAGCGCAAATGAAATGAAACTTTTGTTTTACACATTGTTAATTAACTGAAATAAGGTTTGCCTACAATTCATGGATTTTTATAGAATTTTTTATTTCACAATTGATAAAACGCGTAAGGTAAGTTTTTAGCGGGTTAGTGCCACCATATGTAAATTAGCATTTGTTATGTGGCTGCCCCTGGTCGCTTGCAAGTGTCACAGTCTGTAAACATTTCGTTCTGTTCATTTGGGGCTACGCAAATATTTTATGCATTATAGGAATATCGTTATTAAAATAATCAGAAATAACACTTGCTAAAATTGCGTGTCTGTAGGAAAAAGTTACTGACAAATAATGAGCAGCTCGAGAAGAAAGAAGCCTTCTGGAGTTTATTTCATGGCGCAAAAAAGGCCCGGGACGAAAAAGGGACTGCCTTGTCAAGGAGCATTATTGGATGGATAAGACGAGGTTCACAGCAAATGAGCCAGGGTTCAAATCCACCAGCCAGCAAGGAAGCTGAATCTCGAGACTAACAGGAAGAAGAAGCGTTAACTATAGTTGGAGCCTTTACGAATTTTGCAACTTGGAGATCAGCTAGATGAAGAACCAGGTGCAACTGCTTCTGTAATACTAGTGCCGCCAGAAGGTTCAGGTAATATTTTATAAAAGATTCTAGTACTTCCGCTACAACATCTCTGTCTCCGTTTTGAACATATCGGAGAAAATCCATTACACCGAGGAGACAATCAGCAAGCAGTTACTGGCCCACCTTCAATGCTGGTTATGGCTGGCAATGAAACTGATGACTTGGTGGGTAGTTTCGATTACTCTGATCCCGCCAAGCAGTGTTTCCACTTTCAGTTTCCCTTTTTTCCTCTCCGTACTAGAGTATCAGGCTATACTTCCAGATTTTCCCTTTTCCCTCTTCCCTTATTTTCCCCTTTTCAGACCCCGCCCTTCCCTTTTTCAGGGAATTTCCCTGCAAAGTGGAAACACTGCCGCCAAGTGGGCCTGATTTTGCTTATAAAAACATTCGTCTGTTTCTTGTTTCCCACGGTCCACAGCAAAATAAGAATGCAGATTTTGTTTCGCCCAAGCGCCCTGGTGCGAAAGGTAAAATGAGGCAGGAATATTTTGATTGTCGCCATCCAAGCGGACAAAGATGATCTGTGCAAGCGGAGAAAAGGGTTAACGCAGATGACTGGTTTACAGTCCAAGTTTGAAAGCTGTCCTGTGTTTCCCTTGTATGCTTTATCAGGATTAACGGGCGGTAAAAATGTAACGTCACCGACACAACAGCAGGATTCTTGAAATGGAATAATATTTTGGAGAGGTTGTAGCAGCATGAAATTTCATTAATTCACAAAAAATCAGTTTGTAGTTGGCGAGAACTCGACTTGAGACTTAAAACGCGACATGATAATGCAAGACTAATGCAGATATCTGATGAGAAACAAAAAGTGGCGTCGTATTATGTCTGCTGTCTTAGACTCCATACTTTACTTGGCCAAAGACAACTTAGCTTTGAGAGGATCAGTGGAAACTGTCGGATGTCGCACGAGTGGACATTTTTTTAAGCACTAAAATGTGACCCTGTTCTTAAAACGCTTCTGACGAGTAAAACCAAGGGCCAGAAGAAGAACTTATCACCAGCGATTAAAAACGAGCTAAGTTATCTTGTTAGTATTGGTACCAAAGTTCGTGGTGAAAATGTCTCCAAAGTCAAGAAGGCTTTGTGTGATGTTCTTTTCTCTCAGTCAAGTCACTTTTCTGTGATGTTCGACAGCACCCCTGATGTTTCTCGTGCGGATCAGGCTTCCTTTGTGATCACATATGTCGATTTCCAAGACAACATCCCTGTTATTGAAGAATCCTTCATCGATTTTGTTGTGGCTGGGGAGAAAACAAGAGAAAAATTACCGGACATGTTGACTGATTTTCCGCGTGTACACGGATTGTCTCTGGCCGATTGTCGAGGCCAGTCTTACGGCAATGATTCGAACATGGCCAGGGAGTTATATAGGTGTGTAAGCCCAAATTTTACAGTGTAATCAGTTGGCAGTTTTTGTACCTGGTGCTGCCCATTCCCTTAACTTATCAGGTGTCCATGCAGCTGCAGTCTTTGCTGAAATGATTTCATTCTTTGAACTTGTTCAGCGCTTTTTATACGTTTTTGTTTTCATCGACTGCTAGGTGGGCAGTACTAAAAATCGCGTGAAACTAAATCTGAAGAATTATTCCCAAACTAGATGATCAGCGAAATTCCATGGCTGTTGAAGCTGTTGCTTTGCAACTAGTTCAGGTACATAATACCCTGGTAGCCGTTTCGGAGCTGGAAAGGACAAACGAACATGAGCAGAGTTCAGGGGCCTCGTCCCTAGCACAGCAGATCTGCGATTTTAAGTTTATTTTACTTGCTTGCGCCTGGTACAGGATTTTAAAATATGTGAATACAGTTAACTTGATTCTGCAAAGAAAGCGGATTAATTTCGCTGAAGCATCAAAGCGTATTAAGGGCCTCGTTACTTCCGTAAACGGTATTAGAGAGCCAGGAGTTGATCAGGCATTGAAGAAGCCCTAATGAAAGTCGACGAGCTTGGAATGAAGGTAGAATTTGCTGAAACGAGAGTTAGAAGAGTGAAATAGGACGCCAGGTGAGCTAGCACAAGATGACCTCCCTAATATGTGGGCGAGGGTGAGGTGCAGAATGAAATTAATAGAAGCTGTGGAGTAGTGAGTTCTCTTAGTTGTAGAGTAAGTGAGTTCTCTTGGTTGTAGAGATCGAGTTTCTTTGGTTCTAAAGTAAGTCAGTTCGCTTTTGCTGAAGTTTTGTTTGGTCTTGGATGTACAGTACAAGTTCCTTGGAAGCATGTTTTAATACTTGGAACGTTGAAAAACTTGCTTACCGCGTGATTCAGAAGTTTCGATAAATGTTAGTAAACATCAAGTTCAGAAACATTATTAGAAAGGTATTTTTTCACTTTTTCGGCGTTCCAACTATTTCTGTTAAGTTAGAAAATTCATTTCCCATATTAATTCTGGAATTCTGTGCATCTGGAGCATAGTGATTTACAAATAAATTAGAGATTTCCTTTTATAAATGTGAACAGTTCATGTTTATTGCTGTTTCAGACGATACAGAGTTGAACGCAAATCGGAACACAACTTCAGGATAAAAAAAATTCAGTTATTTCACTTGTCGAAAAACAAACTGCAACTAACACGATATACAAATCAAACAAACAAAAAAAAGAAACTGAAATAACCTCAAAACTAACAACAAAATTTCGCGACCCAATACTACTTTTGCTTGTAGAAAAATCTAAAGAATCCGAACAGAAACATGCGTAAACTTGTCAAAATTTCTCAGAAGGTTAATATTCAAACTCTCACAAATGATTTCTTTGTAAAATTGAAAAAATGTTACTGTTAAAAATTCATTTGAAATTTTCAAGGTGGACTCAGTCGGGTAGATCTAAAACCTCGCTAAAATATTCGGCCACGTCTTCCAGCGCGTGGTTTGCCAGAAACGGGTGCTCGAGCAGCTGTCGGTAACTCGGCCTCTCTTTGTAGTCCTTTTTCAAACTGAAATTGAACCAAATATATGTATTTACTTAAAGTATAAGTTCCTTAATACTCAAGTAATCGTAAACTTGTTAGTTATAAAACTGTAAATTTACCAGAGAGAAACGAAGTTCTCGAAATCTGCCGAGAACTGGCCGGGAGGTAAACGAGGAGCTTCGCCAACAACGACTTGTTTCACCTTGACAGAAAAATAATAAAAATTACATTTCTGGTCTAATCTTTCCAGTACTTGACGTATTATTTTCAATACAAACTGTTAATGTAATTAAATTTTACGAAGAATAAATTGCCTGGTCGAAGGGAGTCCTCCACGGACTGTAGGGAAACTTTCCCGTGGCTAGTTCCACGAGGGAAATGCCCAAAGACCAAACATCAGAACGGACGTCGTACTGATCGGGACTGCCCGAAGGATCGATCCGCTCCGGCTGAAAGAGAAAAATAAATAAAACATTATGAAATAATAAAAGTAAGGACAGGAGAGCTATAGTTAATATATGGTGAGCTTACGGCCATGTAAGGTTTGCAGCCAGCGTCTATGGTTCGAGCGATGGAGTTGACCAAATATCCGGAGATGCCAAAATCACACATTTTGACGCAGCCCTGACGGTCGATCAGAATGTTGGACGGTTTGACGTCGCGGTGAATGACTTTCAGCTGGCTGTGCAAGTAATGCAGAGCGTGAACCACCTGTCATACAAAAAATGTTATTAAAATGTATACAAATGTGTAAACTATTATTTAAAAATGTTAGGATTGTTTGTTTTTTACCGAAGACGCGATTTTGCGGAGAACGTTTTCTGAGAGGGGTTTATTGTTTTTGAAGGCCTTGACATAGAACTTGTCGAGACTGGCGTCCATGCACTCCATGCAAATCCAGACATCCCCCTCGCGGTAAAGGGCACCGTAAAAAGTCACCGTGTACTCACAGGCGACTGATCTCATGGAAACGTCCACGTCGGTGAACAGTCTCTTGTGCTCCTGAGTGTTGACCGTCATGGGAATCCTCTGCAATGAAAAACGCACGAGATGAATGAATATCAACTAAACGATACCCAGACGGAAAACGTTACTTTGACGGCCATTATTGTTCCTGTTTGACGGTGTCTCACTTTATCGACAGTACCGTAAGCGCCCTGGCCCAGTTGGCACATGGTCTCCAGATCATCAGCTTCCACTTCAAAGACTTTGTCGCCTATCGTGATATTTGCTCGTTTGTCCAAGTCTCGAGGTGGAGCGATTGCTGGCGCCTGCTCGACAGGCATGTTGATTTTTGGCAAGGGTTTCTTGGCTCTCTTACCTATTGATATTAATATTGAACATAATTAGACATTTAATTACTTATATAAGTGTTTTGTTTTACCTGTCAACATGTTGAATGTTTGGCTGGTCGAATTAATAAGAGCTTGTTTTGATTGAGAATTTTTCTACTGCACACAACTTTATGGCGTTCAGCGAGAAAAAAAATTAAGTGATTCAGTACAAGAAAAAGAGAAAAATCATCCGTGTCTCCTTAAATGCATGGATTTGGTAACTCCTAACGTCGGTAAATCTCCCCGTCTTCTTTTCGTCTAGAAAATACCAAATATCTCTAGGCGAGATTTACTTGAGAAGCCATTAAGCTCCCTCAAATATGGGTTGTTTTTTTTCCGTATGTAAAATGTTTCAATGTATTCTCACTAGATGGCACATATAATTTCAATTTGCAGGGAACTTCCCCTGAAAAAGGAGAAATAAGGGAAAATCGTAGAATTGTAACACGGAGGGAAAGAGGGAAAATGGGGGGAAAAAATAAGGAAAGAGGGAAAAGGGGAATTTAAACGCACAGCTTTATATTCTAGACTGAGGGAAAAATAATGCCTTCTTTAAGGGAAAAAGGGAACACTGTTTTTCCGCAATCAAAATATATTTTGGTTGCAAAGCTCACATGCCGTTTTAAATATCGTTTCTTCTCAGATCTAGAAAATCTACAGCCACTCTTGTCTTGATTAAAAACAGTGTACGAAAGAAGAAATGTCAAGTACTAATGGGACCAGATCTGAATCAAATGCAGAAGAGAAAGATTATTTATGGAACAGCCGAGCAGAGATGGAACAAGATTTGACACAGCTGATGTCTTTTCCTTCAGAAATCACAGGATCCGTGGACTTGTCTTCATTTACGTTAGAAGTGTGGGGCAGGACCTCAAAGCCGCGGCTGGAAATCGATCAAATTAAGCTTCCCCAACATCTCAGCTCTGCATTTTTCGACAGCTGTGCCCAAGGGTGAGTATTCAGTCACAATACAACAAAAAGTATTGCACACTATTTCATAAATCATTGTATTTCTCGTTTTCTTTTCAGTCTTGGCTATCAGAAAGTAGGAAGAGGTTCAGGTTTATTAAATCAGTATGAAAATGGTGACAATTCTTTTGGAGGAGGTCCAGGACCTAAGCTGAAAAACGAACTCACAAGGGTAAGGAAAAACGTTGTAGTTAGTAACATACAGTCAACACGTTCCTTATTGTTCAGGTGCTCGGGACGAACCACAGACTTGACGAAATTGAAAGAAAGTATGGCAGCAGAAAGACTGAGCTACAAGGACAGCGAGCAAGCAATAGCAAAAGTAATAGCCGAAGTATCGTCAAAGATGAAGACTTCCCGCCACTTAAATAATTTTTTTCTCAAATTTTGGTTAAGTGTTCTGACATATCCAGTTAGCTCTCGCTCGTTTAGGATCACAAATGAATAAAATATGTCCTTCCCTGAAGTTGTGTTATAAGTAATTTAGCTTACATTCATGGATTGAAATTGATATTTCAGGTTTTCATTGTTCATTTCCGTTTATTATAGAATTTATATGTCTATCATGAGCAAAAGTATCTGACTCTGTTCAACACTTAAATATTTCCAAATACTAACACTGATATTCAGCTCTGGATCATCAGAAGATATTAACAACATATTTAAAGCTTTGCAAAATTCTTCTGGAGCAATTGTCACGTCGCTCGCTAAGACTGTTTCGCAAGACCGACTCAATTCAGAATTTCCCTTCACGATTCCGACACGTTTTAGCAAAAGCGCCAGCAAAAAACGCGTAACTTTCAGGGACGAGTCTTGAACCGTGACTCTGTTAGTTGTTTCAAATGCTTCAATGTATGATTCTTCTCTCAGAGAAGCGTTTACGAGCATTTTAACGGCAAGAGTTTGTGTGCCATCATCTTTTGCTAAACCTAGACCTTTATTAAAGAATTCTATAGCAGAATGAGTATCATCGTTCTGCAGGGAGATTTTTCCCGCTTCAACAGTTGCGAGGAAAGACGATGCAGAGTCTTGGGAGTGGTTGATGACAGCTTGAAAACAAGTCACGGCTGACAGTTCTGTGGCATTTGTCGAGTCTTTTTCGCATTTCGAGTAGCAGCGGCCAGCCTCAATGAAAAACGACTGCTCATCTGTTTTGTTGGTATTGCCCGATGTGAGATTTATTGCTTGTTCCAGTTGTGACGAAGCCAGCAGGCACACTGCGCTCAGTTCGAAAAAGCCTTGATCAGACTGCAGCTTGCTGAGTGTCCCTTTAAACGAATAATTTGGTCCGTTTATTGTAAAGTTACTTTTAAGTTTTATTTAACACCTGCTTATCAATAATAAATTATTTAAATTACGTTAGGATGTTTTCCCGCGCACTTACCATACGATTCAACAGCTTCTGTTACATTTGGTCTTCTGAGAAATCGTTTGCGGAGATTGGAATTAATATTTCGAAACGAGACTAAAAAATCGTCTTCCATTATTTTGGTCTCTATTTTTTTGTTGTTTACGTTCCTACTTTCCCTTTTCCCTTTTTTCCCTTCGCCATCATTTTTCCTAGTTTTCCTCCGTGTTTTCCCTTTTCCCTTTGTTGCCCTCCGTAGTTCAATACAAAGCCATCTACAATGAAACAACTCTAGCTTTCTCTTTTCCCTTATTCTTCCGTTTTTCAGGGAATTTCCCTCCAAAACGGAGGATCTAGGTTCATTCCTCCAAACAACAGATGTCGTTAGGTTCGCTAACTTCAACCAGTCCGTGAGAAAACTTCATGTGTGATAATAAAATCATCTAAAATGAAAAATGAACAATCATAATACAAATATCGATTGTATTTTTGAATCATCCCAATTAAAATCCGTGCGGAAAAAGAAAGAATTTCTACGACGATTTGAAAGTCGAGGACAA
This sequence comes from Eulimnadia texana, assembly GCA_002872375.1. Lineage (NCBI taxonomy): Eukaryota > Metazoa > Arthropoda > Branchiopoda > Diplostraca > Limnadiidae > Eulimnadia > Eulimnadia texana. The sequence goes on from NKDA01000001.1 coordinate 24,054,222, forward strand.
GCCGGTCGTTTCCCGAAGTTATTCAAAAACTCTGTAAATTCAAACGACTTAATTAAGACTGTTAAGAAAACTAGTAAATTTCAAGTACCATTTCCCCAATATCGCATCCTTTATCGCATCAATGTATTGGGCAGGGACCCAATAAACCCAATATCGTGATGCCTCGGTCGGACCAAGCTGGATTCCCTTCAAACGAACAAACACAAATAATATTAGATGATTATACAAACAGTGCTTCCACTTTGGGTTTTCCCTTTTTCCCCTTCGTCCGGTACAACTTGATGTCCCTTTTTTCCCCTTTTAAAACTGTCTACTTTCCTTCCCCTTTTCCTGCTATGCAGAAGAGCTCGAAAACCTACTTCAACCGTATACTGCTTAAATGTACATGTTCATACTCAGAAAATTCCGTTTTCCCTTAATTTTCCATTTTGAGACCCCATTTTCCCTTTTTAAGGGAATTTCCCTGCAAAGTGGAGGCACTGTATACAAAGCATATTATTACTGGATGTACCATTATATGATATTCTTCATGTCCTTCAATGGGTTCACTAACGATAGTCTTAATAGACGACATAGAAATTTTATCAGTCCGCTCTTTGGTTCCGATCCACAGTTGATCTGTCTCTAATTTGAATGTTAAGCGAACTTTCCCGCCAGACCGGTTCAGCATTCCACTCAAAGGACATGGAGGTAACGATTCCTAAATGATGCTCAACTTCAGTTAACTTAAACACGTAGAACATCGTCACAGTACCTTGATGTTTTTGATGCCAGGCATCACGTCATCCGGTACACCTTTGTCGAGTATTTTTTTGTGAATTTTTTGCTGACTAAGGGATTCCTTACTTGCTGCAGTTTTGGTCTCCTCTTCTTCTGTCACACTCTGCAGACAAAAAAAACGCAGGATTTGAAATAAAACTACAATAAACGAGTCTGATTAATCTAGACTCACGTCTATCGAGGGTCCAGAAACTGCGAGTACGTCAGTTAGGGTTGATCCGATGACCATGACTTTTGAGCCCGCGGTAATTCCAGCTTCTTTCAGAGACTTGTCGTCTTTGGCTAGGCCTTTGACCATTAGTTTTTGCATCGCAGCTGGAACGCCTGAACAAAAAGTTGCGTTTTGTCAGCACCTAGAAAGCTGGGGGAGAAGTAAATGATAAGTTTACCTGTGATAGTGTTTAGATGCTCTTTCAGCTTTGCCACGGTAGAATTGGCGTTGAAACTGACATCGTACTTGGTTTTGTTGTAAATGACTTTGAAGGTGACTATTTCCATGGGACTTGTGGGTGAAGTTTCGTATTTGGCATCAGTTTGGTCCAGGAGGGCATCTGCAGCAGATTCCATATTCTAAAAAATAAATTACTATTCCTACTGTCTACTTCAGTAAAAAAATGATCCAAAAATCTATCACGCCAAGGTTGAGCCTTTTCTCTTTTCTCGAAAAACACACTTGTCATCGGCGAATGTTGTTCTCAGTTCAGCGCCATCTGTTGGACAACAAGCAAAACACTAAAACGCATATCATCACCCACGTCGAAATGGGTCCAAGCAATGGTGTTTGACACCGTACAAAAAAACTGTAAAAAGGTACTGATACAGTGCCTTTTCTCTGAGGCCAGTATGGACCTAACACATCCACGTATTCAACAACGTTTAGATCGCCAGTTCGAAACCGTACCAAAAAGGCACCGTCAAAAGGTACCGTCATTTTTATGTGGACAATCGCATTTCTTAACAAGCGACAGCGCTAATGTTACTGTAATACGGCAAATATGAGTTTACAAAACTTATCTTTGGATTTTAACTATTTTGTAATTACATATTCGGTAAGGGCTACGGCTTTTATTGACAAAACATATTTTGTTTAAACGATTCGTGTGTTCGTAATGTGTTAGTACGTGGACAGCACCTATTAAAAATGTATTGCCATTTAGTTATCTGCATTATATTTAACAGTTGTTTATTCTACCCATGAAGAAATGAGTCCGAGCAATCGTGTTTTTATACCGTACAAATCCCTGTTAAAAAGCACCATTACAGTGCGTTATTGCAGTTGCCCGCATCGTCCCAAAGTGTCCAGAGTATAAACTATACGTTCGAACTACCTAGTTGAAGGTAACAAAAAAGACACCGCAAAAGGCACCGCCATTTTTGTTTGGGTAGTTTTCTTGGTAAGCATGAACCGATCCCGCGCCAGGGGTTTTAAGGGGAGTCTCTTAAAACCGCGTCAAAAGTTGGCAGACAAATTCGTTGAATCAATTTTGTAAGTACAGGCCCATGGCGTGAGGGCAAACAAAAGAAAAATACTGTATTTATGTTGTGTTGCCTTGGTTATGGAAACATTTTTTGTGGCCCCGGGCGTATAAGCTGCTGTTGGCTAATGAAATTTTTTCTTGGCACCCATTCCCCCTTCGCCTGTGTCATATCTTGTTGTATACGTTCACTACGTACTGAATCCATTAAAAATAAGGGAATTACCGCAGTTCTTCGTCAAGGAGGGATTTTCGGGTTTTGTTGACTCAAGAACCACGAAGGACTTGGGCAACAACGATCGATAGTGTTGTTACGAATAAACGTATATTCTTGTCTTAAAAGACAAGAAGCCGAATTAGGAGAAACAATGTCAGCATTGGATTAGAACTACTAAACAAAGGAATGTTTTTGAAAATAGTAGTTCCGTTGACGTGAGCTCGAGAGATTGTAGTTTGGTGACTAAAACCGAGGTTATTATATACTGCGTATCATTTCTTGTTGTCGTTTTTTGTGTGTGAAAATGGAAGGTCTAAGGTCTGTGTGCCTATAGGTCTGAGTTGTGAAGAAAAAATGGGGGGGGGCTTTTGGTTTAGTTGTATTGATTTCTCGATCTGCAAGCGAGGCGGCCACCTTTCGTAGCAAGAGTTCCGTTTTCTGGCCGAATCAATACGTTTCGGTGTCCAAAGCAGCGAGTTTCCTCCGAGAAGTATCCGTCAAAAGTTTCAGCATACGGTCGAAAAGTCGCAAAAAGGCGGGGGGTCATTAGTAAATGGATATCGTATGAAGCGCACTAGCCATGGTAATGTTCCTACAGTCTCAACGTGCCGAGTGGACTCTACCAAGCAGACGTTGGATCGAAGCACTCCCGGGGCCTTAGAACCCAAGTGCAACCGGTCCCACGGGTTCAGTTGGTGCTGCGACTTTGCTGAAGGAGAGTCTAGTTCAAAGAACCGATCAGATTTCGCAGCAATGGTTCCACAGACACTGTGTGATCGCTAGCTTGACTACGCGGATCCGGAACAGAGACCATGGGCCGGTTGTTAAGGTCCAGTCTCAAACAGTTAGGCGTTCGAAGAGAATCCTACTTGTTTCTGGTTACTTGTTCGTCTGTCCTGCTCTACGTTGTATGTCTGTATTCCTTTATGCACCTCAACAATGCGGCGGCCAAGGAAGAAGACAGAAGAATACCCAGAATCTCTAAAGAAGAAATCGCCGCCAAAAGTAGAGCAGGCGAGAACTTCAACTGGAGATTACATTTCGACGATGGCAAAATCCACGAGTTTGAGAAGAATGTGGCAGCGCCCGTCGATTGGGACCTGACGGTTAAAAGTAATGCAGTTTTTCAGCTTCATTATAATTTTTTGTGTTCGTTATAATTTAAAATCCTGGGAATTATGCGCTCGACTGAAGTTGCCATGTAACGGTAATGATAGAGCGTTAATAATCCGCACTTAGTCACGTCGAAGGTTTGCTCTCTCGCCCTCCCTTTTCTTTTAAGTTTTAGCTTTTTCTTTTTGTTGCTGCAGCTCAAGAGACACTCGATAATCGAGCGAGCAAACAAAGACAGAACATAAATATGGTACTTGCTGACATACGTAACGACGCTGGATAATACTCGTAACAAGTCAATGGTTACGAGCTGCAAGGTTCTTGTCCTAGACATTCTTGAATCATAAAATAAGCTTGCTGGTTCTCTCCAGCATGATGCGAGATGCAAAAGCTCCTAAAACTGAAAGATAGGAGCTTCTTCAGTTATAGATACTCTTAGATAACTTGTCACACCCGTGGTTAGAGTTTTTCCTGTCATTAGTAAAAAATAAGCTTGAAACTTTTTTCCCCACAGAGAAAGGTGTCGACGATATCGTGGGATACTTGCACAAAAACCGCGACAAGCATGAAACACCGACACACCTCTCCAACCGAAGTGTCCGGAAAAACAAGCATCAGCGTCATCTGTTGTCCACTTCCCGAGCGTCGTACGATGACAACTCGACACTTCAGAACAATACGGCCAAACCGGACCCGCTCTTTCCGGCTGACCTCTTCACAAAAGAACAGAGGCAGCACGGCGCCGTTCTGCTACACATAGCCGGCGTGACTTACATGTTTGTGGCTCTGGCTATAGTCTGCGATGAATTTTTTGTCCCGTCCCTGGAGGTGATCATTGAGAAGATGGAGATTCCAGACGATGTCGCTGGGGCAACATTCATGGCAGCCGGGGGAGCGCCCCTGAGCTCTTCACGAGCGTTATTGGGGTGTTCGTCTCGTTCGACGATGTGGGTATCGGAACAATTGTCGGGTCAGCCGTCTTCAATATCCTCTTTGTGATCGGCATGTGCGCCCTGTTCAGCAAGACGGTTCTTACGCTGACCTGGTGGCCCCTGTTTCGGGACTGCAGTTTCTACAGCATCAGCCTGATTACCCTGATCCTCTTCTTCACCGACAATGCGATCTACTGGTGGGAGGCGCTCCTACTCCTCCTAATCTACGCCGCCTACGTCTCTTTCATGAAATGGAATGAAACGCTGGAGAAAACTGTCAAGAGGTTCTTGTACAGAAACACCATGCCAAGAATCTCCAGCACAGATCATTTGGTCACCCACGTAAGTCTCTAAAAAAAACTTTTTCTAGTATACCTGTCGGGTGATTCCCTAATGTTTCAGTCAAAATGAAAGACTCTGTGGCGAGGAAATAAAAGTTTGAAGCATTTTGCTGTTTTTGTTGATAACAGTTCGTTTTGCCAACACAATCACGGAACTGGCCAAGTGCATTAGTAGACTTTGACAGTTGGAAGTGCACAGTAAAAGTGCAGAGATTTATAAGGGGCCCCCAAGCGAGCTGTCTCATTCCGTGACTAGCGGCGGGATCATGCAACGAATAGATTGGATCGGATCGGCTTGGCTTGGCTGGCCTCAGAGCCCCGTGTAGTCAGTCCCGTAACGAAGCGTACCTACTCGGTGCCACCCCACGCAATCGATTAGCCTCGTGATTTTTTCCTTAGCCCGTTTTTCTCTTTCCAGGCTTCTGTATTGTCTTATAGCGTCAATGCTCGACGATTTTTCCTCATTAAGCTGGTTGTAAACATGTCCCCAAGGAAGCATCCGGCTCGATTCAAAGAGGGGGGTGGGGTGGGGAGAGGGGGGAGGGGAGGGGTCACCAAATGAACAAAAATTGCGTGAAAAAGACTGATAACATTAATTATAAGGGTTCCTCGTAGGACTATTGACGAAATTGTGAGCCGCTATAGGTCTCATTACCTTGTGTGTATGTGCTATCAATCTTACAGCTCGTCATGTGTCTACAGCAGCTTGGCTTGATCGTTTTGTGTGCTAAATTTGATGCCATTGTTGCCTGCTGCACGCGTTTTTTACTTCAATATTTCCGTGGCATTTTAGGCGGGCGTGTTATTTCTCGTCCGACAATATTGACTTAATTACTTGCAGTATTTATTTAACTAATAACAGTCTTCAAGTACCTAACAATGCTATTCTTTAGGAAAGCGTAGAACAAGGCGATAATCAAACGAATGGTAGTACGTATGTGATAACAAATAGTCGAATTCCAAAATAATTTGAACTTCCTGTACTAAGGATACATGTCCTTTAATTTAGGATTTAATGTCATTAACATGTACATTGTGTCTTTCCTTCCTATTTTCATCGGAAGGAACATGGATTAGGGGGTCTTGATTCTTGACAAAGGAAGAAAAATTATTGCTCGTGTTATTAATGGAAGTTCGGGCTCCCGGATCGAAACGAGTGCCGCCAGTTTTAATGACTCGTGATAACACTTTGATAGCGCACTGGTTAGTTGACGTGAAGTTTCATGGGGTGGTCTGAAGATATAGAAAGGAGCAGAGTAAGAAGTAGCAGAAACAAGTGTACACAAAAGCAAAGTGAAAAGAAACAGAACGAAAAATTAAGCAGAAAAAGTTAACGAAAAGAAAGGGAAACAGAAAGAAATAACCAAGAATGCTTTTTGTTCTCTAAATGAATTGGAGCAAAAAGTTAGTCAACGCCAACTTCTTCTTCCGACCCAACTCGTATATTAATTCAATGAGAAACTGAGCGTTTCACGTTGCTTTACACATGATGAACCTATATAATCCAAACCTTAAAGCTTAAGCTGAACACATCACCGTGAATGATAATGTACTAAGTAGTATACTTGAATAACGAAGTTTTCAAGAGTAGTTCGGCTCTTGAACAGTCCACACAAGCTGCTGTATCCTCTGGCTTTTGCTTTGTAGCTTACGATGAAGCAGTTACCATGTTTTATGTTTTCTCGTTTTCTTTTAGTCTTGCTTGTTACGTTTCGGTTTATACTATTTTTTTCCTTTCTGTGAATTATAGTCGACGAGAGGCCCGCCTAGCCAGATTTCCGTCAGCAGCAATAGCGGTTGCGGTTCTGCGGGGAATTCGAGCATCTATCCACCAGCCGGTAAATATATCACGACTAAAACTAAGACGTAGGTTTAAAAAAGATACCATGCCTTCAGAGATAAAGTCAAGATTGAAGGAAAGCTTTTGATAAAGGGAAATGAAGATGAAAGGAGAATGAGAAGTTGAAATTCTCAGTTCTGCTTTTAGTGATGTGATGTGAGCATGAAAAGGAATGGGATTCATACATTATGCAGTCTTTGACGACTAGCTCCCTTACAAGACTTTTCAAACGGATCTAGCGGAAAGGGGATCATGTCATTTTTGACGGTGGAAAATGTTCTGCTATTTGCTTCCCAGTATAATTTATAGATCTTGTCGGAGCTCTAAAAGCATCCGTCTTAGAAAAAGACGCACTTTGCATCCCCCGCACAGCACAGATTTCTTTCGTTCTACAATTGTGCCTTACCTGTATTCTTAAAGCGAAGTTTGAAAGCCCCGTAAAGTCTCAACGGATTAATGAAAATAAATTACCATGAAAGTTTTCTGTACAGGAGCAAATGGAGAGAGCTTTCGTCCAGGAAGCGCAGGAATGCGAGGATCCAAATTTCGCCATGGTCTTTTACAACTGATGATGCATAGTATCGATCCTATGCATGACGGAGGTAATTCTTTTACGAAATCATTAGACGTTTCAACTATTTATCCCCAAAGCCGTGGAGAGTGATTTTGAAACATGAGAGAGACAAACAAAGCCTCTGTGTTAATATGATGGATGATATCGAGACGAGCGTATAATGGTGCCGTCTTATTCTCTCTTCGTTCTTCTTCGCTTTTTGTTTCCTTCTGTTTGTCTGGCGCTAAATTAGGTCACGTGGATGATAAAGCTAACAAACTGCACGCCATCGCTTCATTACGAGTTCTATTGGATGCTACCAAAGCCCAAGCCCAAGCCCAAGCCCAAGCCCAAGGACAAGCAGAGCTCAACCTTCGAGAAGCTCCTTCGGAAATGAGTGGAGTCCCCTCAGACTTGACACCGGTACATACATTTTTCTGTCTCCTGCAAGCCGTCATGAATGCGTTAAATCATAAATTGTCTGTATATGATGCATAGGTCGAATCGATTGTTCCAGATGGGAACGAAATTCAGAAAGTCGAAGCAGGGGTTGCGTTAAGCGACGCGGCAAACGCAGGGGGAAACCCGCCGCAAGCTGAAGATGCCGAGTCCAACCATGCGCTAGATCTGTCGTGGCCGCAAACTACCAAAAAACAGATTACATACGTATTGCTGTTACCGATTCTTTTGCCACTGTGGGTGACTTTACCCGATGCCAGGACTCCTCGCGGTATGTCCATTTACGTAACATCGTCACCTAGGAAACGGTTGTTGTTATTGTATGTGGTTCGCTTTAATAAACTTTGTGCTTACGTCTTTAGGTAAACGTTATTTCGTCATTACGTTCATCGGAAGCATTGTTTGGATTGCTGCCTTTTCTTACCTAATGGTATGGTGGGCAAATATTACTGGAGAGACAATTAATATCCCCCCTGAGGTAAGTGGATGCCCAAACATTCTTCCACATTCTCCCGTTACAAATCCTAAGTTGTTCCTGCTGACTTGCGTTGACGTAACCGACTGTTTGGTGTATATCACTGAGTTGCAGCTTTGCCTTGACTTTTCCTTTAACCAAGGCCTTTGAAGAGGCTCGATGAAATCATAAAGCGACGTCTTCTTTTTTCGTTTTCTAGGTGATGGGGTTGACATTTTTAGCAGCAGGGACTTCAATCCCCGATTTAATCACGTCAGTTATCGTTGCTCGCAAAGGTTTCGGAGATATGGCTGTCTCTTCTTCCGTCGGATCCAATATCTTCGATGTCTGCGTAGGGTAAGAGTAAATCATCGATCCAGTGTTCGTTGTAATTCTACTACACCACTGTCCCCACGCCACCATCTTGGAGTACCACGCAATTTCAGACAGTATCGTCCTAAGGCAATAAGATGCTCAACGTTCAAAACTAGATGCAATCGTCGAACGAAACTTTAATTAACTTGAAAAATAGGCCGATAGATTAGAATACAGCTTTAATGTGTTAGGAGGCAAAGGATTCGAAACCGTAATGCAAGTTTATGGGTGGGCCATTTTATGACCCAACATGGTGGGGGGGGGGCACATGGAGGGACTAATTTGATTCGTATTTGTGGAGACAAGAGTGTAGGAAAGAAAGTAGAAAGGTATCATTAAGAGGTGTTTTCTTTTGGTCTAGGTTGCCGTTGCCATGGTTGCTGTACGGTATAATAAAAGGAGAGCCTGTGCAAGTGAGCAGTTCGGGAATGGCTTGTTCCATCATGATATTGTTCGGCATGCTCTTGTTCGTCATCCTGAGTATTGCCTGTTTCCGCTGGAAGATGAACAAACCTCTCGGAGTCACAATGTTCCTTTTCTACTTTGTGTTTGTGGCCCTTTCATTGGGCTTCGAGTATGGTTATCTCGTCTGCCCTTTCTGATTGGTCCATTTCAAATTTCCGCATAGCCAATTAGGTCCTCAGTTCCGTGAAACGCATTTAGTCCGTGTCCCGCATCTAATCCCCGTTACCGAAAAACATGTGTTTTAAAAACGTAGTTTGTTGTTGGGCATCTTCAATCTTCCAACGTAGTTTTCACATTCTTCTCGAACTTTACTAAGAGTTTTTCTTGCTTTGACTTCTCTTTTAGTGTATATAAATCTTTGGGAATGGTAGTAGAACTGAGACGGCAGAGATTGAGACGATGCAGAAGAACCGGTGTTATGCAAAATTAGTTTTTCTCTACGCTCTTTTGGATTTCTTTGATGTTGCTCCCTTTATATCTACTTCATTCACCGATTCGTCTTCTTCATTTAACGGCCGGCCATTTTCTCCCATTTATACGTCGGGACTCTATATATCTTCTTTCTCAGTTACATTTTGTTGTTGATGTTGTTGTTATTTCCAACAAAACTTTAAACGATTCCTGAATAATAAAACCGAAGTCACCAAACTGCTAAGGTTTCGTTGCTTGTCTTGAATCAGCACTTGATAAAACAGCCAATATATTATTATCATTTTCGTCACGTTCTTCTTATATGTGCACACAAAGTCAACAGAGAACAGAGCAAAAAAGGAGAAGGAAACTCCATCTTGTATATACGAAACGAAAGGGAAAAAATAAATTAAAAAGAAAATAAACACATCAATGTTTGCACAATGATTTCTTGAGCAAAAAAAGCAATTTTACGTGTTCACTGAAACTTTTCCGCAATTTTCGTCTTGTTTTGTGTTCCAAAAAGAAAATGGAGGTTAATTTTGTTTTCCAGTCACCGATTACAAGAGAACATCGTCGACTAAACTCGATTGTCATAAATAAATAATAAATAAGCAAAACTTTCATAAATTATAGCTGAAATGGTAACACGGGCCATTGATTAACAATATAAAAAAGACTGACATAAAAATAGAAAACTATGTATCAGTTAACTGGACTTTTGCCTTTTTTTGTTCTGCTAGTTTTGTTGGGTTCAGAAATGTAAGTTCCTCATCAAAACTGCTCGAAAGTCTCCTCGGAATATTTCATCTCTGGGTTCTCGCTGAAGGATTATACGCAAGGCTAAACTCTTGGCACGATCTCACGCTCACACTTTTTCTTCGTTTTCTTTTTCTCCCTGCTGTTCATTGCACTCTTCAGTTTTCCTTTTTTCCCCATATTTATTTGATTAGTTTCCGTTTTTATCGCTCTCTTTTACTCCTGGTGTTGTTTTCCACTGGGGTGGGGGTGGGGGGGATCCGCCGATTACGAAACTGTCACGCCATCACTCGTAACTAAAATCCCCCCGCCTGCAAACGACACCCGCCGCACGGAGAAGCAGGCGGTTCAGCAACGTGCTTCCCCCACCGCTGGGCAAATCGTCGCCCGATTGGCTCTTGGCAAAGTTCAAAAACACCTAAAAATAAAAAAAACACATAAAATATGGCTTAAGTAAAACTACAGAATGATTGAATGAGACAAGGAACCCTAATTATGTAAATATTTTTTTTCGAACCTGCTCTAATGTAGTCTGTCCAACAGAGTAGTCTTCAATCTGGTACTGACTCTTAGCCGCTTCCATTAGGCCGAAAATTTTCGCCCATGTCAAGCCCGTCTCCGGTAAATGATAGTGGACTAAGCCTTGATGATAATCCTTCAGCTGAGCGCCTAGTGTATCAATAATCCCCCAACATTAGCTTTTTCGTTAAAGAGTTGACAAAAGAAAAAGAAAAATCTACCTGGGATGTTAGTTTGGATAAAGTCCATTACAGGTCCCATATCGGGGATGGCTCGGGGTATAGAGCTGAAGTTCGCAGCGTTGGTGCAGCTGTTGGTTTTGACGCTACCATTACGCAGACGGATGGATCCGCCCTTGGTGGCCGAGTCAGTGCGGCAGAGGACCTGGTGGTGTGACGGGGTCTCTGTGAGCGGGAGCTCGGGGGAGGCGCGCACTTTGGCGATCAGAGTGTAGCCCTGACCGAACTTGTTCTTCAAGTGCTGCGCTGAGCCAAGGCATTTGAACTGACCATTGACCATGATGGCGATACGTGTGCATAAAGCCTCACATTCTTCCATGCTACAGTTAACAAAAACAATGTAATAAAATACAGTTTTTTGTGACAGCAAAGATTCTACCTGTGGGATGTTAGTACAATAGCCTGTCCATTGTCTCGTACTCTTGTGATTGTTTCCCAGAGTTGTCGTCTGGCCACGGGATCCATTCCTGTGGTGGGCTCGTCGAGGAAGACGATCGGAGGATCGCCCACTAGAGCGACTGCTGTACTCAGTTTGCGCTTATTTCCCCCACTACAAAATTTCAACGTTGTACATTTAGTATATTGCAGGATCAGAAGCATGTCCAAAAATGCAGTACCTGAGCTCTTTGACTTGTTTGTCAATGTGATCCCGCAAAAGTAGCTGATCGGTAAGCTCTTCGATAAGCGAGTGGATGCGATGGTCCTGGACTCCTCGGAGCCTGGCAAACATGCGGAGTGTCTCCCTTCCCGTCATTTCGTCAATAACAGCATCGAATTGTGGGCAATAGCCTAATCTCCTTTGAACATCCTGGAAACGAAAAGTATACACGTCAGAAATGTTACAGAATACAGTGGATCAAAGAAACTGGAGTAAAAGAAGGACGTGGGATAGTTACTTTAATGTTGCCACGAACGCTGAACCCGTCTAGATGAGCATCTCCGAAAGAAACTTCGGTATCTCCAGTCAACATTTTAAATGTAGTCGTTTTGCCGGCGCCGTTAATTCCCAACAGACCGAAGCACTCGCCTCGACGGACTCCCAAACAGAGACGATTCACGGCCAGCAATCCGCTGTCGTAATATTTTGACAGATCCCTGGATCAAAGGAAAATAACAACGAATGAGTAAAAGTAATCAGTCAGCCTCAATAAATCGATCAACAGAAACTGTAAGTCAAGGTAAGTACTAAGTACTGGTTGATGATACTGAAACACTTGAACAGTAATTTACTTGATGATTAGGTTGTTTTCCAGCTGCAGATGGGCCAGGGGTTTATTTTCAATCAGGTCGCGTTCTCTAGAGACGTCATCGTCTTCAGCCGGGACCACTTCACCAGTTTCCGCATTAACCAAAGATACTGAAAAACACAAAATCATCAAAGTTAGTTTAAGCATCAAGTCTTTAAGATTTGGTTCATTCTCATTACTACAGAACTTTGTAATATGTTAGTGTTCATGATGAAAAACCCAATTACTCTGATCATCATTGATGGGGATGGACTCGAAGCAGCGCCACAAGTAGTAGCGGATCTTTTTCCAGATCTGCAGTTCGATCAGAATCAACAGGACGACGAAGACGGCGCCGTCGATAGCGAGGAAGGTCAGCATTCGACCGATGCCCAAGCCGTCCCAGCCCAGCAGATTTTCGTTGTAATCGACACACGGTGTTGTGCCGCAGTTTCCAGTTTCTGAAGAAAGTATACAAAACAAAGTTCATACAGAACAATTAAATGAAAATAATATAATTATTGGCGCACCTTTGCAACAGGGGTTGGGGCGGAATCCCGTTTTACAGGCCAGGACAACATAGGGTCTAGTGCAATACTCAACAGCCCTGGCATTTGTGTAGAGATTATTAAAAGCCATTCCCAGACTGTAATTGGGGAGGACCAGGAAGAGCCAATCGACTACTTTAGCTGCGTCGAGCAGCTCCAGCTGGGGATCTGAAGGATCACGACTGTAATCAGGGGGGCCATTCCTATTCCAGAACACGGAGTTTCTTAACTGTCTCATTCAAAATGATTGATGAACCAATTTACCAGTGAAGATATTAAACATGGTGGCCCGCGTGAATCCGGTGGCGGGAATGGAGAAGAGGAAAGACAGGAGGTACATTAGCGGAAGCATTGCCCATCCGTAAAGGAAGAAGATAAGAACGAATCTTCCTTGCTGGTCCGGAGCTGTGAATCCTTCCTCGTTGAAAATCAGGAATGTAACGAGGATTCCGGCGCAGGGAACCAGGAAATTAATAAAATCCCACATGAGATTGGCGAACCAGAAAGTGCCAAAGTGAACGCCTGAAACAAACTGCAAGTGCTTGGCTTTTGTAACCCGCTCTTTCACTAAAATCGTAATCATCATGATTAGTTTGAATGCTATTAAAATTTTATCGGAACGAGCGTATAATATTTGAAAATGATTTTTACCTAAGAAAATAACGAAGCTAGCAGCAAGGAAAGCCATTCCGAAAGAGATGTTGAATCCTACTTGGAACCCAAGGGAACTTGTTGATGTATCGTGATTGAGACGGCTGAAATCGTCATAAGGCAAAGGATGATTGATCACCGTCAATTTATACTCGGGATCCCCCGTATGATGCACCAATATAGCGTTGTGAATCAAGTTCAGACTCAGCGGAGGCACGTGGTACGGCTGGTTGCTGAACCATCCGGTAGCTTGAACTGCAAGTATTAATAACGCAGTTATATTGTGTCGTTAGATAGTTAATAAACTGAACTAGTTAACCTTTCTGTATCTTTCCAAGGATTCTGTTGCGGCTGATAGTTTCGAACGTCACTCCGATGAGCGAGTGCAGGTTGACACCAGGCAAGTCCTGCTCGGCGCGTTCCGTGTAATAGTCGATCATAGACCGGTTGATGGCATCGATTCGGGCGTATTTGTGGGGGCCCCATAACTGATCGCTGTAGATTTCCGTCAGATTGCGCGCCAAAGCATTGTACGGTGTTGCTAATTCGATCGCCGTTGATGTTGATAAATAGTTGTCCAGTTTGATCACTAAAGAGCGTGAGTTCTCCACGCCTTTGAAAATCAAAACAAACAAGCCGGTTAAGATATTTGAATTCACTAATCAGAGAGGAATTGTTTTACCTGGAAGTGTTCTGATGACCACGAAGCAAACAGCCAAAAAGAAGATGGGAATCAGCAACTGCGAGATGAACAAGAGCCAATTCCTCATGGTGTAGACAACCTTTTTGACTAACATCGCCCAGAGCTGCTGCACAAAAAGCGGCCATCCCTGGTTGGGGTAGTCCGAAGCTTTGCTAGTCGGGATAAGTTTCTGTGTTGATGCTGTCAGCGAAGATGTAGAGATACTGCAGCTCGGCGAATGTGTTTCGATAGCAGCCTCAGCACGTTCTCCGACACGAATGAAAACTTCTTCCATCGTCGTAACAGACGCCCCGTAACTGTAAATTAAAAGTTTTTCAGGATAACGTAAGATTTACATTAAGTGTATCTACTAATTTAAGTCTGAATATTTTAGCTAACTTACCTATTGATTCCCAGTTCAACACGATTCCTCTCCAGTTGTTCGAACACGTTCTGGAAGACGTTGGACTTATCGCTGGGCAGCACGAATGAAAGCTCAGCGCCAACATTCTGATCCACGCAGACGTCGGGAATGTAGCAGCGAATCAGCTCGGTGATCCTCTCAACATTACAGGTTGGCCCCTTGACGATAACCAAATGATATCCAGCACCGTATTTTTTCTTCAGGAAAAGAGACGACCCGCTGCACTGGATCTTTCCAGCAGCCATGATGGCAATGCGGTCACCGAGCAGATCGGCCTCCTCCATGAAATGTGTCGTCAATAAAATTGTCCGACCGACCTTTTCTGATTGCAGGAGGTCCCATGTCGAACGTCTTGCCGAAGGATCCATTCCCGAGGTCGGTTCGTCAAGCATAACAACCTGGTTTGCGAATGACTAATCAGTATTTTATAATTATTATTTTATTAATGTAGTTTACCTTTGAATCACCACAGAGGGCAATGCCAACAGAGAGTTTACGCTTCATTCCGCCGGAAAGGGTCTCTGACATGGCATTTCGCTTGTTCTCCAGCTGAAGGGCCTTGACCATTCGGTCTGTTTCGGCACGAACCAAGGGTTCGGGATATCCTTTCAGTTTGCAGAAAAAATCCAGATGCTCTTCGACGGTCAGTTCGTCGAAAAGGATATCGTGCTGCGGACAAAGACCAAGACTTCTTCGTACCCCTATTTCACAAGTAAAGTAAGTACTGAAACTTTGATACTGCAGTACTGAGAACCGCTTTACCTTTAATGTCCTTGCGAATGTCAAATCCGTTAACCAAAGCCGTTCCCGTTGTTGGTGGGAAGAGACCAGTCAACATGGACATAGTAGTCGATTTGCCAGCGCCGTTGTGTCCCAGCAGTGCTGTAATCTGTCCTTCATACATATTCAGGTGCAAACTATCCACAGCTTTCCTTCCTGCGCCGTAAATTTTGCCTAGTCCACGGATCTGGATGCCGGCTTTCAGTCCAATAGGCTCCTCTTCGATAAACTCTGCGTTGGAGGACGTGCGCTCGGCATCCACCGTCGGGTACTCCTCAGCGGCCTCGTTACTTCCGCACCAGTAGCTCTTCTGCAGATTTATTATAAAATCCAGTTTCTAGGTTTTAGACTTAGTACTATTTGAAAGTATTGCATTACCGTAAATGGGAAATACCACGGCTGTGGCACTCCAAACTCTCCCGGATAGACAGCTTCGATGTAGAGAGCCAGCAGAAGGTAAAGAACTGAGTCAATAGCCAGCATGACCAGCACATCGCCGAATGTGAAATCGTCGTCTGGTGAAACACCTCGGTTGATGTTGCTCCACTGAATTCCAGCGCCTAAGAACAGCATACACATTTTTAGTTAATCTGTCGAATAACTGGACAACTGAAAATTCGTACTTGCTCCTTCGAACATGGAGATCAACTGAGACGCGAAGGCCATGGCAGTATTGGATAACAAGCAGGAGATTAACTTATCCGCGCGCGTCAAACTAGCGTAACGCAGCTGGAGGAAAAAGTAAGGGCAGTAAGACATGAACCAAATGATTCCAGCTCCAGTGGCGGCAGAATTTGCTGCAAAAAAATATCATATAATCAATCAGTGATCTATTCGTGAAGGTGTGAATTGTGAATGAATTACCTCGAGAGAAGAAAACTGTCATAAGGAAACAAAAGCTGATGCTCGTGATGGCGAACATCAGTAGGAAAAAGAAAAAGAGCAAAGCGTCCGATTTCTGCAGCACCGCAGAAACTCCGTTGCCGTACCAGCGCGTCTAAAACAGAAATAGATTATAATTAGTTATTAATTTTATTGCAATGTTTATTGGCAACAGCTTGTTACCTTTAGTAGTAAAGTGATCAAGGCGATGGTAAAAACAAGGAAAACTAGCGACTTAACGAACCAAGCAGTCCAGTGAAGCCAATTAGGTAGCCCCATCATCTTCATCGATTCCTGTATTAATAACATTTAATTACAACGAACTTAAAAAACTTAATTACAACTAAATTAATTAGAATAGAATTTTAAGCTTAAATGAAGGGCTTGAAGGAATTACTTTGAGTCGCTTTTCTTTCTCGTGAACAATGCTTTTGACAATGTTGAGAGCCGGGTAGATAAAACTGAGCATAATAATCAGAGGCAGCCATCCCTGAAGAGCCACCAAGAACTTATCGTCAGCGTAAGTTGGATAGGGAAACCGACGCATCAGAATATCAACGTCGTTCGTGTCTTTGCCCGAAAGGATTTCTGTCAGAACGCGGCTGATTCCATCTTGCAGCGAGAGAAAGCCTTCCTTGAAGTAACCTGCGTTAAAAGTTACAGATGAGCATCGAAAAAGAACGAAAAATTTACACAATAATAATAAGAGTGGAGCGAGAAACCCGTAAACGTTGAAACAAAACATAAAAGGGAAATCTGAAAAATGCACCGTTAAGGGGAATTGAATGGCCAGAGGCCAGTTGTTGGTGCGGACATAAGCAACGTCATCAACCTGGGATTCGAGCTGTTCAGAATTTTAATTCAACTACTAGATGCTTTGGACCATAAGTAACTAGCTTACTCTTGTTGCATATCTCTGAGACTATTTACCGGGATTGCCGCCTTCGGTCCTGTTTTTGAATCTGGGTCCCGGCAACTGAAAGATCGGGAACTGGTAATCAGTGTTCCAGGTTTCAACTGGGGACCATGGGCTCCGGTCATTGTTGAAGACACGTGGAGTTCCCTTTAAGCGGATTTTAAACTGGAAAAACAAAATATGAAATGTATTAATAGTTTGGAACGGAAATCTAATGTTAACTACTCTTGACGTGGCAAGTAAGTTGCTTACAAAACAAGTTTTGCCTGTCGTGATATTATTTCAAAGTCACCTTGAGAAGTTCATGAAAGTGTCTTGACGACAACTATCACGTGACGTATCGATTCATTTTAATAAGAATCTTATAGTTTGCTTAGAATCAATTAGCGAAATTGCGTTATTGTCCGAGAGGAAGCTAACCTGGATGTCCTTGGGGAAGGTGTTGTTTTTAACAAACTTGTTGGTGAAAACGATTCCTCCAAGGAAGTCAATGGAAGTCTTGGATTGTAGCAGAGTGTTGTAATTCTTCATGATGTTGTCAACCATTTCTTCTTCAGTGGCGAAGCCATATCCTTCGTATTTGAGGTTGAGCCTCTTCGATAACTTGCGCATCACCTTTTCCACGGCCGAGTTGTTGGGCGCCCAGGCGATGGGCCACCGACGCGGAGGCAGCAAACCGAAAGGATCGAAGCCCAGGCCAGAATTCAGAGACAAGGTCGACATCAACGAAGACGGTGAACTAAGTCCGTGTAACGCAGTCAGATTCTCCAGGTTAACTTTGGAACCGACCGTCGGTAGGCCCATTGTGGCTATAGACGCTGAAGGAATGTCCGGTAAACGGTCCACCCGATACGCTGGGTAGACGGTAGCGTTGACGTAGACGTCAGCCGGCGCCAAATCTCGGATTATGACGAGAAGACAAGCGAAGAAAACGGGTAACGCTACTTCGAAGATCGTCTGGAGCTAAATAGTTCAAAACACAGCTCAAGTTAACCAAGTCTTGCTCATGGATAGGTAAGGTAGTCAGAAGCTATCGCAATGAGCTATTACTAACCTTATGACGTTTCTGGACTACCCAGTTCTTCCATAAGAGAAGTTTGAACTTGCTCCATCCGCTTGTCTCTTCGGACATGGGACTTAGACGTGTTGATGCGTTTCCACTGGATATTGATGACGCAGCAATGGATAAAGTGAGCGGGTCCATCAGATCACAGGATAATCGGGATTTCAGTGGCCTGTCCGCACAAAAGACAGTCTTACTTCCAATGAACAACAGATAATGAGATGTATAGTTACCCTTTGTTGTGAGGTACGTTACTGTGAGAATTGACTTTAGAGTGACTGGTTTTTGCACATCTTGTTTTGTAGAGGCTGTAATGTGAATGGCCACCGTCGGCCAACATTTCCTTCTTATTGGTCGGCTCCACAATGTCACATGGTTTTGGCGCGAAATTCAAAGCGTTTGACTTCATTTTGGTTTCCTCTGATTGAAGAAAAACAAAAGTGGGGTGCGGCGTCCTGCTTTCCCAAACTTCCGTAAACCAAACTGAACTATGTAGTCATTTCTAGAATAAAAAAATCACAAATTAAAATCGATTTCACTGCGATTAGCCTTTCACAACACGGCACTGACATCCTTTCCCATTCTTCAGGCGCACACAAAGCACGTTTCCTTGCACAACAGTTTGACTAACCAAAACTAATGATAATTCCTCGTCACGGGGGAAAAAAAGAAAACACTAGAGAAGCACCAGTTAAATAAACTTGTCATTATGATGCATCACAACAGACAAGCCACAACAAAAGTGGGTCGTGTCCCATAATCCTCTGAATCTCAAATTTAGAACTGCGAGGTCAAAAAAATAACATCGACCCATAAAGGATCTTTTGTAAAGATTTCCACGAATAGAGAACCTGACCTTTGAAACGTGAAGTAGGTGAGAGGTTGGCGACCTTTCTCTAGTCTTCAGTCTGAAACCCTACGCTTCCTGAAACTGACGACCTTGAACTTTAAAATATCTTGAGGAGCGAGAGGCTGGGTTGGGTACGAGGGTCAAGGCCGCTCGCTGCTGGGGCCCAGCAACGCCGGATAACGGTCAACAGGTCACCTTGAGGATTCGGTTCGAGGATCAAGTCCTAAAATTAGGAACCTTATGCGTCGTACCTCCATAACGGGGTGACATACATTAACGGGCATGCCGCAATGAAAACGATGGATGTCTTTTTTTCTGGGTTCTTCAAAACTT
Source organism: Eulimnadia texana (assembly GCA_002872375.1). NCBI lineage: Eukaryota > Metazoa > Arthropoda > Branchiopoda > Diplostraca > Limnadiidae > Eulimnadia > Eulimnadia texana. The sequence goes on from NKDA01000001.1 coordinate 24,073,509, forward strand.
TGAAGGGGAACATCTGCGTCGCCACTGAAGAATTTCAATTAGAGGTTATGTTACCCAACCAGAAAAAAAACACGAATTTGGGTTACAAATATGTTTGAAAGAAAGCGTTGTTTCCGGCTCAGAGCTTTCCAACATGTTTTCTACCATTATTAAATCTAGTTGAGTTGAATCCTTACCCGGAAACAGTATTAATTAATAGTGTTATTTCACTTAATGGATAACCAAATGAAAGATGTGTGAGATATGCAATACTTGAATATTACATGAACGAAGGATCCTTAAGGTTTGGGTTCTTCAACCTCTGAAATTTTCCTGTGCTTAAAAAAAATACAAGATCCCTGTTTGGAAACTTGTTGTCAAGGTTCCTCAGGTTCTTTGCTCTGAGACGGCAACAAAAAACTTGACTCATTTCAATTCAAACAGGTCCAGTTTACAAAGAAGTTTTACTCTACGAATCTCGTTACGATGCTCACGAATCTGTAAACTGTGATTGTTGGAGAGGAAGATGTAGGTTATAAGACAGTAAAGCTGAGAAATGTTTTACGCCTCGGTCAATCAGTGTATACGAAAACCTTGTGGGCAACAGGGCCTGCGTCTCCTAACGGTATTTCCACTTCTACCTGAATACTTCTCGCCGCCCATTCAACCGGTTTATCAGCCCGCTTACCAACCACCCAACTCCCCTCCAAACCTCGCCAACCAAATTCTTCCTCGTATCACGTTCCAAGACAGGCGATGGGGCTCAAGACTCCCGGATTCTCTAGAAGATTCTCGTCATAGATACCAAACGAAGAAAGTAATACTCGAACGCATGGAATGGTTTGTAATTGAAAACGCTGAAAAAGGTCGATAACCTTTCGTGACCTTGACACACGGCCTCGCCTTTATTGAAGGGACCCCCCTGGGCGGACGAAAAAATAGTAAAGCCTCCGTCTAACGGGGCCTATGTCCCATGGCCTACAGGTAAAAGATCGGAATGACGGTAAATTCAAAACGTCGACGACCTTGGCAAGAATTTCACGTGACCCTGATTACCTCCCGAGATAAAGCGAAACGTCAGGTCAACACAACTTACCCGCAAGACTTATTCTAGTCGAAAACAGACGAAACCGGTTCCGAGAATCACGAAGTAATCAGAAAAATAGCATATAGAGAAAATATCGTAAGAGGGATAAGATTATGATTGCAAGCAAAACGTAATACGTGCCGTGACATACTTCAATAACGGTACTTGGGACTCTGCTGTTAACTTGCGAGTCACTTACCTCAGTTACGAATTGTCAGTTGTGTTTTTGTCGTCCGCTTTTCTGTTTTGAAGATTTCAATTAACTTGGCCGAAGTGCCGCGAAAGATAAAAGATCCCAGTTTCACAGAATAGTGAAGAAAACCAACGTTAAAAATGAAATCCTTCTACTGGCAGCTTAACGCGGAAGTCCCGCAGAATGTTAACACGCTGAGGAGTACGGCAAGACTGGATGAGTTTCTGGGTCAACACCACCTTGCCGTCCAGGTGCTTTCGCCCTCAGGGACGAACTTTGTAGATTCCTTGTTTTCGCCCACTGGACGTTTGTACAGTATATCCAAATTAGTTTTTGTTTTTCATCAAACTTTACTCTCCACTCTTGAAGTTAATCTCCTTTAAAAGAAAACGAAACATCCAACAGAGGATTTGCATTTGGACTTGTGTTTCTTTGGACAGCCGAGAACCAACTGTTAAGTTCATTGCCATGGCTGCTCATGCCTTCCTTTCCGCCTTCTCGGAGAAAAAGAATCCGTTTTTTTTTAAAAGAAACAAGTTATCTAAAACTTAGAACTACTATTCAAGACTGAAAAGTTTAGTGTTAAACGAATACATAAAACTATAGTAATAGAATAGTATTATTTTTAGGATTTGTAAGAGGCCTCCCGATCGCTGTTGCTTCAGAACACGCCTCGGGCGCTCCAATTCTACTTCCTGGTTGACCCGAGTCTTTTTCAGCGATTCAGATTCGTTTATCCAAATCTTGACTTTGCAACTGAGTTAGTTTTGTACTATTGAAAACTTTGTAAGTTAATTTTTACTTTCTGTTATCCTTTATGTTGGTACTGACTGTGTTTGTTGACGGAAGTTCAAGTTCATGGTTGAAGAGGACCCGAGGCAGTGAATGCCATCTACAGGCGGTACACAGACTCATTAACATTACCTAACGGGATATGTTACGGAATCCGTTGTTGGGCTTGTACGGTTCTCCAAGTCCCTAAGTCTTATCGACAGCACATGAATAATGAAAATTGCAGGCCTTCAACCCCTCCCCCCCTCGCCCACACACAAAACAAAATCACGAAAATTCGTAGGTATTACATTATACCCTCCAACCCACACGCTATACCATGATTTTAACTAATCTTTGTCAGACAGCTGTTTCTCAATGGAGTTTGCGTCACTTGTTCGTCTGCTTAACCCATATTGCGTCTGGCCTATTTGGATACTACCAAGTCCATAAGTAGACATGATTCTTTCCATCTCGCTATGTGCTATTTTGTAATTATAATTAACTTACTTATTGCGCTGAGGTTTTCTCACTTTTCCCTTCCGGGGGGTATCGGGAATCACATCCGCAAAGTTCGAGACCTTGGGGTGAGGATCCTAGACTTCACCCCGCTTCTAGGCACGTTTCATAAAATATTTTCGAAAAAGCCTTCAAGTCCTTCAAAACGGAAAGTCTGCAGAATCATAGGGAATAATAAACAAAAGCGAGTAGTTTATTCACTATGATCTACAACTATTAGTTTACACTACGAAGTAATAAACGTTTAAAGAGTTAAGCCGAAGGTTCTAGACAGTAGTTCACGTATAGTACGTTAGTGGGTATTTTGTATTAAATTTTATATTGGAATAATTCGCAGTACCGCTAAGTCTTTATAATTAAGGTTAACGTTAACAACAGTTTTATGACAGCCGAGTATTTCCAAGGTGTCACCATAGTTAGCGGTAAAAAGTAACACCCCTAAAAATACTCACAGTGTGCCATATATGGCACATATGCACCATATTCTGTCACGTGCAAGGAAAACTCATTTCTATTTCACTAATATAATAATCGAAGGAATTATGTGAATAATATTATCTAGTAGAAAGTCCTTCTATGTTGTAAGAGATTTTGAGATAAATTTTCCAAAAATTATTGCAAATAGTTCATCTTTTCCCGCTAGATGGCGATGTGCGCTATGGGCACAATTACAACTGTTAAGGGAAATATTACGTGTTTCTTATCAGTTAATTATACTTTACAAATAGGGTCATTTATGTGCATAAAGCAGCAATACTACCAAAATAACTTCCTTGTTTCCATTATGTTACTGCTAAATGAATTTTGTTCTTAAGGTAACCAATACGTTAAATATGAGGATTTAAGCATAAGATGAACTAATGTAGCTAGATAGTCACAAATTTTATTTTAAGTAGATCTTGTCTAATAGAGTTTACTGAATTATCTCAGAATTTTCTGACCGACAGTTTAGTAGTATGATTTTTTTTTCTGACTGAATCATCCGGTATCCCGTAAGGGTAGTACCAAGTAAATTTCAAAAATATTATTGAAGAATCTTCTAATTTTAAAACTATTTCCGTATAGCACGTTGATAAATACGTGTTCTGGCTGTAGTTTTTAACAAGTCCCAGTTTTCTAGGCCTATCCGCGTGATGATTTTTACGGCGCATTTTTCGCACGCCATCTAGTGGGATCTTTATGAACTCTTCCAGAGCGCTACGCTAATTGTCAGCATTCATATTTTAGTACACCACACGGGATGGTACGATAGTTATTTAAAAATATTCCAACCACATCAGTAACACTGAATTGTTGTGAATATTGCGTTTTACTTGGTTTACAAATCACCCGCTAGATGGCGTTATTCACAATTCGAAATAATCGCCTGAGCTTAAACGGCTCTTTCCGGTTCTTGACCAGAGTCTCCGTTTTAAATTGTGTCGAATTGCTGCAGGGATTCCTTGTAATAACTTCATGCTGGTGTGACATTTTAAAAAAACGAGAGGGAGAGAGAGAATCTAAAAAACCTGAAAAGAAATACGCACACAACATAAATGGATAAATAAATCTAAAAGAAACCAACATGGCTCCAAGCAGACGCGCGGTGAAGGAACTTTTAAACCAACGCCGAATTCAAAGTCTCATCTAAAAAAAGAAATCTCTGTTTTATATACAAATCAATACTGAATAGATTAATAGTAAGTTTAATAAGACCGAACGTAATATTAATATATTATAAACTAATTACATAAAATATAGAACTACATGGTCAGGGGCAGAGATACCCAGTGGGCAAAATACATGAGAAACCGCAAATACATAAACCAGAAAAACGTTAATTTAAGTTTTCTTCCACATTAGCCGCATATGAGCTACTTCCGAGTGAAAAATATCCCAGAAAACTATATTTAAAAGGTAAAAAAAAACAACTTTTGAAAAAAAAAGTGCTTGATTTCTTATGAGAAAAAAATAGACTGAGAAACGTTTCAAACTGCGGTCTGAAGTGTATGGGAAACACTTCAGCAGCGTTTATAATTATTGCTCTCATCAAGTTCCCATAAGAAATACCCAGTGTGAATTTTCAGAATTTCTTTGATAGTTATAGTAGAAAATTTGAAACGTTTGAGTTGGAAACGAAGAGGAGCTTCAAGAGAAAGTGCAGACTTGTGATATGTAAATGACTTTGGACTGTTACGACGTAACTTTCCAGACTTTTATGTGTTGTAAGATTCTTACCAAAGATTCTGTTTGACCAGAAAAAAATAAGAAATGTCGTGAGTGACGGTCATATATCGATTCGTCTGTCTCTTGTGTATCGATCAAACATATTTGACAAAAGTGACATACCTTCAGTTACTTATTATCGTGTGTTGCTAAAGGTCCAGTAGTGTAGAAGTGTATTAGATAAGCGATCGAGAGGAACATATATTTCGCATGCAAGAAGGTACGGAGAAGAAAAGGGTGTAGTCTTTTGCTCGGTGCGGGTCCAAGATTTATGAATATTGGATCCTGGGACGGTTATCCAGCAGCGACAAGAATCTCTGGGTCTGCACAAGAATCTTGTAGTTGTTTGCCAGCACGTGTGACAACCGCCCTTGACACGTAACCAAAATAAACGAGCCATTAGATCGAAGAAAAAATACGGACACAACACACACGGCAGCCTTCTGCCCCAAAAATCACTTAAAGCAGCACACATAACTCATTATTAACTTAATTATAATAATACACACGAATACTAGACTTTTATGGAACACGGTTTGCTTTTTCTGTTCCAGGTCCTACTGGAAAAATAGCCAAAAATGAAACCAGTTTTTGCCCATTCCTTTCACGGACTCTGATTTTTCTAGAAGTTTATTTGTGAAATACTTAAGAAGGTCGCCTCGTATGCAAATCAACACATGAAAAGATGCGTGTAATACTCACGTGACTTGTAGTCATTTTTCTGGCTCGTTCTTGTTTTGTCTGAATATATTTATAATAAATATTTGAAAGAAGTGGTTGGGGTGTATAGTGTAAACTGTTGGAGGTGCAGTGGCCAGAATCCGAAAAGAAAATGATTTAGAGGAAAGAATGAGCAGATGCCTCAGCAGTGCTGTAATACGGATCGATTGCTCGCTTGGAAACTCGGAGGTTTGCGGGCATAATCGATGTTAATCAGAAGGTAAGCGGCTTTTTAAGGTAGCAAGTCAGCCATCCTCGGGGCCAGTTTGACTTGAACCATCGCCGGCGAAAGTCACATCAAACTTAACTTCATTTCATTCGGTCCTCAGTCAGTGTTTGTATATCTCGATTTGTACCGAGTTTCAGTATGATCCTGTGAAATCGATTCCGGTAAGATTTACACAACTTTCGAGATTTTAGTTAATCGTAATTAGTGAAATTTATTAAGATTATGAAAAAGTTGAGGTTTTTTTCACCTCAGATATTAATTTTAATTATAAATAACTTAAATTTTAACAGAGTTCATGTTAATTAGATGCGTTCATTTGAAATGTATAGAAAAAGACGACAATTTATTCTGCGATTTTGAAAGTTAACTTGAGATTTATTTGACTGTGAATAAATCATGATGATGGCAAAGCGCCCAGTGAATAACACAATCTGCCTTGCAACAACTCTTGTGCAAATACAAAAAGAAGAGAAAATTTTCTTTAATCTACGTTTTAATTTGGACAAGAAAATATGCGCATCTCGTTGCCAAGTCATCCTCTTATGACTGTTGCAACTCGACATCTCCAGTCATTCGAGTTAACATCACAATTTTAACTTTGCAAGTTGTTTCTTTAAGTGTATCCTATTGAATGACATACCCCCATAAGACTCAACAGAAACATAATCATCAACCGCAAATCTATTCGGCCATAAGAATACATGTTAAAAAAATTAGCGTCTAATTTAAATGTAATTGATGGGTGCACTTTTGAGTGGAAGAAATTGGACTCTCCAGAAACTGACGTGGGTGGTATTTCTGGTGTAATAAGCATTGTAATGTGGAATAGTCTGGTTTAACCTGCACATTAAGCTCGATAACGGTAACTCATATGAAGACAGCACAGGTATGGAGTAATAACTTTTAACAGTCGGCTGCTATGGCAACTATTTTTTCTTATTTTTCCAGTTCCAGAAAATAGTTACAAAATTAATCTGTTTCTGCAGAACGGTAACTGAGATTCGCAAGTTCATGGTGAGCGTTTTTTTGCAGGTCTCTTGGAAAGTGCACTTTTGGGTGTAACGCCCACTAAAAAATCGATTGTAAGAACTGTTTTTAAAAAAAGATGTCGTTCACCAAAGCACTGCCATAAGTCTGCGTTACGCTGTGTAACTTATACTGTCGTTTCGTCTGTGGCTTACAGCATAATCTTCTCTTATATGTATGCAAATGGAGTGTCTCTTGTAAAAGCTAAACTTTATACCCAGTATTTAAGTGTGCATATGCATCACATGACCTGTGGTTGACTATATAGAAAAAGAAGAGAATGGCTGATCTGGTTCTGCTAGTAGCTGTACTGATGGTAGTATCAGGGGCAAGGAGTCAGCACTCGACTGTGTCTTGTCCGTTTAACGCCATGTGCTCGTGCAGAACGAGTCGAACATTGAGTGAAGTGGGCAACCTCAGCGAGAGTATGATTCATCAGGGGCAAGTGCAGGACCTGCAGGGAGCTGTTAATCAAAACCAAGACGCCGTTCGCGATGTTTCGTGCTTTGGAGTTCCTTTCGGTGCCCTACCAGGTATATACAGCACATGCAACGTACTTGCATTTTATCGATCCTCGTATTTCAACACTAAAATACGCTCGAAGCCCTACCTTTGAATTATGCTGTGATTAATTATACCCCGGCTTCTCTAAACCCAGGTTCTGACGGTTCATTTTCGGGCTTACCGCTTCTGAGAAACTTTTCCAAGAAAAATAAACGAATAGAAATAATGTTTTACATGTATTTTCTTGCAACAAGTGTTGCCAGAGGGAAAGATAAACCACGTGGACATAGTCAGTTCTGGACTAGTAGTGGCAGACCTTCCTGGAAGTGCATGGAAAACGGCGAACCTGAGTCATCTTCATGTTGAATCCCTTCGACTGATGAACAATCGTATCCGCCACGTTAGTGAAACTATCTTCAAGTACGGACTTTAACTTTAACTTAAATGTCTAATTCATTCAGTTTCAGTTAAATGAGCCTTTCAGTATCTGAATTTACTGTAATTTTATACATTATTTCTTATTTGCTTTTGATTATGCGATCTGAGAGTTTTCCTAGGCGCATCATGCTATTTTCAGTACGTGCGCTAGCTTCGATCGCGTTTTACAACCACTGTAGTTGCCGTATAAATATGAAAAAAACTGTTTTAGTCAGAACTAAGAATGTTCTACAGAGCTCCTAAGTTACATTTTACGTTTTGACAAGCCTTTGGATGGTAAAATGAACTTGATAGTAAAGGAAGAAAACAAGATTCTACCGAAGTTGTATGGCCTTATACCGGAAATTAATTTTATTTGAATTCTGAGTTGAACCAGTTCTTATTTTCCAGTTTCCAGGGAGTATTTGCGGTTAGGATTCAGTAACGAACATCGCTATCTAGCGGACAAATGGCGAAACGGCTCGTTAGTTGGTCTTCGTATCTCACTAGAAAAGCCTCAAGAGAAATATATCTTTAAAATTACATTCACATTTATCTCAGTCAGTCAAGTCATGCATAAAAAAGCCGAAATATTCGAATGCTTCCAAAAAAGCTTTAGAAAACGTAAGAGAATGCTTGATGTTTTGCTGGCTTTTGAAGTTCTTATTACTACCTCGCGGCTTGCTAAAACGTAAAATGTAATATATGAACTTGATAGAACTGTCTTAACTCTAACTAAAACAATTTTTTTTTCGTATTTTTATGTCGACTAGAGTATTTTTAAAACGCCATCAAACAGAGCGCACTCCGAGAGTCACCCGTTTGAAAGTAGCGTGGCGTGGGGATACTCCCAACTCGTATACTTGAACTACTTGAATTAGATTATTGAATTTGTTGCATTAGGATAATGGGGGATGACTTAAAGTCTCTTGATCTGAGTTACAACGAACTGGATGAACTGCCGCATGGACCTATGAGACATTTACGCGCTTTGGACTGGGCGAACTTTCACAGGTGATACATTGTAATCTAGAGTAACACGAACAAGAGTTAAGACTTTCCTGGTTTTTCAGTAACTGCCTAGCTTCCTTAGAAGGTATGGGTTCGTTATGGTCTCACCTGTCAGCCACACTGAACGCACTGTTTCTGGGTAACAACGATATCGTCGAACTGCCGAAAGCTCACCATTCCAAAGGTTTTTCTGAAAATTCCAAACTTTACTTACGAGTTCTATAACTTTCTACGTATAGGAGAGTCTGACAGCGATTCACTGTCGTCATTGCGTCGCTTAACATGGCTGAATCTGGATGGAAACCATCTGACGGAACTTCCAGGTGAACATTTACCATCTCGCTTGCATACGTTGAGCGTTGCCAGTAACCGAATCAGTAAGTTTCCGCTGGAAATGTTCAGTACCTTGAAAGACCTGCGTTGGTTGGACTTGCGAGGAAACCACATTCGCCATCTTCCGACAAGTTCAGTACAGACCACTCATAAAGTCAATCTACATAAACTCGATCTTGGGGAAAATCTTATCGAAGCTCTTCCAAACCCCGGTGCGTTGTTCAACACGAGTCTACATGTGCGAGACTTGTATTTGGATTTCAATAGAATATCCCACATACCGTCACACGCTTTCCGAGGTCTTAGAATCGCGCGGCTTTACTTATCGTCTAATGGTATCACTACCATAGATCCTAGGGGTTTCTACTCTTTAGCCTCGTCCCTAGTTTTGCTTGACTTGGACCGCAACAAACTCAGTGAATACCCGGAGGCGTTTGAACATTTGAGGCGACTCAAATTTCTCTACTTGTCGGACAACCAATTACCCAGCTTGCCTAAAACTGCTTTTTCCACTTTTGGGATATATTTGGAGGCTTTAAACTTGGCTGCAAACAAATTAACCCAATGCCCAAAACTGGCATTGCGGAACACTCCGCATCTAGTACATCTGAACATTGGATATAACAATGTGGAAAACTTGAGGCAAGACTGTTTCGCTGATTGGGCATCTAACCTAGAAGTGCTCATTTTACGGGGCAACCGCATATCATCTCTTCCACCTCGCCTGTTCACACACGCACCAGCGATCCGAGAACTTAGTTTGTCGCTTAACAGACTGGACCACTGGCACAACAATTCTCTCGTAGATGTTGCAGATTCCCTTGAAACTTTGGAACTAAACATGGCGTTCCAAACTGAGGAATTTCCTCTGACATTAATCAAACCCCTCCGTAAACTCCAGTGGCTTTCTCTCGATAGTAACAACTTCCAGACCATTGATTTTGGCGAGGAGAACATTCTTCCAGAACTAAGATTCCTCAGTATCGAAGGGAATCGTATTAGAAAACTCGGATCGAGCACATTTTCTGCAGAAAAATTTCAGTTTCTGCGAGATATTCGACTGGGACATAACAGGATCGAAGAAATTTATCTTGGAACGTTCCAGAATCTTCCAGAACTGACTGCAATCAGTCTAGCGAGTAATCACTTACATAGACTGCACTTTCAAGCTTTGGACAATCTTCCCAAACTGATAACGGTTAACTTGTCTCACAACCGATTAGAAATAATAGAGCGAGGAACTTTCCAGAACCTGAAAAATTTGTTCAGAATCGACTTGCAGTTCAACAAACTGAAAAAATTTAGTTGGGACGTGTTTGTGAATTGCACTAATCCACTTATGAGTGCAAGTTTAAACATTTCAGATAACCAAATCACAAAACTAGAATCTTCAATCGAACCAGCGTTGGTCTACGTAAAAATAATCGATCTGAACCGGAATCAGTTAACTGAATTTCCATCTGAATTCATCGGAACTGTAGCGCCGAATAACCTCAAAAAGCTCTACTTGACTGGCAACCAAGTCAAGAGATTGGGGCAAGGTGTTTTAGCACGTCGGTGTGAAGAACTCCAGGTTTTGGAACTCCGAAACAATGCACTGATTCACTTAGACAGTGATTCGTTCCAAGGTGCAGTTAACCTTCAGATTATCGATCTTAGCAACAATCGAATCGAGAACCTTTCACCGGGCACTTTCGCTGTATTACCAAACCTGAGGATTGTGAACTTGTCACACAACAAACTGCGATTTCTGCCGCAAGATCTTTTCGCTAATACGTCTATCGAGACCTTAGATCTGTCTCACAATCATCTGAGTTCTCTACCGGGATCGTCGCTGAGTGCGATATATTCAACTTTGTTACATCTCGACATCTCCAGTAACCAAATCGAACATCTTGATGCTACCGCCCTGAAGCACATTTCAGGTGTTATCACTTTGAACTTGGCACAAAACCGACTAACAATTTTACCGGACAATGTTTTTTCGTACCTTACAAACTTGATTGAGCTGGATCTAAGTTTCAACGCAATTCGAGCCAGCTTCAAAGAACTCTTCCATTACTTGCAGAAAGTCAAAGATCTTCAACTAGCAGGCGTAGGTCTCACCAAATGGCCCCATGTCTTGCTTCCTAACTTAATCAAATTGAATCTAAGTTCAAACGCGATCGAGGATAACGAGTCTAACGGCAGCATGCGACTGAGTCGTCTGCGCGTTCTAGACATCTCGCGGAACAATCTCAAATCAGTTCCGCATTTTGTCTGGTACCACACACCGCTGCTCAAAGAACTTGATTTATCTTACAACCCTGTACGAACCATAAACCGGGATAGTTTCTCAGAGTTGCACCGATTACAAGTCCTGAAACTTGCACCATTACCTTTGCTAGAGACGATCGAGTCTGGTTGTTTTCAGCCTCTAGTACATCTTAACACTCTTTACGCCCAGAGCTGGCAAGGACCTCACTTGAATCAGCTTCTGCTAGGTCTTCACGGGATCAAACGCCTAGTATACGATGTCAAAGGAGCACAGCTAAGCAACCAGTTAACTGGCATTGCAGCCTTGGGTGCTTCACCCAAATTAAAGGATCTAGAAATAACCGGATGTCATCTGAAAACTGTTCAAGCCGAAACTTTGTCTACAATCGAACTAAAACACTTACCCGACTGTTCCATCACCATAAAGGTATCTTGAATATCTTTCTTGTAACTAAAACGAAGATACAAGTTTTCTTTATATGATTTACAGCATACAGCAGTCCGCCATCTTAATGACAGATTTCTACACGGCCTGGAAGGTTGTACTATAATTCGTCTGGACCTCAGAAACAATTCTCTTCGTACGTTCACGTCGTCTGCTAACGGAAACAATGCGTCGCATGTAACGAGCCTCGTCAGAAGGTTCACAGGTACAGAATCTCCGGAATTTTCTAGCCATTGTATCTTACACTTTTTTTGGAATTGTTTAGGCGGTTTATTTTTGGATCAGAATCCGTGGATTTGCGCTTGCGAGAACTACTGGCTCGGTTCTTGGTTAAAACTTTGGATAGTGGAGACCTCTGCAGCTCGTCAGTTTCCAACTTCAGCAAGCGAGTCGGCTGTTTGTACTGACCACAGGACCGAGAGCAAACTGCCACTTGTGGAACTTTCTCCAGTAGATTCTTCATGTAATGTTGCAGCACTTTCTGCCAGAGGAACACAGTTCGCTGGTTCGCTTTCTAGCAACCGTATCTTTCAAGTAATATTAGCAGTTACATGGATATTCGTCTGCTGAACTGATCTACAACATATTGGTGAAAGTGCGGTAGTAAGTGAAGCCTCTTATTTTATAATTGCACTTACATTCACCAGTTCAACTTCATGAATTTCTTTTTGGTTGATGATCTCTGAATGGCTTTTGTGTGTACATTTCGAAGCATTTGCATCGTCTGTGATATCACTGTGTATGTGCACTCTTCAACGATGTAAAGAACTTACGGACTTAGACCTAAAAAATTCATTCAGATTAAAATGTGCTTTGGTGCCTGTTTACGTGTTACTGACATGTGTAGACGCCTGAAAAAAAACACGTGCGATCCAAGAAACTAACGAGGTTTTCTTTATAATTACGAACGGAGCATTCGTCAAGTGTCGACGGGAAGTACTTGAAACGGAAGAAGGGGGACGCTTGTAGTCACCCTGTTTTCCCATACTTGAGAATAGGAATGAAAAAAACCCTGTTGCTTTTATGAACCCTTCAGGCGTGTTGTAAGCAGCACGGCACGACCTTGGGCTGGTTGCTTTGGTTGTAGAGTCTTCACAACTGTACAACAGACGACACAGCTGGGCTCTTGTGCCGTAAAACTTGATGAAAATCATCTCGAAACTATTTAACAAAGTGCAGAACATACGCAAAAGTTTTGTGTTTCTTGGCTTTCTGTTTCAGCTTTGTGGCAAGAAATATCGTCTGTTGTTTTGGGCGAACTTGGCAAATGACTATTTTGGCACCGGATTGACCTGGCAAAGGGAAAAAACTGCTCTGTGTGGCCCACCCTCGCCGCATTCTTTCGCTTCCCACTTCCCACAATCAAGTTTTCTGTAGCCGTGGGACCAAGCAGCACCCAGTCAGTCAGTCGGTCGTGGGAAAGCCTGCGAAGCTCTACGGTCAAAAATGCCTCTCTTGTGCACAGCGAACGCTTATCTGGTGTTAGTCGGTCTGACTTTAAGTGCGACAACTATCTACGCTCTTCAAGTTGTTGATCTGAGTTACAATCTGGATGAAAACACCATTCACTGGCCTACAGCGAAAAAATACGAAATGACCAACAAAAGAAGAGGATGGAGACACCCAGAAGGAGAGAAAAATAAGGATAACTTCTGGTATAATTTTGAAAATCTTACATGTTTTTATAGTATCTCAGAATAATGGATCTGCCGTTTAGGTACGAGATGAATGATTTTTGCATGGGCGAGCATTCAGGGACTCATTTAGATGCTCCAGTACATTTTGCCAAAGGCGCCTGGACTGTGGACGAAATTCCTGAGGACCGGCTAGTAGCTCCAGGTCTGCGTTTCGCAATAAAACGTTTAAAACCCTTTATAATTGAAATTTTTTGGCGACGTAGTGTCCATCATTGACTTGAGACAACGTATCAGAGACGACGGCGATTATCTTATCACTGTTGATGATATCCAAACATGGGAAGAGCAGCAAGGCAAACAAATCGAGCCTTCATCAGTCATCATTCTGTGGACCGGCTGGAGTTCAAGATGGCCAAACAATCAAGATTACTTTGGGTTCTCGCATGAAAATGACACTGAAATGCACTTCCCTGGTTTACATTGACCCGTGAGTAAGTTTTAACTAGTCAATTATGATTATTTGTTTGATAGGACTGCACCCCGAAGCAGCAGAATGGCTTGCTCAGGAGCGCGGGATCTACGGTATCGGTATCGATACCGCCTCGATCGATAACGGACAGTCCACTTCATTTCTCTCGCATCGAGTTCTGAGCTCTCAGAATATTTACGTTCTGGAAAATGTCAACTCGAAAGATTTGGACTTGGTCGAATCGAACAACGCGCTCATTGTCGTGACGCCTCTGAAGATCGTCTCTGGATCCGGTTCGCCTGTTCGTCTGCTTTTGCTGTTGACCGACAAGATCCACATCACTCGTCCCCTGATTGGTAAAAGTGCGGCATTCAGACATTCGCTAAATTATTCTTTGATTCTCGCAGTTTTTCCTCTGTTGAACTTGTAACAAAAACTGTAACCAAACTTTGCTGTGTGTAATTGTACAACCAAAAAGTTTCAGATATCTTCTTAAAATTTGCGCATTTTAACATAAACAAACCGAAATATACAAACAAGTACAATAAAGGTTATCTCTCTTGCTCGAAAAGACTCGACAGTCTTTATGTTTGTATGCGACACAAGCGTTTCATTCAGTTTCCAACTTCAAGGACGCGCCCATTTCTGCTGTAATTTTTGATTTAAAGGGCTTCTGACCCATTTCTCACAAATTAAGGACCAGGCGACATTTACAGAACTGGATCCACTTAAAATTATTCCAATTAGTATGTAATGTTAGGTTATACAAATCCAAATAATCTGAATTTTTCACTGTTAAATATGCATTTTTACAATTATTTCTAAAATTTCCCAGAAGTTTTATCAGAGGAATTTTAATAAGCGGGCGCTTGTTGCGAATATCATACGTTTTGTAGATGCCGTTACTTCCTCTGAGCGCAGATATTCGCGTTTTCGGCGAAGTATCGGTTTAGTTTGAACACTTCTCTGTTCAGAAGTCAAATTTTCATTTCGGGTGTACGTTTCCCATCTGTTCCACGTGGGCCCCATTTGGGGGAAACGATGGGCTGTTGTACAACACCCAATACGACACGAGTGGATATCTTTCAATGAGAGACGTAACAAACGTTAATAAAGCTCCATACACATTTTCCCCACATGTTAACAGTGAAATAAGTTGAAAAGTATCAAGAAAAGTGACAGATTTTCCAATAAAACAGCATAAAAATGTTTATTTTTTCAGCAGAATTTGTATTTTTCGCTCAGCTTTAAAAGAGCTGGACCACTTCAATGGCGTACCAGTCGTTACGTCGGTTCTGCGGCAGTTTCTTCTTCTGCTGAAGCGAGTTGACAATCGGTTCCAAGTCGCCCACAGCTTCGAAAAATTCATACTACGAACAAATTTCCAAAAATTAAACGAAAAACTCAAACTAATCCAACGAAAACTGACCTTTTCAACCACCAGTTTCTTCAATTCTTCAACCAGGCCGTGCACTTCGCCTTCAGCTCCCGAGAGGAGTAGCTGGCTGTAATGTGAGTCTAGAATCAACGAAGCCCAGTTGAGAACCTGTTCTAGAGACGGTTCACTGCTCGGTTCAAAGCTCATGAACTGAGAGTTGGCCAGCAGGAACGAGAGGTACTTCATCAGTTTCAGGCTACCGCTGGTCGCGACCCTCGTTCTTAAATGTCCGAGTAGAAGTACTGCAGAATGGGGTATTCTGAGCAAGAGGTCGAGCAGTGCCTTACCAGTGCCTTTTTCCTGGTCAAACACTTGCAGCGAGAAACTTAGCAGCTCGGCGTGAAGCTTTTCCGGGACATCCCCGACATATTCCAGCACTCGCTGAATCCCATCAAGATCCGCAGACTCTTTTAACGTAGGAAGCAAATCTTCCAGCAGCTTAGCGTGCGAAGCACCAGAGTTCCACAGCTTTTTAGCCAGTTCTTGCGCTTTGAGGTCTTTCAGTTTCGGTATGTTGTCGCAAGGGTCCCACTGCATGGTATCAACGTTATCGTCCTGGCCCCAAGTCCCCAGCTCGGGTTTGGGAAGAGCTGCAACTGGAATTTTTTCGCAAAAAGTAATGTTAAGAAACGGTAGTGACAAACGTATTTCGTAGAATCTATTGCTATGTATAATTTTTATTATAATTACTGTTATATAATTTTAATATTAAAATAAAATAATTCTTTCCGCAACTTCTTGGAATCTGAGTTAGTAATTAATCGCTGCACTGTTGGCAATAATGACTTGGGTTTTGTCCCTTAAACCCTGAGAGTATAAAAGGGTCACAAGTCCCGTCTTTCATTCAGTAGTCTTCAACAGTGCTTCCACTTTGCAGGGAAACTCCCTTAAAAAGGGAACACTGGGGTCTCAAAACAAAAATATAAGGGGAAAAATAACATGGAAGTATAGGTTGATCTTCTAGATGAAGGGGAAAAGGATACTAGATATCTAAAAGGGAAGGGAAAGGGAAAGCCCTTTCCTCTTTCAGGGAAAACGGAAAACTGGAAAGTGGTAGCAATGGTCTTCAACCTAGCCATCAGTCTGTTTCAATCGTCAGCAATAAACTATCTTTTTGTCGTTCATCTTCTAACTTTGATTAGCCATCTTGGAAGTCCATTTAACCTAAACACAACGCAGGGCTATCTTCCATACTTCTTTACAATTAACATTTAAATAAAATTTTTCAGAAATTCGCGTACCTTCGCTTTGTCGTTTGCCTACCAGAGCGGAAAGCAACGAAGGCTGCAGCTGGTAGGGCACGACGACAAGATTCTGACCAACACATAGCAGCAAAACTTTGTTTCGGTAGTCGCAGTGAAGGACGGGGGGGTCGCAGAAGAATTTTAGTTTGCGACTGGCGACTGTGATGCCGAATTTCAGGTCCATTAAGAGGAGAAGAGCCCCTTCCCGACTGACGTCCGAAGCATAAATAGCTACTCGGGTAGCGTCCAGTGCAGCCATTGCAACTTTGCTACCAAGACTGATCCCGCTGATGTTGTGCGTCAGAACTTCCAAGCCTTTTTCCGAGTACTGAACCACTTTTCCGTTAGAATCTAACAGTACATAGCGTTAAATTAATGAAAGATTACATTAAAGAATTAATAAACTAAGACTTACAAAGTACGAGCACGTTCAAACTGCTTCCTGCATTGATGATGCATTTTCCGAGGATATTTGTTCCGGCTTGTTGAATGCTGAATACGAAATGACCCTCTGGCGTGCCGTCCGAGTTTAATTTGACGCAGAAAACCTGAAAAATTCACATTTGTTTTTAAATTTTTTGAAATATATCACAAAGAACTGCTTACGTTAAACTTGGTCGTGAACAAAACGAGATACTCGCTATCCTGAACTGTTTCCAGGAAACTGCTTTCTGCTTTCTCGCCAGCGGCTGTTAGCGAAGGTTTAGAGTCCTTCCTTGTCTGAATGGCGACCTCAAGGTTCTCGCTGAACCCTGTCTCGTAAACGACAACAACTTGCGATAACTTGCGACTGAGGTGGGCACTCTGGATCGAGACTTGAAACTAAAAAATGCAGAAAAAAAAAACACAAACAAACAAGCTTTACAATGAGTACGTAAAATCTTCAGAAGTTATAAATGTACTGTGTGTTTTTTGGCATCTTCCAGGTTAGAAGTATCGTCCTGCCAGACGCAGACGTGTTTGTGGTTCAGCACTCCGACGTACTGAATCTTCCCACTATCGTAGAGAGCTGGACTCGTAAATTTATTCGTCTGACGAGTGCTCCAGCTTCGAGAGGGCTTTTGATCTGTTAACTAATTATTTTATTAATATATTGGAAATATGAACTTATATATGTATGAGTGAAAATTTTACCTTATGAGCAACAACAATATTGGCTCCTAGTGTTATTAAGAGGCTCTCCTTTTCTTTATCGTCCCTGATTCCGACCAAAGAGTTACCGCCAAGCAATGGGCATAATGAATAGTGCGGCTTGAATGAAGCCATTTTAGAAAATTGTAGTAATATTATTATCAAATGTCTTTAATTCTTATAACAAGGTTTGATGTGTATTTGACTGAAAAGCACGTTTATATTTTCAAAATTCGTCTGCTATAAATTCAAGCTGCCATCTAGCGGCAGCGCGGCTAACTAAATAAAATTTAAGTTAATTCAGTTTAACGTAAATTGACTTATTTGCATTAAACTTAGAATGTATCATAATTAATTCCGCTATTTTTAATAGAATTAATTGTTACGGGAATGGGTATGAGAAATAAATTTAGTGAATTTAAGACTTCGTTTTAGGCCTACAGTTTCTTACTACCCGAAAAAAATACTTATAATCTGCTTTGTACTTAATCCTTACTTTAGAATTAACTTAATTAATGATCATTAGAATGGTAAATAATTCTAA